>CM057455.1:1684857500-1686107500 GCA_016271365.2 Neoceratodus forsteri | reverse complement strand
AAACGCGCACGGGCACAGTACCTCAATTGTTAATGCAAATGGTAACAGTAACAGCAATAATAACGCTAAAGGAAAAAGAAACGGAAATGGGAGCAGAAGCGAGTACAGGAACGCAAACCATTACGTGCACGGTCATGGTACTGCAATTGTAAATGCAAATGATAACAGTAACAGCAAAAATAACGCCAAAAGAAACAGAAAGGAAACAGAAATGCAAGTGCGTAGGGAAATGCAAACCGTAACGCGTGTGCACGGTACCACAATTGCAAATAAACAATAATGCGAAACAACACAGAAATGCAAATGCAAGCAAAAATGCAAACCGTAACGCACACAGTGGCGTTGACAGTAACGGTGCCGCAAACGGTAACGGAAGCGCAACTGGAAACGCTAACTGGCACAGTAACAAAAGGGCACACCTTCTTTTCCCTCAAAAATGCTTTGGAAAACACAGTGAAAACAAAGAATGTATATATAACAATGGGCCTTGGAACAGAAAATGAGGACTTGGAATATTAAAGTGCTTATACTGTATCTCAGGAACTGTACGACGTAGAAAAAAAAGTTAATTTCTTATGACTTATGACTTTCCTGGCTAGTTTTGCACTTAGCCCCTGTTTCGGGGGCTAAGCATTTTTGTGAAGAAAAGTCCGTACCTCGCATCGTTTCCGAGATATGTGCCCCGAAAGGCGCGATGGATGCTGTAATGTTATCCAGTGGGAAAAAGTGTCAACTTCGGAGTGCCGTCACTGTGCTGCCCTGTAATATTTTTTCACCAAAACAGTGAAAGGCACCTCTGTGAGCTGCTGGCTGCATTCCCTCCAAATTTCAGCCCAAAAGACCAAACCGTTATTTTGAAGCAGGGCGGCAAAGGATTCCTGTAATGCGGTGGACGCCGTAATGTTATCCTATGGGAAAAAGTGTAAATTTTGGAGTGCTGTAACTTTGCCACCCTTTAATATTTTTTCACCACAACAGTGAACGGCACATCTGTGAGATGTTGACTTCGTTCCCCCCAAATTTCAGCCCAAACGACCAAACCATTCTTTTACAGCAGGGTGGCAAAGAATTGATGTCATTTTGACACAGCCTGGAAAAGTACTGTCGAACTTTGCGAAAGCTTTTGCAAATTCATTTGACAGTGTCGCAAGTGTGAAAGTACTTTGCAAAAGTTTTTTTTCTAGAAATTTGAAAGCCATATTTCTGGGCTGTTTTACCCCAAAATAAAGAACATACCTAGCATCCTCAGGGTCCGACTAGGTGAATACAAAAAGAATTAGGTTGCTAGAGGGTCCCAAATTTAAATGCCAAGCATTTTTCTGATCACCAACTGAAAACAAAATGTCGGATTTACAAAAGTAAAATGGCCATTTGTGAAAGTAAAAACGGCATCTGCGACACTCAAACTTTTTGTTAACTTTTCCCCTTGAATTATAATGGGAACTTGTTTTTTGAATAACTTTTGAACCATTTAATATTTTTTCATGAAATCTTCAAAAGGCACATCGAGCACACTGGCCGCACATTCCTTGAAGTTTTTGGACTGGTCGCGCAAACCGTGCTACCTGTAGGCAAGAGCAAAGAAATCACAAAAATGCGCAATTGTGCAATTCGTTGTTGCTTAATAACTCCGCAGCCGTATATCCGACTAGTATGAAACATGGTAGATCCCAAGATCTACCATGCCCAATCATGTATACCAAATTTCAGGCAAATCCGTTGAACGGTGACAATGTTATTAAGGTGCAAAATTTGACCCTTTAACCTTAAAAGTGCTACTCAACCCTAACTATGGTAGCATGGTAATATATATTATATATATATATATATATATATACACACACACACACACATTGCCCCTTAACTCCAGTTATTTACATACTTATGGTTTGTTAAAGTTGCAGTGTTACTGTATTGGAATCTTCATTTTTTAATTTTTTTTCATATAGTATGTTTGTTTTCAGTTGGCATTTTGTAGGGACTTAGTCTTGTAGTACTCAGTGGCACCTTTATTTTGATATATAGATTGCCCCTTAACTCCAAGAGGTATCTTTGGGAAGGGGTATTCAGAACATCGGCATCCAACAATTGGAAGGAATTCCAATGGAAGATGGTGGCCCGCTTCTTTGACACACCCTCAAGGACTAATGGAGATACAGCGTTTTTTTTCCATCTGATACAACTGTACTGCTAATATTCCTTCTGCTATTATAAGATTATCTTTTTTTAACATAACTTTAACTCAAAAAGCACAAAAAGTATATTTTGTACACCAACTGAAAAGTTGTATTATCTTTTCTGGGGAAGTGCCCCCCCTAACCCCCTGTCCATTGACCAAAATGACCATAGGAAAGACAGCAGTACTTACCGCTGCTCAGTGTGCACACCACTAGACCCACTTAACACACCACGTGACACTGCAGTCATGCATTACCTTGGTGTGAAAACAAACAGTTACAGTACTACTTTAGAAATAACTACCCATTGCCCAGATTAAATGTGATCCATGAATACAAAGAGTAAAAGAGTTTATTTCTAACATCACCTAACCCGTACAATTTAAAAATGTGCTGGTCATGGATGAGACTGTTTTTGTGCAAAATCATGTGTGCTTTGCAATTTAAAAGGTCAATGTTGTTATCTACCCTAATGTTAAAATTATTAATAGCGTTACTGAACCTACTTTACCACATGCTATCTCCATTATCTACAAAAACGTTTTTTTAAATCAGCCCCCAAACTCCCACCCAATCCCATAATCCCCACCTTTCTTGTAGAGTGCCGCTATATACAACATTTGCTGTTCTGTACAGGCTCTTGGCTACATCATGTGTGATACATTGTTCTTATGTTACAGGGTAGGTCCATTTCCCAAAGGAGGGCTCTGCAATGGATCCACATCAGAAGGCAGTTCTGAGCATGCATCCAGCTGGAGCTCAAGGAACTCGATTCTGTGTGTTTCATGTTTTCCAAAGTCATGGGGGATGGGTGTTGAGGGCAATCTGTCCCCATAGCAATAACAAATTAATTGTTTACTGTATTGTTTTTTTAAAACTTCATTTTTATTTGTTAAAATGTTAGAGATGCTCTTTTCATACAACTTAATCCAGACATCTATTGTATAGAGATAAGTCAACTTACATTCCATTCCAACAACTTTTATATCATTCCATTGATGCCTTATTGTAACGGGCTATTTTAAACCTCTTGTCATACAGTCCATCTATATATACTGTTGTCCCTAACACAATTGTTTTCCTAGTTCTCATTGTATTCATGCATGTTTATAAATGATATAAGAAGAAAATATATCCAATTTATAAAACATTAATGTCTGACTTTGTTAATTTTTTTTGTTTTGTTTTATGTAGAGCATCCTCATAAAAATAAGTCCAAATTGATTAACATAACACATTTTACAACAAACCTGCGAAGGAGTAAAACTTGGCTATTGTGTAATTATTTGTTCCTAATAATTGCATCAGAGTTTGGGCCTATGGTCAGTGCAGCTTTATCCACTCTCCACTTTTATTTTTTTATCCCCTTTCCTCTTTTCTCCCTGCCCCTCCTCCTCCTCATCCCCTCTATCCTTCGAAAATACTATGTACGTTCCCTATAGGAAAAAGGCCTGCTGCGAGGGGATAGATGTACAGTACCTTCCAGCGTCTCAAATAAGTGCATGAAGGGGAGCCATGCCTGATTAAATTTGTCTGCTCTCAACCGCAGTTCTGCTGTTATTTTTTCCATTCTAAATATATCTTTTAGAATTTCTACCCACTCCTCCAAGGAAGGTGATCTAGGGGTTAACCAGTGCCTGGTGATAGCCTTACCCGCAGCTGCCAATAAAAGTCCAAAGAAGGACTTTTGAGCATTGGTTCTCTTCTTCTTTGGGAGCATTCCCAGAATCAGGGTATCAAAACTTGGAGGGTCTTCTAATTCTAACATCTCTTGATTTTAGATCCTGCTGAGGCCCAGAAGGGTTGTATTATTGGACACCCCCAGAAAATATGGGTATGATCTCCTCTGTCCCCACAACTTCTCTAACATCTGTCTGTGTTACCCTCTCTGTGATGTTTAGTTCTTGAGGGTGTGTCAAAGAAGTGGGTCACCATCTTCCATCGGAATTCCTTCCAATTGTTGGATGCCGATGTTTTGAATCTCCCTTCCCAAATTCTCTGCCAACTCTCCTCATCTATAACCCCCCCCTGTTCCTTATCCCATGCAATCTGACAGTGTAGGGTGGGATGTGCCTTTGCTGTCATAAAACCTCTTCTAAGTTTAGAAATAGTTTTGGTTTCATGTGTTGACCCTGCTAATCCTCTAATAATGCTTTCCATTGGGTGCGGATCCCTCTGGACTGCATTCAAGTTGTCTGTATGTTTTAAAAAAGAAACCACCTGGAGGAAATGAAAAACATGTGAGGCAGGGAGAGAAAACTCCCTCTGTAACTCTTGGAAGGTCTTAACTTGACCCTGCCATTCTAGCCCATATGGAGAATCCATGGTCCATCTTGGGGGGAGTGAATTGAGCACTGCAAGAAATTTCCATCTTATTTGATAAGGGGTTGCTCAAGTTCAATTCTTGTTTAACATCACCCCAAATTGTATAAGTTTGTTTTGTCCAGGATTTAATACCTGCCTTTTCTTTAGAAATTGAGGGGGGTCATGGAAGTCCACCTTTGAGCAGATGTTTGGTGAGCTTAGTATTTCCTACTACACCCAAACACTTTCTTTATCCTCCTTCAGATAGGTCACCCATGTGCTTAGCTGTGCCATTTGGTAGTAGGCTTTAAGATCAGGCAACCCAAGCCCACCCATTTCCTTAGGTCTCTGTAAGCCGTCCCTCCCTATCCTTGCCCTTCTCCCTGCCCATATGAAGTGGTGTATTGCCTTATTGATTTTTTTCCATTCCTTCCTTGGAATACCTAAGGATAGTGAACTAAAGAGACACAAGAACCGAGGTAGTATATTCATTTTCACTGCCTCAACACGCCCCAGCAAAGTAAAGGGAATTATTGTCCATCTCTTGAGGTCTGTCAATACTTCATTGATTAGTTTCCCATAGTTAGCCTGATACAATTTCTCTAAATCCATTGTGATATGTATCCCTAAATACCGAATTTGGGAGGTGACCCATTTAAATGGAATTGATTGTTCCAATTCTGGGGTCCGTGAGCCACTGATCAGTATGACCTCTGTTTTATCCTCATTTATTTTGAACCCTGGAATCTTGCCATAATCCTTAAGTATCTGAAACAGTATAGGGAATGTTCTTAAAGGTTCTGCCACATATAACATTGTATTATCGGCATAGAGGGAAATTCTATTTTCTTCTCCCCCAATCCTGATACCTCACAACTCCTTATGTGTTTTGGTTAAGATTTCAAGGGGCTCTATACTCAACGCAAACAGGACGGGTGATAGGGGACAGCCTTGCGTAGTACCCCTACCTATGTTTAAGGGGTCCGAGATTGTTCCATTTACTTTAACCGTGGCAGTCGGTCCTTTGTAAATTCCTTTTATCCAATTTATAAATTGCATCCCAAACCCAAATCTCTCTAAAACCCTCAATAGGAACTCCAAGTTCAGCCTGTCAAAGGCTTTTTCCGCATCTATTGCTATTGCGATTTGTTGTTCTTTCCCTTTGCTCCCTGTGTAAAGCATATTTAAACAGCACCTAAAATTATCCTGCAGATGTCTATGCATCACAAACCCTGCCTGGTCCAGGTGTACCAGTTCGGGGAGAACTGTGTTTACCCTGCTTGCGAGAATCTTTGTAAATACCTTGGAGTCTACATTAAGTAGTGAGGTTAGTCTATATGACCTACAGTTCTCCAGAGGTTTACCTTCCTTCGGAGGACTGTGATGAAAGCCTCACTCCAGGATGTGGGGAATTGGCCTTCATCCCTGCTCTGATTAAAAACTTGCACCAGAAGTGGGGTTAATGTGTCATTAAAGCTTTGGAAGATCTCAGCATTGAATCCATCAGGGCCAGGGGATTTCCCTCCCTTAAGATCTTTAATAGTTTGGGACACTTCTTTTGCTGTTATAGGGGCATCTAATCTCTCTTGCCATTCCTTTGATAACCTAGGAAGCATAACCCTGTTCAGAAATTCCTCTATGAGATGTGTACCCTCTGATGGACTACCCTCATTGGAATATAGCTTAGCATAAAAAACTCGGAATGCCCTTGCAATGTCCTTTGGGATATATATACCATATACTGTCTCTTCTCTTCTCCAACCCTGACCCTTTTCACATATCTCCCTGCCGGGCCTTTCGCAGGCAGAATGCCAACAGGTGACTTGCTCTGTTCCCTGCTCATAATATTTTTGGTTACTATAATGAAGTTTTCCTTCGGTCTGTATATCTAATAGGTCCTGAAGAGCTTTTTTAGTTGTGGCAATCTCCTTCAGAACATTTTTATTTCTATAGTTTCCAGACCCAAGTTATCCGAGGGATGTCTCCAATTGTTTTAGCTTTACTTCTAGGGCTTTCTGTTTTTGTCTACGTGCCTTTGTTAAATATGATGCATATGAGATTATTTCCCCCCGCACTACAGCTTTCAGTCCGTTCCAGAAACATTTGGAGGTTGATCCTGCCCTTGCATTATGCCTTGTATAATTTTCTATGGCATGGGAAACACGGGATTTGAATTCTTCCCTCTCTAGTAAAGAGGAATTCATCCTCCACATGGATGAACTACTCTAGTCCCCTAATCGCATCTTCAGAAGCACTGCTGAGTGGTCTGAGACCACCTTTGGGTGAATGGTGCAATCCTCCATTTTAAACAGGTCCGTTCCACTACATAGAAAGTAATCTATCCTAGAGTGGTAGTCTTGCGAATGGGAGTAGAACATGAACTCTTTTGCCAAGCCATTCAATTCCCTCCATACATCAAATAGTGCTAGTTCTTACATTACCCCTCTAACAGCCTTGCTTATTTGTCTGTTGGTAGTAGTTACTTTGGAAGAGTGATCCCTCCGTGGGTCCAGCACACAATTAAAATCCCCTCCCAAAATTATCAGGCCCCCCCCGGTCCGCTATCTTTTGAAATAGCTGTCTAAAAAAGCCTGAGTCATCTCTGTTAGGTGCATATATATTTATTAAATGAATTAGTTGTGAGAACATGGACCTGGACACAGTTACACCCCTACTCTCCTGTCAGTGTTCCTCCTTTATGATTTCCAGTGGCAAATCCTTCCTAAGAAGAATTGCCACCCCCCTTTCCCAAGGGATGGGAAGAGCTTATAACCTTGCCCACCCAATTACTCTGTAGCTTGGCATGTTCTCATTCGTCAAGTTTAGTTTCCTGTAGGAAGCAAATGCCTGGTTTCTTGCTGCTTAAGTAATGCAAGATTCTCGTATGCTTGACGGATGAATTTATTCCCTAAACATTCAGGGATAACACTGAAAGTGTACCCATTATTGCTATATTTTTATACTGTCTCCAGACAGATCCCCATCTTTACTATCTTTACCCCTTTTTCCAAACCCTCTGACAAGTATGCGATTCTTAGCCAAACAGAACAGTTCCTTCACTCGTGTTTTAACTTCTACAACCATTGGTTTTAAACAACAACAACCACAACGAAAGAAGAAGAAAAAAAAAGGATTTGTAAGAACAATTCAAAACTTTTTAAATTTTTTCGTACTTTCTAGGTGTTTAGCAATGGATGTTGGAATTTGTAGCCTTAGCTATAGCACCTACTATCTGTAAGTCTGACTCGATGAGTCAGTTTATGCTATGACGTCACCGACGCTTGGTGTTTGTAGTTTCCCTCTATCAAAGGGGTACAGGGTCAGACTGAGGTACAGAGGGCCCACCTGGAAAGAAGATACAAGGGCCCACCTGGAAAATCAATAGAGGAGGGCCCAGGTTGACACACTCATATCAATATTCCACTTCAATCTGATACACTAGCTCTGTGTTTGCATCTTAAATTTATCAACAGTGTCCCAGATACCCCCATTTAATTAGATAAAAAAAGATAAATGCAAAGGTTTTCAGAGTTCAGAAGGTAACCACTTACCCAACTGAGGGGGGCCCACCTGGAAATTTCCAAGTATCCAGGTTGGCCAGTACGACCCTGAAGGGGTTCGCCATCCACCACTCCGGGGGCTGCAAATAAATCCTTCAATCTTTTCAACGATTGAATGTCCCTTCGTCTGTAAGCACTCAAATAATCATTTGAGAGACCAGCTTACCGATGTCGTGTTCTTCTTTCAAGCCAGTCCCCTGCTTCCCGTTCTCCACATAAGGACCACTGGATCAGGGCTCATGGGTGCAGGCCTGGAGTTTTAAGCCTTTAACTAATTTTTTCCAGTCTGGCTAACCGCCTGCCACCAGTTCAGCCCCCTCCCCACCATGGCATCATCATCTTGTACGTAGCCCAAAACCCTTCCCCTCTGGCATCCAACAAAAAGGAAAAACAGCAATGCATTAACGTTTTAGCAGTCTAAACTTAGTCCCGTGTAAATCACTGCTTTCCATATGGTCTTTCAGTCTATAGGAGATCAATAATTTCTCCGAATTGTCCCCTGGAGCGGAGGGAGGCCTGGAGATCCCAAGAAGAGCACTTTGAACTTCAGTACTCCCCCCTCCCAAGTCCCAGATAGTCCTCGAATGGATCCCTTATTCCCCACCAAAGATCTTGACTCTACTTTGTGAGTATACTAATCAGGTGGTGCTCCATTCAAAAGAACCCTCTCTGTCTGCTGAACTCCCTGAAGGACCCTTTGACTCCCTTCCCAAGATTTCCTACACATCTAGGCTGATATGCGACGACCAGGTAACCTCTGAAGGTTGTGCTCTCCTTGACTTTCCTGCTCTGCGCCATGCAGTTCTCTGAATGTCTTGCTCCATCTTGTCTGCTCGGAGATCGGGGCACACAAGGCCTAGCTGCTTCAGAGTCGGAGCTGCTTCCCGGGTAGAATCAAAGAGAATAGGGCCTTTTTCCGTATGGATCCGAAATTTGGCTGGATAATATAGCTGAATCCTGATTTTCTTCTCTTTCACCTGATAAATTACTTCTCTTACTTTTTTCCTTTTTTCATTCAACTGATCAGAGAAGTCTTGATCGAAAAAGATTTTCTGGCCATCTATACTGAGGTTGTTTCTAGGCAGTTTGTAAAATTCTCAAGTGATCTTGATAATTCAGCATACGGATGATAAGGGAACGGGGCCTTGTTGATTGATCTTTTGGTTTTGGGTCCAGGGAATGATAAGCTCTCTTCACTGGTAATGGGATATTTTCTGGGATCTGAAGGTCATTTCAGAAAATATGCGTTGCAAAATCCTCCACAGTGCCAAACAATTGCTCCATGTACTCTGGGACCCCATACACCCAAAAATTATTCCACCTGGCACGGTTTTCCTGATAGTCTATCTTCACTTGGAGTTCCCATTCTCTGGCTAATAGATAAAGTATCGCCCTGTCGTGTTGGCCTGATGAGTCAGCCAGTGCTGCTACCAACTGCTCCATTGTCGTTGTGCGTTTATCTATTTTCTTCGTATCTGCTTTTAAACCTGCCATAGTTGATTCAACCCTATGAAGGGCTTTTATAATTCTAATTTGGTGAGAATGACTTACTGCTCACCCAGCTCCATGCTGTCCTCCGAATCTACTATGCTAGTTACTGGAGATACCAAGTGGACGTCTTGAGGAAGGCCTGACATTTTATCGGTGTCCATCAAGGCTTTGATCTTCGATGATTGTGACTGTTTCCCCCTCAATCTGTTTGAAGCCATTGTCCTCCACCAATCAAGGACACAATTTAGACGTGTATGCCAATGTGAGTGCTATTTTGCAGTTTGTTTGTTTTACAACCCCCGGAGCTCGCTGATCAAGTGGCCATTTAAAACGGTGACATCACCGGAAGTCCATCTGTTCACTGTATTGCTCCTCTAATAGAATCATGCTATCTGACAAAGTCCTTGATCTTCCAGGATAAGTGTGTGTGTGTGTGTGTGTGTGTGGTGGGGGGGAGGGGTGTCTAGGTCCACTTGCTTAATAACATGGGCTTATACTTTTTTGTGAATGTAATACTGCCTTTTTCTAAGGTTTATAGTTAGACTTAGTATTTTCAGATGGAAAATCCATAGTGTTATTGAACCATTCAGAGCCAGAATTTGACAACAGAAAAGATTCGTCTCTTTCGGGGTCAGTAAAATACTGCATTTTGCCATGCCAAAAAAAAGCATATTTTGCAGGTGGTCACATGGCAAATTTAATACCTTTCCCCTTCAAAATGTATTTTTTTTTTGCAGTTAATCTTTGTATTGGTAATTTAAGATAAAAGTACAATAACCATGTACAGATAACCAAGTAGCACAGTTGGTGACAGTAGGCAACATACATAATCACTATCAGAATAATTTAAATATGTAAAAATAAAAATCCATGTACCAGAAGAGTACAAACGCACCTTACCTGTAAATGTATGGTATTGAAAAACTGCACAGACAATCAAGTAAAGAAGGAATCTTAAACAAAATACATGGACCCAGATATTCAAAAGGGTTGCACATGGTGCAACAGTGTTACCTTCACATGCAACCCATTACTCTTGTGCAATATTCAAACAGGAAAAGTCGCGGCACAAATCCGATATGCCAGAACACATCAATAATGTATGCAGGCGCGGGTGGGCGTGCCATGCATACTCTGCATAGCCCGGTATTCAGCCCGGGATGTGCAGAGCCATGCATGTGGAACCCCTACCTGTGCCAGCACAAAGTTGATCCCCCCAAAGAAAGGAACAACGAATGGCCACCCACAGGTGAGCTGCCGCATTGCAGGGTGCAACACAGCAGCTGCCACCTGTGGGTGGCCACCTGAGCTCCAGCTGCACCTCTCTGGTGGCACCCCACCATGCCTGATTGCTGGCATCAGTAGAAAAAGATTCATCCGTAAATAAATAAACTTCTCAATATCCCTGGTGGTCCAGTGGACCTGCCCGCCCGATCACAGGCTAAGTAAATAAATAAACTTCTTAATATCCCTGATGGTCCAGTGGACCTGCTTGCCCGATCGCGGGCTAAGTAAATAAATAAACTTCTCAATATCCCTGGTAGTCCAGTGGACCTGCCCGCCCGATCGCGGGCTTCAGTAGAATAAAATGAGATCCCTAATATCCCTGGTGGTCTAGTGGACTGCTGTCCACATGATCGCGGGCTTCTGTGAATTAAAAAGATCCCTAATATCCCTGGTGGTCCAGTGGACCTGACTGCCCGATCGCGGGCTGAAGTAGAATAAGAAGAAACCCATCATCCCTGGTGGTCTAGTGGACCCTCCTCTCCACCCGCCCACTGATTCTCACTGCCCCGCTCCCCTCTGGTCAGCGGCAGGCAGCAGCACCCCACCCGCTTGCCACCCCGCCGCCCGCCGACTGACACTGTTGGTAGGGCTGTATGCCCACTGGTCCACAGTGTGAGCCAATGGGTGTGCAGCTCATACCGTACTACACATTCAGATATGTGAATGGGGCAGCGGGGCGGCAGGCAGGTGGGGTGCTGTCGCCCGCCACTGACAGGGAGGAGCAGGGGCGGTGGGGATCAGTGGGCGGGTGGGGGGTCCACAGACCACCAGGGATGATGGGTTTCTTTCTACTTCAGCCCGCGATCGGGCAATCAGGTCCACTGGTCCACCAGGGATATTAGGATCTTTTAATTCACAGTAGCTTCCGCGACTGGTGGGCAGCGTCCATTGGACCACCAGGGATACAGATCTTTTTTTAATTCACGGAAGTCCACGATCAGGTGGGCAGCAGTCCACCGGACCACCAGGGATTTTGGGGATCCTTTTTAATTCACAGAAGCCCATGATTGGGTGGGCAGCGGTCCACTGGACCACCAGGGATAAAATGATTAATCTTCTATTTACTTAGCCCACGATCGGGCGGTCCACTGGACCACCAGGGATACAATGATTATTCTTTTTTGTACTGCAGCCCGCGATCGGGCTCTGGGGCACATTGGTGCGCTACAGGGGGCGTCAGTCCCTGACGGCTGCTGCCTGGCAGGGCGCCAGGCACAAGTCGTCAGGGATTGGCGCATCTGCATGCAAATAGGGCCATAATGACATGCAAATGGCCCCATATGCACCTTGCATACATTATGGCCCCATTTGTATGTCAACTTTTGAATATTGCAGATGCTGCACGTTGCACAATGGACCTTGCGCTAGTGCATCCACATGCTCCACTCTGACAACTGACGCTGGTGCAGTGCCATTATGCAATGTGCACTGCGGTTGGCCAGGGTGCAGTATTCAACTATGCTGAGCCATGGCACAGCTCCGTTGAATATCGCCCAGTCCACACCCCTGTGCAGGCAAGTTGCGCTGCGCCCAGGCTAGCACCATAGCCTGCCACAGTTTGAATATCTGGGCCATGGTATAAAACAATGAGAGATCAGCTATTGTAGTAATGTATGATAAGTGTAAAATAAAGCTGGAAATTAAACATGAGACCATGGAGCCCTTGAATTAAAAGTCTTTAGAAACTTAAGGTATGGTTGCCAGCAAATCTTAAATTCATCAATTTTACCTGAGGCCACATAGGTGAGGTGGTCAAAAGAAGTCGCCTGTGATAGGCTGGTAATTAAGTCCTCAAAGGAGGGTATCACAGTGGACTTCCATTTCATTAATATGAGCCATTTCACTTGCATAAGCAGTATAGCCAGCCACCTACGTTGAAGCCAGGAGAGAAAGGGGGATAGTCTGTAATACCCAAAAGAAACAATGCAGCCACAACAGGAATATTACATCCAAGGACATCTGCTGCAGAGCGATGGACCTTTTGCCATAGGGGGTGAATATATTTACAGGACCACAATATATGAAATAAATTACCTCCAGATTCATTATACCTCCAGCAGTTATTACTCGATAATAAATTTAAACGACATAGTACAGAGGGGGACCTGTACCAAAAGTGAAGTATTTTGTACTGAACAAGCATACTGTGAACATCTTTGAAAGTATAGCGGCAAAAAGACCAACATTTTTCCCACTGTGGTACTGATATGTTAATTTGTAAAACATTTTCCCATTTAGTTTTAGTTGGCAGTGACTGATCTGGTGGTAGCTGTCTAATAGATCTCCAAAATCAATCTGACTGTACCAGATTTACATTTTAACCAGGCTAAGATAGGTGTAGAAGTACAAGATTGATTAGCTTGAGAATGAAGTAAACATGAGGTAGCGTCCCGTAGTTGTAAAAATTTCCAAAATTCTTGCCTAGGAAGGCCCCAGAATTGTAAACAAGAATATGAATTCAATAACATAGAAACATAGACTTTGACGGTAGATAAGGGCCGCTTGGCCCATCTAGTCTACCCATTTCCCCTACCTACAGGATAGGCCGCAGATCCTAGTTAACCAACAGCCTATTTCTTCCTACCCCCCACAAGAATTGCCTTATGTCTGTCCCATGCATTCTTGAATTCTCCCACAGTTTTAGACCCCACAACCTCCTCAGAAAGGCTATTCAATGCATCCACTACCCTCTCTGTGAAATAATACTTCCTCACATTGCCCCTGAACTGCCCCCCCATCTTTCAGTTGTGTCCCCTTGTTCTTGCACATCTCTTTTTTCTGAAAGATGCTACCCTCTTGGACTTTGTTGATTCCACTGCAGTACTTAAAAGTTTCTATCATGTCCCCCCTCTCCCTTCTTTCCTCAAGGGTATACATATTAAGCTCCTTCAGTCTCTCCTCATATGGCTTCTCTTGCAGACCCTGCACCATTTTAGTTGCCCTCCTCTGGACTGCCTCTATCCTGACTATGTCCTTGCAGAGATGGGGTCTTCAGAACTGGATGCAGTACTCCAGATGGGGTCTCACCAACTGTCTGTACAGAGGGATAACAACTTCCTGTTTTCTGCTGCTGATGCCTCTTCCTATGCATCCCAGTATACCCCCAGCCCTCCATACTGCCTTCTCACATTGCTTGCTAACCTTAAGGTCATCTGATATGATTACCCCCCGGTTCCTTTCCTTGTTTGTTGTGGTTACTACCGCCCCCCATTGTGTATTCTTCCCCTGGGTTCTTGTTTCCCAGGTGCATTATTTTGCACTTCTTTGCATTGAATCCTAGCTGCCATACTTTTGACCATTCCTCCAACCTTGCCAAGTTCCTTCTCATCCTTTCCATGCCTCCTTGTGTATCAACCCTGTTGCATATTTTTGTGTCATCTGCAAAGAGGCATACTTTTCATTCCAGTCCCTCTGCAATGTCACTTATGAAGACTTAAAAAAGGACTGGACCCAATACTGAACCCTTCGGTACCCCACTAGTAACCCCTCTTTCTTCAGAGTGGACTCCATTTACAATTACCTTCTGCGTCCTGTTGTCCAGCCAATGTTTTACCCAGGCTACCACTCTAGGACCCACTCCAGGCTGGTTAATTTGACTATTAATCTTTTGTGTGGGACTGTGTCAAATGCCT
Source organism: Neoceratodus forsteri (assembly GCA_016271365.2). Lineage (NCBI taxonomy): Eukaryota > Metazoa > Chordata > Ceratodontiformes > Ceratodontidae > Neoceratodus > Neoceratodus forsteri. Next base: position 1,686,093,049 of record CM057455.1, on the reverse strand, counting down.
TGCTAAAGTCTAGGTAGGCCATGTCCACAGCCCCTCCCTGGTCTACTACTTTGGTCACCCAGTCAAAGAAATCTATTAGATTCATCTGACATGACCTTCCCGCTGTGAATCCATGCTGCCTTGGGTCCTGTGCCCCACTGGCCTCTAGGTAATATAAGTGAATCCTGAGCTATAACATCACCCAAATAGAGGATACCCTTAATTTTCCAGGGGCGATAAAACAACGGCCGTCCTTCAAGAGTAATATTAAGATTTCCCCAAAGAGGAGTATATAAAAGCCATCTAGGATCACTGCCCAACCAATTATGAAGCTTAATCCAATAATGAACAGAGGGACCTATAGTTGGATGATGTTTAATTTTTCTTAGATAAATTGTTAAATCTAAAATTAGCTGGAACTTCCCCAGAGATTTGAGACGCCTCCATGTATAACCATTGAGGAATCTCAAATGTAGGTCTTTCAAACCATTTTATAGTTTATGAGGCATGAAAGGCCCAAAGGTAGCCCAGAAACCAAGGAAGGCCAAACCACCCATGGACAAATGGACCTGTAATTTGGTATGACTGAAATGTGGGATGGAACCGTCCCATAAAAATCACCTAATAAATGATCAACCTTGACCGGAAAAAGTCTTGGTAAATATTAGAAAAGAGGTATAGAAGCTTTGGTGAAACCATTATTTTGACGGCAGCAATTTTACCTGCCAGTATGAGGTTAAATGGTTTCCAACAATCTAGCGCAGTTTTAATGTCTGCTAATAATGAGATAAGTGAATTAGCAGAGGATTCTAAATTTTCTACAAAAATTAATAAATCGTCTGCATATAATAATTAAGTATATTGAGTGTTACCAATAGACATGCTTTTAATCTCAGAGGATTGACAAAGGGCAGCTGCCAGAGGTTCCATTGCTAAAATAAAAAGTATGGGGGACAAGGGACAGCCCTGCCTAGTACCTCTGGATAGCTGAAAAGATTGTGAGAAAGTTGAATTAGTAAGTACCCTGGCAAACGGAGAGGTATAAAGAATTTTTATTCAAGAACAGAAGTGGTTACCAATACCCAGGTGGGACAGTACAATGTGCAGATAATGCCATTTTAAGGTATCAAATGCGTTTTCAAAATCAACAGCTATAGTTGCTGCTGGAGATTTAAGATGTTTCACCTTATGCATTATATTAAGTACTGAGTGGATATGGTCAGAACCTAAATACCCCTTGACACATCCCACCTGAGAATGATGACCCAATTTAAGGATTAGGGGCTCAAGGCATGAGGCTTATAGTTTGGCGTAGATCTTATCATCAATATTTAATAATGAAATGGGCCTACAATTAGAAGTAAGGGTGGTGTCTTTATCTCTTTTTTGGAAGCACTGCAATAATTACTTCTCTCAATGTATAGGGCAGGGAACCAGTAAGCATAGTTTCTTAAAAAACTTTATATAGCAGGGGACAGAACAAGTCTGCTGTTTATAAAAATCAGCAGGAAATCCATCACTTCCCGGTGCCTTGCCTGCTTTTAAAGACATAAGGACTTGACAGACTTCATCAGGTGTAAATGGCTGTTCAATTGTGATGGATAACTCAGGTGCAAGACATGGAAGGGTTAATTTTTCATAATTTTTTTTAATGATTGTATCATCAATATTAGAATGGGAAGTATACAGTGGTTTGTAAAAGGTGGACATAATTTCATTAACAGTATTGGGGTCAGTACAAACACGACCGTATGACTCTTGTAGGCCAGCAATATGATGATCCATTTGTTGCGAACAGAGAGGATAAGCCAAGACTTTACTGCATTTCTCACCACCTTCCCAATATTTATGTTTTGATTTTAAGAATGGCAGTCTCGGTTTTATGGGAAGTTAAAACATTTATTTCCATTTGAAGTTGTAGAATTTCACAATGTAAAGGTGATTTAGCACCAGGATGCACTAAAGCTGCATATTGGGCCACTTTAGACTTAAGTGTACTTTCAAACTCATTGAGCTAATGTTCCCTCATCTTCCTTCTATGGAAAGCATAGCTAATATGATGAGTGGCTTTTAATGCCTCTCACATTGAGCTCGCAGTAGTGTCAGCAGGGTCATTAAAGGAAAGAAAATCAATTACTTCACACCTTATCCAGGGTAAAAATTCAGGAAAGTACAAGGGAATCCAGTCACCAGGAAGGGGAACAAAGAGGAGGGAAGCCCCATAATAAATGTCATTTTACCAGGTGTGGTCAGAAATAAGTAAAGGCAAGATAGAAGTATCCACAACATTTTGTACAACCATAGGGGAAGCTAACCGGTAGTTGATTCTGCTATAAGATTAATGTATAGGTGACTAATAAGTATAATCTCCATCCCTTGGATGGAATAATCTCCAGATGTCTTAAAGACCAACATCTTTCATCAGTAGGGAAAGTGCAGCAATGCTTCTTTGATGGGAATCCAATACTGAATTATTCCTATCTAGGGATGAATCTGAAGTCAAGTTAAGATCTCCACCAAGAATAATGGCTGTGTTATATGTATTTATTTGGAAGATGTGCCAAACTTTGAAAAATTTCAGGTTCATCAGAACTGGGAGAATATACATTAATTATCAATAATGGTCTTGCTTTGCTATCTATAAGCACAATCACCCATTTGCCCTGGGGATCTCTTGAAATTGAAGCAGGTGTCCATTTTAGATTCTTATGAATCAATATGGAAACCACACTTTTTTTGAAGTGGCTGAACCTGCTATTACCTGCCTTACCCAATCCCACTATAATCTGAAATTATCATGAGATAATAATTTAGTTTCTTGTAAGAAAACAATTTGAGCTTTATGCCTTTTAAGATGTGATAAAAATTGTTTTCACTTACTAGGTGCATTGAGACACTTGACGTTCTAGGAGAACATCAGTAAATCAGCCATAAATAACCGTCTGACATATCAGAGTAATTACAAGAAAAAAGGTATAACAAGGCAGCCAACACACCCAACAGTAATACTTATATAAAGAAAGGAATTGACAGAACAGACAGGTATGAGGTGTAGGGTCAGACATTAGCAACATCAAGATGGAAAATAAATTCTTAAGGTCTCCTAAGGTCCAGCAATCCAATCTCTCAATTACAAACAGGAAATATAACAAGAAGTGTAACAACAATAGCAACAACAACCAACATAGTAATGAAAAGCAAGCCATTTAAGATGAACAGAGGGATAAAGGTCGATCAGTAATAGTGATCCAAGACCCCACTCTATACTTCAGGGTGTGAAATAAATGGTGAGGGGAGGAGAATGGTAAACTACCCTTTCTCTCACAGTAGCCCAGACTGTGTATCAGGAATGCATGATTGAGGTGTACTATATACCTAAGTATATAAGATAAAACCAAAACGCTACCTAACCTCCAACTTCCCAGCCATATATTAAAGCAAGAAAAGTATTCAGAATAAATATATATAATTTATCCATATCTGAACAAACTATAACGGAACAGCTGGAATCTAATGTAAAACATAGGATAACAGCCGGAATCTGATGCAAAAAAAGTTAAGATATACAAAGTTATCAGAAATGAAATAGAATTAACAAAAACTATTCAAAAGTAAAGGAAACTATTCAAAAGTATTCAAAGTAAAGGAAGCCATTCTTATTTATTTACAATCAGCTGACACATTGGAGTAATTACAATAAAAGAGGTACAACAAGGGACCCAATGCAACTGACAGCAGTACTGTTATAAAAAAAGGAATCTACAGAACAGACAGGTATGCGGTGTAGGGTCAGACATTAGCAACATCAACATGGAAAGGAAGTTCTAAAGTCTCCTAAGGTCCAACAATCCCATCTCTCAATTATAAACAGGAAATATAACAAGAACTACAACAATAGCAACAACAACCAACATAGTAATGAAAAACAGGTAATTTAAGATGAACAGAGGGATAAATGTCAATCAGTAATAGTGATCCAAGACCCCACTCTGTACATCAACGTGTGAGATAAATGGTGAGGGGAAGAGAATAGTAAATTAACCTTTCCCTCATAGCAGCCCAGAGTGTGTTATCAGGAATGCACAATTGAAGTGCACTATATACCTAAGTATGTAAGATTAAACCAAAAAGCTACCCAAACCCCCACTTCCCATCCAGATATTAAAGCAAGAAAAGGATATAGAATAAAGATATATAATGTATCTATATTTAAATAAAATATAAAATAACCCCTGGAATCTAATGTAAAATGTAAGATAACAGCTGGAATCTGATACAAAAAAGTTAAGGCATACAAAATTATCAGAAATGAAATAGGATTAACAGAACTATTCAAAAATAAAGGAAGCCATGCTTATTTACAAAGGCATTAATATAAATTAAACCAGTGCCATGTTTATTAATAAGCACTTAAAAAGAAGTCCAGTCAGCCATGTATGTGCACTAAATATAAATTGATAAAAAATAGACCTGGCCCTCCATAAATTTGGATATATATATATATATATATATATATATATATATATATATATATATGTATATATATATATATATATATGGAACAGCACTAAATAGATCCAAACAACATGAATACTTTTGTAAAGCAGTGCAAAAGTTATAACTAGTACATTTGCTCCATTCAGATCTTCCAAACAGGATTATCATATTTGTAATAAACTATATTGTCAAAAATGATCAACATTAGATAATAATCTCTGAGCAATATCTATAATTCGAGATCAAACCAACTATTTGAAAAATACAAATGTATTAAAACATTGTACCTGACTGGTAAAGTATATGAGTACAAAGAGTGACTTGTAGCAGATAATAATTGTGTTGCTGCTAGTGTATGAATAGTGAATTTTGTTAAATTAAAAAAGAGACCTTGAAAGTTACAAAAATGGCAACAAATGTCCAACTTTGTCAGCATTTTGTATATGGCAAAGCAGTAATGGGTGATCAGCTTAGTCAGAAATGTTGTCAACAAACCAGATAGTTAACATTAAGAGGCAGAAGGCAGTGTCTAATATTCAAAATGACAGCCCAGCATTTGCACTGTACACCTCTTAAGGTAACACAAAGATTACTAATATGAAACCCCAGCCGTATAACGCAAGCTGATCTGAAAAAGACCATCAAAAATATTATATATTAAAACATTATACTAGACTTGTAGAGCATAAGAATACAGAGTGCAATTGACCACGCTAGACAATAATCACGTTGCCCCTAAAGTATAAATATTAAACATTGGTCATTAATAAGGGTTTGCATATACCATCCTAAGGCATGAGTGATCAAACACAGAAGCCTCAAATGTTGCAAAATCAGTAAATAATGTTCAAACTTGTCAGCGCATTGCATATGACAGTTCAATAATGGGCAATCTGCCAAACCAGAAATGCCCTCGGTGAACTGAATGAATAGGTTAATATTGGGATACTAAAGGCAGTACCTAGGATTCAAAGTCTCAGTCCAGAGTCCTCACTGCACGCCCCTTAAGGTAATACAAAGGTTACAATTCTCAAACTGCAGTCATCTACCAAAACCCAATCTAAATAAGCCCCTCAGGTACCTGAAAAACCTGATTGTTTAGGTTTCGGTAATTTGGAAGAGCATGGATTCTGATCTGATTGAGCTTTGTTACAACGCTTTTTGGGGGACTCCAAAATTTCTGGGGAGAGCTAGCTGCAACTTCTGCCCAGGAGACATCCACTGGGGATCTGGTAACAGCATCTTGTGCAGACTTTGAGGAAAGTTCATTTTCTGAGGTCATTGAATTTCCAAGGTCCAGGGATGTTCTGATTGAGGAAAGCCTGGTGAAGGTGAAGTAGGTCTTAAGGGAGTGAACCTGTTTTACAAGGGAAGAGTCTTAGTTAAGTTGGAGGTAGAAATCCCATGTTTGATAGGACTGTGACTCCTGATACAGCTAACGCAGTTTAGCATAAGCCAAAGACTCTGACAATTTTTTCTGCATTCGAGCAAAGTACCTCCTAGGTGGTGTCAACTGTGGAACCTTTAGCTGAAGCAGCCATATCATCCATCAATGTAGCAGGAAGGGAACTAGCCATGGAATTAGGTAGAGTAATGTCCATAGATTCTGATACCTTAAGTGAATTAGTGACTCTGTTAACCTGAGTACCTGAACAACTTGTGGCCAGTAAAAGGACAGAAAGTCCATCAAAGCATCTGATGAGGAAAATTCTTTTGTAGTATTATTATAGTTGATTCGCATAGTCGCAGGATAGCAAAGATTGAACTGAATACCCAGCCAATGTAAAATACGTCTGGCATTCATGTAAGCTCTCTTTTTAGCACATAGAGTTTTAGAAAAATCTCTAAACATAGAAATATGGTAATCTTGCCATGTAAGAGTTCTGATTTCTCTGGCCTTTTGAAGAAAAATCTCTGAATGGGCATAGTTAAGGAATCTGACTAGAATTGGGTGAGGTTTTTGCCCAGGCTGGGGTTTAGGTGCCAGAGAGCGATGAGAATGCCCAATTATTATGCTGTGGTCCTCTAGAAGCTTTAGCAGTTGCAATATATTGTGTAGGAGAAAGCATGATGTATTATTTAATTCCACATCCTCTGGAAAACTGTAAAAATTTAAATTGTTCCTACGACTACAGTTTTCAATATCATCCAGTTTGACTTGTAATTCCTTGGTTGTCTAATCTTGTTGCTACACTATCACCTGTAATTCTTGCACTGCTACTGCATTAAAATGTATTTTATTTTTGGTCATAGCCAATCTTAAGTCTCTGGATTGTAAAGTCATGTTGGTTTGTTGATTTACCATTTTTAAATCGTTCATGTCCGATTCTAATTTGTGGAACATTGCCTCAATATCTGCCAAAGGGGCTTGTTGCGTACCAGACACCCGCTGTAGTGAGCAGGCCCAAATCTTTACAATGAGGAGAGATGAGTCCTGAGTAAACAGTCCAAATTAAGCCAGTAAAACAAAACAAAACAAGTTAAAAGATGTATCAGTTGCAGCAAGGTTTAATCAAGCTGTAGCCATCTTCAAACCAACTTAAAGATCTACACATCACTGATGATAAGGATGGATGGTAGGAGAAAAGTCAGAGCTCAGAGATCAGCCCTCTATCTTGTCTCGGGCCAAGCCATGCTCCCCCCAAAAAATATCTTTAACCTTAACAAAGGCTTTTCTGGAATGGAGGGTTTCTACACTAAAATCAGGATAAGCCAGAAAGTTAAAGCCATTAGCATTCAGACCTCTTTCAATGTGAGCTTTTCTTCAAAGATGCTCCCTGTCTGTAAAATAGTGTGGCTTAATGAAAATGGGTTGGGGTAAATTTGAAATATTGTCTTCTAAATTTTATTTATTTGTACATCTGGTCACTGACCCTTTCTTCACTTTCGACTGTGCATAGACTTAGAGCTTCCATTTTTTTTCTCCTAAGCCTGAGATAGTTTTAGTTAGAGTTGTTAAGGCAGCATTTAATGATTCAAACTCCTTTTTGAATGTCTTGATTTAAGCTCATTTTTACATTTTGTCTGTAGTTCAGCATTTTTATCAGTCATAATTATTGCAGCTTTTTGGGCAATGGATTTTATATTGGGGGTTTTCTGTATAGCAGCAATTTCTGTTGTTGTAGATGTAAAGGGCCACATACTGTTTTTGTGATCAGAGTCTGTTTTTTTCCAAATGAGCCACAGGACTGGGTCAGTGTAGCACTTCCCACTTTTCCTCTTCTATTTTCTCCCCCCTCCTTCCTTCCTTCCTTTCCCATTCACCAATCTTCCCTACCTTATCCCCATCTCAACATGTCCTATTGTTCCAGTACTCATATTCCTCCAATTTTATCCCTAATTACCCACCTTTCATTCCCTTTGTGGGGTTCATGCCTCCTGAAAGGGAGGGTTGGTTTATTAGTCCGCCCAACTCCTTTCCAATTGTGCCCATTGTTAACTCGCCTGAGGGGTATGTTTAGGGTCTGCACCTTCTCCATATATAGTTTATATAAATAGGTATGTACATTGAAAATATATGATTATTGTGTTCATGTATATTGTTTAGTAATACCAAATTCTTCACATTATCGATGTACTGTATGCAAATCTTTAATCATGTAACTGCTCTAATGTATTTTTCTGTTAAGACCAGTTGTTTTTGTACAATCTTCCTCTATGTTTTAATTTATTTCTATTCTGTGCTTGACTGCATCATCCCCATTTTCCCTTTCCTCTAGGACGCACCTGGAAATGAACTATTGTAGCTCAGTGTGCCTTACCTGGTGAAACTTTTCAAATAAATAAATAATAAGTATACACAGTTGCTACCAGCAAAATTGAAACCACTTGTGCACAAGTATTAACATGTGGAGATGCTGACCAGATAGTTATTCGGGGCAATACTGAAAGCACTGGAAGTAAATGATGAACTGACCTGTGAGGTTTAGTTGCACCTCAAATATTAGTGGAATCAAGTACTTGTCCTAGTTCTATTTCTGTGGTCAAAACTGGCATTTTAAAAATGTGCAGTTTCTTCTGCAGCAGTTACATAAAACTGCAGCTCTGTTTCCAAGTCTGGTAGTTGTGTAGTGGAGTCTGTCATATCTGACAGAAGTACTTTGCCTCTCACTGGAGCTGCTGGGATTGGGATAATGCAAGAACAGAGGACACTAAGACTGTGCTGCAAAAAATGTAAGCTTTTGTTGCTGCAGATGTGTTCATCCTGTACATTTGTCTCTGGATTGTGCAGTCATCTCAGCCGGGGATTTTGCAGGTTTTGAGGTCTGTTTTGTGCTTTTTTCTCCTCCTCCAGAAATTGCTCTGTAATAACTTTTGATTGGCATACAGACTTCAACATGCTTGAGCCAGAATGCCAGGCACACTTACAAATTCAGGAAAAAGTCCCTTAGTCCATACAGATTTTATTTTTGGCAGATAAAACTTGTGCTTGCTTACAGGAGTGTCTGGCCATGCTGCTGAGCAGTTGTTCCTTCAGGCAGCCATCTTGGATCTCCATCCCCGTGGAGTTATAGCTTGTTAAGGTACCAATATTTTCCTATGGGAATTTGCATTTGTAAAATTTTTATGTTTCTATATGACCCCTGAATTTTTTGGGTGTATCATATGTTAGTGTTGTAGTACTCACGGAACCCCTTTTTAAATGCATTGCATACTGCTATTATCCTGTGGAAATTTTCATTTTTTAATTTTCAAGTTGTTGTATATGTGTATTTTCAGTTGGTATTCCTTAGGGGTTTAGTCTTTCGATATATAACATATCCCTTAGCTCAGAAGATTGAGGGAGTTACAACTTGTTAATGTTGTGGTGTTATCCTATGGGAATTTTCATTTTTTAAATTTTTGTGGTTTATTATATGGCCCCTAAATGTTTTGGGGAGTATTATGTGTTAGTGTCATATTACTCATTGAGGCCTTTTTTTGTTGATATATAGATTGTTCCTTAACTCAAAATATTAATGAAGTTATGGTTTATTAAAGTTTGCAGTGTTATCCTATGGGGATTTTAATTTCTGAATATTTATGTTTTTGATATGGCCTGTGAATGTGTTTGGAGGGTATTATGGGTTAGTGTTGTAGTGCTCATTGAGACCATTCTGATGTATAGGTTGTCCCTTAACTCCAAATATTGACGGAGTTATGACTTGTTAAAGTTCAAATCTGGGGAAAAAAGCTAAGTCCAATTTCTTCTTTCACATGAGCCAGTTCTCGCTAATGAGATTGTGTCATTCTCTCAAAAGAGGATTGGTTCATATGAAAGAAGAATGTGAAAAAAACTAAGTCCAAATTCTTTGCTCATAAGAACCAATCCTCTTTTGTGAGATTGTGTCATTCTCAGGAAAGAGGATTGGTTCATACGAAAGAAGAATGTGAAAAAAAATAGTCCAGATTATTCATTCGTATGAACTTAATTTTCTTTTGTATGGCCCTATTCCTCTTTAGTGAGGCCATACAAAAAAGAAAATTGTCTTTTGAAAGAGGAGTTTGTAAATGTTTTAAAAACACATTTCTGGGTCCTTTTTCCAAAAACTAACTGCAGAATCTAGTTAATGGTGTCCAGTTTAGCAAGATAAATGTGTTGGTGTCTCTGCAGAATATGATTTTTATCGGTTTTCAAAAAAAGTTTTTTTGGAAAAAAGTAAACAAGATGATTGCCACAAAAAAGAAGATTTTTTTTTCTCATGAAAGAGGATTACCCCCTCACACAAGAGAATCCTCTTTCATATAACCAAATTCTTCTTTCCTATGAAACAGCTACCCAAAAGACTGTGCTGAGCATGCTCAGAACTGAAATTTCAAATCCTGGTAACTCTGGAACAGATTAATTTTTTTGACCAAACCAGTGGAAGACACCATTCTGGGGCAACCCTTTTCTACCCTGAAAATTTCAAACCAAAATTCCAAAAAGTGTGGCCGTTAGACGATCACAAAACACAGTCCCAACCCTGATTTCTTCACTTTTTTCACTATGTCAGAATCTGCTCATCTGACTGCAACAAAAATTGGTACATCAAGAGACCTTGCCTTCCAGACTATGCTTGCAAAATTTCATGCAAATCTTTTGAACGAGGGGTGAATCTATTAAAGTGCAAAGTTAGGAGTTTAACATTAAGCAGCCTACTCAACCCTAACTATAGTGGCACCACTGTGCCACTATAATATATATATGTATCTGCATATATATATATATATATATATATATATATATATATATATATATATAGTATATAACAGCCCCTTGACTCACCTTGGCTGTTTCTGGGGCCCTCAGGTCTGACCTGGATGCACCTCAGAAGGGGCCGGCCTGGGTTCACTAGTGGACAGGAGGAGAAATGACACAGTGCCTCCACCTGGGGTAGTGATATGGGATACCTGTGGATAAAATGCAGGTGACCACCCCCCAGGACAGTACAGTAACTGCTCCCACAGGATCTTCTCAACAGAGTAAATACAGACACGTTGTAATAAGTGGTAATAATGAATTGTAACATGAACTAGCTTCACTTTTATTTTGGGGAGGGGAAGAAGGGGAAAATAACACTCAATGGTGGATTGCAACAACAACAATTAATGCCCCACCCAGTAACCCCATACTTTCCCCAGGGGGTGCACCCGGCTTACCCCCAAACAGCCATTAAGTAACAGTCTGCAGCAGTGAGTACCATGCCAGGGTTCTGTGAGGATGACAGTCTGGTGGCTCGAGCTAGGGTGCTTGCATTGGGATCCAATAACTTTTAAACAAAACACAACTTATACTTTTTTGCCTAGGCATATCTTGGTGATTTAGCAGTCCTGCCTAGGACTTTATCCTGTACTGCCTAACTAACTAGCTAGCTAGCTAGCTAATGAAAAGGCAGAATACTCCTTAGAGCTGCATCTCAGAGGTACTTACTGTCTGGTGTTTCGGGGGGGTTTCAGGCAACTAGATTTCATTACCGTTCTGGTATCAGCAGTAGTTTGTGGTGCATAACAGCAGCTGGATGCAAGAATGAAAAGCGCTGGCTTCACCGGTTAGGCCTTTCAAATTTTCACCTCTAAGGCCTTTATATGTAGTGTTTACCCGACAGGCCTCTTGACGTCTTCTTCTCTGTGTGTCTCTCGGTGGTCCTAGGTTAAGGGCTGCCTGGGCGTCTCCTGGGTATCCACTTGGCGCACACTTCTTTTGAAGAGGGGTTGCTGTAGTTGGGCTCTGGCATAGTCTCAAGCCCCAAAAATGCATTGCTGTAGGGCTAGCAATGTTTTAAGCAGTCCCAAATATTTTCTTTCTGAGGGGGGAATACAGGTTGCACAGTCTGTTTTTTAGGCTGCGAATCGCAAACTCACACAGCAGGTTTGATTCTTGCTCAGAGAAAACAGTTAATGGCTTAGCTTTCTTCACTTTTAACTCAATATGTTTCAGATGTTTTGCCTCTTCCTTTAGCACTGGGGCTGAACAGGCCATTGGGTAAACAGAACAGAACTTTGGGCTAGATAGCCCACAACAGTCTCTCTCTGCTCTGAATCTCCTGGGATTCTTCCCACTTGGCGGGTTTTTCACTCCATTTTATCACATTTTCTCAACTGCCACCCTATTGGCTGACTGGTTCCCGGCCTTTCTTTGACCCTTTCCCAGTGGCCTTTGCTGCCAGGACACTATGGGCACCACCATATTTATTTAAATTGTGGTGTCATGTTAAAGCAGCCTTTATCATTTCATTAGTTGCCTGCAGGGGCTGATCTCACCAACTTTCTTGCTGGGAGGCGTTCCGCTAATGGATTCTGGTTCCACTGCCTGCCCTAGAGCCGGGAAACCTTTTTAAACAGTGACCCAAATACAATATAGTTATTGGAGCTGTGTCTTCTTTAAGCTTTTGGCCATGCATGCGTAGAAAATGTATGGCAGCTATTATTGTTTACATTTAGCCAGTCCATTTCTTGCTGCTCACCAGACCAGTAAAATGCCCCCCAAAGTGGCCAAAGGCACAGAACGTCAGTTGTACCTTGGCTCCCTTCTGTTATGGGGCCTAGGAACCATTCCCCAAGTGGCAGCTGCAGTGGAGATCAGGCACCCCAACCATGACAGAATTCCCCCAGAGCCACTGGAGAAACCCCAGGGCCATAGCCCCAATAAGATAAGCCCCCACCTAGAGGGGTTATATCTACGTGTACACACACACACACACACAGTATGTATGTGTGTGTGTGTGTGTATATATATATATATATATGTATGTGTGTATATATATATATATATATATATATTAGAGGCAAAAAACTCCGTTTAATGCATTAGTTAGGGTTGTTCCACAGTGACAAAAGTGAGGAAATTCGGTGTTAGGGTTGAAAACCCCCCTTGGACCCCCACACCCCCCAACCGGCATTGGGGTGCGCATTGGGATCGTCAGCCCTAACTCTCACCCCATGACATGTGTAAAGCAGCAGAAGTATAGGAGAATGGGGTGAGAGTTGGGACCCCACTGATCAATCGCGCTGTGCGGTGAGGGAGTGGCCAACCTAATCAAAATTTTGCAGCCCCTGGCTAACATGCGATAAATCGTGAGTTTTATCTCTTCTTTGAGAATGATAACGAGAAATGGTAGATATATGCAGCGGCGGGGCCAGCAGGGGGGCCCTCTGGGCCCCGCTCACTCGTGTCTTGTGGCATAGTAACAGGAACAGCAATGCAAACGAAGTGCTAACAGTGGCACACATGGTAACCTGGCCCTTAAATGAGAACAGAAGAAAGTGGCCACACAGTGGCGTGGGCGGAGCGGTCTGCCCGCGTGATGTCTTGTCACGAGTAACATGGTGCCTACTGACGAAAATGTTAATGGGCATGGTGGTGACAAAGTGAAACAGAAAGATAAACAGTACTATAGACAGAAATGGCAAAAATAACAAAAGCATGGCGCAAATTAAAATGCAAAGAGATAACGCACATGGTAGGCGCCAGGCGTCAGCAGTAAGTAAACAGGTATGGAACACATAACGGAAAGAGCAACAGTAACAGTAATGTAAGCGACTGGTTTTCCCAAAACCTGCATAGAAAGACAGTGAATTACAAATAATGTATGCATAATAATGAGTATCAGACAGAAAATGAGAACTTGGAATACTAAATCGTTATATCTCAGGAACCGTATGGATAGAAAAAAAAATTTAAAAGCATTATGATTTACAACTGTCTGGCTAATTTTGTAATTAGCCCCATTAGGAGAGCTAAGCATTTTTCTGATCAAAAAGTCGTATCTACGCACCGTTTCCGAGATACGGGCCCTGAAAGCCTGCCGTAATGCCGTAATGTTATCCTATGGGAAAAAAGAAGTTCGAGTGCCATAACTTTGCCTCCCACTAATATTTTTTCACCAAACCACATGAAAGGCACATCTGTGGGCTGTTGGCTGTCTTCCTCCAAATTTCAGGAAAAAAGACCAAACTGTTATTTTGCCTTGAGGATCCAAAGATTTCTGTAATGCGTAAAGCATACGTAATGTTACCCTATGGGAAAAGCGTCCAACTTTACAGAGTGCAGTAACTTTGCCGCCCGTGTAATATTTTTCAATACAACAGTGAAAAGGCACATTTGTGAGAATGCTCGGCTCCGTTCCTTCCAAATATCAACCCAAAACTCCCAACGGTTCTTTTTGCAGCGCAGTGCCAAAAGAATCGCTGTCACTTCCCACAGATGGAAAACTACTATCGCCAATTTGTGAAACTTTCGCAAAAAAGTTCGACACTTTCGTGAGCACGAAAGTAATTTGCGAAAGTACTTTTTCCAGAAATTTGAAAAACATATTTCTGGGGTGTTTTACCACAAAATAAAGACATGGCAAGCATCCTCAGGGTCCGACTAGGTGAATACAAAAAGAATTAGGTTGCTAGAGGGTCCCAAATTTAAATGCCAACCATTTTTCTGATCACCAACTGAAAACAAAATGGCTGATTTACGAAAGTAACAGGCCCATTTGACAAAGTAAAATGCATTTTCAGACACTGTCAACTTTTTGTTAACTTTTCCCATTGACTTATAATGGAAATTGTTTTTTGAATAACTTTGAACCGTTTAATATTTTTCGCAAATCTTTGAAAGGCACATTGGGACCCTGGCGCACATTCCTAAAGATTTTGGGCGCAAATCGTGCAAACCGTGCGACATATGCAGCGCCGATCGAGAGTTCAGAAAAAGAACACAAGAAATCACGCTTAATAACCCACAGCCGCAGTAGCCGATTGGTACGAAACTTGGCAGATGCCAAGGCATATGGTTCTTGATCTTGTATTCCAAAGTTCAGCAAGTCTTTCATAACGGTTGCAAAGTTATTAAGGTGCAAAGTTTTGTGGTTTAACATAGAAATGGCTCGTCAACCCTAACTATGGTAGCACTACATGCTACCATAATATATATATATATATATATATATATATATATATATATATATATATATATATATATATATTCATATATATATATATATATATATATATATATACATATTCACACACACACACGCACAAAATGGTCCCAACTTTGCAACCGTTTGACTGATTCACATGAAATTTTCCATGCACCATCAGGGACCAAAGAGCTCTGGATTTTGCAAGTTGTGTTCCAGTTGGATGTGAGGGTGTGGAGATAAGGAATGCCGAAAACTGTGTAAATTACCATTTTTTTGTAAATTATTTGTCATGCCATTTCTCAGAAATGGCTTGGGGGTTTGGTCTAACATTTGTAGGGTATATCAGACTTGGGTTGCTGTCATTTTTCACATCCTGCCCAAAATGTGTTTTCTCACCTGTGGTGTGGAATGGCATTTCAGCACAGATTTTAACATTTTAACCTACCGGGTTTATGAGGTGGGGTCATAAGAAGAGTATGTTGAAAATTTGGGGTCAAAATATGAAAAAAATTCCAAAGTTATGACAGTTCATTGCAATTTCACTATGGCCATTCACAACTTCGGAAATGTTAAATATTTTTACCCCAGATTTTCAACACAGCCGTCTTATTACCACACCTCATGTATGTCACAGCTGTCATTTTTTAAATCCTACCCAAACTGGGTTTTCGCACCTGTGGCCCGGAATGGCATTGCAGTTGCACAGAACTATGTTTTGATGGGGATTCAAACATTTTTTGTGTCGAGTACATGAGGTGGGACAATAAGATGGCTATGCTGACAATTTGGTAACTGTTGCCCTATAAATAAAAGTGCAGGGCCCTCCACAGCTACATAAAAATATGCATTTATGGAGCATTGAGAGTGCAGGGCCCCAACGGCCCTGTGCTTTCCCAGACAAATAAGGATATCATTATAATAGCTGAAAAAATAAGGAAATTCATTGCAAAAATCTTTGTTAATACATCAGATAGGATTCTTACTAAAGCAACAAAAGCAGGGAAATGTGTTAGGGTTTCCAGCTCTAACACCCCACCCTCCACCCTGCAGACACTGACAGGCGTCAGGGGTGTACCTTGGGGTCATTGGCCCTAACACTCATCTTATTCTCCTATACTGTGCTCATCTCAGCTTATTTACTTATGGAATGGGGTGAGCGTTAGGGCCGATGACCCCAAGGCACACCCCCAATGCCTGTCAGTGCCTACAGGGTGGGGGATGGGGTGTTGGGGTTGGAAACCCTAACACCACATTTCCCTGCTTTTGTCACTTTAGTAAGAACCCTAACTGATGCATTACCAAAGTTTTTTGCGATGAATATATATATATATATATATATACACACACACACACACACACACACACACGCACACACACACACACATACATACACACACAAAATGTTCCAATTAGGGTCAAAGCAACAGAAGTTGGGAAATGAGGTGTTAGGGTTTCCTTAATACCCCACCCTCCCAAAACAGGCAGGAGAGCAGGTGTGGGGTGTGTCTTGTGCTTCTCAAGCCTAACGCTCACCCCATTTCATCTGTAAATAAGGTCAGATGTGTAGACTTTATGAGAATGGGGTGAGAAGCCAAGGCACACTCCACACCTGGTCTCCTGTCTGGTTTGAGAGGGCGGGGTGTTAGGGAAATCCTAATGCCTCATTTCCTAACTTTTGTAACTTTGGCTCTAACTGGAGCATTAACAAAGTTTTTGCAACTTATTTCCTTACTTTTTGAGATAGTATAATAGTTTCCTTATTTTACTGTGTGAGCGTATGGCCCTGCACTTCCTTTTATAGGACAACAGTGACTGTACATTGTCAGCATAGCCTTCTTATTGCCCCACCTCATGTACCCATTACAGAAAATTTTCAAATTCCCGCTAAAACATAATTCTGCGCAACTGCAATGCCATTCCACACCACAGGTGCAAAAACACATTTTGGGAAGAATTTGAAAAATGACAGCTGTGACATACATGAGGTGACGTAATAAGAAGGCTATGTTGAAAATGTGGGGTCAAAATATTTAAAATTTCAAAAGTTAGGAGCAGGCATAGTGAAATTGCAACAAATGGTTATAACTTTGGCATTTTTTCCTATTTTGACTCCAAATTTTCAACATAGTCTTCTTATGACCCAACCTCATAAACCGCATAGGTGCACATTTTCAAATCCATGCCAAAATGCCATTCTGCACAACAGGTGTGAAAACATACAATATTTCAAACAGTATGTGAAAAATGGCAGCTGTACTGTTCATGAGGTAGTGTGAAAAAATGGCTGTGCTGAAAATTTGAACTCAGAAAACTGAAAATTATCAAAGTTATGCATGTGCACAGAAAATTTTCAACAAACCCTCATAACTCGACCATTTTTAGGAATTTGTTTATCAAATTTTCAACATGGCTTTTTTGGGACCCCACCTCATGAACACTGGTGGTGAAATTTGATTTGGTCCCAGAAGGTGATTTTGTACACTGACCATGAAATCACCTTCTGGGTCTGATTAACAAAATGACAGTGCCAATGTTCATTAGGTGGGGTCCCAAAGAGGCCGTGTTGAAAATTTGGTGAAACAATTCCTAAAAATGGCAAAGTTATGAACATAAGTTAAAAAAACACAATTGAAATACATTATATGGCACTTACCTTGATTCTTCAGTTCATGGTTTGGCTTTGAAGAGTGCAGACGTGTCTCAGTCCACAGAAGATGACAGCCTGTGACCTTCGGTGGTAAATATAGGGTAAGGGGGTGGGGTGGTGGGTGCTCAGTAGGAGGGTCAGGATGGGGGAGGAGGATGACGAGGTACCGTTTTCTTTTTTCAGGTTAAAAACATAAAAAGACGTCAGGGGACTGTTTTCTTTTTACAGGATTAAAGTAAAAAAGTATTTTGGGACACTGGGTGTAGGGGCTTCCCAGTGTCCCACACTGCTGGGAGGGGGGCCCCTGATGTCAGCTAATTAATAAAACAGTGGGCTGCTGGAGAGGGCATCCAACACCTAGGATGAGCATCCTGGTGTTAGATTACATTAATAAATAAGAATGGGACTAGAGGATGGTGATCGGAGGGTGGGGTGCCACTAGACACCAGGGAATATATGGGTACAGTGATCGGGGAGTAAGGAGTGCCATTAGACACCAGGGAAAATGGCAGCTCACAAATAACACAACAGCTGGCAGCTGGAGTTCTGCTGCAACTGCAAAACTAAATAAAATCTGCTGTTCTCATACAGAGAATGCGGCGGAAGGCTTCACATGCTAAGTTGGGCATCAGGATTTTGGGTGCCCAGAAGAAGTGTTTCTGGCCCTGACTGTGAAAAACAAGCACCAGAATCTAGCTAATCAGGCCCATTTAGCTACTGTACTTTCTGGTGTTTGATTTGTAAAATGAAAACATTTTTTATGTATTTTCCACACTTTTTAGTTTGTGGAAAAAAAACAAGATGGTGGCTCACGTAAAAGGATTTTTTCCTCAAGGAAAAGGAGTAGATCTTGCAAGAATTAATCCTTTCCTCATGAGATCAAATCCTATGTCCAGCTTTTTACCTCTATCCTGGAAGGTGATGTTCCCATAGGAAATAATGGGAAATTAAAAACTGAATAACCGTGCAGCAGATTAATACTTTTTCAGCAAACAAACACTGGAAGTTCTGCTACCCAAGTTCTTTCTACCATAAAAAAATCACACCAAAATTCCACACCGTCTGGACACAAGGCGTTCAATAAAAAACTGCAAAAAAGTGGCGACTTGTGAGATTTTTACACTGTCTGGATCTCAGAAGTTGCACATTCAACTAGAACGAAACTTACCAGGTCAAGAGATCTACCCCACAGCACAGCACACATCAAATTTTGTGCAAATCCGTTAATCTGTTGCAAAGTTATTAAAGTTCAAAACGTGAGGTTTAACATTAAATAGGCTACTTAGCCCTAACTATAGGGGCATGACTGTGCCCCTATAGTACACACACATATATATATATATATATATATATATATATATATATATATATATATATATATATAACCCTAGATGGCGCTATCCCAGGGCTACTACCCTGCCTGATTTGCCACTAACAGGTTGAGGGGCCTGGATCCAATGGCGGGTGCCTCCACCCAGAGGTCAGGGTTTGCAATAGTTAAACTTACTTGGTCACAGCCCTCTGGGACACTGCAACCCCTTTCTTCCCACTAGTGGCCACACAATATAGCAGAATTACCTTCACAGTGTATACACTTACCCCCAAGGCTGGTTCAGGCACCGGACATCCTGTAAAATAAGATACAGTGCAACAATCACAGTACAGTACTTTAACATAGACAAATACCTCAGGCAGTATAACTTTGTTGAAACAAACAGCTCTGATTTATTTAGGGGATATAACAAGGACAGGGGAAATCAGGTTAATTAGCTTATCACTTTACTATCTACCTATGGCTCTGTGCACAGCCTATCCCTACCAGTTACTGTCCCTGGGTACCCAAGCCCTAGTGGCTAGTCCAAACTGTGGCAGCTGGTAGGGGCCCTTTCACACAGTGAAAGGAGAATTAAACAGTCAGCAGTACAGTAATTCCATTTGATTTAATGTGGCAATTCAACAGGGAGCGACCCTAATTAGTACTCACGACCTCCAAAGAAGATATGGTCCTTCAATGTCAGCAGGGCTACTTTTGATCTCCAAGAGACTCCTCACACATTTATATGGTAAAAAAAAGCACTATACCAGGCAGGCTGCATCTGTATCCCAATCGCAATTACTGCACAATAACCAGGAGAACACACAGCAGATTCGGTTCCTGACAGACCAGAGTGTAATTCAACAATTTCTTCAGTCTTCTACAGGGTGAGCCTGGTTTCTACTCTTCAGAGATCCTTTGATTCTTTTCACAGGGACAGATTCAGTCCTAACAAGCAGTTACACAAGTTGAGACCGAACTCTGGGCCTTGCACACGTTTTTTGACTGAAACTGTGCACTGAAGGAACAGGGTTTCTTTCCCTTCACTTTCAGATCTCCAACTGAAACTCCCAACAGACAAAACCGGGCACTTCCTTTGAGTTCCTCCCAGTTCTTGACTGGATTGGCTGTCACTCACAATAGACTGCTGCTGTTGGTCCAAAAGGCACGAAGTCTAAACTACATCTCCCAGAGTCACTGCCCATACAATCCTCTTGTGGCTGGCTCAGATTATGAGTCCCAAGTTCTGATTCGTCCAAGGCATCATTTAGAGCTAGTTTACCCACACTGATTGGTCCAGTTCAGCAGTTCAAAACCAGAATGGGGAACTAGGCAGACAGTTCTGACTGCAAAGAAAGCAGGTTAGACAAACTGTAATTTTATTATTACTGTAAATGATTTCTGGCAATCAGTTACATCTTTCAGACAGGTTCCCTTTGCACCCTAGTGACTGCAAAATGGGGTGAATTGGCAGCAGCTTGAGTGGTACTCAATCAAAGAAACACACAGTCCCCATACAAACTAATTATGTCTGCAAGCAGACAGCTCTAAAGAGACAGTACCAGAGGTTCTAAAAACACTCACTGATAAATGGCTTAAACGCCAAACACCATTCAGGCTTGGAGCATTCAAGCAAGCTCCTGGAAGTCTTTTGGGAACCCCCATTTGCAGGGGGGTTACACCCTTCCTGGCCTGGGAAAAGCTTGACGTCCGCGTCAAGCAAGTACCCCCATAAGTTTCAACTGCAACCATATACATTTGCATTAGGCTCACACATGTAATCATCAGTCAATACATCATTTTACCAAGAACCATTTCTGAAACATTGCAGTACGTCACTCTTTACACAGTATAACACACACATTGTACCATAACTCAAGTTATTACCTCTTGTACATGAAACCTGAAGAGAGGGGACCCTTCCCTATCAGTTACCTTGGGGCTGGACGGGGCAAGGGCACCATACTTAGAGGGCAACACAAGTAACTTGGAGTTAGCACTAACGCTCAGTTTGGGCAATGAGCTCGGGGACACATACACTCCTTTATGGACAACATTGAGAGGCAGGTCCACTGGCCGGCCCAGGGAATCATAACTGAGGTGCACCACAGGCTTTACAGCTCGACCAGTCTTTCTAGGGGGAGCTGTTACAGTCTCTGCACTCTGAGCCTCATTTTCAGCATTGTTCTCTTGTCAGGAGTCTCCATGGGGTAGAGAGGCTAGAACTTGGGGCACTTTCAGCTCCAGGAGTTACAGTTTCTGAGTCCACAACATTTGGCTCGCATGGAGAGCTTTCAGACACTGGCAGTGGACTGTCAGGGCACTCAAAATACTCTTCTTGTTCGGGTGTATCACCAGTCTGCCCCAATCTATCATTTTCCTCCCTGAAGCTCAAACAGTTCAACCATGCACAATGATTCCATTTCATCTGATCTGATGCTTTGCACTTCACTTTCTGGGAGCATTGGCTCCAGGGATGAAGCTGGGGCATAGACAGTCCAGAAGGCCCAGCTTTGTCTCCAGTATTGACTAGGGATTGCCCGAAACAATTGACTCAGTTCGTAAGAAGGATAGTATTCAAAGTCACTCTCACTTTCTTCTGATATGGACTGACAGTCATGCTCAACTGGGACTTGTGCAGGGGAACACTTTAACTCTGCTTCTGTAGGTGCAGACTTCCTGATCTTTTCTTAGCAGCAGCTCTAGTCACTGGTCCAGAGGGGGCATCTTCTGGGGCTCAGACTCAATCAGGATTTGTCCAATGGGTAGTAAATGATTTCTATGCATTGTTTTTACATCTTTGAATTGTTCTCAGGCCTTACTTTGTACACTGGCAGATCATCTAGTTTGCCACTACAATGTGAGGGAGATGGTGCCATCTGTCAGCAATCTTGTGTTTGCCATGCAGTCCCAGATTTCTTAGCAATACCGATCTCCCTCCTGGAGTTCCTGTGCTTTCACCTTTTATCATACCTTTCTTTGTTGGCCAGATTTCTTTTGGCAGCCATGGTTTGAGCCAGTTAGTACGCGCAGAGTTAGCTGGGCCTTTAACTTTTGCACATACTGTAAATAGTTGTCAGCTTGAACCCCATCAGGAGAGACCCAAAACACACATCTACCGGTAGTCGAGCTTCTTCCAAACATCAGGCGTAGGGGAGAACCCAGTGGCATCACTTTTGGTGCAGTTATAAGCATGTACCAGGGTGCTAATTTGTTGGCTCCATCTAGGCTTGTCCTTTGGGTGCAGGGTGCCTAGCATATCTAGCAAAGTCGGTTGAAGCTTGTTCAGGCTGTGGGTCCCCTGGGGTGGTAAGAGTGGTTCTGGACTTTCACTCCCACAGAGAAAGCATCTCTTTGATCAGACGACTCTCAAAGTCTCCCTTGATCAGAATGGATTCTTTGTGGAGCCCCATAGTGAACAAAAAGTTTTCTCACAGTACTTTGGCTACAGTGGATGCTTTCTGGTCTTTGGTGGGAAAGCTTGGGCATATCTCGTGAAATGGTCAGTGACCACCAGCACATTACTGATATTTCTTTGATCTGACTCCAAACTCAGAAAATCAATACAGACCAGCTCCATGGGTGCACTGGTGGTTATGTTAACAAGGGGCAGCCCTCTGGGGCAAAGCTTTCCTCTGTAAGCAGCGACTACAAGTTCATGTGTTGCTCACATCAGCCCCATCTTAGGCCAATAGAATCTGGATCTCACCAAGTCAAGTGTTCTGTCTATACCAAGGTGCCCCATGTGGTTGTGCAAGGACCTCAATACTGAGTCTCGAAAGGCAGTAGGCAGCACCAGTTGTTGTTTGTCTACTTGTCCCCCTCTGTCTACTGTTTCTCTATATAACAGTTTATTGATCAGTTTCAACTTAGGACCTTCTTTGTATAACAGTGCAGTTCTCAAATCAGTGGGCTAATTTGAACACATCTTTTCCTGCATAGAGGGCTTCTAAAGCTGATTTGATCATAGGATCGAGGATTGAGCCACTGAATACTGTCATTGTCCAGCTGAGGCAGTGCACCAATGTCTATTGCAGAAAAGTGGCAATAAGCAGCAGGTATGCAATTCTCAGAGGGTCCCAAGCAATCCACCATGCAGTCCACTGCGTCCGTGGACATTGTTCCTCCCTGTCAAACTTCCGGCAGAGTGCCCGAATGTCAGGTTCTGCCAATCGGACCCAATCATTCTGGGGAACAGGCCTCCGGAGAGAAGCATCAGCATCTATGTGGTTCAGACCTGCCGGTATTCGAGAGCATAGTCATATGTAGATAATGCAGAAAGCCACCTGTGGCCAGTGGCATCCAACTTAGCTGAGGTCTGCACATAGGTCAAAGGATTATTGTCAGTTTTTACTAGTATTTTAGCCCATACAAGTACTCATGGAATTGGTCAACAATAGCCCACTTCAAAGCTAGGAACTCTAACTTATGTACAGGATAGTTCTTTTCGGATGGGGTCAGGCTTCTACTGGCAAAGGCCACTGGTCTCAGGCCATTCTCGTGCTCTTGGTACAACACAGCCCCCAACCCTTGCAAGCTAGCATCAGTGTGCAGGACGTAAGGTTTTCTTGGATCGGCATAGGCCAGCACTGGAGCATGGGTAAGTTGATATATGATCTCATGAAAAGCAGTCTCACAATCAGGAGTCCAGCGGGCCCCAAATACTTCACTCGGATGAAAATACACTCTTTCAGTCTTGAGGGACGCTGACTTTTGGTATTTTTTGTGGGTTGGGGGATACCCTTGAGTAAGGTTAAGTAAAGGGCGGATCACTCTTGAATAGTCCTTGATGAAACGCCGATAATAACCACAGAATCCCAGGAATCTTTGCAGTTCTTTTAGATTTTTGGGCTGTGGCCAGGTAGTCAAGGCCTCAACTTTACTTGGGTCGGTCTCTATTCCCTCAGTGGATACTATGTGTCCCACATACTTTACTGATGTTTGAAAGAATTGACACTTATCAATGGACAGTTTAAGGCCAAAGTCCTCCAGTCGATCCAATACCTAAATAATCTGCTCTCATGTTCCTCCAGTGAGCTGCCAAACACAATAACATCATCTAGGTATACCAGGCACTCTAGTAAGTTCATGTCCCCACTGCACGCTCCATCAATCGTTGAAAAGTGGCTGGGGCACTAAAGAATCCCTTGAGGCATCCTCATGAATTCATAGAAATAGCCGGACAGATAAAGGCTGTCTTCTCCACGGTCCTCTGGGGCCATCGGGATCTAGTAGTACCCTGCGGAGATCCAGCACAGAGAACCACCCTCCCGTTTAGGCAGTCCAAAGCATCCTGAATAGGGGCATTGTGTACTGATCAGGATAGTCCGCCGGTTTAAGGTGCGATAATCCACATCCTTACTGTCCCATTCTTTTCCTCACTACCACAATGGGGAAGCATAAGGGCTTCTGGATTCTTGTATTACACCAGCCTAACATCTCTTGCAGATGCCGTCTACATCATCTATATCAGCAGGTGCCAGGCGAGAGACCTCTCACGAAATGGTCTTTCGTCATGCAGCGGATATTGTGCTCAGCTCCTTGCACGCATCCTACGTCCCATTCCTTTAAAGAAAACACCTGGTCTCTCTGGGCAAGCTTCTCACTGATCCTCACTTTCCATTCAGCTGGCAGCGGGGAGTCGCCGAAATCAAACAAGTCAGGCGTTACTCTGTCATTCTTCCTTGAACTCTTGCTGCTGGGTAGCACTGCAGTGTCTGCACAATGCACATTAGCCAGGATGCAACCTCTATTTACTCGAATATCTCTTTCAGACACATTATGAACTTGGACCATTACCCTTCTGGCATAAGCATGGGCTCTAGCGGGCAAAATACTAGGCTTGACCAGCAGTCCCTCTGGCAATTTTCCATCGCCTGGTGCATCCAACATTAATATTTTATTCTTAACATCCTTTCTGATACGGACCTCTCCCTGTAAGGTACACTGGGCATTTGGTGCCAGGATCAGAGACTCAGGATCCTTCTTCCATACAATTCCGACCGGTTCCTCTGGTTCTATATTTTCAGCATCTCTCTGTGCCTCATAGGCCTTCTTAATTAAGCCGGAACTCTTAAGCTCTACTAGTCTTTGACCCCTGTTTTCATAACACAAATGTGCCAGCCTTCTGAACATATGAGCATTTGTTCCAATCAACAAAGGACACCATCATACAGTCCAGTGGGGACACACTAAGGCTAGGGTCTCTACTTGTTTGCCCACTCCAGCCACGCAGTGGGAAAGGACAGCAAATTCGGATATACCCAGAATAGGGGTAGGCCTTCTCACTTAACCCCCTACATGCAGTCCTTCTAATGGTTGTGAGGTACGTCTGACAAATGCTTCTGATACCAATCTTGAAACATAATTGTCACTTGGGAGCCACTGTCTAATACAGCTCTTGTAGACACTCCATTTACCTTTACAGTGGTCTCCATGGAGGGACCCACTATTCTGGACCAGTCTGGAGAGGCGGTAGTGGGGGCCTGGGCAACTGACCTTGCCACAGGGCGTGATTAGCATTTTGGGTGCCTCACTGGGATCATTTTGTGCACCTCTTAACCACTGGTTGTTCTCGAAGCTCTCCTTGTAGCCTATATGCAACTTTGTCAGTGTCTTTTGGGGATTGGCATTCCCTTTTCATGTGCCATCCTTCCCACAATTATAGCAAAACATACTTTTGGAGTTTGAGCTGGCCGAGGTGCCACACTGGAGCCAGGGCGGGGTATTACTAACTGGAAACCTTGGTGCCATCTCTGTCTGCGGCGCAATAAGCATTTGGAGACATCTCGTCAGTTTCTCCACTTCCATGGTCAAGGAATCGAGTTCGGAGCTGTTATCAGCAGGAGATACATGGGTGGGTATCCCCACCCCCATAGCAGATGCAGTCGGATATAGGTCGGGGCCCGTACTTGCAGGCGTGGCCTTCATAAAGGGACTGTTTTTGAATTCCCGGATCTCTCTCAACAGTTCGCCCCATTGTGGCATATCTTTTTCCTTATCAGAGCACTCATTGACTGCCAACCTCTGCCCCTGAACTTCACTTGATGGGCCACCCTCAGTCACTCGGGTCATAGCCACAGCTATTGGTGCAGGTCCTCCGAGGCGCCTTTTCTCAACTCCTCGAATTTCTCTCATTAACTCATCATAGGAGGGTGGGGATTCCAGTCGATTTGCCAGGCGTAACTGAAGCAACAGCAGTTCTGAGAAGGGGGCAGACTTAAGATTCTGTCCAGTCTGGTTCGGTCCAGTTCAATCGCTGGCAAACTACCCTTTCTGAGGCATTCTTGCAACAATTTTTCCAGCCGAGAGACATACACAGACAACAACTCCCTTGGTACTGTTGTGCATTTCTTACTCTCCACCATAGGTCCTCATCAGAATCTGGGCTCCCATCACACATTCTCAAGGCCTCAAGATAGGCTTGTGCAGTCGCTTCAGGGTTACTGGCCCGTTTAGCATGGATGGTAGCCAGGGCAGGACCTCAGGCTCTCACTAATCCTCTTTGCCTTCCGAGCATTGCCATTCTAGCACTTGGGGCAACATAGTCTATCCAGGTCTCCCAGTCATCCTCCCCTGGGGGTGGGAGGGTGCCAGAGAAGACATCCTCAACCTTCTCGTAAGAGTCGTGACTAATGTGCAGTGCAGAAATAGGAGTCTGCATTGGTTCAGCCACCATTACGGGTACTGGAGCAGGAGAGGGTGTTGGGGAGGAACACCCCAGGTGGCAAGAATAGTTTCTTCAAGTCCTCCACAGTTTTCCTTCTCCCAGCAACCATTTAGCAAATTTCTCCTCAAAAGTTTCAGATAGTGGTGGGGCTCATTCCCCAGGTCTTTACTGTCCTTAGTTATCACTCTCCAAGCAGTGAGGGCTCCTCTGGGGTAATGGTCTGTGGTACTTTGGAGCTATCTATGGGATCCTTAAACTCTACTAGGGCCAGGAAAGTGTGGGTGAGCAGATTAGCGTGCCGACCCACCACCACAGGATTTTGTAAACCTTCCACCTTGGAAAGTACTCCCTGCACAGTGTCCGTATTGATACCCAGGGGGATGTCCAGGATAAGCATAGCATTTTGGGGGTCGATCTCCTCCCCAGTACACCACTCCACCAGCCGGTGCACAGCCACTTCTGTCGGGGTACCCATTTATTTATTTATTTATTTATTTTTCCCTTAACAGTGGTTTGTAAATATGGCCACTAGAGGACACACAATCCAGCGGTGAGCCTCAAAATGTAACCCCTAGATGGCGCTATCCCAGGGCTACTACCCCTGCCTGATTTGCCACTAACAGGTTGAGGGCCTGGATCCAATGGGGTGCCTCCACCCAGAGGTCAGGGTTTGCAATAGTTAAACTTACTTGGTCACAGCCCTCTGGGACACTGCAACCCCTTTCTTCCCACTAGTGGCCCACACAATATAGCAGAATTACCTTCACAGTATACACTTACCCCAAGGCTGGTTCAGGCACGGGACATCCTGTAAAATAAGATACAGTGCAACAATCACAGTACAGTACTTTAACATAGACAAATACCTCAGGCAGTATAACTTTGTTGAAACAAACAGCTCTGATTTATTGGGGGATATAACAAGGACGAGGAAATCAGGTTAATTAGCTTATCACTTTACTATCTACCTATGGCTCTGTGCACAGGCCTATCCCTACCAGTTACTGTCCCTGGGTACCCAAGCCCTAGTGGCTAGTCAAACCGTGGCAGCTGGTAGGGGCCCTTTCACACAGTGAAAAGGAGAATTAAACAGTCAGCAGTACAGTAATTCCATTTGGATTTAATGTGGCAATTCAACAGGGAGCGACCCGAATTAGTACTCACGACCTCCAAAGAAGATATGGTCCTTCAATGTCAGCAGGGCTACTTTTGATCTCAAGAGACTCCTCACACATTTATATGGTAAAAAAAGAAAGCACTATACCAGGCAGGCTGCATCTGTATCCCAATCGCAATTACTGCACAATAACCAGGAGAACACAGCAGATTCGGTTCCTGACAGACCGAGTGTAATTCAACAATTTCTTCAGTCTTCTACAGGGTGAGCCTGGTTTCTACTCTTCAGAGATCCTTGATTCTTTTCACAGGACGGATTCAGTCCTAACAAGCAGTTACACAAGTTGTAGACCGGAACTCTGGGCCTTGCACACTTTTTTGACTGAAACTGTGCACTGAAGGAGCACAGGGTTTCTTTCCCTTCACTTTCAGATCTCCAACTGAAACTCCCAACAGACAAAACCGGGCACTTCCTTTGAGTTCCTCCCAGTTCTTGACTGGATTGGCTGTCACTCACAATAGACTGCTGCTGTTGGTCCAAAAGGCACGAAGTCTAAACTACATCTCCAGAGTCACTGCCCATACAATCCTCTTGTGGCTGGCTCAGATTATGAGTCCCAAGTTCTGATTCTTCAAGGCATCATTTTAGAGCTAGTTTACCCCACACTGATTGGTCCAGTTCAGCAGTTCAAAACCAGAATGGGAACTAGGCAGACAGTTCTGACTGCAAAGAAAGCAGGTTAGACAAACTGTAATTTTATTATTACTGTAAATGATTTCTGGCAATCAGTTACATCTTTCAGACAGGTTCCTTTGCACTCCTAGTGACTGCAAAAATGGGGTGAATTGGCAGCAGCTTGAGTGGTACTCAATCAAAGAAACACACAGTCCCCACTACAACTAATTATGTCTGCAAGCAGACAGCTCTTAAAGAGACAGTACCAGAGGTTCTAAAACACTCACTGATAAATGGCTTAAGCTGAAACACCATTCAGGCTTGGAGCATTCAAGCAAGCTCCTGAAATCTTTTGGGAACCCCCATTTGCAGAGGGTTACATATATATATATATATATGTGTGTGTGTGTGTGTGTATATATATATATATATATATATATATAATAGATCAATATACTCAGTCCTGACAGCTCAGGAGCCACATGGGAAGTCAGCAGTGGTCAAGGAGCTGCAATATACACATCATACTAAATTTTGGAAAGAAGGATTGGCAAGGGTATGCAAGAACACGCAGCTATTTTACCTGCTGTGTGAAGGTGCATTTATTGGGCCTCATATTCAAAAGTCCCAGGCTGCATCGCGCAAGTGCCTGCACTGCGCAACTGAGATGGGCCGTCACAAAACAGTGAAATAATCAGAAGATGCGATCGCACATGTCTGGCAGAATATCGTGAACATTCACGATCGCGCAGTGGGAGAAGCATGGCAAGTGACCTGAGCCCTATGCGGAGCATAGGGAAATGCACGATAGGTGGCCACATGCTCAGTGCGCAAACTTGCAATATTCAACCGGGATATGCAAATGTTCTCATTGCACACTCCGAACCCATTTCCCAAATGCCCAGCTCATTACTGGAATGTATGCAGGCCATTTGCTTACCCCAGACATGCACAGTTCCAGCTTTGCAGGGCTGCCCCACCACCCCACAAAGGTGAACAGGAGGTACTGCAGCCTAGCTGGCAGGTGTGATAGAATATTTGTGTGTGGGTGGGTGCACTGCATTTGGCCTGGGTACAGTGCTAGTACCAATAGCCATGTACAGGGTCAAACTGGGGTACAGGGGGCCCACCTGGACAGTGTTCACAGGGGCCCACCTGGACAAGCAACAGGGGAGGGCACAGGGTGACACAGTCTGATCGGTATCCCACATACATGTGATACACCAGCTCCGTATGCAGCATACAGTAACCTGCAGTGCCCCACCCCTCCATATGAGAGGAACATGGTGATAACTGCAAGGAATGGCATTGTGCAGAAGATGACCAGGTACCTGAAGTGGGTGGGTCTCATCTGTGTGCACCTATGGTGTACCACCGTGGTTGGGTGCCACAGGTCAGTCCCTGGCCTGTGCCAGACTGCCACTCATGCTACCAGACTACTTGGGCACCATTGCCCTAGACGTCACCCTGGGTGCATGCCACCACTGGGTGGTGCCCTGCAGGCCATATGGGTGCAGGCCATGACCCCTACTACATGTGCTGCAGTGTGGTCATCTCCACTGCTGGTGTGCTGGGGGAGGCACCCGACAGCACTGGCATGTGGCAGATGGGTGTCTACATCCTGGTTGCGGTGTGGGTGGTGGCGCTCTAGGTGGTGCCCACAGTGTGCTGGCACCTGTGGCTTTGGGTGCTTCCCTCCTGGCATGACAGCTGTGTATGGATGCCTGGAGCACGTCCTGGTACACCTCCAAGGACTGTATTAGGTTGGTCTTTCTGCAGTTCTGTGGTCTTTCTGTGGGTGGCTGGCTGATTTAGGCCATCCTTTTGTCTGCCTAACATTGTGCGGCACGCTTCTGGGATGTGCGGCAGATACGCCACATGTTTTGGCTGAATATAAGGATGCACGGCATATTCATGTACCCACCCCTTTTTCTTTGTGCTGCATACATTATTTCTGCATGATTGCGTATTCAGAAATGTGCAACACATTTCTCCTTTTTGAATGTCGCGCTTTCGTGCATTTTCTGAGATGTGCCATGCATCTCCATTTTGGGCAGCGCATCTCCTTTGAATATGTGGGCCATTGAGTGCAGGCAGAAACAGCAAAAAATACAGTGCTTCCAAACTATGCAGGTTCTTTGCTCATTTATACATTTTGGAGGCACAAGTGATAGCCAGGTGTTTACATGCGGTGTTAGCTGGTAGTTTGTTAAGTGATTGCTGTTGTTTTTTCCATATTCAGATTGTTAGCCAATTAAAGATTTAACCCTAATGTCTTGCATGTTATCCAAGTACAAACTGATAGTTAATTCTGTTTCCCACAGATGGCAAAAAAAACAAAACTGTGAGAACTGAGAAACTTAGCTAATTTACACTATTGACACATTTGTCATGAGGATTTCCCTGAGGGATAAAACTTGCAAAACCATATGTGTGGTTCATCAGTTGGCCAAGGTTTAGTTACCAATTTTCCTATTTACAAATCTAAATACTTTCCTTTATACATCAAAGTTAAAACAATCATCAAATATCCATATCGCATTTATTTATCAAAGTCCAATATCACATTTCTTTTCTTTCTCTCTTCTTGGGCTCGGGTGTGTCACCCGATACCCTCAATGCACTTCTTTCTTCCTTTTCTTGGGCTCAGGTGTGGCACCTGACCACCCTCTGTGCTCCATGCCCCCAGGATGTTAACTCCATGAGGTACCTGCTCCCCCCTTCCCCCCTTTTTCTTGCTCCACCTATCTTTTTCCTCATCCTTCCATTTTCACTCTGCTTTCCTAGGGTGGTGGTTACCCTCTAATGGCAATCCTTTTCTTACCCACAGTTGTCCTCTGATTGGCAATCCAAAGCTCCCAACCTCATTCCATTGAGCCTGCTGACCTCATCTGCTGGCCCATGGCTAGTGTGCCCCACTGCTCCAGCTCCCCCTCCCTGCCCAACTGGTTGGTGGGTGGGAACTCAGAAAATCCAGCAAAAAGTGAGGCTCTTGCTTGCATGCATGGCCTTAAATACTCTCTGCTAAGATGCTCCCCCAGATAGTTCCCCACCAATCCACGCCCACATGTTTGCGCATTCTTTGCTCATGCCTACAGGTCGCATGGTCTGTGTGGCCAGTCCAAAACCTTCAGGGAACATGCAGCCAGGGTCCCCAATGTGCCTTTTGAAGATTTCGTGAAAAAATATTAAACGGTTCAAAAGTTATTCAAAAAACAAGTTTCCCATTATAGTCAATGGGAAAAGTTAACAAAAAGTTTGAAAGTGTCGCAAATGTAGTTTTTAGTGTCGTAAATGACCCCTGTAGTGTCGCAAATCTGCCATCTTGTTTTCAGTTGGTGGTCATAGAAATACTTGGCATTTAAATTTGGGACCCTCTAGGGCACGATTCTTTTTGTGTTCACCTTGTCAAGCCCTGAGGATGCTAGCCATGTCTTTTTGGGGGGGTTAAACACCCCAGAAATATGTTTTTAAAATTTTTGTAAATAGTAGTGTTGTAAAGTAGTGTCGCACAGTCGACACTTTCATGTTTTTTTTTGCGAAAGTGTCACAAATCACGACACTACTTTGCGACACTATGCCCAAAACAATAGGAAATCTTTGCCACCCTGCTGCAAAAGAACGGTTTGGTCTTTTGGGCTGAAATTTGGAAGGAAGAAAGTCAAGATCCCACAGATATGCCTTTTGGTGGTTTGGTGACAAAATATTAGAGGGCTGCAAATTTACGCCACTCCAAAGTTGACGATTTTTCCCATAGGCTAACATTACGGCATCTGCCGGAGCTTTCGGGGCCCGTATCTTGAAAATGCTTGAGATACGGACTTTATCAGAAAATGCTTAGTCCCCACTAGGGGCTAAGTGCAAACCAGCCAGGAAAGTCATAAATAATATGAGATTTTAATTTTTTTCTCGTTATATGATTCCTGAGATATAAGCAATTTAGTATTCTAAGTGTTCATTTTCTGCTCCGAGGGCCATTATTATGCATACATTCTTTGTATTCACTGTGCTTCTGAATGCACCTTTTTTGGGAAAAAAGTGTGTGCGTTTGCGTTACTGTTACAGTCAGCGTTTCCGCTTGTGTTTCTGTTACCGTTTGTGTTAGCGTTTACATCACTATGTGCATTACCCTTTGCGCTTGTGTTTGCACTTGCGTTTGCATTACTGTTACCATTTGTTTTTGCATTACTGTTTTTGTTTGCATTTCGTTTTGCGTCACCGTGTGCATTACCATTTGTGTATGCATATGCGCTTCCGTTTGCCTTTGTGTTTCCTTTGGTGTCATGGTTGGTGTTACCATAAGCGTTTGCATTTCCAAATGCGTTACCATGACCGCGTGCGTTACCATTTGTGTTTGCGTATGTGCTTGCATTTGTGTTTCCTTTGGCGTCATCATTGGTGTTACCGTAGGCGTTTGTGTTTCCACTTGCATTACCGTGACCATGCGCGTTACCATTTGCATTTGCATACGCACTTGCATTTGCATTTCCGTTTGTGTTACTGTTCCCTTTGGCATCATCGTTGGTGTTACTGTAGCTGTTCGCGTTTCCAATTGCATTACCGTTACTGTTTGCGTGTTTGTCACCATTTGCATTTACATTTTTGTTGGCCTTAGCATTTGCGGTTTTGGTAGCATTTCTGTTTTCGATTGCATTACTGTTTCCTTCTGTGTCACCATTGCCATTACTGTTTGCATTTTTGTTACCGTTGGTGTTTGCGTTACTGTTTTCGTTAACGTTTACGTTGCCGTGAGCATTTGCGTTACCATTTCTGTTTTCATTACGTTTGCTTGCTTTCTACGTTTGCGTTTGTTTACATTTGTGTGCATTCACCACTGCGTTACCATTTGCGCTTGCGTTTGTGTTACAGTTAGCGTTGCTATTTTATTTTACCTCATTGTTTCCATCACTGTTTGCATTAACATTACCGTTTGTGTTTTTGCGTTTGCGCAGTGCAGTGCAAAACATTATGCTTTTGCTATTTTTCTGCACTGTCTTCTGTGACACATACCACAGCCAGTGTGTGGTTGATTGGTCTGAAACTTGGCAGGTAGAAATACCTTTGTTCAAGGAACATGCAGGTTTATGTTTGGTGAAACAGTGTTGTTCCACTCCAGAGTTATGGCCATTTGAAGTTGGCTCACTTTGCAGTCCGGCATTTTACTGCATTTTCGGCCGCGATTTCCACCATTTTGTGGTGGAAGACTTCTTAAAGGTACAGAAACATAAAAATTGAATATCTCTGGAATGGTTTGGTCTTTTCACATGAAATTTGGAAGGTGTTGAGTGGATGTCCTGGAGATGTGAATTATGCTGTTTACATGTCTGAAAAATAATTTGCTGTGGAGATACTGCGTGACGCAGTTAACATTTTGTGCATAGCATTCTCCATGATGCTACTGACTTTAAATTTATAGCGTAGGTAGCCCTAGTGGCATGGAGGTGCCTTGCAGTGGTTCCATGTGTAAAAACATTAACAGATGCAAAATTATGCCACTCCGATGAATGAAAATTTGGTTCATTACCCTTCAATAACTTCTGAATGGAGTGTGTCCGATTTGTGTGGCATTTGGAATGTACAAAGGTTTATTATTCATCTTTCACTGTGCCAATTTTTGGGTCGCTGCCACTTACGGTTGCTGAATTGTGCATGTTACGTTATTTGCTCGTGGCGCTGTGCGACTGTTGAACGGATGTACACACAATTCTGGACACACGGTGTGCCATGGTACATGTCTTCATTTATTCATTT
This sequence comes from Neoceratodus forsteri, assembly GCA_016271365.2. NCBI lineage: Eukaryota > Metazoa > Chordata > Ceratodontiformes > Ceratodontidae > Neoceratodus > Neoceratodus forsteri. The sequence goes on along the minus strand of CM057455.1, from coordinate 1,686,059,023 downwards.
GTTATATCTAAAAAAAATCCACATGTGTTGAATCAATAGCAAACGAAAATTTTAAGTTTGTATCACAAGAATTTATGTATGTTTGAAACTCGTCAAGGTCGTCTGTACTTCCATTCCAGATTAATAGAATGTCATCTATATATCTCCTCCAAAAGAAGATTTTGTCTTTAAACTTATGCCCTTCCTCAGCTGTATCAAAAACATATTTCTGTTCAAAACTGTGCATGAATGCATTAGCATAACTAGGGGCCATCGTACTTCCCATGGCTGTACCCCTTGACTGTTCATAAAACTGCTCTTCAAATTTAAAATAATTTCTAGTTAACACGATCTCTGCTAAGTCAAGAAGGGTTCTTGTGCTGGGACGAGATCCCAACACTCTTTGGTCCAATAAGTTTCTAAACCTTTTTCACGTGGAATGGGAGCATAGAGATCTTTAACATCAATCATTGCCAAAATGGAATATGGGGGAATACCCTGTATATTAATCTCTTCTAGTAGTTTAAGAACATGTGTTGTATCCCATAGATAGGTGGGGATATTTTCAATTAGAGGTTGCAAGTGAAAATTACCAAATTTAGATAAGGGTTCAAGGATTGATCCTATCCCAGAGACTATTGGCCTGCCTGGTGGTTTTTCCATGTTTTTGTGTATTTTGGGAAGTGAATAGAAGACTGGGGTTCTAGGGAAAGGAGTCTCCATCAGATCAGTTTCCCATTTTTTCAACCATCCCATTGTTTCCTTTTCAAAAAGTGTATTTGAGATTAAGTTTTTAATATCAAAGAGGGGATCCTTAGGCAATAGTCTGTTGTTCAGTCAATCATGGAGAAGTTCTAGGCACATTTTTTCTGTAATCTTTTGTATTCTGTATAACAATTGAACCCCGTTTATCAGCTGGTTTGACTATTATACTAGAATCCTGCTCTAAATCATGTATCGCATCTGTTTCTTTTTTACTGAGGTTAAACTTGGTTAACTTAGTATTAGTTGAAAATAATTTTGTAATATGTTTGTGTAACCCCCCTGCAAATGGGGGTTCCCAAAAGACTTCCAGGAGCTTGCTTGAATGCTCCAAGCCTGAATGGTGTTTGGCATTTAAGCCATTTATCAGTGAGTGTTTTTAGAACCTCTGGTACTGTCTCTTTAAGAGCTGTCTGCTTGCAGACATAATTAGTTTGTATGGGGGACTGTGTGTTTCTTTGATTGAGTACCACTCAAGCTGCTGCCAATTCACTTCATTTTGCAGTCACTAGAGGTGCAAAGGAACCTATCTGAGAGATGTAACTGTTTGCCAGAAATTATTTAGAGTAATAATGAAATTACAGTTTGTCTAACCTGATTTCTTTGCAGTCAGAACTGTGTCTGCTAGTTCCCCATTCTAGTTTTGAACTGCTGAACTGGACCAATCAGTGTGGGGTAAGCTAGCTCTAAAATGGTGCCTTGGACGAATCAGAACTTGGACTCATAATCTGAGCCAGCCACAAGAGGATTGTATGGGCAGTGACTCTGGGAGATGTAGTTTAGACTTCAGTGCCTTTTGGACCAACAGCAAGTCTATTGAGTGACAGCCAATCCAGTCAAGAACTGGGAGGAACTCAAAGGAAGTGCCGGTTTTTGTCGGTTGGAGTTTCAGTTGAGCTTTGGCAGTGAAGAAGGAAGGGCCCTGTGCTTTTTCAGTGTGCAGTTTTAGTCAAGCGTGTGTAAGGCCCAGGTTCCGGTCTGCAGCTTGTTGGGACTGAATCCGTCCTGTGAAAAGAATCAAAGGATCTCTGAAGAGTAGAAACCAGGCTCACCCTGTAGAAGACTGGAGGAATTGCTGAAAATTACACTCGGTCTGTCAGGAACTGAATCTGCTGTGTGTTCTCCCGGGTATTGTGCAGTAATTGCGATCGGGATACAGATGCAGCCTGCCTGGTATAGTGCTTTCTTTTATATGGATGTGTGAAGAGGTTTGTGCACCTCAAGTGAGCCCTGCTGACATTGAAGGACCCTATCTTATTTGGAGGTCGTGAGTACTAATTCAGGGTCGCTCCCTGTTGAATTGCCACATTAAATCCAAATGGAATTACTGTACTGCTGACTGTTTAATTCTCCTTTTCTCTGTGTGAAAGGGCCCTACCAGCTGCCACGGTTTGGACTAGCCACTAGGGCTTGGGTACCCAGGGACAGTAACTGATAGGGATAGGCCTGTGCACAGAGCCATAAATGTAGATTATTAGAGTGATAAGCTAGTTAACCTGATTTCCCCTGTCCTTGTTATATCCCCCTAAATAAATCAGAGCTGCTTGTTTCAGCAAAGTTATACTGCCTGAGGTATTTGTCTATGTTAAAGTACTGTACTGTGATTGTTGCACTGTATCTCATTTCACAGGAGGTCCCAGTGCGGAACCAGACCTGGGGTAAGTGTATACTGTGAAGGTAATTCTGATATATTGTGTGGGCCACTAGTGGGGAAAGGAGGTTGCAGTGTCCCAGAGGGCTGTGACCAAGTTAGTTTAACTATTGCAAACCCTGACCTCTGGGTGGAGGCACCCGCCATTGGATCCAGGCCCCTCAACCTGTTAGTGGCAAATCAGGCAGGGGTAGTAGCCCCTGGGATAGCGCCATCTAGGGGTTACATTTATGTACTACTTGAATATAATGTTCTACTGCATGACTACTGCCTATTGATGGCATGAATTTGGATTTATGGCCCATGGCCAGATTTAAATTAGTTTTCTCTGGATTAGTGTCAATATGATATGCAAATTGGACTTTTAATCTAATAGTTCTAAAAAATCTTTGCAAGTCTACTTCAACTTGGAAAGGTTCTATCTCTTTGCTCATTGAAAATGAAAGGCCTCTTGTTAATACCCTTATGTCTTCTTCTGTTAGTGTTCTGTCACTTAGATTAAATATCACTGTCTCCCTCTTCTTTGATACCTCTTGTTGCCTGTGCCTCTTCCTCCTCCAATTTGTTTTCCTGTTCCTCTGTTTTCTAAAATTTGCTCTTTTCTTCTCCGTTTGTACCTGTCCAATGGTCCCTGCCCTGGGTCCTCACTTCCTGTTTGTTCTTGTATCTGTTCCATTGTAAGGGCTGACCTCTCTTGGCCCTCCCTTGTGGCTAAAAACTGTTCTTTTGTTTTTTGTGTACCCTCCTGGTAATGGCTTCTAGCATAATTCCCTGAACTGTCAGAGCTTGAGTCAGTGTTCCTAAGAAATCTCCTATTAAAGTTTTTATAAGTATAAATCCTATTATTTTTATAGTCAGCTGTATCTCTATAACATTTGCGTATTTTAATCTCCCTAATGGTTTTCTCATAATCTTAACTTTTTATTGACATCCTCAAGCCATTCTGCTAGTTCTTCTGGTTTAATAAGCATATGGATGGAATTTTGATATTCCTGTATTTCTTCTGTAAGATTATTCCTCGTCCTAATGACCGCCTCAATTAGGGCGTACATAAAATCCATGCTGCAGTATGTCCTAATTCCATCCCATTTATTATTGAGTATTTCGTCTTGGATTCCTAAATTTGGTTCAGTAGCTACTCTCAGACCTCTGGGTATTCTTTTGAATTCTAAATATTTTGCCAATGTCAATCCATGAAGGTCAAGCTTTAAAACCTTATTTTTTAACGTTAGTATCTTATTTTTAAGAGTTTTAATACAGTCAGAGTCTAACTGGGACAGATCTCTGTCTCTTTTCATTTGCTTAAAATGATGTTCACGCTCACTATCAGTGAATGTACAAAAAGAGAAACCTGCCTCCGCACTACCTCCTGCTGCATTTATTGCATCCATATTTTACAGGCTATCTAAGAACCAGGTGAAAATCAGATAAATACAGGTTCAAAAAACAAAATTACATAAACAGAAAATATAAATTATTTCTTTACACTAAATATAGTTCACAAGATCAAAATTAGCCACTATTGTAATTCAGTGAAGTGTATAAATCTTGAAGTAGTCATCATTTCCTTGTTATGGTTTCTTCGGCTGAAATGCCTTCCCAAATTTTCAATGGCAAACGTCCAGAATCATGAAGGCCGGATCACCAAAATAGATCTCAAAATTAATTTCAAGACTGATAGATCCTCTGGGAAATTGCCACAAAATATTCCTTGGTATCAGAAGGGGTGGAGCAAGCCAAAATAATCGGCTGTAGTAGTACATAAGATAGTCTAGCTCTGGCAAAGAAAGTTGCCCACACCTTGTTCTTTCAGGTTTTTGAAATTCTTTTTTATTCGTCATTCCCAACATTTCACCTATATAATAGGCTTCTTCTGGGGAACTATAACAAATATATAAATATATTACATTCAATATTCAGAAACAATTTCTGTTTCAAATAATTTACATATCACTTCTTTTCTACACACCAGACTGACTTCAAAAACATCAAATATTCTCAAGATAACAAAATCCAGTTTTAAATCGACAACCTTAGTGAAATTCATCATATGATCTTTGTTGTTAATTACCATGGTACATTTTCCATACTGATTATATAACCCTACACCAGCCACCAAGTTAATGTGCTTGTAAAAAACATTGCCTTACTTTTTAATTATGTGATCAGGAAAAAGCTGCAGCCAGTCTTGTTGTCCAAATCTTCTTTCACTCACTTAAGAAAGGTAAAACCCATTAATATCTTCATATTTATCTTAATTATAGAATAATAAATCTAGCTATTTTCATTAGTTTCTTTTACCTGTCTCATTCTGAACAAAGTACTATGTTTTCATTCTATTTAGTGAAAATGTATTTCTTCGTGCTGTATGTTTCTCATGCAGGCCCAAAATACTGCAAAAGTAAACATTAAATCTTTAAATACAAAAGGTTGCTACTTCGATTAGTTATTCTTTACTTTCTCTATGGAGTTTTCTTTTACTGAAGCACCAATCGTTTTAAACACGGTCTCTTGCTTCTAACAGATCTCAGCTTCACTTTAATGTTCTTTACTTTCTCTATAAGGGGCTTCTGTAAGTTAACATAATTTGTTTCTAACATAGTAGCTCCTGCTAAGTCCTATAGTTTAGGCATAAAAAATAAATTTTTTGCTTACTTAATTACCACAAGGAGAAATATTGGCAATACTTTTCATGAGTGCTGTTTGACCGTATGATACCATGAGTGGCAGAGGGTAACCCGTGAAGACAGTGGGAAGGCTAACAGTCACAACATTGACAGACTTACAGTGCCAACACTTTTCTGCAACCAGTGGGTCCCCCCATCCCGAAGTGTGCCCCTGCCGGAGTTAGAATATATAAATGGGGGTGTGGGTGGCAAAGCCCCCTGCAAGAAAAGACTTTTCCTGAAGTTGTCACAATGTGGATTTGGCACCACTGTGACCATTCACCTTTCTGCAGTTGCTATTATGACATGGAACCATGGCAGAGCCACTAGTGATGCCAACTGTCAAACAGCATGAGTGAGAAATATCACTGCTATTTCTGCTGGGGCCATTTCATATTCCGTTTATTCAAGGCTTCAGTTAGTTTAGTGCTTTTAAACCTTTTTTTTTATATTTTGCACTTTTAGTTGTTTTTTGCTTTGTTCCCTTTGTTGTTTCAAATGGCCAAGTGGCGCGGGATGCTTGACACATGTGATGCTTTTGTATGTGTCATTGTTGCAGCACATTAGAAGGGTGACTTCAGGTGCAGAGAAAGCAGCCAGCATGTAGTATGAACAGCTGTGACTTTTTCAGTAGCCACAAAGAGCAGCCTGCAGGTCCGTGTCAGAAGGAGGAATGTCTTGGTCAGAATGTGGAGCAGGTCAAAGCAGCAGTCAGCATTGGCTGGATATATGAGAAGCCATTCATTGTGGCTGCTGTGGGGACCAGAAAAATGAGACTATATAACTACTTGGTACAGGCTGAGTATAAGTTTATTGTTTTGGTTAGTATTTTTTATTTGTAAAAGTAAAAAAAAAAATGAGTCAACAGAAGTAGAGGGTGAAAATGAAAGTTCTTTGAGTGAGTTGGAGATGGAGAAACCAACTGGTGGGAACCTACATACGAGTGAACGTCAGAGTTCTAAAGTTAGAACTGCGTTGCCTGTGCTACTGGCTTCCTCCAATCAAAACCTACATTGAGGATTTTTTTTTCTCTTGGGGACCTAGAGTGAGAATATTTCAATATTTTAACTCTAACTGGGGAGAAAGGAAAATACCATAAATGCCACTAAATAGCCTCACAGGCATTGGATAAATAAATATTGCATGTATGTATATAAATATATTATACAAGCATGGTAGAGCCTTTATGTTAGCACTGAGTTAGTGTTTGTGTCTAAACTGTTTTTTTCTCCTTTGGCGGATTGTATCTCGGTGAGCTTAGCGTCTAGGACTGCAAAATTTAGTGAGCACCTTCCCAGTCCTAGGAACTAATGTTTTGGTAAGTTTGGTGCAACTTAGTTCAGTAATTCAAAAGGTAATTAGTGTCATTTCATAAAATTCCCCAAACTAGGACCTTTTTTTGCCATTAGCAAAGAAATTAGACATTTAAATTATTAAACTTGTATGTTCATTAGAGTTTATCTCAGAATCGGGCCTATTAATGATTTGAAAACAAATTCTCTTTTCATTTTTTACATTGAAAATCTAGCGCTTGCATGGATTGCTTGAAAAAACAGCTGAAAAATGCAAATATTTTTTCAGAGTTAAAGCTAGGCACAAACAAAAATTTTAAAAGCTAAAAACATAACATATACTGTGGGCTTGGTAACGTATGATCAAATGATAAAAATCAATGTGAAATTTTTGTAAGTTCAGCATGAACAAAATATATATAAAGCATGAAAACTGTCACAAAAAGTGTTCTTAGTCCAACACAAAAGAAAAAGCATGAAAATCAATGTAAAACATTTTCTAAATCCAAGATGAACAAAATGATTAAAACAAGAAAACCATTGCGAAATATTTACTAAGTCGAACACAAGCGAATGTTTAAAGCCTGGAAATACAAAAAACATCTGAGAAAACAACTGAAAAAACATCACACGTACTATAGTTAAAGTCAAACACAAGCAAAATATTAAGAAAGTTATATGCTGTCTCCTGCTTTTTACAGGGCCCAAAGCAAGTTACATATCTTAATTTCACAAAAGTTAAGAAAATTAATTGCTAAAAAAACTAGGTTAATGCATTGTTAGGGGTGCAAAGCCACAAAAGCAGGGAAGTGCCCCTCGCCTCATGACCCAAGACCAAGCTACAGGTCTGGGGCCATATCCCATAGGTCTGCTACTTCAAGCTACAGGGCCGAGACTCTGAATGAAGAAAGTTATGACTTGTCTTGTACTTCATTCAGGGCTAGCTGAGTCTTTCGTAAACAAAGTTAAGTTATCTTCTGCTCTAGGAAAGGTATGACGGAGTTTGTGCAAGGCCTACAGAGCCCTGTGCAAAGAAAGTTATGACTGATGCTGCAGGCCCTATGTGAAGCACCAGACTTATTGGCAGCGCTCTGAACAAGTAGCTTGAAGCAGCAGACTCATGGGGCATGTTCCTGGACCTTGGCTAGGGAATGGGGGAGAGTGGTAGGTGTCAGGGCTGGAAAAAAAACATCACCTCATTTCCCTCCTTTTGTAGTTTTGGAACATTAATAATGCAGTAACATATTTTTCTGCAAAATATAGCTATCTGTATATATATATATATATATATATGCATATATAAAATTAAGGAGAACATCCTCCTCCAAACCCAGTGTTCTGATTGTATAAAACACATCACATGACCGTGCGTATATCAGAGCACACCTGCACTTTTACCCCTCCTAAAAACAATTTTGCCATTTATAAGATAGATAACCCGCTCTAGGATGTGCAGTGGCGCTCCTGATATCATACGCCTTGGGTGGTTGACCCAGGCTGCACACCAAGGCATGCGAGATATCAGAGTGCAACCTGACATTAAGAGTGGGTTATCTATTACATATATATATATGACAAAGAACTCTCTGCGCACAAGCATTGAGGCAATGGATTACCCCAAAGGCATTTGGTTGGGAAGCCAGGTTTCAGAGAAATATAAAATCATACATGCTTCCCAGCCAAATGCCCTTTGGGGTAACCATTGCCTCAGTGCTTGTGCACAGAGGTTCTTTGTCTTTTAAATTGTTTTTTGTTTTAATTGGGTTCACCACAACATAACCCAGGTAGACCACCTTAGGGTAGATGGTTCATTCCACTGAGGTGGCAAACAGAAGAGGCATACTGATGAGTCCTGATAGGATGAAACACGTGTCTATGTCTTCTGTTGGCACCCTTTGAAAACTGTGTGAGAGGCCTTTCGGCACCATGCATTTCTGCTTAAAATTGAACCAGCATAATATTCTGTGGTGATTTGCATATGCAGCCCATGATGCTTTGCATTGTGGGGGCATATGTGTGTGTGTGTGTGTGCGTATGTGTGTGTGTATATATATATATATATGTATATATATATATACTGTATATATGCAGTACAGCCCACTTATGTCAGACACCTTTGTGCATATGGATGTCTTCCAGTATAGCCAGTGTCTGATTTAACCTTAATGCTGCATATACACTATTAAGACAGCACGTGGTCGGTTTTTAAGCTGCTGTAATATGCCGTGATTCATCAGTGTCTAGCTATATGCTGTGTTAAGATCTAACAACTAAACTTTTTCTCATGTTACACGTGGTATTAGACACTGATAAAATGTTTGTAATTTATTATTAAAGTTTAGTAGTGATTTTAATGTATTTAGCACTGGCATTTTATAGGTTAAGTTTTGGTATCTTGAAGCACCCCCATTAGAGGATGTGTTTCCCACATGGGTCCTGTGTTGTTTTTAGACCCATATAAGCATGGTGATTTTTAATGCCCTCAGCCTTTGAGAAAGGATTGATGTAAATCCGAAACATATCAGGCCGGACAAGGTTGTCTTGGGTGAAATAAACAATGCAAGAAAGAATTTGCCTTTGAAGTATTTTGTGCGTCCCTCTTATGAAGTTTGCGTGTGCCAGAAACCTTTTTTCTTCTTCTAACCTTGTGGTTTTCCCAGTGCACACTCATTCTGTTGCCAATTATTGTTTTGAGTGTTACGCACAGGTTGGGTGTAAGGAAGGACATGTAGAAGCACCACATTTGAAAAACGCAATGTGTGAGTCTGAAATGGACTCTTATTATTGTTTTCTTCCCCTGTAAAACATTGAGGGTGTACGTGATCTAATATCACCTGACAACCAGATGTATTATCGTGTTTATCATGTTTATGAAATCATTTTTTTACCATGTCTTTGGAAAGCACTCCCACCTTGGTTTTCATGAGTATGAGTAGCGGCAACCAACAAGATAATCTGTTAGCCTACATGGACTTGCTACTACAGTCAGCGATGGCAGCGAACCCCTTCCTCAATAATGACAGCACACCAGAGAATTTGCCCCAGGAAGCTAATTCGTTGTTTGATGCGTTCTGAGGGTTGGAAAAACTGACTCACCAGCTGAGAAGGCTCTATTGGAACAGCATGATTTTAGAAGCCTATTTACAGTTAAACCAGGTGCCAAGGGTACTTAGATTTCTAAAAGATCCAGCATGTGGCACAGACAGCCCTGATTTCATGCGAGAGTGGGAGGCTATTTTATTAGAAGCAAGTGCTAAACTAAAATAATTGTTTATCAAATACAGCAAAGATAAAGGATCGCAAGTAAGAGAAGAAATTTAGAAACACGAGGTGGAAGTCTTGAAATTTAAGACTCATGCTGAATTTGACAGTTTAAATCAAAAGCTAAGAGACTCAATTTTGAAACTGGATGTGAAACTACAGAAGCTGAAGATGACCAAGTTTCAGAGAGATAAATGGGATTTTGAGAAAGGGACTGTTTTCAAATGGAAGAAAAATCAATTGAAGAGCATTCTAAAATCTAATAAAAATGTTTTGTTTGAGTATAGTACTGAGTACAGTAACGATAATAACGAAACAGAGGGTGAAGAGACAAGCAGGAGTGGGTTTTTTTTCCGAGAGACCAGTACCATTTGGACCCGCAGCCACCTACTGGATACCCGCCATACAGTGCTCAAGAATAAGCTCCACCACCACCACCACGCAAAAGTCCGAGATTGCAGGAGAGAACATGAGATTATGGAGGAGGTGGAAGATGACGAGATGGGGAAGAAGAAATGGATGAGGGGTACGGAGGCAGACATTACCAATTGCGCCACAGAGGGAGGAACCAGTGGAGGAGGCCTTCCAGGGGGAAGGGAGAGGTCGACAGAGGAGGTAAGAGAACTGACTCCTAATGATGCTGTCATACAAATTACTAACCTTTCTAATCACATGCTTATGGATGATGAAACTGAGCTCCTTAAAAAGGGACTCCGCTTCTCCCCCACTAAGCCCCTAGATCGAGTACAAACTGTTATCGACTTAAATCGAAACTGTCGTAAACTGCACCTTAAGGCATCTTTTAACGAAAGGGAAGCAGATAATGATAATTTGAATGGCTTTAATTATTCTAAAGAGACTTTTAAGAATCCCTTGACCTGGTGTCCTCCTCCTAGTGCAGCTATAACTGTTTTCACGGATCTAGTAGAAACAGACTTGGAAGCCTTTTTTACAACATCTCATTCATGCTTCTTCAACAACCTTAGTAAAAAAGAAAGGGAAGTAGTCATACCTTTACAGCAAGATATGGAACTTGTGATCAAACACACTGATAAAGGGGGCTCAGTGGTTTTATTGAGTAAAGACATGTAACTAAAAGAAGTGTATAGGCAACTGTGTAATACAGCTTTTTACAATAGATTGAGAAGTGACCCTACAGCTGACTTTAAGTTTTAAATTGACGAACTGGTCATTATGGCATTTAATGAGGGGGAGATTGAAAAACATATTAAATAATACTTGATGGTTCCTAATCCCACCAGAGCCACTTTTTATGTTTTACCCGAGGTATATAAAACATTGGACAATCCCCCAGGATGGCTCGCTAACAGAACCCCTTTCGAAATTTTGTGACTCTTTCCTGAAACCTCTGATACAGCAGTTGCCCTCTTACCTTAAAGATATGAAGGAAGTTTTAAATCTGACCAAAACTCTTAAGTTGGAAAATGATGTACTGATGCTGACTTTGGACATAGAATCCCTATACACCAACGTCCCACACGAGGGGTCGTTGGATGCAGCAGCCCATTTTCTGAACAGGACTACAGGCACAACTCCTCCCTCCCCAACGGAATTTTTTATTAAACATCTGGAATGTGTGTTGAAGTTCAATACTTTTGTTTTCAACAAAGAAATCTTCCTTCTTGAACCATCAAAAGTAGGGAAATGCAACCTTAGGGTTCCCAAGCGTAAGACTGCATCCCCACTGTGCATGCAGAAGCAGGTATGACGGATGTGTTTTGGCGTTGTTAACCCTAATGCTCACCCCATTCCATGAGTAAGGTAAGATAGGTACAGTATAGGAAAATGGGGTGAGCATTAGGGTTCACAGTGCCAAAACACATCTGTCATACCTGTTCCAGCATGCACAGTGGGGGTGTGGTCTTACACTTGGGAACCCTAAGGTTGCATTTCCTTACTTTTGATGATTCAGCCCTAATGGTGCATTAACAATGTTTTTTGCAATGCATATATATCATTGCAAAAACCTCATTAATGCATCAGTTAGGGTTGATAGCACAGTGACAAAAGTATGGAAATGTGATGTTAGGGTTACCCCACCACCACCCTCCACACACCAACAGACAGCGGGGTGTGCCATGGGGTCATCAGGCCCAACTCTCACCTCATTCAGTGTGTAAACAAGCTGACATCCAGGGTCGTCTGAGGCTGGCGGGGGAGGGGGAGGATGTGAAATGCTGCCGGCTGGCAGCGCTCTGCCTCGGGAGGAGGTATTCAGCTCTCTCGGAGCTTGGACGCCCCCTGGTGGAGGCCGGAGGGATGGTGCCACTCGTGAGGAGCTCCGACATAGGTCGATGGGGAGGGTTGAAGGAACCCGGTCCAGAGCTGCAGTGCACATTTGCGCCTCCACGCGCATGCGCCGCCACTTCTCGGGGTCCTGGGGTAGTACGGGGAGAAAATGGAGGAAATCATGGGGGCCGATGTGGATGATGCCCCCGGACCAACTCTGGGCATCTGCCAAGGCGCGCATGGCGCTAGAAGCCCCCAAAGGACCCTGAGTTCGGTAGGCTCAGTGGACACTGAAGTTGACCCGCCACAGGAAGATAAAAATAGTTAACAAAAAAAAAACAAAAAACAAGCTGACATGCTACTGGGTGAGAGGTAGGCCTGATGATCCCATAGCACACCCCGATGTCTGTTGGTGTGTGGAGGGTGGGTGGTGGGAGTGGGGTGGAGGTGGGGTAACCCTAACATCACATTTCCATACTTTTGTTGTTGTGCTATCAACCCTAACTGATGTATTAATGAAGTTTTTTGCATTGAAGTTCCCTTATTTTTGAGAAAGTGTAATGTAACTGGTAGCTGGTTATGTGTTTGTGGGAGTGCAGGGCCCACCTTCATGTTGCCCATTTTTTGTGTAATGGTATGTATATGTGGGAGTGTAGGCCCTCTGGACACTGTGCTCCCACTTACACATAAGTATGGAACCATGCAGCAGCCCCGTAGTACTGAAAAAGAACCCTCGTAACACTTATTTGGCAATATCTCAGTAACCATACAAGTTATGAAAAAAATTCCACTACAGTTGTAATCATGACTTTGAAACCTCCACCTAAAGGTGGACTAAGCTGTGGGTAGCAAAAAATCCATATCTCAAATCGTTTTCAAGATACGGGTGCCACAATGTTAGCCTATGGGAAATTTCTGAAATTTGGAGAGCTGTAACTTTGTAACCATTTTAAATTTGTTTACCAAACCACCAAAAGGCACATCTTTGGGGCCAGGGCTTGACACCCTGCAAATTTCATCCCAAAGGCCCTAACCGTTTAGGTGCAGTGGTATGGCAAAGAAATTGTATTTTTTGGTGCACTAGTGTCACAAATTGCGACAGTACAGAGGCAACAGTGTCATGATTTGCGAAAGTGTCGCAAATGTACAATCGTGATTTGTGACACTACGGGGGACCCAATTTAAAAAAAGGTATTTCTAGGGTCCTAGGAAAAAACGGAAGATTTCAGACCAGATGGACAAATCATTTGGGCTGTAGCCCCGAGCAAAGAAACACGCAAACCCCCCTATTTTTGTGCATTTTGTGGCACTCCGCAGCTCTGCAATCACACTTCTGACCATTACACAACTTGCCAGATCCAGAGATCTATGGTGCCACACTGCACTTCCAAAATTTCAGGCAAATCCGTCTTACGGTTGTGAAGTTATTAAAGTGCAAAATTTGGGGTTTAACATAGAAGTGGCGGACAACCTAACTATAGCTGCACTACTGTACAGCTATAATATATATGTGTGTGTGTATATATATATATATATATATATATATATATATATATATATATATATATATATTCATTAAAAAAACTCCGTTAATACATCAGTTAGGGTTGATAGCATGCAACAAAAGCATGGAAATATGATGTTAGAGTTACATCCCTGCCACCCCACCCCACCCTCCACTCACCAACAGACAGGGTGTGTGTCATGGGGTCATCAGGCCAATTCTCACCCCATTCCATGTGTAAACAAGCTTACATGATACAGCATAGGAGAATGGGGTGGGAGTTAGGCCTGGTGACCCCATGACACACCCCGACGTCTATTGGTGAGTGGAGGCGGTGGGGTGGTAGGGGTGTAACCTTAACATCACATTTTAATGCATTTATTGCTGGACTATCAACCCTAACTGATACATTAACGGAGCTTTTTGCAATGGATTTCCCTTCTTTTTGAGAAAGTGTAATGTAATTGGTAACTGGTATGTGATAGTGGGAGGGCTGGCCCTCCGGACCCTGCGCTCCCTTCACATTGCCCATTTTTAGCATAATGGTATGCATATGTAGGAACACAGGCCCCCAGGCCCTGTGCTCCCACTTACACATTAGTACGAAGCCATACAGCAGCGCCATAGTACTCCAAAGGAACCCTTGTAACACGGTTTTGACAATAACTCCGTAACTGTAACAAGTAGGAAAAAAATTCCACTGCAGGTGTAATCTATGACTTCAAAACTTGTTAACTGACTTGCAGGTAGCAGACAATCTGTATCTCACACCGTTTCCAAGATATGGGCGTCGAAAGTTGCCACAGGTGCCGCTATGTTAGCCTATGGGAAATTTCTCAACTTCAGAGCACTTTGACTATGGGCCCATTAAATGTTTTGGGACCAAACCACCAAAAGGCACATCTGTGGACTAGGGCTTGCCACCCTGCAAATGTCAGCCCAAAAGCCCCAACCGTTTTGCTGCAGGAGGATGGCAAAGATTTGCTGTTTTGGAGTAAAGTGCTGTCGCAAATTGCGACAGTTTCACAAAAATAGCACAACACTTTCATGATTTGCGAAAGTGTTGCGGCAGTTTATGTTGCAATTTGCGACAGTACTGGGGCTTTGATTTTTAAAAAGGCATTTCTTGGGGGGGGGGGAATTCCCCCCCAAAAAAGATAGGGCTGTCATCCTCAGGACCTGACTAGGTAAACACAACAGTCAGTGTTTACCTAGGGGTCCCAAATTTAAACGCCAGGCATTTTTATCTCTCATTAACTGAAAACAAGATGGCCACCACCCAAAAGTAAAAGGGCCATTTGTGACAGTAAAATGTAATGGTGGCAGCTTTCAAGAGACACATTTTTTTCCCATTAACTATAATGGGAAATGTGTTATTTGAATAACTTTTGAACAGTTTCATATTTTTTCACCAAATCTTCGAAAGGCACATCAGTGACCCAGACTGCATCTTCTCTGAAGTTTTCAGACCAAACCAACAAACTGTGTGGGCTGTAGTAACGAGTAAAGAAATGTGCAAAAGCCCATTTTTTTGTTTTGTTTTTTGCCGCTCCACAGTTCCGTAACTGCTTATCTCACCATAACACAACTTGCTAGATCCAGAGATCTATTGTACCAGACCGCACATGCAAACTTTTAGGCAAATCCCTTGTACGGTGACAAAGTTATTAACGTGCAAAATTTGGGGTTTAACATAGAAGTGACTGTGCAACCCTAACTATGCTTGCACTACTGTGCCAGTATTATATATATACATATATATATATGTATATCTATATATATAAATGTATATATATATGTGTGTGTGTGTGTGTGTGTGTGTGTATTTATATATATATATTTATATAGCGAATAATGATCAGTACCCTGTCTTATTTTTTATAATTGCTGTCACAGATTTTTTTCCTGACATATATTAATTACAAAAAAACCCGCTGAATTCAAATAACGTTTTGTTTTGCTTGCTGCAGAACTTCCTTTCGAATATGAGTCCATGCAGCATCTTGCTTTGGTCAAAAAACAAATCCCAGAGCTGTGAGACCTCTGTGGGAACTTTGTATTTCCGTGTGCTCGCTATCCGTTGCTGCACGACAGTTCGTCGCCATGGCTATGAAGGTCATCTGACAAAGTCAATGAAATGAACTAAGGGACAGTGTTAAAATTCTCCTGTTTCCATTTTTTTTTTTTAAGTGGCCAGACACAGGATATTCTCACTGGATGCTTAGAGTGAAGAGCAGCTTACAGGTTGGTGGAAATTAACAGCGAGTGCCGTATTCCCTAGCTGTTTGAATATGTGTGCTCTAACCTTCGCGCTGAACTGATGTGTGTGCGTGAAACTCATAGCAACTGACTGGTGATTTCGGGGAATATCAACCGGTTTTCCCCATTGATAAAAATTTGCACCATTAATTTTATATATATATATATATATATATATATATATATATATATATATATATATATATAATATAGTTGTGCAGTAACACCACTATAGTTAGGGTTGAGTAGGTAGTTTAATGTTAAACCCCAAATTTTGTAGCATAATAACTTTGCAACCGTTCAACGGATTTGCATGGAATTTGGTATGCACTGTCTCATGTGGTAGCGCTCTTGATATGCCAAGTTTTATTTTGATCAGATGTGCGGATTATGTGTAGTGCATACTGAAAAAAGTGTGTTCGCTTTTTTCGCCTATTTTTCCTGATCGCTCTGTGTGCACACCATTTGGAATTTTAGTGTGAAAGTTTTAGGGCAGAAAGAGCTTGCCCCAAAGACCAAGCCATCATTGGTATGGTGGAAAAATATTAATCCGTTGTAAAATTATTCAATTTTGAATGTTCAGGTTCTGAGCATACTCAGTTCAGTCTTTTGGACAAGGGTATTTTTTCTGCGAACGAGGATCTGCCTCACGAACGGGGATTTTGACAGCTGATGAATGGGGATCCCCGTTCATGAGAAAAAACCTTGTTCATGAGCCGCCATTTTGTTTTAAATTTTCTTCAAAAGCAAAACATTGTAACTTGCCACGCGGATGTCTTCTGAGTAGATTGAAGTATGGGGTTTGTTCAAGGTGATGCCCTCTACAAACCCATTGCTTTGGTTTGGTTTATTTTTGTCAAAAAACAGCCATTTTTTATTTAGAAAATCCTTGTTATCACTTGCTTCCAATCCTTGTTCATGAAGTGTCAAAATCCTTGTTCGCGAACTGATATTTGTTCATGAGCTGACAAAATCCTTGTTCGTGAGATCAGGACCAGATGACTAAATCTCACGAACAAGGATTTTCTCATGAATGGGGATTTTGATACCTCTAAAATGAGGATTTGGCTCACGAACGAGGAGTTTGACACCTCATGAACAAGGATTATAAAAAAACATACTTGTTTGTGAACTGTCAAAATCCCTGTTCGTGAGCTGTTAAAATCCTTGTTCGTGAGATCAGGACCAGATGGTCAAAATCTCATGAACAAGGATTTCTCACAAACGAGGACTTTGACAGCTCATGAACAGGGATTCAGCTCGCAAATGGGAATTTTGACACATCTCGAACAAGGAATTTAAAAACGTTCCCAGTTTACTGCTAAGAAACAGTTTGGTCTTTTGGCTTGAAATTTGCAGGGTACAAAGTGGGTGTCCCATAGATGTGATTTATGCTAGTTTGGTGTAAAAATGTGCATCAGTTCCATAGTTATGTCATTCTGAAGTTGAGAAATTTCCCATAGGATAACATTGTGGCGAACACGGTACCTTTCGGTGCCTATATCTCGAAAAAGCTTCGAGATACAGATGTTTTTGCTAAATGCAGCTTAGTGTACTACTGATTACAGCTGCAGTGGGATTTTTCCAAGGTTGCTACAGTTACTGAGATATTGCACCATTTGCAGCACAGGGGTTACTTGGAATGTGTCTAGGCATATGCTATATCTCTATATTTATAGGTAGGTGGGCCCTGCGCTCCCACATATGGATAGCATTGTGTAGTAATGGGATTGCTGGTCCATCCCTTATGCAATAATGGGCCCTGCACTCCCACGAGGAGATGACAACTCATTACAATATCTGTGCGCTTTCTCAAAAAAGTAAGGAAAATCATTGCAAAAAACTTAATTAAAGCATCAGTTAGGGTTGAAGTGACAAAAGTAGGGAAATAAGGCCTTAGGGTTGAGACCCTAACACCCCCCACTCTCCACAGACCAACAGGGCATGGGGTGTTTCTTGGGGTCATCGGGCCTAACTCTCACCCCATTCTCCTATACTCCACCATGTCAACTTCCTTGCACATGGAATGGAGTGAGAGTTAGGGCCAAGGTACACTCTATGCCCTGTTGCTCTGTGGAGGGTGGTGGTGGGGGTGGAGTGGTAGGGTGATGGGTGTTAGGGTTTTAACCCTAACGCCTCATTTCCTTTCTTTTGCCGCTTCAACCCTAACTGATGCATTAGTGATGTTTTTTGCAATGAATATATATATATATATATATATATATATACATACACACACACACACACACACATACCTATATTACAGCTACATGGTAGTGCAGTTATAGTTGGGGTTGCCCAGCCACTTCTATGTTAAATCCAAACTTTTGCACTTTAATAACTTTGCAACTGTATAACAGATTTGCCTGAAATTGTGCGTGCATTGTGTGGCATCACAGACCTCTGGATCTGGCAAGTTATGTAACGGTCAGATGAGTGGTTGCGGTGCTGCGGAGTGCCAAAAGATGTGCAAAAACTGGGGGTTTGCGCATTTCTTTGCTTGGGGCTATAGTCCAAATGATTTGTTCATCTGGTCTGAAATCTTCAGAGAAGATGCAGTCTGGGTCACTGATGTGCCTTTTGAAAATTTAGTGAAAAAATATTAATCCGTTCAAAAGTTATCCAGATTTTAATTTCCCCATTATAGTCAATGGGGAAAAAAATATATGTGCCTCATGAAAGCTGCCGTCAGTACATTTTACTGTTGTAAATGGCCCTTTTATTGTCATGCTGCTGCCATCTTGTTTCAGTTAGTGGTGAAGAAAAAGGTATACAATTAAAATTCTATTGCCCCTAGGTAAACACTGACAGTTGTGGTTACCTAAACGTGGCCTGAGGAACACAATGGTGCCATCGGTTTTTTTCTAGGACCCCTAGACATATCTTTTTTAAATCAGGTCACCCGTAGTGTTGCAAATCACGACAGTACATTTGCGACACTTTTGCAAATCACAACACTGTCGCATCTGTACGGTCGCAATTTGCGACACTACTGCTCCAAAAAATACCATTTCTTTGCCACACCACTGCACCCAAATGGTTAGGGCTTTTTGGCTGAAATTTGCAGGGTGGCAAGCCCTGGCCACACAGATGTGCCTTTTGGTGGTTTGGTAAAAAATTTTTTTAAACCATCACAAAGTTACAGTGCTCCAAAGTTGAGAAATTTCCCATAGGCTAACATTGCGGTGCCTGCGGCGACTTTCAGCACCCGTATCTCAAAAAACGATTCGAGATATGGATTTTTTGCTACCCGCAGCTTGGTCCACCTGGACTAAGCTTCTGTGGAGGTTTCAAAGTCATGATTACAATTGCAGTGGAATTTTTTCATAGTTGCTACGGTTACTGAGATATTATCAATTAAGTGTTATGAGAGTTCCTTTTCAGTACTATGAGGCTGCTGTATGGCTCCGTACTTATGTGTAAGTGGGAGGGCAGGGCCCAGAGGGCCAGCGCTCCCACATATACATACCATTACGCAAAAAAATGGGCAATGTGAAGGGAGCACAGGTCCTGGAGGGCCCGTGCTCCCACAAACACATACCAGTTACCAGTTACATTACACTTTCTCAAAAAGAAGGGAAACTCATTGCAAAAACTTTGTTAATGCATCAGTTAGGATTGATCGTACAGCGACAAAAGTATGGAAATGTTGGGGGGGGGGGTGGAGCTAGCAACCCAGCCAGAAGCAGCCATTTTCTGGAGCTCCTGCAAATAGCCCATTTTAACTACTTATTTAGCAATGTCTGACCTCTGTACCTAATTGGCGAACATACTAATACCCACTAGAAAGACTGCTGTACCTTCGGATCCCAAATTCGGTTAGAATGGGCTGCACAAAACTGATCAAACAAGACTTTTTTCAACCGCGGGCCTCTGCCGTGAAAAACCCAGACCATGCCGATGAAGCAGCCTCCGCAAACAGCACGGAACAACCAGTGGCTTCATTGAATTCTCTGCAAGTTGTGGTAAATGTGCTCACAAAGATGGTCCAACAGATGGACCAGAAGTTGGACACTGTCACACAACACTTCCAGGCAGTGGAAAATGCATCTCTTAAGGAGCAGGCAGCCCTCCATACTTGAGTGGAGCAACTTGAAAACACACTACAGGCAACAAATATATGAGTTTTGGGTCTGCCCGAGGGAAGTGAAGGAGAGAATTTGATACAATACCTGGGCCCTTGGCTCACCGAGATTACGGGACTCTGATTTTACTGTGGTGCGTGCATACAGGATTTCCCCACGTCGATCAAACCTTACAGCCAGTGCCCCTCAGACTGTGCTACTCACTCTTGCTTCACCAGTGGAACGGGGCTTCATTTTGGGGGCTACCCAGAACAGAGACCCAATCTACCACGATGAGATACGTGTGTTGTTTTTCCCGGATCTCGCCTAGGCCACAAGGATGAGGTGCAAGGCCTTCGACGGAGTGAAACATAAGCTCAGAGCCTTGGTATAACTTATTCCTTAGCCTTTCCTGCATGTCTCTGCTTCATGGATGACCAAAAACAATATAGATTTACAGATCCAAAGGAAGCAGGACAACGTGTCGAGAAGATTGCAAGTCGGCGAGCTTTGGAACCACAGTCGGAGGACGATTCCGAAGAGGACTGAGTGGTGGTAGCAGTGGCCTTTTGAAAAAAATTTGAAAGCTGATCTGTTTAATAACTGTACTATTTTAGTGGCCATTATTAGTTGTAATCTTAACTATTGGGCTGACATACACCTTTGGGGTTCCATGAGAGGGAGGGAGCATATTTCTGAAGCATAAATAATGCTAATACAATTGTGTAATTAATTAGTCTAACCCTTTACACTTCTCATGGGCAAATTACCATTTTTGTTTTCTTGGGGGCTTGTGGTTTACAGAATAGCCCTTAGGAGATCAGCCACTTTGATAACAGACAGCAGTTTCAACATTTATTCCCTGTACCCTCACAGTTTGGAGGTATTTCAGGGTCAGTTACTGAGTTGTTCCAGTTAGTAGTTACCTATTAATGTGTTCTAATAGTATGCCAATAATTTCAGGTACGGCTTCTTACTAGGAGGAAGTAAGGGCGCTATTTGGCATTCCTGTATGTTCATGTATTTACTGGTAGGGACGAATTAGGGCAGGTCCCTGGTCCCTAAACAAATTTCTACTAAATCACAGTATGTGGAATGCTTATTATAATTTGTTTGTATAAGACCTGGGTAACCTCCTGGGGTACTAGCTATGATTATTTGGAAGACTCTAAATACTTTAGGCTTAGAAGGCGCTCTGGAAAGTTAATATTCCTTTCTTTTTATTTATAGTGGAATTGATTTTAAAGAACTGGTCGGCTACATATTATTCATAAGTACGCTGAACCTAATCATCTTGGACATTGGTTGCAATGTAGTTCCTGAATGATGTACATATATTTTTTTTTGGTAACAAATCGA
The DNA here is from genome assembly GCA_016271365.2 of Neoceratodus forsteri. Lineage (NCBI taxonomy): Eukaryota > Metazoa > Chordata > Ceratodontiformes > Ceratodontidae > Neoceratodus > Neoceratodus forsteri. The sequence continues at coordinate 1,686,037,976 of CM057455.1, read as the reverse complement.
ATTTCCCCTCAATGCTGTACCATCAGTAGCATGTATTCACCATCCTTGGTAATGTACTTCTTCAATTTATTGTCTATCTATATGCTCAGAATTACTGTGTTTTATGTTTATGTATGAAATACTAAATAAAAAGTTTAAAAAAAAAGTATGGAACTGTGATGTTAGGGTTACCACCCCACCCCAACCCCTATCCACCTTCCACACACCAACAGACATCGGGATGTGCCATGGGGTCATCAGGCCTAACTCTCACCCCATTCTCCTATACTGTAGCATGTCAGCTTGTTTACAGATAGAATGGGGTGAGAGTTGGGCCCTGGCGACCATAACACCAATGTCTGTTGAGCAATGTGAGAGTGAGCAGTGTGTAACATCACTACTTTAGTCACTATGCGTTTAACCTAACTGATGCATTATTCGAGGTTTTTGCAATATAAATAAATATATGTGTGTATATACATATATATATATATATATATATAAAATACAACTGTAATGTTTCATTCCATATTTCATTCAAATCTCATCATAACACTCTCCTGTTAATCTTTATTTCCCTTTGACAGTATGTCTCCTTAGTCTCCAAAGTATTTTAAATGCAGAAGTTCCAGTGTGCATGCTTTGCCCGCTGCAGTCCTCCTCACCCTTGACTTAAGCTATACCCTGAGTCAATTGGGAAGGTAACAAATGATCCTTTAAAAAAGGCATGCACAAAAAGTATGACCATCGCTCGTACATGCCTCTGCCTGCTCATCTGCGCCCACCCACATGTACGTAGATGGCACGGCCCTGTTTGTTTCTGGATCCTCTTAAGCAAAGTTAAGATCCAAGCTCCAACCTGATTTTGACTTGGTCCAGAAATGGTTCAGGTCAAATTAGATATCACTAAATGCCAAAAAAATGGTTTCTGTGTGCTTTGGCACTAGGCCGAGGCTTTCTAAACTCCTATCCCTTCCCTTCTTCCACACCCTAGATGGGGGCATGATTGATGATGTGCCCTCATTCAAGTACCTTGGTGTCTGGCTTGACTGACACCTCAACTTCTAACAGCACATAGATGCCATATACAAAAAAAATTCACCTCAAGCTTGGTGCCCTCTATAGTAACAAAAGCTGCATCCGTCTTCCTGCCCGCCATGACATCCTTACTAAGATCCTGGGTCGTGCCTGAATATAGGCAATACTCTTGTCTAGTGTACCTACCCGGTAAACAAAAAACAAATAAAAAAATAAGACGATTCTCCCCATCTTTGATTATGGTGACATAGTCTATGGAGCTGCCCCAAGTTCCACCCTGGCCAGACTGGACTCCCTCTTCCACTTCTTCTGCTGTTTCACTCTGAACTGTTCTGCCCACACCCACCACTGTGCCCTTTACTCTGCTGTCTTCCTCCCTCCCTTTCCTTGAGTATATCCACTTAACCCACTGCGCCACCTTCACTTCCAAGTTCTGGTTGTCTTCCTTCCCTCCCTATCTAAACTTCCTTTTCTCACCAACCACCCCCTCCTCCTACTCCCACCACAATCCTGTCTATTGTTCCCTCCTGCTCCCCTCTCGTAAATCCCTTGCTGGACAAGTTGTCTTCTCATTCCATTTTCCTAAACTTTGGAATTTTCTTCACCTATCCAGTCACTCTGCTTCTTCCAGATACTCACTAACCTCTCTACTCCGCACCCACACCACCCCCTTCTGTCATTGAACCTAGTTGCCTGGTCCAGTGTTTCACCCAACATTTCCCTCTCCTCACTCTACCCCAGCTGCTCCTGTTATTTCTTACCTCCTCACTCTCTCCCCTCTCACTCCTCCTTATCCTCCCCATCTTCCTCACTTTCCTCTCTGTCCCCGTGTCTCCTCCCCCTCATCCTCTCTTCCTCTCTCCCCCTCCCGCTCATTTCCCACATACATTGTCTCATAAATGTTTCCCTTCCCATACCTGCTTCCCTAATCCCTCCCAATTCGCCCTGACCCCAGACTTATTCTCCTAACGCCCTGTATATATACCCATGTGTATTTAGCTGCACTATTACCTTGTATCCTACCTGTATATTTATTTAGTTTTTGTTTACTGGGTAGGTGCACTAGCCAAAACATGACTATTTTCAGGCGCAACCTAGGAGAGTACAACAAGGAAAACATGAACATATTACATCAATCAACAGTAAACAAAAGCTAGGTAGAGAAAATACAATAACTTAAGATGCAAACAAATAAAATTGGAAAGCAACTTACAAGACAGTGCAGTATACTCAACTAGAGCGTAACGTAATATAATATAGTATTAGAAAAGGTAATGGTGAGAGCTCAACATATAGGAGCAATCTCAGGTTAGCAGGAGGGAGTAGGAGGACTGGAAGGGGGAGTGGAGGGAGAGGGGGTATGAGAAGGGAGGAATAGGGGAGAGAGGAAAGAAAAACAGGGAAAAACAAAAGTGGAAGTGAGGAGGGGCAATTTGGGTAGGTGGAGCATGGATATATATGGTTATATGATTGTAATTACTGTATGTTCTATTATTACAACTGGCGATACTCTGTTTCATTGTATTGTATGTATATATTATGTAATTCTTGCTTCAGTCCCTTTCCCCATCCCCTCAGGATCCATCTGAAAACAAGCCATTTCAGGCTCTGTATGAATTCATGGTGAAATGCTTTAATAAATCAATCAATCAAACAATAAATACATTAGACATGCTTTCAAGTAATCTGGGCACAAAAACTAAGGCTGCAGTGTTGTATCCTTGGAGGGCAGGATTTTGAAAAAAAAATTATGCTCATTTGGGTTTCTGTGGAACGTCTTGTAGCACACCCATCAATCATTTAATTCAATTGGTGTTTTAAGCTCACGTGTGTGTGTGTGTGTGTGTGTGTGTGTGTGTGTGTGTGTGTGTGTGTGTATGTGTGTGGCATTGTGTAGAAACTGTTGGATACACTCAATCAGTACTCTCTGGAAGCAGACTGAGCTCCATATGGAATGTAAAAACAGGTTAATCACCTGTAACAGTAGTTCTAGGAGTGGTATGTGTTGTTCATCCACACTTTCTGATAGATCGCCTTTCCCTTTAAGGGTTGCCGGAACATCTTCAAACTGGCTCCTCCCACCCACCCGGGTGGTATAACCCTCGGTTCCACCCCATGATGCCAGATCTTAGCCCGCTGGAAGCCAGGTTGTATGTCGCAGCCGGGGAGGTCGGGTGGGTCAGTGTGGATGAACAACATATACTACTCCTAGAACTACTGTTATGGGTAAGTAACCTGTTTTTCTAGGGATGTGGATATGTTGTTCTATTCATACTTTCTGGCAGACTCCTAGCAGTTCTCTGGGAGGAGGGAGGCAAGGTGCACACTCCCTATTTAGGGAACAGGGACTGGAGAACTGAGGTACCAAAACCAGCATCCCAGTGTGACTCGAGACCAATGTGGTAATGGGAAATGAAGGTGTGTACTGACTTCCAGGTAGCAGCCCTGCAAATTTCCTGGATAGGGATGTCTCTAGAAGCAGCCACCGATGCAGCAGTATGGCGGGTGGAATGAGCCCTTAGCCTAATGGGAGACTTCCTACCCGCCAACCTATAGCAGAGATCAATGCAGGAAGTGATCCTTCTGCCAGATGTGGCTTCAGCGTAGGGACAAACAGCTGGCGAACCTCTACCCGAATTTCCGCCATACACTCTTTGTAGTAGGCGAGGGCTTGTCTCAGGTACAAGGTATGGAGCCTGTACTCGGCCTCTGAGGTGTAACTGAGGTAAAACACCGGCAGAGTCAACACCTGGTTATGGTGAAACTCCGACACCACCTTTGGAAGGAATTTCGGGTGGGGGCGCAGGACAACCTTGTCCCTGTGGAAGACCAAGTAAGGAGACTCCACCAAGGGCGCCTGGAGTTCCCCAGTCTTTCTGGCTGACATGATACCCACCAGGAAGGTGATCTTCCACAACAAATGTGACATATCACACTTGTGCATAGGTTTGAATGGCTTGCCCATGAGCTTTGCCAAAACCAACAGTAAATCCCACAGAGGTGGAGGTTCATGCACCGGAGGGGATATGTGATCATAGGCCTTTGAAAAAGTGCCAGACCACCTTTTCCTGTGCCGCTGACTGCATACCAGCCCACGCCCTGTAGCCAGAGATGGCTGCCAGGTGCACCTTAAGGGTCGTCGACTGAAGCCCCTGTTGGGAGAAGAACCATAGATAGTCCAAAATGGTAGCCACTGGACAGGACAAGGGATCCTTATGGGATGCCTCAACAACTGTGAGGACCTCGTCGGAGAGACCCAAAGCCTGGAACTCTAGCCACTCAGGAACCAGGCTATCAGGTGCAGGGATTGAAGGTCCAGATGGAGTACCTTCCCTTGATTGATGGAAAGCAGGTCCAAGCATACTGGAAGACACCTCAGGAGTCTGGAGCTGAGGCTGAGGAGATCTGGGAACCAGAACTGGCGTGGCCAGTCTGGGGCTACCAGGATCACCTGCGCCTTGTCCCTCCTGACCCTGATGAGCACTTTGTGTATCAAGGGAAGTGGAGGGAAGACATAGAAGAGGCCTGGGGTCCACGGCCTTGAGAAGGCATTCCCCTGCAGTGAGCCCTGCTGAGGGGGGGTGGGCATGAAACAACCTCAGCTTTGCGGTCTCCCTGGAGGCAAACAGGTTCACCTGGGGGGAGCCCCAGTGGGAGAACAGGTCTTGTACTACCTCCTGGTGGAGTGACCACTCATGAGATGCCCCGCCCATCTGGCTGAGAGCATCGGCCAGCTGATTCGAGGCTCCTGCCACATGAATGGCTAGGAGATCCACCTTCAGGCTGAGCATGAGGGTCCATGTGCGGAGAGCTTCCCTGCACAGAGGCCGGTAGTGCATCCCACCCTGTTTGTTGAGATAGTACTTGGTCATGGTGTTGTCCATCTGGACCTGGACCACTTGACCCTGAATGAATGGAGTGAAGGTGGTCAGGGCTAGCCAAACTGCACAGAGCTCCAGCAGGTTGATGTGGCATTGGGATTCCTGAGGGGACCAGAGCCTGTGGGCTTTGTGCTCCCCCAGATGGGCACCCCAACCATCAGCTCAGGGCAGACAAATGGGATGCCTTCCTGCAAGTGAGCTGGGACCAGCCACCACTGGAGGCTGTCTCACATCCTCTGGGTCACAGTGACCAGCTGGTCAGGGTGACCTGAGTGCTGAGACCACTGACTGGCCAGTTCCCTTTGAAGGGAACACATATGCCAGTGGGTCCATCGGACCACGCTGGTGCAGGCTGCCATGTAGCCCAGAAGGCGGAGGAAGTCCCGGGCAGAGTGCAATTGCCCGACCAGAAATGGTTGGGCAAAGGAGGAGAGAACCTCCACCCTGTCCACCAGGAGCCGAGCTCTGGCTCTGCAGGAGTCAAGCTCTGCCCCAATGAACTGAATCACCTGCGAGGGCATGAGTTCTGACTTGGCCTCATTGATCAGGAGGCCAAGATCGAAGCAGTTCTGGAGGGCGAGATCTCTGGACCGTTCCACCTCCTGCCTGGAGGGACCTGCTATGAGACAGTCATCCAGGTATGGATAAACCCAGACCTCTTGGCACCACAGGAGGGGGCCGAAGAAAGACCGAAGGGCATGGCCTGGAACTCGTAGAGGGTTCCTTTGGCTCAGAGGCAGAGGAACCATCAGTGGGATGGATGGATTGGGACATGAAAGAACACTTCCTGAAGATCTAGGGAGTAGAACCACAAGCCTTGCTCCAGGGATGGTATGAACTGAGCCAGAGTTACCATCCAAAAGGTGCGGGACCTGAGGAACCTCTCCAGATTGTGCAGATCGAGAATGGTGCACCAGCCCCCCCATCTGTTTTTGGTACCAGGAAGTACCTGGAAATGAACCCTGAGTCTGAAGGAGGGTCCGCGACTCTGTGCACCACCTCCATGCGGAGCAGCTAAGTGATGTCATCTTGGAGAGTCAACTGAGTGACAGCAGATACTAGATCCCCCTGTTGGGCACGGGATCGGCTTGGGGGAACCTGTTCAAATTCCAGAGGCAGGCGTGGCCGCCCACTTCCACCACCCAATGGTCCATGGTGATAACGGACCAGGCAGAAAGGAAGTGGCAGAGCTGGCCCCCCGCTGGAGGACCCAGGGGAAGTGTGATGAGATGAAGGGTGGCACCCTTCAACCCATCACTGAGCAGGCTTAGAGGAGGAGGATCCGGCTGAGGAGCCACCAGGACCCTTCACTCCAGGTATTCTGACCAATGAGGCCACTGATTTGGCCTGCAGTTGCCAGGTTTGCACCTGCTGGCCCTGCTGCTGGTGCTGCTGGGCTGGTCTGGCCACAGGAGTGGAGGAGCGAAAGAGCTTGCAATTCTTGCACTTGCAGCCCTTGTCCTTTTGGGCAGAAGTCACAGAGTCCAGGGTGGCATTGGACTTCTCAATACGTTGGAGTCGGTCCGCCACACCGGGCCTGAACAAGTTGGTGCCCAAAAAGGGGACATCTGCCAGCTTGTGTTGGGTGTCATAGAAACATACTATTTGACGGCAGATAAGGACCGCTTGGCCCACCTAGCCTGCCCATTTCCCTACCTAATGGATAAGCTGCAGATCCTAGTTAACCAACAGCCTACTTCCTCCTACCCCCCACTAGAATTGTCTTATGTCTGTCCCATGCATTCTTGAATTCCCCCACTATTTTTGACTCTATGACCTCCTCAAGAAGGCTGTTCCATGTATCCACAACCCTTTCTGTGAAGAAATACTTCCTCACATTACCTCTGAGCTGTCCCCCCTCTATCTTCAAATTGTGTCCCCTTGTTTTTACACATCTCTTTTTCTGAAAGATGCTACCCTCTTGGACTTTGTTGATTCCTTTGAGGTATTTGAAAGTTTCTATCATGTCTCCCCTCTCCCTACTTTCCTCGAGGCTATACATCTTTAGTTCCTTTAGTCTTTCTTCATATTCATAGTCTTTATTCATATTCATTTCTGATTCTAGAACTCTAAACTGACTGGCTGTGTTTGAGAAGAGCTCCCAAAGCTAAGTGCTTTTTGATATAATTTTCAGTTTAAAAATTGTTTTGTTTTATGTAAATTTAGGTGATTGTGAAAGACAACCCTGTAAGCTCCAGGAAGATATACGATTTGTGTGGTAGATATTTGTTGGAAGTCAGAAGGATCAACACATTTATTTAGTGTGATCTTTCTACTCTGATGTGGTTAATTTTAATACTATAGTTTAATCCCTTTCTGTATGTGCCTTTGGTGGTGTCTGATATTGAGAACCTAAGTGTCATTTGTGGGTATCCTGTCTGTTTTGGTAGGTACTTTATTTTCTTTGTTAAACAACTGAGTATACCTATTGACTAATACTTTATAGTACATTGTATCTTTTTGCTCAGTCTCTGATTTTCTCTTCCTTCTCAATGTTTTAGAACTGTTTAGTTATTGTGGCAGAGGTGTGGTACTGTGTTCTTTCTTGTAGTTCAAGGTGCTTTTGGAACTGCTGATTTCTATTGGTTTAAACTACTACATTTTTTTTTCTATTTTAAAAAAAGCTACATCAACTTGGTTTGTTGTCACCTGTTTGTTGTTGCTAAGTAGCAGATGTTTTTGCATTGTGCTCTGATTCTGTGATAGAATCTGTATTAGTAGAAGGTAGATTATTGTGATTGTAGTTACCTTTTGATGGTAAGGATAAAGAGATGAGATAGAAGTGTATTTATTTTCAAACATTATAGAGGAACAGTGGCAGGATTTTTAGGACAGTAAATTAATAAAAAGGGAACTAGGAGAGCTTCAGTAGCAGACGAGTAGTGGAACAGCAGCATAACTGCAGTATAATGTGGGAGGGTGCAATGCAGTGGCTGTGGGGCAGCCATATTCAGGCAGATCTTCTGGACACTGAGGTGCTGCCCTATCTGCATGTATCTTTCTGGACTGCGGGATGAGGTAGCCAGACTCAGAGCGGAAGTAAACTGGGTCAGGAGTACCATCACCCCTATCCAGAGACCACTTAGTCCAATGCAGCTGCCTCAAAGGATGCAGAGAACGAGGAGTACTTGGATGACAGTGGGCTCAGGGAGGGTTAGACCAGTCAGGCAGAGGCATATCCCAGATCCTATTCCACTCAAGAACTCATATGCCACACTGCCAAACAGGGACAACCACATAGAGGTACCCAGAGAAATGGAAGGAAAGGATGTGGAGGTTAGCCATGCAAAAGATGGAGATTAGCACCCAGGAGGTGGATAGGCAGAATAGGGGCAAAATTCAGCAGAAAGGCAGACAGCAAGGTGAACCAGGGATAAAGGACAACCAGGGAAGGGGCTGGAGTAGAACAGCGAAACAGTCTAGGGAAGTCAAATCATGGAAAGTCATGTGTGCAAATGCCAGGAGCCTTAGCAACAAGATGGAAGATCTGGAGGCTGTCATGGTGCAGTCAGACCTGGACATTGTGGCCATCACAGAAACCTGGTGTAATGATAACCACGACTGGGAGTTGGCCATACCTGGCTACAACATATTCAGAAGAGACAGGGCAGGCAGGAAGGAGGAGGAGGAGTGGCACTGTATGTGAAAATGACATAAGGGCCACAGAGATCCAGGAGGAACAAAATGGGAGATACTGTGGTTAAGCTGGAAAGGAAAATGGGGCCAGCCATCCGCACAAGTGGTCTATAGACCACCAGCCCAGGAGGAAGAAACAGATAGGGAGCTGATGCTAGCCATCCAGAGGACGGCAGACAAGGGTGAGGTAGTACTGGTTGGAGACTTCAATATTCCAGACGTGGACTGGAGCATCCCAGCAGCAGCATCAACTAGGAGCAGATTTATCCTGGACTCCCTTCAGGGTGCCTTCCTCAAGCAACTGGTCATGGAACCAACTCAGCAGAAGGCAATACTGGACCTTGTGCTCACAAACAGGGACAGTGTGATGGGGGTAAGAGTGGGGGAGCACCTGGGGAACAGTGACCACCAGTCACTGTGGTTTGATATCACAGAAAGAGCAGAACCTAACCACACAAAAACACGTATCCTGGATTTTAGGGGGGCAAACTTTGGGAAAATGGGGAGATACTTGAAAGAGGCATTAAGGGGAATGGGGCAGGAATCAGGGGTTGAGGAACAGTGGGAAGTATTTAAAATGGGGATTACAAGAGCAAAAGAATTATGTATAAGCAGGTTAGCAAGAGGAAAAGGAAGAGGAGACCATTATGGTTTTCCAAAGAGGTAGCAAAAGTGAAAGCAAAAAGATTGTATTCATGCAATACAAAAAGACACAGGCAGAAGGGGATAGGGAGAAGTACCAGGAGAAGCAAAGGGAGGCAGGAGGTCAGTAAGGGAAGCCAAAGCTCAGACAGAAGAACACATTGCAAAATCAGTGGGTAGAGGGGACAAAACCTTTTACAGGTACATAAGTGAAAAAAGAAAGGCAAAGGGAGGGATAGTGAGACTGAAGGGGGAGGATGGGGACTGTGTGGAGGATGACAACAGTAAAGCTGACATATTGAACAGGTATTTCTGCTCAGTCTTTACTAAGGAAGAGGAGGGTAATGGGTCTGAATGGAGTACAAGGGGTGAGAATGGTGCAGAAATGGACACAAGTCCCTTTACACGAGAAAGGGTCCTGAAGGAACTGGAAGTAATAAGAGTTGATAAAGCAATGGGGCCAGATGGGGTGCACCCCAGGGTCCTTAAAGAACTAAGAGAGGTGGTGGCTGAACCTCTTGCTATCCTGTTTAGCCGATCACTAGAAACAGGGGAGGTACCCAAAGACTGGAGGATAGCAGATGTAGTCCCCTTATACAAAAGTGGGAACAAAGAGGAAACGGGGAACTACAGACCAGTCAGCCTCACCTCGGTAGTGGGGAAGATCATGGAAGCACTACTGAAGGAGAGATTGGTGGAACATCTGGTTGTCAATGGACTACAAGACCCAAGGCAGCATGGTTTCACCAGGGAAGGTCATGTCAGACCAACCTCATTGAATTTTGACTGGGTGACTAAGGAGGTGGATCAGGGGAGGGCAGTGGACATGGCCTATCTGGACTTCAGCAAGGCCTTTGACACTGTGCCACATAGAAGACTATTGCACAAACTGGGGAATATGGGTGTGGGCAGGACAGTAGTGCACGGTGGGTAGGTAACTGGCTGGGCAGCAGGACACAGAAGGTGGTGGTAAATGGCTGTCACTCCACAGAGGGAAGAGTGACCAGTGGGGTACCACAGGGATCAGTGCTGGGACCGGTACTATTCAATATCTTCATCAGTGACATTGCACAGGACCTAGAAGGCAGAATTTCACCGTTCGCTGATGGCACAAAGCTCTGTAACAGAGTAGACACACCAGAGGGTGTAGACAGAATGAGAAGGGACCTGCAGAAACTTGAAGAATGGTCAGGGTTTGGCAGTTGAAATTCAGTGCAAGGAAGTGCAAGATAATGCATATGGGGCACAAAAACCTGGCACAATATATCAGTTGGGGGTGAGGATATAGCATGCACCAAGCAGGAAAGGGATCTTGGAGTTATCATCTCTGATGACCTCAAGGTAGGAAACAGTGTGACAAGGCAGCAGGTAAAGCAAATAGGATGCTGGGATGCATAGGCAGGGGCATCACCAGCAGGAAAAGGGAGGTCATAATTCCACTATACAAGACACTAGTGAGGCCGCACCTGGAGTACACTGTGCAGTTCTGGAGACCTTACCTCACGTGAGGACATAGACAGGGTAGAGAAGGTTCAGAGGAGGGCAACAAAGATGGTGCATGGATTGCATCACAAGTCCTATGAGGACAGGTTGAAGGCACTGAACATGTACTCCCTGGAGGAGAGAGGAGAGAGGGGATATGATAGAGACATACAAGTATCTTACAGGGAGGAACAGGGTGCAGGAATGCACTATTTTTAAGCGAAAAAGATGTTCCAGGACTAGAGGGCATGGGATGAAGTTGGAGGGAGGACGATTCCGAGGAAATGTGAGGAAGAATTTCTTCACAGAACGGGTGGTGGACAAGTGGAACACCCTGCCAGAGGAAGTGGTGGGGGCTGAAACAATCACGGGATTTAAGAATGCATGGGATAGACATAAAGGAATTCTGGAGGTCAGGGGTAAGGGGCAACAGACTTCCTGGAAAACATAAACTGAACTTACAAACTTAAATGGGCAGACTGGGTGGGCCATAGGCCCTTATCTGCCAACACTGTCTATGTATCTATGTATCTATGTCTTCTGATGTAGACCCTGCATCATTTTGGGTGCCCTCCTCTGGACAGCCTCCACCCTGTCTATGTCTTTGCGGAGATGGGGTCTCCAGAACTGTACACAGTACTCCAGATGTGGTCTTACCAACTGTCTGTACAAAGGGCCAACAACTTCCTGTTTTCTACTGGTGATGCCTCTCCCTATGCATCCCAGTATCCCCCCAGCCCTCCTTACTGCCTTCTCACATTGCTGGCTCACCTTTAGGTCATCTGATATGACTATCCCCAGGTCCCTTTCCATTTTTGTTGTTGTCAGTATATCACCCTCCATTCTGTACTCTTCCCCTGGGTTTTTGTTTCCCAGGTGCATTACTTTGCACTTCTTTGCATTGAATCTAAGCTGCCATACATTTGACCATTCCTCCAACCTTGCCAAATCCCTTTTCATCCTTTCCATGCCACCTTGTGTATCAACCCTGTTGCAGCTCTTTGTGTCATCTGCAGAGAGACATACTTTCCCTTCCAGTCCCTCTGCAATGTCACTTATAAAGACATTAAAAAGGACCAGCCCCAGTACTGAACCCTGCGGTTCCCCACTAGTAACCCTCCTTTCTTCACTGTGGACTCCATTTATTATTACCCGCTGTGTCCTGTTGTCCAACCAGTGTTTTACTCAGGCTACCACCCTGGGACCCACTCCCAGGCTGGCTAATTTGTTTATTAATCTTTTGTGCGGGACTGTGTCAAGTGCCTTGCTAAAGTCTAGGTAGGCCACGTCCACAGCCCCTCCCTTGTCTACTGCTTTGGTCACCCAGTCAAAGAAATCAATTAGACAGAAACACAGAAACATAGAATTTGATGGCAGATAAGGACCGCTTGGCCCACCCAGTCTGCCCATTTCCCTACCTACTGGATAAGCTGCAGATCCTAGTTAACCAGCAGCCTACTTCCTCTACCCCACCCCTAGAATGGCCTTATGACTGTCCCATGCATGCTTGAATTCCACCACTGTTTTGACTCCACAACCTCCTCCGGAAGGCGTTCCATGCATCCACAACCTCTCTGTGAAAAAATACTCTTAAATTACCTCTGAGCTGCCCCTCTATCTTCAAATTGTGCCCCTTGTTCTTGCACACCTCTTTTTGAAAGATGCTACCTCTTGGACTTTGTTGATTCCCTTGAGGTACTTGAAAGTTTCTATCATGTCCCCCCTCTCCCTCCTTTCCTCGAGGCTATACATATTAAGCTCCTTAAGTCTCTCTTCATATATCTTCCAGTGCAGACCCCACATCATTTTAGTTGCCCTCCTCTGGACAGCTTCCATTCTGTCTATGTCTTTGTGGAGATGGGGTCTCCAGAACTGCATGCAGTACTCCAGATGGGGTCTCACCAGCTGTCTGTACAGAGGGATAATAACTTCCTGTTTTCTTTTGTCTGACATGACCTTCCCGCTGTGAATCCATGCTGCCTTGGGCCCTGTGCCCCTCTGGCCTCTAGGTACTCAACAATTCTTTCCTTCAGAAGTGATTCCATCATTTTCCCTACCACTGAGGTCAAACTGACAGGTCTGTAGTGTCCTGCCTCTGTCTTGCTCCCACTTTTGTGAAGGGGAATCACATCCGCCCTCCTCCAGTCCTCAGGTGCCACACCATCCTCCCATGATTTATTAAAAAGGGTAGTCAGTGGTGTTTCTAGTTCTTTTAGAATTCTGGGGTGAATCCCATCAGGCTCCATTGCTTTATCCACCTTCAGTTTTAAGAGTTCTATCAGAACCCTTTCTTCTGTGAAAGGACTAATATCAATCCCCCCCATCCAGAGTGCTTCTATTGACCGGATTAGGTATTTCCCCCTGCTTTTCCATTGTGAATACTGAGCAGAAGTATTCATTCAGTATCTCTGCTTTTTCACTGTTGCTCTCTGCCCAACCACCTTCCTCTTTGTTCAGCCTCAGTATCCCTGCCTTAGTCTTTCTTTGCTCCCTAATGTACCTATAAAAGGTTTTATCCCCCTTCTTAACTGAGTTGGCTATCTTTTCCTCGGTTTGGGCCTTTGCTATTCTGACTGCCTTACCCGCTCCCTTCTGTTTTACCTGGTACAGTTCTCTGTCCTGCTCCTTCTTTGTTTCCTTATACTTCCTGAATGCCATCTTTTTCTCCCTTACCTTCACCACCACTTCTTTTGAGAACGATAGTGTTTTTTTCTTTCATTTTGATTTTTTTATTTGCTTCACACAAAGGCTTGTTGGCTCTGTGATGGCGGTGTTGATGTTCCCCCATTGTTGCTCCACCCCACCTTGCCTGTTTGCTAGTGCTTTTCTGAGGCACTCTCCCATTTTGACAAGATCAGCCCTCCTGAAGTCCAGTACCTTCACTTTTGTGTGGCTTGACTCTACAGCTAAGTTTATCATGAACCACACTGTTTGGTGGTCGCTTGTTCCCAGATGGCTACCCACTTCAAGATCAGAGATCCTCTCTCCATCCCCATTTGAGAGCATCAGGTCCAAGATTGCTCTCTCCCGAGTGGGTTCCAAAACCAGCTGTCTGAGGCATGCCCCCTGTAGGGCATCGAGAATGGCCCTGCTCTTGGATGTGGCTGCAGCAAAGGTGCTCCAGTCAACATCTGGTATGTTCAGGTCCCCCATCAGCAATATCTCCTTTCTCTGCCATTCCAAGGATGCCTTCTATCATTTCCTTGTCCATTTCCTCCCCCTGAGACGGAGTCTGTATACAACCCCTGTGCGGATTGTGGAGCCATTTCCAGTCTCCAGGGTGACCCACAGTGCCTCCTCTCCTCCCTGTTTACCCTTTAGCTCTGTTGCTTTGATCCCTTCCCTTACATAGAGCTACTTCTCCTCCTCTTCTTCCCTTCCTGCCCCTCCTGTAGATTGTGTACCCTGGTATGTTGACATCCCAGTCATGGTTATCTGTGTACCATGTTTCTGTGACTGCCACAATATCTAGGCATCCCTTTTCCATCAAGGCCACCATTTCAGGGAGCTTTTTACCTAGACTACGGGCATTGGTACTCATTACCCTCCATTTTTTATAGCTTTATTTCTTTTTGCCCCATCCCTGTCCCTACTGCCTTTGTCTTTTTCTCCATTTATCCCTGCCCTTCTCCCTATCGACTGCTCTATCTTGGTGTTTACCTCACTAATTACCCTGATTTCTGGGGGGGGGGGCTAGGATTTCCCTTCTCCTCTTCAGTGCCTCCTCCTTTGGCTAGTTTAAATGATTGCCATTGAAGCATTTAAACCTATCACCTAGGTTCCTGGTTCCCGTCCAGGATAGATGCACACCATTGCGCCTGTATAGGCTTGCATCCCTCCAGATGGAGCCCCAGTCCCCAGTGAAGCCAAATTCCTGAGCTCTACACCAGCTTTTCAACCAGTCATTGAATCCCATGGTGCAGAGTGCCCTAGGCTCATCCATGCCATAGACAGGTAGCACTTCCGAGAAAGTTACCGTGTGTGCTACTTGTCTAAGGCCCCTCCCCAACTCCACAAACTCCTGTTGCACTGCTCTGATCCCATTCTCAGCCAGGTCATTCGTCCCTAGGTGGATAATGACATTCAGCTCCGTTCCCCTTGCCGCTGCTCCCATGATCCTGAGGATTCGTTTCCTGCTCCTCCAACCCTTGGTGCCGGGCAGGCACCTTACCTCCCTTTCCCCTCCTTCCCCCAGTTCTACCCCCCTAACAATTGAGTCCCCCACCAGGAGTTGTTTCCTTCCCCTGTTGGGTCCTGGGCCACCCTCCTGTGGGTCTCCATTGTGGAGGTTCCCAGCATCTTCCTTGGTCTCCACTGCAGGTGCCTCCATAGAGGAGACATGCTTCACCAGAGTGGGAATGAATTATGGAGAGGCACAACTGGAGGGATGTGCCTCTGTTCCACCACCCTCACCCTCCCTGAGCCCACCGTGGTCCAACCACTCCTCTTTCTTGGTGACCTCTGAGGTAGTGGCAGTGTCAGCCATGAAGGTCAAGATTCTCAACCAAGCCCTGCAGTGCATGGCCACTGCGGCCACTACCCAGTGGGCACAAGAGTCACCAATGTCCAGAGCAGTCTGGAGTTGCTTCACCACTGCCCTCCCCTGGTCCCGGACCTGCTTGACCGTGGTCTGTAGGTCCACTGGAAGGTGAGGAATAACCTCATCCAGGGAGCCCAAAAGGGCAAGGGAGAAGTGTGCCATCAGCACAGCTGAGCTGGCCTGGTGAAGGCTGAGAGAGGAAGCAGCATAGACCTTTTTCACTGAATGATCCAGTTTCTTGGATTCTTTGTCCGGCGGTCTGTCCACATCTCCTGTATCACCTGAGTGCCAAAAGACAGAGTCTGCCACCAAACTCTCAGCTGAGGGATGCTCCGAAAACCCCGAAAGGGAGCTGGTTGGAACTGCCTATTTGCAGGCCATCCGGGCTGAAGGTGCAGGGCAAGAAGCAGGATGCTGCCATAGCTCCAGGCCAGGCTCACAATGGCCTCAGCCACAGGGAAGGCCTCCGTGGGAGAATTCCCTTTGTTGAGAATCTCCGTTAGGGGATATCTGGCCTGTTTCTGGACCAGCTTGAGCTCCATTCCCATGTACTCGGAAATGAGCCGAAGAATACCCATGAACGAGGTGGGTCCCTCATCAATGGAAGAGCCCCCCTAGGACTCTAAGTTAATGGGACAAGAGTGCAATGAGGAGTCTTTGGACTCCGAGGAGTCCGTTTAAAGCGAGTGTCCACCTGAGTCACCCTCAACCCACCTTGGGCGATTGGGAGTGAGGGTGACCGACAACTGATGAGGTAACCCTTGGTCAGGGCCCCAGATTTCAGCTGTTCGGGTGGCGGCTCCACCGGAATCGGCAGAGAAGTTGACTTTGGCTGAACCGGCTGAGCCTGAGCCAGCACCTCTGCAGGGGTGACGGTGGCAGGAGCCGATGTCGGCTGTTCGGGCGACAGCCACTTGATAGCCAGGGTAGAAACTGGGGTCGGCTTTGAACCAGACAAGACTAACTGCTGCATATCATATCTTCGTAGCGCCAAAGCAACTTGTGCCGGAGCCTCTCCTCAGCTGAGGAGGACGAAGAACAGTATTGGCGCCGCCACTTACCGTGATGTCAGGAGCGAGATCACTGGTGACAGCAAGATCTGTCTGACCCGGTAGAAGAGGACCTCAATCTCGACCATTGGTGGGAAGCCGGGGATTCCCGCAGCTCCTCCAGGTTAGGTTCCTGATGGACCGGGTTCGACCCAGCAGGCTAAGCCGACCTGTTTGAGGACACCGGAAGCATTGGGGTCCGAAATAAAGAATTGTTGGCCTCATCTGGTGACTACCCACCAATCAGCTTGAGAAAAATCTCAGCCGCATCAGCAGGCATCTCGGCCAGCTGGTCTGATGGGGTTTCCGTGTAACCAGCGGCCTCGGCTGCAGTTTTGACTGAAGTCAAAACCAGAGTCTCCTGGGAACTGGACCGCTCCCGATCCCAGGAGCATTGATGCTGGGTCTTCTCCTTCTTCGACTCCTTCTTGCGAGAGTGTGAGACATGCGACCCAGGAGGGTCTTCTCCTTTAGTCAAGTTTGGCACATCTCCTTGAAGGAAGCCGAATAAGTGGAGCCCAGTTGGAGCGGAATGAAGGCCGAAGCTGAAAAGGAACTAGCTGCGGCCTGGGCCACCTCCATCTTGAAGGCCTTAAGCTGTTCAAGCTGTTCTGCAGACCCCGCAGCCACGGAGACCACCCAATGGGCATCCTTTGATTTGACCAGCGGGTAATGTTTTTCCGGACGCCCTAGCTGGAGTCAGGCAGCACGGTCTTCCAGAACTGATGGGTGAAAGGACTGACACAGGTCACAAGCCTTCGGATCATGGTTGTGTCCAAGGCACTACACACATGTGGTGTGAGGGTCGGTGCAAGACATCTTCTGCCTGCAGGGCACCGGCGGAACCTGAAAATGGTCTTATCTTCCATCACGGTAGCGAGAGGAGAAGAAAAGGAAAACTGAACTCTTAACGAGTTTGAGAGTAAGTTTTGGAAGCAAATCCGAAGATTTGAGAGCCAGGGCCTACTACATGTGGGAGCACTAAGGAGGGAACCTGAACCTTCCAGCGGAAAGGAAGATCTGGCGTCATGGGGCGGAGCTGAGGGTTATACCACCTGGGTGGGCGGGAGGAGCTAGCTTGAAGAAGTTGTGGCAACCCTTAAAGGGAAAGGCGATCTGCCACAAATTGTGGATAGAACAACATATCCACATCCCTAAAAAAGTAAATTCAAATTAAACAAATTTCTCAAATGCTGTACATGCCCATTAACATTCATGACAAAATAGGAAGCCTTTATAAAAAACAGTTGCCGCGCTCAGCATGTGCACCGTCATTTTAAAACTCAAAGCTACATATAGATTACCTGCGTCAATAGGGAAGATAACAAATTACCCTATAAAACATTCTTACACAAAAAAAATGACCATCATTCAAACATTAGACATGCTTTTAAGTAGTCTGAGTGCGAAAAAATCATCACGCTTGAATCAAGGACAGCAGCAGCATAGAATACCCTCCGTAAAATGCTAAGCAATGAAGTCCCAGCCATTGGACTGAACAAGCCCAAAGCATATAACTATTCAAAAATTGAATACTACCTAACAAAACCGAATCACCTCTGGGATCACAATGGGGCATGTATCCTGCACACACCAAACTGATGAAAAAAGTCTGGGTCTTGACAATAGGTACCAGACTTAGTTTGGCACCTAAAAATTGATTCTAGTCAAGAGGTGACCTTTAAAGACAGTAGGATCTCTCTTCCTTATAGATCCAAAATAGGCATCTGATAGCCCCGCTGACTGAACAGTTTTATTAACGAAGGACATGTCACAAAAGACTTTACTAGTTGTTGCTCCCTGGTCCAAAGTAGACAGGCCGCAGTTGAAATCCCTGCCGAATACAACAAGCTTTGTAGTGAACAGATATAGACAAAGTATTTTCAATAGATCGATTCTGGAGGCTTTGGACTAGGGGCATAAATATTTATAATTGTACAATGGCATGAATAATTGCAGTGCTGTGATTGGTCAGACTGCCCTAGAGACAGTGACGTTATCTGACAGTAACTTCACTGTATCTAGGGCAGGCAGGGAGATGACTGCACAGTACTAAAGGAAATCCCTCCCTTCCTGCTCAAGCCACCCCAAACCTGATATCCACACATTCCTGTCCACTCAGGTCAGCACAGATTAACATTCACCTGACAGCCCCAAGTCTTTTAATTTAAAAAAAGCAAAAAACAAACAGAAGTGTAAGACAAACCCTGACATGATTCTGAAACGTAAAGTGAGCAAGAGCAGAGCAGGTTTGATTTTCCATTTCTTGGCAAAATGGAAAATCAAAGCCACTCTGCTCTAACTCACTTCCCCTTTCAGCACGTCTTCTCACATTACCCTGCAGCTCCACAGTAACTGCAGTACAGCACTTCTGCTGCACCACTGAGAAGCTGCAAGAACTTTCCTTCTTTCTTTTTTTTTCACATAAATAGTACAGTTTTAATCTGTAGGGCTTCACAATACAGGAGTGGTAAGTGTGAGCAAGTGGTATTTCAAAAGCTGGCCGCATGCTTTCCGCTTCACATACTGGTCGCTCACCACAGCAACCCAACTGAAAACCAACAACATGGCACAGTAATGTAACTAAAAAGAAGCACAGTGGTGAATTTGAAACACTTACCTGGCAGACTGAAAAAGAGAGGCAAACAGCAACAGATGAAGGGGGGAAGGGTGCTCTCAGACATACAAACACAGCCAGGCAGACCTAGAACAAGAAACAGGGCAAGCATGCAACAGCAGCTCCACCTGCTGGAGAAAAGAGAAAGTACAGACTGATTTTTCACTATGTATACCTGCCCTAAGCCAGCCCGGTGGCGCTGAGGGCTGAGGCGCTGGACACCTTACCTTGCACTCTGCCGGTGACCTGTGTTCTGCAACGATCACGAGCCACTGGGGGTCGGCAGGGGAGGAGAGGGATTGAGTGTCCAACGGACTGCTCTCCGGGAGGGGGGACTCCAGTGGTCGACACGCTTCTGGCCCCTAGTGAAGGCTGGGTGGCAGCGCGCCGATGCTGTGCAAAGGGGGCTGAGATGGGGCAAGCGCTGGTAGGAACACCGCTCACGGACTCCCTCGCTAGGCGCCATTGCACACCCCTCTCACACAAGGGAGTAAATGGGGAAAAATGGTCCCGCCTCGGGTCACAAGAGAGCAGCCACCCGCCACTTGCCCCAACCCTGAATGGCACTCCTGAACTGGATCTGATCTGGTGAGTGAACTTAGGTAAGCCTTGCCCCTCCATGGGGGGTAATCCTTGGGGAAGAAGGATGCTGTATGATCTTGGGGTGTGGGGCTGAATGGGTGGCTGTTGGTGAGGGCCGACGGGGACCGGGGAAGAAACAGATAAGTAATAAAAAAATATATATATATATATATATATATAAAAATCTATGTATACCTGCCCCTAAGAAAAACAATGGTGGCGCTTGGAGGGTTGAGGCTCTGATGCCACACCACGCCACACTGGCAACCCAGATTTGGAACAAGCTCAGGGCGCCAGGGTCAGGAGGGAGGACAGGATCAAGAGTCCAGAGGACTGCTCTCCTGTCCCGGGAGGGGGGGTTCCCATCTCGGGCTCTGGGGACTCCTAGTGATGGCTGGGAGCACAGCAACCTGAGAACCAGGAAGTCATCGGGGATTGGCTGCAGTAGCGACCCTGTAGGCACGCACGGCAGCGTGTGTGCCCACGCTGGGACGCATTGCATGATGGAGCCAGTGGGGTAGGGACTTAAGTAGAAAATCCCCGGCACCACCTCCCTCAGCCATACTCCACTAGCTGGACTCACTCCTCTCCTGGGTCGAGCCCAGCCCAGCCCGAATTCTGGATAGGGTGGCCCCACCTTGGGGGGCTCAGAGATGGGGGGATAGCTGGGCTGGTGTCAGGAAGACTGGGGAGTTTCAGGGTCAGAGGTAGAGCTGGAGAGTAGTGGATGCCTGAGAGAGTTCCCCGAGTGACGGTGCCAGAAAACAGAGTTTGAAAAAAAGAAACAAAAAAGTATTTTAAACAAATGTTTCCACTTTATCTTTCTTTTTCAACAAAGGAGCCTTTGAATAATAGCAATAAGGCACTCCAGGTGTGTGTTATTGTGTAATAACATCACTTCTTGGGTATTGAATGCACTTGACCTGCGGCCTCGTGCTTCAGCCACCTGAGGAGTGACGTTATTACACAATAACCCACACCCTTTCGTGCCGTATTGCTTATGTCTATATGGTTGCTCTTGAATCTTGATGTCCAGTATTAGGACTCTCCCGGAGACCAGGCCTATCACTTTGAATACATATACCCCTAGGGTATTGAAAAGTATACTTATCCCTGTGCAGGGGTCTGTATCCAAAGATCAATACAGTAGGAGTGGCATATGTATCAAGCTTTTTTGTCTGAGGAAACCTCTGATAATGTATGCAACCTGCTGTCCTGCAGGAACATTGCCTCACATTTAGAAAGCAGTAATAAGGAGAAGGCTGTTAGTCTCTCTTTGATATTCTTAATGTTATTTACTTTACATTTGCAAAGGTAACATTTGGAAGGAACATCACAACTAAATAAAACAGTTAGCAACCATAAGCCCCCCCCCCCCACATTACAGCTTATCCCCCTCCCAAGATACAGCCTATTTCTTTTTCCCCACACACCCTCTCTCTAAGCCCTGCTTTTCCTCTTCTTTTTACTTGAGGCATCATATGTTGGTTCTTCCAACTCTGAGGAAGGATCAGGTTGTGAGGAGGGGGACTGATGAGGCATCTGACTCCTCCTCAGTCTCCCCCCATTGTTTGGTGGATTGCAGAGCATCATATCCATTTGATGCACAGTGCACCCTCTATTAACTGCCAACTTTGGTGCACCAGCTTTTTTGGTGGATAATAGATGGTGACAGACAACAGAGGTGTATTATGTTGCACTGGTAAAATATGGGAAAATTAGCACAGAACTACATTTAGATATTAACTGTTCAGTTTCTTTATTTATACATAGATACATAGAAATGTGACAGTAGAAAAGGACCACCAGGACACCTAATCTACCCACTTGCCTAGTTATCTGCCAGGACATGCCCCCCCTCCACCCTCCCTACCCTCAACAGTCCCTTGTGTCTATCCCATGCTGTTTTGAACCCTTCCACTGTTGTTTCTCCAACCAACTCCTCAGGGAGCCTATTCCAATTATTCACCACCCTCTCTGTAAAATAGTACTTCCTAATGTTCCTCCTTGAACTGTCCCCCCACAATGTGTATCGTTTGGTAAAAATAAGTATGAAATAAAGCCAGGGCCCCTAGTGCTCTGCGTCACTTTGTCCTGATTTCTGCAGCAGGGTTTCTAGACTTTTGCAGCATGATTTATCCATTTCTGTGATGGAATGCAGCCCTGCCATTGGCTAAAATATGATGTAATGTCATCAATGACATCAAATGCCAAGTATAGAGGAGAGACTTCAGGATAAACAAGATTGGGAAGAGAGCCCGGCACTATGGAATGAAAACTCATCAAGGAAAAATAATTCTGTGTCGTCGATGCACAGGTCAGGAAGCACAGGGAAAACCAGGAGCAGTTGTAGAATTCACCAAAAACATTTATTTACAGTAGCAATAACATCAAAAAATATAAACTTGTTCATAATAACTTACAGAGGTAAAATAAAATAAAATCTTCCCTCAGTCTCTGTGTTCCTTTTTCTTGTAATATATCTTGCAGTAGCAGCTTAGCTCTTTTATAAGTCTTTTCAACCCCCATGCTTAGCAAACATCCTCTCCTTGTATGTTTCAGGAGCTGCTAGAACACAGTGTGCTTACTGAGGCCCCTACAGCTTTTGCAAAAGGCTCAACATTTGCACTCAAGTAACCACTAGAGTTTACAATCATCTCAAAATCTAATTACTGTATATACATTTCAACAGTAATACTATATATATTCTAAACAATAGTGATCCCATTATCAGTTTCATTTCCATACAATGATTTGCACATATTTTTTATATTAGCTGATATAGATATGCAAGGGAGGAAAAACAGACAGCAAGAGAAACTGAGAGACAGTGAGAGGCAAAGAAATTGCAAGACTGTTCGGGGTGATCAAGTCCAAGGTCTCACAGGAAAATTTGGTTGCAAAACCAGACAGAGAAGAGACAGAAAAGGAAAGATTAGATCCTTGCATTTAAACCCTCTCTCCATAACAAATGGGACAGGGTCTTATTCTACCCTGTCACATTCTGTGGCACTACATAAATTCTGTGGCATGATACAAATTCTGCAAAAAATTCTGCAACTGCAGAATTGCAGAATTCCAGGAGCCTTGGTTAAAGCCCACCACCTGCATGGCAGACACTATATACCTCTTAACATTTTGTCACTGTAATGTTGCGCAATTATACTCAAAATCTAGACAAATAAGGGACACTGGCCTTAATTTGGTAGCCTTCCTCTAGACCATCTCCATCCAAGGACATTGACAGTGTGGAGGTGGTCTAGAGGAGGGTTATAGAAACATAGAAGTTGACGGCAGATAAGGGCACTTAGGCCCACCGCGTCTGCCCTGTTTTGTAGCTATCGTGACCCAGTGAGTCCCTAGTTAGAGTAATGGTCACTCTCTTAGTGATTTCAGGCTACCTATATGGCTGTCCCATGCCCTCATGAAACCTATAACTGTTTCTGCCCCCACCACCTTAGCTAGCAGACTGTTCCACCTATCCACCACCCTCTCTGTGTAAAAGTACTTCCTCACATTTCCTCTGAGCCCCCCATCCAGTT
The DNA here is from genome assembly GCA_016271365.2 of Neoceratodus forsteri. Lineage (NCBI taxonomy): Eukaryota > Metazoa > Chordata > Ceratodontiformes > Ceratodontidae > Neoceratodus > Neoceratodus forsteri. Next base: position 1,686,014,988 of record CM057455.1, on the reverse strand, counting down.
TCATGTTGTGGCCTGTAGTCTTTTTAGGGTCTGTATTTTTATGGACCAGCTTGAAGAACTAGACCTTAGGGGCGAGAGCCCTGAGGCAGTGGGATCTTGAACTATATGTGACTCTGTGGCCTGTCTTGTAGGTGCTCCCCTTTCATAGAATCTGCTCTCTAAATGAACAGTGATACAATCTATATGTTATTTTCTTCATAGACCTATGGACTCCTCTGAAAAAATAGAATTTTTTTTTATTAAAGATGGTTGATGGTGAGAGGGGTGGGGGTTGGTGGGGAAGTAGTGAGTAAGAGTGGAAGTGAGTGAGTGTGAGTGGTATATGTGGAGGAGTGTATGGTATTAGTATTTGTTATTAAATTTGATTTGTTATGATAGGAGTTATTTAGTAGATAAGCTATTAGATTGTGTTAGTCAGTGGCTCCCAAGGGAAGATGTTTTTCACCCTCCAGGCTCTACGATCTCTGACTCTCGATTGTCCCCACTGCGAATAGTGTGCAGCAGAAGGAAGCAGAGATTTGCAGGGGCTGGTGGGGGAATATAGTGTATGGGGGTGGATTGGGGAACCAGGAAATGCCTTGGGGCGAAATGAGCCTGGGAGGGGGTCCTTCTTGCCTGGTGCCCATACCCAAGAGCTCCACAATTGGTGGGCAGGTGACCGGGCCAGCCTCATCGACCTATGCTTCTCGGGCAATGCTGTGCAATGCCAGATTGATTAAAAACAAGATGGCAGTTACTGCTGATCTTGTTGAAACATCTGATCTGGGGGTTGTATCACCGGGACCTGGCTGAAGGAGAATACTGGTCCAGTTTTAGAATCGGCTGTTCTGGGCAGGTACTCGGTGGTACACTGCCCGAGAATGGATCGTAGGGGTGGGGGTGTGGCAGTATGTTTTAAGTCAGACTGGAACATCACAGCGCTCCCAGTTGGAACAATGAGATCCTTCAAATGTATAGCCATTCAAGGATGTGCAGGTGTAAGTTGCAGAATCCTTCTCATCTACCGGCCACCTGGAGATGGGAAGGAGTTTTTGCAGGAAGTGGCGGACTTCATCATCAAAATGGTATTGGAGTCGCCCAGATGGATTATTCTGGACAACTTCAATGACTGGATTGACGATGAATTCGCACAGTTTGGTCAAGACTTCCTCCAACTATTGTGTTCATTGGGCCTGACACAGGTTGTTACCTCTGCAACCCATATACACGGCCATTCGTTGGACCTTGTCTTCCTGCTGGGAATGGAGGTCTTTGACCTTATGGTGAAACCGGTTGCATGGTCAGATCACCATACTGTGGGGTTGTCGTTCGAGGCCCCCCACAAAGAGACCCTCCCCTACGGAGATGGTCCAGTGCCGCCCTTTTAGGGTTTGACCCCACAGGGTCTGATGGCGGTGCTGGATCTATCAGGCCCGATGAGTGCATGCGAGGAGCCGGGGGACTTGGTTTTGACCTATAACAGGTGATTGCCGAGACCCTTGACTCTATTGCACTTGTCTGTGTTCGACCACCTCACCTCACCTCACCTCACACCAGAAATCCCCCTGGTTTGATGGGACCCTCAGGGAGATGAGGAGGATGGGTCGAAGGTTAGAGCAGCATTGGTGGAGGTCCGGTTTGGGGAAGAACAAACTTATATTGATGGCCCATTACCAGGACTATCAATCAGCAATCTCCTGTAAGAAGGCAGAGTTCCTGTCCAAGGAGATTGCTGCAGCAATGAACAAACCAGCACAGCTCTTCTTCTCTGTGGATAGGCTCTGTAATCCAGCCTATCTTCGGTCGGGGGCAGGTTTTTCGCAGTCAAGATGTGACAAGTTCGCTCTGTTTTTTGCCAATAAGATTGCCTCAATCAGATCGGAGATCCAGTCAGCATCCTCAAATGGGTGTTGCAGTAAAGAGCATAATGTCGCAGGCACTCAGTCTGTCTGGTCTGACTTCGACCAGGTAGCTGTAGTAGATGTCATGAGGGTCATTCTGGAGTTAGGGCTAACACACCTCCTTGTGGGGTGCGTTGATGCCATCAGTCTGGCTCTAGCCAAGATAGTTCGATGTTCTCTGATGTCAGGGGTTTTTCTGGAGCCCCTGAAGGAGGTGGTTGTAAGGCCCCTCCTTAAAAAACCTTCACTAGACACAGACTGTCTGGCAAACTACAGATCTGTCTCTAACCTTTCCTTTGTGGGGAAGGTTATTGAGAAGGTGGTGACTGTTCAACCTGAGACCTATTTAACAGCCCACAACATTTATGAGCCTCTCCAGTCAGGATTTAGGAAAAGGCATAGTACTGAGACTGCCCTGGTTCAGGTGCTGAATGATCTCATGGTGGTGAGGGATCAGGAGAGATGTTCTATTCTTGTTCTCCTCGATCTTTTAGCAGCGTTTGACACCGTGGACTATGGGGTGCTGATGGAGCATCTGTGGATATGTTGTGGACTAACAAGTACAGTCCACAAATGGCTTAGATCTTACCTCACGGGCAGGTCACAGTGTGTGGTGTCTGGGGTTTATTCCTCAGCTCTCATGCCCCTGCTGTGTGGGGTCCCACAGGGCTCCATTTTGTCCCCCATGTTGTTTGAGGTGTACATGCTACCGCTTGGGGACATTATAAGTCTGTATGGGCTGTTTTCACTGTTATGCAGATAGTACTCAGCTCTACATGTCCTTCGCACCTTAGCAGCAGGAGTCAGTCTCAGTATTCAACACCTGCCTGGATGAGATCCAAGACTGGATGAGGGCAAAATGACTGAGGTTGAATCTGGATAAAACCGAGGTACTGGTGCTGGAACCTGGTCACCAGGGGACCAGGGTGCAGTCTGGTTGAGTCTCAGGGCTTAGGCTTGGGGACTCCCAGCTGCTCAGCTCTGATTGGGTGAGGAACCTTGGCATTGTTTTGGACTATGGCCTGACATTGAAACCACAGGTGTCAGCCATGGTCAAGACCTCATTTTACCATCTGAAGGACATCGCCAGGGTGAAACACCTGATACCCCCAGCTGATCTGCCGGCATTAGTCCATGTCTTTGTGATGACACCTGGATTACTGCAGTGCCCTGTACCTGGGTAGATCTGTGTCACCTGCAGCTAGTGCAAAATGTGGAGGCCAGGTTGTTGACCAGTTTACCTGGACCGTGTCATGTTACACCTCTGCTGCGCTCTCTGCACTGACTACCAGTTAGGTGGCAGATCTCCTTCAAGCTTGGCTTGCTGACCTATAAGGTCCTCCACGGTCAGGGGCTGGTTACCTGCAAATTCTCCTGTGTCCCTACTGGCCCACCCGCTCCCTTCGTTCCACAGATGAGGGTCTTTTGGGAGTTCCCAGGATTCATTTAAAGACATCAGGGGCTCGCACCTTCTTTTTTGCAGCCCCAGTCCTCTGGAACTCCCTCCCTCCTTCCCTCCCTCATCAAATTTGAGAGAGCCAAATAGTTGACATCTTCAAGCGGGAGTGCAAGACCTTTTTATTTAATCAAGCTTTTATGAGTAGTTAATATGTTTTTATTGTGAATTAATGTTTGTATGTATTTATATGTTTTGTTTGGTTTTGTATTACATTTTAAAAATTTTAGAATTATGTAAAGCACATTGAGTCACAATAGAGAAATGAACTTAATTAAATAAAGCTTGATTGATTATTGATTGATAGTTCTAGAGCACTTCTTTCTTTGGAAAATGTCATCAACTTGCATTCTGTTTCTTCCTGTGAGGTATTTACTATATATGTTTCAGTCACATTGTCTGTCTTTTTCCTTTCTTCCTATGAATACCTACACCTCCCTCAACTTGTCTCCATAGGGTTTATTGTGTAGGCCTCCCACCATCTTGGTTGCCCTCCTGCTTTGTACAGCCTCCACTCTGTCTATGTCCTTCTGGAGATGGGGTCTCCAGAACTGGATGCAATACTCGAGATGAGGCTCACCAATGATCTACACAGTGGGAGTATGACCTCCCGCCTTCTGTTGGTTATACCTCTACCTATGCACCCCAGCATTCTGCTAGCTTTTGCTGTTGCCTTGTTTAGCCACGTACAGGTCATCCGAGATGATGACACCCAGATCCCGCTCCTGCTTGGAACTTGAAATCCCACCCCCCCCCCAGGTTGTTTACTGCGCTTGGGTTATTGTTACCTATATGCATAATCTTGCATTTTTAGCATTGAATCCTAGCTGCCACTCCCTAGACCAGTCCTCCAATCTTATTAGATCCCTTGCATTTATCCACCCCGTCCAGAGTGTCCATCCTGTTGTAGATTTTTGTGTCATCTGCAAACAGGCGATCTTTCCCATCTAGACCCTCAGCAATGTCACTTGTGAAGACACTGAAGAGGACTGGGCCCAACACTAATCCCTGGGGAACTCCGCTGGTCACCCTTCCTTCTGTAGAACATGTGCCATTTACCATCACCCTCTGAGTTCTATTGCCTAGCCAGTTCCCTACCCATTTTAGTATCTTGCACCCTACACCCAGGCTCCCTAGTTTATTTAGCAGCCTTCTATGTGGTACCATATCAAATGCTCTACTAAAATCTAGGTATGCTACATCCACCGCTCCACCCTGATCCACCTCCCTGGTTACCCAGTTGAGAACTCTATGAGGTTAGTTTGGCATGACTTCCCCTCAGTGAAACCATTTTGCCTTGGGTCTTGGAGACAGTTTGCTGCCAGGTGGTCCACTATCCTTTCCTTCAGCAGTTTTTCCATTAATTTACATACCACTGAGGTCAGGCTTACTGGCCTGTGGTTACCTGCCTCTTCCTTACTACCACTCTTACGTAGTGGGACTACATCAGCCCTCCTCCAGTCTTCTTGCACCTCCCCCATCTCCAGTGGTAGACTGAACAAAACTGCCAGTGGTGCTGCCAACAGCTCTCTCAGCTCCCTCAGTACCCTAGGGTGTACTCCATCTGGACCCATTGCCTTATCTATTTTCATGGCTGATAGTTTCCAGAGGATCCTCTCCTCTGAGAATGGACTAGTATCCACCTCCCTTCCCTTGTGTCCCCAACCTTTAGAGATGGTCTGTTTCCTTCCACCTCCTCAGTGAATACTGAACAGAAATAATTGTTCAGTACTTCTACTTTGAGCGCATTTTCTTCCATGCGCCCTCCTTCCCTAGTTTTCAGCTTGACAGTACCCCCTCAGATCCTATGGCTTATTTATTTAAAGAAAGTTTTAGTACCACTTTTTATTGAGATTGCCAATTTTTTTCCATTTGTGCTTTCACCAACCTCACTGCCTTCCCTCTGTTTTGTCTGGTATCACTCCCTGTCTTTTTTCTGAGATTGCTTGTAAGTCCTGAAGGCCAACCTCTTAGCCTTAACCTTTCCAGACACTTCTCTAAAGAACCATAGCAGCCTCCTTCTTCTCTTCCCTTTTGTTATCTGCTTGACAAAGAGTTTTGTTGCATCCTCAATGGCTGCCTTAATTGTTTTCCACAGCTCCCCAGCTGATGACATAATGGTGGCTCCTTCTAGGGCTGCCCTCATGAAATCTCCCATCTTGCCAGGTCTACTTTTCTAACGTCTAGGGTTTTTGTCCTTGTGGGGTTTGTTTCATGCTCAGCTAATACCACAAACCACACTGTCTGGTGATCACTGTTTCCCTGGTGCTTCCCTACTGTGACCTTACCCACATTTTCTCTGTTTGTAAGCACCAGGTCTAGTATTACTCCCTCTCTAGTTGGGTCTGTGACTAGCTGTTTTAGGAATGCCTCATTAAGGCCTTCAAGGAAATTTCTACTCTTAGCTGTGGCTGCTGTATGTAGACCCCATCCCAGTCCACATCTGGGAGGTTGAAGTCCCCAACTATCAACACGACCCCCTTATGTGACATTCTTTTAATTGATTTTAACATTCTTCATCTATAGATTTATCCTGTGATGGAGATCTGTAGACCACCCCTGTACAGATAGCTGTTCCCTTGCTTTTCTCTAGTGTGACCCATAGTATTTCTTCTTTTCCCTATTCACACTGTGTCTCTGTTGCTTTGATGGTGTCACCATCAAAATGGTGTGGAGATTGCATGAGAAACCATAGAGGAGAGCCTGGGGGAGCACAGCGTGTAGTCTCTGGAGGACAGGAGCGTGAGAGGGGACATGATTGAGACCTATGACTACCTCACATGAGAGAGCAAGGTGTAAGTGGGGAGTCTGTTTCAGTGGAGGAAGAGCACCAGAACACAAGGGAAGCTGGAGTGGGGTAAGAGGGAAGTGAGGAAGTATTTTTTTCACAGAAAGGGTGGCAGATGCCTGAAGCAGCCTGCCAGAAGAGGTGGTGGGGGTGAAGACAGTGGGGAGCATCAGACATGCATGGGATAGGCAGATGAGCACAAAGAGTAGTGGAAAGTGAGGCGGGAAGGATACAGGTGGCCAAATAGGGTCTGGGCAGGGCTGGCATCAGCACCCGGGCCACCTGAGCAAATGCCAGGGGCCCTGTCACCAGAGGGAGCCCTCGACCCACCAGCAGCTCATTTTTTCTGCCTGCTTGGGCTCTGCTCTGCTCTGCTTCCTTCCATGTTCTCGGCTGGTACAATTTAAATAAGTTAGTACCAAACAACAACTGAGTCTCAGCCTACTGATGCCAAGTGCGGAGTGCTGGTGGAAACTCTATATCCCAACCTTAAGATTCCCCCGGGCCCAGAAAAAAATGGAGACTGCTAGTCCTGCTTGACTGGCAGGGCTCTGATCCAACTAGGGAGTGTTTCATGTCTATGGGACCGGGTGTGGATGTTCAGCGGCGGCCAATGGCTGGGGAGAGTGTGGTGGAGGAGCGAGCCTGATCCATCCAGACAGTGAGCTGTTGCTGCAGTAGGAAGTTGGATCAGTGGCATGGTGGAGTGCACTGTCTGCCTGGTCTGGGGCCAGGCCAAGTAGTAGAGTGAGCGAGTTGTTATCGAGGAGGTTGTGAGAGGAGTCACTGAGTGAATCCGTTGTGTTGGGGGGCACTCCGGGAGCTCTGAAATGGCGATGTGGTGGGTGTCGGTTGGGTTGCGGGTCAGCACAGAGAGCAACACGGTGGATGTAGCTTCAGACCATCCTGGTGGAACTTTGTTCATTAGCTCAGAGGCAGCAGCCACAGCACGTTGTTCAGTGAGGAGTGGGATGATCAGAGGACTGAAGCATCTGGAGTTGTGGCAGCAGGTCAGACTCAGCAGCATTGTCTAGATACCAACTTCTGACTTGTGTTATAATGTTTACTGGATAAGGCAAGAGGCAAGGGGTCAGGATAATGATTGATGTCTGGTTAATAGTCATAATCACAAAATAACCTGTAGAGAGTGTAACAGAAAAATCTTTGGCAGCAGGGGAACCATCTAGGCTGGCTGGGCAAGCCAATCCAGCTGTTGGGGGGTGTAATGTACTCATGCTCATTGCTGATGAGTAGTCTGAGCACCTGTAAATTGGGTTGGACATTCACCCTTCAAGTAAAATTGTGCATGACACATGCTGAATTGTTCTGTAGGGAGCCTATGATGTAAGTTGTGATCCAAGTATGAGACAGTGCCGACAGGGTTTGGGGGGCAGCAGGCTGCCTGCATCTCTCTGCCAAGCCAGCACTGGGGCTGGTTTGACTGTAGTTTGCTTTTTTTTTTTTGTTTACTGCATGGATGGATGGACAGATCTGAAGAGGGCCCTCTGGAGGTGTATTGCCCTGGGCCCACAAAACCTGGCGCCGGCCCTGGGTCCGGGATGTTGTACTAGGCAGGGAAAAATAGGGCAGACTAGATAGGCCTACCAGTCCATTTCTGATGACAAATTATATGTTTCTATGTTAATAAAGTGGGGTACATCAACACACACATGGGGACACAGAATCAGAACACTAGGAACTAGTGACTTAACAGCATTCCACTCCTGATCACAGTTTGGACACTAGTTGCAAACCCTATCAATGGGGTGGCAATGACTCACATTGAGTCGTTTGTGAGGTCTCCATTTTGCGCTGCCAGGTACCAGGCAGTTGCAACGTTAAAGAGCTGTTAATCATACCTGGTCAGCTGACACAATGAGGGAGATTAGCATGAGGACAAGAGCCTCCTAAAACAGGGACTTTTGTTTTAACTTCATTGACAGCCATGGAAGACCTGCACTAGTCAAGATGGACAAGTAGAGGGTTATCTGCTCTAGTCCATGTCAATTTGCAGTAGTCCCTGGACAAGTAAAACAATGTTAAAATCAACCCTTGCTTCTAATATGAAATCTTCCTTTTCTTCACCCCTGGCAGTTTCAATAATCTCATCATCAATGATGTTGTTAAAAACCTCACGGCCATTCTCAAAGGTAACATAGTCCTCAGCAGTGCAATATAAAATATTTCTCAATAAGACATTTGTAACAACTAGAAAGTCTGGACCATAATGTACTGCTTCAGTGCCAGTGATGTGGTGGATGGTAGGAATAACATAGAAAAGATATGGCCTGTACACCAGAAAATGTTGGTGGATGGTGGATAGAGAGGGAGGCAGACAAGGGAAGGAATTTCCAGGAGGTCAGTCTGGTGGATAAGCAGGGTGGCAGGTAATAGAGGAGTGGATAATAGAGGGTGCACTGTAGATATCAAATCTGTTTTTATTACTTAGGGCTTGGGTTGGCTCCATGCCTGCCTCCTTCTAGTCACTATCCTGAGGCCTGTCCATGTCTGGGGTTGAAGGTGGAGGCATCACATCCATAGGAACATCCCCAGCCACAGCCTCTGATACTGGAGACTCATATGAACATACGAAATTGCCAGCAGATAAAGGCCTTATGATCTATCAAGTCTGCTTAATTCTGCAGCCAGCAGCCCTTATACTGCAGTTGTCCCTCTCTCTCCCCTCCAGTGACCTTTCCTTTTACCCTGTCCCATCCCCTCATGAAGCAGCCCACTGTTCTACAGGATACCACTTACTCTGGCAATGCATTCCACCCAGACACCACCCTCTCCATAAAAAAAGTGTCTCCTCATTTTCTTCCTGAACCTTCCCCTTCCAATCTCAGATCATGACCTTGAGTGTCCCTCCTCCTCCTTAATTTGAAAAGCCCCTCCATGCCCATCTTATTTATTCCCTTCATGTACTTGAAGGTTTCAGTCATGTCCCCCCATCCCTCCTCTCCTCCAGGGAGTACATGTTCAGCTCCCTCAGCCTGCTCTCATAGGGTAAGTCCCCCAGCCCCTGGTTAATTTTTGTTGCCCTGTGCTGCACCCCCTCCGGTAACCTAATGTCCTTCCTCAGGTATGGTCACCAGAACTGCACGCAGTACTCTAGGTGTGGTCTAACCAGTGACCTGTATAGCGGCAGGATCACCTCCCCCCTCCTGGAGGATATGCCTCTGGCAATACAACCCAGCATCCTGTTGGCCTTTGCAGCTGCCTTTCTACACTGTGCTGAGTTGTTAATTGCTCCCATTATGATCACCCCAGATCCTTCTCCTCGTCTGTCTTAGCTAGTTGAATCCCCCCTAGCTGGTAGCTCCTCCTTGTTTTGTTTGCACCAGAATGTAGCACTTTGCATTTCTTGGAGTTGAACCCCAGCTGCCAAGAGTCTGACCAGGCCTCCAATTTTGCCAGATCATCTTGCAACCCCTGCCACCCTTCTAAGTCATCCACTACTGCTCACATCTTGGTATCATCTGCAAACAGACTGATCTTGCTGTTGATGCCTATTGAGATGTCTGCTATGACAATCCCAAACAACACTGTCCCCAGTACAGAGCTCTGTGGCACCCCGCTTGTCACTGCCCTGGGAGATGAGAGCTCCTCTCCCACCACCACCCTCTGCTGTCTCCCTTGCAGCCAGTTCACTACCCATCTCACCATCTTCACCCCCCTACCCCCGTGCCTTCCAGCTTACTTCCTAGCCTCCCATGTGGCACCGAATTGAATGCCTTAATGAAGTCCAGGTACAGGACATCCACTGCATGGCCCCTGTCTAATTACCTGGTTACCCAGTCATAGTACTCCACCAAGTTGGTCTGACAGGATCTGCCTGAAACAAACCCATGCTGTCTGCTGTCCTTTAGCCCATTAGCCTCTAGGAGGGAAACCAGCATCTCCTTTAGGATTGTCTCCATCAGCTTTCCCATGAGGGATGTGAGGCTTACTGGTCTGCAGTTCCCTGGCTCATCCTTGGGGCTGCTCTTGTGGAGGGATACCACATCCTTCAGTCCTGAGGTACACTCCATGAGTCCAGGGAGGCATTGAACAGGTCTGCCAAGGGTTCTGCCAGGACTTCTGCCAGTTCCTTCAGCATGCTGGGATGTATGTCATCTGGCCTGGCGCCTTGTCCACCCTCAGTGCCCTGAAGCCCTCCAGTACTCTGCTCAATATGATTTCCCCATCTGTCACCTCCTACTCCCCAGGCAGAGCTCCCTCTTTCTTTAGTAAATACTGGCAGTATAGCACAGTGGTCTGAAGGCTCTGAGCTGCAAATCTGGTGACATCCAGCAGACCAGACCTGGGTTTGAATCCCATTGCTTCCACTTGCATACTGTGTGACCCTGAGCAAGTCACTTAACCTCCTTGTGCTCCCAGGTCGCTCCTCTAAAAAAGCTTCCAGCTTAGTGTGCTATACCTGGTTAAGCAACTAAAAAAAAAAAAAAAAAAAAATACTGAGCAGAAGTACTTGTTTAATGCTTCTGCCTGTTCTGCCCCTGTTTCCACCGACCCCCCATCCCTCTTTATCCTTACTATTTGGTCCTTACAACTCCTTTTCTCCCTGATGTACCTGAAGAAGTTCTTCTCCCCCTTTTTGATGCCCTGTGCTAGCCTGAGTTCCCTGGATGCCTTGACTGACCTGACTGGCCTTGTCACCTCCCTCGACTCCTTCAGGTATTCCTCTCTGTCCTCCCCTCTCCCTGTTTTTTTGTACCTTCTAAAGGTGGCCCTTTTCTTCCTTACTTTTTCCATAACCTCCCTGCTCACCCAGCTAGGCTTCTTGGCCCTAGCCCTCTTACTCTGGACCCTTGTACATGTTATGATTGCCTCCTCAATTCCCAGTTTAATGACCTCCCACTTCTGGTTAATGTCCATGCTTGGATGGATCTTGGTCAGATACCCCTGTACTATTTTCCTCATCCTCCCGAAGTCAACCCTCCTGAAGTCTAACACCCTTGTGCCCATTCCTACTCCCCCTTTCCCCAAGTTTATTGTGAACCTCGCCAAGTGGTGGTCACTCCCCGTCAGTGGTTCCTCCACCCCCAGCTGCCTCACAAACTCACCATTCGCCAGCACGAGGTCAAGGGTGTTCCCTAACCTGGTTGGCTCGTTGACCATCTGCAGTAGGAAGCTGTCCTGGAAGGCATCCAGAAGCACCTACTCCCTACTATTCATGGTGGCTGAGGTACCCCAATCCACTCCTGGCAGGTTGAAGTCCCCCACCATCACCGTGCTGCCACTCCCACATGTTCTTCTGATTTGTCCCGCTAGTTCCCCGTCTAACTCCTCAGTCTGAGAGGGTGGCCTGTCTGCCACTCCCATCCTGAGGGTCCTATTTTTTGAGTCCTGCAGCTGTACCCATAATGACTCCGTGCTGCCCTCCTCCCCTTCCTACCTGACACACTTCAGTCCTTCCCTCACGTACAGCACCACCACCCTCCTTTTCCTTTTACCCTCTCCCGCCAAAATATCCTATACCCTGGTACTGCCAGGTCCCAGTCATGGTAATGGATGGCCCATGTCTCGGTGATGGGCGCCATGTCCACCTCCTCATTTGCCATGAGAGCCTGTAACTCTGCTGTTTTGTTCCCTAGACTCCCAGCATTCAAGGTTACCAACCTCCACCCCACTTCCTTTCCCCCTCTCCCTACTTGCTCTCCCTTTCTAGCATCCCCTCCTGACATCCCCCTAACTCCCTTGCTGCTGATATGGGGGGGGGTAAGCTCACTTAGCTTCCCTACCTGTAGATCCTGCATGACTTCTGCCCACTTGCCACCCCTCTCTTCTAGTTTAAACTCTCATTGTTTGCTAAATATTCCCGCAGTTTCTGTTTCAACACCCTCTTTCCCTCCTCACTTAAGCGTAGCCTGTCCTTAGCATAGTAATCACTGCCCTCCCAGGTCCTTTCCCACCCCTCACCAGTCCGTACACTTTGCACTAACACCATTCTCTTTGCCACGTGTTAAATCCCTCTATCCTCAGCTTCCTTGGTGTGCTCATCCTGGGTACTGGAAACACCTCCAAGAAAGTTACTGATCTTCCTGCCTCCTCACAAGTCAGACCCTGCTCCTCAAACCTCCTCTGGACTACATCTACCATATTTCCTGTCAGGTCATGTATTCCTAAATGCAGAACTATGTGAGGTTTCTCCCTACCTCACCTAGCAAACTTCAGAGCAGATTGCCCTACCCTTTCCACTGTCATGCCTGGCATGGCCTTCATCCCTATATGGTTGTGCCTCTCCCCCTTGCTTCCCCATCTGATCACTTTCAGAACTGAGTCTCCCAGCACTAGGATCCCACCTTTTTTCATGTTCCACTCACCTTGTCCTTCCTTTATCCACAGTAGGTGCACCTGGGGAGGCAGGACCTGATTTCCCCTGGTGGCCATGTCCTTATTGCTCAAACTGATGGTGGGTGAAGTGACCCCAAATTCTAGACTGGTAAGGGGTTCTGTCTGGGGGATGGAAACAGAAAGGCTTAAAAGGCTCTGTTGTGCCTCTGCTAAGGAGGGTGTTTCACTCACTGGGGTTTTCATGTAATAACAGTTGGTCTGGACAGTTTAGTTTGGTTTTGTGATTTTTGGGCTAAGGTTACAACCAGGCTCTGTTCTGACCAATCATCCTGATATGGCTGGTTATGTGCTGCCTTTGGGCAGCATTGATATGAATGGCCTTTCTCATCACACAGATTGCATTTAAGCTCATTAATACAATGCAAACTTACAAGACCAGTTTCGTCACATAGGCTGAATTTGACCTGGTCACAGACTCCACTTAAATGTTCTTTCGAGCCACACCTGTAGCAGGCCTTCAGCTGCCCAGAGTTGAATAGGACTCCCCTATCCTGGCCCAATTAGAAACTGTTGGGTAGATGCTGTATCTCCTTATCAGTCTACCACAGGTGTATCCTCACCCTCCACTTCCCAGTCCAAATATTTTTGGAATCAATTATAGCCTCTGGTTCCACCAAAACAGGACATTTTTGCTTCAGTCAATACAAAATATGAGTAAAGCTAATTCCTTCATTCCTGAATAAAATGGTAACTGTTTTATGGGCCGAATTTGTAAGGGGAACTGCCAGGAAAGGAGACCAAAGATAAGTGTTCTTAAGTAAATTAAATTTCAACCAAAAGCGTTCCAAAGCCCCAGCTGTCTTGAAGCTGACAGGAACTTCATGGAGTCCTTGAGAAGGATACCCTGTCTGGGGCTTCATCTAGCCCACTTTGTACCACAGTCTTACTGCAATAAGGAGTGGTGAGCCACTGAAAAGCTCCATAGAAGTGGTAGACCCCATTTACCTCAGCCTGCAATTAAAGGTTAGATGGCCTGCTCCATCCTGAAGATCCACCCCCCTCCCCCATCACCACAGATCATGTAGGGAACAACCTGTAAAGTAACGCTGCATTAATCCCCAAATATGTAGTAATAACTGGTAAGGAGGGGTTGGCATGGAATGCTAGTGGGCCCAAGCTGCCCTGTTTGAAAATACTCTAAAACCGGGAACGTGTAGTGATAAAATGCTGATATAACTGAAGATGTATGGCTGTAATTAATGATGCTTTGAATTACCTGTAAAGCACTGTATGGATCCAAAATAAAAAGTTATATTAACGAAAAAAAAAAGCAATTACTGCATTATGCTGCTTTGCAGGGATGGTAGGGGCATGAAATAATGCAGCGTATGGTCTGGGCATATCCTGCCATGAGGATGCAGACAAGGCAGAAGGTACTCTTTACCAGATTGGGCAGGTGGACCATGACTAGTGAATGACAATTCATTACTGGTTTATACCTCCATTGAGGAACCTGATGCAAACTCACTGTCTGTAGGCCTATCTTGCTGTGTATCATGTGAGTCAGGGACAGTATGGGGAACTGTAGTTTTTAGTGTACAAGCCTTCCATAGGCACCCCACCTGCTCCTTCTCCCAGCTATGTCAGAGGGAAGTGCAACAACAGTCTCTGTGTCAGCAGGTATTTGTGGTATTGGCTGTGGCAAATGCAGTTCAGGGTTTTGTGTGAGCTCCAAGTCAGATGGCAGCGTTTATCTTCCTTGCATGCACCACATTACTGGCTTCTCCCTAGGCACTGTGTGTTTGTTGTATCAGAGTAACAGAAGGAGATACACTTGGCCTTTGCAGGAGTCCAAACCAGAGTGTCTTCTAGTTTGGGATACAAATAGGAGATGCACCAGAAACCCATATTCCCCCAGGTATTTTGTGCTTCCATCCAGCAACAAGGAGTACTTTCTCAACAGTTCAGGCTTCCTCAGTGACTTTCATAGGGGTCCAAGAGCTCTTTCTCAATTGCTGTTGGTTTCACAGCGAGGCAGCAGAAACTGCTTGCCTTATGTCTTGGCTGCTCGAGTAGGTAGAGAATCAGCTGCTGTTGTGGCTAACTTAGAACCCCTCCCCGACTGCTGCCTAACAGCTGCATGATCAGGCATCTCTGGCTGGGTGTTACTAGACAACCTCAGTACAGCTGTATCCATGGAAGGGCTCCTGTCAGCGGCTCTCAGCTGTAACTGTGCTTGTTCTAAGTGGCCTCCTCCTCTGCCAGCATGGTCAGTAAGTACTGGTGCTTCTTGGCTAATTGTTTTGCCATTCTGAGTTCCTCATCTGAAATACAGAAATAGATTAGTTGCCGTATTGGTCCTTGTGTAACCCTCTACAAATGGGGGTTCCCAAAAAGTCTTCCTCGAGCTTGCCTAAATGCTCACTGCCAGGCTGGTGTCCTGCGTTTTAGCAGTTTAAATGCGATTGCCAGAGAGTGCCTGTATAGCCTCTGTGCACTGTCTCTTTAAGAGCTGCCTGGATTGCAGTCATAAGTAATCTGAGCGGGAGCTCTGTTGAAAGGTGTAACTATTTGCTGAAAATCATTTAGAGTGAATGATAATATTGTTTGTCTAACCTGCCTTCTTTGCAGCAAGGACTATTTTGTTTATCTCCACTATTTTGGTCCTGGACTGTGAATTGGACCAATCAGTACTGGTGGGACCTAAAATGGAGCCGGAGTGCAGGAGCTGTCTGGAGTCAAAATCTGTAGGAATTGTAGTTTGGGGCTTTTTGTGCCTTTTTGCACCTGAAGGGGGAGCCTTTGTTGTGCCTAACAGGAGGATCAGCCAACCTCACCTTTTGGATCTTGGGGAATTTCCCAGGCTTGCTGGCAGATGAGTCAGATCTAAGTTGGGAGCTGAAGAAGCAACATGCTTGAGACAGTCAAGCAGCCGTCTGAATAGTTTCACATGGGAGAACTGTGGAAAGGCCTGAGTTGTGGCCTGCATGTCTGCCTGCTGCCTCTGAGAGGGAGAGAAGAGAATTATTTTGGACTAAATCCAAGTTTGTGAGAACGAAGTAAGCCACTGATGTTTTACCAGGCTCATACATGAAGAAGACTGAAGATTTTGCTAAATGTGATCGGCCTGTCAGGATTTCCAGCTGCTTTTGAATCCCCGGTTTGTGTAGACTTTGCGATTGTGACTGAAAAGCGATTTGCCTGGTACAGTAGAATTTCCTTACATGTAAATGTGCTGTGTATTGAAAGTGGGTCGTGATTTGGTTCCCCACTGTGTGAACTGTGTTCTACTTGCTGGTACCATGGAATCCTTTACATGTAAATGTGCTGTGTATTGAAAGTGGGTCATAATTTGGTTCCCCACTGTGTGAACTGTGTTCTGCTTGCTGGAAGCTTTATCCAGCCTAATCGGACTGAATCTGTGTTCATCTCCATTCGGCCTGGGCCATGCCACGCTGGCCCTGCCAGACTACCCCACTGCACAGAGAAAGCCACCGACAGGAGACCTGCCTGGGGATCAGCCCCCTGCTCCACGCTTGAACAGGAATGACGCCTCGGTGAGTTGTGTTGGCCCTGCTTCTCCTGGCACTCCAGATTAACCACCTGCTGTCTCGATTTTCATCCAGCCTGTGTCGAGTCTTGGGTATCGTGAGTAATCATCAGGGTAGCTCCCTGCAGCAACAGCCTAATCTAAAAGTGTGTTATGTGATTGTCTTGTTGTTTTCTTTTCACGAACTGAGCCCTTCGGCTCCAGATTACAAATAGTGTGTGTTGTGCATGTTGTTTTTTCTTCCATCACAGGGTCCCAACCAGCTGCAGCATTCCAGGCTAGCCCACCGTTCTCCATCTGGGTACCCAGAATGTGTGACTGTTTATGGACCCTGAAGTGCATGCATAACTGTTTGACTGACACAGCCTTTAAGCAAATTAACCTGATTATGCCCCTCCCTTGTTCAAGTCCCTTAAGTAAATCAGATCTAACTCTTTTTTGCATTTACCCTGACTGTGGTTCCAGTTTGTGCAAGAGTACTGTACTGCTGTTATTTGCTGTGTATAACCTTGTTTTACGGGGGGAGGGGCCAGGGCTGAACCAGAGGAAAACCCTGATGGTAAGTGCAAACAGTGTGGGTACTTGTGTGATGTATCAGAGGTATTGTGAATGTAATTATTGTGCAGTGTTTATGCCACTAGCAGGGAAAGAGGGGGGCTACAGTGTCCTGGAGGGCTGTGCCCTGGTTAGCTTGACAACTACCAACCCTGACCTCCATGTGGAGCCACCCGTTACAGAACCTCGGCCCCTTAACCTGCTACGAGCCAAGCAGGCAGGGGTAGTAGCCCTTGGGATAGCGCCATCTAGGGGTTACACATTTAAGGACAGATCCAGAAGCTAATGATGTGATACCTTTTATTGGACCAACATAAATGTTACAAAAAGAAAACGATGTTACATGTAGCATGTTGGTCCAATAAAAGGTATCAAACTATTTGCTTCTGGATCTCATCTGAAATAGACATGCTGTGTTTAGCCTGTGTGCCAGAGACTGCAGCGCTGGTCCCAGGTGGAACTGCCATATCAGAAATTACACCACCTTCCTTGCCTTCATCATGCAAGCCATCTCCAGCTCCTCCGGGTATGTTCTCAGATGCATCACCTGGTTTCTTCTTTAGATACACACCAGAAGCTTCCTCAGTACACTGGGTGGGGATGGAAGCATTGTCCTCCACTGGGCCTCCATGTCCACCTCCTCCTCCTCCTCTCCAAGGGTCTTCCTCTCCAAACAGGAAGTGAGCAGTGGCAGTGCCCCCCCCCCCGCAGGGGAGTATGGGAATTTTCCTGGTGTAAGGGTTGGGGAATATTCCCCAGTGTCTTGGTCTGTATTTCTTTTTCAATAAAACAGGGAATAATGTAATTCTAGGGACATGGATATGCTGTTCATCCACACTGTCTGGCAGGTTCCTTGCCGCTTTAAATCTTGCTGGAAGGTCTTCAAGCTGGCTCCTCCCACCCACCTGGGTGGTAAAACTCTCATCTCTGCCCCATGACGCCAGATCTTCCTTACCGCTTGGAAGCTCAGTTTCCCTCCTTAATGCTCTGCGTGTAGACTGGATCTTAATTCTTCGGTTCGCCCGAAACTTATTTTAAAATTTTCAAGACTTCGGTCTAGTTTCTCCCTCATGGCTGCGATGAACAAATCGACTCCCGGATTTCGGCGGTGCCCTTGTAGGCAGAAAATGTCCAGGACGGATCCACACTCCACGTGCGTCTACTGCCTCTGCCTAGACCATGAGCCGCAGGCCTGCGAGTTATGCCGTTCATTTTCGGCCAGCGTCCTAGAAGACCGCACTGCCCGGTTACAGCTTGGGCACCCCGAGAAGCGCTACCCGTCGGTGAAGTCAAAGGAGGCCCATTGGGTGGTTACCGTGGCGGCTGGCTCGGCTGAGCAACTCGAGCAGATGATTGCCCTCTAGGAGGAGGAGGCAGCACAGGCCGCATTATCCTCTTCCTTGGTCACGGCATTTATCCCGCTCTCTCTGGGTACCTCATATTTGGCTTCTTTCAAGGAGCTTTGCCAGTCCCTTTCCACGAAGGGAGAGGGGCCATCGGGACATTCCTCTCAGTCCAAAAAGAAGGACTTAAAAGGTAAGTCCCACCGTTGGCCTTTGTGGGAGCATGAGAGGTCCCCTTCCCTGGACAGTCGACACTCGATTTTGGTCAAGGTTGCGGCTAAGGCCGCTGGCTTCACCGTGTCCCCGTCAGGTCAGTTGGCCGAGACACCCATCGACGCGTGGGGTGCCGACCAAAGACTCTCGGTCGGGTCAGGGCCTGCCCCACAGGTTGTCGGTCACCCTCACTCCCGACTGTCCTCGGCAGGTGGAGGGTGGCTCAGGCCTCAGGCAGCTCTTTGTGGACTCCTCGGAGTCCAACGATGACTCCTCCTTGTTCTCCAGGCCCATTGACCTGGAGTCCTCCGGGCGCCAGTCAATGGATGAAAGCCCATTGTCCTTCATGGGTCTGCTTCGGCTCATCTCGGAGTCCACCAGGATGCAGGTCGAGCCCATATTCAAGCGGGCCAAGTATCCCCTGACGGAGATACTGAACCGAGGGGATTCACCCACGCAGGCCTTTCCGGTGGCTGAAGCCATTGTTGGCCCAGCGTTGCAGCTTTGGCAGCGGCCTGCTTCCTGTCCTGCGCCTTTGGCCAGGATGGCCAGGAAGTATGCAGTCCCTACCGGCTCTTTGCCCAGTTTTTTGGAACACCCCTCCGCCAAGGGGTTGGTCACCGTCAGTGTTTTCCGGCATTCCGGGAACACTAGGGATGTGGACAAGCCCCCCGACAAGGAGTCCAAAAAGCTGTACTATGCTGGGTGCAAGGTGTACGCTGCATCCTCCCTTGGCCTCCGCCAGGCCAGCTCAGCCATGCTGATGGAACACTTATCCCATGCCCTCATGGGCTCCCTGGACGAGGTGATCCCTCATCTCCCGGCCGACCTGCAGACCACGGTCCGGCAGGTATGGGACCAGGGAAGGGTGGTGGCTAAACAGCAGCTCCAAACAGCTCTGGACATTGGAGCCTCCTGTGCCAGATCAGTTGTGGCTGCGGTGGCCATGCGCCGCAGAGCATGGCTGAGGATATCCACCTTCACGGCGGATACCCAGCACAAACTGGCAGATGTCCCCTTCCTGGGGACCGACCTCTTCGGCCCTGGAGTGGAAGGTCACCTCCAGCAGATCGAAAAGTCCAGTGCCACTCTGGACTCGGTCACCTCCACCCAGAAGGACAAGGGCCGTCGACAACAGCAGCATAAGTCCTTTCGTCCTTCTGCACCTGCGGCACGTCCGGCCCAACAGCACCAGCACCAGGGCCAGCAGGCTCGCGCTTGACATCCCAAACCCAAGCCTGCGGCTTCCTCCAATAGGAAGCAGGGAGCTAAAGGCCCAGGAGGTCCCTCGGCCAGTCCCTCCTCTAAGCCTACCCAGTGACGGGTTGAGGGGTGTTGTCCCAAGCCTCGTCACTCCCCCTGTGGGGACGGCTCCGCCACTTCCTTTCCACCTGGTCCATTATCACCACGGACCGTTGGGTGTTGGAGGTGGTAGGAAAGGGCCTGCCCCTAGAGTTCGAGCAGGCCCAGGCCTTCCGAGCTGTCGCCCCTTGGGGGGCTACCGGGTCTGCAGCCTCTTTGTTGGCTCGCCAAGCCGATATCACTCTGCTCCTTGAGAAACAGGTGATCAGGAAGGTGGCGGATCCTCCTCCAGACCCAGGGTTTGTGTCCAGGTACTTCCTGGTCCCAAAACGGATGGGGGGCTGGTGCCCCATTCTCGACCTGCATGACCTGAACAGGTTCCTAAGGTCTCGGACCTTCAGGATGGTCACTCTGGCTCAGATAATCCCATCCTTGGAACGAGGCGTGTGGTTCTGTTCTCTGGACCTTCAGGACGCATTCTTTCATGTCCCAATCTATCCGTCCCACCAGAGATTCCTCCACTTCAGGGCAGAGGAATCCCTCTACAAGTTCCGGGCCATGCCCTTTGGCCTTTCCCTAGCTCCCAGGGTCTTCACCAAATGCATGGCAGTGGTGACAGCATTCCTGCGGCGCAGAAGGGTCTGGGTGTACCCCTACCTGGATGACTGACTGATTGCAGCCCCCTCCAGAACGGAGGTGGAGCGGTCCAGAGATCTGGCCCTCCAGGTTTGCTCTCAGGTTGGCCTCCTCATCAACGAGGCCAAGTCGGAACTCATGCCAAAGCAGGTGATCCAATTCATCAGGGCAGAGCTTGACTCTCCACGAGCCAGAGCATGGCTCCTGGCAGACAGGGCCGAGGCTCTTTCCTCCTTTGCCCAATCATTTCAGGTTGGGCAATTGTGCCCTGCCCGGGACTTCCTGTACCTCCTGGGCCTCATGGCGGCCTGCACCAGCGTGGTCCGTTGGGCCCGTTGGTACATGCCTCCCCTTCAATGGGGGCTGGCTAGCCAATGGTCACAGCACTTCGATCTGCTGGATCAGCTAGTGACAGTGACCCAGGGGATGTGAAACGCTCTCCAGTGGTGGACCGTTCCAGCACATCTGCAGGAGGGCATCCCGTTTGTCCGCCCCAAGCCGACGGTCTCTCTATCAACCGACGCCTCTCTGATGGGTTGGGGTGCCCATCTGAGGGAGCACAGAGCGCACGGCCTCTGGTCCTCTCGGGAGTCCCGATGCCACATCAACCTACTAGAGCTTTGAGCGGTTCATCTAGCCCTCACCGCCTTCGCTCCATTTCTATGGGATCAAGTGGTTCAGGTCCAGATGGACAATACCACAACCATGTACTACCTAAACCACCAGGGCGGGACACACTCCCGGCCTTTGTGCAGGGAAGCTCTCCGCATTTGCTCACTCGTGCGCAGCCTGGAGGTGGATCTCCTTGCCATCCATGTGGCAGGAGCCTCCAATACCCTGGCCGATGCCCTAAGCCGGATAGGGGCTGCATCCCACGAGTGGTCTCTCCTGCCGGAGGTAGTACAAGATCTGTTCTCCCACTGGGACACACCTCAGGTGGACCTGTTTGCCTCCAGGGAGAAAGTGAAGCTGAGACTGTTTCATGCCCGCCCCCCTCAGCAGGGCTTGCTGCAGGGGGATTCCTTCTCGAGGGCGTGGACTCCGGGCCTCTTCTACACCTTTCCCCCATTCCCCTTGATCCACAAGGTGCCTCTCAAGGCGAGGAGGGACAAGGTGCAGGTGATTCTGGTAGCCCCAGACTGGCCCCGCCAGTTCTGGTATCCAGATCTCCTCAGTCTCAGCTCCAGGCTCCCGAGGCAGCTTCCAGCCCACCGGGACGTGATCTCAGTCAATCAGGGGAAGGTATTCCATCCGGACCTTCAATCCCTGCACCTGACAGCCTGGTTCCTGAGTGGCTAGAGTTCCAGGACTTGGGTCTTTCCGACGAAGTCCTCAACATCGTTGAGGCGTCCCATAAGGAGTCGACCAGAAAATGCTACGCCTTCAAATGGAAGAGATTCTCCATTTGGTGTCAGAGCAAGGGCCTGGACCCTTCCTCCTGTTCCTTGGCAAGCATTCTGGACTACCTGTGGTCCCTTTCTCAGCAAGGGCTTCGGTCGATGACCCTTAAGGTGCACCTGGCAGCCATCTCTGCTTACCGGGCACGGGCCGCGAAGCAGTCGGTGGCGCAGGAGAAGGTGGTCAGGCGCTTTTTCTAAGGCCTTGATCACATATCCCCTCCAGTGTGAAAACCTCCACCTCCGTGGGATCTACTGCTGGTACTGGCTAAGCTCATGGGCAAGCCATTCTAACCGATGCACAGGTGTGACATCTCTCACCTGTTGTGGAAGACTGCCTTCTTGGTGGCTATCACGTCAGCCAGAAGGATGGGAGAGCTCCAGGCGCTTTCCATCAAGTCTCCTTATCTGGTCTTCCACCGGGACAATGTTGTCCTGCGCCCCCACCCGAAGTTCCTTCCGAAGGTGGTGTCAGAGTTTCACCTTAACCAGGTGTTGACTCTGCCGGTGTTCTACCCAAATCAAACCTCGGTGGACGAATATAGGCTCCATACTTTGGACCCTAGAAGAGCGCTCGCTCACTACAAGGAGCGGACGGCTGAAGTTCGGGGAGAGGTTCGCCAGCTGTTTGTCACCTATGCTGAAGCCGCACCTGGCAGACCTGCAGCCAAGCAGATGATAGGCAGGTGGGACACCTCTGCATAGATCTCTGATATAGGTTGGCGGGCATGGAGCCTCCCAGAGGGATAAGAGCTCATTCTACCCACCATACCACTGCATCGGTGGCTGCTTCCAGGGACGTCCCTATCCAGGAAATCTGCAGGGCTGCTACCTGGAAGTCAGCACACACCTTCATCTCCCACTACCACATCGACCTTGAGTCACGCTGGGATGCTGGTTTTGGGGCCTCGGTTCTCCAGTCTTTATTTCCTAAGTAGGGTGTGCGCTTGCCTCCTCCTCCCGGAGAACTGCTAGAGTCTCGTTAGACAGTGTGGATGAACAACATATCCATGTCCCTAGAAATACAGGTTACTCACCTGTAACAGGAGTTTTAGGAATGGTATATGTTGTTCATCCACACGACTCCACCGACCTCCCCGGCTTCGATGCACAACCTGGCTTCCAGTGGGCTAGATCTGGCGTCATGGGGCGGAGCCGAGAGTTTTACCGGGTGGGTGGGAGGAGCCAGCTTGAAGACCTTCCAGCAAGATTTAAAGCGGCAAGGAACCTGCCAGACAGTGTGGATGAACAACATATACCATTCCTAGAACTCCTGCTACAGGTGAGTAACCTGTATTTACCTATGGCTGTATATGTGTTCTTGCATGTAATAACTGCCACACTTGTCTTCATACGCTCCCCTTTGTTGATCATTTTGAAATACCCTATGTATAAAAGGTCATTGCTCTATATATATAAAACATGATGTTTGTCTATACATAAAAATATAAATGGACTGTGATGTAGTAACTGTGTACATAAATGAGTGATGACATAGTTAACTATGTATATAATCAAAATGTATGTACACACTCAGATAAATGCATATATCACACGCCATTTATACTCACACCTGTAGCATAAATATGGGATACTGTATGCCATGGGCTGACTGAAAATATAACATTTATTTTTATTTGCAGGGTTTGACCTATATGGCCTCACAAGTGGCAAAGCCATAAGTGAGGTCTATAGAGGTCAGACCCTGCAGATAAAAATAAATGTGATATTTTTAGCCAGCCCATGGCATATGTCATTTACACAATGACAGTGCCTCTCTGGCAAGATTAGTTCTTTCAATGAAGATTTTACTCTTTCTGTTTGATTTCACTGCTCTGTTTTTAACTGCAGCAGATGACAGTGTGATGTCATCAGGCATTGTTCAAGTTTTTTCTCCCATTGGTCAGGAGCTCCTCTGTGACTCGCTTCGAGTGGAAATAAGTGTCAATGACCCACCTAAGACTGAAATATTGAAATAAATTATTTATTTCCGCTACACGTCTGTCACACATGAAAATAAATGCATTTATTTGCAAATTTGTATTCTCACAGTCCTTGTATAAATATGTATATATCTTAGAGATAGCTGTGTATTGAATGTTGTGTCTTCCCTGAAAATACAGATATACAGCCATTTATTCAAGTATATGTTTCCAGCTGTAGGGTCTGGTGACACTGATAATCATGACATTATAGCCCTTTGATAGAAATGCAGCCTTTTGACATCATGGCTAACTTTCTATTGTGCCATATATAATTTATATGAATATTCCTTCTTTACAGGCCTCGGTTACTCAAACAAAGGAGTGGTTTACATTGGCCAAGAACAGTCAAGAAATTGCACCAACATATTCATTATCCAGGCCTCTGACCTGCAGTCAGACTTGGGCAAATGTGCAGCTCTCTGTTCATGCTGAAGGGTCCACTTTGTGCAGCGGCAGCAGCAGCAGTCTAGGTAAAGAGCTCATATAGATAAAATCCATTAGGGCTGGCTCCTGATAGCACAATGGCTTTGAATTATTTACCATGCAAATGCCTCCGGTTTGCACCCAACCCTGTGGCATCACTGCAGGCCAGCAGAAGACTGGGGAGGCATCTTTTCAGATGCATCCAGTCTTTGGGGAATATAATGTCACTCAACCTTTGACTCTTGCTGCACAGGGTGGTGCAGAGTAAGCAAGTCATACCTGTTTGGGCATGACTTGCCCTGCATTGGCATGCCTGTGTGAGTGCACATTTGGGGGCCACGTTGCCATCTTCAGTTGGGAAGGGAGAGAAAACACCAGCTACACAAATGCCAGCTATGAGAATGATTGTTTTGAGTACTCTCTAGCCCTGTGCCACCCCTGACCTCACTGGATCCTGCTCTGGAGGAGGAAGCCACCAGTTGCCCAACCAGTGGGACAATCCATGGGGGGGGGGGACAAAGCTCAGGTAAGTAGTTGTTGGAGCTGTGAGGTCCCATAATAAAAAGCAGAAGAGGTCTGAGTGGGGTAGGAGGGTACAAAGAGGACAGCACTTAGTCCCTTTTCCTTTACAGAAGAATTGTGAAGAAAACATTGATTCTGTTTTTATTTCCTATTTCAGTGTACATTGATATAACCCTTTCCTTTTATTCCATCAACTGTAAATGTAGTACATTACCCCCTTTTTGTGCCAAGATTTTTTGTTTCTGCACTGGGGGAGGTAACCCTTATCTGATCTGCTTCTGTCTAAATTTCCCAGGCACTCTGCAGCCCCAAAGCTCCCCCCCCCCCATGACTTGACCCCCAGCCCATACTGTGACTGAGAGACTAAATCAAGTTATGGAGGCAGACTCAAGTAGCAAGTAGACTTTGTCATCCTGTCACTCTCTCCCCGCTATTCTGTTCTGTCTTCAGCCTTCCTAGGAGCCATCACTGTAATGGGGATCACTATAGGAAGACTATAACAGCACAACCCTCCCCAAGACAGCGCTAAGTACAGCAGCACTGCTGTCTTAGTCCTTCCCAGCATGTTGGGGAATGGGCTCATTGCTAAACCCAGTTTGTACATATAGTAGCATTGCTGTATTTGCTATTGTATTTAATGATATAGTAGCATTGCTGTATTTGCTATTGTATTTAATGAATATTAATTGCTGTTTTGATGTTCTGTAACTTTGGTATCTTATGTGTTACTTTGTTAGATGTTGGCCTTGTAGCTTTACTCTGTAACCTCCCAGACTGTACTTGAAAATAGACATTTTTGTTGTCTAGTGTGCTTTTGTGGGTGATAAAAGCTAAATAAATAAATATGCACAACTGTTGGGCTTTCAAGGTGATGGTTTCCTGTAGCACTCAATGTCATCACATGGGTAAGATGCACCCCCACTAGGGACACTGGTATGGCTCAAAGCTATGACAGCAACACAGAATGTGGTGGCATGAGAGTTCTGCAGCCTCTAACTTGATCAGTCTTTGTTCTAGCACTGAAAAGGATAGCAGCACTTTTCATGCAGCTTCTGAATCTGATTAGAATCTTTGCAATTTTTATTTTTCTCCTCAAAAGTAACACTAGCAGTAAGATACTGCTTGTTTCTACATGTAGTACTCTCTAAATTCAGTCATGCTTGTGTAACCCCCGACCCCTTCCTTTTTCAAAAACGACCGGTGGTATGCTGTTGAAGCTGACAGCAGTACCAGGTGGGGACTGGGTTCGGGGAGGACTAGGTTACTCGGCACAGGGGGCCTAGGTTTGGCTACTCTGCACAGGGGCACCCAAGTAAATCCGAACACAGGAAGCAATAACTGTAATGTCCAAACCAGAAATGGGATTCTAAAGTGTGGCTTTTATTCACATCCAAACTGAACAAACAAAGCATAGAAGCGGACCCCACGGGCTACATTCCTGGTAATGCAGATTAGAGATACAGAACACTTCTTCACTATTCCAGCCCTCAGGCTCTGAACCCACCAGGCACACAGCCCGGACTTGCACACAGCTTTGGGTACACAGCCCGACTTATACACTACTTGGGTTTTTCCCATGGCCTGGCTCCCCCGTTCTTTTCCTGTTGGTGGCTCCCCAAACCACCTTAGAGCCTTCGACTCCTTAAGGGAAATTTTCCTTCCAATCCCACGTCTGAGTACTTCCGTCATCACTGGCCAAGTGCATGAGGCAAATTAGAAATCCACAGAGCAAATCCGTAGAGGTGGACCTGGTTACTAAAGATGGGGGGTCTCCCACCTCCAGCTCCCACAATCCATACCTGGCCATTTCTCTGGACACTAAACAACTCTTTTTTGAAAGCTTGGCAATGTAGATTACAGGGTAGACGTATATCACATCTCCTCTACATGCCTTGACTTTCCCTTTGTGCTGGACTTGAACAGACTTTTACTTTGGCTAAGCCTATTACTCTAGGCTTCCCACTACATCAGCAGTTCAATCCCCACTTTAACACAGTTCAGGATGAAACATGGGCCCTTTGGAAAGAGCAGAACTCACCCTTTGGTTGCAGGTGCCCCACAGGCAAGTCTTGAAATCTTCTTGTACCCCACACACTTGGGAAAATAAGGCAGCTTCTTCTCTAGCAGTAGCCAGGGGGTTGCCCTGGAATAGCAGGCAAACCTTCCACCCCCATCCCCTGAGGGATGGGGCACAGAGACCCGAATCAGCAGTCTCCACCACTTTAAAGAACAGCTTACTGTGTCCCTCTTTAGGTGGAAACACACACCTTTCCCTAAATGTAGCTCTATTTCAGAGCTGAGGCTCCAAGAGCCTATGCACAGAACTGCTGTGCTCCTCTCACAACAATCTCCAACTACAGACTGAACACTGACTGTTCAAAACTCCCAACATTCTAATCTAACTCCCTTCTGCAGATTCCAGTGTGGCTCATGCAGCTGCGATAGTTCTATGGTGATGTCATCCCTCAGTCTCAGCTGAGACTGAGAACAGAGTGAGACAGTGTGAAATCCATTTAACTGGAGTTTCACAAGCTGCCTTCCCTGCCTACCACTAGGTCTTACTGGGATTCTAGTAACCCCGGGTAGCGGGGGTTACACTCGCCCTTGACCAGGAAAATGACTGTCCGCAGTCATTGTTTACCCGGCTTAGGCCATCCCACCCTATGGTCTACGTGCAGAGGGGGGTGATCAGGCCCCGTCCTACCATGTGCGAGCACAGGCAGGCAACACTAAGGGCCTAGAGGCCTTTAGCTGACATATTAGCCTCTACTCTACCCACTTACTATGGACGCCTAGTGGCTCTGGTAGAACTGCCCAGAGCATAGCCCTAATAGCTCAGCACTGCAGTCACTAGGGCCCTTCAGGACCACAGCCTGTATATCCCTCCTAGCCCTCTAGGGAAAATCTGTCTGCCTCTAACTTAACACCCAAAAACAAAAACAACCCGGGGACCTCCCCAACCTTGTGCACCCTGCAACCACACACCAAGAAACTAATACCATACCATTACATTACATTACTGCCTCCCTACCCCCACAACCACACCTGTGGAAGGAAAGGGTTAATACAGTAACAACAACAATAACAACCACAGTACTTTAAAGTCTACACACTAAAGTACTAGTGAGGAACTCCAATGAGCCCCTCCTCCTCTTCTTGTCTTCTCTTCTGTCTTCTTCAGGAACACCTGCAAGAAAAAGAAAGACAACACACACTCCTAATCTGCATACACAATCTACCTAAACCCCTACCATCAAAACACTGGAGAATCCCAAAAATATTTTTTTTAGAAAAGGTAGTAAAACAGTATATACACTAGAAAACAGTAGAAAAACAATGACATTATTTACAATACACATTTGGGGGATGGAGTACCCTTAAAGTCCCATCTAGTGACCACAGTCCCCGAAGACTAGTCCATTAAAGATTCTCTCCTAGGCCGGAGCCCGGTTAAGCACAGTTCTAGCAGGCCAAAGTCCCAAAGGGGAGAGTCTTTGAGGACAGTTCACACATTCTGGAGTCTGCTAGTGTAGGGTGTATACTGCAATGTCATAAGGATAGAAAAGTTTGGGCTTACCAGCCCCTTGTAGAAAGATTAAGATACTCCAACCTGCTTCTCAGCCGAAGACTCTCCCTGGCAGCATTTCTTCCGATACAGCTGGGCGGACATCTTCCGGGAACGACAGGAGGGCACATCTGGGAACTGCTGGGCTGATGTCATCTCTGGAGATGGAACCTTAGAAGAGGAACAAAAAGGAAAACAGCTGGTCTGACATCATCCGATTACCAGGCGATGGATCAGGATACAGCTGGGATGGTGTCCTCTCTGGAACTGAAGTCATCTGGTGGGCCAATTGATGGATTCTGGAAAGGCCAGTACACTGTAGAACTGATGAATGTGGGGCACCTGAGTCCTGGATGTCCATACTGGCGGATCAATAAAGGCACTACAAAGGCTGGTGTGGCAGTATTGACTACCACTGTTCGGCTTTCCATCTGGCAGGCACGGGCACATTTGCCGGGAGGTCCTTGCATTGAGGCCAATAGTACTGGGGGTCAGGAGCTTGAATTATTACCCCATCTGGGCGCACATAATTTACACTGTAGAAGGTTTCACGTCTCTCTCCATCCACTATTCGCACAATGTCCATAAACAGTGTCCTGCCTCTCTTCCACTGGGTATATTTCTCATGAAACAGTCTGTTCTTGACATGCTTGCTTGCACCAGGATGCACACATTTCATTGCTTTGGCCCAGATCCAGGATTTCCTGCTGTTCTCAATCTTCTCCCAGACTCTCCGAGGAAAGGTAGGAAAGGACATTCCATAGATTTCATTCACCTTCCTACGAACCAGTCTCTCCTCTTTACTAGCTTTGGTCAACCTGAGACCGCTGGCCTGGCTTGGGGGCGGCCAGTCCTGGTTCTGCCAGCTACGCATCCTCAACGAGATGAAAAACAGATCCCTGACTACTACTTCTTGCACAGCCAGGGCAGTGGCATCACCACTCTCTTCCATGCATTCTTCCGGGGCAAGAGCTTGAGGCTGTGTACCCGTTCCTTTTTCACAAGGCCACATAGGTTCCCCCTCTTCTTCTTCCTCACTGAGAATCTGTGCCCAGGAGTGAGCAGTTGCTCTCACTCCTGAGACTATCCACTCATCACTAGGTGCGGAGGTCGACACCGCCCATTCAAAGGCCTCCCTCATCTCATCTTCTCCTATGAGACTTGGGCTAGGCTCCCCCCCACTCCAGGGGTCTACTGATGCTTTATCTGAACTTTTCTTCTGTGATCCAGCATCCAAAACATCAGCATCTGGTTCTGTCTCTAAACCTGCACCCTCTAGCTTTGTGCCACACTCCCCCGAGGGGCCTTCTTCAACAGGCTCTGCCTGGTGTTGTGTGCTGCCAACTACAGATTCCTGAACCTTTGTCCATGTGGGAGCCAAACGAATCTGGGGCGCTTTATACAAGCCATATTTTTCTAGGCACCCAGAACAGTGAGGTATCATGAAGACGTCCCTTCCAGCATTTAAGCATATTTGACACACTTGCACTGGATATCGAGGAATCGCCACGTGAGAAGGCAGTTGTCCTCCATAATAACACCTTTCAATGTCCCTTAACCGATTTACTGCTGCTGTTACTGCAGCCCGGGCATGATCCGGATAACAAGCTGGTTCTGAGGCCATAACTGCAGGGAAAACAAACAAAAGCTCACTGTTACTGAAAGTCCCACTTCACTGAACACTCTCTTTACTTTTAAAATGGCTCCTCTGCTGCTGTGTTTACTTTATTACCCCACCCTGTAATAGTGGCCGCAGCACTCCTCCGCATCAACATTCAGAAATTGGGTCAAGCCACTGCGCATCCGATTTACACACACTACTGATAACTTTTGCTCAAACTGCTCAAACTTGCACTATTCTTTTTCTAACACATTTACATGATTTGCCACGGACTCTTCACTTGCTGAAAACATTTCTTTAGTTCACAGTCCTTTAAAGCCTCAGGAGTTCAAGCACAGGATTGCCTGTAAACTAGTGCTGCACATTTGGCTACAACTCACAGTCTCTCTCTGGCTTTAAAACTTTAAACTGATGCTGAATTTATAACTATGCTCACAATCAGTGGCCTAGCAGACTTGCTCTAGCTGGTAAAAGTTGACACAGTCATTATTTGCAAAGCGACTACACTGCTGCACACAAATTCAGCTGGCTTTTGGCAGAAAATCACTGTTTGAGCAACTTTTACTGTTGGTACTCACTGTTATCAGTAGCTTTTTGCTGCGATAGAAAAACAGCCTGCAGCCAGTCTTGGAGGCCTCAGAAAGAAAACGGGCGGGCAGTCCTGCCGATCGTCTCCCCGATCACCACACTCGTAATTCATTCAATCGAGATGTGGGTTGAGCCTGATTTTAAACAGAACAGTCTATTTTTAAAAGTTTTACAGCGCTTTTTAATCACCGCAACGCTCCTCCACCAAGCCAGTACACGCACTCCACTCACATTCCCTCTCGAATGCTGGGCAGTCACTGTAAAGCTGGCTGGGGGGAGGGACTGATTGCAGCCTCACCAATCACACGACGCCATGCAAATGAGCCTCTTTTTTCCTCGCGAGTGCTCTTCTCTTCATGGCAATCGTCGAGCAGGCAAATTTAAACTGCAGAAACCACTTTTTTTTTTTTCTTCAACTGACTCCACAGCGGGAGCCCATTTCAGCCATTTAGCATGGCCATTAACACAGCAAGTTTCTCAGTTCAATCAAAAGCATTTCCAAAGTCCAGGGCACAATTTTCCTGTTGCTACCCCTAGTCTTCCACACTTTTCTTTATCACACAGTTCTTTAAAAAGCATTTTCAACGTCCAGGGTACAATTTTCCTGTTGCTATCCCTAGTCTTCCACATTTTTCTTTATCACACCACAGTTCTTTTAAAAAGCATTTCCAACGTCCAGGGCACAATTTTCCTGTTGCTACCCCTAGTCTTCTACACTTTTCTTTATCACACACAGTTCTTTTGAAAAGCAGGCAAAAACGCTGTAAACATTCGATGCAGGACAAGGGCACACTCTTTTAGCTTTACTGCTCCTTGGTAAACAGATGGCATTTTAACAGCAGCATAAGAACCACAGCACACAGTGACACACTAGTTAAATTGCTTCAGCTTTTTGGGCTACCCACTGCCAGATAGCCAAAATGCTAGCCCCTTGCCCGAGCACCTTTCCTCCCAAAATTAAAATCCAAAGTGGTGCCTCCATTTTGTAACCCCCGGACCCCTGCCTTTTTGCAAAATGACAGGTGGTATGCTGTTGAAGCTGACAGCAGTACCAGATGGGGACTGGGTTCGGGGAGGACTAGGTTACTCAGCACAGGGGGCCTAGGTTTGGCTACTCTTCACAGGGGCACCCAAGTAAATCCGAACACAGGAAGCAATAACTGCAATTTCCAAAACCAGGAATGGGATTCTAAAGTGTGGCTTTTATTCACATCCAAACTGAACAAACAAAGCATAGATCCCCATGGGGCTACATTCCTGGTAATGCAGATTAGAGATGCAGAACACTTCTTCACTATTCCAGCCCTCAGGCTCTGAACCCACCAGGCACACAGCCCGGACTTGCATGCAGCTTTGGGAACACAGCGCGATTTGTACACTACTTGGGTTTTTCCCATGGCCCAGCTCCCCCGCCGGCCACTTGATCGGGGTCCATATGGGAATGAACCAGTTTTCCTGTTGGTGGCTCCCCAAATCACCTTAGAGCCTTCAACTCCTTAAGGGAAATTTTCCTTCCAATCCCACGTCTGGGTACTTCCCTCATCACTGGCCAAGTGCATGAGGCAAAGGAGAAATCCACAGAGCAAATCCACAGAGGTGGACCTGGTTACTAAAGATGGGGGGTCTCCCACCTCCAGCTCCCACAATCCATACCCGGCCATTTCTCTGGACACTAAACAACTCTTTTTTGAAAGCTTGGCAATGTAGATTACGGGGTAGACATATATCACATCTCCTCTACATGTCTTGACTTTCCTTGTGCTGGACTTGAACATACTTTTACTTTGGCTAAGCCTATTACTCTAGGCCTCCCACTACTTCAGCAGTCCGATCCCCACTTTAACACAGTTCAGGATGAAGCATGGGCCCTTTAGAAAGAGCAGAACTCACCCTTTGGTTGCAGGTGCCCCACAGGCAAATCTTGAAATCTTCTTGTATCCTACACTTGGGAAAATAAGGCAGCTTCTTCTCTAGCAGTAGCCAGGGGGTTGCCCCTGGAATAGCAGGCAAACCTTCCACCCCCATCCCCTGAGGGATGGGGCACAGAGACCCGAATCAGCGGTCTCCACCACTTTAAAGAACAGCTTACTGTGTCCCTCTTTAGACGGAAACACACACCTTTCCTTAAATGTAGCTCTATTTCAGAGCTGAGGCTCCAAGAGCCTACGCACAGAACTGCTGTGCTTCTCTCACAACAATCTCCAACTACAGACTGAACACTGACTGTTCAAAACTCCCAACATTCTAATCTAACTCCCTTCTGCAGATTCCAATGTGGCTCATGCAGCTGCAATAGTTCTATGGTGATGTCATCCCTCAGTCTCAGCTGAGACTGAGAACAGAGTGAGACAGTGTGAAATCCATTTAACTGGAGTTTCACAAGCTGCCTTCCCTGCCTACCACTAGGTCTTACTGGGATTCTAGTAACCCTGGGTAACAGGGGGGTTACACTTGTTTCTACATGTAGTACTCTCTAAATTCAGTCATGCCTGTTTAAAATTGACAAACTGCTTTTTCTCACAAATGGTATGGTAGGTAAAAGTCTGTGTGAGCTGCCTTTCTGCTTACTCTGACTAATACTATGGGTGTAAGAGAAGAGCCTTTTCTACTTTATTTGGTTTGCCTTTTTCTTAGCCTGGTGCCTAAGGTAAGTCAGGAGAATATTTTCCTTTTTGACCACAAGTTTCCCTCCATCTGCACTGGCCTGCAACTCAGTGTGTTCCTTTAGTATTCAGCATTGTGTAGCCCTGGCACCATGTATCAAGAAGGCTACTACCCCTGCCTGGGTGACCACTAGCCAGGTTGAGGGGCCTGGGTTCCCATTTAGCTGGTATGGGGGGGGGGGTTCCTTCTCAAGATGAACAAGTAAAAAGCACGATGCTTCCACCCAGAGCACATTTTAAGTGAGTCTGATTTTCAACAGTACAACTCCCTGGGATGCTGCACAAACCCACCTCCCCATACAGTCACCCCAACACATGGATACCATAAACCAAAACCCCCAAGTTTAACACTGTGCATTTAAAGACTTAAGCTATTAATATGCTCTCTACAAATATGCTCACAAGTCAGAATTCTTCCAAAACAGTTAACACCATTTATTTATAGAGGGAAGGTTAGGAAAGGGTAGCTGGAGTGGAGGTTATGCAAAACATTTTAAAATTTACATTTAGAGATTAATATTTTTCCAGATTAATCATTTCCCCTACAAATATTGACCTTATTTCAATGCTGGCAGCACCATTCTTCTAACTAGTTAACTGCTGCAGATTTCTCCAATTACACCGCCCCACGGGTACCAGTTCCCCAGTTCAGATAGCTTCCCACCTCTCTCTGTCCCTGGGTATCCAGCACTATAGTTGCAGGACTGTGGTGCAGCTGGTTGGCTGGCATTGGTACATTTTCTTTAAAACAAATTAACCTTTAACCTTTTAACCTTTACTGGCTAACTTTGGGTTTTTACTACGCCATTGGGCATAAATTGCAGACAACTATTTACATCCCCCAGGTGCAGGGCAATTCCTGCCTTTACTCACAGTTCCACTGACAGTCTCTGGTGGCATGGTGACTGCACCTCTGGGGAAGATGGAACATTAGAACTCGGAGAACTTGGATTTGAAGAGACTGGAGATGTGGAGCAGGCACTCTGCCGTTGGGATCTTTCATCTTGATTGAAGGTCTTGCAGCTTGTCCCCTTCAACCTGTTTCCAGGATAGATGCAGAGCACAGTGCAAGGCTTTCCAGACCATAAGGAACCCAGACCTAGGAGTGACCCCACAGTCTGGTTCCCCACTGGATCTAGAGTGACCTAGCATTCAGGCACGTGCCTATGGCTCCTTGTGGCCCAGTCGGCCCTACACGGTAGGGGTTGGCTGTTTCCCCTACCTGGCTCCGGGTTGAAAATGAGCAAATTCTCAGTCTCTTAAGCTCAGCTGAGGTTGGCAGTTTTCAATATTTAGAAGTTTAAGAAAACATCCTTAAACCACACTACCATAATGTCAGCCGTGGCCCTTTTCACACAGGTCACAGTCTCTGGACTCTCACTGAGCACACAATCTCAGTGAGACTTGGGCAAACTCAAATGGGCTCCTCCAACGACCCTGAACTTGGCACTGACTGAACACATTCTTTCACTCAACCAGTCCCCTGATACTTGAAATCTCTTTTCCTCACCGTGCAGGTGCTAACAACCCAGAAGAAGCTCTCTCTTTTCCAATGCAGACTACTTGGATTTACTGGCCAAGCCTCGGCATGGTAGGGAGACTCCGATATCAGGTCTACTTGGTTTTAAAAGCCAGGCCTCCATGTGTCAGGGAGACTCCCATACCAAGCTTCTATGGACCCTTTTCCATAAACCTTTGGCCAAAATGTCTATCCCCTTTCCTGTGACGTTAAGTCCAACTGGATAGAGACAGAACCTTTTTTTTTTGAACCTTTATCCGTGCTTCTCACCACTGTGGTGTAGACAAAATTCAACCTTTCTTTGCACTAAGGGCTCCGCAGCCCCCCAAGAAAATCTTCATCTCCTTGACATTCCAGATGACCTTTTTTCTCTGGAACCTCTGAACAAAACTTTCACCCCTGTGGTGTAGCTTCTTCCCACAGCAGCCTGTTGCAGAATCTTGCAGCTGTCTCTGCTGAACTACACTCCAAGACTCCTTGACCTCCTTTATCCATACATGGGGAAAGGCAAACCCGCAGGCCCTGGGGGACAGGTAGCTGGCAACCCCAGGAAGGCCCTTCCCCAGCTTTGCAGACCCATTTTCTCCATAGTTGGAGCCCCTCCGCTTGAGGGCACCCATCGAACTGACCCTGGGACAAAAAGTTTCTCACTTTTTGGGAGCTCTCTGCAGCTCCTGATTGGCCAACACCATTGTTCTTTTAGAAAATGAATATGTATGAACCTC
This sequence comes from Neoceratodus forsteri, assembly GCA_016271365.2. Lineage (NCBI taxonomy): Eukaryota > Metazoa > Chordata > Ceratodontiformes > Ceratodontidae > Neoceratodus > Neoceratodus forsteri. The sequence continues at coordinate 1,685,979,960 of CM057455.1, read as the reverse complement.
CCTCGATGCCTGATTGGCTAAGTGAAAGAGTGCCAAGTATTTCCCTAAAAGTACTTGGTGCAATCCCACAAGTCTCCTGAAAAAATCCTGGCCCTCCGATTGGCTGTACTGTGATCACAAGGCTGCTGCAAGAATGGCTGCCTAACAAACAATATACATGCAGTCCCACAACGGTCCCAAATTCCCAGTCCTGGCACAGTCAAACAGTTTACTTTTGTTGATTTAATGTCCTGCTGATAGGTAACAGTCCCTATGCCCCTTTAAACATGTGCAGTATTTAACATTTTTATTTGATCCCCAGCCTGTCACTAGTGCCAATATGCAGTGCCCCAGGTGCTAGACAGGCTCCCTCATTTATATTCCCCCCCTTGCCACATTAATATTCATGAGACAGCTCCTGTTCTTTAGTGCTCATTGGCACTCTCCAACAAAAAATCTCTGTGGCTCCTAATGCACCTCCTCTGCATCCCTGGTCCCTGTTTATCTTAATCCTGGGACCAGGACCACCGGAGAGGCATCTGCTTCACCGCAATCATAGTGAAAACACAAGATATGCTACTGCACATGCACGAGTCGCCCGACTACACAGAAGTGTAAAACACCTTCCGTGGCTTTTCGCTTTACTCCTCCTGCCCTGATTTCACCTGCAAGCTAAAAAACTAATGCAGGGGCCAGACACAGGGTTTAGGGACACAACAGAACTCTGGGAAAGTGGGGAACCAGAATGTGAGGAAAACTGGGGCAGCCCTGAGGGGCAAACAGCTAAGCCCCCTGCAGGGGGGTTACACTTGTAACCCAAAATGCAGAGTACTGTACTGTATGGATTAGGTGCATGAGGCAGCAGTCTCCCTGCAGTGCTTCTGTCCTTCTTTATTAATTTAATCAAATGCAAAGAATGTGGTGCCCAACACCCAGACCATTGGTGTCACGGAGGAAGGTACATCCGGTTAATTATTTGGGAGTGGAAAATGTGACTTGTACCATCCCTCAGTTCTTCTACAAAATCAGATCTTTTTCATGAAGGTGAAGCACAGGGACCACCAGTGAAGACATCTGAATCATAGGCAAGTCCCTCAGTCTAAGTGGCTCATGAGAGGCATGTGCAGATATGTCACAGCATGATAAGAACGCTCTTTATTTCAGCATTCTGTACAAGTAGTTAAAAAAGAGTGAATAGGTAGCCCTTGATGAAATGGGTGACTCTCCCAGAAACAGGCAAAATGCTGTCTTTTGCAGGCTTTGCTTATAAAGAAGTAAACCCCACCTATCTTGGATGTAGCGATCTCCAGTATGGAAGAACTTGGGGCAATTGCTGCTGTCTCAGATGGGAATGATAAGAGGATAGATGTTGCCTACTCACCAGTGTTCTCCATTGTGGGGTCTGCTGTTAGAGTCACATCCCCATCACCTTTGGTGGCTTGAACCCTCTGTGAATGGATAACCAGGGTATTGCACGTTTTCATCGCGTGTTTTACCTGAGGAATCTCAGGTATCAGACTTGATTGTTCTAAACAATCCAGCATCTGCTTTCATAGAAGACGTTGCCATAGATGTGTTGCAGCTATTAGACTGGCGTTCTGCTGTGGCTGCTGCCATACTGAGGGCAGTCTGGCTACGTCACTGGTTTAAAGAGCAGGTTCTGGGTAGCTGCCTGCCCCAGCTGCTTGATGACTTAACCCCTCAGTAGCATTGTCACCAAGTGTAGCATAAAAACTCTTTGTATTTTAAAAGCTACATCCTTCATAAAACTGAAATCAGCACCCAGGGCCAAAAACACACCGACTTCCTGGTCCTGAAAACATGCCCCCACGTGGCCCATGCAGCCCTGTTTTGTGATGTCACAAAACGAAGGCTGCTTGAGCGCATCCCATTTACTTGCATGGGGCTGATATTTTCTAATAGTTTTGTACCATTTGGTGTTGGGATTTTATTCAATCAGAATGCTCAATCGACTAATAGGGTTCCTATTAGTCGATCGATCGCTTTGATTGAATAAAATACCCAACACCAAAGGGTATAAAACTATTAGAAAATACCAGTCCCATACAAGCAAATGAGGTGCGCTGACGCAGCCTTCATGTTGTGACATCACAAAACAGGGCTGCATGGGTCGACATGAGGGCATGTTTTCAGGATTGGGAAGTCGGTGCGTTTTTGGCCCTGTGTACTGATTTTAATTTTATGAGGGATGTAGCTTTTAAAATACAAAGAGTTTTTTTGCCACACTTGGTGACAACGCTACTGAGGGGGTAAATTGTCAAGCAGACTGGGGGAGCAGCACCATGCAGGGTAGGAACCTACTCTTTAAGGCTTAGGCTTTAAAAACATACTTATCTGGAGTTCTCTTCCACAGTGACAGGCTATTGGGCCAAAAATTGTAAACATTTTGAAGGACAGGAAGGTTAATTATGGTCAGCTAGCCACTGGCATGTAGGTGCAGCACCCAACGGCAATGATAAACCTCAATCCATGCACCCCCCTTTCCAGTTCCGGAGTATTACATAAACTGAAGTTCTGAGACTACTCCTCTCAGCTCCAGACAATACCAGTTCAGGGTCTGATGGGCTGGAACCCAGGCTTCTAAAAATCGCTGCCCCGCTTATAGCCTCTCCCCTAACCAAAATCTTCAATCTATCTCTACGTCATGGCTCGGTCCCCAGCATCTGGAAAATAGCCAAGGTCACACCCATTCTAAAAAAGGGTGATCCCAAATTAATCACGAACTACCATCTTATAGCTATCCTCTCCCTCCTTAATAAAATCCTGGAAAAACTTGTAGCAACCCAAACCCTAGACTACCTGCAGAAGTATAACCTTTTGTCCAGCTCCCAACACGGTTTCCGAAAGGGACACAGTACGTCTACCGCCCTCCTCAAACTCACTAACGATATCTTTTCTGCTATGGACTCTGGCCTCCTGACAGGTGCTATCTTCATCGACTTAACAAAAGCTTTTGACCTGGTAAACCATTCCCTCCTTCTTTCAAAACTTCGCTTCTTAGGTTTCTCTACTGATGCAGTGGCCTGGTTTAACAGCTACCTGTCCGGTAGGAAGCAGGCCATTGTTTTCAATTCAGCCACATCCGATCCCTCATCTGTCCATGTTGGAGTGCCCCAGGGCTCCATACTCGGCCCCTTGCTCTTCTCTATTTTCATAAATGACATCCCGTTGCTTGCTTCAGCCTGCTCAACCTTGCTTTATGCAGACGACCTAGTGATTTATCACAGTGCAAGAACACACCTGACCTCAACCAACCTCTTACCTCTGACTTCTCTGCTATTCAGTCTTGGCTAACGGAGAACAAACTCATTCTTAACATTAGCAAGACTCACTCTATGCTCTTTGCATCGCTAGCCAAACTTAAAATAAACACAGATGCCCTAAAAATCACCTGTGCTGATGGCTCCACACTGATTAGCACGAACTCCTTCAAGTACCTGGGCATTACTCTGGATGAATCCCTTTATTTTGATTTACACATAACGAACACTTGTAAATCTGTTAACGCAAAATTAGGTGGTGCCTACCGCACCAGCTATGCCCTTACCCCTTCGGCTAGACTAGCTGTGGCTCAAGGCTTTCTGCTCCCTGCCCTGGCTTATGGATCGGTCACGTATCTATCTGCCTCCAAATCCTCCCTCCACAAGTGGGACACCACCTATAACAATATCTGCCGTTATGCCTCAGCATCCCCTCGTTTCACACACCATTGCCAACTCTATTCTGACCTAAAAATGGCCCTGCCCTTCTGCCCATCGGCTCCAGTCCCTTGGGTCACTTATAGATAACACTGTCCGCACTGGTATCCCTTCATCACCCGCCTGTCTGCTCCACTCTCACCCTCTCTCCTATGGGCTCTGATCTGCTGACCTAGCCCCCTTCCACATTCCCAGATGCAAAACTAACATGGGTACACGCGCTTTTGCACATATGGCCCCAAAATACTGGAACTCGTTACCTCCAAATGTTCATGAAGCACCTACCCATACTAGCTTTAAAACACATCACTGGGAACATCTGCAAACAATCAGCCAATGTACCTGCTTTAATCCGCCTCAGACTACTTCATCTCCCCACCCTCTCTTCCATTAAACTACCTTCCTCCTGTACGCCACTTCCCTACCTCTCCCACTTCCTAGCTCTCATGTTCTGTTTCTCTCATCCCCACCTTTTTCTCCCCTCCCCCCCTCCTCTCCCTCTCTCATCTCATCCTCAGTTTTGGCACTTACTGTACTTTGCTGTGTGTTAACCTTTATTTGCAAATGCCTGTTTCACTTATGGTTTTAACCTTAGTTGTGTATTTTACCTAAATGTTTTTCCTGTTTCTGCCTCTTACTGTAACATTATCTCTTATATTCAAATGTGGCTTACTCTTTGAATTAACTGTTTAATTGACTTGTTGCTGGTCACATTCTAACTGTGTTCACCAATCTCATGTGCTGCGTCACATGTATGCTCATTTTGTATGTTCAACTGTCTCTCTCCCGGGTCGTGCCTGAAAATAGGCATTGCTATGCCTAGTGCACTCACCCAGTTACCAAAAGCAAATAAATAGATAAATGCTGCCACTACCACTCGCAAAGCCAGTGGCCCGAGTTTGTGAACGAGTCATCAGGGGCCAAGTGAGGGAAAGATGATTGAGCATCCCACTGGTTGCCCTCCTTGGTTAGAGAGGAAGGGATGTGATCCTCGCTGCTACACTGCCACCTGGGGGACAACAGGTGACTGTGCCACAGGGGACACTGGGGGAAGGGAGATACTGTGTGCACTTCTGGTTCCCACACTTAAGGAATGACAAGGGACAGGGTGGAAGCGGTGCAGAGAAGGGTATATAATCAAAATGATTCAGGGAGAGCTGAGAAGGGCTTACATGGAGAGATGGGAGGAACTCAACGTGCATAATGGAGGCAAGAATGGAGTTGTTACTAGTGACTGATAACACAAGCGCCAGAGGGAACTGTGGCGGGGAATAGATTTAGGAGGGACATCAGGAAGTATTTCTTCACAGAAGGAGTCTTGGTTGTGTGTAACAGGTTACCAAGGGATGTCAGCTGTGTGTAATCAGTGGGGGGAATCAAACATGGGTAGGACAGACACATGGGACTGGTAGGGACATCAGCAAAAGAAGGGGGGAACATGAATGATGGGCCTCTACGGCCATCTTAAACAGCAATAGGCAGGGCAGACTGGATGGGCAGCAGGGCCTTTTTCTGACAACAATTTCTGCATTCTTGTTTCTGTTTCATTCATGAAAAGGGGTAGGACCACAACCAGGGAGTAGCCGTGCCACAGTCAAAATACTGATAAGAAAAGACACAAGGGACCAGCACCTGCTGAAAAGGCTTGTAGTTACTTACATAGCTCCAAAAGAAAGGAGAATGGACTCGAAAGTATCCAGTGCAAAAAACTTTATTCCGTTACAATGTGCTAATGAAGTGTAGCCCAGGTGCTACGTGCCAGTGGGCTACTACCCCTGCCTTTGACTGCCACACAGGTTAAGGGCCCTGAGTTCTGCTGCAATGGTGGTTGGGGGTTCTATTCCAAAATGGAAAGAAAGTAGCGCAGTGCCTCCACCCAGAGTAAAGTTACAGTGGGCCAGGTGTTTGATCAGTACAACCACCTTGGATGCTGTACCTACCCACCTCCCATTCTAGTCACCCCACACACACTGAACACCCTGGTGTTTACCAATACTGTAAAACACATGCACTTAACAGCTATAACTAATGATATGTTCGCACCATAGGAATTGCAAAGAACAAAACACAGCTTTATTGTAGGGGAGGGGCTAAGGGGGGGTACCAGGACACAAGATTGCTACGAGGAAGAGAAAAATGGGTTAATTGAGGTTAACAGGGCCCATAGGCCAGAACATTAACAATGCCCACCCCCCACTGGTACCAGTGCACACCCACTATGTCCTGACTGGGTACCCAGATTTAACACAGGCTTGCTAGATGCCGTGGATTGGCTGGCATTGGAGCCCTTGAAATGGCTCTTTCTAGGATGCTAGCAATTTTTAAACTTTTACTCCCCTTTGGCAGGGCAAGCCCTGGGTTATTCATGGTTCTGCAGGACGGAACTTGGCTACTGGCACAGTAGGTTTAGGCAATTCAGAATCAACCGCTCTGAAGGGCAGCAAGCAAAGAGGCAGGGTCTACTGGTCCGTAAGATGAGTCATTTGATAGCAGCTGGTCGAGCTTGGACTTGCTTGAAGATTCTTGCAGCTTGTCACCTTCTGACTTGCTTGGAGACTCTTACAACTTGTTACCTTCAGCCTGCCAAGCAGGCCAGATTACAGAACCCAGACGCAAGGCCTACTGAGGCCACAAGGAACCCAGACCCAGGATTGACCCCACAGTCCAGCTCCCCTAATGGGTCCAGAGTGCCCTAGCACTCAGACATGCACACATGGTCCCCTGCAACCAAATCTGCCTCACTCGATAGGGGTTAGCAGTTTTCCTACCTGGCTCCAAGTTGCAGCTGTGAAGCTTTTCAGTTTTCACCTTTCTCCTGGGCAAGAACAAACAGCTACAGTGTGCGGCAACCAATTCTCTGATTTCCACATTACCAGTGGCTTTGGCTAATGACTTGCATTCTCTGGATTTGACCTCCACCTTTCCACAGCTTCCACCCTTCCACGCCCGGATTTCAGCAAACAACAGGTTTCCAAACTCTGAATATCTGCAAACCTTTTCCTCCAGTGTCCTCAGATTCTGGTACAGTGCCAACTTTTAGCTCTGGCACACACAGGTTCAAACCACTATTTTCACTTGCTCAGGGTTTTTCCTCACTGATGCATGCTCACTGCAACACTGGATTTCTGGATCTCCAAAACTACCAGGAACTTTCGCCAAATTTCCTTGGATGTTCAGTTGCAACACCACAGTTCTTTCAGCTAGAGAAAATCCTCTTTTCCAATTCTCAGACCATTGACCAATTGACTATCTAAGTCCTGTAAAAGGCCTCCTGCCTTTCCAACACACAGCCTGAGCCCTTCTTGACTCGATCAGAGCCCAGAACAAACTGCCCAGAGTTTCTGAGGTTTCACCAGAAAATCTCAGCCTCTGATTGGTTAATTCCTGCCATCCTTTACAAATATTGATAAACATAAATCTTTTTCAATTATTGATTGGTAATGAGTCTTTGGCGCCTAGATTTAGTTTACACTTCTCCCATAAGTCATTTTTGCTGTCTTTTGGGAACCTAAGTTAATGATTGGCTGTAAATAGAGGTCAAGGCAACAAAGATGGCTGCTAACACACAGTTTATAAAGTTCCACACAGCAGTCCCAACTTTTAAATGATCCTGCAGCAATGACACAGTCTTTATCTTTATTTGCCCCAGTATCCACTAGCAGCCTTTATCCCCTATTAAGTGACTGCTGAATCACATTTATAAACCTTTTGGTTTGCCTGCCACCTCTCCTGATTCATGCAGTCCCCCCAGGCGGCTTGGCAGCTCCTTAATATTCATCCTTGCCTTATTATTATTCATATATCCCCTATTCAGCAGCGCTATTGGTGCTCTTTATTAAAACACTATTGAAGCTCCTTATACGCCTCCTCCAGGTGTCCAACCCTCGATTAACTTATTTTGGGGGGGGAGGGTCAAGACCACTGGGGAGGTGATCATTAAGCCACAGGAGTGGTGAGAAAACGGCCAGGTGCAATTGCACATGTGTGGATGCCAAACTTGCTCCTCCGGCCCTAAAGGGCAAACACACCATGCAAAAGGCTGGACGGAGATGCCGGGATACCCCAGGACCTGGACTGGTGATGGAGAGCACTGAGGGGAGTGGGAGCAAGAACGGGCTCCCAGATCATCCAGTTAGCTCCACCCACGGTGGTGGGTGGGATTACAAGTGTTGCTAAAAATGTTGTTGCAAATCATTCAAACAAAGCATTCACATGGAATTCAGGAATACTTCAAAGCAAAGGAGTCCATTCATAAGTCCTTAAAGTTAATTCATTAAAAACACCATCTGGCATTCAGGCTCTGACACTGCCCCTGGACTGACGCCACCTAATGCCTTTCACACTGTTGGCACTTTTTCAAAGGCTGATGTCCTCAGATCCAAGTATCCTCTGTATACTGATTTTCATAAAGTGACAGTCACACACATATGTAATGAGTTCAGTATTCAATTATGTATAACAAGTACAATAAATAGAATAAAAACATAACAGAAATATGCACACTTCCAAAAACATCAAAAGACACATTAAATTAAAGTTTTAATTTTTTTTTATTTTTATTCGTGCCATCAAGTTAAAACATCTCAGGGCACCAAGAATACTGCTGTAGATAGCACCCATAATTAGGCAAAGCCAAATTGCAAAGATCTGTCACTGTTCTATATTGATGTAGACTCTTAAAATTATGGGGTAGTCCAAGTGCATACCTGAAAACAGAAGATACATAGAATTAATGAATTGCCTTTATAAATAAAACTGTATTAAACAGCCAATGCACCAATCCCCGAAAATCACCAGGAACTTAAGCCCTATACAGAATAAAGCCCTATTTTATTTAAGTAATCAATTCTGAATCTCCAAACAGAAGCCTTTATTTTTTACCCTTTTACTTCTTAAGAAATGGGCCTGTTTCAGTCCTGTCACTTAGACCATTTCCTTCCATGGTACTCAAGGAAAAATCCAATATTTTTCCCTTTTGAGAAGTATGTTGTCATAATCACCCACCACCCCCGGGTATGACTGGTTTCCAAATACCAGTAAAGGTGTAAGCATGTTCAGCTCTATTTCTGGCTTTACAGGTATGTATGGACAAAGAATTTGTAAAGTCACCTTTTTCCATGGCACGGACGTGTTCCCCAGTTCTGGTCTTAAACGCCCTTTTTGTTTTCCCCACATAAAAGCTCCCACATTTACAATGAGCTAGGAAAATAAAACCGAAGGTATTACAGGTTATGAAGCCTCTTACTTTAGCTTCCCTACCTGTAACAAGACTCTTAAAGGACCTAGTTGTTTTCACTTTACAATTCCCACATTAGTGGCATCCCTCGCCCCTTGCTGGTAGCCACATGTGGGGTTTGTCGGGTAGGGGCTGTACAGAGTGCACGAAAATATTTTTAATATTTTTCCCCTACAATATACCACTTTGGGGCCCTCAATGTCCAAATCCTTCAGACACTGTTTTTTTTTTTTGATTAAGTGCCAATATTTCCTGACAGTAGACACAATTTGATGTGACTGGGAGTTAAAAGTTATACCAAAAGCTACCTGATGATTACACACATTATTCCTCACTTTCTTCTGTAGTAGTTCCTCCCTAGATGTAGGAATATGTGTCAGATATGACAGGAACTACTACAGAAGAAAGTGAGGAATAATGTGTGTGATCCTCAGGTAGCTTTTGGTACAACTTTTAATCCACAGTCACATCAAATTGTGTCTATTATCAAGAAATATTTTCACTTAAGCAAAAAAGACCAGAGTCCGAAGGACTTGGGCATTGAGGGCCTCAAAATTACTGGAAATTACCAACCCATCTCCCTCGTCCCCTCTCTAGCAAAGATTCAAGAATCCATTGTCCTCACAAGTCTCGGTGACTTTCTCACTTCCACAAATATCCTTTCCCCTGTCCAATCAGGGTTCAGAAAATCTCATTCCACCTCCTCCTCCCTCCTTTGCTTCACCGATTTCATACTCTCAGCCATGGATCAACGTCATTTACCTCCACCATATTCATTGACCTTGCAAAAGCATTTGATTCTTTCTTTCATCCCCTCATCATAAACAACCTCCATGCTGCTGGACTATCCACCTCAGTGGTTAAATGGTTTAACTCATAACCTTACTGGTGGACACCAAGCTGTGCAGGTCAGAAATATCCTTCCTCCTCCCCTTCCCATCCTTCCTGGTGTTCCCCAGGCTCCATACATGTGATTGTCCTCTTTTCTCTCTTTATTAACAACCTCCCCTCTGTCTACTGCCCTGCCCACATACATATGTATGCAGACGACACTGTCGTCTACCTGTCTGGCCCCTCTGCTTCACATGTTCAAATCCTCCTCCAACGTGACTTTCACGTGGTAATAAAATGGTTCCAGGATCATCGCCTCAAAATAAATGCCCAAAAAGTAGCCATGTCATTCGACTCGAAGCAAAAACTAGCTAGGCTTCCCTTCCTTCCTTCCAAAGATCATTACTCTGGCCAGCAGCCCCCTTGACATGGTCCCTAACTATAAATATCTTGGAGTTTGGCTCAACCCGTCCCTTGATTACTCATCTCACCTAGATGCCCTGCACTCAAAACTTTGCCCCAAATTGGGAATGCTCTTCAGGCACAAGAACTGTCTCCCCCTCCCAGTCCATCGTGACTTAATAACCAAATGGATCCTCCCAGTTATTGGCTAAGCCGACATCATCTACTGGTCTTCACCTGCCACCTCACTTGCCAGCCTGGATGTACTTTTCCATGCTTTGTCTCTTTGCCTCAAACTCCCTTTTCTTGACATACCACTGTGACCTATATTACACCCTCTCCTTCCCCACCCTACAGCAGAGACGCTTAGCTCACTGCCTTACCTTTATCTCTAAATATTGGTTCAAATCCCTCTCGTCTTATCTCGCCTCTCTTCTCACTCTACCCCCTGCGCTCCTGTTCTTCCCATACTTTCACCCTCCCCAGAGCCCCCAGTTTGGCTGGTCAACACGCTTTCTCCTTTCCCTTCCCTTTGGAACAAGCTCCCTACCTCCACTTGTCTTACCCCTTCATTTCTGGAACTAAAGCATCTGCTTAGACAATCTCTAGTAACCTCCTGCAGTTGCCCCTAAGCTTCTATCTGTTAAGTTGTCTCCTGACTCCTCCCTTCTGGTTGGCTCACCTGTCCTTCTTTGCGGTTATTATCTTTTATTTTGTTGAAATCTGCTTAACAATTGTATTTTGCACCTATGCTATGTAACTTTGGTTTATTTCAATGCATCATAATGTACACTTTATTTTATCACTCTGTAGTTTGTATTTTATGTGTATTTGTCACCCTTTTCATGGTCTGCTCCCCAATCCCCCAGGTCGCACCTGGAAGAGAGCCTCAGCTCAGTGTGCCTTTCCCGGTAACCAATCCTTAACTAAATAAATACATAAATAAATAACAGTTGTATATCATAGGGGAAAAAAATATACGAACATATGAACATATGAAGAAGTCAGCAGAAGAAGACCATTTGGTCTATCAAGTCTGCTCGTATTGCAGGGTCCACAGCTTGAGCTAATGTCCCTGCCCTCCCTCCCCAAGATCCTTACCTTCCCCCTGTGCCTATCCCAGCCTCTCTTAAAGCTGCCAAATGTCTTTAACGAGATCACCTTTTCCAGCAGTGCATTCCAAGTTTCCACCACCCTCTCTGTGAAGAAGTGCTGCCTGACGTACCTCCTAATCCTCCCACCCTCCAGCTTAAGACTGTGCCCCCTCGTGTTATGGTTGCCACTCAGCTTAAAGAGACTCTCCTTATCAACCTTATTTATCCCTTTCACATACTTGAAGGTCCCAATCATGTTTCCTCTTTCTCGCCTGTCTTCCAGGGAGTACATGTTCAATGCCCTCAACCTCTCCTCATATGCCTTACCCTGCTGACCAGCTATCATCTTTGTAACCCTCCTCTGGACCTTCTCAAGCAGGTTAATGTCCTTTTTGAGGTGTCAGCACCAGTACTGAACTCTGTACTCTAGATGCGGCCTTACCAGTGACCTGTACAAGGGCAGTATAACCTCCTCTCTCCTACTACTGATCCCCCTAGATATGCATCCCAGCATCTTGTTTTCCTTTGCTGCTGCTTTCTTGCATTGCGTAGCGTGCTTCAGGTCACTAGTGATCATCACTCCCAGGTCTTTCTCCTCCTCTGATGCAGATACTTGGACTCTACCCAGGTAGTACTCTGTCCTGGGATTCTTGGCTCCAATATGCATAACTTTGCACTTCTTGGCATTGAAGCCAAGCTGACAGATCCTGGACCACCTCCCCAGCTTTTCCAGATCTCCCTGTAGGTCCTGTATCCCTTCAGCTGTGTCCACTCTCCCACGGAGCTTGGTGTCATCCATGAATAGGCATATTTTGTCCTTAATGCCATCCCCAGTGTCATTGATGAAGATGTTGAACAACACTCGCCCCAGCACCGAGTTCTGCGGGACCCCACTGGTTACCTCCCTGGTGCCAGATAATTCTTCCCCCCACAACTACCCTCTGGGTTCTGTCCCTCAACCAGTTTTCCACCAATCTGGCCATCTTTTCCCCAACTCCGAGATACACCAACTTTCTGATCAACCTTTTGTGGGACACAAAGTCAAAGGCCTTGCTGAAATCAGGATAGAGGATGTCTACTGCTTGGCCCCTGTCTACTGTCTTGGTGACACAGTCAAAGAAGTCAATCAAATTTGCTTGACACGCTCTCCCCCTCATGAACCCATGCTACCTCACATCCTGGAAACCATGCTCCTCTAGATATTTAACCAACCTTTCATTTAGTATGGTCTCCATGAACTTGCCCACAATGGAGGTCAGACTGACTGGTCTGTAATTCCCTGGGTCATCATTGGGACTGCTTTTGTGGAGGGGCACTACATGTGCTGTTCTCCAGTCCTGCGGTACCATGCCTGACTCCTGTGAACTATTAAATAGGTCTGCCGGTGGCCCTGCCAGCTCCTCAGCCAGTTCCTTTAATACCCTTGGATGTACTCTGTCCGGGCCTGTGATTTGTCCACCTTCAATGCCAGCAGCCCCTCCCTCACTATTCTCCTCTATCACTGCATCTGTGTTCCCCTCCCTTCCGCTCCTCTTTTCCCTTCTGTAGGCACTGGTCCATCCTTCTCCCTGGTGAAGACAGAACAGAAGTATTCATTTAGTATCTCTGCTTCCCCCCATTATCCTCCACCCACTCCACCCCTTTCTTAAGCCTAACAATCTCTTCCTTCTTGTCCCTTTTCTCACTTATATAATGAAAGAAAGCCTTCTTCCCCTTCTTAATTCCTTCAGCTATCTGCAACTTCTTCTGTGCCTTTGCTTGCTTACTTGTCTCATTAGCCAACCTTAGGTCATTTTCCCTGCCCACATCTCTCTTGGTATTTCTAAATTTTCTATAGGCCAGCCTGTTTTCCCTTACTGGCTGGACAACCCCAGAACTGAACCAGCTGGGTGCTTTGGCCCTTGTGTTCTTCCCCCAGAGCCTAACGCACTCATCTGTGGCAACCAGTATTTTTTTCTTAATGATGGACCACCTTTGGTCCACCCCCATCTCTGCTCTGATGCACTCCAGATGGCTGCTTAGCACTTTGCCCATTTTCCTGAAGTTCACCCTCCTGAAATCCAAGATTTTGGTCTTAGTCTGGATGCTTTCCCTACCCATATCCAACTAGACCCACACTATGCAATGGTCACTTCCACCCAGTAGCTCCCTGACCATTATTTCCTGTACATGCTCCCCATTTGTGAGCACCAGATCAAGAATTGCCTCAGCTGTTGTTGGTTCAGTGATGCCCTGAGTCATTATAGTAAAGATATCATTGTACACTCTGTACAGCCCCTACCTGACAAACCCTGTATGTGGCTACCAGCAAGGGGCGAGGGATGCCACAAATGTGGGAATTGTAAATATTGTGCAGTAGTGACAAAAACCAGGTCCCTTAAGAATCCTGTAACAGGTAGGGATGCTAAAATAAGGGGCATCATAACCTCTAATACCTGCAATATTATTTACCTGACTCCGTGTAAATGTGAAAGCTTTTATGTGGGGAAAACGAAAAAGGCATTTAAGACCAGAACTGGGGAACACGTCCGTGCCATTGAAAAAGGTGACGTTACAGATTCTTTAGCCATACGTATTTGTAAAGCCAGAAATAGAGCTGAACATAATTTCGCCTTTACTGGTATTGAGAAACCAGTCATGGAAAGGGGGGGGGGAAGGGATTATGACAGCATAGTTCTCAAAAGGACACAATATTGGATTTTTCCCTTGAGGGCCATGAAAAGAAATGGTCTAAATGACAGGACTGAAAAAGGCCCATTTCTTAAGAAGTAAAAAAGTAAAATGAAGATTCAGAAATGATTACTTAAATAAAATAGGGCTTTATTCTATATAGGGTTTACGTTCCTGGTAATTCTCAGGGACTGGTACTCTGGCTGCTTAGGATAGTTTTGATTATAAAGGCAATTAATTATTTCCATGTGTCTTCTACGCACCTTGACTACCCCATAATTTTGCGAGTCTACATCAATACAAATTAGTGACAAATCTTTGCAGTTTGGCTTTGCCTAAAAATGGATGCTATCTACAGCAGTATCCTTGGTGCCCTGAGATATTTTAACTTGGTGGCATGGCTAAAAGTCTAAAAATGTAAAACTTTAATTTAACATGTCTTTTGATGTTTTTTGAAGTGTGCATATTTCTATATGTTTTTAATCTGTTTATTCTATTTGCTATACATAGTTGAGTACTGAACTTGTTACATATGTGTGTGTGACTGTCACTTTAAGAAAACCTTTATAAAGGAGATACTTGAAATTGAGGATGTCAGCCTTTGAAATAGTGCCAGTAGCATGAAACGCATTATGTGACATCAGTCCAGGGGTGGAGTCAGAGCCTGAATGCGAGTCAGCGTTTTTAATGAATGAAACTTTAAGGACTTGTAAATTAATTCCTTTGCTTTGAAGTATGCATGTGTTCCATGTGGATGCTTTGTTTGAATGAGTCACAACAACATTTTTTGCAACACTTTATCAGCACTTAATAAAGAAATAACGTTTTTTGCACTGGATACTTCGGAACCCATGGTCCTTTCTTTTGGAGCTACATAAGTAACTACAAGCCTTTTTAGCAGGTGCCAGTCCCTTGTGTCTTTCCTTATTCTTGTTTCTATACCTAATTTAATATACCTGACCTTTTCCAACCATGCATGTAGATCTGTTTCACAATATTTGCAGTTATGACAGTGTTATTACTTTTGTGGATGTCATGGCAGCTGGAGTGTGAGTGGATGCTGCACATGCTTTGAGAATTGGGCCCTTGAAGTAAAATGTTCCCTTATTTCACAACAAATTACTTTGTACAATATAGTATTATGTGTTATGAAACAGTGTTTCAGTAGTGTTTTATATCTGTAATCTATATTTGTACTTTATATTAACTTAGGCATCGGTCCAGAGGAGGAGGATGTGTCCAGCCCCCTGTTTAGCCAACGTAGTCTAAGCAGGTACCACCATACACAAACCAAAGGAAGAGAAAATATTGGCAGTATCAGTGAAAGGCCAAAAAGTATGAATGACAATTGCTTTGTATGCATTCCTGAGTCTCCTTCATACACTCCTCTGGCAACTGTCATGGATCTGAAATGTGAGAGCGGTTGACACTGATGATAGCGATGAAGATGATGGTGATTGTGGTGGTGGTGGTGGTGATGAAGAAAGAAAAGAAACAGAAAGTCAAGACCCCCACACTGTCGAAGTTGGACTCATAAAATATGGTGTATATAACAACAAAGAACAAACTATCCCAACCTTTAAAAATGTGGAAGAATTTGCTGCAGCCTTTGTTGACAGTGCAATGCAGTCTGCATTCTCACTTTTGTTTGACAAAGAAAAACCACCGGAGGGCAATGTGCCAAAGCTGGTCTTACACAGACTCTCGAGAGTTTATATCTATGATCTGTCAGATAAGCAGCCTCCTGAGCTCACAGATGTCCATCAGCTATCTGAGGATACCTCACATTCCATAGAAGAGGATGGTAAAAAACATGATTTGTCTGACAGTATAGAGGATGACAGCTTGCTGTCAGAGTATGGAACAGAAGAAGACAGCGACGATGGTAGAGATCCTTTGACCGTCAGAGGTCGACATTATGATTTTAGAAGCCAAAAAGGATTTGAAAGGTTTAAAAAATTTCTTCTAGGGACATCTGGCGAGAAGTATTGGTTGCTGTGGATAGATATCGAGAGACTTAAAGTCATCAAAGGTACTACAAGGAAGCAAAGGTATTGCTCACAGTTTTATTTACTTTAATTGACAAAGCATAAATTAGGTAGCATAACCACCTGGTAAATATATTATAGTTTCCAAATTAAGCAGATGAATAATTTATTTAGTGGTAGCAATAAATCATGATATGATCACCATTCCCTGAAGCTGACATATAAAATGATCGATTTTTGATTAACAACAAATTATACATGTTCAACAGAAAAAGATTAAAGATAGAGTATACTGTACTATAGGACATACGCTAATTATAGTTTTTCATGATTAATTACAAAGAAAGGAAAATAATCTATTACTAGTTATACTATAGCTTAGGGGTACAGTAATATAACTGGAGCACTCTTACTCCACTGATGTCATCGTGCGTTAATATCACAGCCATCTTTGGGGTTATTCGGGAGTACTTCATTTAAAAAAAATGAGCCTATTTATTTATTTACATTTTTCCAACGTAAGGGAACTTGGCGGAGTCAGTAAGTAAATGCATCTTTACTTGACTATGTCTTTGCACTGCCATGCTACTGTATGTGTGTCCATGAGAAATTCATGACACCATAAAGGTGATGGTTTCAGTGTCATTTAATCTTTGTAACAACACCCATGGTTGTTGAAAGCTCTTGCCGCACAACAGAGTGCATCTTAAGTAAGCAATCTCCAACATTAGGTTATGCATTGAAGCATTTCAATGCAAACCCCAGGGCTGTTGTGAAGCAAAAGGTGTAGTGGAGTGCCTTATGCCCCTAGGAAGTGCATCAGAATGCTTTAATACAGGCTATGTTATTGCACTTATAAAATGTCTTTCTGTTGTTTCCTAATAGTTTCTCTGGCCATACAAAATGAGCAGATGACCATGCATTGATGTGTTTTTAATGCACACTAATGTGATGCGTCTTCGCCAAAGAAATTACCCTATTGGTTTATGCCACTTTATGCATATTAGGCAGCTTAGCAGGGAGATCCTGGGATTATACTATGAAGTTTCATTTAAGCATGGTAAGTATTATTGTTTGTATATATAATATGTATGTATGTTTTTATTCTTGGTTAAAATCAATGTCACTAATAGCACAGATGACTTCATACACAAACATGCGGGGGGAGGTTGGATGGAGTGCCGTGGGTGCAGGACAGTGGTGTCACAGGGCTCTGGGAGCATGGATGCTATGTACACTGTAGTAAGCTTCATGCCCTGTGGCTTGAGCTCAAGGCTGCAAGGTCTGAAATATGCTTCTTGTAGGCCAAGCCTGGCGGGGCATTAGGACTACTACATACTTCACAGCCACAGAGGACTCCACGAACCAGCACACATGATTGGACAATGGTAGAGGGAGGGGGGAAGCAAACTAAAAGGGTACTACCTATGAGACAGGGTGTGCATACTTTCAACAGGTTCTTACTTCTGATGGAGGAGGTTTCACAGTATCCCTCAACAAGTTGGCTGAAATTGGTACACCTGTGGAGTGGGTGTCATCCACTGTGGGATGAGCCAAAGAGGATAGGGGAGTCTAAAGGAGGAGCAAGATAATATTAGTAATAGAGGGGGTGGTGAGTTTGGCACACAAATCAGGGCAAAGTTCTTTGTTGCCACGGGACAACAGTGGTGGTACTGATGAGGAAGGTGGGAGGCTGGACATGGTGGTGCAGGTAGGCATGCATGACCTGGCCAGGATGAAACATAGATACATAGACAGTGTCGGCAGATAAGGGCCTACAGCCCACCCAGTCTGCCCATTTGAGCTTGTAAGTTTACTTTATGTTGTTCTAGAAGTCTGTTGCCCCTTAACCCTGACTTCCAGAATTCCTTTATGTCTATCCCATGCATTCTTTAATCCCGTGATTGTTTCAGCCCCCACCACTTCCTCTGGCAGGGTGTTCCACTTGTCCACCACCCGTTCTGTGAAGAAATTCTTCCTCACATTTCCTATGAATAGTCCTCCCTCCAACTTCATCCCATGCCCTCTAGTCCTGGAACATCTTTTTCACTTAAAAATAGTGTATTCCTGCACCCTGTTCCTCCCTGTAAGATACTTGTATGTCTCTATCATATCCCCTCTCTCCCTCCTCTCTTCCAGGGAGTACATATTCAGCTCCTTCAGTCTGTCCTCATAGGACTTGTGATGCAATCCATGTACCATCTTTGTTGCCCTCCTCTGAACCTTCTCTACCCTGTCTATGTCCTTACGTAAGTAAGGTCTCCAGAACTATACGCTGTACTCCAGGTGGGGCCTCACTAGCGTCTTGTATAGTGGAATTATGACCTCCCTTTTCCTGCTGGTGATGCCCCTGCCTATGCATCCCAGCATCCTATTTGCTTTACCTGCTGCCTTGTCACACTGTTTCCCTGCCTTGAGGTCATCGGAGATGATAACCCCAAGATCCCTTTCTTGCTTGGTGCATGCTATATCCTCACCCCCCCCCAACTGATATATTGTGCCAGGGTTTTTGTGCCCCATATGCATTATCTTGCACTTCTTTGCATTGAATTTCAACTGCCAAACCCCTGGCCATTCTTCAAGTTTCTGCAGGTCTCTTCTGATTCTGTCTACACCCTCTGGTGTGTCTGCTCTGTTACAGAGCTTTGTGTCATCAGCGAACAGGGAAATTCTGCCTTCTAGGTTCTGCGAAATGTCACTGGTGAAGATGTTGAATAGGACCGGTCCCAGCACTGATCCCTGTGGTACCCCACTGATCACTCTTCCCTCTGTGGCGTGACAGCCATTTACCACCATCCTCTGTGTCCTGCTGTCAAGCCAGTTACCTACCCACCACACTACTGTCCTGCCCACACCCATATTCCCCACTTTGTGTAATAGTCTCTTATGTGGCACCGTGTCAAAGGCCTTGCTGAAGTCCAGATAGGCCATGTCCACTTCCCTCCCCTGAACCACCTCTCTAGTCACCCAGTTGAAAAATTCAATGAGGTTGGTCTGACATGACCTCCCTCTGATGAAACCATGCAGCCTTGGGTCCTGTAGTCCATTGACAACCAGATGCTCCCCCAGTTTCTCCTTCAGTAGTGCTTCCATGATCTTCCCCACTACCGAGGTGAGGCTGGCTGGTCTGTAGTTCCCCGCTTCTTCTTTGTGAAAAAAGATTGCATTCAGGCAATACAAAAAGACACAGGCAGAAAAGGATAGGGAGAAGTACCATGAGAAGCAAAGGGAGGCAGGGAGGACAGTAAGGGAAGCCAAAGCTCAGACAGAAGAGTACATTACAAAATCAGAGGGTAGAGGGGACAAAACCTTTTACAGGTAATAAGTGAAAAAAGAAAGGCAAAGGGAGGAATAGTGACACTGAAGGGGCAGGATGGGAGCCGCATGGAGGATGACAACAGTAAAGCTGACATATTGAATAGGTATTTCTGCTCAGTCTTTACTGAGGAAGAGGAGGGTAAGGAGTCTGAAGGAGTACAAGGGGTGGGAATGGTGCAGAAATGGACACAAGTCCCTTCACATGAGAAAGGGTCCTGAAGGAACTGGAAGTAATCAGAGTTGATAAAGCAATGGGGCCAGATGGGGTGCACCCCAGGGTCCTTAAAGAACTAAGAGAGGTGGTGGCTGAACCTCTGGCAACCCTTGTCTGCCATCCTTTGGATGGCTAGCATCAGCTCCCTATATGTTTCTTCCTTCCTTCTGGGCTGGTGGTCTATAGACCACACCTGTGTGGATGGCTGGCCCCATTTTCATTTCCAGCTTAACCCACAGTATCTCTCCCCCATTTTGTTCCTCCTAGATCTCTGTGGCCCTTATGTCATTTTTCACATACAGTGCCACTCCTCCTCCCTTCCTACCTGCTCTGTCTCTTCTGAATATGTTGTAGCCAGGTATGGCTATCTCCCAGTCGTGGTTATCATTACACCAGGTTTCTGTGATGGCCACAATGTCCAGGTCTGACTGCACCATGACAGCTTCCAGATCCTCCATCTTGTTGCTAAGGCTCCTGGCATTCGCACACATGGCTTTCCATGATTTGACCTCCCTAGACTGTTTAGCTGTTCTACTCCAGCCCCTTCCCTGGTTGTCATTTATCCCTGGTTCTCCTTGCTGTCTGCCCTTCTGTTGAATTTTGCCCCTTTTCTGCCTATCCACCTCTTGAGCACTTATCTCCATCTTTTGTACACTGCTTTGTAGAGATATCCACTCCTCTGGTTCACTGGTCCCACTGCTAGCTGTGGGGGGTGGGCAGTTAGGTCCCCTCCTAGTTGGCCTGCCACCCCCCCTTGGCTAATTTAAATGCCTGTCAATGTAGCATTTAAACTTATCGTTGAGCGCTTTGATTCCCCTCCAGGATGGATGCAGGCTGTCAGGCTTGAACAAGCCTCCATCCCTCCAGGTGGGTCCCCAGTCGCCAATGAATCCAAACCCTTCCTCACAGCACCAGTTTTTTAATTTTTATTTATTTAGTTTTTGTTGACCGGGTAAGTGCATTAGACAAATTCTGCCTATTTTCAGGCACGACCTGGGGAGGAGGATACAGATGAATGCCAACTGACCTTGAACCAGATTAAACTGTTGGTGGTATTTTTGTGAATAGGGGGAACTTTGGCCAGGGCACCAGGGAAATTCCCCTACTCTTCAGTGGGGGAACCTCTGTCCAAGATGGTGGCCACATCCTTGCCTGCTGTGGAGGAAGCTATGGAGGTGGCAGACATGGTCTCGGCTCCTGCCTCTGATTTATTGGAGACCTCGAGTGAAGTCAGGGATATTCTGAAGGATACTGCTGCTACTTCTGGTTCTGAAATACATTTGCAGGACGCTGTGCTTGAACCTCTGTTACCCTAGTGATATGGATTCTCAGTCTCCTCTGCCTGCTGTTGGAGTTGAGGAGGAGCTCTCTCTGATACTGATACTGCTTGCCCCGAAGAAAAAGAGATTCAGGAACATTCGGCTCCGGCTGAACGCCGTTTTGCGATCACTAAAATGAAACTGCATCAAGAACTGAAGCGGCTACATGCCGACAATTCGGGTGTGAGCACTACTTCTTCTCCTGTTGTATTTGGCTGTTCTCTGGGCCAGAACTCGGTGACGCCCTTGCCTACTGCTGCAGAAGCCTGTCAGGGAATGCCTGTTGTGTCAACTGCTGCTTTACTGCCGCCCGCTTCCCAGCTGACTACTGTGAGTACTGCTTCTGTTATTACTGATGCAGTGTTGTCTCCCTCTACCTCTGAACCCTCAGTTGTAAAACCACTTGCTGCGCCTACCTGGACTGTTGACATGGCTTTACGAGGTGCTGGATGGGTGCAGGAGCCCGTTGCTGGGCAGTGGATATTGGGCCCTTCTCCTATTCGGTCTCCCTGCCCTGAAGACTTTCCTGAGCTGCGGCATGAGTCCAGCAAGTCTGTGGCTTCTTCTGACCCCTTGTGTTTGCCGAAGGAACTGGAGATGACACAGAACCCTGTTTTGGGACTTTTGCAGGGTTCTCCACTTCAGGCATCCTCTCCTGCTGTGTCTCTGGGGACTTCGGCCCTGGGTTCTCTACAGCAACCCCCGAAGCAGGATGAACCAGGTCATTCTTTTTCCTCTCTGTTTAATTTCCCAGTTCTGGCTGCTAAGAGGCATAATGCTGTCCATTTATCTTATGTGGGGGGTTTACCTGAGCCTCCGGATCGAGTGTATGTAGCGCGTACACTTATTAAAGATTCATTAAAAATTTTTTCCCATGAGATATATGCTGCAGTATGATTCACATCTCGGGTGAATCTACTTTTAATATAAGTTTTCAAACGTCTCGTGGCTTGGAGCGTTTTTGGACAAAGTACTATGCTTTGAAGACTACTGCTTTATGGACTCCATTTCAGGCCATTCCCCTCTCTAAACCAACCTATAAGACTATTACTATTTTGTTTTGGAACGAGGGTGTTGACGTGCCTGATGTTCTTTACTGGTTGAAACAATGCTGTACTGTTCAGGGACAGCCTGAGGCTATTCTGGACACGGAGAATATTTGGACTGGAGTCTGGAAGGTCAAAGTCTTACTGAATACTACTGATTCTGGCTCTGTACACTTGTCTAACTCTTTTTTCATAGGCCATGATAGGGGGGTCCTGTTTTACCCGGGCCAGCCAAAGGCTTGTTAACGGTGTGGTGACCCCTCTCACCTTAGTAATGTGTGTGATAAGGTGAAGTGTAATGTTTATGTGAGTTGGGTCATGTGGGGGCTCACTGTCTGAATGAGTGTGAATGCAACCTTTGTGACGAGCTGGGGCATACGTTTCAGAATTGTCAGTGGGCTGCCCATAACCAGGATTTACATGATGGTGGGGTGGATCAGCGTCTTATTATTACCCAAGCGCAGAAGGCTTGTATCCGTGCTACTTCAGTTGCACTGCCTCCTGTAGTCCCTCAGTCCCTACCACAGGTCTCTATTTCTGTTGTTGTCCCAGGTGTAGTGCCTCTGGTGGTTTCTCTTCCTGAGATCCCCACGGTTGCAGCCTCACCTACTCCTGCACCTGATCAGTTCGTTCAGCCTGTCCCTGATTCTGTTCCAGGTCCTAGCAACATGCCACCCCCTAGAGAACCCACTTGTGTTGCTCATCGGAGGTCGATGAGGAGTAACCCTCGGGTGTTACTCTCCCCTCCTATAGCCCTGGAGTCCTCCCCTGTACCCCTGTCTAATTCCTTTGAGCTTTTACAACCTGTCTCAGACGATGCTGGAGGTGAGTCTGACTCTTCCTCCATTGCTTCTTCTCTCCCTGATGGAACAACTGACTGAATGACAACTTGGTACTGGTCTCTCTCAGAAGTGGAAGGCCAGGGTGAAACTTAAGGGGAAAAAAGTAGTTGGGAAAAGGAAATCGTGATGAGTTTTTCTGCCCTGTTCATGTTCTATGTCTCATTTTGCTTGCCGCACTATTAATGTACTGTAAATAGTGTGAAGCATACGGCAAAGAGGCGATTACTTTTTCCTTTTTGAGGCTTTTGCCCTTGGGGATTTTTTTGTTGCAGGACACCAGATTCCATACAACACATGAGATCCGACAAGCACAGAAGGACTGGTAATTAGGCCCCTCCTTTTGGTCTATTGGTCAGGACTCCTGTTCGGGACTGGGGATCTTAATTAATGTTCCTGAGTTCCGTTTGCTTAAATTGATTAATGTGGCCCCTGGTAGAGCGCTCATTTTGGATTTTGTACTTGGGTCCTGTCCCTATCGGGTGATTAATATTTATGCACCTCAGACTAAGACTGCACGTATAGCTTTATTTTCTTTAATCCACCTTTATTTGCACACATCTTTTCAAGTTTTATTTTCTGGAGACTTTAATTGTGGTTTGAGTCTTCATGATAAGAGTTCTTTTGCTACTACTAAGAAGTTGTTCTGTGATTCTCATGAATTGGGGAAATTGGTTCGCACTGCTCATTTAACTGATGCCTATTTCTCTTTTGCCAAGCAACACACTCCTATGTTTCAAAAGGGTAAACTGGCCACCCAGATTGATTTTGTTTTTTTGTCTCGCACTTTATCTGTTACTTCTGCCTTGGTACAGGCAGTCGCGTTTTCAGACCATAAACTGCTTTCTGTTGGAATTAGACTTACTGTCCCTTTACATAAAGGTCCCAGGCTTTGGAAATTCAACACTTCCTTGTTACAAGTCTCGATATTTATGCAGTCTCTCCTGTCTTTTCTTCAGGCTCATAAATCTGTCTTTATATGATACGAGGACTGCGTTCAGTGGTGGACTGATAGAAAGCATGATTTGGTCATTTTTCTGAAAAATTATAGCCGCCAGAAATGCAGAAGGGAATATTTGGACTATTTGCAGAAGAGGGTGCATTTTCAGTCGCTGTTAACAATAGCGCATACGATGGGGCAAGACCTTTCCCAGCAATTACATTTAATATAGTAAGCTATGTTGAATTTCCAATCTCGGCAAGCGCATCAACTTTACCATCAACATAGATATGGCACCACGGGGAAAATGTAATTTTGTTTGCCCTTTTGAATCTAATTCCCGCCAAACTGCCCAGAAAACTATGTCATGCCTTGCAAATCCTACAGGTACTTTATGTACCTCCCAGTCTGATATTGGTAGGATAGTGACAGACTGTACGTCTACCCTTTTTCTCCTCTCCCAGCTGTTGCTGGTGACCCTGCGTCCTTGTATTGTAACCTTGATATCCCAGCCCCTTCACAGCTGAGTCTGGACCAGGCGTGTTTACCCATATCGGAACAGGACCTGAAACTGGCTATTGCTTCTTTACCTTTGCATAGGACCCCTGGTCCGGATGGTCTGCTTGCTGCCTTGTATAAGGTGCTGGGAGACCACTTGGTTCCAGAACTTACATCTGTGTTTAATTCTCTTTTGACAACCGAATTCATTCCCTTGGAATTTGTGAAGGGTACTCTGATTTACGTACACAAGCAGAAAGGAGACATTCCCTTTCTCAAGAATTGGCGCCCTTTATGTATGTTAAATACTGATTTTAAGTTGTTGATGAAATCATAGTGAAGCGTTTGTTGGTGATTGCAGAGGTGGTTCTGTATCCCACACAATCTTGTTCTGTGCCCAATAGGAGAGTCTCTGACCACTTGATTCTCCTTCGAGAGTTATTTTCTCATGGTTATGCAGATGTGGTTACGGGATTTGTTGTTTCCGTAGACCAGCAGGCGGCCTTTGACTCTGTTAGTCATGATTTTTTATGGGAAGGGCTTCGCTTTTTGCATATACCGGATGAAATTATTCGTTGGATTTGTGCTTTTTATAGGACGGCTACTGTTGTGCCAGTAGTAAATGGTTGGGTGGGCCCGATGATTCCTATTAAGAGAGGGGTTCATCAAGGCTGTCCACTGAGCCCTCTATTGTATGTGTTTTTCCTTGATGTTTTGCTCCGACATTTGAATGCTCATCCTCAGATCTGAGCTATCTCTAGTCCTGCCCTGCTATCGTCTTATATGGCTATTGCGTATGCTGCTGATGTTTGCTTTCTTGTAGCTGATGAGCATTCTGTGGTTGTTTCTCTTGAGGTGTGTTCTACATTTGGAGGCTTTTCAGGCACAGTTTTAAATTTTGACAAAAGTTTGGGTGTCTGGCTGGGTTCTTCCTCAGCCCCCCTTGACCGTATTGGCATTTTGCGTTTTGTTATGGGTCCCGTTCGCATTTTGGGTGTTTTTTTTGGGTCTCCGGATTCTGATTATTTCAACTAGGATGCTAAACTGCAACAGGGTAAAACTAAGGTGGCCCATTGGAATAGGGGGCAGATAGGGAAAAAGAAATGTGTTTTCTTGATTAAATCATGTTTGATTCCGATCTTCCTCTATTTGAGTTATGTATTCCCTAACCCTAAACGAGTGGAAACTGCTGTTTTTAGCCTGTTTTTTCAGGCTCTTTGGGGTAGCAGGTTAAATCCTATAAAGAGGAATGTCACTTATTAACCTATCACTGAGATGGTATTCATATGATTAATCCTCTGTTGTTTTTTCTTGTATTTTTCTTACTGCAAATCTCAGGCCTTTGTTGATTAATACTCAGAGGGGCTGGGAACCTTGGTTCTATGACTCCTGTAGGTTATGGTTTCATCAGTGGGAAAGTAATTCATTAACGGTGCTACGACACACTGCTGGTACACCGATTTACATTAAATACATGTTTTTACGTCTGAAACAATGGAAGATATCTGCACAGATGTTATTGAATCATTCTCATAAATTTTATATAATAGTTTACTTGACTGTTTGTGCTGTACAGTTGCCTCTTTGAAAATGTCCTGGCCAGCACCTTTCTTCCCTTCTGTTTCTTTTAAGATGTAAGAGAGTGCCCGCCCACATGTGGGATTTCCACTGGCTGTCATGCCATGAACGAATTAATGTAAAGGCAAATCAAAAACATAAGCAGTCCCAAGAACGATTTTGTTCTCGACTGTTATGTATTACTGAACTTGAAACTATTTCTCACTTATTTTTTGATTGTTCTTTTATTCGGAATTGGTGGTCCTTTTTGACACAGGCTTGGGCTATTCCCTTGTTTCAGACTGTCACTTATACGAATATTGTATTTGGTGTTTTTCCCCCCAGTGGTCTGTTTGGCACAAGGATACCCTGAACCTTGTTTTTGTCATCATCAAATGGAATATCTGGATGGCACGCTGTCTGTTTACTTTGCAGCAAAAAGACTGCTCCTACTTAGAGCTTGAGAACAAAATTGTACAGGATCTAAAGAAAATTTATGTTTATGAAAGTACTTTTTTGTCTGAGGCGACACTTCTGGAACTTTGGAAGGCCCTTCCTTGGATCACGGACTCAGATTTTGCAGTTACTCGATTTGTTAAAAGTTTATTTCCTTCTCTCAGTTTTCTTTTTCTGATTTTTTTTTTGTTTTGATTAAGTTGTTTTTGTATTTCATGTCTTGTTTCACGCTGTACGATTCTGTGTCTCAATAAAACTTTCCCCTACTCTTTTCGAGAAGTGCTATGGGATCTTTAACATCCACCTGAACTACCACCAGAACAGGCAGATGGGACCTCGGTTTAACATCTCATCCGAAAAATGGCACCTCAGGAGTGCAGCACCCCCCTCATGCTGCACTACAGTGTCAGTATTGGGATATTAACCCAAGTGCCAGGTGTGGGGATAGAACCCACAGCCTTCTTATCTCTCGGCCTCAGAGGAGAGTGTGCTACCTGCTGAGCCACTGACACTGACAGTTCTTCAACCATGAGTTAAAGTTCCTGGTGCATGCACCCTATGCTCTCCCATGCCTCTAGCAGGTAGTACTTCCGAGAAGGTGACAGAAGTAGCAACTTGCTTGAGACCCCTCCCCAATTTCCTAAACTCTTCCTGAACTTCCTTTGGCTACCCATTTGCCAGGTCATTAGTACCTAGGTGGATAATGACATCCAACTCACCCTCCTGTCTTGCTTTCCCAGTGATCCCCAGGATCTTCCTTCCATTCCTCCATGCCGTGGCACCTGGTAGGCACCTCACCTCCCTGTTCTGCCCCTCCTGTGTTCCTAGCTGGATACCTCTTATGATGGAGTCCCCCACCAGGATTTGCTTCCTCCTCCTCTGGGGTCCACTGCTGTCCCCACTGAGGTCACCTCCTTGACTAACCTCCACATCCTTTCCTTCCACTTCTCTGGGTACCTCTATTTGGTTGTCTCCATTTGCCAGTGTGGCATATGAGTTCTTGAGTGAAACAGGATCTGAGATGTGCCTCTGCCTGACTGCCCTAACCCTCCCTGAGCCCACTGTCATCCAAGTGCTCCTCGTTCTCAGCATCCTTTGAGGCAGTGACATTGGACTGGATGGTCTTTGGATGGGGTGATGGTACTTCTGACCCAGTTTACTTCCGCTCTGAGTCTGGCTACCTCATCCTGCAGTCCAGAGAGATGCATGCAGATAGGGCAGCACCTCAGCGTCCAGAAGGTCTGCCTGAATATGGCTGCCCCTCAGCCACTGCATTGCACCACTCCCCACATTATACTGAACTTATACTGCTATTCCAGTACTTGTCTGTTACTGAAGCTCTCCTAGTTCCCTTTTTATTAATTTGCTGTCCTAAAAATCCTGCCACTGATCCTCAGATAGTTTTCCTTAAAGAAGAAAAAAAAAGAAATAAAAAAAATGAGTCAAAACGCTTGTCGTGCTGAGGGTGGGCTTCTTCACCCTTATGCCCCTCCTACTCCACAACCCCTACTATCCCCTGTGCTTAGCTCCTGTCAATCAGATTTAACAGGGCATATAATTAAGAGTTAGGGGCAGGGGAGGGGGGGTGAAAATTTGCAACAATTAAGGACAGCAAAGGAATAGGCCACCACTACAAGCACACCAAACTAGATTTTACATTTTCAACAGCCCAAAAACAATTCTAAGTAAAGACAGCAAAGAAATTATAGTGTCACTAAAAGCCCACAATCTAAGTTTAAAACAAAAATAGCAATGAAAAGTTAATATAAAGCACTGAAATAAATCTGTTTCCTTCCCCTTCTGGCTGAGTATGGATAAAGTAAAGGAGAGCTTCCATGCTCTAGGAAGGACACTTAGGGAATGAGCAAGGGCAGAAAACTTCTCAGAGGTTCTACTGAGGCCTTGAGACAATGAGACGGAACAGCTCAGGGTCTATCAATTTAACACTTGCTGTGCCGCGGCACGTATACACATCCTAAAAACCTAAATCTTCTGGCAAGTTAAGAATTAATTCATGGCTGAGGGGGAATGGTCCCTGGGTAAGGGGTTTCAGTTTCTGGGAGGTTAAAGTCCCTTTTGGAAGAGCTTGTGGTTGTGCAGAAGTCCTGCACTGAAATGAGGAGGGTACTGCAGAATGGTGTTAGGGCAGAGATTCCAAAATGACATCAGGACCAGTTTAAACTTGATAATGGGGGAGGCAGTTAAGAAAAGGTGCACCTTCACAGCTGTGGGTGGCCAGGTGGGCCTTCCCCTGACACTATCATGGGAAAAAGTGAATGCACTTGACACAAACAAAAGGGGGACATGGGACGCTTACATGGAAAGAAAGAAAGTGGGAGAGGTAAAAAAAATTAGAACAATATGTTGGAGAGGCATTAACTCAAGAAGGAGATTGCAACATGGGGGATAGAGAGCCATCACAACATACTGTGGAGAGGTAAGGGGCTGAGAACAAGACCAAGGGGAAGATAAAAAAGCAGGAAGGAGAAAACTAATGAGAAAACAAGAAGGGGGAGGCAGAAACTCCGGAGGGTGGTGTGCATGAATGCAAGTGTAAGCCCCCTCCTAAGTTTAAGGGAAATGAGCAACAACAGCTTGTTTACTGGGAGGACTGCATTGCATCACTAGCAATAACATGCAATTACTTGACCTCTGGATCTGTGGTGGCCTTCCACTGTGGTAGTATACCCGGTCACTGACAAGAGGCTATAAGGCAAAATCAGTGGCAAAACACTTTTCACACTTAAACCATTGGCCACTCTTAGGTTAGAGTCAAAATCATTTGCTGCATTTATTTTTCACAGGAATTGATCAGATGGACTGCCAGATTGTTGTACAGTAAACAAAGGATGTTCCAAGTTCTTTTGAGGTTCTGTGTGATGCACAGCTCTAGTGCTTCACCCCCCAGTACAAGGGGCAGACTCCAAAAGTTCACAATTACATTTTCAGAACTTTTACTCCTTCATCAAAAAAAGTATTTTGATGGTGTAGACACATTTCCAGAATTTTGGGTTGCATGACATACCCTAGGGTACAGATGCTGGGCATACAGTGCATAGTTTAGGTAGCCATCAGCTCCTGCTGGGCTAGATTCAGATGAATACTCTCTGACAAACTCTTCTTCATTGAACATCCCCAAGTTATAA
The DNA here is from genome assembly GCA_016271365.2 of Neoceratodus forsteri. Classification (NCBI taxonomy): domain Eukaryota; kingdom Metazoa; phylum Chordata; order Ceratodontiformes; family Ceratodontidae; genus Neoceratodus; species Neoceratodus forsteri. The sequence continues at coordinate 1,685,950,708 of CM057455.1, read as the reverse complement.
CCATGCAGAGCTTCACCCCTGCACAGAGACTTCTGCACTTGTGAAGGCCCAGGAGGTCCGAGCCTCACTTAATGGGTGCTTGGAGAATAGAGACACCAATCTCCTTCAATGCAACCCACATCTCTATCATTCCCACAGCACAAGGACCAAAGGGACTGGTGCTACATGTAAAAAGGCTAAATTGTCATACAAAAATACTAAAGCACCAGTCTACACAGAAAATAAGTCACTATACTTGGTTATAAAAAAAAAACCCAAAACAGTTAAAACTGGCAGTTAGAGCCCAAACTGACAGGCAGTTTGGGAGGTTCAACAGGGATCTGTCTTAGGCTCAGCACATTTCAACAGTTTTATTTTTGACCTTGGGAAAGTGGTCCAAGGGAAGATGTGCCTATTTGTGGATGACAAATAAATCTGTGGTAGAGTGGACAGTGAAGGGGAAGGGGTTCAGAATGTTGAGGGAAGAGCTGAAGAAACTGGAGAAATGATCAAGGGATGGGGAACTAAAATTAAATGCAAAAAATTCTGAAGTACTGCAGTAACGGGTTAGCAACCCAAAGACAGCACAGAGAATGGGAGTTGCAGTGTTAGAAACAACAGGAAAAGGATCTGTGGGGTTTAATAGCAGACAACAGAAAGCAGTCAGTGCAGCGCAAAAGAGCAGTGGGGAAGGCATCTAGGGTGCTGGGGTGCATAGGCTTGGGGATCGGGAGCAGAAGGATGGAGGGGATCTTGCCTCTGTACAAATCTCTGGTGCAGCTACATTTGGAGAACTGCATGCAATTCTGAAAATCAGCACTTGGTAAAAGGACTGGAATAGGGCTGATGTAGTGCAGAGGAGGGCAACAAAAATGATCCAGGGGCAGGAAGAGAAGTCCTATACAGAGAGACTTGAGGGTCTCACTGTGTGTACACTGGAGACCAGGGATGAGAGAGGGGACATGATTGAAATTTGTTGGACATCTGTGAACTGTATGCAGTGTGTGGAAGCACAGGCACAAGGGAAGGAACTCAAGGAAGCAGATGGGCAGAAGGTTCAGGAAAGTGATCAGAAAGTATCGAACAGGCTGCCAATGGGATTAGTCTGGACCAAATCAGTGAAGAGTTTCAAGCAAAGGGTGGGACAGACATATGAGTCTGGTGAGGGTGACATGGGGGAAGGGGAGTGAGTGACCTCTTAAGGCATTCACTTTATACTATAGGTAGGGCTGTACAGAATAGATGGGCAAGGCTTTTTTCTGTCATCAGTGTCTACATCTACGAGCAAAATGAATGCACTTCCCAGGCAGTTAATGCATGACCTGAGTGCCTGGCAAGTGCATTAATTCAGGTACAGTGACTCAGGTGCTGCTGAAGAAGCTTGCCTGTAGGGTCACTGAGTGTGTGAACATCACATAAAGGAGTAGTTTAAGGAGATGCTGGACCTTCGAGACATCTGTGAATCCTGTAATCCTTAGGCCTTCCCGGTCATGCATATCCTTAAAAGGCATGGGATGACAAGGTTTTGTGTGAACCACCAAAAGCTTAATGCTGTCATGGTGCCCAATACTTCAGACAAATGAAATCTTGAAGAAGTTATAGGGGAGCAAGTGCCTAACAATTACTGACCTGATAAAGGGTTTTGGCAAGTGCCTTTAACCACTGAAGAGAGGGAGCAGTCAGTGTTTGTCACTTTGTTTGGCCTGTATGAATTCCTGATCATGCCATTCAGAATGAAAAATGCACCAGTTACCTTTCAGAGTCAGGTCGACTGAGTGTTGTTTGGGTAGGTGACTTCACCGTGGCTTACGTGGATGATGTTGCTGTATTTAGTCAGATGTGGGAGGGGCATCTGACACGTGAGGGAGATACTCGAGTGACTGCAGACTGCAAAGCTTACAGTCAAAGCCGAAAAGTGTCGGGGGGGGGGCATAGCTGAGGTGCCATACCTAGGATGCCAAGTAGGGGGATACATCTGGCCTGAACCTATGAAGTTACAGACTATGCAGAGATGGTCCATACCCACAATCAAGAACCAGGTGTAAGCATTTTTGAGGGCTGCTGGGTATTATGGAAGATTTGTGGCTAGTTTTAATACCATGGCATCTATCCTCACCGAACTAACTAAAAAGCAAATGGAAAAAAAGGGATGTAGTGGTACAGAATTTTGTGAGAAGGCCTTCTGTCAGCTGGAGCAGGCCCAATGCCAGGCTTCAGTATTCACCAGCCCCGACTATGGTCTCAAGTTCATAGTGCATACAGATGAATCGAATAATGGGGTGAGTGCAGTACTGAGCCAGGTCAAGTCCAAAGGGGAACAGCTCCCTGTAGTTTACTTGAGCCAAAAACTCCTGCCAAGGGAAGCAACATATGTCACTATTATGAAGGAATGTTTAAGGGCAGTTTGGGCACTGTAACCATGCTTATAATGTAGAGAATTTATGGTGGCCATGGATCATAACCCCACTGACATGGCTACAGCGTATGAGTAGTGAGAATACCATGTTATCGTACTGGAGGTTAGCACTTCAGGAGTACAATATGTACATACAGAACAGGAAAGGAACATAGAGTGCCAGTGCTGACAAACTGTCCCACCAGATGGCATAGCATGGCCAATGTGATCACAGAGTGGTGTTGCCACAATGTGGCATCATTGGACAGGAGAAGAAAGGTGTGGCATACAAGGGTTGGCATTTTTTTTATGCAGCTGCAGGTTTTCCCAGATAGCACCATACAGATGTAGGGAGGCCAGTGGTTAACTGCTAGCAGGTGAGCATTGTTTACGGAAGGCTTATTCCAGGCATTTACTACATCCATACTCCTCCTGTTCAGAGCTGGCCGCCCTTGTCAGCACCCACCTCTGATAGCTGCTCGCAGCGGCTACTTTTCTTTGATTTATTACAACATCCAGTTGTAATTACCTTTTTCGGTAGGGTCTGTGGGAGAACTGTTTTGTCAAAAGCGTTTCAAATTGAGGGCTACCTGAGTGTAGTTGGCTGTTGTAAAAGCATGTAGCTAAAAACATTCTAATTGTGGGAACACAGCTGTAGGTTTCAGTTACAAACAAAGCGTATACAATTCCTTTTTGAGAAAAAAATAAATAAATGATACCCAGCCAAGACTGTGTATAAAAAAGATGGCATTGTTTGGGTCACAGAATGAGAGCTGTGGTCCTTCTCTTGACCTACAAGCTGGCTGCGTGTGAGACAGAAGGTGAGGATGCTGGCATTGTAAGATACTCTAAAAGGCAGGGGATAATTCTGGTAATATCCCGAAGGACTGTACCATTTGTTATTTTAAGGAGGTACCTAGCATGAGGAAAGCCAAGTTTTGCATTTCTGTTTTAAAAAAAAATGCATATTTTTTCCTGCAAGCACTTTGGCTATAATTCTTGCCAATGCATAATATACTGTGTAAATGATGCAGCCTTTCATTTATCATAATATTCTGAGTGGTGATGCATTTTAAAGATTATATTGATGTAAACTTCCGAGGTAGTGGTAATTCCGAAGGGACACACTAACCTGTTTCAAGTAATTTTAAGAAACATACTCCTTTCCGACACAGGGAAGTAATTTTGGTAGTGTCTGATAAGACAAATCTGCGCTCCACCTGGGGTTCCAGCAGTCTGCATTGGCTTGATACAGGTGGCTGGTGACTGGGCTCAGGGGTCCAGGTGTCCAGCATGTACCACTTTCACAGACAGTTGAGTGTGGGTGCAGAACAGTGCATGGTGACTCAAGGTGGATGGAGGTCTGTGGCAGCCAGGTGTGAGAGTAACACTGGCTAGGTCTTGTGCGGTTGGTTTGTCACAGTTAGACTTTTAAGAATGTGGTGACCGGTGTCTGAATCATCATTGGCATTGCATAAAATCATTATTACAAACATTGACTAAAATTGCTAACTACTTTGTTTTTTTTTTTGTTTTTTTGTGAAAGGCACCTGAAAATTATGAAGCATATGTATCTAGTCAGCAGTGGGGAGTATTTCCTCAACACAGAGATTCTTTCTAGACTGGGTATGTTGGATGCTGCACTCTGGACTACTGACAATCTGTGTCTTATTCAGTCGGATATAATGAAGCCATTGCTTTTGTACTGGTATGAATGTGTTCGTCTTTACTTGTAATGTGATTCATTCTTCATTATTTCAATAATACATAACATAAACATGATGTTGTTTTCACAGGGGACCCAGATACTGTTTGACTGGTGCTGGTGCAGTAGTTAATGCCAGTGTAGAGCTGAAGATGTGGCGAGACCGACAGCTAAGGCCAAGAACAAATGTTGATCCATGTCCTCGGAACGTTACACTCCTACCACTGAGAGCAAAATCTTGTATTCCAAAGATAACCTTTTCAATTCCACAGGTGGGCATAGTTTCTTGTTTTGGACTCTTTTAATCATACATACAAAACCGGATCTTTGGCTATTATATTTCATCGTGGTGATTGGTCAGAGTTTAGACACTAATGAGTGGCTTCAGTGGCATTCATAAAAACATAAGGAATAGAATCGTAAGTTAGCCAGTTAGCACACCAAGACTCCTCCTCCTCTCTCCCTCTTCTCAGCAGCTGTAACAGTTACCATGGACTTTCTTCATACAGTATATATGTCTGAATTCTCTTTGAAAGAGTACACTCAGTGCTCCAGGTAAGATTTTAGAGTGTAATTACTGTACTCTACATTTTTAAAGTGAAGGGAGTAAAACCAAATTTGGATGCATAAAAAATGTTGAAATCCTTAGACTGAAGTGTGAATTTTTTGTTGTTGTATTCTTGTAATGATGTTTTCATCCAAATGTGGTTTCACTCACCTTGTCTTAAAATGGTGAGGTACTCAGTACAGTGCAGTACTCTATCTGACTATAAATTGGCAGTAATTTCATCAGCCAGTGTAGTACTTTCCTCTGGAATATCTTTTTTCTTCCATTACTTGCAAATCCCTATGCTGTTTCATTTTCATTTATGTCTGCCTGTTCTTTCTGACCCTTCCTACTTTTTTGCCTGCCCTTTTAGCCAGTTGATTTTTTTTTGGCCTCCCCCTCCCTCATTCATACAATCTTTCTTTCTCTGTCACACACACACAGCACCTTCCTGCTTAAATTTTGCCTACATCTTAGCGGAAGCACCGAGTTTTCCCGTCAGCGAAAATGCTGACCTCCCCCACAGCGACAGCACAATATTGATGCAGGTATTGTGCCGCCTCTTGACACTTTGTTTTCTGTGGGGGCCCATGAGTCCCCACACCCTCGGATTCTAAGATTCCAACTCCAGGTCTGAGTTGGTCCAGGAGGGGCGAATATTAGAAGGCAAAACAGGAAATGGACCATTACTGTGAATGTCGCAGTAATGGTCCTTTTCCTTGTTTTGCCATCGGGGTGTCGACAAAAAGGGGGGATACACATCTTGGCCTATTGATTTCTGCTGTCTTCATTTACTCTCTGTCTCTCTCGCTGTCCCCCTTCCTGTTTTATTTCCCGTCTTCTCAAAACATTATTTTACTGATTCCAGCTTTGCCTGCCCACTCATGCAGCTGCACCGTGCACTGCCACATTTTTCACACAGCCGCAAGTCCTTGCTACTTCCACATTGTCATGCCAGTCAGCCATTCAGATCCATATCTTTTGACTGCCTGGATCATTGCTTGTGACAGCCACTGTAAAGGCTCATTGAACCTGTGACCTGGGGACATTCATGCCAGCTGGGGGGGGGAGGTTACACTGCAGGCACTTATTGAGATTTTAAAGCCTCTGCTGCACATTACCGATTGTGTGCTCATGCTGCCATATTTGGGCATCCCCATGGTCCTGTAGAGTTTCTTCTGCATACCGCTGACCACTTGGTCAAGGCAGCTAATGTTCAGGCTTCCCCTGGGTCCTGTAGAGCCTCTGCCGCACACCATCAACTGTGTTTGGGCTTAGCCTCAGTCTTGTAGCACTGCATAATCAATCTTTCAGGTGTTAGCCCAACTGGCGTATTTAATATGTTATAAATATGAGAAATTGTATATTTATTTTTTTGTTGTTTGTTTATACAGGTTCTGGCAGCATAAATAAACCCTGTATGCACCATATCTCAAGTACTGAGTACACTGTCCTTGCTTCAGTTAAAAATCCTATTATATTAAAAATCATATAAATTCCGTGCACACCCTGGAAGCATGGGACAGTGTAAAGCTTCCAAATGCTATCTACATTTTATAAACATGTTTATTGTGTATATACTGCAGGTGTTGTAATTATTTTTATTTTGAGAATGAGAATATTCTATATTATAACCACTGAGAACTGGGTGACTGACATCATGGGTACTTGGCCTGCTTCAGTCTCAAATTGTTGCGCTGTGATTTATATACCATTAACAGTTACGTTATTAACAATTAAGTTATTAACATCTGATATCTGTGAGTTAACCAACCACATTTAAAAAGCATGTTGCAGTGGGGATTCATAAACACAAACTGAACTATACTCCTAGCAACCCTGATGCATTTTTCAGTCTTGTAGTCAACACGACAAGTTGGAACCAGCTCCAGTGAGCAGTGGATTACTGTCATATTGACAAACATCGTTGCTTTAATGGTGCACTTTAAGACAATATTGCATGCCACATCCTACTTGATTTAAAATAAATATCTTAAATATTCATTTGTAAGACAGGAACAGCAGGTACAAATACTGAACGTACTACATCTGAAAGTCTCACAGCTGTCACATGGTGCTACAATCACATCAGTAAACACCCTTCTAAAGAGTAAATAATTGTAGCAGTTTTGTTACTGATGAAGTTTTGGTGGGCACCAAATAATACCAATAAGTTTGTCTCCATAGCATTGAGTACTAATCTGATTTCCTTTATTTATACAGCCGATTTCCAGAGATAGTTTTAAACGGTTTGTCCAAGAGTTTTAATAACGTTGGAATAATATAATGCTGGTTTAAGTCTCCGTTACACTGGATTGATTTGGCTGAGCTCTGCTCTTGAGCAGCTCCTTTTGGCGGCTTGATGAGTAGTATGTGCAGCAGCATGAGTAGCCACATGTTGCCATGCACCTCCCTCCCTCCCTCCCAGGACACCACAGTTGCGTGCCCATGAGGAAGGTTTGCATAAAGCTGGCAGGAGGGAACAGGAGAAGACATGTACTATTTTAATATGCCTGATGATGATCTTTGCACTCCTCCATGCAGCCTGACCCCTCAGCATGCTGACTCCCCCACCAGCCATCATCCAAATCACAAGGCGCTCTCCTCACTTAGTGGAGATTGGGGGGCCGGGGGTCTGACAGGAGTAATCTGAAAGTGAGGGACAACAGACGACGCTGACCCCTGGAGTCTGGTAGTGGTAGTTCAGTAGCAGCAGGTGAGATCTGTAGGTAGTGGGGGTACTGAGGGGCCTGAAGAAGTGGGGTGCTGGTGGGGGCTCAGAAAGTAACAAAAAATGTGTGCTAATGGACCCTGTTCATAACCTCAGCTAACATCCAAAAACACACAAATGCTGAGGTGAAAGCTAGGTGCTGCTGCACTAAGCCGGGGAAGCTTTAATCAAATCATCCCAAGACAGCACACACAGAAGAGGCTGAGACTAAGACCAACCTTAAATGCAAAAAAAGATTTATTCCATAAGTACTAGGTAAATACAGTACTCAGCCGGAGCTGGAGGCAGAGACTGAATGCTGCAGCACTTCACAGAGCACTTTCACTTCATCTACATTACTGTCACGCCATCCTTCTAGAGTTTAAGTAGAGTGGAGCTGGGCTGTTCAACACGGTAATTGTCTGGCTGGATTTGTGACACAGTACTGATAAAATAGGAAAACAACAGGCCTCTACATTACTGATCATAATTATATACTGTATCTAAGTCTTATTTTAACAACTCTTCTAATTTTCAAAATCATTCATCATTACAGACGTCTTCGTTTTAATTCCCAAGTGGTGCATGACTTCTCCAATAATCCAAGGAGCACGATGGCCCATTATCCTGTTGTTTTTGTAGAAAAGCCGTGCTTATTGCATATGGCCATTAAGTACATATTAAATCCAGCTGCAGCTATATCCCCTTATTTATGGCTTTCAATTCATTTGTAAAAGGTGAATTTCAGAATAAATGTGAAATCTGTATTGAGCTTTTAAAAACAACGTGCAAAAAGTGAAAAGAAACAAAAAGGTACAAAATTAAAAAAAGCATTAGTTTTATTATGTACGTAACATAAAATACTGTACAGGACATATGCCTTGTGCTTTCCAAAGATATTCCTCTATAGAGATATACCAGTTATGCCAAACTATGAGGTACAGAACTAATGGAAATCAGTAGGAACAGGACTGAGCAACGTTCCTAGAATCTCTAACTTGTACGTTAAAGTGTTGCATTACATCATTTCACAAAGTATGATTAGTTTGATTCAATACTTTTGTACTCTTCTTAAGAAAACTGAAAGGACTCCTGCAAAAGCCTCTTCAGAGTTTGGTGCTATTTCTTCTGAGAAACCCAACAGACTACTGAATGCTAATCTGGTTTCAACTACTGACGGCTCCGGGTCTGTTCCTTGCAGCTCTACCCACAGACCTGATAACAGCAAGAAACGGTATGTACAGTACATAAGACTAAACCAGTTTTTAAGTACAGAAGAAGCCCTTCCATGTTCCATTCTTTCTGTAACTGTAGAGGTAGCTGCGGATCTTTAAGTATTATATTGGGCCAGATTTATAGCCAAGTGGAACAAACTGAACATTCACCATTAACCTATCAACTAAAATGCATAAAAACACTAATTTATCATTGTAATGATTAACAGCAACAAAGTCTTCACTAGCGATTTTAATAAATAATTTTGTGAAGAATTGCTATATAATCCATTGAGGCTCTGCTGCCGTATGTACAGCACGTGAGCAGAAGATTCAGGTTTGGAAGTGGGTGGAAGGAATATCAAAACACGATCAGGTCAGCAGTGTCAGTGGCTCTGCTGGTAGGATGTGTAGAGAAATGAAGTCACTGCCAACACCGCTTAAGTCTGTGCACTTTCTTATTCTGCTAAGTAAGCCACATTCATTGATATGCCCAATGTTTGACAGTTATAGCCATTCAGTCATGGGTGGTGGTCCCTTAAAATAACAACAGATACTGTACATAGGTTTTGCTGTGCACCCTTAGATGCCACATCAGAACTGATTTTAAACATGTCAGGGATACTTTAATTCACTCTGTGTCTGTATCTAGTTCTTGTACAGTATGCCGTTAGTTTCATTTATTCTTCTTATTATAAAGCCCTGTAAGAGAAGCATTTAGGAATGCTTATTTTAAACACGCCACTGTATATTTTGATTGCTCTGTTTTGAGGGGTGCAGGCACTGGAGTTTCCTGTATGAAATTATATACAGCTCAGTTTTTAATTTTATGTTAATGGCATGCATTGACCCCTAATCAACCTCTGTCTGGTTGTTCTATAGAATATGTTTACTCTACCGCAGTTCCTCATAGTTATACCATAAATGAAATTCTCTGTTTACTTCCCTGACTATGTCATTTTCCTGTGACAGTGCTACCAGTGTTTTCATTCCTATTTTGAAAATACTTACCGGTCTGTAAATTCATTTCTGCCCATGATCAGCTGTAACATACAGACATCTGGTTCAGGTCTTTATCATTTGTCACCTCTGTTTGTTAATTTCCATTTGTTCCTGCTTTATCAACTGCCAGTCTATACCTGGTCTCAGTATAGCACTGAGACATGTACAGTACATTTTAAACCAGAACTATTAAAAGCTCTGGCTATATAGTAAAACTATAGACGCTCCCATGGCTGCTTCCCACATCATATATCATTCCTGGGACAGCGCGGTAGGTTGTGGGCATGCTGCTAGGGGTGCTTGGATTTAAAATGCCAGCAGGGAGGGACGAAGTATCAACCAGATAAATTCTAACTAAAACAAGGCACAGTAAGTAATAACAAAAATACTTTTTGTGAAAATGCTAATTGGGCCCTGCTCACTGAGGTGGGGTCTGATTTTAGGTGGACATTTCCCTTTAAACCCTTTTTAACCATTATTGTGTTTTTAATAATTTAAAACTTTTTTCTATTGGGAACTGCTAACATCTTCCCAGGGTCATCAGTGTTTGGCATGACTGATGGAACCAAAAAGAAGACAGGACCTACAGGCTTCAAATATTGTAAGGTTTGTTTTCAACTCCTGGCAAAGGCAGACTGCCACAGGTTGTGTATAAAGTGCCTATGTTCTGACCATGATTTTGTCAGTTGTGAGCTCTGTATTAAGTTTTGCCCTAAAACATAAAAGAAAAGGGCTAAAAAATGAGAAGACCTTATGACCTGTCATTCTGCCTCCATGTAACCCAAAGGCTCAAATGAGGGTCCAGACTCTCAGAATAAGCAACAGTACCTATCAAAGGGGATGGAAAAAAAAAAAGATAAAACTGCAAGAAATGGTTCAGAAATCAGGGTGTCCAATAGGAGGAACCCTGAAACTAGCAAAAATAAAAGAGCCTTAGGGCAGACACAAGAGACGATGCCTACCAAGAAAAAACAAAAAGGAAAACATGTCACTGTCCCTCCTGAAGAAGGAAAGGAGCCACCAGTGGACACAACATGCCCTCAGCAGAGAACATGATGAAGGCATGGCAATTCCTCCAGGCATTCCAGGCTTTGGGGAATTTCATGAATATTCCTGTCCCTCTCTCCAGGCTCCGGTTCTATTTCCCATGCCTCTGGAGGAGAAGGAAGAGATTGAAATGTACTGTGAAGAGGATGAGGGAGGAGGAAGGAGAACCCATAAAACCAGATGGTTCTCCTGACCAAGAATTTGGCTCTCCTCCTAGCCTTCAGTTGATTATACCTCTTACTATACCTTTGTGAGACATATTATAAATACCCTCAACATCCTCTCACAAGAAGCTGAGGAGGATTAGGATGCGGGTGAGGTGGAATTTATGGATACGATGAGCTTGGCCCCTACAAAGAGGTTACTGCTGCCCATCCATAAATTTATAAAAACACACTTCTAAAATCATGTCAGCACCCACTTCAGCTGCTGGCATAGATTAGAAAATTGAGAAAAGTATCAGGTGGACAAACAGGGATCTGAGTACCCGTATTCCCACCCTGATCATGAGGGCGTGGTCCAGGCTGCTGCCCATGACAAAGCCAAGGTGCCCCTTGCCTCCCAACCTCCTGAGAAAGATCCCAGGAAACTGGATAGCATGGGCAAAAAATATTTATGTCAGCTTTCCTGCTCCTGAGGCATGCAGCTGAGTATCAGAGAGCCCTATGGAACTTCCTTCTAGCACTAAGAGAAAAGGGCTGATGGGGACTCACCTGTAGCACAAGATGTAGCTGACACAGCAAGATCAGCCATAGATGCCACAAAGTACCAGTTTTATATGGCAGTGAACACGAACAACACTGCATCTACAGTCACTGCCCATGCAGTGTCCTTAAGAAGGTTTGCCTGGTTTAGAACTACCAGTCTATTCCAGGACACTCAAACAAAAGTGATGGATTTTTCCTGAGAGACAAATGTACTGTTTAGTGACAAGTCAGAGGCTTATATGAAAAAGGTGGATAAACAGAAAATCACCTACAAGAGCAACACTGAAGAGGCCTTGTGGCGCTGAGGGTTGAGGCACTGGACGCCACACCTTGTGCCACGCCGGCAACCCGGGTTTGGGAATGAGCCTGGGCCATTGGGGGTCAGCAGGAGCAGGAAAGGTTCGAGCATCTGGATGACTGCTCTCCTTTTCTGGGGAAGGGTTGGGTAGCTTGCCGCTGCTTGAGCGGCTCCTGGTGGTGGCTGGGTGCCGCCACACCAAGAGGCACGCACATATAGGGTAGCACCAATGGAAGCCTTACGCATGGGGACAGGAACGTGCCCATTGCATGCAGAGCTTCATTGCATGTTTGGGCTCGAGGAAACATCGAAAATGAGGAAAAATCCCTGGAGCCACCAATAGGTGAAGGTGGGACCAGGGACCAATCACTACTCCCAATACTGGATCTTCCATCCTGCCCCAGATCCTCTCCTCGTGGAGTTCTGGCCACACACTAGATTTTCAAAAAGGTCACCAGTAAGGAGTTGATGGTCCCGCCCTGGGAGGCTTAAACCTGGGGGACTGGCAGCCCAGGAGTGAGTGAGGTAGGTCCCTTCCATCCAATGAGTAGAGCTGGGGATCTCAGGTGGGGGGGATCAGATTGGTGGAGAGCCCCACTGGAGAGAATCTGGTGATCCAGTGTAGGAGAATAAAAAGAATGTAAAAAAAAAAGAGCAACACTGAAGAGAAAGAGGCCTCCGCTTCCTACAGGCCTTCTGGAAATGAAGGTAGAGGTAGAGGTAAGGAATACTTCTTCCATGCATATATCTTCTATGACTACCCTCCACAGAGGGGCTACTATAGGGGCAGGGGTAGAAGGGGCACTAGGTGTGCAGCTGTACCACCAGCTCCCAAAGCCCAAGCAAAGCAAAATCCCTGACAAGTCTGTACAGGTCATCCATCCATCCATTGCCTGTGGGAGGAAGGCTGATTCATTATTTTCAGGAATGGACAAAAATAACCACAAACAAGTGGGTCCTGGAAATAGTGAGTCAAAGTTTGTCCCTTTAGTTCAGAAAATTCCCCAAACTGCAGAACAACAACGGTCTCCACCCTCACACCACAACAGAAAGAATCCTGTTGGAGATGGTGGTGGAAAAACTGCTACGAGCAAATGCAGTGGAAAAAGTACCTCCCTCACGCTATGGAAAGGGTCTCCATTCCAGGTGCTTCCTGACTCACAAGAAAAATTGGGAGTCGCAACCAATTTTAGACCAGCAATATCCCAACAAACACTTAAAGAAAGAAAAATTCAAGATGGTAACTCTGGACTCAGTGATCTCCTGTCTGCAAACAGGAGAATGGCTAGGGTCAGTGGATCTGAAGGAGGCCTTCTTTCACATAGCAGTCAGGCCCAGCCACAGGGAGTACCTCAGGTTCAGGATAGGGAACTGCCACTAGTTCACAGCCCTTCCCTTTGGCCTCTCCTCAGCACCAATAGTGTTCATAAAGTGCCTAGCTGTGGTGACAGCACATTTCAGAAGGCAAATGGTGGTGATTTTCCCCTGCCTGGATGACCGGCTAGTCTTAGGGAAGACACACCAGGAAGCAAAGTCCTCCCTGCTTCTGACACAAAGTGCATTGAATGACCTAGGCTTCCTCATAAATGTTCAGAAGTCACAAACAGAACTAGTACGTTCTGGACTTTATAGTTGCAGAGCTGGATACCCTGCAAGGTAGGGCATTCCTCCCTCAAGCAAAGGTAGCAAATCTGATTAACACTGCAGAATCCTTCAAGGTAGCTCAGCCCAGATCTGCAAGGGGTTTCCTGTATTTAATAGCGAACATGGTCTCATCCACTGCAGTGGTACCAAGTGCCAGATTCCAAATGAGAGATATTCAGTGTCACCTAGGGGATCATTGATCCAAGAGGTGGGATCCACTGTCCAAATTAGTGCCCATCACAAAGTGTTTGCTAAGGGCCCTGGAATAGTGGAAGGAAAAATGCAACTTCAGAGAAGGAATTCCCATCCTTTAGCAACCATTTGAGACTCTGCTCACAACAGATGTCTCCCTCCGAGGCTGGGGCACCCACTTAAGAGGAGCTCACTGTAAGTGGCACTTGGAATACACAGGAGACTCAGAAGCACATAAATCTCCTGGAGTTTAGGGCAGTGCATCTGGAAATTCATGCTTTTTCTTCTGAGATCAAGGGTCAGTCTGTCCAGGTCAGAACAGACAACACCATAACAATGTATTACATAAACAAGCAGGGAGGAACAGGATCTTCAAAGCTGTGCACAGAATCAATGAAGATCTGGAACCTATCATGTTCCCTGAAGTCCACCTGTCAGGGAAGGACAATGTGCTGGCAGATTCCCTGAGCAGAATAAAAAAAAAACATGAATGGACCTTGAAAAAGCAGGTGCTGGTGACAGTGTTCAGACGGTGGGGTACACTAGAAATAGACCTGTTTGCATCCTTGAAGAACAACTAGCTCCCACTGTTTCATTGCAGACCCCCATCGGTGGGTACAGTCCCAAAGGATGTTCTAGTCCTCAGATGGTCAGGGAAGTTTCTGTATGCCTTCGCACCTTTCTCACTTTTGCAAAAAGTCCTGCTCAAACTGAGAAGGGAGTCAACAACAATGATTCTCATAGCTCCAGACTGAGCCAGACAGATTTGTAAAACTTCTCCTGTCAATTTCCAACAGGCATCCTATCAACATTCACCTGAGATTCAATCTACTGACATTGTCCCAGGGCAGGACAACGTTCCGAGATCTGAGAACTCTGTGTCTCAGAGCATGGCTCTTGAAGAGCTAGAGTTCTCTGGACTAAATCTCTCTGAGAAGGTATGAAAGTGCTTAAGATTTCCAGGAAACCAACAAGGAAAACATATGATTTAAAGTGGGGAAGATTTTCCTTTTGGTTTTCCCCTAGACAGCTCAACCCATTGCAAGCAAGTCTGTCTACAGTTCCGACTACCTAGTCCATCTCCACTCCTTGGGCCTCAGGTCCTCAACCCTGAACATTCATTTGACGGCAGTGCCAGCTTACACTTCAGCTGGCAGACAGGTTAGCATCCTCACAACCCATTTTCAAAAAGTTTTTTTAAATGTCTTAATTACCTGTACCCTCCAATAAGAGGTCCTGTCCCTCCAATAACAGATCCTGTCCCTCCATGGGACCTGAATATGTGCATTGCTCAACTGATGGAGGCTCTTTTCAAGCCTATGGTAACTGCTGCTTTGAAGTATGTCACCTGGAAAGCAGTTTTCCTGGTGTCTGTGACATCTGCCAGAAGGGTGGTGAGCAAGTTGCAAGTCCTCTGCACAGGTCCTAACTACATTGTATTTCATGGGGACAAGGTAGTCCTAAGAACTGACAAAAAAAATCATCCCCAGAGTGGTATCTGAATTTCATCTGAATCAGTTAGTTACACTTCCACTTTTCATTACAGCAAAATCTAGCTCAGGAGAGCAGAAGCTCCACAGTCTGGATGTTAAGAGAGCTCTGAGCTATTACTTAGACCACACAAAGGATGCAAGGTCAAGGTTCTATGTCATAATAGCAAACGCATTACAGCAATCACTATTATGGTGAGTGTATCGCTGAAAAGCAATTCGGCGATATACACTTGCAGGTGACCACAAAACCAGCGATGGAATTTTAGGATATGTGGGAGCTGCGCCTCCCCCACTTAAGGATTCTCAGTCTGGGGTCCAAGGTCGGGGTGTGCAAAATACAAAACAAATAACTGGCCTGACGCAAAAAGAAGCCCGCCCCAGAACCAAACCCAGCACCCTCCCAACCTCAGCCTGCCACCGTACCCGCCACACCACATGGCCAGCTTAGCAGCTGACCACTTCACTACATCCCACATTCCCTCCCTCTCCTTCCACCCATCACGTGGCATGGTCCCTCCCCCCCATGCTCATGTATATACACATACATGATGTTGCTGTAGTCGGCTACCCCCCATATCCCGTCACTACCCTGCTAGGTAGCCCAGAACACAGGCACCATGATTGAATCTCCCTTTTTGCAGTTGCTCAATCATGGTCCCTGTGTTCACTGGCTACCCAAGGTCAGCTAACTCTCAGTTGTCACCTACTGTATGGTGAAGTGGGGAAAGGGAAACCAGCATCCAAGAGAACCACTTCATGTTGTATAATTTCCTGCATACAGTTCTGTTATGTAGTGCACTCCACAAGGGATACCTCTGCCTCTGTGACAGCATTAAGAGGTGTTTCTCTGCAGGAAATCTGTAAAGCAACTACTTCGAAAACAGTACACACTTTCACAAAGCACTGCTGTCTGGATATACAGTCTGGAATGGATGCCAGCTTTAGCACTCTGCTGTCTTACAGAACCTTTTCACCAAGTAGGATCGGTACCCAGCCTCCCAAGGTACTGCTATGGAGCCTGCAGTTGTTAAGCATAAGTGAGGGATTCCTGGGGTTTGAATAAAACTTACTCATCATAGTAATGTTGTTTCTTCCAAAGGGATCCTTCCTATGCTTAACAATTATTTATTTATTTATTTATTATTTGATGACCGGGTAGGTGCAGTAGACACAAAAGTGACTATTTTCAGGCAAGACCTGGGAGGTCAACAACACAGAGAGATAGAAGTACAAAGAAAAGAGTGTCAAGAAATATACACTACATCACATATCAGATCTGAACAAGATTAAGACAATAGTGGTACCAGGGCACATAAGGTGTATTATACAAATAGAAGGTACGTGACCCTGAGTAAACAGTTACAGTAATATCACATTTAAAGTGCAGAAAATGCCACAGGGTATCATTATGGTATAATATACACCCAGCTGAACTGAAAAAACAGTTATCCCTAATCCCTACCTCCTCTTCCAAAACCTGGTAAATGATTCGGACAAAAATCAGTTCTTTCTGTTTGCTTGAGCATTTCTTGTTACAGTGCCTTTACAGTTGTTGCTCAGTTGTTTCAGCCATCTGATTTTTTATAACAATGAAAACTGTTATGCTGTGTTTGAGCTATTTTTTATTCAAAATTTTGAAAAGAAAAATCAGGAGGCTTACTTGCCTTGAGACTCTCATAGCTCAGATGGTAAGACCTAAGGCACGGATTGCTGCGTTCCTGGGTTCAAGTCCCAGTGAGTGACACACTTTTTCTTTCATTTCCACAACTGGATTTGGATTGCATAAGCTTGAAAAAGGGTCAAGGGTTTGGCAGTTGAAATTCAACGCAAAGAAGTGAAAGGTAATGCATATGGGGCACAAAAACCCTGGAACAACATATCAGTTGGAGGGTGAGGATATAGCATGCACCGAGCAGGAAAGGAACCTTGGGGTTATCATCTCTGATGACCTCCTCAAGGTAAGGAAACAGTGCGACAAGGCAGCAGGTAAAGCAAGTAGGATGCTGGGATGCATAGGCAGAGGCATCACCAGTGGGAAGGGGGGGCATAATTCCACTATACAAGACACTAGTGAGGCCCCATCTGGAGTACAGTGTACAGTTCTGGAGACCTTACCTATGTAAGGACATAGACAGGGTAGAGAAGGTTCAGAGGAGGGCAACAAAGACAGTACAGGGATTGCATCACAAGTCCAACGAGGACAGACTGAAGGACTTGGAATATGTAAGTCCCTGGAGGAGAGGAGGGAGAGAGAGGGGGGATATGATAGAGACATACAAGTACCTTACAGGGAGGAACAGGGTGCAGGAATACACTATTTTCCAGTGAAAAAGATGTTCCAGGACTAGAGGGCATGGGATGAAGTTGGAGGGAGGGTGATTCAGAGGCAACGTGAGGAAGAATTTCTTCACAGAAAGGGTGGTGGACAAGTGGAACACCCTGCCAGAGGAAGTGGTGGAGGATGAAACAATCACAGGATTTAAGAGTGCATGAGATAGACATAAGGGAATTCTGGAGGTCAGGCGTAACGGGCAACAGACTTCTAGAAAAACATAAAGGGAACTTACAAGTTCAGACGAGCAGACTGGACGGGCCATAGGCCCTGGCTGGCAGTGTCTATCTATCTGTGTATGTATCTTATTGATCTCCATAATGAACCTAATTGCACACTTTGTGTAGTTTGGGAACAGATGATTTTATCTCAAATTTCCTGACCTGCTGAATTTGCTTTTGCCATACAATGCAGCTTAAAGTGACTTTATTCAGTGTAATTTGTGTGTCCAAGCAATGGCAATATCAGCGACTTATCAGATTCAGGCACCTGAACCTTTTGATTTTGCCAGTCCAGAAGACTTTCCAAAATGGCTGAGATGCTTCAAAAGGTTTCATCAAACAAATAGCCTAGCAGAGTCATCAGAGGAGGCTCAGGTGAACACCCTGATCTACTGCATGGGGGACAAGGCAGACAATATCCGCAGGGATATGACACTGATGGACCCAGAAGGGAAAAACTATAATGTGGTCCAGGGAAAATTAAGCTGCTATATTACAGGCTTCAGAAATATTATCAAGCCAGTCCAGTGGTGTAGAGGGCTGAGGCACTGGATACCTCACCTCATCACAATGGTGACCCAAGTTCAGAAATGAGATCGAGTTGCTGAAGGTTGGCTGGGGGGCTGGAAGAGGATGGAGCGGCCACTTAGCAGCTCTTCTCTCCCGGATTGGGGAGGCAAGTTTTTCTGGCTGTTGGCTGTCACCAAGTGGTGGCTTGGTGGTAGCACCAAGCAAATGAGGGGCTGGCATTAGGCCAGGTGGGTGGAGTGGGGTTCCAAAGTGCATGTATGCCTCCACACACATGTACTTCTGTGTCACTGAGGCCCCAAGGAGTAATGGGGAGAAAAACCTGAAAAGATGCCCCCCGTTGCCATATATGATGACCCTTTGGAACTCTTGGGTCCTGTGCTGTGCAGATCCTAGTCGACAGGCTCCACTGGGGAAGCAAATAACGGGACTGGGGGCACATGGGACAAGGCTCAGCAAAAGGCATAAGGTGGCACCGGTAAGGTAAAAAGCTCTTTAAATAAAAGAACTATTATCTACAAAAGGGACAAATTTAATATACGCAGTCAGGAAGCAGGGGAAACCTGTCGATGAATTCATTACAACATTGTACGCCCTAATTGAGCACTGTAACTATGGAAACCTGCGAGAGGAACTGATCTGGGACTGGACTGTTGTAAAGCTCTGAAAGCAGATTGGCCAAATGCATGCAGCTTGACAACAGCCTTAGTTTAGAGAAGGCACATCACAGTGGCCCAACAGAGTGAGGCCATACAAAAAAGCAGTCAGACCTCTAGCCAGGAGCTGGCCAAGGGAGAGATCAAGGCACACTATAAGTGGACACCATGCAGGGCAGATGTTTCTCCACCCAGAGAAGTAAAAAAAAATCCAGTTCAGCTCTGAAAGTGATGCAGGATCAGCAGTGCAGAGGAATACTCTGCAAGGGAAAGGACATACAGAAGTCATTTGGGAGGTGTAGGAACCCGACGTCACACCCAAGAGCCCGGTGTCCAGCAAATGATGCCACCTGCCATGTGTGCCACAAGAGAGGCCATTACAAGAGTGTATGTTGGGTCAAAAGCAACAGTGCACTAAGTCTAAGACATGCCAGAGTACGACACAGGGTATGCTTTCTTGGGATCAGTTCAGGACCAAGGGAATAGCTGGAAAGCAACAGTTCTCATCAACAAATGCGAAGTCTGTACCAAACTCTGCAGCAATCCAGTTGAACCATTGATTCCGTCTAAATTTCCTGTGGCTCCCACAAGCAGTCCAAGACAAGGCAATGGAGAAGCTGAAAGAGCAGCACAAGCAGTAAAGTGACTTCTCAAGAAAGCTAATTATCTGTTCATAGCTTTACTTGCCTACTGAGACACATCAGTTGCCAGTGGCTACAGCCAGCAGAACTGCTAATGGGTTAAAAACTGAGAATGATTGTACCTATTTTGCCATCTCCTTTGATTCCAAAACTTCCAGACCAAGAAAAAATCCAAGACCACAAGTGATTTTAAAGTTTCAAATGCAAACAAGCATGCCACTCAAAACACAGAGCTTGTAATTTGCTACAGCTTCAGCCTGGAGAAGGAGTCTAGATTCCGGACATGAAGATTTCTGCACAGATTGCAGAACAGTTGTCACCTTGTACCTGTCTTCTGCTGAATCTGCAGG
The DNA here is from genome assembly GCA_016271365.2 of Neoceratodus forsteri. Classification (NCBI taxonomy): domain Eukaryota; kingdom Metazoa; phylum Chordata; order Ceratodontiformes; family Ceratodontidae; genus Neoceratodus; species Neoceratodus forsteri. The sequence goes on along the minus strand of CM057455.1, from coordinate 1,685,931,047 downwards.
AACAGTTGAGATGCAACAGGCCCCACTTCGTTTACCTTCACTCCAGAGAGGGAGAAGTCCAGGGACTGGAAGAAGATGGGACTGTCACTGCCTCCAGAAGATCCACCAGATGATCTACCAACAGATCTGCCAGAAGAAGTACAACCAGTACCACTAGAAAATCCTTTACCATTACTGAGACCACAGTAGAGGTTGCTAAAAGACAGACCAATCGCAGAATCAGCAGCCATGAGATGCAGTGATGTGACCCAATCAGGATGGGTGTCGGTACGACCTCAAGGACTGGATGTGTTAAAATAATTTCATGGCAAGTGACCCAGAGGCAAAATAATCTTCCCACTATGTCAGCAGTGTTGAGGCAGTCTACCCTGACCTTCAGTGACAGTCAATGTTATCAGTACCAGAAAGGTTTAAGCATAGTTTAAAAAGTTAAAGTACAATAGTTAGTTGATATTATGACTGCTTGAATTTCTATAGAAATTTGTATCTATCCCGAAAGAGGAGATGGGGTGATATGTGGAACTGTGATGATATGTTGTATTGTAGCTAAGCCAACCTGTCTAGTTTAATATGTGACCTCTGGGAGAAAGTACCCAGAGGAACTCCCAGTTAATAAAGTAATTACCATCTCACTGTACCTTCAACCCATGTGCAGCATGGTTCTTAACAGTACACGCGATGCGACCTGCACCCTTCCATCTCGCTGTGATATCTGTATACATTAGTAGTTTTACACTGTACACTCCTAGTGTTTGTTGAGATATTTCATGTATTCCTGGTCCAAGAAGGGCTTTGCTTTTAATTATACACTGAGGTAGCTTAAGGGGGGCTTTCTGGGGGCACCAGGATTTAGGGTGGGAGGAGGGTTTCATGTAGATCCTATGTTCAGATGGCTTGGCTTTTCCTCTGCCATTTAATAGTGTAGCTCTTTGTGTTATTTGTTATACCTCTCTTGTGATATTAATTATTTGACAATAATGTATATATGGTTACTGGAAGGTGGCCTGGGTTGGCTGTACAGGCACTAAAATGCAAAGTCTCATGATATACTAAGCTTGGTGGTAAACAAATAATATTTGATGACATATATGGGTATTTCCTAAAATTTCTGTGATATCTCTAAAGATATTTCCTGCCTGCCTGCAGTACCACTGTAGGGCTACTAGAGAGAATCTTTTTCGAAATATCGGGAAGTATAGAAACATACATACTGTCAGCAGATCAAGGTCTTGTGGCCCATCCAGCCTGCCCAGAAACCTGCCTAATATTGGGACATGTCTCTAGCAGTTACCTACTTCCTCCCTCCCTCCCTCCCTCCATCTTCCCTGCTGTTCACAAGTAACCTTGTTACTTGCATTTCTAGTTAGAGAAATGAGGTAGTTCCTGGCTTGGTAGAGGGCTTCTAACCTGGGACTTACAGAAGGAATTGTTTGATCTGCATGCCTCTGGTAGAGGTATTTCAAAGATGACAGACAGATGAAAGAAAGAGATAAGTGCCTCAACTGGCATTTGAGCCCAGGTTGCTCAGAATACCATTCTCTCCTGTGCTACCAGCTGCACCATCAAAGCAACTGGAAACCTGAGACTCCAGAAAGCACCTTACATTTTCTCAAATGCACAACCTCTTGCTGCACAAATTGATGCTACTTTTCTTTATTCACAAGGATGCGGTGTGCATTATGGAATATAAACAGATAGAAGAGAGAAAGAAATTAGTGCCTGAGCTGGTATTTGAACCTGGGTTGCTAAGAATATAATGCTGCTGCACTGGCCAGGATACACTTTGTGTCAGTTAACTATACTGTAACTGCATCACAATTGCAATGTAGTTGCATACAACAAACATGTAACTACAGTGTAATTACCCTGTTAGATTCCCAGAAACACCTTACTTTTTCTCAAATGCACAACTTGGTGCTACACAATTTAATTACAGTTTTATTCACAAGGGTACAGTATGCATATGTATAGACTATAAACAGAAGAGAGAAATAAATAAAGCCCTTAGGTAGGATTTGAACCCTGGCCACTTAGAATACTGTTCTGCTGCACTATCAGCTGTACCATCAAGGCAACTGGAAAACTGGGATTCCCAGAAGCACCTTAATTTTCTCAAATGCACAGGTAGTGCTACACAAATTAAATACATGTTTTATTCACATGGGGTACTGGGGCGCAACCTGGGCAGATGTGAACTTGTATCAGGAAGATGGACTGCATCTGTCCAGGAAGGGGACATCAGTCCTTAGTGAGAATTTGTAATGCTTCAGTAGGGAGCATTTAAACTGGCTGGGGGGCAGGGGGCAGCCAAGATGGACAGGTGGCTTAGAAACACTCCCCCATGGGAACATACAAAACCACAAGTTGGTAACAGGAACAGCTGAAGCTTGCAGCGAGGAGCAGACAGATGAAGCGCGTATAAAGGAAAGGAAACATTGTTTAACTGGGAGTAACACACTAAGCCGAAACTTGTTTCCAGATGCGACCTGGGAGCACAAAGAGGTTAAGTGACTTGCTCAGGATCACAAAGTATGCACCTAGGCGGCTGTGGGATTCAAACCCAGGTCTCCAGATCTGCAGCTCAGAGCATTAACCCATTGCATTATACTGCCTCAGAATAAAGGAGGGTGGGGGTGGGCAAGAGCACATGAACAAGAAACCGGGAGGGGAAAGAGGCAAGAGAGGAAGAACAAATACAGAGGGAGGGCAGAGTGTAAAACATGGAAGGTCATGTTCACAAATGCCCGCAGTCTGGGAAATAAGGTTCCAGACCTGGAAGCCTTGATGACGGATGCAGACCTTGATGTAGCAGCAATAACAGAGACATGGTACTCTGCTAATCACGGCTAAGATGTCAATGTACCAGGCTATACACTGTTCAGAAGGGACAGGGAAGGTAAAAAGGGAGGGGGGTAGCCCTATACATCAGAGGAGGCATAAAGGTTACAGAAGTACAGGGAAGACAGGGGGAGGCCGAGGCAATGTCACCCTTGAACCAAGGAATGGCACAGCAATACATACTGGGGTGATCTACAGATCTCTGGCACAGAGGGAGGAAGTGGACAGGGTACTAATGGAGGAAATTCATGACATGGCAGCTAAAGGTGAAGATGGGGGATTTCAGTATGCCACATGTATAGTGAACCACCCAGGCAGCTGCTTCAGCCAGAAGCACAGCCATCCTGGAATCCCTGCAGGGGGTTGGACTCAGACAGCTGGTGCATGAGTCATCCACCCTTACCAAATGTGACACAATGGCAACATCATGGCACCACAGTGGTGAGCTACAATATGTGCAGTGGTACTACCCAGTGGTATCATGGTTGTACTATGGTAGTTTAAATGTTGATTATTTTTGTTGATATGGTAGGACAGTGGTACAATGGTATTACAATGGAATTGAAACAAACCACTGTGATACCATGAAAACCTTAACGGTAGTACAGTGGTAATCACAGTGGTATTGCAATGGCAAATGAGTAGTATTACAGTGGTATTCCGAATAACTTTTTGTAAAGGCAAGGACAAAGTAATTCTGGACCTGGTATGGACTAGTGGGAACAGAGCTGCAGGAGTCCCGGTGGAAGGGCAGCTGGGATCCAGTCAGTGTTGGGCAAGTTACTTTTTCTATTACTTTCTATTACTTTTGGAAACTTGTTCCAGGAAGCTCTGTGCAGTCACTAGCAAGGATGGAGAAGTACTATAAAAAGGTAATACACCTTACAGTTACAGTTGCTTATTTCTTTTTATATAAAAGTAATACGTAACTGTAACTGATTACATTTATTTGAAAGTAACTAACCTATTACTCTCAAATAAATGTAACCTGTTATATTTTCTTATTACTTTTGTATTGTTTTTGTATAAAATGAAATAAGTAACTGTAACTGTAACTGTAACGTGAATTATTTTTTCTAGTACTTCTCCATCCTTGCTAGTGACTGCACAGAGCTTCCTGGAACAAGTTTCTAAAAGCAATAGAAAGTAATAGAAAAAGTAACTTACCCAACACTGGATCCAGTGACCACCATATGGTGTGATTTGGCATGGAGACAGGAACTCAATTAAGGCACACAAGGGCAAAAGTATTAGATTTCAGGAGGGCGGAATGGAAATGTTTAAGAGCAGCCCTGGAGAAGGGAGAGGTAATGGAAGGAGCGGAGCAACAGTGAGGAGAAACTAAAAGGAGCCATAGTGGAGGTAACTAACCACTATGTTAGGATAGTGGCCAAAGGGAAAAGAAGAAGGAAACCACTGTGGTTCTCTAAAGAGGTAGTAGACAAAGTAAGGGCAAAAAGAGCAAGTTTCAGGAAGTATAAGGGAACCCAAAGGGAGGAGGACAGGAAGGTGTACGTTGAATGTCTAAGGGAAGCAGGGAAAGCTGCTAGAAGAGCTAAAGCACAGACAGAGGAGGATTTAGCATAGACTGTGAAAAAAAGGGACAAGACATTCTACAGGTACATCAGTGATAGAAGAAAAACCCGGAGGGGGGAGATTGTGAGTCTCAAAGGGGAGGAGGGAGAGTGTAAGAAAGGGGAGCTAGACAAGGCACAAATACTAAACAAATACTTCTGTTCAGTATTCACTAAGGAGGGAGAGGGTCAAGGACCACACTTGGGCAGCGAGATGTGGACACCAGTCCGTTCACAGTGGAGAGAGTTCTGGAGGAACTCACAAAGCTGAAGGTGGATAAAGCCATGAGGCCAGACGACCTACACCCAAGGATATTAAGGGAGCTGCGAAGGGAACTAGCAGTGCCTCTGGATGCCGTGTTCACAGAGTCTCTCAACACAGGTGTGGTTCCAGAGGACTGGAGGAGGGCGCATGTAGTCCCATTGCTCAAGGGCAGCAGTAGGGAGGAAGCAGGGAACTACAGGCCAGTCAGCTTCACCTCAGTGGTGGGAAAGATCATGGAGACACTGCTGAAAGAAGGGATAGTGGCACACCTGGAATCCAGTGGTGCCCAGGATCTGAGGCAGCACAGATTCACAGCAGGAAGATCTTGTCAAACCAATCTGATAGATTTTTTTGATTGGGTGACTAGGGAAGTGCATCAGAGAGGGGCAGTAGACATTGCCTACTTAGATTTCAAAAAAGCCTTTGATACCTTCCCACACAGAAGGCTGGTTAACAAGATGAGTAGTCTGGGCATGGGACATAAGGTAATACATTGGGTTAAAAACTAGCCGACTGACAGAAGGCAGAGGATGGTGGTAAATGGGTTCCAATCCGGGGAAGGAGAGGTGACCAGCGGAATACCACAGGGATCAGTACTGGGACCAATCCTGTTCAATGTTTTCATTAGTGACATTGCAGAGGGGCTGGAAGGAAAGGTCTGCCTATTTGCAGATGACACCAAGATCTGCAACAGGGTGGATACTCCAGAAGGGGTGCAGGAAATGAAGAGAGACCTGGAGAAGCTTGAAAGATGGTTGGAGGTGTGGTAACCAAGGTTCAGTGCAAAAAAGTGCAAGATAATGCACCTGGGTAGGGGGAGCACTGGAGAGAGCTACAGAATAGGAGGGGAGGTGCTGACTGTTACCAAAGAGGAAAGGGACCTAGAGGTCATCATCTCTGATGACCTTAAGGTATCAAAGCAATGTGCAAAGGCTGCAGGGAGGGCCAATGGCATGCTGGGGTGCATAGGCAGAGGTATTACTAGTGGGAGGTGGTGATGCCATTGTATAAAACACTGGTAAGGCCTCGCCTGGCGTACTGTGTGAAGTACTGGAGACCACACATGCATAAGGACATAGACAAGGTTATCGAGGGAATGGCGACAAAGATGGTTCATGGTTTGCATCACAGAACATATGAGGAGAGACTAAGAGTCCTCAATATGTACCCACTGGAGGAGAGGAGAGAAAGGGGGGACATGATAGAAACTTTCAAGTACCTCAAGGGCATAAACAAGGTGTAGGTGGGAGATCATTTCCAATGTAGAAAAGATACCAGAATGAGGGGACATGATATGAAATTGGAGGGGGGTAGATTAAGAGGTAACGTGAGGAAGTTTTTCTACACAGAGCGGATGGGGGACCCTTGAAACAGTCTGCCATAAGAGGTAGTGGGGGCAAGCACAGTGGAGGGGTTTAAACATGCCTGGGATAGGCACAAGGGAACCATGAAAGGGGAGGGAGTGATGAAAAGCCATTGATCACTTAGGGTCAGTGGACACACACGGATAGGGCATATGGGTAGACTGGATGGGCCCAGCGGTCCTTATCTGCCGACAGTTTCTATGTATCTATGTATCTATACATATTTATGGAATATAAACAGATAGAAGAGAGAAGGAAACAAGTGAACTAGCTGGGATTAGAACCTAGGCTTCTTGGAATACTGTTCTGCTGTAGTACCAGCTGTGCCGTCAGGATAACTGAAACCTGAGGCACCCAGAAGCACCTTAGCATTTCTCAAATGCATAACTTGCTGCTACACAGACTAATGATATTTTTATTCACATGGGTGCAGTCAGTGCTCATATATGTGGAATACAAAAAGAAGAGATAAAGAAATAAGTGCGCCAGCTGGGATTTGAACCCAGGCCACTTGGAATACTGTTCAGCTGCACTACCAGCTATGCCATCAAAGAAACTGGAAACCTGAGACTCCTATTTTATTTGAGTCACACACTCATCCTTTTCCACAAGAGCCTGATTCCCTCCAGAGGGGTTGCCACTGTCTCCAAGTACCCTCCAGTCCCCACTTGACCCTGATCAAGCTCACCCATCACACACTGGCCCTTCTTTCACTCACCTAGCAGTGGATGTCAAATACCTTTTCATCAAGCCTCAATATCTCATATGAATGCAGCAGCAACCATGCTCCCCACATTGTGCCACATTATTCTGCCTGTTTGACCCCATCTGCACCAGGGGCATTCATGAAGCAACAGGAGCTACCCACTCTCCATGGGTGATCCAAAGTGGATGCTGTCTCAGACACCTGCTTCCCACTGTGCTGCAGCCTGAGTGAGCTTGAGGCATGAATCTGGATCACTGGCATGGAAAGTCAACAGGATTACTTATGGACAGTTGTGTGGCCCCGTCCAAGTCTTTTTTCCCATAATTATCTTGCTGACTTCTGTTGCCTCCCAAGGCAGTTTATTGTATCTTTACCTACCCTCTGTGTAAAACAATGTTGCCTGAATTCTTTATGACTCAAGCCCTGCCTTAGCTTTAATGTGTAACCCCTCCTGTAGTTTAATACCAACTAAACTAGATTACTTGTATCTATCATTCTCTCCCTCAGAATGATTTGGAACCTGGTATACTGTGGAATAAGTATCAGTACCGAGTGAAAAGCAATGCATGATTTTGCCATTTAGACCAGTACTATGGTATTTAATGGTGAGAAAACATAACAAGAGATGGCTAAAGCTAACAAAGGCTGCATGTGTTTTATATACTATATTTGATTCTGAAGATGGATGCTGCTGAACTTTGTTTGTTACCTGGCTAAGTACAATGGAGCCAAAGCTCCTTTTACAGGCAGGACCCGGGATCATAGAGCGGAAAAAAAAAAATTAAAACAATACATACAAATTAAAGCAGCAGTGCAACGAAAAATGATTTTCCCGGAAAAGCTAGTTTCAGCTACAGTTAAGAAAAATATTAGCATACCTGTCAAATGTACTTGTCTAGGTGCCTCCTATGCTGTGTACCATGAAACATTTTTAGTTTGTCTGTCAATCAATCAATCAATCAAAATCTTCATTTATCCAGGCGAACATCATTGAGCAGAGCTCATTTACAAGATAGACCTGGGTAGGACAAGGTTATTGACAATTTCAATAGGATAAATGTTATACATGGTAATAAACTTCTTCATTTACAGAGTCAGAGGTCAATACAAAGTATACACGAAAATAACAACTAGGTAATACAGCATCATTCATAGCATTACAGCAAAACACATGAGAGGATAAACCCTAGCTCGTTAACAACATTGCTTATACATAAATATATGTGTACTTAGCAGCAAAAGTGGGATTGTACAGAAGCTTCAGATGTGGGGAAAAAGATAGGGGGTGGATAAGAATAAGTACTCATTGTGTGCTCCTTTCCATCCCATACAGAATTTTCTGTAGGGGATTGGGGGGGGGGAGTCTGGTATTTGTTGGCAGGTTTGGGGAGGGAGAGCTATAAGAAGGGAGCTATTTATAAGGAGGGGGAGAATGGGGTAAGGGAACAATGGGGTGAGGTGGTAAGTGCAATGTGAAGAATCAAGGTATGGGGAGAAGCGAGTATTGCTACTCATGGGTAGGGAGGCAATTATGCTAATTTAGGAGCAGTGATGGGGAGCACATAGAAGATTCCATGGAGAGGGGAAACAAGAATAACGGAGGAGAGCAGTAGAGTTATACATTTGGTTTGAACGTACTAGTCAGACATATTCATGGTGCGATGTATATATGTGATCAATCTAACGATACGGGAAGCATTTGCAGTGTTCCTTAATAAAGCACGAATAAAGAGAGTTAAAGGAAGTAATGGTTATAGGTATGCTTAGTTTCATCATTTTTTGCAGTTTGTGCCACAAAGAGGGCAGCATGAAGCTAACAGCAGCCCTTCCGAAGCGAGAGTTAACTTTGGGCACTTTCAACATGATATAGGAGTAACTTCTTAAGGCGTAATTGCTTATCGTGTTTTGCTGGAGACAGTCTGAAACATATTTCAGTAATTGATTGGATATCACTCTTAATTTCCATATGGCTACATTTCTGTCCCTCCTAAACTGAAGTGAGGTCCATCCCACTGCTGCATATAGGGAGCAATGATGTGTGGTAAACAGAAGTCCTATAATAAACCTTAAGGCTCTATGGTAGAGCGTATCCAGTTTTGCCAGGTAGGAGGTGTGACAGTGGCTATATAGGAAGTCTGCATAGTCAATTACAGAAAGAAACATTGCCTGGACCAATCTTAACTTAGCATTGCTTGTAAGAAAGTGGCTAATCCTGAAATAAAGACCAAGCCTTTGACATAGTTTTTTTAGCAATGCCTCCATATGTTCTGTAAAGGAAAGCCTGTTGTCAAGCCAGACTCGCAGGTACTTGAATTTTTCAACAAATTCTAATTTTTCTCCTAAAATTGTGGCTATCTGCAAAAGATATCCTGGGACAGTTGGGTTTACTACATGCATGCCAGGAGAGAAAAGCATTGCTTTTTTTTTTTCTTTGCATTTAGCAGGAGCTTTTTGTTTAGGAGTTGGTGTTGGAGTAAATTGAAATCCATTTGTAGGTTGCTACAAGCTGTTTCTGGTGATGGGCGGCTCACATATAGCACCGTGTCATCTGCAGATAGGTGGACTGTAGCCTTGGTAATATTACAATCAATATTGTTAATATAGATAGCGAAGAGGATAGGACCAAGAATGGATCCTTGGGGTATACCTCTTAGCAGTGGCTTAAGGGTGAGAGTTCGCCTTCTGCCTTGACCTGATGGAGGCATCCAAAAAGGTAGTTGGTGAACCATTGTAGGGAGAGTGAATCCAGCCCTGTGGATTCCAGGGATCAGAGGAGCAGGTCATGCGCAGCTGTATCAAATGCCTTACTCAGGTCCAGAAACACAGCACAGATGAAATTCCTTTTGTCTAGTTCTCTCTGCCAATCACTGGTGACTTTTGCTAGGGCCATGATGGTACTGTGCTTGGCTCTGAAGCCAGATTGTGTGGGGTTTAGGAGATTCATAGTTTCTAGGTAAGATATCAGTTGGATACTTACAATTTTTTCTAGCAGCTTAGATAGGACTGGAAGAATGGAAATGGGCCTATAGTAGTTAAGGTCGTGAGGATCCCCTGATTTAAATAATGGAATCTGCAATAATGGAATGGAATCTGTCCTAACCTTTGCCAAGTCCACAATGTTATTTCTATGGAAAATGTGGCGGCCATCTTTTTTTCTTGAGAAAAAATTCAATTAAAACATTTATAAAATAATCAAATGTTGGTGGAATTAGAAAATTGTACCATCAAATTAAACTGGAAGATGCCAGGAATCTTTTATAGTGAAAAAAAGATGGGGTCAAATGTTTGCCCAATTTCGTTGTACTGTTGCTTTAAATAGCAATTAAACTGTTCTTTGAAGTATTATTTCAGTGAAACAACAAAAACATTTGATCAGCAGTTGTTTTTAAACAAGGTGACGATTTGTTCCTTTCCTGTGCAACACTATTAACTGAATGGTGTGCTGACCAACTGATATGTGTTTTAGCGGTAGTTTGAACATAAACATGCTAAATTATCTGAGACTCCTTTTATTATTCCGAAGTTTGAAATTGTCAAACAATGAATATGGAGAACCCATAACACTTTACTCAGTAAACTGAGCTGAACAAATTTAGACTTCAGCTCATGAGACAAATTTAGTTTACGAAACATAAGGTAATGGTGAACCCAGGATGGTAATACTAACACAAATTTACCTTTCAAGACCCAGGAATCTCCTAATAGTATTAGACAATACTACAGTCAGTCTAGAGCTGCTGACTGCCCCCGGAACTTTGAATTAGGAATGTATGCAAATTTGAGAATTTGGAATGCTACATTCGAAACTGCTGTCTCTTTCTACCTAACTTCCAGATTCAGTTTTTCCATTTAAACAGCAGGACTTGCCCCCCAAGACTGCATAGCAGCCTCATTACAAGACTGTTTATTTTGTTGAAAAAGTGGTATTTTTTTTTCAATATTTTATTCATACTCTGTCTCTAGTAGTTATTTACTAAAGTTTAGTGTATTTGGGTATTTTCACTCATTTTTACGGTTCCATTCCGATTCCCAGGAACCAATTTATTTAGTCTAAAGTGTTGTCATTTGCGGTTCTGACTGCTAGTAATTTAGTTTTAAACTTAATTTTGTTTACTTATTTAAAACTACTTTGTTTTTAATCGCGATTGGTTCCTATTTACTCCTAGGAACTGATCATATTTGTGATAGTAAACACAGTTAAATACTTATTTTCTGGGTAATGATCGGTTCCCTTTTCATTTTAGGAGCCAGTCGCTTTTTGAATAAAAATAAAAATAAGTCTGTTTTAATCGCGGTTCCTTTTAAACATAAGAAACTGACTGCAATTGCTCTAAATTTAGTTCTGCGAAACTTTTTCACAGACTGCTGACAGTTTAGCATGTCAGACAGACCAAAAAAGAGGATGGGACCCACAGGTTTTAAAAATTAAATAAAGTGCTTTCAAGTGTTTGCTAAGGCTGATCACCACAATCTGTGCATAGAGTGCTTGGGTCCCAGCCATATTTTCTCTAATTGTGAAAAGTGTAATACTTTTTGTACAAAAACTATCAAAATGAGAGCAAAAAGATTAGAACAGATGGCTTCTATCCCCACCTCAGTGTCACCAAAGCAAAGTGAAGATGGTCCTTCTTCATCCCACTCCAAGACAAAGCAGAGACCCTCTAAGGACATCTCAGACCCCAAATTTACCGTAAAAAGGGTCTGAGCATAACTAAGGACAAAAGAGCAAGTGAGTAGACACCTGAGACTGTGCCTGCCAAAATAAAAATATAAAGAGAAAAATGTTGTGCTTCCTGCTGAAAAAGCAAAGGAGCTCCCAACAGGCAAAGATAAAATTCCTCTGTAGAAGAAATGGCTAGAGCACTGCAAGTCATCCAGGCTCTGCGAAATAAAGTTTCCATACTGGGTTCACCAGTTCAAATACCACCACCAGTTCCCTGTGATCAAGGGCTTGAAGTTTATGTTGTGGAGGAAGAGGAGGAGGAACCGGATCTAGGCAAGCTAGAGGTATCCCCAGACAAGGAGTTCAGTTCCCCTCCACGTGGACATGATGATTTTTTATCCCACTTCTTTTGTCAGACAAATGCTGACATCCTGGGCCTCACCTCACAAGAATCCATGGATGATGAGGAAGAGACAGATTTTTTGTATATGATGGGTCTCACTCCCACAAGAAAGGTAGTCCTTCCTAACCACAATTCCTTTAGGAAGGTTACTTTTAAAATACTGCAGACACTTTTGTCTATCCCCGGGGTGTGCAAGAAGGTGGAAAAGAAATACCAACTGGATAGGTCTTCTGCTGATTATCTCTAAACACATCCAGATCATGAGGGTATTATACAAGCTGCAGTCTGTGATAAAGCAAAAGTCCCTCTGGCATCTCACCCACTGGACAAAGATTCCAGAAAAATCGACAGAATGGGAGACCATGGTCAGAGACCACTCTGCTGGAGTTGGAAGTAAAAAAGCTCCTGCAAGCCAGGGCAATAGAGTCGGTCCCCCTTGCCCAAAGGGGACGGAGCTTGTACTCAAGATACTTTCTGATCAAAAAGAAAAACAGGGATTGGTGTCCAGTCTTGGATCTCAGATACCTAAACAGACACCTGGCAAAGCTCGGGTTCAAAATGCTAACAGTGGCAGTAGTTATCCCTTCTGTAAGGACAGGAAACTGGTTTGGCATCGCTAGGTCTGAAAGACTCTTACTTTCACATTCCAATCAGACCTTGCCACAGAAAGTACCTAAGGTTCTCTCTTCCCTCAGGTCATTACCAGTTTCTAGCACTCCCCTTCGGGCTCACTTCTGCCCCATGGGTATGCACAAAGTGTCTGTCAGTGGTGGCAGCTTACATCAGAAGACAGCAAATCAGTATATTCCCTTAACTGTATGACTGGCTAGTCATAGGGAATTCATACCAGCAGGTAAAAGATTCTATCAGCGTGACCCAAAGTTTCCTGCAGTCATTAGGTTTCCTTATCAATGCTCAACAATCTCAGATGGAGCCAGCTCATTCACTGAAATTCTTTGGAGCAGAACTGGACACTGTCCAAGGAAAAGCTTTTCTTCCACAGGAGAGGGTGTCAAATCTACTGACCCTAGCAAACTCCTTTGCTTTAGGTCCACCCAGAACTGCAAGACAGTTCCTAGCATTGCTAGGACACATGACATCAACTACAGCAGTAGTGTCAGGCTCCAGGTTTCAAATGAGGGATATCCAGTATCAGCTCAGATCACACTGGTCCCAAAGAAGGGACCTATTTCAAAGTTCGTGCCAGTTCAGAGAACTCTGTTACTGGCTCTGCAGTGGTGGAAAGAAAGAGACAACCTTCGACAGGGTGCCCCTTTTCAGCAACAGCACCACACGGTTGTCCTAACAGATGCCTCCCTCCTAGGGTGGGGAGCACACACGGGCAACCTCAGAATCAGTGGAATTTGGTCACTTCAAGAGTCCAAACTGCACATCAACCTTCTAGAGCTGAGAGCCATCTTCCTTGCTCTAAAGACCTTTGCCACTCAATTGAGGGGGTCAGTCAGTCCAAGTCAGGACAGACAATACAACCATGTGGTACATCAACAAGCAGGAGGGGTACCAGATCATCAAGGCTGTGCACAGAGGCCATAAAGATTTGGTCACTAGCTTATTCCTGGAGGTGCACCTGTTTGTCATTCATCTTCTCTTCCAGAGAAGGACAATACACTGGCAGAGTCACTCAGCAAAATCAACCAGGATCACCACAAATGGGCTATGAACAGGCAGGTGTTGGATACAATTTTCAGGTGGTGGGGCACCCCAGAAATAGATCTGTTTGCCTCAAAAGACAATCATCAGTTTCCACTATATTGCTGCAGGCCACCATCCTTGGGCACAGTGCCCAGGGATGCACTAGCCCTGGATTGGACAAAGAAATTCCTCTATGCCTTTCCTCCAATTCCACTGGTGTCAAGAGTTCTTCTCAGACTGAGGAGTCAGTCTGCAACCATGATATATGTTGCTCCAGACTGGGCCAGACAGCATTGGTGCCCTTTGTTGCTCAGTTTGTCCACCAAGCAATCTATTCATCTACCCCACAGATTCAGTCTTCTAACAGCTGTCCAGAGGCAGATAGCTTTTCCAAACCTTGACAGCCTTTGCCTAAAGGCTTGGTTCTTGAGGAGTTAGAATTTTCTGAGTTTAACCTGTCAAAAGAGGTACTTAAAGTATTGAAAATATCTCAGAAAACCTTGACAAGAAAGACTTATGCTTCAAATGGAAAATATTTACTATTTGGTGCAAGCCTAAGAAAACCATATAGAAACATAGAAGGTGATGGCAGATAAGGACCGCAAGGCCCATCCAGTCTGCCCATTTCTTTTCTACCTTATAAATGTGCCATCAGTCAACCCCCTCAGGACAGGTTTGCCCACAGTGCTTGTTTACGTGGTGCACTTGCAATTTCTAGGCCTCAGGCCTGCTACCCTTAAGGTTCACTTAGCAGCAGTATCTGCGTATTTGTCTGCAGGTGTTCAGGGAACAATATCTTTACACCCTATTTTTAGAAAGTTTTTCAAAGGTTTGGCACATATGTTCCCTCCTGTTAGGGAACCAGTCCCTCCTTGGGACCTAAATTTGTGCATAGCCAAACTAATGGAACCTCCTTTTGAACCAATGGCTGCAGCTGACCTAAAATATGTCACATGAAAAACTGTTTTTCTAGTGCCAATTACTGCAGCAAGAAGAGTGTGCGAGCTCCAGGCTCTTTGCACTGATCCCAATTACATTATCTTCCATCGGGACAAGGTAATCCTTAGAACTAACAGGTAGTTCCTTTCAAAGGTGGTAACTGAGTTCCACTTGAACCAGTCCATCACCCTGCCAGTATTTTACACAGCCAAATCCAGTTCAGGTGAACAAAAGCTTCATAGCTTGGATGTAAAAAGGTCCCTCAGCTATTACATTATATCCTCAGGGATTTCCACTCACAGTTGTTTATTATCTGTGGTGAAGTGGAAAAAGGCAGGCCTGCCTCAAAGAGGTCAGTTACATGTTGGATAGTATCCTGCATCCAATTCTGCTACTGTAAGGCTGACAAACAGCCACCACAGGACCTCAGGGCACATTTCACTGATGGAACTGCAGCCTCTGTGGCAGCTGCAAGGGACATCCCCTTGCTGGAATTCTGTAAAGCGGCTACCTGGAGTACAGTCCACACCTTCACAAAGCACTACTGCCTGGACATTTAGTCCGGGACTGATGCTAGATTTGGCACTACAGTATTATAGAACCTTTTTCCTAAATAGGTTCTGTACCCTCCTCCCAAGGCACTGTTTGGTAGTCTGCAGTAGTGTCTGATATTACTAGGAGATACCTGGGCCTTGAAGAAAAAATTACTTACCACAGTAATATTGTTTCTTATAAGGGATCTCCTAGTAGGATTAAACCTCCCACCCCTACCTCCCCTTACATAACCTGAATAGGTTCATCAGTGCTTTCATGGGAGTTTCTAATGTTTCCATTACTCATTGGCCTAACTTTTTTTAATTGTTAATATACACAGGAATGACTAGGATCACTAGCTCTTTTTTTTGTGATTTTCTTGTCCTGTTTGGATTCCGTCCTCTGTATCAAGGAGAGAATATTAATGTTAAGGGTGTTTACATTGTAATTAGTGATTAGCCTACTGTTTTTATCTGCAAAATCGAATCTGGTTGTTGGGTAGAAAGAGGCAGCAGTTTTGAATGTTGCATTCAAAATTCTCCAATTTTTGGGGGAAATAGTACTTTTATTAAACTTCTTCAGTTTTACATACAAATATACTCTTAGACAAAACACATTTACAAGCAATCTTAACACATGTGACAATTACAATCACAGACATTGATGACATAACCTGACAAAACAACATACTCCCCCCCGAGCAATGAATGCAGCATATTTCCACACATTTAATACCCAGATGAAAGACTGACAAATTAATTACATTGATATTACCTTGATATTGCTAGTACCCCCTAAGAGTAGTTAATTTTACTGGAACCATCCTTCCTTATCCATTTTAAAGCTTTTCCCCAACCCCCCACAACAACCTCTGCGTTTGAGGGTGGGTATCATTTTTCATCTCCTATTGGCCTAGTGCCTCCTGAGCCAGCACATCTTAGAGTGACACCCCTTCCTTATTGCTCAGGAGCTTGTAGTATGGGATCCAGCGAGTCTTCAACTTCTCTGACTGCAGCCTGAGATGAGCAGTCAATTTTTCCAGGTCTTTGATTTGGTGACAGTTAGTTAACCAGTGGGAGGCCATCGGGGGTGATGAGTCAGCCAATGCTAGGTGATCACCTTCTGTGCTGCAGCTATCAGTATATTAAAAATATATTTCTTCCCTGGGCTATGTACCCCCTGTCAGTATGGGTATTTCCATCATTTAATCAATGCTGTGGCATACTACTCCCAGTAGTGTTTAGGCTTAGGGCAATCCCAGAAGATGTGGGCATGTGTAGCCATCTGCCAGCATCCTCTCCAGCACATGTCAGAAGGAAATCTCCCAAAGTGCTTTGTGATAACTGGTGTCCTAAAAAATCTGGTGAGGACCTCTCATCAGAACTGTCTCCGAGTTGGTTTTGTGAGCTTGTTCCCATATTTGATCCCAGGATTTAGTGGGGAGTGTTATTCTAGCCTAACCCTCCTATTTTTGTTGTATTTTGCTCCTGTCAGATATATTATTCTCTCTGATTAGTTGGTATAGCTGTGAGATCAAATGCTCGTCTTTCTCAGAGCCGCTCAGTAAGCTGTAACAGAAACTCACCAGACTATGACAGTATGGCGCCCCAAAGATTTCCCCTTTAGATTGTGTGGTCAGGAAATATCTGACCTACAGATAGCAGAAAAAGTCTTTGTGAGGGCAACCCAAACTCTGCCTGCAGCTGGTGAAAGCTGTTTAGTATAGGGCCTGTGTACAACTGAGTCATATTGATTAAGCCTAGCTTTTCCCATCTATCCAGAGCTGGGGTTGCTCTTCCTGCTGTGAAATCTCTGCAGACCTAAATACTTGATAGTCTATATGCCTCCTTCTGTATACTCAGGGTTCATAGTACCCTCTCTTCATGATAACAGCATAGTTTTTATCCATGGAATAGGTAATTTGTTCGCTAACTTGGAATTCCATTTATTAAATAAAAGATCTGCCATCTTAATGTGGCCTAAAAGTCCTTGTTCCATCCTAGTCCATCATAATGGTAGGATGATGGGTTTCTAAGCTGCTGTATACTGCAATTGGGCTGCCTTGTAGTAAGCCTTAATGTCTGGAACCCCTAGCCCCACCCTCTTGCCCTTATCTAGATGAAGAATGCTTTCTTTTTGTCTCGGGTATTTTCCTCCCCAGATCAGTTTTTTTAAAGACTGTGTGTGCAGTTGACCAAAAGGATTTGGGAGGTTGAATGGGTAGAGTATCAAATAAAACAAGCATTTGTCAATGCCGAACATTTGATGCACTGGAAGATGTCCACCCCAGCACCTTGTGTATGGCCTTGAGGTACTCGAATGTGTGTATCATCTTCCCCCACTCCCTCCTGTCCTCCAATGAGTACATACTGAGGTCCTTTAATCTGTCCTGATATGTTCTATTTTGCAAGCCATGTACCATCTTGGTTGCCTTTCTGTGGACCGGCTCTACCCTGTCAATGTCCGTGTGCAATTGCGGCCTCCAGAACTACACACAGTACTGTAGGATTGGCCTTACTAGTGCATTATGCAGTAGCATCACCGCCTCATACCTTTTGCTAGTGATACCTTTGCGTATGCACTCAAGCATGCCACTGGGCCTCCTTGCAACATTTTTGCTCTGTTTTGACACCTTAAGGTCATCATAACTGATAACTCCTGTGTCCTTTTCTTCCTTGGTGATCGTCAATACCTCACCCCCATCCAGTAACTCTCCCCAGGTTTCCCTCTTCCCAGGTGCATTATTTGCGCTTCTTTGCATTGAACCTCAGTTGGCACTCCTCAGACCATTTTTCAAGCCTCTCTATGTGTCTGCTCATTTTATCCACCCCTTCTGGAGTATTCACTCTGTTACAGATGTTGGTGTCATCTGCAGACAGGCAGACAGACCTTTCCTTCTAGCCCTTCCACAATGTCTGTAATGAAGACATTGAATAGGATTGGTCCCAAGACTGATCCCTGAGGTACCCCGCTGGTCATCACCCTCCCCCCAGATTGGATCCCATTACAACCACCTTTTGCCTCCTATCTTTCAGCCAGTTTCTAACTCAGTATATCAGCTTGTGCCCTGTGGCCAGACTACCCATCTTGTTATATCAGCCTTTTATGTTGGTCTGCATCAGAGCCTGAAATCAAGGTAGGTGATGTCCACTGCCCCTTTCTGATTTACTTCCTTACTGAGGCATTAGTGTTTCCAACCCTAACGCCAACCCCCACCTCCCACCCTGAAGAGACTGACACGCATTGGGAGTATGCCCTTGAGTTGTCAGCCATAATGCTCATGCCATTCCACCTCACAACACCCTGCAGACACCGGTAGGTATTATGGTGTGCCTTGGGGTCTTTGACCCTTACACTCACCCCATTCCATAAGGAAATAAGTGAAGATGGGTGCACTATAGGAGCATAGGGTGAATGTTAGGGCTGAAGACCCCAAGGCATACCTCAATGCCTGTAACTGGCTGCAGATGGGGTGGGGTGGAATGGTATGAGAATTATGGCCAATGACCGCAAGTCACACCCCCGACGCCTGTCAGTCTCTACAGGGTGGGGGGTGGGGCGTTACAGTTGGAAATCCTAGTGCCCTAGGCGTTTGTTGGTATTTTCACTCCAGATTTTCAGCATGGGCTTTTTCAGACCCCATCTCATGAACGGTGGCACTATCATTTTGTTACTCAATCCCAAAAGGTGATTTCATGCTGCGAATGCACCATTCGGCACCACAGGTGCAAAAACACATTTTAGGCAGGATGCAAAAAGTGACAGCTATACTGTTCTTGAGGAGGTGTGAAAAAATGCCAATGTTGAAAATCTGGACTGAAAATATGAAAAATTGGCAAAGTTACAAGCGTGGGACCCCACCTCATGAACAGTACCACTATAGTTTCAGTACTCCATCCTGAAAGTTGATTTTGCACAGTGACCACGCCATTCTGCGCCACAGGTGCGAAAACATATTTCGGCCAAGATGTGAAAAATGACAGCTATACTGTTCATTAGGAGGTTGGAAAAATGGCAATGTTGAAAATCTGGGTGACAATATAAAAATTGGCGAGATTATGGTAGCGTAGAAACTTTCCGACGCTTTTCATAGCATGATCATTTTTGAATTTTTCACCAAATTTGCATCATGGGCTTTTGGAATCACCACCTCATGAACAGTGGCACTGTCGCTTTCATTAATTGGTCCCGAAGGTAATTCTGTGCAGTGACTGCAAAATCACCATTCGGACTGAGAAACAAAATGACAGTGCTAGTGGTCATGAGGTGGGGGTCCCAAGAACCCCATATTGAAAATTTGGGGCCAAAATTCCTAAAATTGGCTGAGATATCAACTTAGTTGACCTCCCATTGACTCCCATTATAAGGCTTATCGTGATTTCTCAGTTTGTCGGTTGCCTTTGAAGAGTGCAGGACGTGTTCCCAGTCCAGAGAAAATGACAGCGCTGGACCTCTGGAGATAAGTGTGGGTTGATGGGGTGTGGGAGGTGAGGTACTCAGAGGGTGGGTGGGGATGGGGAGGGGGACCTGGGGAGACGATAATGGACCATTTTCTTTTTACAGGGAAAAAATATAAAGACATCGGGGACAGTTTTCTTTATTTTGCAGGCAAAAAATTAATATAGACACACTGGGGTGGGCTCCCAGTGTGCCACAGTAGTGGGGTGGGGCATGCTGTCGGGATTGGGCACCCTGATGTCGGCACTGAATGAGTTTGTGGGGAGGGGTGCATCATATTTCAATATTTTGGCACACTGGGGTGGGCTACCAGTGTGCCACATTAGATGGGGTGGGGAGACATGCCGACATGGGGATTGGGCACCCTGATGTCGGCAAAATACCTATTCGGGCTTTGGGGGGGAGACATCCAATACTGGGAGTGTGCATCCCAGTGTCAGAAACATAAAAAAAAAAAAGAATTATTTTGGCACACTGGGGTGGGCTCTCAGTGTGCCACATTAATATTAATAATGTTGAGGGGGGGCAAAAGCCAACACTGGGAGAGGCCGGATTGCGGCCACAGTTGAAGCTCAGGAGGGGTTCAGAGGAACGCGGACAGAGACAGAGAATATAGGAAGAACTGCTGCCATGTGCATAAGTGTGCACTCTAATACGCATGGCAGGAGATTGGGCTACAAATGAAGTGCTCCCATTGGAGCGGTTCATTTGTTTCAAGTCTGTGGCACAGCACATCAGCAGAGCTGAACTGCTGTCATGACCAGAGTGCCTGGTGATTGGTGTACACTGCTACACCTATTGCAGATGCAGCTGTAATTGGCATGGCAATAACACACCTCTCATTTCCAATTACTTTCCCAGAGCGTTTGGTGCGCATGCGCATCAAAAGCAAAAAGGAGATGGAAAAGGATGTTCATCCTTAATGTTTCAGCACGGCCCAACAGTGAGAGGTGCAGCACGGCCCACCTCAGACAGTCTAGCCTGATAGTTTCCAGTAACTTAAGATGGTTAGCTCGATAACAATTTATTAAGATCTGCTGTAACCTGGACTCCTAAATGCTTAAACCCAGTGTTGGACCATTTAAGTTTAGTCAGTTTTTTAGTCTCTGCAGAGACCGGTGATCATAAGAATATAATTTTGGATTTCGATTCATTAATTCAGTAGCCAGAAACTTCTCTGTATTCATGCAAGAAGGACTCTGCTTTGGGAAGTGTTGTGTCCGGGTCCCGCAGGTACAGAAGGGTGTCATCAGTATAAAGGGATATATGGTTCTCTACAGAATCCACCTCTATGCCTGCTATGTCAGGATTAGTTCTAAAGGCCTCCACCAAAGGCTCAATGCTCAACGCAAACAGAAGCAACAAGAGCAGGCAACCCTGCCTAGTACCTCTCCTTATAAGGAATGCTTTGGATAGAACCCAATTAAGCTGAATTTGGGCTGATGACCCAGTATAAAGGGACATAATCCAAGCCCGGGATTTTCCCCCAAAGTTAAATTTATGGAGTACCGCATCTCAGAATCCACATTCCAGGCAGTCAAATGCCATTTCAGCATCCAGTGCCACTACCACACTTTGTCCATTCACCTGGGTATTACGT
This sequence comes from Neoceratodus forsteri, assembly GCA_016271365.2. NCBI lineage: Eukaryota > Metazoa > Chordata > Ceratodontiformes > Ceratodontidae > Neoceratodus > Neoceratodus forsteri. Next base: position 1,685,910,050 of record CM057455.1, on the reverse strand, counting down.
ACCCAAGCTGTGGTTGTCAGCAGCCTACGGACATTGTCGTGCAGGTGCCTTCCTGGCATAAACCCCACCTGGTCAGGGTGCACCAGTTGGGTTATAACTGTTTGCAAATAGTTGGCAATCATTCTGGCTAAAATTTTGACATCCAGATTTAACAGTGATATTGGTCTGTATCCCCCACAGGAGGTTGTATCCTTGCCTGGTTTTGGTATTACCAATATTAGTGCACTGGCCCAGGAGTCAGGGCTTACCTGTTGCTGTGTGGCATTTATTGCATACTTTTAGCAGCACTGGAGATAACTCCTTGTGGAATCTGGCCGGCCCGGTGGCACGGAGGGTTGAGACGCTGGATGCCACACCGGCGACCCGGCTTCAGAAACGAGCCCGAGCTGCGGGGGGTCAGCAGGGGGGGAAGGAGATTGAGCATCCAAAAGACTGCTCTCTCCTCCCCGGGGAGGGTTGGGGAGACAACCGCTTGAGGAGTGACCTCTGGCGGAGGCTGGAGATTGCTGACAGAAGTGTCGTGGCTTATGCCAGGGGAGTTGAGCCATGGCAGTACATTGCCTTGGAAGCCGGGATCCACAATTGTGTATACAAGTAAAACCCCTCCTCTCCGCTGATAGGTGAAGGCGCCTCCCACCGTAGCCCACACTCCCAGAAACAGACTCTGCTCCCTATGCTGTGCCCCTCTCTCTCCGGCCCGGTGTCTCAATACTAAAAGAAAGAGTGCCCTGGGTGGGGGCGGCCCTTCCCCAGAGGGTAGACCTGGGGGATGCCCGATGCCAGAGAGGAGCTAATGGGTCAGCAAATTCACATGGGGAGGTAGAGACTGCGGTTCCAGAGGTCGCTGGAGAGAGTTCGGTGGTAGGGGTGAAAAAATAAAGTTCGAAAAAAAAAAACTCCTTGTGGAATTTGTGGTCAAACTCAGCTACAAAGTCATCAAGGCCCGGGGATTTGTTATGTTTAAGGGTTTTACTTACTATGTTTATTTTCTCTTGCAAAAATGGGTGTTCTAAAATCTGAAATTGGTCAAGGGTCAACACACACTATTTGTCATCTGGAGCCAGAGGGCACAGTTCGTGAAAGAAAAGGCAATAAGACAATCAGATGACAACACTTTTAGATTTAACTGTTGTTGCAGGGAGCTACCCTGATGTTTACTTATGATACCCAATACTGGACACAGGCAGGACAAGATCGAGACTGCAGGCTGTTGAGCTGGAGTTCCCGGAGAAGCGGGGCCCACACGAATCACTGAGGCGTTGAGCAGGGGGCTGATTCCCAAGCCGGTCTCTCATTGATGACTTTCTCTGCGTAGCAGGTATTCTGGCTGGGCCAGTGTAGCAGGGCCCAGGCAAATAGAAATGGATATGGATTCAGTCCATGGAGCTGGATACAGACTCCAGCAAGCAAAACACAGTTCAGACACACGGTGGGGAACCAAATCATGACCCACTGTAAGCACACAGCACATTCACATGTAAGGAAATTCCACTGTACCAGGCAAATGGCTCTCTGGTTGCAACTACAGAGTCTCTGCACAATCCGGGAGTTCAGAGGTAGCTAGAAGTCCTGACAGGCTGATCGCATTCAGCAAATCTTCGATCTTCTTCAGGTTAAAGCCTGCTCACAATTCAGTGGCTTAGTTCGCTCTCCAAATTCAGATTCAGTCTGTAAGAGAAACACAAGTTCCCTTTCAGGAACAGCAGGCAGGCATGCAGGCCAAACTCAGGCCTTTCCACAGGTCTCCTGCATGAATCCGCTGTGGATTGCTGTTCGAACTATCTCAAGCTGTTACTTCTTCACTTCCCAACTCGGATCTAACTGAAACTGCAAGCAGTGTGGGACTTTCCCCAAGATCCAAAAGGTTTAGTAGGCTGTCAGTCACAACAAGAGTTCCCCCTCCAGGTAATTTTAGGGCCTACAAGTGTTGGCCCCACCAAGCCCCTGTAGGCAGGCTCCATTTTAAGAATCCCAAATGTACTGATTGGCCCATTCTGCAGTCCAGGTCCAAGATGATGGAAACAAACAGAACTATCCATGCTGCAAAGAAAGCAGGTTAGAACAAACTGCAATATTATTACCACTCTAACAAATAATCAGCAAACAAGTCCATCTTCTAACAGAGCTCCTTCTCAGGTTAATTATGACTGCAATCCAGGTAGCTCTTAAAGAGACAGTACACAGAGGCTATACAGACACTCTCTGGGAATACATTTAAACTGCTAAAACGCAGAACACCAGCCTGGCAGTGAGCATTTAGGCAAGCTTAAGGAAGACTTTTCTGGAACCCCCATTTGTGGGGGGCTTACACCAACATATTGCTCTATGAGTACCCTCAACACATGAGAAAAACATTTACCCTCCCTCCCCACTTTCTCCCCAACACGCAAAACTTCAACAGTTCTAGACATAGACAAGCTAGGATATATAGGTAAAGACAAAGAATAATGAAACAAATGCTGGTCAACTTGACCAGTAAGATCAGGATTCGGAAGGATTCACCTTCCACCTTGGAGCCTGGGTCCCAAACTAGGGGACCCTACACCCCTACCCTCCAAAGGTGCAGCAAAGCCAGTCCTTGAGGTTAGTGTGCTCTCCAAGGGTGTGCAGGAATGGGGTATCAATCTCCTCTCCCAGCCCACGGAGATGTGGTATGGAACAGTAAGAGGGGCTTCCTTTCAGTCCTGATTTCCGGCGGTTGAACATTATATCTAGTCTACACATTTACCGGAATTTTAACTTGCCTGAAATGGTCACTCTCTCCCACAATGCCCCCCCCCCACCGGTCTGCCCACCATATATGTCACTGTCCACAAGCAAAATACTTATACTTTAGTATGCGTTACTGATTATCTCCCAAGAATAGTACTTATAACGAAAGCCCCTGCACTCTTTTAGTGCCATCCAGCACTGTGTTGTGCCCCCCCCCCCGTGAGAGCTACGCTCCCACAATATACATTTTAACAGCATTATAGTCTACTAGTCAGTCTCCCCTTCAGTAAAAGAACATCCTGTGCTCAGGGTCTAATGCAGTGTCTACACCTTGGTACACTCGAGGAGTCTCGTCATTGTGTTAGGACTGGTTTTAGGTAGAGTTCCAATGCTGATGCATGACCCTGGTTAACTTTAAGTGGTAGTCCAAATAGTAAACACACCCTTAGGAGAGGGAGTGAAGCAGCTGTCCTCTAATGCAGGGGCTAGTTGCAGTCTGACACTCTCTTACATAAGGACAGTCATTACAAGATATCCCAGGGTGTCTGAAATCAAAAATCATCCCTGCTTCAGCCGCAAGTCCCTTCGAGTAAGTCCTCTGTGTAAAAGAGCGCTACATATGTGGCCCGTGACTTTATACTTGGCAGAGCCCTGGACCCAGAAGTAGGATAAGAAACAAGTAAGCCTGTGCAACAGTTTGTGGTTGGTGGGCCATGTCTGGGTCAGGTTTGACAGCAGTCTTGTCTGTCCTGCATGTGGGGACCTCTGGATCATTAAGGCAAGCTGAGGCAGGTGGGGAGCTGAGCGGGAGTCACACAGGGGGAGCAACCCACCAAAAATGAACTGCATGAAAGGTAACAATAGAAAAAGTATTCTTTACCACCAGAAAAGATGATTAAGAAGTTCAGGTTGATGATTTGCTTTTTAAAGCCTCACAGATGTGGGTCAGGTCTTTGTACATTTGGTCATCTGGGCCTGGTCCTCTCTTTATCGTCCCCGATGCCGCTCTGTTACCTGGTTCCCATTTGAGCTGCAACAGTGCGTGTTCAATTGTGTCGTGTTGAAAATCTGGGAGGGGGATGCCTATTTTTTGCAATGGGTTGGAGGCCTGGAGCAGGGTGTCATATAGTTTTTGGCCATCTTACCAATATACTAGAATTTTTGCTAGATAATGGAGCTGAGCTTTGATTTTTGTCTCCTTTAGTTGCTTTATTACAATGAGGACTTGCTTCTGTTTTTGCATTGTCACTGTAGGATAGTCTTGGTCGACACAAACCCTCTGGTCATCAATACTGAGGTCTCATTTCACCCAGGCTTTTCTTAGGACCATTTCCTTTACTGGAAAACCTGCTGAATTTAACCAGGATTGATCTAGGAGGGGCTTCACTTTTGGTTTTGGGTGGAGTGCGCTGTGCACTGTCTCCAACTCCAAAGGCTCATCCTCTGCGATTTCAAGTTCTTTGCAGAGCCAAGTGGCGACAAATTCAGCTGCATCATGCTGCTTGCATCCTTCGGGGAATCCGAAGAAACAGATGTTTTTCCATCTTCCCCTGGATTCTGCATCTTTAGCAGGCATGATGAGTTCTCTTTCTGTTCTCACCAGGTAGAGCACCGCCCAGCCCAGATGCATGTTGTCTTCCCACACCTCATTTAGGCCCGATTCAATTTCTGTAGTTCTGCTCTCCAGCCGCTTCATGTCCTGCTTTATATCTTTTACATTTGAATCTATGCGGAGTAGCATTTTCATAATATTAGAAGAGGCAGCTCTGCTATCAATGGAGCTACTCTACGAGATCGTACCTTCCTCTTCTCCAGCCAACCTTGTCACCGACTCTGAGACCCTGGATAGGGACCCACTCAGGCTTCGATCTGTTCTGGCTCCAAGCTGGTTACAGTTTTTGGGGCCACCTCTACCCCTCGATTTTTGTGCCTGACTCATTTTAGACTGGAGCAATGATCTTTATATGCAAAATTAGGGCCTTTCTAGGCTGGATTCCACCAGATTATTTCACTGCAAACTAGGAGCTCTCTTCTATGCCTCCATTGCCGTTGGTGACATCACTGGAAGTCCCAGATTCTCTAATTTGCATACATTCCAAACTCAAAGTTCCGGGGACAGTCAGCGGCTCTAGACTGACTGCAGTATTGTCTAATCCTACTAGAGATCCCTTGTAAATAACAATATTAGTATGGTAAGTAATTTTTTTCATTTTGTTTAGGAGCATACTTTTTTTTTTCTTCTGTTTATTGTTATACAATGGACATACAGTCAATTCTCTAGAGGCAGTACATGAGGAGATAAAGATTGAAAATATATCATTACACTTGAGGGCTCCACCCCTCTTAACACAAGCAGGTTAAAGCTTTAATATACCGCTTCAAGTAGATATGTCACATGGGGGGGTCTCAGTAAATACATTTTAAACCATGTATAAGTTTAGACATTTGGTGCTATATGAAAAAGCCCACGAGCTGCATGATAATATAGTCCAGGAAAATGTCCATTAAGCTTTTGAATTCTATATCCTGTACACAGGATAAGAAGATATCATGCTAAACCACACTTTAGGAACCATGCCGGTATCCTTTTGAATTGTGTTTAAAACTCCCCAATTGTAAACTTTTATACGTACTTAGCAAAGAGATAGAAAAACCACAACCTGTTATAACAAAATTACTCTAAAGAGGCATCCTGAGTATACAGTAGGCATGTGCATTTTAAATGTCCAGCTATATTAGCCCTATCTAAACAACCTTATATTTTTTTTCAAAGGTGCCCAAAATTAAGGTGTTATTCTGAATAAAATAACTTTAACATGAAAATGTTCCCCAAAAGGGGGAATAATCATTTACAGGAGCCTCATCAACTTAACAAACTCAGTATGTTATGGTACTATTATTAAGTACTGTACTTTCAGTCTCAAGACCAGACTATGGGATCAAGCCCGGTTAGAGCAAACCTGGAGCCTGGCACGGTAACAGAGAACTGGGATCTCCCCTTCATTCGATTCTTCCTGGTCAAGCTGGTCTAGGGAATCCATCTGAGTAGATGGCACTGTGTGGTGCTGGGCCCACTTCAGGGCCTCACTGGAGTCAGAAAAAATGAAGACCTTGCCTGCCTGAAGGATCCAAAGACATGCTGGGAGGAGCATGTTGTGAGGTATTTCTGCTTCTCGTGAGATAGCCCAGATACCCTCAAAGCGTTTTTTTCTTGGCATAGCTTAAGTCTGGATATATTCACACCTGATTGCCATCATGAGGCAGCATTCTTTTCTGGTGTGCTAATGCCAAAACGAAATCCCTGGATCCCACACCATCCAAGACCGCCACTGTAGCTCTGGGTGACTTGGGGTTGCCACATCGTCCCCTGAATGCCACCCGATAGGCCTTTTACAGTTTGATTTGGCAGTCAGAAAAGGAATTCCTCAATTGCTGCTCCATCCAGTCATATACAGACAGACCTAGATGGTCCCTTTTGCTCTGCTCGGGCATACCCACAATATGAAGGTTAACCGCCCGGGCTTGATTTTCTAGAGCCTCAAGCCAGGAGCAGAGATGCGTGTTTTCTTTTGCGAGCATGGTAGCGCTGCCCAGGAACACCTTTGAACTCTTGCTGTTCTCTGTGGCTTCCGATTTTATCAAAGTCACCTCTGTTTCCAGGTTCATAACTCTGTTTGCCATAGTCTCAAATTTCTGTGCCAGTCCAGACGCTGTAAATATGAGGCGATTGATTTTAACGCCTAGAGTTTGTAAGGTTTCTTCTCCAGTACCAGTATCTTCGGGTGCAGTGAGGCCTTGGGTCAACGGTGTTGTTGGGGGTCCCAAGGCATTTTTACTTTTTGCTCCTTCCTGCTGATACTTGTCTTTCTTCGGATTACCCATAGTTGTTGTACTGATATTCCGATGTACGTTTATGGTTGTGGAATTCTTGAATTCGTCCGATAAAGTAGTTTAATTCAACTTAATTTTATGATTTTGTAGAGGGCTCTAACTCTTAGCCACTGTCTAGCTTGGGTTCAACAATGCCCCCAGGAGCACACATCTTTGATGTTTACATGATCCTGGGACAAGCAAACTAGTAGACTGACTTGCCTGTCCCAAAGTCTATTAGCTGCCTTTAAACGTGTATCTATTCCAGATGATAACAGCGTTAATAGAGAGATAACCCTAATATTTTATTTTATTTTGCATGGCTTACATGCACTTTTGAGGCTTCTGTCACCCTGTACTGCAGTATTCTCCTTCAAAGCAAGCCATATGCAGTCTTTGTTGGCACTGGACAACTCTAGTTTTCGTCAGGCAGCCGGCTACTATTTTCTCCATTCAGGATACATAGCTGCTAGGCAAAATGGTATCAGTTTTGTTAAGGTGCTCCTCACAGAATTCACCATTGCTAGGCAAATGTATCACTATAGGTAGGCCACTTGCTGGAAGAAATGGTAACACGTCAGTTACAGCATTCACTGGTCCTAAAGCTGAAATATACAAGTACCTCTAGGTTTGCAACTTCAACTGCAGGGCCCATCAGCTACACCACCAAGAAATATGTCTGTGTGGTTTCACCACTGTTTAAAACGCGTGGATGTACAAAAGGCTAAGAAAATATATCTTTTGTCTTTGTAAGCTCCTGGGGCAGGCAGTGCTTTGGAGTGACGTGCCTGTCTACCTGTTCTAAAGACAATCCAAATTCACTGCACTCGATTAAAACAACAAAGAAAGGCAGCAGGTGTTGTTGTCTTGCAAGTTCTTTTATTTAGGACATAACACAGTATTTTAAATCGCTCATACACTTACAGGGCCCAGCGCTTCACCTCTCTACAAGGCTTCCAAGGGGTCCCTTGATGATCATAATGTCCTTCAGGGAGGCATCCTTGAGTGCTGGGAAAACCAAAGATAAACCCCCATTCAAGCAATATGGTGGCCTGGTAGTACCTGCAGGACCCATGACTACCAGTTCAGGCAGCCTCCTGAATGACTGGTTGAAGAATTCTCTGGAGGAGACTGGGCCACCCCAAAGGCTCCGCTGTGTGTGGGGGGGGGGAAGGGTTATCCATGGGTGCACTAAAGGAGGAAATTAAACTCTAAGAGAAAGGTGGTATGATTGGGCTGGGGTTTAGCAGGGGGACCAGATGAGGAGCCACAAGGGCTCCAGGTATGGGAGCAAAAACAGCAAGTTAAAAAATAAGTAGTTTGCTAACATATTTTTTCTTGTACCTTTTGTTTATTTATTTATTGAAATCTTGGATAACACCTGTGCATGGATGCTTATTGAGAGGTTCCACATCAGTTACATTAGAACAACAAGGCACAAAAACTGAGGACAATATACAGACAATATACATAGAGTGTACAGATAATGTGAATAATATACATAGTGGGTACATTAAATCTTACAGAGGAGCAGATAAGCTGTGGCATTGTACAAAGGATGCCTGCATCATGAGGAAAAGCGAGAGGAAGGAAGGCAGATTAAGGGAGAGGGAGGGGAAGGGCAGAATAAAGCGGGCCAGTGAGGGAAGAAGGTAGGGGTAGGGCAGGGAAAAGATTCGTAGCCTGTGGGTGGAGGGGTGGTGGGCGAAGTGCTGAGGTTTGACTGTCCTGTCAGGATAGAAGCAGGGAAGTGCCAGAGGTAGTCTGTAGCTGTGTGGATGAACTTAGCGAGGGCACTTGTAGTTACTTGTATCAATGAGGTGCTGGCGCAGTTTATGTTTGAAGGAGCCAAGCGTTCTAGCGCCAGAGATGTGAGGCGGTAGTGCGTTTGTCCAGAGTGGCGCACGTCGTGAGAATGCACACTGAGCCATGGTTGTGCGGCATCTAGGCACATGGGAAATTTGGGTGGATGAGCTTCTAGTTTGGAGTTTAAAGGTAGAGACAGCAGGTTCAGTATCCCTGGAGGAAGCAGGTTTAGAGCAACTTTTTGGGTGAGAACTTGAAGGGCTTGGTGCTGAGCTTCCTCTTATACCGAACTCCCTTTAGCATTGATTCAATATGGTAACAGCACACTGCTGTGGATCACCATTCCAGTGAACTGTGGGGGTAAGTAACAATGAGGGGAATCAGGACTCAAACCCAGATCTCCCAGTTCACAGTCCTGTGATATAACCACTAGGCTCTCCTCCTCACTGCTGAGCTTCTTATATCTACCACATATGGTGCTGCTTGCAAGTTCATCAAATGATCCTTGGTCAGTCTTAGCAGTGAACTGATGCAGTCAGTTCTATCAGTGAACCGATGTAGGGTCAGCTGCCAGGGTATCTGTAAAACTTAAGGAGTAGCACACAAGATGACAGCTTGCCAGTATAGTCTCAAACTATTTTATTAAGTGCAAAAGACAGCCACCACATAAAAAATTATATATAAAGTACAAGAGAGCAGCAGACTTACATACAGCAGCACAGCCAGAGAGACCACACTAAGACCATAGTGATCACCCCTGTTGCCAGGGTCACAATCTATCTGAATTAGACCATGATGGACACAGTATCCATCTCAGAGGTAATAACAGTAAGTGCTGAATAGCTTTTAGCTTTGCAGCTTTAAAATGTAACTGATATTCCATAGGAAGTTACTGGAGTTTGTCCCATTTTAATGGGCAGACGTTATCTGTAGTCTGTTAGATTTTTACATCAGTTAAATAGACTGCTTTATTCCATGATGTACTGGCTCAGTTAGACAGCTCTGGAGCAAAATAAATTGCTGCTCAATGAACAGTACCACTTACACTGCTGTCTATTTTTTTTATGTCTAGACAAAGGCTACAATCAGCAAGAAGTGATGTGTCTCATTCATCTGACTTTGCTGACATCTCCCTGATCCTGGAGACAAATGATGAAAAGAAAGACCCCAGTATAAAGCAGTTACCGGTAAGTATGTGTGGACAGAGGGCCCAACCACCATTGGAATGGTAGTGAAGCTGATTTGCTCCCTCTGTAAACAAACTCTGGTCAGTGCCAGTATGGCTGCTAATGCATTAACTTGATAAGGGTGTTTCATGGGCTTAAATGTAAAAATGAATTACTGTAGGTAGCTTTATGTGTGAATTTCATTTTCGGTAAAGTTAGATCATTTAACTGGCTGATCCTGTGTTTCTCATGTGTTTAAAGTGCAAGGGGCGAGTGCATCTTGTACTATGTGGGGAACAAGAGGGAGCTCTGCACCAAGGCCTTCATATTATGGTAGAAGAAATGGTGCAGAGAGGAGAGGTATGGCTACAATAGGGCCAGCCTGGAAGGATAAGAGCCTATACTGAGGTGAATGCCAGCTTCCATTAAGGAGAGAACAATAGTCCTCGGTGCACATCTTAAATGTTACTTCGATAGACATTTAAAGTAGCCGAGGGGGTGATGGAACAAATGAGGGAGGCAGAAAGTGGGCCACCACAGGCTAAGATAGAGAGTAAGGAGATTCCAAGCCAGGAGGCTAGCAGAGGAGGAAGCAGGGGTGAGGGAGTAGTTGAAGAAAGGTAAAGGAGGAGGAACAATTGGAAAAGGAGAAAGTGATGAAAAGAAAGCAGAGGGATGTCAAAATGGTGCAAGGTCTGCATCAGAAGCCCTATGAGAGGATATTGAAAGAGTTCAATATGTACACTCTGGAGAAGAGGAGGGAGAGTTGGAATATGATGGAGCCCTTTAAACAGAGGTTAATAAGGTACAGAAGGGAGGTATGTTTCAGAGAAAAAGGTACTGTAGAACAAGGGGTCATGATATGAAGTTGGAAGGAAGTAGATTCGGGAGAGATGTGAGGAAGTACAGGAGCTACCGACCCAAACAAACCCTTCTGACTGCTTCTAGCTGACTCAACCCCCCCTGAAATTGTTACTTCTCCTACTGGCCCTACCTCCATGAAACTACCCAGCTTGCCCCCCCATCTACACCTTTGCTTTACTTTACTCGTAGTCCTTGCCTGCCCTGTCCTCCATGTGCCCTATCCCTGCCCCCCATTCCATAAAACAATGCCGTATGGCTGCTAATCCAGTAACATGTTGGCACTTACAAAACACCCCATAGCAACAAGCATAGCACGCCAGGTTCCTAAGGTGTGCCCCTTCACTTGCTGCCTCCACCCTATTTCTTCCTTCCTTTATTAAATAGTTCCTATCCTAATTTACAACCCTCCTTCACTATCTCTGACAAAGTCTGAAAGCAGACTGCTCCTCTCTTCTTCGATTGCACTTTGAAATGATGTCTTTTTTGAAAAGAAAAAGAAAAACACATATATTATCCATACAAGCCCTACCAAAGCATTGTTTAAAAAATAACTGCCTATCCTGCAATTACATTGATGTTCTTACCAATCACATGTAACTGTAATAAGAATGTGATGCTTGTCCTGATTTTAAATATGTTTTTCAGCGTGTGTGTCTTGTTCTATCTATTCCAACAATTGACCCTGTTTTGTTTGTACGGGTGATATTGACATGGAACATTTGTAAAAGAGCCTTTGGCTCAAAGCTAATAAATACGAAATATGAAGTACTTCTTCAGAGAAAGGTTGATGGATTCCTAGAACAGTCTTCCATGGGAAGCAGTGGGGGTGAAACTAGTGGTGGGTTTCAAAAATGCCTCCGATAGTCACAATGGAACCCTTGGAGGAAGGAAGGGGGTAGAAGAGTAAGTGCTGCAGATTAAGGTGGGTCCCAAGCAAAACTGATTATAATTAAAAATGGGCAGACTAGATGGGCCCAGCGGTCATTATCTTCCATCAGTTTCTATGTTTCTATGTATGACAGGTCATGTGATTTAAATGGGTAAAGTGTAAAATTATTAATATGCACATTATCGATACTGTGAACTATGTGGTACAAATAATTCATGTTGTACTATGCTACACAGACATGATAATCAAATTAGTAATAATATATGCATTGAGCAAGGCTGAAAAAAATCAAGGGGAACGTGTGAAGTAACATACTACTCATAGAGTCATGACACCATGATTCTGTATAAATTTACTGTATTATGATGGTACACAGCTGTATACCAATGTTGAGTTAGCCACAATGTGGGATTTTATTTATTTCTGTTTTATTTTTAATAATCCAGATATTGTCTGCACAGAAATGTCAGATAGCCAAGGATGCTTTTTACAATTTGTGACCTCTTTTTTTTCTGTTCATTCATTTTTGGAAAATCAACTGTAATGATACTGCAATTCTGTTCAACCAATGAACTTTTGGTTTGGAGGACGGAAGGAGGTGGAAGAGACAGTGCTGTAGATCAAGTTGGGTCTTCAGTGAAAGTGAACATACAGTAATTAAATACAGGCAGACTAGATGGGCCCAGCAGTCATTATCTGCCATCAGTTTCTATGTTTCTATGTATGACAGGTCATGTGACTCAAATGGCTACAGTGTAAAATTATTAATATGCGCAACATTGATACTGTAAACTGTGTAGCACAAATAATTCATGTACTATGCTACACAGACACAATAATCAAATGGGTAGGAGTTGAGACAGCTAGGTGTTGCAAGCTCAGTGACAGCTGGTCACATGTGTTTTCTCATGGACAGAGTGCAGAAGTATGCCCAGATACCTGCCAGCCATGTACAGTCTAATGTCATGCCTCTACACAACACTGTAGGTATAAAAACTGATGAGCATATTGCTTTCATGTTTCCAAAGCTGTTTCCTCTAATACTTGGGAGTTATTACTAGGAATTGTAAGACAACAGGAGACGTTGTACATCCATATATAGTTGTCTCATAATCCTGTAAAATGGTCATTTAGTTATCCCCTATGCATATATGTGTGTAGTTTTCTCTAGGTTCCTTATTCCCACAATGTGCTATGATAAGGAGTTAGAACTAATAGAATTTATTTTTTCTTAATTTACAATTTTTCCTACTTTATTCCCCTTTTTTTCCTCTCCCACATGCATCCAGAGCGCTGAACGTATGTGTGCAGAGGCATGCACGCGCCAGGCACTACAGAGTGACCCACCCTACTAGCTGCCCTCTCCACTTGTGCCACCACCGGACCTCCACCCGCTGGTGATGGGACTACTAGAGAGACAGTGTCCACCTCAGGAGAGGTCAATCCTGCTCTGACCCTCCCTCCCTGGCCAGCTCCCTGATGACCTGAGATCATTCCCGAACCTGGGTCGCCAGCATGATGCGAGATAAGGCTAGGTGCCTCAATCCTCTGTGCCACCAGGCCAGCCTCAGAATTTTTATTTTCTTTATTCTCCCCTCTCTGGCCACTTAGGACTCTCCAGTGTGGTCTCTCAGACTGCCCAGCTTCCGCTCCACCTGAGGTCTCCCAAACCTAGCCTCTATTCTGGGATCTCTCCTTATCCTACTACCGACCACCCCAACCCTCCCAGCTCTGAGTCCCCCGAGGTGGGACCGCCTACTCCTCTGGTGCTCTATCTAGAATCTAGTAGGGCAGCTGGAGCGTGGAGGAGATTCAGAGGCTGGCTAGGGTATACCTGGCATTAAGCATTAGGGCTGTCCACTGGACCAACCTTTGCTTTCCCAGGTGACAGAGCCCTTTTTCTTGTTTCGAGTTCCTGGAGGCATGGACGTGCAATGACACTCAGCGCGTGATGGGCGTGCTTCCACGCCTGTCTGCAGGACTCCTGCTATCACCTCCATACCCCATGTTCATGCCCCACTAATGGCAGTGCTCCCAGTTTCCACTGGGAGCCATCAGAACTGCAGGATGCACAACCCACCCTCCCCAGGAAAGGAGAGCAGTCCATCGGATGCTCAATCCTCTCCTCTCCTCTCCAGCAGACCCCCTGGTGACCCAAGTCTGCTCCCAAACACAGGTCACCGGCAGGGCATGAGGTAAGCGCTAACACCTCAACCTTCAGCGCCAGCAGGCCGGCTAAGAACTAATAGAAATTGCTATTGTCCAACTCCAAAGTGTAAAAGAATATGATGTGGGGAAGGGTACAAAATATTTCCCTTACACATTCAGCAAATGGTCCAGTGCTGCTTCATGCCAGCTGAGTAAATGCTAGGGTCTAACAATTAGCCACTGCCTAAATGCACCCAGTGTTTTAGCCACTTGTGAACTGAATTAGCCACTCTACAAACATGGTCTGATGCTGCTTTCCTGTCTCTGTGACCCAAACATCCTGGGGTTCTCCACTGTTTGGTGCCAGAATTGAACTGACAGATATCATGTTCTCAAGGGGCTGGCAATATAGACTAGAGGTAAGAGTAATGAGCTTGGTACATCAGCAGACCTGGATTTGACTCTCACAACCTCCACCTGCATGCTGTGTGACTCTGAGCAAGTCATTTAACCACCACAGTGCTCCCGAATCACCCCTAAAAACAGGCACTTATGCCCAGTGGGCCTTGCCCGGTTACCAAAAAAGAATAGAATAAAGGGTCAGTGAGTGAACTTGCACTCTCTGGCAGGCTTTGCTCATGACTTTTGTGAAGACAATAACAAAGATCCTGAAATGTGGGTTCAGAGGTTTGTTTCTAACTGGTTGGTGGTGATTCCCTGGGCTTTTGTTTCACAAATGCAGAACTGCTATTTAGTAGTAAAAGATTTGAGTTTTATACAGACATATTGAGTACACTGACATCATTAGGGCAACATAGCCCTGTGTACAAGGTAATCCTGTGTTTCAGGTTACAGTTTGACTAATAAACATTAATTACAGACTGCACGTTTAAACCGTGTGAGTCCAAATATTGCACCAATAATATTGACAAATGAACACACAGTTATGTATTTTGCATAGTTCTAATTAATATGCTTTAGCGCGCGCGCACGCGCGCACACACACACACACACACACACTTTCTTTGGCTTCAGTGAGGTTTAGAACATTTGAGGAGTCAGTTCATAGCATTCCATTCTGTGACCTTTGATTTACTAGTTTCAAGGTTGTTTGCTAATCTCTGGTTGTATTTCTTGACTAATGGCTAATCTGTCACACTCATGTTTTAAATGTTTTTTTTCCTCTGGGTTATTTAAAAACTGTCTTAAAAATGATGCACAAATTAAGACTGAAATACATGTACTGTTATTGTGACCATTATTTCCCATCAAAACTTAACAAAACTGTCAGAGTGAAAGAAAAAATACCAACCACTACAGAATAACATAGTTACAGATGACAGCCTTGATCTCCTGCAGTAAAAACAGTACTTCATTCTATAGTATGTTGATCTGAGAAATCTGAACCTCATTCCTCACTCGGAAACACTAACAGAGAAAAAGTAGTGCAGTAAACAGACTGCTGAGCGGAGGGATTGCTATAAAACTCCAATAAAAAAGAAGTTCATTAGACATTTAGTGAGCTCCTTATTTCTACTGTCCTAGCAAAATGTCTGCAGAGCTCTGCCCTGCAACCCTAAAAATGCATTAAACTCCATTCTATGGCTGTTTAAGAAAGACAAAAGACTGAGCCTAGCAAAGCCGATTGTCACAAGCTGTGCCTTAAAGGGACACTGTTGACCCCCCCCCTTCAACTAATGACATCATGCTAAGAGGATTCCTGGCAGGAGGTACACAGTTGAAAATGAGTCTTGGAAAACCCTAAATTACACTTTTACAGGCTTTCTTAGTTTTAGAGCACAACTTGGATGGGTATTTGGGGGGCACAGGCCCCACCCAAGGTCTGTGGGCATGACAGCCCTGCTTCCAACCCATAGGCTGGTTTGTACACCTATGAACTAAAGTTGGGGGGGCTGAAAATGTCTTACACGTATAATTTAATTCTGCATTTAAGACCTCTGAATACTGTTTCATGTTTTTAAACATAAATTAAAAAAAACAGTGAGTCATCTGATATCACCAAAACATAGGTGACTCACTTTAGGGATATTATGTCAGGAAAATGTCTAGAGGAGTACAAAATTTAAAAAATTAATGTAAGGAAATACTAAATTGCAGTTTTACAGCTTTGTGTAGCCCAGAACGCACTACCTGGATAAGAATTTTTTTTTTAGGAGGTGTTGTGCAACCTCCCCCATATACAGTAGGCATGACGGCCCTGCCCATTTAGATGAATTTATTTGAATGCACTAAAATGAATAAACTAAAACTGGTCAGCTCGCAACGACTATGGTCGACTTTAAAACACTGGCTCTCAGTGACTGAGGTTGAGGATTTTACTGTGGTGCCATTTTCTGGTCTCATGTCTGTGTCAGAACTAAAACAAAATCCTAAAAATGAACTGAGCCCATAGATTTCAAAAAGTGCCCAATGTTTGGTCACTGTATACCAAAGGCACATAGGCATATAGAGTGCTACAAGTGTCTGGGCCTGGATCATGATTGGCCAAACTTTGATCTGAATACAGTGTTTTATCCTAAGACACAGAAAAATAGACAAGGAAAATGTCAGTCACTATCAGTCTCTGTCTGGCTCCAAAGAGTGTTCCCCTACTAAAAGGTTGAGACCATCTCTGTGATGATGTCAGCTGAAACTGCTTCCCCTATAGGCAAGTCTAAAACAGAGTCTGCAAGGAAGCCCACAAAAGAGCCTAAGTCCTCAGTTGAGAAATGCTCAGATAAAAAGGGACTCCCAAGAAAAGGCAAGGAAGAGGACTCATCATCTCACACTACCCTTAAAAAGACAAGAAAAGAAATACATTTGGAGCCCGAGAAAGACAAGCTAAATGAGCCCATTGTCCAGCCTGCTGGTGATACTCAGATGCCCATTATAGAAGAATTCAGACCAATGCGGCAGCTCTTTCAGACCATGAAAAAACAAACTCCCAAGAATTCTTCCCTTGTGTACATACAGTGTCTCAGAGGAGGAATACTACTTGAGCAGGAGTAGGAACCTGTTACTCCTGAAGTCACTAGTGATGAGGAAATAGGTGCTCCTCCTTGTCTGTTAGAGGACTGCTCCACATAGTCCGCCTTCCTTAGAGGCATGGCAGCTATGATTAATATCCCCACTGTGGACATTTGAGAGTCAGATTTCTTAAGCATGTTGGGACTGTTGCAGAAAGAGCCAGCATCCCCATCAATGACACTTAAAAACAGGAGCAAAAAGATTCTGCAGTTGCCTGCATCTGCAACAGCAACTGAGAAAGTAACAGAAACATAGAATCTGCCGGCAGGTAAGGACCACTTGGCCCACCTAGTCTGCCCATTTTTCTCTGCGTATAGTATCACTGCGGATCCTGCCTGATCTCCGGCCCATTCACCCACAACCCCTTCCCTTTCCCTAAATTTTCCTTATGCGGATCCCGTGCATTCTTTTAACCCTACTACTGTTTTTCCTGCCACCATCTCTGCTGAAAGGCTGTTCCAGGAATCCAGCACTCTTTCTATAAAGAAGTACTTCCACACATCTCTCCTGAATCTACTCCCTTCCAGCTTCTTATCATGCCCCCTCATCCCCGAGCACTTTTTTTTTCTGAAAATACTTCCCTCCTGTACCTTGTTTACCCCTGTGAGGTATTTAAAAATCTCTTTCATATCCTCCCTCTCTCTTCTGTCTTCCACGGTGTACGTATTTAGGTCCTTAAGTCTCTCCTTGTAGGGCTTCTGATGGAGACCCTGCACTATTTTAATTGCCCTTCTCTGGACCACCTTCACTGTATGTTCTTCCAGAGATGTGGTCTCCAGAATTGGACACAGTACCCTAGGTAGGATCTCACTAGCGATCTGTACAGAGGCAATACCACCTCCCTCTTTCTGCTGATGATACCCCTCCCTATGCATCCCAGTATCTCACTAGCCCTCCCAACTGCCTTGTTGTGCTACCTGACCACCTTTAGGTTATACGATATGATCACCCCCAGGTCTCTTTCCAGCTTGGCAGTTGTTAATACCACTCCACCAATGTTGTACTCTGCCCCTGGGTTTCTGTGCCGCAAGTGTATTATTTTGCACTTTTTCACAATTAAACCCAGAATTATACCAAAAATTATACCCTTGAGCACTCCTCTAGTTTTCTCAGGTCTCTGCTTATCCCCCCCCCGGAAGTGTCCACCCTGTTGCATATTTTGGTGTTGCCCATAAAGGGGCAAACCTTCCCTTCCAGCTGTTCTGCAGTGTCACTTATGAAGACATTAAAGAGAACCGGTCCTAGCCGGCCCGGTGGCACTGAGGGTTGAGGTGCTGGACGCCACACCTCGCACCACACTGGCAACCTGAGTTCGGGAGCGAGCTCGGGTCTCTGGAGTTTGGCCTGGGAGAGGAGGATCGAGCGTCCGATGACAACTGTCCTTTCCTGGGGTGCGCGAGAGACACGTCTCCCAGTTCTAGTGACACCATGCAGAGGCAGGGATGACTGCACTCAGGAGTGCTTGTGAAAACAAGGGAAAGTGCTGCGGGTGGACATCCTTGCCGACGTGCGTAGGAGTGTGCACACTGGCGCTAGACATCACTGCATGTCCTCAGTGCTGGGGGGTGCACAAGAACAAGGAAACACCCAGCTCTGCGGGGTAGGCGATGGCACCTGACCTGCATGCCCACCGCTGGATCCCACCCACCCGGCCTTCCAGTTCCTCCACCCAGGCCCTCACCTGCAGCTTGGCCAGTTTCTAACAGCACTCAAAGAGGAGGGGCAGCCCCACCCTGGAAGGGTCAAGCCAGGGATACTGGCTGATGGGGGGAGGGAAGAGGAGGCTCGGGATGGGGGGACCTCAGGCGGGCAGGATCAGACCAGGATGCCTGAGAGGCGCCCCGCAGACTGCGACCGGAGGGAAAAAGAGTTTTTAAAAAAAAAGAGGACCGGTCCCAGCACTGATCCCTGAGGTAACTCTGTTTACCACCACCCTCTGTCACCTAACCCCATACCAATTTCTTATCCAGTTTGCCACCTTTGGACCCACTCCTACACAACCCAGCTTGCTTACTAACCTCCTACGTGGAATGGCTTACTGAAATCTAGGTAGGCCATATCCACTGCTCCACCCTGATCTTATTCCTTGGTCATCCCGTCAAAGAAATCTATAAGATTTGTTTGACATGACCTGCCCCAACCCCTGGTGAATCCATAAGAAAAGATAGACAGTAACTAGAATATCTTTACCAACACCCAAACTAAAGGATGTAAAAAGGCAAATATAACCAGTTCCATGGCACTATCTGACAAGGATTCCCGAAAAACTGACACTTGGTAAAAAATGTTTAGTCTGCCACCCTCGTTATGAGGGAGGCACGAGGCACTTTCCTAAGTTACACATCGTATTACCAAGAAGCCCTTTGGAAGGCTTTGCTACCCTTTTGTGACAACCTGCCCTTTCAGGAAAGGTCAAACATGCTACAGTATATAAAAGCAGGTCTGAATACAGTCAGACACTAGTTTGAAATGGATGTCGACAGTAATGATATAGCAACCAGATCCCTGGTAAATGTAGAGTCTACAAGAATGTTATGCATGGTTAAGAACCGCAGGTTTACCTCTGGATCTGCAGAATAAAAATGCCAACTTTCCCTTTTTAAAGTACATCTATTTTTGGAGATTAGAGATAAATAATGTTAATAAAAACAAAACTACTTTTAAAAACCTTGTGGAAAAAGAAACATCGAGAGGGTACTACAGACCGTATTGCAGGGGAGGCATGGGAAGGGGTACTATTACACATTTTTGAAGAACAAATGAAAAAGAATGACATATTTTGTAGCATGAAGTGTAGAGAAGTAAAAACACATGTACTGAGCACAGGATAAAATGGCAGGGAGCTAAGAGCCAGACCGCACAGACGGGATAAAATGGCAGGCCAGCTATTGGTCAGACCACTACTCCATTTCAGCTCCGCACTGAAGCTTTAACAGGGGGCAACAGTGATCATAGATTGTGACCCTTTTCTGCTGTCATTATTACAATGATAGTGCACTATCATATTCAGTCAATGAGCTGAGTTAGCACTACAGTATAGCGGAGCTCTGTGGAATTTTTAAAGTCCGCTTCCACCAGAGTTCTGTGGCACTTCGGAAATTCCACAGAATTTTGTTGGAAGCAGAATTCCTAAATTCTGAAAGTGAATTGTTAACCCCAGGTTCATAATTCACAGTTTCTGTAAACTGCAAATTCATTTTCTGCCAACCTAATAATACTATTCCATGGATTACTCAATCCGCCGAATATTATTCCACGATTTAGATAGAAATGCTTTTCAGATTTCACAGAATTAAAAAATAAATTCTGAAAAGCATTTTAGAAGTGTAACTGCTGTTCTGCATGAATTCCACTGGCAGGATACCACATGCCATAAGCTCTGCAGTATGGACCTCACCAAATGGTGACACAAGGGGAACAACATATCACAGATTTCAGAAAGAGCACGTAACTCGGAAATCAAAATAACCCAAGTCCCCAAAGAAACTAAACAGAGGACAAAAAACAAAGTGCAGCTGTGAAACTATTACAAAACCATTACATAATATATGTAACTCCAAATTATTATATCAGGGCCCTATTTGCTATGCAGCTTAATGTGTGCTGGTAAGGGCATGTAACAGGGTGCACAGCTGAGCACTGCGTACCCAGCCCTCACCAGATGTGCAGGGCCAGGATTCATGCACCCCAGCTGGCTTGATATGTGGCTGCATAGTTGCATGCATGGGGTGGGGCCAGCTAGCATGACAGACCTGAGCCAGACAGCTGGCTTCCAATCAGAAGCTCCAAATGGCCCCACAGTAGACCTCCTGCTCCATGGGAGCAGGGGATCATGTGACACAGTACTCTGCATAAGGGCAGCCATTTCCACCACTGCCAGCTGTTTTTTCTCTGGCAGTTGCACTCTGTGCCCTGCATACATCCACCTCCCCGGCTAGAATTCATGGCTGTGGGGTGGCATTTGGGCATCTGGATACTGGTCAGAGGTGCACAGCCATTACAGCAGCCCTCTGAGTAGCATAACAGATCCTCCCCCGACACTGGCTCAGTGGAAAGTAAACCGCATTGTGAGAGATGCACTCCATCAGCCCTAGGCTGGCATGACCACTCCCCCCTCCTGCCTGGACTGGGCATGCAGTTGTGTGGGTACAGGCCTGGATGACTCTGGGCAGGGAAGTGTAGGTGCAGAGCATTGGTACATCCATGGTGTCATTTGGACACCAGGAATGTGCATATCCCAGCCTTTCTCACCACGTGTCGTGGCACATATGGCTGTTGATCCTTCATGCATAGGGTCCATTATTGATATACTAGATACAGTACAAAAATGGACATTAGCGCCATTAAAATACCGTTAATAGTCAATTGAGAATTGATTTCCTCAGACATATCTCCCCATGCACGCCACAGGAATCTTTACTTAAGGAGATAGATACAGAGTGTGGCCAGAAGCATAAAGGCAGGCATGAAACAGAGAAATTGTCAGCAGATGAGGACTGCTAGGCCCATCCACTCTCCCCGTAAGCCCTATACTAGTTTGTGGCCTCTGACCCTATCTGGTCAGTGGCTTTTCATCCTTTCTTCCCACCTCTAAGGTTCCCTTATGCCTGTCAGAGGCATGTTTAAATCCCTCTACTGTGCTCGCTCCTACTACCTCCTGTGGCAGACCATTCTATGTGTCCACCACCCTCTCTGTGAAAAACCTTTCTCACATCTCCTCTTAACCTGCCCCCTTCCAATTTCATATCGTGCCCCCTCGTTCTAGTACTCCTTCTAACTTGAATGATGTCTCCCCCTGCACCTTGTTTATGTCCTTGAGGTACTGTAATGTCTCCCTACTCCCTCCTCTCCTCTAGCGAGTACATATTGAGGTCCTTTAATCTCTCCTCATATGTTTTGTGGTGCAAGCCCTGTACCATCTTGGTTGCCCTCCTCTGAACCACCTCCACCCTGTCAGTGTCCTTGTGAAGATGTGGCCTCCAGAACTGCACACAGTACTCTAGGTGAGGCCTCACTAGTGTTTTATACAATGGCATCACCACCTCCCTTCTTCTGCTAGTGATACCTCTGCCTATGCATCCCAGCATACCACTGGCCCTCCCTGCAGCCTTTGTACTCTGCTTTGACACCTTTAGGTCATCTGAAATGATAACCCCCAGGTCCCTTCCTTCCTTCCTTGGTGATCATCAGCCCCCCCCATCCTGTAACTCTCCCTAGGGTTCCCTCATACCAGGTGCATTATTTTTCACTTCTTTGCATTGAACCCCAATTGCCACACCTCAGACCATTTTTCAAGCTTCCCCTGGTCCTTCCTCGTTTTCTCCACCCCATCTGGAGTAACCACCCTGTTGCAGATCTTGGTGTCATCTGCAAACAGGCAGACATTTCCCTTCAGTCCTTCCACAATGTCACTAATGAAGACATTGAACAGGACTGGCCCAGGGTCGATCCCTGAGGTACCCTACTGATCACCCCCCTCTCCCTGGATTGGACCCCATTTACCACCACCCTCTACCTCCTGTCCATTAGCCAGTTCTTAACCCAGTATACTGCCTTGTGCCCCATGCCCAGACTACCCCTCTCTTGCTGACCAGCCTTTTATGTGTGATGGTGTTGAAGGCCTTGCTGAAATCAAGGTATGTGATGTCCACTGCCCCCCCCCCAATTTACTTCTTTTATCACCCAGTCAAACGAATCTATCAGATTTGTTTGAAATGACCTTTGTGATGTGAATCTGTGTTGCCTTGGATCCTGGGTACTACTAGATTCAATGTGCGCCACTGTTCTTTCATTCAGCAGTGCCTCCATGATCTTCCACACCACTGAGGTGAGGCTAACTGGCCTATAGTTCCCCCACCTTCTCCCTACTACTGCTTTTCTGCAGAGGGACTACATGTGCCCTCCTCCAGTCCTCTGGAACCACTCCCATGTTGAGTGACTCAGTGAACATGGCTGCCAGAGGTGCCACTAGTTCCCTTCGCAGCTCTCTTAATATCCTCAGGTGTGTGCCAATGTGGCCCCATTGCTTTGTCCACCTTCAGTTTTGTGAGCTCTTTCAGGACACACTCCACTGTGAATATACTGGTGTCCTCCCCCCCTTGCATCTGTTGCACAGCTATGGTCCCTGACCTTCCCCCTCTTCAGTGAATACTGAACAAAAGTATTTATTCGGTATTTATGCCTTGTCTAGGTCTCCCTCCTTGCACTCTCCTTCATCTCCTTTGAGCCATACAACCCCCAGTTTTTCTTCTTTCGCTGATGTACCTATAGAATGTCTAGGCCCCTTTTTTCACCATCTGCGCTAATCCCTCCTCCGTCCACATCTTTGCACTCCTAACAGCCTTCTCCACTTCCCTTAGACTCCAGGTACACCTCCCTGTCTTCCTCCCATTTGGTCCTCTTATAGTTCCTGAAACTCACCCTTTTCACTCTTACCTTGTCTGCCACCTCTTTCGAGAACAGGAGAGCAGGAACAGATAACATTTATTTATTTATCTGTCTGTCTGCTTGTCTGTCTAGTTAGCTAGCTAGCTATGTATTTTATTTGTTTGTTTATTGGCTTTTGTTAAACAGCTAGGCTTATTAAGACAAATGTCCCATTTTCAGGAGCAAATAACATACAGTGCAGTAGAACATGCACATCACAGACATACATACTGTACATACAGTGAAGCCACAGAAACAGATATACATTCCTTATATGATAGTTACACCTTCAGAAGAATTCTGCATACTATGTTTCACAATTTAGTTCTAGAAGAATAGTATTCTCATGAGCAAGTTCAAAGCCAGGTGCGTGTACATCACAGAAATACATAGAACCAAAAGCATGCAGAGGTGACAGTCCATACAGGTCTCAACGCAAACAGTTACACTGGTCATTGGGAAGAGAGCACCCTTTAAGTAGTCTTTTAGATGTCACTAGAGTGGGACTCTCCTGACTAGGGACTTAGGGTTTGTTCTAAAGATCTGCAGGTTTGAAAGCAAAGGATCACTGAACAGTAGCTGTCGAGGTCCTGGGAACTTTGAGACGCAGTTGGGCAGAGGCACGCAGGAGCCTCCTCTATGGCCTACATCCCAAGACATCCCTGAGGTTTGGTGAGTGATGATCACTAATGAACGTATCGGTTAATCAGTGCAGAGTGTAGCTAAGTCTCTTCTAGGGATGGCCAGCTTAGAGAAATAAGAACAGAGAAGTGATGCTCTCTACTGCCATCGCACACACTGCAAACCTGCATATCCTGTGGTACAACACCTTGAGTCTGTTGGCTTCAGTTTCCTTCAGTGAGGAGACAATAGGTACCCCAAAGAAAAGGATACAGTGCAAAACATTATTGGCTACAGATAGATAAGCTTCTATGGTGAGGCAAGCCCTAAGTCTGTAGAGCAGACACGACTTTTGATTGAGGAACTTTGATACCCACTCATTGTGGGGTCCGAAGGGGAGCTCTTGGTCCAGCAGGACACCCAGATACTTTGTAGCATCCTCTACCTCTGGCTGGGCACCCTGACAGTACTAATCATTAGGAGCTCTTTTCTTTTACAAAAAAGTGATGCAGGCAAAAATTGTGGTGTCTGTTGTCTTGCATCATGTTTACAAACTACACAGCTGTTTGTATAGTATATGTGTGTGTGTGTGTGTGTATATATATATATATACACACACACACATATTTATACTAGGTATTTATACTGGGTACTGGACAGGAGAAGGCTAATGCCCATCGAGTCTGTCCACCCACATAGTGGGTCCAATTTTAGCCCTTATCTGAATAAAAATTCATCATTCATTCATATGTGTGTGTATATATATATATACACACATACACAAATAGGGGATACATGATGTGCATTTGTGTGATATGGAAAATATTTTCACTCCTTTAGAGTGACCTCTGGATATTCATGAATGGCAAAGCCACTCGTGAGTATCCAGAGGTCACTCTAAAGGACTGAAAATATTTTCAGTATCACACAAATGCACATTATGTATCCAATTTATACAATAGGAGTGTGTTTTCTGCTGGTTTTTGGTTTGATGACATAACCACAATGAAAATAAATGCAGGTGACATCACCACAGTGGTTATTCCACTGCAGTGGAAATCTTGTTTTTATTAAGTGAGTTATTTGCTCACCCCTATTGTATAAATATATATGTATAGACACACACACACATATATATATATATATCTATATATATATACACACACACACACCTATATAATTTTTCTTAACCAGGTAAGGCCCACTAGGCACAAGTGCCTGTTTTCAGGGGCTACACAGGAGCTTTGAGGTGGTTAAGTGACTTGCTCAGAATCACACATTATGCAAGTGGAGGTTGTGGAAATCAAACCCTGGGCTGCTGGATCTACCAAGCTCATTCACAGCTTGTTACTCTAACCTCTAAGTTATACTGCCATTTATTAACAAACGTAGCTGCAGTTTTTGTCTAATTTATCTTGGCATTAATGTAACATGTTTGTACTCACTATGTACCCCCGTGTTTCCCACTTCCCTGGGTGGCACCTGGAAATGAGCTCTGGCTTAGTGTGTCTTTTCTGGTTACCAATTTTAAAGAGCACCTTTCCTGCTCTCTTTAAAATTGCACCTCAAAAACCATAAAGGACCCTTAACTGCCCCCAATCAGAATGGTGCATAATGCTGAATTTTTATATGCCCCTATTTTAGACACGAAGGGCTCACATTTTGGCTCTGTGGAGCCAAGCTGCTGATCACTTCCACTTCCTGATACTGAAAGCCAATGCAGCGCTAGCACGTTTCGTTATGTTACTATACGGAGAGAGTGGAGGCACACTCCATTTGTTAGTGGAGCAGTGGCCTTGATTTGTTCATGATGGACATACCATGTCATTTTCTACCTTTCTCTTCCATGCTGGGCATCCATATTTGAGAGCTGGGTCTTTTCCTCCTCTTACATGCTGAATTCTACAGCCTGGGCCATATACAGTACTGTGGTGCTTACGTTCAGTGAAAACATTGGCTAGCCTGCTTTGACCACCATTTTGGGGTCTACTGACAATGTGCACATCACACTTAGGCTGTCATTCACGCCTGTTTGTCGATTGTGTTAATGGGGACACTGCATTACAAATCTGGACACAGCAACATTCTTTGTTCATATCCACAAACTTGTGTCACTTTTAACTTTGCATTTTTGACACTTAGGTTTGAATGTAAGCCACTTGCATTTGGGGTGCAGTTCCCTTTCTGAATGTGAGCAACACTCATTTTGGCTGCAGCCTCCTTTTGGGATACAGCATAACCACTTCAGATGCAACTGCGAGTTCTGCCCAAAGTTGCACAAGTGGGTACGTCTGCAAAAATAACAGCAGACAAAGTGTGCAAGTTATGTTTCTGCATACTATGATCAGTGGGTACTACTGAATTAGTTAAATAACTGGATTGCAGGAATATTTTTAAGTTTACATTTCTTGTCCATACCAGTGACTATGTATTAATTGTACTTTATTATTGTTTTTATCATAAGTCCATTGCTGTATTTTCTAATACATTTATTTTTCTTTAGGATAAGAACCGTAGAAGCAGTTCTGTTTTGGGGAGTTCTCAAATGGAAAGTATGCTGCAGGCGTTGCACTATGACAGCAGAGCTGGATACTTCTTCACACAGTTTTGTGAACTTTCTGGCAACAAGGTATAGGAAAAATACATGATTTGTAATTATGTAGCGGAGTTCTCACTTTCATTTAATATTAAAATAACTTGTGTGTATGCTGGCCTGGTGGCACTGAGGGTTGAGGCGCTGGACGCCACACCACACGCTACACTGGTCACCCTGGTTCAGTAGCGGACTTGGGACACCTGGGGTCAGCCGGGCAGAGATAGGCTGGAGCATCCGATGACAGCTTGCCTTCTCCCAGTGGGAGGGATGGGGTTTATCCTGGCGTGTGCTGACCCCTGGTGGAGGCTGGGGGCATGTCAGTATGTCGACACCTCGGAAGCTGGATTGGCTACGAGCAGAGGTCTGTGGACCAATCCACTCTGGAGTGGCACTGTTGGGGGAGGGCGGAAGCTAAGGACAACAGCATTCGCAAGTGACGTCAAGGGCATACAGCTTCCACATAGAAAGGAGGAAAATGCCTCAGCAGAGCCAGGAAGACGGAGCGCCGACCACATCCTGATATGCCGCCAAGCCAACCACTGCCTGAAGACCTGATGCGATTGTAAGATTTGGGGGTTTGGTCCCCCTCCCAACCCCGCTCGGGGGGCAAACCGAGGCAGGATGGAGAAATCCAGGCAGGGGGGGGTGAGCTGGTGGCAGGGAGGAGGTTCATGGGCATCTTCTGATGCGGCAGCTCCTCTGGGGCAGTAGGGGGAGAAATAGAAATTCCAAAAAAATTAAAAATAACCCGTGTGTAAAACTAGTACGATTATCCTACAACAAACATTCTAGTATTTATTTCCATGTTTCTTTATTTATCTATTTGTTAGATAAAAGTTTTCACCTAGAATTTCTATTTTTGCTTGCACACATGTGCAAGAAACATAGTGCCATCATCCGAGTTTTTGGAGGTGTGTCACCTGTCTTCCAATGCAGTCAGTGTGTTTGCAGGTGCGGTCGCAGTTCTCCAATCAATGCTGCAGCTGTCTATGACAGCAGTTGAAAATGCAGTGCTGTACAGTTGAAATGGAGAGCTCCGCTTCAGTGAGCAGAGCCCCCCAATATTGAACACCTATTACACGCATGCATACGCGGTGGCTTCATGCGCCCCCCACACACACTGTATGGCCGACAGGTGCCCAGTCCCCCGTCAGCTCCAGGCCCCCAAACAGCCTTCCAGCTATCACGCTGGGAGCTCACCCCAGCATGGCAAACGTCCCGCATCATCCAATAAAAAAAAACTGTAAAAAAATGTTCCCTCGGCAGTCACCCTCCCCACCTGTGCCCCCCTCTGCGCACCCTACCTCCCCATACCCCCACCTCACCCCATGCTTACCTCCGGAGCTCGTTGCGATGATCTTCGGTGGACCGGGAACACGTCTGCATTCTTCAAAGCTGACCGCGAACTGAGGAAATGCCAGTAAGCTGTATAATGCAATAAATAGAGTTTTTCCAACTTTAATGCATAGCTCAGGCATTTGTTGGAATTTTTGCACCAAATTTTCTACATGGGGTTTTTGGGACTCCTCATGAATTCTGTCACTGTCATGGCGTTAATCGGACCCGAAGGGTGATTTCAAATTCACTGCGCGAAATCACCTTTTGGGACTAATTAACGAAACGACAGTGCCAGTGTTCATAAGGTGAGCTCTCAAAAAGCCTATGTTGCAATTTGGTGAAAAGGCTCTACAAATGTTTGTTTACAAAGGCGTGCATGCGCACTTCCCTACATCTTGGCGATAAGTTCGCAAATTTTTAATATTTGCACTCCAGATTTTCAACATTGCCATTTTACCACACCTTCTTATGAGCAGTACAGCTGTCATTTTTCACGTCGCCCAAAATGTGTTTCCCTGCATGTAGCGCACAATGGCGCAATCAGTGTGCACAATCAATGTTTGGGACAGATTAAGAAAATCACAATGACACTGTTCATTAGCAAAGGTCTTAAAATGGCTATGTTGAAAATTTGGTGAAAAAATTCTCAAAAATGACTGTTTTAGGAGCGCACATTGCGCAGTTCCTACGCATGCTTGCAAGTTTGCAAATTTTTAATATTTGCACGCCAGATTTTCAACATTGCCATTTTATTACACTGACTTATGAGCAGTACAGCTGCCATTTTTCACATCTCGCCCAAAATGTGTTTCCGTACGTGTAGCGCACAATGGTGCAGTCAGTGTGCAGAAGCAATGTTTGGGACAGATTAAGAAAATCACAGTGACACTGTTCATGAGCAGACATCTTAAAATGGCTATGTTGAAAATTTGGTGACAAAAGTCCTTAAAATGACTGTGTTATGAGTGAGCATTGTGCAGTTTCCATGCGCCCTCGTAAGTTCATGAATTTGTGATATTTTCAGTCCAGATTTTCACCAGTGGCATTTTTCCGCACTTCCTTATGAACAGTACAGCTGTCATTTTTCACAACATGGCCGAAATGTGTTTTCACACTTTCAGCGCAGAAATGCATGGTCACTGTGGGAAATCATTGTTTGGGATAGATAAAGAAAATCACAATGACACTGTTCATGATCGGAGGTCCCAAAATGCCTGTGTTGACAGTCTGCTGTAAAAAATCCCCAAACTAATTACATTACGGGTGTGCGTTGTACAATTTCTATGCACACTCGTGACTTCACCAGTTTTTTTTTTTATATTTTCACTGCAGATTTTAACATTGCCATTTTTTACACCTCCCCATGAACAGTACAGCTGTCATTTTTCACATCCTGTTCGGAATGTGTTTTTGCACCTGTGGTGCTAAATGCCGTAGTCGCTGTGCAAAATCAGCTTTCGGCTAACAAACTGATATTGCCACTGTTCATGAGGTGGGGGTCACAAAAAAACATGCTGAAAATTTGGAGTGAAAATACCAACGAATGCCTCAGGTGTTAGGGTTTCCGACCAAAACACCCCACCCTGTAGAGAATGACAGGCATCAGGGGTGCGACTTGGGATTCTCGCCTGTAATGCTCATACCATTCTACACTCTGCAGCCAGTAAGAGGCATCAAGGTGTGCCTTGGACTCACTGGCTAAAATTCACCCATTCTCCTATACAGCACCCATCTCACCGTATTTCCTGATGGAATGGGGTGCACATAAGGGCCGAAGACCCCAAGGCACACCGTGACACTTGTCGGTGTCTGCAGGGTAGGGTGTGGTGAAATGGCATGGCTGTTATGCCTGACGACCCAAAGGAACACGCCAATGCCTGTCAGTCTCTGCAGGGTGGTGGTGGGGTTGGCTTCTGTTCAGTACTTCACTGCCATTCCCATTATGCAGCTCTGTAACTCCTACGCCATAAATGCCAATGCCAGCAAGCAAAATTCGGCATTGACAAATGCTTGTTTCTTGTTAGTAGTGGAGCACCTCATATACAGTACTGTCCTAAGGAGTAGGCAGCAACTACTGTAGTTTAATAGATTTTTTTTGCAGCTTTCTTTTTTACTGTTCCTCACAATAGAGGGGAAAAAAGGGACATAGACAAACAACACACTCCGCAGCAGCAGTCAGACGATGTTTGACAATATATAAATGTACAGTATGCCCAGACACATTCAGTGTCATGCAAAGCTCTTGATTAATCCTGAAAGGCCAAGCAACCCTAGGCATTTTTAAATTGGAATAAGAGTTTATTGTAAGAGAGGCCCCCTCATCTAGAACTATTGAGGAGTCATGGGACCAAGGCTACCCGTGGTCTGCAGTGGAAGAGGGGTAAAGGAATATATCCCCAAGAACCACATGTAAACATAACGAGTAATAGTAAACTTTCGTCTCAAAACCCATTAGTATCAGCTTATGCGTCAAGCCCTGCCATTTGGTCCAGAACTGAGTACCCTTCAATTTTTTCAGTAAAGGACGCAAAAGAAAGCCATTCGATTGTACATTGTTCAGTTCGTAACCAAAGTCAGGATGTAATGTGTGCTAAGACCTATAATTCTTTACATTTTGCCACCCAGGCTGATTGATTAGGGATGTTTGGTGTGAGCCATCTTAAAGGAATACATTTACATACCGCAAGTATGCATGTATTATAGAGTTGTTTTGTATATATACTTTTCACTTCTGTGGGGTTAGAGGCCTAATATAACATTAAAAAGAGGGGGTGTTTGGGAAAGAGAAAGAAAATGTCTTTCAGGAGTTAAGTGATGACTGACCAATATGGAATCAATTTAGGGCAGTCCCAGACTACATGGAAGTGTGTTGCTATTTGTTGGCAACCTCTTCAGCACAGGTTTACATATTGAATGTTGTTGAGAAGTGTCTGGCTATTACTGGAGTTTTAAAATGATATTGTACTACATGCCACCTAAATTCTCCCAAGTTGCTGCAGCAGTAGTGGAGTGCATCCCTTGGTAGACTGCTGACCAGTTTTTCTCATTTAGTGTTCGACCTGTTTCTGAGTGCCATTTCTCCTGTATATGGCCTGTGTGAGGCAGAGTGGAAGCTTGTAAGTGCTGGTAAAGATGTGCAATCAGACCCTTGGTTGAGGGGGCTTGTATACATGATGCAAAGTAGTGCAAGAAAGAAGAAGGTGGTGCCACATATAGTTGTCAAACTGGGTTCCTGTGTCAGAAAGTTACACACTTGAAAGTAGAAAACCAGATGTGAAGCAGGGAGGCCAAACTTTTGTTGCAGTTCATGAAATGTATAAAGCATGCCATCATGGTATAGTTAGTCTTATTAGCCCTTTTCATTTCCAAAATAAGAAGGCATGATCCAGGCTAGATGGAGGAAAACCCAGACAGTGCACAGTTGGTGTGAGGCCTGAAATGTTATTCAGTAAATTTTTGTCTTTAATGACCTGAAACCAAGAGTTAAGAGTGATGCATGTCCAAGGGTTAGAAAGGTTTTTAATAACCATCCAGATGAGAGGAATCACTGGAAGGTGAGAAAAATTAAAATTGGAAGAGAAGGCACTTTCTAACACATACCAGCCATTATCTGGGTGATGTCGGAAAATATCTGGTATTTCAGCCAGACTTACTGCTGTATAGTAGTGTTTGAAGTTTGGTGAACCAAAACCACCTTCAGACTTGGGCACACATACAACCAACCATCAGATCTGGGGTTTGGCATTATTCCAGCTAAATCTACTTGTCATTTGGTGTAATTGAGACCAGAAAACCTTGGGAAGAGTACTCAGGAGTGAGTCAAACAGAAAAAGCACACATGGTAGTACATTCATTCTGACATATTCTAGACTTCTGATACAGGCATGTGGTAGAATTATTCATCTATCAAAATCAATCTTCAGTTGGGCTAACAGTGGCTCAATTGTATTCATACAGTTTGGAATGATTTGGACCAACATGAAGGCCCAAGTATTTAATGACATTGTAGCAAAATGGCTTGGAATCAGCCGTTGAATGTCATGAAGGGACTTACATTTAAACATAAAATATATGTTTTTGTGTAATTAATTCTGTACCTTGACAATGCTCCGTATTGAGATAACAGAGTGTGAAGCTGCAGGAGATTATCCATTTTGTGTTGCAAGAAAAGAGGAGCATCATCTACATATAAGGAAAGTTGGGAGTCAATTCCCCTTACAGTTGCACCGTCTACATCTGGAGAAAGTCAGATTAAGGTGGTCAAGGGTTTTGTAGATATAGTGAACAACAGGGGTGACAATGGTCACCTCGTCTCCTGCCCCAATAAATGGGGAACTGTGAGAGAGCAAGCCATTGGAGTGAATCTTAGCTGTTGCATTAGTATATGAAGATTTAAGCACTGAGCAGAATGTTGGGCTGAAGTATATTTGAGAGATGGTAGCAAATAGGAAATGTCAGTGAAGGCAGTGGAAAGCCTTTTCTGCATCAACCAGAATGGCAAGCATTGGAAGAGGTGAGGATTGTGCTCCAGTGATAATATTCAGGAGGCGCCAGAAAGAGTCTTTGGCTAGGTATACACCCCATCTGGCCTGGATGTATTAATTAATCTACAAGTTTATTCAGTCTCATTGATATCACTTTAGTTTGGTATCAGTATTTAAATGTGATATAAGGTGATATGACCTACATAAAGAAGCATCTTTTCCAGGTTTTGATAAAACTGCGATGATAGCTTTGGACCATGTGTCAGGAAAGGACCCATCCGTCAGACGAGCACTAAGAAGGGTATGAAAGTGTGGGAGAATGTCAGAGCTCAAAGACTTATAAAATTCCCCAAAGAAGAGGATGGGGTGCGCTCGCTGAATAGACATGCTTCACTTCAGCTCGGCAAGCTTCAGACCTTTGAATATAAAATACTTATTACATTTTCAAAATGTTGGACTTTTGTTAGCCAGCTCCTGACAGATCTCTCAGTGAGGAACAGAACATTACCTTTTTAGGGCTGTGGGTGGAGCCTACAGCCCTTCTGTCATCGATCAGATTATAGCTCTAAACGGCTTTTCGTGGAACTCAATTTTTAGACATTTGAAAGTATTCTTCCACAGCTGCAAAGCAGTGCACTCCTCCTCTGTTTTTTGCTATTTGTTGCTCTATGTTAAAGGCATCCGAAGGGAGGGGGGATGCTACTGTTTTGTTCCTCAGAACATGTCAAGCTATTAACAAAAAAAAAAACTTTTTAAACTACTATTTCTATCATCTGTCCAGCTCAGTCTAATAGATGTATTCTATTTCTTTCAGCAACATAGGGGTTAACATATTATATGATGTCTTTAAAACACTGATCCTCTATAGTGTCAGTTATAGACAGTGGTCTGTGAGCTATTTCATTCCTATGAGCACACATATGAACTACAGGGTGGGGGGGGGGCTGCTGTAGCCCCATCACTTTTTTTGGCCTGAAGGATCTTGACCTTTAAACAAACAAACAAAACAGTAAGCATAAACTAGCGTGACAGAGTTCATTAAGTCCAGCTGCCCAGGCACACATAGAAAATAGCTTGTTTGCTGTTTCTGGAGTAGTAAGTGTCAAGTGGAAAGTGCTTTTAAGTGTGTGTGTGTGTGTATGTGTGTGTGTGCACGTGCGCACAATCCTGCTTTGGGATGGGCCATGTGACACAGACTGCTCATCTCTTATCAAGGATTTATGGTCTGAGGCTCAGCTACACTGTTTGAGCCCTCCCACGCAGCAGAAGGTCAGTGTAAAACTGTTGTTTCCATCCTCCAGACAGACAGTTTCAAAAGTAAACTAAAAGGAAAAAAAATAATGTAATTTTATAAATATACATTTTCCTTTGGTAACCAGGTAAGGCCAACTAGGCATAGGTTCTTGTTTCTATGGACAACCCAGGAATACTGGGGCAATTAAGTGACTTAATCAGAGCCACACAGTATGGAAATGGTGGGTGTGGGAATCAAACCCATGTCTGAATGCTGGATGTACAAAGCTCATTTATAGCTCATTACTCTAACCTCTAGGCTATACTGCCAGCCCCATAAATAGTGAACACTTTAGACTGGGCTGTTAATATCTCAAAGGAGAACTGCCTTGAATCAGTAAACATGCATTTTTGTAGAAGTAGATGTTATTTTTTTGAAATACCAGTTCTCATGTTGTTATTGCTTAATCTGAACTGGCCTTTTGGTAAACTCAGTGAGTTTTTCTGATTCACACACTGCTGGCATTGACCATTTTAGAATAGTATGATCTTGTCAAGAACTTACATGGTTGGTACAATGCATCTGTAGTCTAATTTAGAATTCTTAGGTTCATGGAGACATAAACAACATCACACACTTCTTAGATGGCACTTTGCAGCAATATGTAACCCATTGGGGGTGTACTTGGAGGAGGTGGGAGGTCTGGATAGTCGGCAACATGGGTTTGTGCCAGGTAGGTCATGTCAAACCAATCTTGTGGAGTTCTATGAATGGGTAACTTCAGAACTGGACAGGGGAAAGCCTGTGGATATATTATTCTTGGACTTTAGCAAGGCGTTTGACTCTGTCCCCCACAATGGTCTGGTGGAGAAACTGATGGAGTTGGGAGTAGGCCCTTTGATGGCCAGATGGATTGAAAACTGGCTAGCTGGATGCACCCAGAGAGTAGTGGTCTGTGGGGAGCTCTCGAACCCTAGAGAGGTTGGTAGTGGGGGTGCCGCGAGGGCTGGTCCTGGGTCCGATCCTGTTTAATGCATACATATTGGACATCAGGAGGGTATAGGGTGTGAAATGAGTCTCTTGCTGATGACTCCAAGATGGGATCAGTAGTCGAGGGAGAAGAGGGAGGTTGGCCACGGGACCTGGACACCCTGGAAAGCTGGGCTCACACATGGAATTAAATTTCAATATCACAAGTGCAAGATGTTACATCTTGGGCGGAAACCTAAACACAGGTACACCCTGGGAGGCGCTGGAGGCCTCAATAGGGGAAAAGACCTAGGGGTCATGGTGGATGCATATATGAATAACTCTGAGCAGTGCAGGAGAGTGGCTAGCAAGGCAAACAGGATGTTGGGATGCATCATAAGGATCACCTCTAGGAGCAAGGAAGTGATTCTGCCACTGTACAATGGACTGGTTAGACCACATCTTGAATACTGTGTACAGTACTGGCGACCACACTTGAAGAGGACACAGCCCCTGGAGAGGATAGCAGAGGAGGCAACTAAGATGATACGAGGGCTAGGGGATTGACGATGAGGACAGACTTGAGGAGCTCTGCCTGTTTTCATTGGAGAGAGGAGAGACAGGGGGGACATGGTTGAGGTCTTCAAGTACCTCAAGGGAATAAATAGGGTAAACATGGAGGGGATCTTTAGGCTAAAGCAGGGAGGTATCACCAGAGGGCATGGTTTGAAGTTGGAAGGTGGAACGGTGAGGGGGGAAAGAGGAAGAGGTTTTTCACTGACAGGGTGGTGGACCCTTGGAATGCACTACCTGGTGAGCTGCTTCAGAGATCCACGGTGGAAGGCTTCGGGAGAGGGTGGGACAGACACAGAAAGTGGATGTATCAGATGATGGCCTGTCCCAGGGGGGTGGGTATGGATGATAGGGGTTTCTGGAACACAAGGGGGGGGGCCTCGGCACCCAACTAGGGATCTGAGGTTCGAGCAGACTCGATAGACCGTAAGTCCTAATCTGTAGACAAATAGTATGTTAGTATAAATATCCAGTAAGTTAACTTAAAGGCCAGCAAAAGTGGGGCAGAAACAGAAAGGGACCCACTATATGAAAAAAAGCTTCTACAGGAAACGTTACTCACAGGTTCAGTGCAGTTCTCCTTTAACTAAGCTTATAGGGAATGTCAGGTATTTTATCTAAATGGTAAGGGAACTCTGTTTACAGGGATTTGGAGACATCAACAGGGAAATTCATCCCATAGACTTGCATTAGTTATATGGGAAAACAGAGGAATTTGGCTTCCATTGGAAATAATGTAATCTACAGGAAACATAGGAAAATTGCCCTGCAGTTACAGGAAAAAGGCAGACTTAATCTGGGAGCAGTCACACGCACGCACACACATACACACACGCCCCAGTAGCATTTACTCTGACTAAATAAATTCAAGAGGACTGATTTAGCAGCATGGCAGTTTTTGATGATTGTGACCAAACAGGACTATATAACACCAACAAGAAAATAACTTTGGTCATTTGGTAGCTTTTCACAGCCCTACCCGGCTCTGGCTAGAACTTGTTTTAGTATGGGATGCCAGAATAAAGGTGGTGGAGGAGGACCTTAAAATTAGACACCCGCAGGACAACAGGTCATACCACCACCACTGGTAATGTCGGGGACTAGTGAACCACCATGGCAGTCCCTGATGTTATCAATGAAGGCCATCAACAGTAAGGTGGGGGAGATTTTACAATGATTGGGGGAGCAAGATATAAAAATTGAAACGGCCATCATGACTGTGACCTTTGCCGAGGCACAAGCAATGAAAACTCTCTCAGCCACCAGTAAGATAGTCTAAGAAAATGGACAACTCCGCTACCATCTTGAGGCCTTGGAAAATGCACAGCAAGCAGTGAATCTCTGGTTTGTTGGGCTTTCTGAAGACATAGAGGGTTCTGATCTTACCTCTTTCTTACGATTATGGGAATGTCTACCAGGAGCCCTCAATCTCACAAATAGAACAGCTTTGGCACCTCAGATAGTTTGAGTTACAGGATTTCTCCATGGGCCACCCCTGTGCAATCAGACCTCCCGAGAACTGACCTTATGGTCACCACTAGAGTCACCAGTAGGGATTCTTTTTTGCAGGCAACCTGGGAGTCACAAAACTTAAATTACAATGGGACTATGCTGCATATCTTTCCAGACTTGTTTTTTTTTGCTATCTGTACTGGATGAAAGAAGTTTGATGGAGTTTAGGCTCAGCTCAGCAGTTTCTCTGTTGAGATATCCAGGGGGTGTTACAGTTTTTAGTGATTTGTTTTGAGAAAGGGGCAAAGACGTCACAAGTGGCATTGAATGTATTTATAAAGGGGGAGAGGGCGGTATCAATTGATTGGGTGCCATACATGGAGGACCAGTCAGAGTTAGTTAGGTAGGTTTTGAAGTGTTGAAGCACGCCCTTTTTTAGGCATCTACAGGAGGAGACAGTGGGGGGAGCTGTAGGTGTTTTATTGGACCATAAGCAGGTTACTGAACAATGGTCGCCAAGGGCATCTGGGAGTACTGAGACTTTAGTGATGTTATTGAGGTAATTGGTGAGAATAAGGTTCAGCAACAAGGAGGTGCCCGATTTGTCGTTTGGCCTGGTAGGAGATAGTATAACCTGAGTGAGGTCAAGCGCAGCAGCCAAGTCCTTATAGGGAACGGAGGACAGGGACAGCCAGTTTACCTTAAAGTCCCCCATGGAGATAACTTCACTGATGGAGGGGAGTTGAGAGATACAGGACATGACTGAAGGGAAGGCACATTTCTGATTACGTGGTGGGATGTAGACAGCCATCACATATAGTGTTTTGCTAGGGTTGCCAAGGAGTATCTTGGCTATGAGTGTTTGGGCACCGTATTTGTTGGGGGAGAGGGAGGTGAACTGGCAGTGATTGGAGGGTGTTCCTAATATTGAGGGCGCAGCCACCACCTCATCTACACAGTCTGTTGGCACAGAAAAGGGAGTAGCCAGTTAGGGTCACGGCCAAGTCCAGGGTGTAATGGGAGAGCCATGTCTCAGATAGGGCCAATGTGTCTGGGGAATGCTGGTCTAGCCACCCTTGGAGTAAGGGGAACTTTTTTTGCAGTCTACATATGTTGATTGCAGCGAGCCAAAGCCCATACAACCTGTTGCTGGCAGGGGAGCATGGGAGAATCAGCCCTGGATTAGGGTGAACATTTCCTGATAGAAAGAGGAGGAGGAGGAGGGCATGCCGAAGAAGTGCTGCCTTAGCAAGTTTGCATTTTGGGGGTGTGGGACATCTGAAGGGGAGGCTATTGTGGTAGAAAAAGGGGGTGGGCATGGAAAGGGTGAAATGAGCAAGGAAGGAGGGGAAGGGTGGGGAGAGAGAATGGATGGGACTACTGGGGGGGAGTGAGTCACTCCTGCTCAGTGAGACTGGAGGCACCACAGGTACATGGAGAGGGAGAGGAATGATAGGAGCGAATAGATGTTGTGGGAAGTGGACGTATGGAGGATGAAGGAGGGGAGGTAGGCCACAGATGAACAATAGTAGGCTCCAAAGGTGAGGCATAGTGATGGAAGGCTAGAGGGATGGGCTAAGATACTTAATGCAAGGAAGACAGATGGTCTGGTCACTTAGTACAGCTGTAGGGCTGCCGACTCCAGAGTAGAAGGTATAGGATCAAATCTCAGGCAGGGAGGAAGCACTTAGCTACTACAAGGGTGTGTTGTCCCCCGGTGGTGATGTTTCAATATGCCTGTGGTTTGTTCCAGGTACTAATTTGTTCCTGAAGCAAACATTTTGTGGGCGTATGTCAAGATCTTCGAATTTATGACCCTGTGTTTTTAAACTATGGGGCTAAGATACTTAATGCAAGGGAGAGAGATGGTCTGGTCACTTAGTACTTAGGGCTGCTGACTCCAGAGTAGAAGGTAGTGGGATTGAATTTCAGGCAGGGAGGAAGCACATATGTACTACAAGGGTGTGCTGCCCCCTGGTGAGGTAAAACTTTATTTTTAAAGCGCTTTTCAAAATCAAAGCGGTGTACAAAGCATTAAAATATACAATTAATTTAAATTAAAACACTCATAATTAAAATCCTTCTAAATAGGCTTTAGAAAACAAGTAAGTTTTAAGCTCTGATTTAAAACTGGAGACAGTCAGGCATTCTCTTATCCGGCAAGGTAGAGAATTCCACATGGAGGGGGCAGCATAAGAAAATGTGCGTGCACCAGATGTCTTTAAACTAACCCTGGGAATCTCTAGCAATCCCTTGTCGGCAGGTCACAGCGAGCAGGAGGGGCAGTAGGGAGTAAGAAGTAAGAAGATCTTGCAGGTACTGGGGTCCCTGGTCATGTAGGGCTTTATAGGTCAGCAATGTGACCTTAAAGGTGATCCACCACTGAACTGGCAGCCAGTGCAGTCCACACAGCACAGGTGTAATGTGACTAGACCTGGAGGTACCAGTCAAAAGCCTGGCTGCTGCGTTCTGCACTAGCTGCAAGTGGAAGATATCAACCCCCGGTAGCCCTAGGTAGAGGGCATTGCAGTAATCAAGATGGGAGGTGACGAAGGAGTGAACCAAAATAGGAAGGTCAGCCTGAGGAACTAGGTGTTTCACCCTAGCAATATTTCTAAGATGATAAAAGGAAGATTTGACAGCAGCAGACACCTGAGATTTCAGGGTTAAACCGTCATCAAAAATAATGCCCAGGTTACGTACGCGGTCTGAGGTCAAGAGCTGGACACCATCAAGCTCTAATCCCAATGGGATCCCAGCCCTAAGACCCGCCTCAAGGTGACCAGGGTTCACAACCAACACCTCGGTCTTATCCGGGATAAACCTCAGCCAGCTGGTGCTCATCCAATCTCTGGTCTCAGCTAGACAGCTGTTAAGCACGGAGATCGCATCATCCTGTCCAGGAATAAAGGACAGATACAGTTGGGTACCATCTGCATAGCAGTAAAATCCTAAACTGTATCGCCTAGTGATCTCTCCTAATGGCAGCATATAAACTGCGAACAACATGGCTGCCAAAATGGAACCCTGCGGCACCCCACAGGACAGGAAGAAGGTGTCAGAGGAATACATTTCAGTGACAACCCTCTGAGTCCTGCTTGTAAGAAAAGATCGAAGCCACTGTAGGACTGTCCCAGACAGTCCACAAAGAAGCTGCAGGCACTCCAAGAGCACATCATGGTCCACAGTATCAAATGCCGCAGAGAGATCAAGAAGGACTAGAATAGTATAAGCCTTTTGATCTCTTGCAATTAGGAGATCATTTAATACCCAGACCAGAGCAGTCTCCGTGCTTTGTCTTTTCCTAAATCCAGATTGGAGAGCATCATAGACATTGCAGTTTGTAAGATGGTCCTCCAGCTGCAGAGCAACCACCTTTTCAATAACCTTACCCTCAAAGGGCAGGTTAGAGACAGGTTTATAGTTGGCTAAGCAGTCTGGATCCAAGGAGGTTTTTTTTACGAGTGGTCAATTGACTGCCTCCTTAAGGGGATCAGGAAAGACCCCCTGCTCCAAGGACTTCCAGACAATTTCAGCAAGAAACAGGCAGATAACATCTACACAACCTACTTATAGTGGTGTAGGGCCTGGATCCAAACTACAGCTAGTTGGTCATACAGTCTGGACAATCCTTGCAATGTCCATGAACTCTGGCTTACTGAAGTCAAGCCAGGCAGCACGGGTGCTCGCCATCTCTCTTCGATTTCCGCAATCCCTCAAAGAGAGAGCTGGGCCGATACCCGATCTAATGCTGGCAATCTTATCTGTGAAGAACTGAGCAAGCTCATCACACTTTACTTGTGAAAAATCTCCTCCAGACTGCAGACAGACTGGATTGCACAGTCTGGAAGAGTTGAGCTGGTCAGTTCCGCGCAGCAGCAATCTCCCCGGACAGGAACTCTGCCTTCTTACAGGTGACTGCTGATTGATAGAGCACATAGTGGTCCACCAACCTAAGTCTGTCAGTATCAAGACCAGATTTCCACCCTTTCTAGCCTTTGCCCCACACTCTTCAGCTCCTTCAAGGACCCATCAAACCAAGGGGTCCTCGGGTGCAAAGTGAGCAGATGAACACAGACAGGAGCAATTAAGTCCAGGGCATCACCCACCGCCTTGTTATAAGGAAGTACAAAATCCCCAGGACTCATCCACTCACTTGATGAACCCGATAGGTCCGGTACCGCCAATAGGCCCTCTGGGGTAATCCCCCACAAAGGGCGATACTGGACCATCTCCATAGTGGCAGGCCTAGTTGGGGGTGCCCCAAAGCTGAAACTTATGATGTGATGGTCTGACCAACTCTTTGGTTCCACCCCCAATCCAGTGATCTCCATCCCCAGGAGAAACACAAGATCCAGTGAATGACTCCCTATGTGGGTAGCAGAGGTAACCACCTGTGTAAGACCCAACATAGTCATAAGTTGGAGGAGAGTATTTCCAAACTGCAAGAGTTCATCGTCGATCCAGGCATTGAAGTCACCCAGAACTAACCATCTGGGTGACTCCAATGCCACATCGACAATCAAGTCTGCAAACTCCTTCAGGAATTCTCCACCATCCCCGGGTGGATGGTAGATGAGGAGAATCCTGAACTCTACACCTGCTTCCAGGATACATTCAAGAGATCTGGTGCAACCCACTGGCACATCCACAAGATCCAACTCTGTTCTAAAAAAGATGGCCATACCCCCGCCCCTATGATCCAACCTTGGGTGGTGTATCACCGAGAACCCAGCCGGAGCAGCAAATGCCAAGATAGGGCCTGCATTTCCATCCAACCAGGTCTCGGCAATACATGCCAGGTCAGATGTTTCAACAAGATCAGCTATAATAGCGGTCTTGCTCTTAATCGACCTGGCATTACATAATACCACCCAGGTTGGATGGGTTTTCAAGGAGGATCCCAGTACCTGCCCACAATTTGTGGAGCCCTTGGGTATGGGATTCAGGCAGGAAGCACCCCTTTCCTGACCCCATTTCTCCCCAGGGCGTCTCCTAGTCCCCACTACCTCTGTCCACCTGCCGTTCTCCATTCCCCCACTGTGCCCAGTCCATGCACCCCTCACTCACCTCACCACTATCCCTAATGCCCGACATCTTCTATAGACTTTGGCTGATAATGGGGGACAGTAAAAGGGGTGCAGATCACGGAGCACAGTGGGAGAATAATGCCTGACTGTCTTAACACCCTCCCAGCACATCCCAACAGGTATAGAAATCACAGTACCAAACTATAATTATTATCACCACACATACACATGTACTTCCAAGGAGACACGTCTCAAACACCCCTTAAAATCACAGCCTACTTGCAATAGAACAAACTATTACAGTTCAGTCCAACTCAAATCCTACAGGATTTCAACCATTATTAATCCATTTTAGCCTATACAGTTCAATTATAATCAAATACAGTAGAAAATCAGTACATATCAGTCTAAGTCCAGATTCTGTTTTAATGAAAGCTGAGGGATCTCTCACCTCCCCAGGCAAACCAAAGCTCACTCTCGGACTCTGCTTTAACCAGGATCCCAAAAAGAGAGTACAAAAAACCATAAAACAGTCCACAAGAAATAATATTCCTTAGGGCCAATGAGGAAAACTCATGAAAATTAATTCCAGAACCAGGAGCACTCTTGATGCTGCTTTATTTGTAGGGTAAATAGTCACCTAATCAGGGAGTCACTGCCTGTAGTTGAGTCCATGGCAATGGTCTCCAGCACAGAATCCGCCCACCAGCAGATCCCCCAGAGAGCTTAGGATGCACCAGCTACTTGGGCCCATCCTTCGATAGGTCCAAGACCAGCACCATCCGCCCTGAGCTCAACCAACGGCAGCAACCACCCCAGGTCACTCCCCAACAAACCCTAATCAAAACACACTCCTTTAAATAAATTATATGCAGCAAAAAGATGATCAGAATCAGAATACATTAAAAAGTCAAACAGAACTCCTCTCAGAGAGTCTCATCATCCAAAGGTCGATGAAATCACAGGGGATCAACTTCTCCTCATGGATAATCCAAAATCGCAGTTCCTCACAGATACACCAACAATCCAAACCACATTAATCCAAACTAAATCAGAATCTGGTCCTTAGTTCTTCAGTTTCTTCAATTTTCCTCGATCTTTAATCCAGTCCACCGAGAAATCAATCAAAACTCTTACGAAGAGAGGTTATTCCTAAGGTCAAAATCTGGTCGTAAAGTGCTCCGGAGGACGTCACACACTATGCACTATGCACAAAAGCTTTAGTCTTAATCAAAGGGCCCCCCGGGTAGTAGCAGTGAAACAAATGAATAAACAGACACAGCACGGCAAGACAGGCACAGCGTGGTGTAACAATACAGCGACACAATGGCTAGCCCAATGCAGCCGCCATTACAGAAAGCAGTAGGAGCAATCCTGAGTGGTGATGACTGATAACCTGCTGATGGAACAGTGAGGAGATAACATGATTAGTGACATTTTTTAATAAAAAGAGGGTCGTCCTTGGCTGGGGAGTAGATGCAAAGCATCGACGGGTAAACACCCTTCGAGAGGTGTGCTGAGAGCTGGAACCCTCAGAAACAAGCAAGCTGCAGGGAGAGCTTTCTTTACCTCTTCAAGCAGATCCAAACTGTCCTCTCCCAAGGAGCTGGTGGCTGCGTGTGTGTGTGTGTGTGTGTGTGTGTGGGTGGGTGGGTGCTGGCTAGGACACCTAACAAGTAATCAGAGGAGAGAAAGGCAGGTTATCAGTCCACTGTAGAATCAGAGTTTTGAGAAAAACACCCTCCGAAACAAGCAAGATGCAGGGAGGGCAAGTAGTCTGTTTATATCTAGTATTATTTAACCCACTGTTTAGTTACAATTTTCAATGCCTTGATGCCGGATGCTGCACTCTGAACAGTTGAACACACCTCCTATTTTACATATATCCAGTTACATTAAGAATCAGGGCTACTTAGGGTGTCACACTTGGGGTGCAGCGTCTCCTGCCGACTGCTGCCCCATGGCAATGCCCACAGTGTGATGCCCTTAAGGTGTGACCCTTCAGCTAAACAACTGCAGAAGAAGACTACTAGAGACAGCAATTTAAACAGAGTGTGTGACTCCACTTCCCCTGGATGTATGCAGCGCATGAACAGCACAGCATTTTATTCTGAGCACTACCAGTAGTTAATTAAAATACCAATGGCACTGAGATGTGCCAAGAACTACAGTATGTCACCATGCAGACTGCAGCACAGGCAGGCCTTGCACGTGAAAAGATAATATAGTCCTCCTGAAATCCACAAGAATTAACACTTTCAACTTCAAGAAATGGGTGAGCTCTGGCAATGGTAGAAGCAGCCCCAACTAACGCCAATACCTCAGAAACCAGAATCCAACTTTCATCAAAAACTAGGCCCCATTACTGACAATGTCTTTTCACCATAAGGTAAATCTCATAAAGATAGACAATTATGCTGTTGTAGCTGCCTGAGAGCAGATACATTTGAACTCCTCTTTTTAAAGTTGGAGTGAGTGAGCAAGTGAATGAATGAATGACTTTAAGAGGTGAAATAATTTAAATGCTGATAAGAGAAAAGAAAAAACTGTACTGTAAGATGCATGAATTACACAAGAAGGCATATACTTTCCAGTGTGATTGGTATAAGTACGTGCAAATAGAATCAAAAGCCTCAAACCCAGCACAAAGCATCATGGGTATTCAAATTGGTACGTGTTTGTGTATGGGGGGTTAGCTGACTAGAACATTATTCAAGAGGTACTACATTCTGTTTGACATGTCACTATTCAGGCCTCACCACAGCCAACTCACACACTCTAAACATAACAATAATCTTTAAAATTTGCAGATAAGTATGCATAACAGCAGTAGGTAGAAGCTATCACGTGCCACCTGCCAAAAAGTAGTTTTCTTTGATTATATGACAGAAAATTCAGTTTATTATACAGGTCATAGTGAAAAGTGTTTGGATAACATCTTTATACAAATCTATATAATTAAACAATTTGTCAAGACAAAGTACCCCAGTCTTCCTGCTGTGTTGGTAGATTACATCACCATATTTTTTTGTTGTTAATTGATTACTTTAAATCTCCTTGGACAGCAGCTAGAGGATATACCCCCATCCCCCCATTGTAAGTCTTGCTTGGGTCCCCACAAGGATCCCCCAGGCCTCATGCTTCTCGTTGTCCAAGAATTTTCTACCTGGTTTCCCCGTGGCCTCCCCTTGGACAGAGACATGCCTGCAGTGACCTCAACACACGGCCAGGCATGTTTCCACCCCCAATGTGCAGACATCTGCTGTCTCCACCCATGCAGCGTTCAGTGCTTGCCCCAGGTGCACATACCCCTCTAGTCAACACTAGGGGTCAGTAGTTGCTGGGGATCAGATCCCCTCCCTTCCCGGAGAAGGCTAGCAGTCCTGAACGCTCAATGTTTTTGCCCAAGCCATCCCTCTGACAACCCAGGATCTGTTCCCGAACCCTGGTTGTGACCACCGCAAACAATAGTTCTACTGCTGCTCTGGCGGGCCATCTCATCACCATATTCTGTTGCTGGTAGTAATTGTTGCTTTGCTATATGCAACCTCTTTTGCTCATTCCAACAGGTTATATTTCAATACAAAACTCCCATGTTTTTATTAGTTTTCTTCATTTTGTTCACAGTATGTTCTTCAAAATTTAAGCTCCTGTCAATCAATAT
The DNA here is from genome assembly GCA_016271365.2 of Neoceratodus forsteri. Lineage (NCBI taxonomy): Eukaryota > Metazoa > Chordata > Ceratodontiformes > Ceratodontidae > Neoceratodus > Neoceratodus forsteri. The sequence goes on along the minus strand of CM057455.1, from coordinate 1,685,865,181 downwards.
CCCTAAATACTTAAAATTATTGTTCTAGTTTATGCCTATAAAGGTTCCATCACATCTAATTGAGCTCAGAAGCGTGACTTTAGTTTTTGTCTTGTTCAATTCCGGTCCATTAACAGTGGCAATAAAATATTGTTATACAATACCAAAATATTCCTGCAAGGCCATGTTTATGTCTCCTAGTGACTCAAAAGCATAATAAAACACAGTGTAATCTGTATAAAGAAGTGTTAAACTTCACTTCAAATATTTGGTAGTTCATTTAAAGGGGAACAGTCAACACAAAAGAACTCACAATTAAGTGTGGGGCTGGTCCCAATGTGCACTTTGTAGGCAGAAACATTTTGGTTCACTGTCTGTTTACTGTAGTGTAGCTAAGCAGTAAGACACGACAGGGTGTGCATGGAACATATTTTACTGCATGGCCAGGGGCGTAATAATGCACGAGGCCTTTAGCCCTTGGGTATGGTAAAATATGTTCCATGCACACACCTGGAGTGTCTTATTGCGCTTATAAAATGGGTACGTATATTTATTTTAATTTTTACAGGTAGAAAAATCTTAAAGATGCTAATGTCCTTCCGCAGACATTGAGTTATATTATTCATGAGCTCATTTGCATTTATGTGGCTCCAGGTTGTTATGTGTACTGTGCAGTCTGTGCTGCAAACGAGTGCTGAAACGTATTTGAGCTCATTTGCATTTATGTGGCTTCAGTTTGCTATAATTGTAGCGTGCACGGTATGTGCTGCAAACGAGTGCTGAAGCATCCTTTTTTTTTTAAACACGCCTGTTGAAACCGACTGAAGTACGCTATCTCAAGTCCATGTACCTCCTGCCAGAAGTTGTTTCTTTGTGCTGCCCTCATACGGTCGCTCCCCCTCCGTCGTTGACTGAGCCTTTCTCTTACCACTATTACAGCAACGGTTCCTGGGAGAAGGCAGGAGGTAACATGCGATTAGGAGCCACTTCTCTCGTATCGGGTACAGTGCAGCTCGTGTGGGTGACCGGGACAGCGGTTTTCTCAGGGACTGTAAGGGGATAATGTGAAATGGGATAGCAGAACAGGGGAGACCCAAAGCAAAGGACTGAATTATTTTAACATTTCCTCAAACGTGGTAATGGTAACATTTCCGCAAAGGCGGGCTTCGTGTTGTGAACTAAAATATAACTCTTAACAGGAGCGTTAGCGAGGGAATAGAAGATGGCGGCATTTTAAATGCCAACATTCCAATGCTCCTGATATGTATTGGAAATGCGGTTCTGCTTGTCTGACCGTTTGTTTACACATGCATGGAACACATTTCATGCATGGTGAGCTTGATCTCTGATTGGCTGGTTTAGCCTACCTATTTTATAATAGATTGCATCACACTAATTTGTTTACTTTTAGGCTGACATCTTCTGTTACTACAAGCCCCAGAATCCCCATGCAGATGACATTAGTGCAATAGGCAGCAGTGAAAGATTCATTGTCCGGTAGGCCCCCCTTTCCAAGGAAGACACACACACACAGATCTTGGAGGAAATGGCCGCAGCCATGTATTTATTTAACATCAAGTAGTAATATTGATCTTTATTGTTGTTACTTCTTTATTCATACCTTTATATTAATATTGTATTACTCTTATAACCATTGAGCAGCGTGTGCCGCATGGATGTGCCATACCTCAGGCACCTGCACTGCCGATCAACCTGGGAAATCCCTTCCGGTGCATGCTGAAGTATCCTCCAGTGGTAGCAAGATAGGTCATATGGCCAAGGTTCTGGTGGCTGCCCCCCATCTGGCATCACCGATCTTGTAATATGCACTGCTGAGGCTGGACCTAGATCCCCCATGCGGGTACAGATCTTGTGATCCACCATCCTCACGCGGACCAGGGGCCATGATACCTTCGGGAGAATTGGCCCCGTGTTCTACTCTTATACACAACTGTACCATCTAAATAGGTTTAGCTATATGTATGCCTTCTACATAGGAACTCATATACCTGCATATTTTGATTAATGCAAACTTACCATCTGATTTTATGATTATTATAAAAAAAATGTTTAGCTTATTTTATTGTATATATTGGTTTTTTTTGTTTGTTTTTTTATACGCCGTGCCTGATAGTAACTTGTAACATGTCTTTGGAGGAGTCAAAAAACCTGGTAAAAACCCCAGAAGCGGCAAACCAGGAAAAGTCACTCCCCAACCCTAATGCAGTCACCCATATTGGATCAGGGGGGCCCCTCGCTACCTGTCTCCCCATTTGTGAGGGCTGGAGGGTGGGTGTTCCGGTGGTCTGAGGAGACTAAGGACAGGAACCTCGGGCAGCAATCCGGTATATCTTGCTGGCTCCTCCCCACCCAAACCTCCCCCCACCACTGAGGGGCATGGAGATGCCTATCCCCCGGGTGTGTCCAGGGCCTGCTGTCCACTCCAAAAGGTATGCATCCCCCCTACATAACTTGACCAGGAGGAGCAGGGGTCCCTCAGACAAATGGCCAGCTGCTGCAATGCTTGGACAGCCTATTTATTGTCTGGTAGGCCCCCATTTTTCCCCCTTTCCAAGGAAGACACACACATAGATCTTGGAGGAAATGGCTGCAGCCATGTGTTTATTTAACATCAAATAGTAATATTGATCTTTATTGTTATTACTTCTTTATTCATACTTCTATATTAATTTTCTATTAATCTTATAACCATTGAGCAGCATGCGCTGCCGGGAGGATGAGCCATATCTCAGGCAGCCGCACCGCCCATCAACCTGGGAAATCCCTTCCGGTGCATGCCGAAGTATCCCCCATCAGTAGCAAGATAGGTCATATGGCCAAGATTCTGACAGCTGTCCCCCGGCTGGCGTCACCAACCTTGCAGTATGCACTGCAGTGGTTGGACCTAGATCCCCCATGTGGGTACAGATCTTGTGATCCACCATCCTATTGTGGACCAGGGGCCATGACACCTTCAGGAGAACTGGCATCGTCCCCTTTATCCCCACTACCTTCCTCATGCGCTCCTCCCGCGCCGCCACAGGCCAACCCCCCCCAAGCCGCTTGCTCGACCCTACCCTCCAAGATCCTCTGAAAATCTTCTAATAAGCTTCCTCCTGCACTAGCCCCTCCTTACCCACCACCAGGCCCCAGCGGGCAATGTAAATCTTGTCATGTCCCACAACTGCATCCCCCAGGACCCCATAGAAACTCTCATCTCTCTATTAATCCTCATGCAGGCTCTATTCAGTGCTACCCCCCCCCTTGCATGTAGCCAATGCTCTCTCATCAACATGTGAGACCAGAGGAGAGTTGTATGGGGCCACCAAGCCTTAATGGAATGTGAATCGTCCTTCATCGTCAGCAGCAGATTCTCTGTCTTCCTGTGGCCCAAGTCCTCGCCACCCAAGTGAACCAATAAAAAGTATGGCGTCTTCCACCGGCCAGCCTCTACTCACAGCTTTGAAAGCAACCCCTCCCAACACATACCCTTAACCCCCAGCCACCTAATTTGGGCTGCACTTTACAGCAATGACAGGTTGCTTCCCCATGGCTGGCCAGCTGCTCTCTTCACTGCCCACCAAATGAAGGAGTGTCCACATAGCCATATGCTCCAAGTGTCATCCCTGGGGCCTGCAAGAGACAAGAAAGCGTTACTGCAAGTATGGCCGTACATAGTGCAAGAATGCCTGAGACCTCCAACGTCCCAGAGCCTGAATCTCCGAATCAGATAGGCCAAACTTCTGGCATTCATTGCGGCTCCTATCCAGAAGGAATGGGTACCATATTCACTAACACTCAGCCCCACCTGCTGAATTGCCTTTCTTAAAATTAATCTTAATTGATATGCCGTCACCGGCCTACCCGCCTGGTGATGAAAGAAGGCTTCCGCTAACTCAAGACAGGACACCTGGTAGTCAACAATCATGTGACCCACTGGCCAACCAGATCCCTCTGGTGCGTTAACTTCATACCAGCACCCTGTCCCTCACTGCCCCATCTTAGACCTATGTAATTGGAAGTAGACAGTTGTCCCCACTGATACCACATCCTGCACCAATGGCCCAGGGATGCCTTTATTAACTGTGGCTTGCGTGAGCTCTGACACCATAAGTGTCCCACAGAAAGCACCAAAAACAAGGTTTTGAACAATCGGACTTCATACTCGTTCCAGCAGACCACGGGCAGTACCCCCAGGTGCTGACCAGAATACCTGGGGTGATGGTCCGCCTCACATCCGGAGGGTTAGATACCTCCTTCCGCCAGCCCTCTAATAGCTTGCACACTTTAAAAGCCCTTGTGTTATTTGCCATCCCCATGGCCCTAGCTACCCACGATAGACCAACAAGATGCCATCCCATCACTCCCGGCGACATCCCGCTTGTCTGCCAGCCATGATGTATCTGCACAATAAGTCCACCGGAACGGGCCAGATGTCTGAGTGGCAATATAATGTTCCATCCCCTGGCAGTACGCCCCTTTGGTTCTGGGTGAAATGGAATTACCTATACATCTCCAAGTCTCTCGGTCACCACCTCCCACAGAAAGGGTGGTATCCTTTGTAGTTACTTGTCTGCTGCTGGTGCCAAGTCGAAGAATCTCTGCCACTGTGAACAAGATATAGCAACAGCAATTCCCTTGTCAGCTCTGGGCACATGCACCGCCTTAAAAATAATGTCAAACAGCATGCATTTTAAAACAAAAACCCACATTAAATTCCCCCAGTGGGCCCGTGGGACCCAACTGCTGATAGATAGTATGCACCACGCCCATGTTGTCCAACCTGAAGTGCACTACCCTGTCCCACAACCTAGGACCCCAGATGCACAGCGCAGCCGCCACCAGAAAGAACTCCAGTAGTGTGAGCTGCTTGCCCAATCCTGCAGTCAGCCACCCCACCGGCCACTGCCCTGCAGACCATTCCCCCTGGAAATAGGCTCCAAATCCAAGCCCTCCTGCTACATCAGTGTACAGCTCCAAGGATTCTTCCACCCAGAGGGCTTGCCATATGGCTACGCCATTAAAATGACCCAAAAATACCTGGCAAACCTGTAAATCTTCCCTGAACTGTTCCGTGACCCATATCCTGTGATGCGGTTTAGCACATCCTATGCCCCACTTAGCCAATCGGCGCATAAACGTCCAGCCTACTGGGATGACCCGGCATGCAAAGCTGAGGTGTCCTACCAACTGTTGCAGATCCCAGAGTGTGACCTTCTTCATCCCATGAATATTATGCAGGAAACCCCTCCGTGTCTCCAGCTTGTCCTGTGGCAACTGACATAGCCTATCTTCAGAATCAATTTCTACGTCCAAGAAGGTGAGTACCATCCCCGGGGGCTCCAATTTTACAAATGCCAAAGACACCCCAAAATCCTTGCACACCTGCTCAAAGGCCACGATGGTCCCTCACAGATCAGACAGCCTGCCAGACCCACAAAAAAGAAATCATCGAGGTAGTGCACTATGGCTTCACTGCCTGCAACCTGTGCTGTAACCCAATGCAGGAAAGTGCTGAATGTAAGCAATAGTATCCGACAGGGTGGGCGGTATTGCCCATACCGCCCACCCTGGAGGGTATTATTGTGCTTAGAAAATGGGCATCTACATCAGGTTTAATTAAATATTTATGTAACCCCTAGATGGCGCTATCCCAGGGGCTACTACCCCTGCCTGATTTGCCACTAACAGGTTGAGGGGCCTGGATCCAATGGCGGGTGCCTCCACCCAGAGGTCAGGGTTTGCAATAGTTAAACTAACTTGGTCACAGCCCTCTGGGACACTGCAACCCCCCTTTCTTCCCACTAGTGGCCCACACAATATATCAGAATTACCTTCACAGTATACACTTACCCCCAGGTCTGGTTCCGGCACTGGGACCTCCTGTGAAATGAGATACAGTGCAACAATCACAGTACAGTACTTTAACATAGACAAATACCTCAGCAGTATAACTTTGCTGAAACAAGCAGCTTTGATTTATTTAGGGGGATATAACAAGGACAGGGGGAAATCAGGTTAATTAGCTTATCACTCTAATAATCTACCTATGGCTCTGTGCACAGGCCTATCCCTATCAGTTACTGTCCCTGGGTATCCAAGCCCTAGTGGCAATTCAACAGGGAGCGACCCTGAATTAGTACTCACGACCTCCAAATAAGATAGGGTCCTTCAATGTCAGCAGGGCTCACTTGAGGTACACAAGCCTCTTCACACATCCATATAAAAAAGCACTATACCAGGCAGGCTGCATCTGTATCCCGATCGCAATTACTACACAATACCGGGAGAACACACAGCAGATTCAGTTCTGACAGACCGATTGCAATTTTCAGCAATTCCTCTAGTCTTCTACAGGGTGAGCCTGGTTTCTACTCTTCAGAGATCCTTTGATTCTTTTCACAGGACGGATTCAGTCCCTAACAAGCTGTTACACAGCTGCAGACCGGAACTCTGGGCCTTACACACGTTTTTGACTAAAACTGCACACTGAAAAGCACAGGGCTCCTTCCTTCTTCACTGCCAAAGCTCAACTGAAACTCCAACCGACAAAACCCGGCACTTCCTTTGAGTTCCTCCCAGTTCTTGACTGGATTGGCTGTCACTCACAATAGACTGCTGCTGTTGGTCCAAAAGGCACTGAAGTCTAAACTACATCTCCCAGAGTCACTGCCCATACAATCCTCTTGTGGCTGGCTCAGATTATGAGTCAAGTTCTGATTTGTCCAAGGCACCATTTTAGAGCTAGCATACCCACACTGATTGGTCCAGTTCAGCAGTTCAAAACTAGAATGGGAACTAGCAGACACAGTTCTGACTGCAAAGCAAGGTTAGACAAACTGTAATTTCATTATTACTCTAAATAATTTCTGGCAAACAGTTACATCTTTCAGATAGGTTCCTTTGCACTCCTAGTGACTGCAAAATGGAGTGAATTGGCAGTAGCTGGTGGTACTCAATCAAAGAAACACACAGTCCCCCATACAAACTAATTATGTCTGCAAGCAGACAGCTCTTAAAGAGACAGTACCAGAGGTTCTAAAAACACTCACTGATAAATGGCTTAAATGCCAAACACCATTCAGGCTTGGAGCATTCAAGCAAGCTCCTGGAAGTCTTTTGGGAACCCCCATTTGCAGGGGGGTTACATTTAAATAACTGAGGAAATGAGTTTAAAATTAATAGAAAGGGTAGAAGAAAAACTGTTGTTGGTAAAATAGTCCCTGTTTTTTTTTTTTGCTGTTACATCTTGTATTGCTCCCCCTCCCCAATATCCATTCTTATGAATTTATCCTCCCCCCACTACTGCTGCTGCCATCTGTTTGCAGTCTAGCTGCCACCAAAACTGAGGAGCTGACTTGTGACCGAATTATTTTGTATTTATTTATTGCTGAGCATTCTGAATGTGGAGCAGCTTGGTCACGATACTCCAGGAGTATGAAGCGAGACATAAGTGAATTGTGTAGTACGTTTTAATTGTGTAGTCGGTCTGATCCCCCCCCCCCCCGTGCTCTGTATGGATGCTAAGATTGCATTGGGATCGGGAAGGGAAAGGACAGTAGTGTGCCGTGAGGTAACAAAGCAGCGGTGACATTTTTAAATGCTGAAGCCTTTTCAGTCATGTTTTTTCTTGTTTCATCATCAAGGTGAAGCAGGAGGCAAAGCCAGGACTAGCGTGACACTGGCTATGTCAGGGACAGTTGCAGTCATGGTGGCGGTACTTTAAAAGAATGGTTCCTCCACTTCGGTGACTTTGCCCATTCTCCAAAAAAGAAACAAAAAAGACTACCCCTGCCAAAAACAAACGTACCAGTTTCTCTCTTTCTCTTTTAACCCCCATTCTTACTGTTAGGCCACTCCGTCAACCCAGAAGTAGCTACACAGCGTGAGGCAGCTGAACCGCAACTTTAGTTGCATTTGTATGTTAAGGACAGGGAAAAATGCTTTTGTTTATTTAAAAAAAAAAAAAAAAACATGCCTGTCCCTGCTAGACTTGTACAGCAGTTGGGAGGGACGTGAGTACAGCATGAGTCAACTCGAGAGAGGGAACAAGACAAAGCTGGCACACTGTATGCTTAATAGTGGCATGGTACCACTTGTATTTCTTACTTTGTTTTTATTTGACAGGTGCTAGACTGGAAGGGGGTGGTAGTGGCGTGCTGCCTTTAGTGTAAAATGGCAATGGGTTAAAAAACGAGGGTTGCAGAAGCGAGAAGCTATATCTCTCGAAAACCAAGAGAAAAAAAGGCAAGAGTTTATTTCACATTTTGTACAGTATCTCTCGCTAAGCGAGAGAAAAAAATGACGGGGTTAGTGTTTTGAAAATTCCAGTACCCATTGATGACAGTGAGGAGGTCAGTTGAGGACTGGCACTTTTAATACCTGGGCTCTGTTGTCTGATAGATGCCCACCTTGCCAGTGCTATCAGCCAATCAGAGCCCAGCAATTTTTAAGCCTAATTTCTAAAGCTCAGATACTGTGCGGGCAACTGCTCAGCCCATGGGCATACAATTGTCGACATAGTAGTTGCCCTCGAACTTCATGCCCAACAATACTTTGTTTTCATGATGAACTGTGTACAGCCAAAATGCTGACTCAATGTCAGCCTTCGCCATGAGTACCCCTGGGCCTGCTGATTGCACCAGTGCTGAAGGACTGATAATGCACTGATGTGTGCAGGGCATCGATATGATCATTCACCGAGTCCCTGTCCGGGTATGACAGGTGATTAATCATGCAAAATTCCCCCGGTTACTTCTTGGGCACTAAGCCAATCAGTGAAACTCATAAGTTCTCCCACGGAAGCCTAGTGAAAGGTCCACTCACATGCCCCAGCCACCTCTCCTTCTCCAGTTTTTCCCGGGTGATTTGTGGCCGATCCCTGGCAGACTTCAGGTTGTCCACCTTGTATGCCCTCCTGGGGTCCGAGTACGGAATCCTGAAATCCTCCGAGAACCCACATTCCAACAAGTTGGCGGCTGCTCTCTCTGGGTACTGGTCAAGCAATGGCTTAATCCTTCTTATCCATACTGGGGTAGGGAGTCTTCACACCCTGGGACTTTATAAACTTACCTCAAACTTCCTGCCCATCCCCTTTCCCCCCTCGTGCTGAAGAGCACTGAAGAAAGGGATGTTGTTTCCCACAGGCCATGCATGCGTGCTCGAACCTGTAGCTGGTGCGTGTGCACGTAGATTGATTACAAGCGTAGGACAGCTGCTGGGACGTGCCCTCCACGGTGCATTGCATTGTATTGGCACCTTGAGGGGAAGTCTGCTGTCTGTGTGCTGCACTCCTCCTCCTTGCATGATGTCCACCATCAGTGGCATGACCAATTTTCCCCAGTCCATCGCAGTGTCCACTTGGCGCCTATGACAAAATTCTTCGTCATAGTCAAGCCAGGCCGTACCCCCCTTTTCCTATGCATCAAGGAAATACGATGCATATAGTTGAGTACTTCTACCCCTTGCTTCTCGCTTGTCTGCAATAAGACTGTGACATATATGAGAAATGCCACCACCTAATTGTCATAAGTGCGAGGAATCTTGACTTTCTTGCGATCTTGTTCATCCCCTTTTTCCTTTTTACCTTCCGTGGGCTCCACGGGTCTGTTAAGAGGGAAAAAATATCTACATTCTCCCTATTTTAATCTGCTGCCTAATCTTATCCATCAAATGAGTACCCACTGGAGTTTCAAGCGCCACATAAGGGTTCTCTGGCAGAGGAGGTGCTGGCTTATCTGGCACCAATCCTTCCCTCCCTGCTCCAGCCCCCCCGATGGACCCGGAAGTGTCTTATTCTTAATTTCCACCACCAGATCCACCATCACCCATACTAGTTGCTTCAAGCACTCATCTGCAGCTGCCACAGGCTAGTTTTGACCCTAGGCTGCTCACTTTCCACCCCTTCCTTGTCAGAAGAGTCCTGTGCCACCGGTGACTCCCTGCCATCTGCCTCCACTGTACCAGCCTCTACCAGCTCTTCTGACTCGGTGTCGGACTCCTCACTTCTAACCGCCACCAAGACCTGTCTTACCTGACTGGGGCCTACCTGTGACCTGTTAGGATGCACCGTACCTTCGGCTCGGGGGACCTTCGATGGCGGTAGTGGTTTTCTTCCTCCTATCCTCTTCTTTGCTGGGGATGTCGAAGACTTTTCCAGCCCTTCCAAGCAAGCCTCCAGCCATGCCGCACCATTCTTCTTCTTATATAAGGCTCGAAGCTTCTCCTCGCCCACCGCCAGCACCTTGGGTGATGGGCTTCTCTTCCTGGATGTCATTGCCTGCAAGGCAACTTAATGCCTGCCCCCCCCAACAAGATATGTTAGTAAATTCACCAGAGCGGAATCCAGACAACAGCAGTTACCCAAAGGAGACAGAGTTAAAATGAAGGGGGGGTGTAGTGGGGGGTTTAAAAGCATCACAACGGCAGAAGGGAGAGAATGTAGCAGTGAGGAAGGGTTACTGTGCACCACCTGGGATAACTAGAGGTCAACTGCCCCATACATGCGGGGGATACCCCCCCACGTCCACCTGAACGCAAAGTCCCTGGTCCCAAATGTACTACTAATGGCTGTAATATCCCACAGATGCTCATATTTACAGAATATTTATTTAATTATCATATTTTCTTTTTCCAAAACACAATGAGCCCGCAATACCCACAGCAGCAGAGCCTGCCCTGCAGCAGCCCAGTGTTACAGTGGAAGGGATCTACCTAGACTGCTGCATCCCCCAAGGCCCAGAGAAGTACAGGAACTCCTGCACATGGCTGTGCTAATGCAAAGGTGCACAGGCCAGTGCCGAGCCCAAGGCCCCCAGAACCGAAAAATGATGGTCGCTCTCGGGCGGGGTTTGACCCTGCAGTTCCTGGAAGCCTGAACAGACTAATCGCTCCTGATGGGCACTGCCATCTTGGCGCCATGCCCAAGGTGCCCAAGGTACCAAATCCACTCACAATATGGCCAGTGAACTTGCGGTTCTCGCGAGATCCCATGCCCGATGTCCCTGCCCGAGATCTAGACTCAGGAGCCTCAGAGATTAAGGAGAACTGGAAGGCGTAGGCGCTGTAATCCCGCTTGGTGCCAAGATCCAACAGCAGAAAGGCCTCAGGGCAGGATGCACACTCGCTCCCCTCCGGCCCAGATTTGATCCTCCTGTAAGCTGCGGCCACCACTCCACCAGTCCTAGAACCATGAAGAACTCCGACCCAGGGAGGATCAACCAGCGCACAGCTACAAGGTAAGGGAGCTGTTCCCCGAAGGGTCTACAGGAGAGGGGCCACCAATGGTGGAGTAGCAGCCAGAGAGGGAGCCGTCAGGCTTCTGTGATCAGACCTAGGAGCAGCGACCGCCGAGGAATGAAAAAAACTGGGAGTACCCACTAGTCACACAGCTAAATGCACCGCCAGAGGACCGTACGACACAGTGGTTCCTCAATACCTCTCATCAGTACCAGCTTGCCCAGTGACATGCCTGTGGGTATCCTGGCAGCAGCTCAAGCAACAATGATAAATTGGAGGTAGAGAAACAGTATGGGACCCCCCCCTTTCCATTCCTCTACCTCTAGCCTACATTCCCGTACCCCCTTGACCCCTAGAACCTCCAGGCCGCCTTACCTTGAGAAGGACTGCCTGGTCTTCTTGTTCAGGTGGTCAAACGAGACAAAGGACAGGACCCTGGGCAGTAATCCAGTATACTCTACTGGCTCCTCCCCACCCAACCCCCTCCCACCGAGGGGCGTGGAGATGCCTATCCCCGGGGTATGTCCAGGGCCTGCTGTCCACTCCCAAAGGTAGGCATCCCCCCTACATAACTCGGCCAGAAGGGGGAGGGGCCCCCTGGCCAAATGGACATCTGCTGCAATGCTTGGACAGCCTATTTAATAGCCTGCAGTGTGTGTTAGAGCTTTTATAATCTCTGATCAGATATTTTCTAGGACCGCTTTTCTCCAGGGCTAAGTATAGTCATCTGTGACTGTATATAGCCCTACGAGGATAGCAGGATCAGCAAACAAAAGATCAGAGCTTATAGAAACTCTAATATGCACTGCAGGCTATAGAATCTTTCACTGCTGCCTACTGCCCTGCAGTTATCGGCAGGGGATTCTGGGATTTGTAGTAAAAGAAGATGTCAGCCTACAACTAAGCAACATTAGTCTCATACAATCTACTATACTACAATAAACAGTAAGTAACCCAAAATGTCTTTGTACACAAAGTGCACATTAGGACTAGCCCCACACTTGAATGTGGTGACTCTTCCCCTTTAAGACGAAAGAATGTAACTATGGGTCCAGAATGGACCTTTGTTGCACCCCTAATGTGACACACAAATGGAGAAATAACTCCTTGCAGAGCAATGGATTGTTGCCTATCCGTCAGAAAACTTTTTACCCAGACCGAGACACTTGATTGAAAAATTCCATCAGCTCAGCTTGTTTAATAACAATTTATGGTCTACAATTTCTTTGAAACATCAGTAATTACAGAGCCCACAGATGTCCTCATGTCAGTACCTTATACAAGACTGTTTACCACTTTAATAGGGCTGTTGAATGTCCTGGTTGAAATCTTGATTAACGTTCAGTTATCACCACGTGTTGTTCAACATGTATCACCATTTGTTTTTGAAGTAACTTTTCAACCTTTTTTTAAACAAATGATAATACCAAAACTGTCCCTTAATTTGTCTTGGAATTTCTATCCGCATCTTGTGTGTTGAGGCCGTTAGTGCTAATATACAAGCTGCAGGCACAACATCAATCTGAATAGATCAATGTAGTATGTCAGTTAATGGCATGAATATTAACTATATAGAGGATAATGGCTGGGGATCGGGTGATAACCATGCTGTAATCACCTCGAGTAGTTGCTAGAGCAACATGGTAAACCTCGAGAGCGCAGCTCGAGAGGTTTGCTGTAACCCTAGCAACCACGAGAGGTGATTTCAGTGTGGTTGTTACCGATCCCCAGCCATCATCTTTTATAGTGTATGGTCAAAAAAACACTGTTTGCATTCTATGCGTGAGAATTATGGAACTCTGGTGCATTCTTGTTTGTTACGCCACTGTTTGGAAGTTCCAAAGAGTGGTTAACAACTTTTAAAATTCTAAGCAGTGCATAACAAAGTTGTGTGACTGCTGATTATGGTGGTTAATAGGCACCTACCATATATTATAATATGAATTATAGCAATGTTGTGTCAAGGCCATCATCCATCCCTTTTTATTTGTATTCAAACATGCAACCATAACAGTTGCTCTAATACTTAATGCCCGTGCATGCACATGTAAACATTTTATTGGACTGAGCTGAATCCTTTGAGTTCTATTGTTGGACATGGAAGGTGTACCACATGACAGGCTGTGCGGTTCTAAGGGAGTAATACACACCATGGGTGGATGTTAGGCACAAGGCGTAGCTGAGTGCTGTAAGCACCTGAAAAGTGCAATAGTCCCTTATTGCCACACACCCTGGAGTTATTAAAGGAATTTTCAAACATTAAGTATTGGGCTTTATAGCCCATTGTCTTATATCGGCTATAGTTCATTAAAGCCGAGTTCAGAATTTTTCAACCCCCCCCTCTTTTTGGGAGGGAAGGAACTGTAGTTCGGACCAAACTGCCGGCCAGCCAATCTCTTCCACTTCCCAGTCCTCCAGTCCTGCTCCCGTGCTCAGATGTTTTATGATGTCTAACCAGGGAGGGCGTGGGGATGTGCCTCATTGTATTCTACAGGGGTAATTTTCAAAATGATTTTTAAACAATTACAGCATCCTGTTAGTTGAGTAGTGGCATTCATTTAAATCAAAGGGTGCTGTAACAGTTAAAAAATTGTTTCAAAAATTACACCCATAGACTTCAATGGGTGTGTCCCCATGCTCTCCCTAGTTAGACATCATGAAACATTTGAGCATGGGGTGAGACCGGAGGACCAGGAAGTGAAAGGGATTTGTTGCCCAGCAGTTCAGCCTGAATTACGATCCCTTCCATCCCGAACTGGGGTGCTACCCCCCTAGACTACAGTGGGTGTCCCCTGTGCTCTCCCTGGTTAGACATCATAAAACATTTAAGCGCAGGGGTGAGACTGGAGGACCAGGAAGTGAAAGGGATTTGTTGCCTTACAGTTCACTCCAAATTACGATCCCTTCCATCCCGAACTGGGGGACCTGAAAAATTCTAAATAGGGCTCTAATGAAATATCGCCAATGTAAGGTAATGGGCTATAAAGCCCAAAATCAAAATAAAATATGTTTGAAATTTCCTTTAAGGAGCTTGCATTTGTTAAAAAAAATAAATGTAGTTTAGGTGAGATGTGCAGCTGTCAGAAAGTAACTGTCATGTGATGTGTTTTTACCAGTGAGGTTATGTGATTTTCAAGGCCAATTTTATAACTAACTTTAATATTCAATGGTTGTGTCTTTTTGCCTATAGCTGTGGAATCATGGTGTGCACTTCTGGTTTGACCTTCAAGACTATCATAAACTCTTCTACCAAGAAACCTTTCATCTTTTTGAACTACACAGGCAAGCTCAAGTAAGATGTGAATTATTAGTTTGTTCCCAGCAGGATCCTTAAATAAAGATAGAGTGGCTGAAAAGGTCCCAGGTTTCTCTTATGCACAAAAGCACAGATCCAGACTAGCTAACAAAAGGCATCATTTGAGTTGTTTCCAAGACAACTAAGAAGGATGGAGCATGCCACTCTGGAAGAATATTTTTCTTAGCTATTTAAGCCTTTCATCTTACCTATGCCGGTCAGTGAGACAAAGTGGGAAACATCTAGCACTGTATCAAAGGCTACAGATTCTGTTTGGGAAGGTATTTCTTAGTTGCGACATGCCCTTGTTTCTCTTGAACTTTTTGAACCTAATGCCATTGCTATGGTGATGTTGTGCGACTGAAGCAAAATTGTAGAATTCAGTAACACTGACTGTGCATCCATCTCACAATGGAAAATGCAAATTCTGCAGTTTCCAGTATAGTACGGCAAAGGGCAGCATTAGGTAATTGTACTGCTACATGCATATAATCCCTTTGCCCCTTGCCTCCAGGATGCACCTGGAAACGAGCTGCTACTCAGCTCAGTATGTCTTTCCTGGTGAAACTTTTGAAATACATAAATCTCAGAAAAGAAATATGTATCTCAACAAGGCTACCTAGTAAAATAAAGGGATTATTATTATTATTCAGCTAATTAAATAAATCTGTTTTTCCATTCTTTCACCCTTTGCTATTATTCTGTAGAATGGTATAGTCACTGTATGGTAGAATAGTAGCAACTTAAAAAGAAATTATTAGCTTCATTCCTGTTACACATTGAATGCTTAGAACTTAGTCAAACATGTGTTTCCCTCAATAGTGCTGCATTGGGACTATTGAAATGTGCTATTGATTTAAATTGTAAAAAATGCTAATTCTGCAATTTCCAATATGCTGTAGCAAAGGGCAGCATGGGATAATTGTGCTACTACATGCATTATATATTTTTTTTCCAAAATAGTTTATTAGGTAATAGATGTGCATACAGAAAGAAGTGCATATATCCTTTACATAGAGTTTCATACAATCAGTGGATTAATACAGGCTAAGAAGCCAATACAGGCATATATTCCAAAAGGAATAGCATGAACTGAAACAGAAACAGGAACCTGGACATATGAACCATAGAGGTACCTGGACTCTGGCAATGGCCCACTAGTTTATGTAGGGAAAATCCCAGATTCCACTGCATCCAGAAGAGGGTGCCAAACCTCAAAGAATTTATGAAGATTACCTTGAGAGCTCATCTGGGCATGTTCCAGAGCTATGCACGATTTTAAGTTCTGTACCCATTTGGCAACCAAAGGGAGGGGGGGGAGATATTCAGCTCTGGGCTATTGTCCTCCTGGCATTGATCAGAGCCAGCGACCACAGTGGATGGGACTTAATAGCTCGAGAGGAGACTTAGAGGGATTGTACCCGGGCACATGGCTCATTATATTATGGATAGAGTGCCAGAAGGGGGCTATCTTTGAGCACGTCAGGGCCAGATGAATGAAGTCAGCCTCTTCCGCTCCACATTTTGGACAAAGGCCTGACTTTGGGTTATCTGAGGACTGCAGTTTCTTAGGAGACAAGTATGCCCTGTGTAGAAGGTGTAGTTGAATCTAGTGAAGTCTATTGCTATGAGAGCAATTCATATAATGAACACATGGCAACTTCCAAGTGTAACGGTCCAGTGGGAGTAGCAAGTCTGTACTCCATTTAACCCTACTGGTGTCTTGCAGGGCTTGCTGATGCCCCATTATGATGTGGTAGTAGACTGAAAGGGGCTTCTGACCAGGTTGTGGGCTAAAAATCTCCTCCTCCTCTAGAGGGGATGGAGCTGACCAGCCATTAGTCGCAGCTGTGGTATCACCACATTTTTGACGTATCCAGAGATACAGAAAAAAGTCCCCTGGGTGTATCCCCCACTCCCGGCAAAGCACCAAAAAAGTCCTTGGCCTAACCCTCATATAGCTGCCCAACAGAAATAAGCCCCTTTTTCCTCCACTCCCAGAGGCGATGAATCCTTTCAGATGAATAATTAAGCAATAGGGCATGACCAGGGGTTAGATTAACAGTCTGTTAATCACCCCCAGGAGTGTAATGTGGCACGAGGAGCAGCCAAGTGCCATATTGCCCCTAGGGGGTGATTAACTGACTGTTAATCTAACTCCTGGAAGTGCCTTATTGCTATTATAAAAAAAAGTTCCAAAAGAAGAGAGTTAAAATAATACTTTTTGAATGTTTTCCTCATTTAGAAGGAGAATTTTAATAAAATAATTCTTCCACCAACAGTTTAAGAATGCTGGTTCAAAATCAGAATGCATCATTCCAGTCATTTAGCAGTGCTAGAGGATGGAATGCTGACAGGAAGAATCCATGTGCCGTTGTGATCAGGCTGTACATGACAGTATAACATGGATTAATGTAAGGCTGTTGGAATCCTAAAAGCCAATCAGATTGCAACATTTCTGAGAACCTTTTTATAATTGCCCTTATTGCGCATTACTGCCAATAAGCTAGAGTGAGGTGACAGATTACAAATATGCTCAATATGCTGATGAACTCGGAGCCAAATCTGCAAGGAAGTGTTAGTGAAAGGGTTCGATGCGTGCTCACTGCCAAGAAGTCCTAGCGAGCCAACCAAAGTTTCATTCCTAAGATTCCCATGTAGCATATCCTCCTCTATACACAACCAGGAGCAATCTAAAGCTGTTAGGCCAGTAGGGAGGAAGGCCAATTGGGCATCCCAGTAGTAATTTCTAAAGTGTGGGAGTCCCACTCCCCCCTCTTTTGGTGGGAGTTGCAGGATCGGTTTTCTTATTTTGGCTCTACCATCTTGCCACAGAAATTTATGTACTATGGCATCCAAGGCTTTAAAATGAATTTGAGGAATCCTGAGGGGGAGCAATTGGTACAAATAAAGGGCCTTGGCAATATTTATTTATTTATTAAATTCTCAGATTACAAATACCTTTGAGCAGAAACTGCTCGTTTACAAAGGTTCCACGTCAAAGGATGAGGGTCAACATACATACAGAGGTAGTAAAAGAATGCACAATAAACAACCAAAACAACTAAAAGAAAAAATAAAGATACTCAGTTATAACATACGTTGAGATAATATGGTCATCTTAACCACCCCAGTTCTGCCCAGCAATAAAAGAGGCAAGGTGGACCACCTATTTCAGTCTTCTGCGATTTCAGCTAGAAGGGGTTTATAGTTCAAAGAGTGTAAAGAACCAATATAGGCAGATAATTGTATCCCAAGATATTTTAATTGAGTAACAACTTGCAGGCCCCCAAAATTGGCTATCAGCTGTGCTCTATGTGCTGGCCCACAGGGAGGAGTTCACTCTTAGACCAGTTGACCCTGTGTCCTGAGATCCCGTCGAATGCCCTCATCAGGGAATGAACCGACGGCAGATCCTGTGCAGGGTTTTGCAGATAGAGGAGCTGATCGTCGGCATACATGGTGATTTTGTGCTCTCGCGGCACCCCCCCCACATCCCTGATCCCCTCATGAGCTCAAAGAGCTGCTGCCAGCAGTTCCAGGGAGAGGACATAGAGTAATGGGGAGAGTGTGCATCCCTGATGGGTGCCACGTCCCAGGGTGACTAGGCTAGAGAGAGATCCATTGACCACCACTTGCACCTGTGGTCTAGAATAAAGCATATGTACTCAAGCACAGTAGGACGGCCCTACTCCATGTGGTCAAATGCTTTCTCAGCATGTAGTGCTACCACAGCGGCTCTGTACCCACGCTTGGTCCTCCCCCCATCTATAGATGATGTTTAAAGTTCGTCTAATATTGTGTTTTCCCATCCTACCCTGCAGAAAGCCAGATTGGTCTTGGTGAATTAACTTTGGTAGGTGAGTTTCCAAATGGGAGGCAAGGGCTTTGGCCAGTATTTTATAGTCAGCCATAAGAAGGGAAGTGGGCCTATACTAGGCACATTTTGTAGGGTCTTTGCCAGGCTTCGACAACACTGAAATGATGGCAGACCATGTGTAGGAGAGCAACTCTACTCTGCCCAGACTCTCTGCCAGCATGTCACACAGGGGGTCTAGTAGGGGGCTGCTGAAGGTCTTAAAAAAGTCTATGGGCAATCTGTCAGGCCCTGGCACTTTGCCCCCTTCAATGATCTAATAGCATCAGAGATTTCCCGTTTAACAATGGGAGAGTCCAGCTCTTCCACTGCTGCCTGGCACACTTTCTTAAGGGGTAGCCCCTCGAAGAAAGAGTCATAAGCATCCCATCCCAAGTTACACTCCGAGGTGTTACAGGTACTATAAAATTTCCCGAATGCCTGTTCTGTGTCAGCCGTACTATGTACCACTTCCCCGCAATTATTATAAATTTGCCCAATGGTTCTCTCTGCTTCTCTTCATTTTATTTGCCATGACAAGAGCTTCCCTGCCCAATCACCATCAAAGTAGTCTCCAGCATTAGCTAGTAAAATAGATCTTTCTAACCGGGAGCTGGACAGGGTATTAAATTTCCACTTTAATTTCTGGACCACATTATATAGGGCTACGGTAGGGATGAGCTTATGTGCATTTTCACAGGCCTCTATTTTGGCTTTCAGGTTTGAAATTTCCTTCCCTTTAGCCCTCCTGCGATGAGAGGCAAAGGAGATGGTTTGACCCCTCACATACTCCTTCAAAGTCTCCCACCGTGTCCCGTGTGAGGTTTCCCCTTTGCCATTGTGGGACAGAAACTCACAAATCCATCCATTCATAAAAGTTATGGATTCCTGATCTTTAAGAAGGAGTGGGTCAAGTCTCCATTGCCTAGGCACCTGCTGCTCCCCTGAGCCCCTCAGAACAATATGATGCATGGCATGGTCCGATATTAGGATTGGGGAATAAGCTGTGCCTTCCCCCCAAGTAACAAAGATCTGGAAACCAGGATTCTATCAATCCTAACACAGGAATGGTGTGCATGGGAGATGAAACTATAGTCTCGGCCAGAGGGGTTAAAGTGCTGCCAGGCATCAGTTAAAGTCAAACCAGACTGCTGGTCCTCTAGGGCCTGAGCATTACGGGATAGGGGAGCCGGGAGCCTACTAGAATGATCCAACACCATATCCAACATGCAATTAAAGTCCCCCCCCCCCCCAAGAATCCAGGGGCCATCCCAACTCGACATTTCAGGGCCAATTTCTGGTAGAAATCCAGGTTTTCCACATTAGGGGCATAAACTGATCTGACCAGAAACGATCCCCTCCCCGGTGTGTGAACTTTGACTAGGGCATATCTCTCCCCCGGTCTACTATGCTGCCCAATAGCGTAACCTGTAATCCCCATGGAAACCAGATGGAGGCTCCTCGTGCTTTTGAAGAGAATGTTGCTGACACCCACGTGCCCCCCATGAAACTGGCAGTTTTTGAGCCTCAGCAGCAGAGAAGTGAGTCTCTTGTAGACGGACTATTTGCCTCTTCAATTTCTGAATCTTCCCCCATAACCTTCCTATGCTTCAGAATAGATTTAAGACCATTCACATTCCAGATCACACATTTAATGTCATCCTCCATGTCTATCTATGGTAAAAACACTGTCAAGGACAACTGAAGTGTGATGGTGCACATCCAAAACCAATTTTCTCCCATTTTTAGTTAACATCCAACCCAAAAAATTCCCCTCCCTCCCCCCAAGAACATCCCATACATAACATAGTACTAACTTCACCAGCATACTGCTGTGGGCTGTGGTGGGTTGCCGATCCGAGCCTGGCACCAAGTCAGTGAGCATGCCATGGTCAGCAGTTAAAGGCACCCCCTGTGTCGGCTCTTGAGCAAAGTTGTCAGCATCACCTGTACAGTCTGTCGCACCCCCTCCCCATCCCCCATATTCCCAAAGAACAGAACCCCAATGAAATCCCCCAACTAGCCCAGCTTGTTGCACGCCATCTCCCCATGTTAAAGTTCCAACAGGTACAACTAAACACCACCCCCACAGGCAATCCAGGGCCCGCAAGTATCCTCACATCAAATAACCGGCTGAAGAGCAAAACAAGTACCACCATTAGTAACATTGAGATGTAGGAACACCAGAGTAAATAAGACCAACTATAAAATAACAAACAGTAGCACAAAAAACAAAATGTTTGAGTTTATAATTGGTAATGTTAAGAGGCCATTCAGTCTGTTAACAAGGCTTAGAGTATTGAAATTTCACCTCTGTAAGAGCAATGACCAAGCTAAAAATTGAAAGAGGCAGTGAGTGCACTGTCAGGTCAAGTTAGTTACCTCCTTAGAGAGAACTGTGCACATCGCCATGTTCAAAGTCAGACTCAGCTATCCCGCTGATACCCACACCCCTAGGCACGGTCGGGCATACCACATATGAAGATCGGTGATGTTGCCCCACCAGGCCACTCATATGCAAATAGATCCCAGTACCTCTTGGATCTGAGGTCGAAGCACCAAAACCTAGAGGCCATGCAGAAGTGAAGAGCTTAACAGGCTTCCCCCATGGTTTTGGATGTAAAAGCCCCAAGAATAGGGTAGTAATTTACAAGGTACAATTTTTGTCCTATGCAGTACTTACGCTGGGTTAGAGCGGTCACCTCCCCTCCTGGCCTCCTCCTTGGTAACCCAATTTTCAGCCGCTTTAGGACATACAAAGATCCGTGGGGCCTGGCCTGCTTATCAATGCGTAAACAAGCAGGGTGCATGAATGAAAAGGACCAGCCCATCTTATGCAGCCGAGATTTAATCGGGTTAAACTTCTGACAGCGGGCCCGAAGGTCTTTACTGTAATCTTTGATAGATAAAGACCTTCACAGTGCCAAAGGATATAGGACCAGACTTCTTTGCCTTTTGCAGGACCAATTCCCTGTCCATAAAACGGAGATATTTAATTAAACAGTGGTGCAGTTTTTCTCCAGCCTTGGGCCCATACGATGCACCCTCTCTTCCTCAAAGCTCTCGCAGGTCTCCGGGAGATTGAGGAGCTTTACTAGCCAGAGATGCAGCCCCTTATTTGGGTCACAACCCTCGGTGCCCTCAGGGAGTCCTATGATGCAGATATTGGACCGGCGTGAGCTGTTTTTTTGATCATCCACCCTGATTAGGAGCTCTGCCAGGGCGGACTTGAGTCCACTTCTTTCTGCTGAAACAGCAGACGATGAATCCTCCAGCTCACTCACCCAATGCTCTAGCTCTGCAATTTGTGTGGAGTGCTCAGCTGTAGTTTCCGATAGTCCAGTTACAACCCCTTGTAAATGCGTGAGTTGTGCTGTTATGTTGATGAAGCTAGTCTCTTCATCTTGTTCTGCATCTGAAGCAAAGTTGATGGCACCCCAGCCAGAGAGCTAGCAAGTTCCTCCATATTAGATTTGCACCGTTCCAGCGTGGTTGCTTTCGTGGCCTGCTGCCTGCATGCACCTCTGCCATAGCACTCGCTTTAGCTGATTGCTGTGCCTCAAAAGATAGTTTCCCTCATTTGCTTTTTTGCTTGCTGGATGCCATCGCTTTATATGCAGCTTGGGAAACAGTGTTCTGGTAAAAAAACACCGTAGTTGCAGCGTATTAGGAAATTTGAAAGTTGGTGTTCCAGGGAGCTCACTAGCAGACGTCTGCCATGCTTGCCGGCTAGCCAAGCCCCCATATGCATTATAATGACACATAAAATAAGCATTAATGGTATTTATGTTTCAAATATACTTAATTAAACCACAAAGACTTTGGTTAAAATAATAATGCATTATGCTGCCCATAATAGCTAAAGAAATATATAACTATCAGTTTCCCTGATTTGGGTAAGAGAGTTGTGAATTTGTGTCTGTCTCCTGACTCATGCCATGTCTAAATAATAATTAATTAGGCCAGCCCAGTGGTGTGGAGGGCTGAGACATCACTGCTTTACCTCCTGCCATGCCAGCAACCCATGTTCATGGTGCGAGTGGGGTGCCAGGGGTCGGCGCGGGAGGGAGAATATCGAGCAACCGGAAAACAGCTCTCCTCTCCCATAGAGGGATGGAACCAGAGATCGATGCATGCCTGGCCCCTAGCGGAGGCTGGAGGCTGGCCCACCGGCTCCAAAAAGACAGGGGCTGGAGATCGAGTAGATGCCTGGTGTGCCACATGTGGAAGCATGCACAGCTCAGCCATTGGCATCATTACATGCCACAGCTCCGCATTTGGGGATGGGAAGTAACATGGAGCCTGAAAATTCCACTGACCGGCAGGATGATGCTGGTTCCTCGCAGGCGCCACGCCCGGCCAGCTGGCACCTCAAGCCAGAGGTAAATACCAGTGGACGTCGGGGTGATGGGGCTGGGGGGCTGGTGGAAGGGGGCCGCTTGATGGCAGAGATAAAGAAATAAAGTAAAAAAAAAGATAAATAGTAATTAATTTCAGATGATTGAAGAGCACAAAACCGACACTCAGGAAAGAAATGTTTTTTGTTTATTTTTTATGTTCAAGTAATTCTCCAAAATGGTTTCCATGGCATAGTCATCCCCTTATGCTACAGGACTAACTTCACTTTTGGACTGTCTATAAAACAGCACCCACAGAAAACATGGTCACTGTGCACCTCTGATACTGCACACTGTAAATGTATTCCTTATTGCTATCTTACACAGAGACACCTACTCACACTCTATTAAAGACAGAAATACTTCTGGTATATAACTCACTACCAGACCAGAGATTTAAATTGCAATTTTGTTTAATCATAACCAGGGTTATTCCATTGTTTACATCAGTGATACAGGTATGTAGATATAAAAGTAGAGAGGAAATGCTATGCAAAAGACAGCCCTACCAGTTGCGACAGCCAGCCTTCTTCAGGGCTAATTTTACAAAAAAATAAATAAATTCTGAGGGGTGTTACAAAATCTCCACAAGATCTGCCATTCTCTAAGCAGCTTCTCCTGTTCCTATATGTTTCCATACAGCCCTGCCCTGCCTTCCCCTTTTCCCTTTGCATCCTATTCTTTCCTCATGTTCAGAAGCTAGCCTCCCACTTGTTATCCTGCTACAGTATTAATCTCTTTAACGTAAGGTACTGTAGACATCTTGATTTCTCAAAACATTGTTCTTTTTTGTTTTTCTCTGTATATTAGATTACCTGTTGTGCTTGCATCTTTCAGGTTCTTTACTCTGCTTACATAGCTTATGGAGCGTCTATGGATATTGGAGTCGACCAGCCTGTAAGAAGTAAGATTTATCAGAAACTAGATCCACCTTTTGAGGATCTTTTTGATCCAGCAGAGGAATACATCCTCACTCTCCTTCTGGTTCCATGGATGCAGATGGCAGCTTCAGACAGAACAACCTACAAAAAGGTAATGATTTTTAAATTAATTTGGAACAAGTAACTAGGGCAGATACAAAGAAAACAGTAACAGGATTGTAAAGTCTGACTTCCTGTCATGTACAGTGGGTTCTGCTATGTGTGGACCCTATTCTCTTCACTGTGTTCTTCAGCTCTTGAATGTTCGTTAGCAAGCTGAAATTACTTCCTGGAAAATTCTAATTTAGAATACATATGTTGTTGCCAGTATCACATCAAAATTATAAAAAAGTGAGGTTGTAAAAAAATTGCTTTACCTTAAAAAGTAAGATCCAGTGGTGTAGTTAGAGAAGGGTAGTAAAGATCCCAAATGTTTTATCAACTTGTGTGTCCTCTGCTGTCTGGTAATGCCAATCATAGTCACAAAATCAAAACACTGGCATGCATGCAGCAGTGAAGTATTTATGCTTCGGCAAAGCTGTAGGGTATAGCACAATATCGGGGAGCCAGCTTGAGTCTTTGCTAGTATGGCAGTTTTGGGGCACATGTTACTTTGTGAAATAAACCTTCACTGCATAAGTACTCCACCTTTGTTAGTCCTATGATATGTTGCTTTTGTGTGCTTGTCATTACTGGTTTCTTGTCAGCACTGCTCTGGTTTTTGTGTGCAAGCTCTTTTGATTTGTTTTTCATTGTCAGTCATATTGCCTGTGCCAACTGAAAGCAACTGAAGTAAAAAGATAATGGCAATGTTTTATCTAGGCACTTTTACTTTTCATGATTCTCAAAAGAAGTGTGGCATGGGCCACGGCACATATACACTGATTATCCACTACTTCCTTTTTATGGCTATGGGTGGAGCCTACAGCCATCCTGCTTTCACCTGAAAAAAGGTGTTTCTGTGGAACACATCTTTTAGGAGTTTTCAGTGTATCCTTCCATTCTGCAAATTTCCATGGCACATATACACTGAGTATCCACTGCTTCCTTTTTATGGCTGTGGGTGGAGCCTACAGCCATCCTGCTTTCAACTGAAAAAAGGTGTTTCCGTGGAACACATCTTTTAGGAGTTTTCAGTATATCCTTCCATTCTGCAAATCGCCATGGCAGTTAAAGAAATACTTCCTTCTTTCTGTCTAATTAGAATGATGGACATAGAACTACCATCTGCTTTTCTCTGAGAGCAAAGGTGCACATCTTCCAAACAAATCTAAATATCTTTAAAACTATTCAAGGTGCACAAAAACAACCAGTTGGAAAGTTATTCAAGGCAAAAAGACCTTTCTCATGAGGGTAGTCACTAATCTGGATTCTTTATATTTTGTAAAATATGGTCTTCCAAACCACCTCATTTTTTTTCTTTCTGAGTGAACACAGTAGGAGTCATGCCAAACAAATGTAAATATCTCGGAAAGTATACAAGTTACCAATATACAACCAACATGAAAGTTGTTAAGGACAAAATGACCTCTCCAGTGAGGGTAATCACTAATCTGAATTCATTAGAAGTTTGTAAATATAGCCATCCGAAAGGTGAAAATTGTGATGAAAAATGAAAATTCAGGTAATTAGATGACCATAGTTTAAAATACATAATTAGTGCAGCTTAATGAATAGGCTCATTTGAAAAGTCATTTTATCCCAAACAATGTTCATACTGATGATTTATGCATAACTCATATACTTTTAAAGATATTTATATTTGTATGGCATGACTCTTATGAAAAATTAAACTTGAGGTAATCAGATGGCCATAGTTTAAAAAATATCATTTGTGCAGCTTAATGAATAGGCTAATTTGAAAGGTCTTGTTTGTCCTGAACAACTTTCATACAGGTTTATTATCCGTAAGTTGTATACTTTTAGAGATATTCACACGTGTTTAGCATAAGGTAGGTAGGTAGGTAAAATTTTATTTATACAGTAATACAGCCATTAGGGTTCCAAAAATCCCTATTTACAAGCCATACCTTGGTATAAAATGCAATAGTATCAAAAATGTTGATGTTACAAAAAAATGTTACAACAGTATCAAAAATACAGAATACAGAATATCAGACATATACAAATAGAGACAAATAAATTGCAACCAAGTTTGACCAATCATAACAAGTGAACGTTCATTAAGACAAATCACTATTACAATAGCAGTGAAAGCCAAATTCATGATTCACTGCTGTTTTAAAAACATTAACAGAGACATTTAAATCTCTGAGAGAAGGGAGGAGACAGTTTCAATTGGAAGCAACCTTATACTAGAGAGTCATTTTACTAAATCGATTTGTTATTTTGGGTATTATTAAGTCCCTAGCACCCATTTTTCTTAAATTTAACTTTTAAATTATAAAGAGATTTGCCAGCCCAGTGGGACTGAGGGCTGAGGCGCTGGATGCCTTACCTTACACTACGATGGCGACCCATGTTTGAGAACGAACACAGGCCACTGGGGGTTGGCGGGGTGGAGGAGGATTGAGTGTCCTGTGGACTGCTCTCCTTCTCTGGGGAGGAGGGACACCAGCATTCGGTGCACTACCGGCACTTAGCAGAGGCTGGGGGCTGGTGCGCCGAGGCTACAGCAGGGGAAGGTGAGGCAGATGCTCGGAGGAACGCATACAGGAGCGTGCACGTTCGCTTCTTGTGGTGTCATTGCACGTCCTCGCCTTAGGCGAGAAAAGAACACTGGAGGAAAATGGGTCCCGATGTGCCCTATGGCGGCCGTTCCCCACAGGCGCCGCCCCCGTGACTAGCAACAACACCCCTCCAGCACCAAATCCTTGAATGAGGTGAGTTGAGGGATCCCCGCCACCCTGCCATGGGGGGTATAACCGTGGGGCAGCTGGAGGTTGAGCTGTGAGTGGGAGATGGGGCTGGGGGATCTGGCCTGAGATACTGCCATCAGGAGCCCAGGAGGATAAACAAATTAGCTTAAAAAAAAAAATTATAAAGAGATTTACTTTCGAGTAGGCCCTGTACCTGATTTAACCGAATACCCTTGGCCCGCAGATCTAGTGGATTCCAACCTAAATTTGTATACACTGTACAGTGGTGAGTTCTAAAATCACACCTTAACACAAGTTTTGCAAGCTTATTATAAAGAACATCTAAATTATTCAGTTGTTTTTTTGTGCTGTGTCTATAACTGTGACTTCCATAGTCAATTACTGGTAATACTAACTGTTTTACCATGGTCAATCTTATTTCTTTTGTCATGCAATCTGATATAAGTCTCATTGCTCCAATCTTTACATTTGTTTTCCTGATTAATTTTGTAATATGCTGTTGAAAAGTTATATGTTGATCCATTTGTACCCCTAGGTACTTATATGTAGCAGTTTGCTCCGAGATCTTACCTTCTGAGACATTATCTTTAATTTTGGGACTCCCTTCCTCTCTAGGGCAAAAAACATAGTCTGTGTTTTTTTATGTGTTTATTAATTAATAAACCCAGAGATGAAGAGTTCCCTTGCATAACAAGGAAATCACTTTGCAGTTTCTGTTCTACCTCTCCCAAGCTTGTTCCTACTGATACCAAGACGGTATCGTCTGCATAGAGTGGAATTTGTGAATGTTTAATACAATTTGGTAAGTCATTTAGATTGCCAAAACAAGAGGGGGCCCAGGATGGACCCCTGGGGTACCCCTCTTGTCACATAGTCCATCCTTGACTGCTGACCATTCAGGATAACAATCTGAGATCTTTTATCGAGGTAGGACATAAACCATCTACAAGTTGCTTCCTCCACTCCTGTTTTCTTCAGTGTACTAATCAAGATACTATGATCCACTAAATCAAATGCTTTTGATAGGTCCACGTATACTGCACCCACGGACTTTGCATCACCAAGAGGGGTAGCTATAAGATCTAAGAAGTCCGAAAGTGTGGTATTTGTGGACCTGCGCTGCCTAAAACCAGATTGGTGTTGGGTTAATTTATTATGTTTCTCAAGATACTCCATCAGCTGACCATGAACAATTATTTCAAGTATCTTAGAGACCGTTGATAATAAGGCTATGGGGGTGATAATTTGAAGCCTCCATGGAGTCCCCTCCTTTGTTTATCAGGACCACTTTAGCAAGTTTCCAACTTAGTGGAAACTGTCCCTCCCTTAAACTCCAATTGTACGTATAAACAGCCTCAGCTAGCAAATTACTTCACCAAAACAGGATTAGTTCCATCAAAAGAAAGCTATCCCAAGGTCAAATTTTCACTGACTTGAAACTTTACTCCCTGACACAAGCTATAAACCAATTGAAGTTTCATTTTAAAACCCTCTGTGTGTCTGTGCAAGCATTAGTAAATGACAATGATTAAAAACACAAGGAAAAATAAGCATAAAGAGCAGCTGACACCTTCAAGAGAACTTTAACAAAACATAATATTTAGATAAAGTTCAGCTTGTATTTCACATTAGTTCTTTATTCCTCCTTCCCATTATTTATTGCTGATGTCATTTGCATGAAAACAGACTTTTTGCTCCTGAAGAGTTCATCTATTTCTGTTGCTGTCTCCCTACCTGAGGTCATAATGCACTGCTTGTGACATCACAGTTACTCTCATGGCAACAAATTGTGATGTCATAACAGAGCATTATGACTTGAAATAGGGAGTAACTTATAGAGGCAGTTTAATTTTAAAGTAACTGCAAGAGATAAAAATCATGTATTCATGTACATTTTCACAGTAATAAATAATGGGGAGGAGAAATCTAGAATATATGTGGAATACAAGCAGAATTTTACATAATGATTATGTTTTTCAAAGTTTTCTTTGGGGCGTCAGTAGCTCTTTAAGCAATACATAGTAAATAATGTTAAAAGTCTTATAAATATGATAATATATATATATATGTTAAGTAAAACATAGGTTAGAAGACAACCTGCCCTACTGTAACTTAAGCATTCATGAGCTGTTTCACACAGTGGTGTCAATCTAATTTTACACAGTGTTTTGTTCCGATACATTTTTCTTAAACTCTGTGTATAAGTCCGTATTACTCATGAATAGTCAAACTTATACTGTCTTAAACATGAATTACTTGCAATTCTATAACAAGTGACTAATGTATGTGTACATTCAAAACCCAAACCTAACACAGACCCCCTTGTAGTTGAGATACTGTTATTCTAATATGTTCATGTATCAACACATGTCCATATGTATGTAATCTGCTGTTGTATTAAAACACAGTTCTATAAATCTAAAACCAAAACAAAACAAAAGTTCCAGCTTCAGCTTTTATTCAGGCACAGTTAAAATAGGGATCCTTTAGATGTATGAATAAAATTTATAAAAATAGAGATATTAAGAGCTGCACATAAGTAATCAATTCCTGTCCCCTTTAACTCAAGGGGCCATTTCTAAAATGTGCAGACGAGCATGGGGACCACTTTTTTTTCAGGGCATGCCACCAGTGGCAGTAACCACTTCAAGACTGCTACTACCTTTTCCTAATACAATTGGGGGGAAAACCAGAAGTAGTCTACCAGCACTGAGATCAATACGGTTAAGGCACATTTACCAGAAATTACTGCTTAGAAAAGAATGAGAAAGTGACAGTGATGATGAGCAAATCCGAGACCAGATCTCTCTAGTTTAATAGTCTCATCCTGTGTCTGATTTGTACGGTTGTGTGGGCCAAGCTTCACAGATGTTATGCGATCATCAGATTTGTAAAAGAGCACTGTGGAAGCACAAAACTGGGCCATTGTCTGATGTTCTGCCCCAGTGCTCTAGCATAGTTTCCAGTGTTTCTGTTTAAGCAGCCCTTCCCCTCTGAGAGCCGCGTAAACATACCCACTTCCTGGCGCACTACTTTTCCTTTCTGCAAGTGCAGACATGACTGCCGCCATGTGCAACTTGGTGGCGCAGACTTAAACTGTGCATGCACAAGTATTGTGCAATGTATGTAACCCCCACATCACCTTTGGCTAACTGGCACCCCCTTTAAAAGAACTACTGACAACTACAGTACATCGCATGCAATTTTCTTTTGGCAGAGCTACACTCATGGTACCACCCCTAGCGTTGGAGTGTATACCAGGCTCATTATCTAGAGGATGGGGGTACATATTAAAATGGACCTTTTTATTTACAGCCAGGTCCAAGGGAGAGGATGCTAGGCATATGCTAGACCTAACTGCTGAGGAGCCCTAATAACGTTCACACTAGAAGCAATAAGCGGAATGTCCAAAGCAGTAACTGAGATTTTGCAGTATGGCTTTATTTGCAGATGTTATTTACAGCAAGGGTGGACCACCAGTGTTTATCATTGCAATACAGGCACCCTCTCTTTTGTAGGACACTTTGCTAGGCAGTACTGTTTTCCACAAAAACATCTCTATTTCTGTTCCAAAGAGTACATTTGTGGGATGTGCCACACACTTTAAAATCCCC
Source organism: Neoceratodus forsteri (assembly GCA_016271365.2). Taxonomy (NCBI): domain Eukaryota; kingdom Metazoa; phylum Chordata; order Ceratodontiformes; family Ceratodontidae; genus Neoceratodus; species Neoceratodus forsteri. The sequence continues at coordinate 1,685,835,042 of CM057455.1, read as the reverse complement.
CTGGTACATGGTCATTGCCCAGGGAACACTGGTGCCCATCCACGAACCACTTAGCCCTGCCTGAAACTCCAGATAGCGTTCCTCACCCTTTGCCCCAAACAGCCTCTGCCATTCCTTCAGAGTTACACCAAAATGAGTCTCCAATCCCCAATAAATTGCTAAAGACTCCCAACTTTAACTTTAAATTCAGCACAGTTGTGTTGAAAGGGGTCCTGAACGGTGTGATTTAGCCTTATCTAGGGCACGCACACCTCAGACAACTCCCTCAGAGAACAGTCTCAAATTCTGTACTCACAGATTAGTTGTTTCTTCCTCCCAGTCATGAAAAGAACAAAAGGCACCTTTCTTTCTCTGGTAGCTGTCAGTTTCTACTCATTGTTCTTCCTTAAGGCAGCTGTGAACTTCAGGGGAGTGCCCCTTGGATCCACAGGAACTAAAAGACAATGGACAGACTAGACAGACCTGGTGGTCTCCTTCTACCATCAACTTCAATGTTTCTATGCATTCCATCTCACTCCCCCCTGGAGTGAAACTAAAGAGTCCTGCAGGCAAACTGAAAATTTTACCAAACTAGGGTGAGAAATACCAGGGCTCCCTTTGATAGAGCCCCAATGGTAGACCTTCTGCCAGTCTAACTGCCACACTTGAACTTCCTGATGAACATTCTAAGCTCCCCTAAGAGCAGCTGACTCTAAAATGGTTATGTTGCTGTGAGAGTTCTAAATTACATAATCATCCTTCTCTCAGACTAGCTGAGTAAACAATGATATTGTTGTGTGGAAAGCCCCTAATGACCTCCTCACCAGCTGCCTTTTCCTACCTGCTTAAGACTAGTGCTAATGGGATTCTACTAACCCAAGGGGACTGGGTTGTTACACATAGTTATGTCAGCACCACCATGTTGCACAAGGCTGACTCTGGGGCAAACTGCACATGTGCAAGTATCACCCATGCGCAGTACTTTAATCGCTGCAGTATTATGGCTGACTCCTGTGTGCAGTGAGAGTACAGCATTTTCTGTTCACCTCTCTTGCTGCTCCTAAAGGCTCTCCACAGCCATATTGGCTCTGACCAGAGTCTGTTAGCCCTGGATTCACTACTGTACCATCATTGCACGTTTCCTTACTTTTGAGGGAGTGGTTCTACCAGCCTTACTTCTTTTAAAATAATGTACTTTGGGAACAAACAACATAATAAGTTTTAGCAGATGCTGTCAAATGATGGGGGTGCAGGGTTGAGCTGCAGGGACCTGCTAAAACAGCAGAATGTGCTGCAATACTGGAAATGACCACAATTGCCTTAAATAGCCTGTTGCAAAAAAACACACACAATACAATGCACTCTTTATTTTACATAGAAAGTCATAGAAACATAAAAGTTGATGGCAGATAAGGACCGTAAGGCCCATCCAGTCTGCCCATTTTTTCTACCTTATAAATGTGCCATAGGCCTTTACTCTGTCAATGGCCTGTTTATTCATTCTCATCTGTATTGCTGCTTTATGCCTATCCCATGCTTGTTTGAAGCCCTGCACTATAATCATATCCACCACTTCCTGAGGTAGGCCGTTCCATCCATCCCCCACCCTTTCTGTGAAAAATAACTTCCTCACATTACCCCTCAATTGGCCTCCCTCTAATCTCATGTTGTGTCTTCCTGTCTTTCTGTTTTTCTTATATTGAAACATGTTATACTCTTTCACCTTGTTAATGCCCTTAAGATGTTTGAATGTTTCGATCATATCACCTCTCTCCCTTCTTTGATCTAGGGTATACATGTTGAACTCAGTTAATCTGTCCTCATATGTTTTCTGATGCAGTCCCTGCACCATTCTGGTTGCCCTTCTCTGGACTGCCTCCATTTTGTTAATGTCCTTGTGCAGGTGTGGCCTCCAGTATTGCACACAGTACTCCAGATGGGGCCTAACCAGTGTCTTGTAAAGAGGGATTATTACCTCCCTCTTATGACTTGTGATACCCCTCCTAATACACCCCAACATCCCTCTAGCCTTACCTACTGCTTTAGTGGTCTGCTTGGATGATTTCAGGTCATCTGCGATGATGATGCCCAAATCTCTTTCCTCCCTTGTAATTGCCAGCAACTCCCCTCCCAACCTATAGGTAGCTTCAGGGTTTCTCTTCCCTATGTCCATGATCTTGCGCTTCTTTGCGTTAAACCCTAGTTGCCACTCTTCAGACCATTTTGTCAGTTTTTCCACATCTCTTCTCATTCTGCCCACCCCATCTGGATCATCTACTCTGTTGCAGATCTTGGTGTCATCTGCAAACAGGCAAACTTACCCTCAGTCCATCTGCAATGTCACTGATGAAGATATTGAAGAGGACTGGCCCCAAGACTGATCCCTGAGGTACCCCACTTATTACTTGCATCTCTTCTGACTGTATACCATTTACCACCACTCTGTTTTCTGCCTGCCAACCAGTTTGCCACCCAGTTGACCAACTTCTGACCCACCCTGAGCCTACCCAGCTTATTAATCAGTCTTCTATGTGGAACAGTATCGAAAGCTTTGCTGAAGTCAAGGTAGGCGACATCAACTGCACCCCTTTGGTCAACCACTCTGGTTACCCAGTCAAAGAAATCTATGAGATTAGTTTGACGGGACCTTCCTGTTATAAACCCATGTTGTCTTCGATCCTGTGCTCCTATGGTATCCAGGTGTTGTACTATCCTTTCCTGAAGGAGTGCCTCCATAATCCTGCCCACTACTGAGGTGAAACTGACTGGTCTGTAGTTCCCTGCCTCCTCCCTGACGCTACTCCTGTGGAGCGGGATCACATGAGCCCTTCTCCAGTCTTCTGGGACCTCTCTTGTGCACAGAGACTCACTAAACAGTTCTGTTAATGGCTCTGCTAGTTCCACCCTTAGCTCCTTTAGTATCCTGGGATGTATGCCATCAGGTCCTATAGCCTTGTCCACCCTGAGCTTAGCGAGCTGTTGTAGGACCCTTTCTTTTGTGAAGGGATTTGTGCGCACCTCCCTCCCCCCTGTGCCCATGGTGCTGAGCTGTGGGCCCTGCCCTACCTTCTCCTCAGTAACTACTGAGCAGAAGTATCTATTTAGGACAGATGCTTTTCCTTGGTCCTCTTCCATTCACTGTCCCTTATCCGCTTTGATCTTAGCAATACCCCCCCCCCGGACTTTCTCCTTTCACTAATGTATCTGTAGAAAGTCTTATCCCCTTCTTTTATTGTTCATACTAGTGTTTCCTCAGTTTGGGCCTTTGCCTGCCTTACTGCCTTCCCTGGTTCCCGTATGGAAGTTTGGTATGCCTCCCTATCTTCATCCCGCTGCATTCCCTTATATTTTCCGAAGACCAACCTTTTGGCTCTGATCTTTTCTGCTACTGTTTTTGAGAACCAAAGTGGTTTCCACCTTCTTTTGCTCTTACTTTTCGCCCTAACACAATGGGATGTTGCTTCAAGTATTGCACCCTTAATGCTTGCCCACTTTGCCTGTATCCCCTTACCTGTATTTTTTCTTGCCAGGGCTAGCTCAACTCTGTTGGCCATTTTATCAAAGTCAGCTCCTCTGAAGTCCCATATTTTTGCCTTGGAATGAGATGATTTAGTTCTAGTGGCCAAATTGAACCATACCATGTGATGGTCACTGGCCCCCAGGTGACCTTCTACTGGAAATCTATGATCCTTTCCTTGTTAGTCAGTACTAGGTCCAGGATAGCCCTGTCTCTTGTGGGTTCTTGTACCAATTATTTGAGGCCCTCCCCCTGCAGAGAATCCACTATGTGTCTAGTTCTGGTGGATGTTCCTGTTGGTATTGACCAATATGTATCTGGCATGTTGAAGTCTCCCATTATCAGAACCTCCCCTTTAGCTGTCATGTTTTGTATATCTTCTAACAGTAATGTATCTATGTCCTCCTCCGGTCTGGAGGCCTGTATACAATCCCAGTTTGTATGGCTATCCCATTTCCTGTTTCCAGGGTGACCCACATTTCTTCTGGCTCCTTACGTGTATTCTGAATTTCTGTAGCTTTGATATTTTCATTGATATAAAGGATCACCCCCCCCCCTTTTTGCACCTCATTTTCTCCTGAACAGTACATAGCCGGGTACTGAAGTCTCTCAAGTGTGGTTACTGGTGAACCATGTCTCGCTAATGGCTACTATGTCCAGTTTAGCCTCTGTCACTGTTGCCTCCAGGTGCGGGGTCTTGTTTCCCAGACTGCGGGCATCTGTGTACATGACTTTTCATTGGCTAGATTTCAGTGCGTTTGTTGTAGGGTGAGGTCTGGCTTTTTTCCTGCACATCTTATGGGGAGCCGGGCTTTTTCCTTACCTGGTGATGCAAATGAACTACAAACATGCTGAACTGCTGTTTGATCACTAGCTGAGGGGGGAAGGGTGTTCTTCCCATCCGATGTATCGGGTGCTGCACCCCTCTCCCCATTTGCTAGTTTAAATATTCTGCAAAGACATCAAATTTCTGCCCCAATGCACTGACTCCCTCCTTAGTCATATGCAGGCCATCAAATTTAAAGAAATTTTGCTCCCCAAACTGTTGCCAGTTCCCTACAAATGTGTGTCATTTTTCCTGGCACCAGCCCTTGAGCTACATGTTTAGCTTCCCTATCTCCCCTTCTCTGACCTTCCGTCCATCTGACCCCCTCTCCCAGACCAGCAGGATCTCAGCGAAGGAGATGCTGGATGAAATGGATGACATTTTGTCTCCCAGCCTGGTCAGGTGTTCCTTGGTCTCAACAACTGACTGGCTGGTGAGATCATTCGTCCCTATGTGTACCAGGACATCAGTGTTTTCTCCTGCTTCCTGCATGATTTTAGCAGTGCAGTCAGTGTCTCTCCACTCTGACGTGTCTGGGAGGCATCCAACCATTACTCCCAGCCAGAGGTAGGTATTAACTCCCCAAATCATGGAGCCTCCTACGATCAGAATTTTTTTGGATTTCCTTTTTGCCTTTTTTGTTTTGGTCCCTGTTTTGGGCGAGTTTTGTAGCACTAGCTCCTGTGCTGCAGTGTCCTGCATATAAAAAGGAGTTAACAAGGCTTTCAAATAATGCAGCCAACACACTACAGTACAGTGCAGTACAGTTATGCCAGTTGCTATTAGGTACAGCAACATGGCCTGTCGACATAACAGCACAACAGGGCTATGGTCACCCATGAATACAGTTATGCTCCCATCACATAAAAATGACTTTTCTATACCAATGATTCAAAAAGCATTATAAAATGAGTCATGAAAATCCTGCAACCTCATTTGTTAAAACACATCACATGACCATTGATTATTTTACTGACAATTGCTCACGTCACCTGGAGTACATATTTTTTTAACAAATAAAAGCCCATTTTATAAGCGAGATAATACATGCCAGGGCATGTGATCATAAGGAAATAATGCACTTGTCAGGTGGTTGTGGCACTCAGCAATGCCTTGTGCCTAATAACCACACAAGGCGTTTATTATTCCATTGTAACCGCATACCCTGTTGTGTGTTATCCCTGACCAATAGTATGGCAACTAGCAAGTAATCTAAAATGCATCTAGTTCTCACATCACTAATATCAGAGCACCAATGCTTCAGTAGTGAGTTTCATTATGGTTCAGTGCAATGCAAGCTAATGTCTTATTATAAATGGTTCAGCTTCTGTTCTAGATTTAAAGACTGGGTAATGTTTGATATAGAGCCACGTGATACAGAGGAGCAGGCAGGAATTAATGTACTACTGTGGGGTAGGACAGTTCAGCAAACTGCTTAAGTGACTGCATGAAATAGGCAACAAGGACTGATTTATACATGCATTAGAGTATGTTAAGGTTCTGTGTAAATATCAGTATTTAAAACTATATGCATGTAAATAAATAGTAATCAATACTGGTTTTACCAGTGCATATGAAAAGTTTAATCAGTGTTAAATGTGGGGTTGCCTGATGGCCAGCGGGTAGCACATTGTATTCACATTCCAGTGATCTGAGGTTGGGAGCAGACTCAAGAACTAACTCTGGCAGTCATGGGGGGTTGGGGTGGGACTGCCATGTAGTAGCACTCCAAGCTGAGGTGAGCTGGTGCTATGTTCTGCCACCACGGTGGCCTCTACAGTGGACTCTGGAGCCTTGCCCCTCAACAGGAACATCCCTGTGTGCTTGTCAGGGTGATGCCATCCATTGTGGGATGGACTGCAGCCTTGTTAGTCGATACGTACCCACGTTTCACCAAAAACTGACCATTATAACATTAAAAAAACATTCGGAGAGCTGCCGGCCATTCACTATAATAGAGAAACACAGAAACATAGAAACATAGACTTTGACGGCAGATAAGGACCACTAGGCCCATCTAGTCTGCCCATTTCCCTACCTACAGGATAGGCCGCAGATCCTAGTTAACCAACAGCCTATTTCTTCCTACCCCCCCACAAGAATTGCCTTATGTCTGTCCCATGCATTCTTGAATTCTCCCACAGTTTTAGACCCCACAACCTCCTCAGGAAGGCTGTTCCATGCATCCACTACCTTCTCTGTGAAATAATATTTCCTCACATTGCCCCTGAACCGCCCTCCTTCTATCTTTAAACTGTGTCCCCTTGTTCTTGCAAGTCTCTTTTTCTGAAAAATGCTACCCTCTTGGACTTTGTTGATTCCACTGAGGTACTTAAAAGTTTCTCTCATGTCCCCCCCTCTCCCTTCTTTTCTCAAGGGTATACATATTAAGCTCCTTTAGTCTCTCCTCATACGGCTTCTCTTGCAGACCCTGCACCATTTTAGTTGCCCTCCTCTGGACTGCCTCTATCCTGTCTATGTCCTTGCGGAGATGGGATCTCCAGAACTGGACACAGTACTCCAGATGGGGTCTCACCAACTGTCTGTACAGAGGGATAACAACTTCCTGTTTTCTGCTGCTGATGCCTCTCCCTATACATCCCAGTATACCCCCAGCCCTCCCTATTGCCTTCTCACATTGCTTGCTAACCTTAAGGTCATCTGATATGATTACCCCCAGGTCCCTTTCCTTTTTGTTGTTGTTACTACCTCCCCACCCATTGTGTATTCTTCCCCTGGGTTCTTGTTTCCCAGGTGCATTATTTTGCACTTCTTTGCATTGAATCCTAGCTACCATACTTCTGACCATTCCTCCAACCTTGCCAAGTCCCTTTTCATCCTTTCCATGCCTCCTTGTGTATCAACCCTGTTGCAGATTTTGTGTCATCTGCAAAAAGGCATACTTTTCCTTCCAGTACCTCTGCAATGTCACTGATGAGACATTAAAAGTACTGGACCCAATACTGAACCTCGCGGTACCCCACTAGTAACCCCCCTTCTTCAGAATGGACTCCATTTACAATTACCTTCTGTGTCCTGTTGTTCAGCCAATGTTTTGACCAGGCTACCACCCTGGGTCCCACTCCCAGACTGGTTAATTTGACTATTAATCTTTTGTGTGGGACTGTGTCAAATGCCTTGCTAAAGTCTAGGTAGGCCATGTCCACAGCCCTCCTGGTCTACTACTTTGGTCACCCAGTCAAAGAAATCTATTAGATTGTCTGCATGACCTTCCCGCTATGAACCCATGCTGCCTTGGGTCCTGTGCTCCACTGGCCTCTAGGTACTCGACTATTCTTTCCTTCAGAGTGACTCCATCACTTTCCCACCACAGAGGTCAGACTGACAGGTCTGTAGTTTCCTGCCTCTATCTTGGACCCACTTTTGTGAAGGGAATCACATCCGCCTTCCTCCAGTCCTCGGGTACCACCATCATCCTCCATGATGTATTAAAAGAGTAGCCAGTGGTTTCACTAGTTCCTCCTTAATTCTTTTAGAATTCTGGGTGAATTCCATCAGGACCCATTGCTTTGTCCACCTTCAGTTTTAGGAGTTCTTGCAGAACCCTTTCTTCTGTGAAAGGACTGGGATCGACCCCCATCAAGAGTGCTTCTGTTAATTGGATTAGGCAATTCCCCTCCTCTTTGTGAATACTGAGCAGAAATATTCGTTCAGTATTCCTGCTTTCCTGTCCCCTCTTCCCACCACTGTTCATTCTATTCAGCCTCACTATCCCTCCTTTGTCTTTCTACTCGCTGATGTGCCTATAAAGGTTTTATCCCCTTCTTAACTGAGTTGGCTATCTTTTCCTCAGTTTGGGCCTTTGCTATTCTGACTTCCCTCCTAGCTTTCTTCTGCCTTAACTGGTACAGCTCTCTGCCCTGCTTCTTCTGTGTTTCCTTATACTTCAGTGCTATCTTTTCTTCCTGACTTTCCACAACCACCTCTTTTGAGAACCATAGTGGCTTTTCTTTCGTTTTGATTTGTTCATTTGCTTCACACAAAGACTTGTTGCCTCTGTGATGGCAGTTTTGATAATTCCCATTGTTGCTCCTCACCTCCTTCTAGCCTGTTTGCTAGTGCTTTTCTGAGGCACTCTCCATCTTGCCAAAGTCAGCCCTCCTAAAGTCCAGTACCCTCACTTTTGTATGGCTTGACTCTGTAGCTGAGTTTAACATGAACCACACTGTTTGATGGTCACTTGTCCCAGATGGCAACCCACTTCTAGATCTGTGATCCTCTCACTGCCCGTTTGAGAGTCGAGGTCTAAGATTGCTCCCTCACAAGTGGGTTCAGAACTAGCTGTCTAATGCCTGCCACCTGTAGGGCATCAAGAATGGCCCTGCTCTTGGATGTGGCTGCAGCAAATGTGCTCCAGTTAACATCTGGCATATTCAGGTCTCCCATCAACAGTATCTCCCTTCTCTGCCATTCTAAGAATGCTTCTATCATATCCTTGTCCATTCCTTCCCCTGACATGGGGGTCTGTACACAACCCTGTGCAGATTGTGGTGCCCTTTCCAGTCTCCAAGGTGAACCACAGTGACTCTCTCTCCCTGTTTACTCTTTTGTTCAGTTGCTTTTATCCCTTCCTTTACATAGAGAGCTACTCCTCCCCTCTTCTCCCTGCCTGTCTCTCCTGTAGGTTATGTACCCTGGTATGTTAACATCCCAGTCATGGTTCTCTGTGTACCATGTTTCTGTGACTGCTACAATATCCAGGCATCCCTCTTCCATTAAGGCCATCAGCTCAAGGAGCTTGTTGCCCAGACTCACGGGCATTGGTACTCATTACCTCCATTTCCTGATGGCCTTACTTCCTTTTGCCCCATCCCTGTCCTTCTTGCCTTTGTCACTTTCTCCATTTACCCCTGCCCTTCTCCCTATCGACACCTCTATGTTGGTGTTTACGGACTTACTACCTATGATTATTTGGGGGCTGGGATTTTCCTGCTCCTTTCCAGTGCCTCCCCTTGGCTAGTTTAAAAGCTTGCCAATGAAGCATTTAAACCTATCACCTATGATCCTGGTTCCCCTCACGGACACATGCAGCCCATCATGCCAGTATAGGCTTGCATCACTCCAGGTGGACCCCCAGTCCCCAATGAAGCCAAATCCCTGAGCTCCACACCAGTTTTTCAACCACTGATTGAATCCCATGGTGCGGAACACCCTAGCCTCTCCTATGCCATAGATGGGTAGCACCTCCGAGAAGGTTACCATGCGTGCTACTTGACTAAGGCCCCTCCCCAATTCCACAAACTCTTCCTGCACTTCTCTAATCCCTTTCTTAGCCAGGTCATTTGTCCCTAGGTGGACAATGACATCCAGCTCCCTCCCCTGTGCAGCTGCTCCGGCAATCCTGAGGATTTGCTTCCTGTCCCTGCAAGCCATGGCGCCAGGCAGGCACCTTACCTCCCTCTCCCCTTCCTCCCCCAGTTCTACCTTCCTAACAATGGAGTCCCCCACCAGGAGTTGTTTCCTTCCCCTGCAGGGTCCCCTGCCACCCTCCTGTGGGTCTCCTTTGTGGAGGTTCCCAGCATCCTCCTTGGTCTCCACTGTGGGTGCCTCCATAGAGGAACCACACTTTGCCAGAATGGCATAGGAATTGTGGAGAGGTACAATGGGAGGGATGCGCTCTGTTCCACCACCCTCACCCTCCCTGAGCCCACTGTGGTCCAACCGCTCCTCTTTCTTGGCAACCTCTGAGGCAACGGCAGTGGCACTGGTGGTCCCTGGATGGAAGAGGAGGTCCCACAAATCCTGGCCAACTCAGCCTGGAGATGAGCAACCTCCTCCCTCAGCCCAGAGAGGTGCCTGCAGATGGGACAACACCGCATCCTCCAGAACATCTCCCAGAAGACTGCTGCTCCACAGCCGCTGCACTGCACCACTCCAATCATGTCTTATTTCTGGCCCCTTAACTGTTTGCAATCCATACTCTTTCCCCTGTTTTTTTTTCTCTCTCTCCTTACTTTCTGCCTGTGTGCCCTTTAAGCTCCTGATTGTCCTGTTCTGAGACAGGAATATCCTATATTTCTCAGTAGACCACTTACTTGCTCAGAGGCAGACCTCCAGCAGCTAGAGGGGGCCGGAGAGCTACTCTTGCCCTTCTAGGATGGTGGGTCCTTGGTGGTTCTGTGATCACTCACTTCCTGCCCCTAAACAGGAAGTTCCTGTTGTCAGTCAAATTCTGTGCCTATAAAAATAGAACTAGCTTTCGGTGGGGTGGGGGGTGGAGGGGAGGAAAGGAGGGCAATATAGTCCCAGCAGAGAAGTTCAGTCACCCAGCAGTCCTTTCTCTTGGTGTCTTCTGCCAAGCTAGCCCCTGCACTCTCCCTGGCATAACATCATAACGTTGCTGAGTGTGGGGGCGGAACTTGGGCGGCTCTTCAGACCGGAAAGTCTTCCGGGAACTGGTTTACCAAAATTACGAGCGTTTTTGCCAGAAAAGTATTGCACTATATAAGGACATGTGGAGCAACCAAAAGATTCCCCTTGAGGTAAGGCACCCATATATCGGGTGCAATACCATAACTATGTAACTTGGTGGATCTCTTTAAGCCAACCAAGCATTTGTACTGGACCAAATGCACAGCCCTTAAATGAGAAACCTAAAGCTAACAGTGCAGCATCACCTGCTGGCTTAGTACAAAAAAAGTATGTTATCAAAATTAATTTGTTTGCCACTTAAACACAGTATTTCATATAAAAAAACAGTTCTGCACATAACAATGAGCCATTTTATAAGTGCAATGAGTTACTCCAGATTTATGCATTAAAGAATTTGATGCACTTCAAAAGCATGTAAAGACACTCTGTCTTACGCCTCATGCCCATGAGGCATCCATTGAAATCCTTTAATGTGCACCATTTAGTGACTTGCAGTATTCCTTGTGTATGTATCACTTCTGTTTAGCAACTGCCTGAGAAGCGCATCAATAAGTCAAGGAAAGTATATTCAATTTATTCCATGTGGCAAGCATTTCAAATAGACTGGCAAATGGGAGATATGTAGTGGGGACCTGTGTGATACATTATTTGTCTACACAAGATCATTTTATCCTCTGGTAACTTCACGTGTGGCATTTGTCATGAGTGATGTGCCCGAGGTCAAAAAACACGAGTGTAGATTAATAATGTATCACACCTGTCCCCACTGCATGTCCTGTTTATACAATAGGTCGGTGTTTTTTTTGAGGAGCAGTGACTAACAGGTAGTGTTTATACAACATACAGTATGAGTGATACATTTGGGGTTTTAAGATTTATCATGCATTTGTGGAGATAACATTTTTATTCACATTGGATTTGTGCTACACATACTGTGTAAATGATCTACAGTATACAGTATCTGGTATATAGCATGTTATAGCCACCTGGTCAGTCTCCATACTAGCTTTTCTATAACTGATTATACATTTCTTCCTTTCTGTTTTTTTCTCTCAGGGACTTTGAATACTGTATATAGCAAGAGACCAACGCACATGTTGTCAAAAGTCCCTACTTAATCAGTAAATGTCACTGATGAGCATCCAAAGTCTATAGCAAACTCTCACAGCTCACTATCGTAGCCAAATCCTTCATGTCTCAGGTTTTTGCCTCTTTTCTCAACCAGTCAATAAAATCATTGCATCAAGCTTTTTATCTTAATTTGTCTGCAAATAAAGTTGCCTTTTTTCCTGTCTGGAGACTGTTCTTTGTTACTTATAAAATAGAATAGAACCTTTAGACTGTAAGGTAGTTATGAAAAGTTTAACAAAATATATTTGGCTAGATTTCTCATTTTCCAGCATGCCCATCTTATATCATACAAGTAGAACAGGGTAGCACAAGAAACAAAAAAATTAAATAGTATGAACAATACAGACAGACAGATACAGGATATACAATGACTCAACTCATAATTTTCAATTTATCTGCATGAGTAAGGGGGCAGGACAATAACTTGTAGGTGTTAAAGCCACCAGTCAGTTAATAAAGTCCTGCTTCTTTACAGGTGGTGCTGAATTGCATATTTTGAATCAAGTGATTGTGCATCCAATCTTATACAACAGTTAAAAATTATAACTTTCAAATCAGCTGCTTCTGTGAAGAATTCATTGTTTATCTTTGAATTCTGCAGCTGGCTTTAGGGCAGGACAAGGCTAAAAAATTATCTTTGATTGTTTCTGAAAAAAGCTCCAGCTGTAGAATACTTCTTTGTGACATGTTCATGAGTGGGACACATGCAACCTGTCAAATAAATTATTGTGACATATGTACTGTCTAAATTTGTTTAGAGGTTGTGTACTTTATGTCATCAGCTAAAATAAATGATTTACTTGTGCACTTTTCACCCCAGAGTGATGGCATTGGTGGTCTGAGGTAATAAATCATGAGCCCAAAGGCAAAGTGGATTTATCATCTAATTAGATCCCCAGGGTGGCATTATACTTGCAAGTATCTTATATTTGCTTTACATAATACATTTTAGTAGTTGAAAGAAAATGCATTGTTTTCTTTTATTAGGGATTTTAAAAAGTTGTCAGCAGGGCAGGTGTTAGCCCCTAAGTATGGTTATCAGTTGAAAGGGATTAGGTAAGAGAGAACAGGTATCAATCTTCAACAAAGACCCTGCACATATGAGCACATGAGTGTCATGTTATGCGATTGTCTTCAATTTGGCTGTTCTTTGTCCTAAAACTGAGTTTGCTATGTGAATAGGTGCTACTTTTAGTATCTGTGAAAAGGCTGGTAGAGGTATTTGAAAGTTTATCTTGTGCAGTAATCATTTCTGTTTCAAGGAGCACATGCAGCAGTATGGATTTTAAGTTTGCTTCAGCGCTGAGTTTTTCTTGCCTTGCGGGGTCATCTTTAGAGGTAATCTTTTTTTTCCTTTACTCTGTACAGTAGATGTTTCAAGATGAACACACATTAGTGTTAGTATTATTGGAATTATTTTTGAAACAATTTGCTGGTAATTTTAAAAGGTTTACTTTCTGTATGAGGTATCTGTTTCACTGACCAAATGTCATGCATGGGGTTTAAGTGTGTTTCAGAGCCAAGTTTTTGTTTGCTTTGCAAGTATGTATTTCAAAGAATATTGTTTTGAAAGCTCCATGTTCATTGTTTTTTTTAAATGCTGCATTTCAGTGTTCAATTTTAAAATAAATTGTGAGGATTTAGAGCTTTGCTCTGTATGTGTGTGATTTATAATTTTGCTGTGTATATGTAGTAAGAGAAGACAAAAGTGGACATACTCAATGAGTATTTTTGCTTAATATTTATGGTAGAGGACATGGGTCAGCAGGGGTTGAGATCAACATAGAGCCAGTAACTATGGATAGGGAGCTGAAGGGTCTTAAAGCTCTAAAGGTAGATAAATCAACAGACCCAGGTGGGTTGCACTCTAGAGTGCTGTAAGGAATGGGGGGAGAGCTGGCTGAACCCCTGGCTGACCTTTTTAACAGTTTGCTGGAATCAGGGTAGTGCCAGGAGATTGGAAGACAGCGAGTAATGTACCTGTGCATAAGAGTAGGAAAAGGGGCAAGCTGAGAATCATAGGTCAATAAACATAACATCCACTATGTGTAAAATGCTGGAGGTCAACATAAAGGAAAGGTTAGTGGATTTCTCAGAGGCAAGTTGACTTCAGGATGACAGGCAGCATGGATTCACCAATTCACCAAGGGAAGAACTTGTCAGACAAATCTGATAGACCTTTTCTGTTGGATCACAAAGGGGGCTGTTAAAGGCAATGCAATAGGTGTGTTATATTTTGACTTTAGTAAGGCCTTTGCCTCGATCCCATATGAATGCCTGGTGAAAAAACTGATAGATCTGTAGATAGGTTAAGAAGAATTATGGGGTCAATCAGGAATTGGCTGACTGGAAGAATGGTGGTGGTGGTGGAGTGGCAGATGATCTTCAGGGGTATCTCAGTCATCAGGTTACACTGTAGGAACCTTCTCCATCAGTGACGGGGGAATCCACATGGAAGATTTTCAGTAGTACAATTGGGACCACCCACATCAGCAACCCTATAAAGGCATAAGCAACCCCACTCCCTCCTCAGTTCTTTTCCCTCCAACTTGCAGGCACAGTCTCCGTGGAAGCTTCGTCACAGTGCTTGTGCCTATTTCGGCCTACAGCCATTTTTTTCCTATTACCTTTACCAAAATCTCTTTTGGCCTGCCCCTTCTTCTCCTAGGGCTACATGCTTTGTTAAATTCACAAATGTACTTGTTCAGCAGCTGGGTGCCTTCAACAGGCCTTCGTCGATGGCACTGTTGACAGCAGCTTTGTCGTCGATACCTGTTCGTCGACCTCGGGAGACTCCTCACAGGCCACTGCTGGTGCATCCGATGCTAGACCCAGATGAGGAGGTTGACGTTGAGGAGGAGCATCATCCTGATCTCATTTTCCCTGATGACATTGAGGATGAAGAGAAAGAAGAAGAAATCCTTATCTCAGATAAGTCCACTGTCTCTTCAGTCAGTGAGGACTCTGTCAAGCATACTCCCAGGTCTCCTCCTGAGGATGCCAACTTTTTCAATGTCATGAAGCAGTTGTCTGCCACCGTGGGCTTCCAGACTGAGGAGGAGGAGGATGTTACCAGGAAAGACCTGGTGGACTTCCTGGAGGTTCCTGAATCTCCCCCTAAGATCACTCCTCCTATGCTGCCAGCCCTGAAGAATGCCACTATGGCAGCCTGGCACAGACCAGACATGGTACCAGCTATGCCACGTAGGACAGAAAACTCTGTAATGCCCCTCAGGGCCTTCCTTACTTTCCTGCCCAAGCCGAAGCTCACTCTGTGGTCATCAAGGCAGCCCATGACAGATCCAAGGTGCCTAAGCACTTTAGTTCCATTCCCCCAGACAAAGAATCCTGCATGACTGACCTCTTATGCCTTCTCCACCTTGGGCCTGAGAATTGTAAACTATCTGTCACACATGGTTAAATTCCAGAATGCCAGCTGGAGAAAGGGAAAGGCTGCTGCCTAGGCCTTTCCAGATGGCTCCCAGAAGCAAGAATTGCTCCAGTGCTTGCAAACTGTGGAGGATGTCAGTAAACATCTCCTCAGGGCCCTGTATGACATGGCTGATACAGTGGCCAGGGCAGCTGCCACTGGCATATGTCTTCATAGGCACTCCTGGCTCTGGATTTGCAGCCCGATGTGCAAAACAAGGTGCCTAACGCCCCTTTCAAAGGCACCAAGCTCTTTGGCCCTGATGTCCAGGACCTCATAAATAATCTGCAGGCCTCTAGCACAGACATTACATTTGTCCAGTCTCTCTACCACATTCAACTCCGTGGTACAGGGAGATCTGCTTTTCATAGACAGGCCAATAGGCCAGGCTTGGCCTCCCATACTCGGGGTTAGCGCAGAGCCCAGACTCCCCCTTTCCACCCCCGTCAATGCTGGAGCTGTGGCCAAGCATCCCAGAAGTAATGTACCAGCTTCCTCAGCTGGTCGTACCTCAGCTTGACTCCTTGCCGGATCCCCCTCCTCTGGACTAGACCCAGGAGGTGGCGGTTAGAGATCAGTTCTCCCTCCTGAATCACGGAGAACCATAACTTCAAATGCATGGATCTTGCAGATCATAGAGACAGGTCATACCCTGGAGCTCATCCAGCAGCCTCCAGATACCCTTCCCCCACCCTCCAACTATCCCCTGGCTCACTTGTCTGTTCTCCGGGAGCAAGTACAGTCTCTTCTGCACAAACAGGCAATCGAATTGGTGTCAAGGCATCGGAGAAATCGAGGGTTTTATTCCAGGTTTTTCCTGATCCCCAAAAAGACCAGAGATCTGAGACTTATATTAGATCTAAAAGACCTCAGTCTCTTTGTCCAGTACAAAAAGTTCTGGAAGGTAGCTTTGCCAGGCCTTATGCCCCTCCTCAAGACCGGGGACTGGCTTTGCTCACTGGACATGCAGAACACTTACCTGTACATCTTGATCTTTCCTCCTCACAGGAGATTTCTTCGTTTTTGCCTTTCAGGACAAACATTACCAGTTCAAAGTGCTGCCCTTTGGCTTGTCCTCTGCACCGGGTGTCTTTACCAAGTGCTTAGCCACAGTAGCAGCAGCTCTTAAAAAGGAGGGCCTGTATATCTTCCCTTACCTGGATGATTGGCTTCTCAAGGCCCCATCCAGGGAACAGCTCTTACTGACTCTGGAGCACACTGTCCAGCTTTTCCAACCTCTGGGCATTACCGTCAACCTGTCCAAGTCGGTTCTAGTACTGCAGTATATGGGGTGGTCCTGGATTCCGAGCAGGGGAAGGCCTTCCTGCCCCAAAACAGGGTGGAGTGCCTTATAGATCAAGCTCAGGAAGTCGCTCGGAGTCGGTACATTCCTGCCAGGCTGTACCTCAAGTTGCTGGGTCTAATGGCAGCAGCCATTCCCACTGTTCCACCGGCCAGGCTTCACATGCACACCATTCAGTGGACCATCAGGGTGCAATAGGACCAACGCATGGATGAGTTGGACCAACAAGTCCTGGTCTCTTCTCCAGTATGCAAGGTGTACTGCAGTGGTGGATGGACCCCTTGAATCTTCTTCAAGGGGTTCCCTTCCAGATTTCTTCCCTTCATCAGATTCTAACTACGGATGCTTTGAGTCTAGGCTGGGGAGCACACCTGGGTCCCTTCCAATCCCACGGCTCTTTGTCCTAGTGGGAAGCCACCCTGCATATCAGTGTCCTGGAAATGAGAGCAGTGCTCTATACCATGCAGGCATTTCAGGAGCATCTTGCACCATGCCAGCTTCTTGTGCAGCCAGACAATCTGAGTGTTGTTTCCTACATCAACAAGTAGGGTGGGACTCACTTGTATCCCCTTTGAAGGGAGGCAGTGAGAATATGGGATTGGGCACTGGAGCACAGTCTGACTCTCTTTGTGCTCCACGTGCCAGGCATCCTAAACACCGTGGCGGATAGTCTGGGCAGGACTCTGTCCAGCATACACGACTGGGAGTTTCTCTTATTTGTAGCAGAAGATCTGTTCAACGGATGGGGCTGTCCAGAGTTGGACCTTTTTGCATTTCCACGCAATGCAAAACTGCCCAGTTTCTGCTCGCTAGATCCAGGGCCTGGAGTTTTCTGGCAAGACACGTTATCCCTCTCTTGGAGCAGGAGATTTCTTTATGCATTCTCTGCATTTCCTCTAATTCTGAGGGTGCTGATCAAGCTGCAAATGGAAAGGGCCAGCATGATTCTGGTAGCCCCATTCTGGCCTCTCCAGATCTGGTTCCCTCTGCTTCAGCAGCTGGCGGAGAGAGACCTCTGGTCCCTCTGTCCCTTTGCAGGAATCTGCTGATCCAGGATCAGGGGACCCTGGTCCATCCCAATATCAAGTCCCCCCATCTGCATGCCTGGCTCCTGAGGACATAGCCATTGTCAGGTTTCGGGTCTCTAGCAGAGTGGCTGGCGTCCTGGTGGCCACCTGCAAGCCTTCCACCCATGTCACTTGTCCATGAAGTGGGAAGCAGTTTGCCATCTGGGCTGCCAAACATTCCCTAGACCCTTTCACCTGCCCTGTGAATCATATCCTGGACTACCTGATTTCTTTGTCTGACTCAGGCCTCCAGTATTCTTCCCTAAAGGTCCACCTTTCAGCTATTTGCCTACTGTGCCCCGCTATGGATGAACTCGCTGCACCATGACATCACTTCAGCATCCACCTTGGACTCCTTCAAGGTTAAACTTAAGCAGCATCTAGTTGCTGATGCCAGTTGTGACTGCTTCCAATAACCTTCCTTCTTGTGACCAGCACTTATTCTAATCTTATGCTATCCTGACCTTATGCATAACTGTTCTCAACATGTAAATAACTGTTCTAAGTTGCTAATCATTCTCCTTTCACAGTTCCTCTTGATCCCTTCCAGTCTTTCCCCTCACCCCTCTATGGCTTTCCCCATCCCTCTTCCCCCTGTTATATCTCCTGAGCTTCCTTGCTCACTTTAAAATGCTTTGTCCCATACCTTCTCACCTCTGACGAGGCCCCTGGGCTGATGCCATCCCTTACCTTGTTGATTGTTAGATATTAGGCTGAGTCTGTTCTCATTTTCCTGTAAAGGGTCATTTCATAAGACCCCACCCCCTCTAATATGACCCTTTGAATTCCAGGTTTTAATCAAACATGCATCATGGCATACATTGTACAATGCCACATGTATTGGAACTTCTCTAGTTATACACTCTTGTAATGTCTTGTATAATTCCTTGTTTTGTTTGTTCTCCGTCTCATACTTTTCCAATATGTATTGTTTGTCTGACATGGAACCTATGAAACGATCTTGTTCTCAAAGGTGTTATCAGAAATTTCAATAAATAAATACAATTTCTGCCTTTTCATGAGCCCATGGGCGACTGCACGATTGCTTAACTGGATATCTCCCATACTTTTCTCAGGGGAATCCTGTATCTGAAACCTACAATCCATTCCCCTGTCCGGGCTTGGGACTTGAATTTTGTTTTGGACAAGCTGACTCTGTCACCTTTTGAACCAATAATGTCTTGCATTTTTTTTCTTGGAAACCACTATTTTTAGTTGCAATTACTTCTGCTCAAAGAATTTCAGAGCTTTAGGCCCTCTGCTGCGAGGAGCCTTATTTGATTTTTTACAAAGACAGGGTAACTTTACACATAAATCCTACATTTTTGCCCAAGGTGGTTTCTGAGTCTATCCACCTTCCTGTTTATTTTCCTGAACATGCCAATCCAGAGGAAGCACTGCTCCATACGTTAGATGTGCACATAACATTGAAGTATTATCTGCTTCAGACTAAAGAGTCCAGAAAATGAAAGCAGTTGTGTAACCCCCCTTTGGGGGTTTACCTAAATTGCCCCGTTACCTCCCGCTCAGCCTCCTGCTGCCTTCCATTTCTGGCTGGTGTCCCCCAGCATTTCAGTTTCACAGCCCAAGTCATCTGGTGCCCTGAAATCCCACTAACAGTCTGGTATTTGATTTTGGCCCGTTTGGGCTTGGGAACCGAGTCGTGAGCCACTGGCATTTCCTTAGTGCTGCTGGTGTTCGCACATGCGCTTTTGATGTTGCCGACTGTGATTTTGCCGGGGGGGGGGGTGTCAGCAGTCCCAGTGCTCCTGTTGGGTGGAATGGGGACCGGGGACCTCAAGGAGGCTGGCAAGAAGCCTCAGGACTACCTAAAAACTAAGTTTGAACAGAGCATGATGGCGAGGGCTCTTACATAGTAATGAGCCCCATGAATATTAATGAGGGAGCTGCCTGGCGAAATGGGAGTATTGCATTAGGGCGTGGGGCTAAAAATAATTAAAAAGCAGTGTGTTTGCTGGATAGAGCACTAAAAGAACTACTAGACAGTGTTTTTTTTGTAAATAAAAAAGACTTCTCTTGGCTGCACTAGAACTTTATTTGTGGGGCAACCTAAGAACTGCTATGGCTCTTTATGGGAGCAGCCATACTGATGATACTTTGACCCTTGTTATCAGCCAATCCAGTTTCTAGGCACCCAAAGTGTGACAAGGGATTTCGAAGGAGTGATCTTCATTCAGGTGCCAAGAGACATCACCAATCAGAGCTTTCAAAGGGAAATAAAATGTGATTAATGACGCTGATCAACCAGTGAGAGGACAGAACTCTGAGGAGAAATCCCAGAGACCTTGGGAGTTTGAGATAGTCTTGGCCAGGCTCCTATCGAGTCAGGAGTGATCTGTGCTGAGAAAGCTGAGTTTTACTGAGGCCTTTCACAGGGACTTAAGCTTGGAATTGATGGGGAGAGAGAAAAGTGAATCCTGTCTTAGAGAGAGACTGAGCTGGTGTGAGAATGCTCCAGGTATTTTGGACTGTGCTGTTTCTTTTGGGAGAGATTGTCTACTGCAGACATACGAACATATGAAAATTCCCAGCAGAAATTAGACCTCAGTGTCTATCTAGTCTGCTCGAGTGTGCAGCTAACCCCTATTTTGCAGCTGCCCCTTCCCCCTCCTCCACCTTCTCAGATCCCCTCTCTCCCTGTCCCAACCCCTCTTCAAACTATCCACCATTCTACAGCATACCACTTCCTCTGGCAAAGCGTTCCAAACTGCCACTACTCTCTCTGTGAAAAAGTGCCTCATTTTCCTCTTGTACCTACCTCCTTCCAATCTAAGTCTATGCCCTCTCATATCCCTCCTCTTCCAGAGCTTGAATATCTCTTCTGCACCAGACTTATGTATTCCCTTTAAGTACTTACAGGTCTCAATCATATCCCCGATCCCTTCTCTCCTTCAGGGAATACTTGTTCAATTCCCATAATCTCTCCTCGTAGGGCATATCCTGTAACTCCTGAATCAACTTTATTGCCCTTCGTTGTACCCCCTCCAACAATCTCACATCTTTCTTCAGATAAGGGTGCCAGAATTGCGCACAGTATTCCAGGTGCGGTCTGACTAATGACTTGTAGAGTGGCAGAATGACATGCCTGCTTCTGGAGGAAATGCCCCTCGTTATACAACCCAGCATCGTGTTGGCCTTCGCTGCTGCCTTCCTGCACTGCTCTGAATTGTTCATATTCTCCTAGATCCTTTTCTTTTTCAGTGGTACATAACTGCACCCCCCCCCCAAGTTGGTAGCCCTTTCTAGGATTCTTTGCACCAAAGTGTAATACTTTGCACTTTTTTACATTAAACCTCAACTGCCATACCTCTGATCACTCTGCCAGCTTAGTCAGATCATCCTGCAACCCCTGCTAACCTTCTATATCATCCACCACCGCCCCCAACTTGGTGTCATCAGCAAACAGACTGATCTTATTCTTTTTTTTAAATATGATTTTTATTAACTTTTACATACATACGAGAAATACATAAAATTCAGCTTCATTTCAATACATATATTCAAATAAATCAGCATATATAAGAGGAATAGTCAGTACAATTATACAATGAAGCCCTAGGAATTACATGGCTATTATGGTATTTATCAGCAGGTAATAGTTCCTAACGGTCTCTATAGGGAGTCTCCACCCATACCTCTACAGGCCAATCAGGGACAAAAGTCCGAGTCAGTTGATGCTTGACAGAGAGACCATTGCTGCCATCTTCTCATGTATGTTGGTCCCTTATTCTGAATTTTAGAATTAAGAGATTCGGCATGATATATTTGTTTCATTATAGACCTCCACCCATTAACTGTTGGTATGAGGTGCATCATCCATCTTCTTATGAGTGCCTTCTTAGTTGCCAGAAGAAATATTGGTAGGGGAGTATGGTGCTAGGGTGGAGAGTGATCGGGATAGATTGCCAGCAGAACCTGTTTGGCAGTCAGTTTAATTGGTTCTCCCATACATTTCGTAAGCTCAACCTGGAGTGCTATCCAAAAGGGCATCAACAGTGGGCATAACCAAAAAATAATGCCCTAACGAGGTGTGCTGGCATCCACAGTTCCTCCAGCATGCTCCGTATTTCTCAGATAAATAGTTACAGAGAACAGCTGGTGAACGGAAATACCTTGCACGGCACTTCCAAGCGAATTCCCGCCAAGTGGGAGACAAAGTTTTTTTAACCACCGATAGGTTGGTTTCAGTCCAGGTTTCCCCCAAAACTTCTAGGCCTACGTCTTTGTTCCACTCATTCAGAATGGAGATTGTGGTTTCTGAGGACCCCTCCCTAAGGGCCTTATATAAGTTCCCGATGAGGTGTTTTTCCAACTTCCCTTGTAAAGCTGCTATAAAAAATTGCAGAAAAACC
The DNA here is from genome assembly GCA_016271365.2 of Neoceratodus forsteri. NCBI lineage: Eukaryota > Metazoa > Chordata > Ceratodontiformes > Ceratodontidae > Neoceratodus > Neoceratodus forsteri. The sequence goes on along the minus strand of CM057455.1, from coordinate 1,685,813,023 downwards.
GGAGCCAGGGAGGGTAAGGTCAGTTGAATGTTTCTGTTCCTCAGAATATGATTTCTGACTTGAAAATATCGGAACTGATCCGAACGGTGTAGATTAAATTTGAGTATTAATATGTCAAAGGGGTAAATCCTCTGGGGCTAGAGGAATTGAAAGAAGTGGGACAGGCCCAGTCTTCTCCATCTGTTAAAGGAGAGGTCTGATAGTATTGGAAAAAAAGGCTCATCTTCCGAAATTAATTTACAATATTCAAATATGAGGTATAAAAGTTTAGTCTGCCTCAGTCTTTTCCATATTCTGTATGTGTGGGCTGTAATATTGGAGAGTACCCTAGGTTGTAGGGACCTTCCGTCTGAGGAAAAAAGTATCTTAGTGATATCAAAGAGGTCATTGATCTGGAATTCCATAGTTTTCCAGGGAGGTCCGTGTTTCTCAATGATCCATATTAAAATTATATGAATAAGGGCAGCCTTCGCATATAGTTTAAAGTTAGAAGGCCTACTCCACCCTGAGCTAGTGAAAGTTTGAGGACGGACAGTCTGATTCTTGGACGTCTGTTACCCCAAATAAAATCTGAGATTAACCGGTCCCATGACTTAAAGTAGAATGATGAGGGAAGAAATGGGATATTTTGTGTAAGATAGAGGAGTCTGGGAAAAATGTCCATTCTGATAGTTTAAACTCTTTGGTGAAAAGAGAAAAGGAGAGGAGACCACCTTGTCAGATTGGATTGAATATTGAGGGTCAGAGGTTCATAGTTTACTAGCTCTAGCACATCGGGATTTTGGGAGATATTAATACCCAAGTATTTTATTTTAGTGGTAAGCCACTTGAAAGGGTAGGTATGCTTGAAGGTTACAGGAGGGGTGAAATTGTGCACCAGAATATCAGTTTTTGAGTCATTTAATTTAAATCCAGCAAGGCTTTCAGATTGTTTTAATATTGTCCAAGCTGAAGGTATGGAAGTACATGGTGATGTTAAGGATAAAAGCACGTCATCAGCAAATAGATTTATTTTATACTCCTGTTGGGCTATAGATATGCCTTCAATGCCCCTAGTCATTCTGAGGGCCCGTGCAAGTGGCTCCATATATAAGGCAAACAATGAAGGAGAGAGAGGGCATCCCTGGCAGGTCCCACGGCCTATCTGAATTGGGTTGGTAATACTACCATTGACTCTCAGGTAAGCTCGAGGGGAGGAGTATAGTTTCATTAAGCAGGAGATGAAGGCAGCAGGGATATGGAACGCTCTCAGGGTATCCCATGAAAAAGACAAGGAGACCCTGTCAAAGGCTTCTCCATGTCTAGACTAATAAAGGCTGTTGGAATCTTTTGCCGCGAACATACTCCTGGAGAATTAATGTTTTTCCGATATTATCTGAAGTAGTCCTACCTTTGATAAATCCGGATTGATCAAGATGGATGATCAGTGGAAGAAGCGTTTCTAATTTAGTGGCCCATTTAGTAGTGTAAATTTTATAGTCTACATTCAAGACGGAGATAGAGCGGTATGCCACAGGATTGGCTGGGTCTTTGTTTGGCTCCAGTATCGGGGTCAGTGTAACATAACTCCATGGGAGGGGGAGGGAATCATCCAGAGTTATTTGAGTGACTAGGGAACGTAGGCATGGGAGAAGGGTCTCCGAAAACCTACGGTACCATTCAGAAGTGAACCCGTCAGGGCCCAGGCACCATCCCAGCTTAAGTTTTCGAATGGCCTCCTGAATTTCAGTGAGGGTAATGGAAGCTTCGAGGGATTTTACCTGAGATTGATCTAGTCTAGGAAGATTGAGTTGATTTAGAAAGGTCATTCTGGAGTCAGCTGAAGACACAGATTCTTCTGAATATAAGGAGTTAAAATACTCTGAGAAAATTTGAGTAATATGGGAGTCTGTATGGTGGGTCTGACCGGAGCTCGGGTCCTTAAGTTTTAAGATGGTAGATGTCCTTTTTCTGGAGTGGAGTTTGTATGCTAATTTCTTAGCACCCTTTGGTCCCCCCCTCATGAATGGCATGTCTTAAATATATGAGAGCCTGTTGCACCTTATTATCAATTAATTTTTGTAGGGCCATTTTGGTATCTTGTATTTTATGGAGAAGTTCGCTATCCCCATCCCAATATAGTAATTGGTAGTTTAGCAGTTTTTCCGAAAGTTGTCGGTACTTTGCTTCCCTTTCGCTATTCTTTTTAGTGGTATAGGCTATTATTTCCCCTCGTATTGTGGCTTTTAAAGCATCCCACAAGATAGAGTATGACGTGGTGGTATGGGCGTTCTCTGCCAGGAATTGGATTAATTTTATAATATAATCCTGAAATTCTTCATCCTATAAGATTATGGGGTTCAGTCTCCATAATGTTTTCTTAGGGGTCTTCTCAATCTCCAACCTCAAAACCAGAGGATGGTGGTCTGAAATTATTTTAGGACCAATTAAAATATCTTAGACTGTGGAAAAATGTTCATAAGTGGTGAAAATATAGTTGAGACAGGAGTAGGAATGGAATTTGGATGAGTAATATGTATACCCAGGAGAAGATGGGAAGGTTTGGCTCCAAATGTCAGTTATTCCAAGATACTCCGGGGTATTGCAAAAGTGTTTCACCGTCTTGTTTGTCCTAACATTTTGTTGATTTGAGCAATCGATATGTGGAGTCAGAGTCATATTGAAGTCTCCCCACATGATCAGTTGTCCCTGTAAGTGGTCTAGTAAAGTGGAAGTAAACCTTCACAACACCTTGTTGCATTTGCTCCTCTTATATTAAGATGAAACATTGATGTTAAAACGCTAAACATTTGCTCTGATTTGAGTATTAGCTGTTTGGAGCCCTAGCCAACTATTAGCTAGGAGGAGGAGTTTGTAGTACGAGGTTCCCTCACTACATTCTCATTTTATTCATTTGTGTGTGTGTTTTTTAAATCTGTGTTGTGTTACACTATATCCTAGCTATAGCTCTACTAAAATACACCATTTTTAGCTATTACTAAATCTAATTTCTGCATTTGGGTAGCTGACTTGCAACTCGACTTCCGGGAACATTTGGCTATTTATAGCCTGCCCTGCTGTGAGCTCAGTGTTGCATTTGCTCCTTTATATTAAGATGAAACATTGATGTTAAAACGCTAAACATTTGTTCTGATTTGAGTATTAGCTGTTTGGAGCCCTAGCCAACTATTAGCTAGGAGGAGGAGTTTGTAGTACGAGGTTCCCTCACTACATTCTCATTTTATTCATTTGTGTGTGTGTTTTTTTAATCTGTGTTGTGTTACACTATATCCTAGCTATAGCTCTACTAAAATACACCATTTTTAGCTATTGCTAAATCTAATTTCTACGTTTTGGGTAGCGCGACTTGCAACTCGACTTCCGGGAACATTTGGCTATTTATAGCCTGCCCTGCTGCGAGCAGGGCAAGCATGAGCAGGGCATGCTCGCGTGCGTCGCGCGCAAAGACGCGCGCTAAGACACGCGCGTCTGCGCATGTTAGGCGTGTTGGGCGTTTTGGGCGTTAGCAGTAAGATTATCACACATTATAGTTTTAGTTGCCCAAGTAATTCATTGGGTAAGTCTCTGAGTGTATTTACGACATCAGAGTTTAGAAAAAACTAAGCATGGCTAACATTATAACTTCGGATGGAAGGGTGGGCATTAAATGTGTATCGTGTAATATGTATGATTTTGATATGGGGACTGTAAATATTGTTGCCTTTCTATGTAATAAATGTATAAGAATTATGGAATTAGAGAATGAAATAAGATTCTTTGATGAAAGATTACAACATTTAGAAAATAGTCAAATTGAAACTGCTAAAAGATTGTTTAGCACCAATGATCAAATTAACTCTGACACACCTGGTACAAGTGTCAATCATGATACTAATTATACTGATAGTATTGCAAGAAAGAGACCAAGATTAGAAGATGCTGCTTCTGATTTAGATAATGATTGGTTCACAATCCAACATCAAAAAACCATTAAAAGTGGAAGAAAAGCTGATACCTTCATATTCCCGATCCATAATAAATATGATCCCTTAATGAATCTTAGTACTGATGTTACAGGGAATGATGAAACTTTTGTACCTAGTAAGTTAAATGAGTCAACTAATTCTATTGTGCAAACTGATATCACTAATAACCTTTCTCAAGGGGATCTTATTAACTTTACTGAAAATCAAGTTCATATGGTAGCTAATTTAGAAAGCATGGATGTACAAACTTTAAGTCAAGATGACACTGATGCACCAAATATCTTTGTACTAGGAGATTCTATATTATCTAACCTGGACAGAATTATGTGTAATCCTAATAAAGCTACAAGAACTTTATCATGTTTTCGAGGGGCCAAGATTGGCGATCTTGCCAAAATGTGCCCAAGATATTACAAGGTTGTACTAGTCAGGATTTAGTTATTATTCATGTTGGAGTAAACAACATTTGGCATCAGACAACTCAAACGATTAAAGAAGCATTTGTTGGACTGGCAAATATCTTGATTGAGATTGGAGTACATATTGTGATCTCTGAGATTCTACCAGTACCTAGGGCTAATTACAGTTTGACTACTAAAATTAAACATATTAATTCCTGGCTCAAAGCCTGGTGTCTTAAACAAGAAATTAAATGCCTCACTTACTGGGAACAGTTTGATGATAATAAAGGTTTTTATGCAAAAGATGGCCTACACTTAAACAGATTGGGGAAGGTGAACTTGGGTCTAAAACTTAACACATACATAGATTATTTTTTATGCAAAACTCCGGGGTCGAAAGTGAAAGGCTAGCAGGTTCTGAACATATAGCTCATGAATCTGTGCCAATTATATATAGGAAAGAGCTAAATGCCAAATGAATGTCCTTCTATTAAATGCTAGGAGTCTATGTAATAAAATTGATGAACTTCAGGTAGTTTTACACAATGAAAATATAGATATTTGTGGTGTCACTGAAACTTGGTTTAGTGAGGGACAGTTGGGTCATAATATTATCGGATATACCTTATTTAATAAAAATCGAATATATTCTAAGGGTGGTGGAGTTGCTATTTATGTCAGGGATAATATAACTTGCTCTGAAGTTGTTTTAGATAACAAACCTCCTGTGGGATTTGAAATTATCTGGATTAAATTCATTAATAAACAAATTTCAGTTACGTTAGGGTTATGTTATAGACCACCATCAATGAACACTGCAAATAATGATAATATGTGTCACTACTTGGAGAATGTTGATTTTAAGACAGACATTATTCTTATGGGTGACTTTAATTATCCTGGTATAAATTGGACCTCTGTTAAAGGACTTAATAACCAGGAAAATAGATTTATCAGTGCTATGTCACATTTAGGATTGGATCAACATGTTAATTTACCAACTAGAAATGATAATATTTTGGATTTAATATTCTCAAATATTAAAGGTGACAATGAGTTGGTCAGTATCATGGCTCCTTTAGGAAATAGTGACCACCAGATAATTAAATGGTCATTTAATTTCCCTGTCAATAAATCTTGTGGTAAAACTGAATTTAAAAACTTTAACAGAGCCAACTATCAGGTAATTAAGGAATATCTATCAATATGGAATTGGGAACAAGAATTAATTGGGCAACCTATAGAGAACATCTGGCTAAGAATCAAGAAGAAATCAATATTGTATCACAACATGGGTACCAACAAGAGTTAAATATATTGGATTAAAGAGGTCTCCACCTTGGTTCACTAGAGAAATCAAAATGTTGGTCTCAGCAAAAAAGAAAGCATATAATAGATACGAAAATAATATTACTGATTTAAATTGGTCTAAATTTATAATTAAAGCCAAAAAGATTAAATACTCAATCAGAAGGGCTAAGCGGGAATCAGAGAGGAACCTAGTTGATATACATCATGACAACAAAAAAAAGGTTCTTCAATTACATTGGCTCCTTAAAAAATTCACCTACCTTAGTAGGACCATTAAATATTAATGATGTTGACGTTAACAATGAACAGGTTATAGCAAATAAATTTAATGATTATTTTGGTTGTATATTTAAAAAGAAGTGTGAGTTCATGTGTTCAAAACCATCTAATTTAGACCTAGTGATTGAATTTAGTGTGGCTGAAACCTTTTACATTATGGATTCCTTAAAATCATCTACATCATGTGGTCCTGATGGTATTCCTGCTATTTTAAAAAAAAAATCTTTAAATGCGAACTGGCTGGAGTACTTACCTACTATTTAATGAGTCACTAAAGAAGGGTATAGTGGTTAATGATTGGTGTGATGCTAAAGTTATTCCTATACATAAATCTGGATCTAAGAAGGAGTTAAATAATTATAGACCTATAAGTCTTACTTCTACTGTTATGTAAAATTATGGAGCGACTAATTCTAAGTAAAATCAGCAATCATATTTTGGCAAAAGGTCTGACTGATATATTCCAACACGGTTTTCAACCGGGAAGGTCATGTCAGACCAATCTGCTGATTTTTTGAACCAGTTAGCGAGGCTCTGGATTTTGGTTTGCCAGTTGATGTGATCTACCTGGATTTTGAAAAGGCTTTCGATTCTGTTTCATATGATATATTATTTAAATGTTTAGTCAATTTAGAACTTAATAATTATTTGATCAGATGGATAATGCAATGGCTGTCAAATAGAAGACAGCAGGTATGCTTGAGGGTTTTTTTCCCCATGGACACCAGTTACTAGTGGAGTTCCTCAGGGATCTGTTTTGGGGCCTGTATTGTTCAATATACTTATAACAGGAATGAAAATAAAAAATGGTAACTGGTTAATCAAATATGCAGATGATGCCAAACTGGGAGGGATTGTTAACAACTCAGAAGCTATATCCATATTACAGGATAATTTAAATGATATATCCGAATGGGTTAGTAGTCATAAGTTGAAATTCAATATTATAAGTGTAAGGTCATGCACTTTGGAAATAATAATAGGTGTGCAAAATATTATATTGAGAATCACACTTTTAAGCGTTATTACATCTGGAAGAAGATCTTGGTGTTATTGTTAATAACACATTAAAATTTACTGAACACTTAAATTCTGTGATTAAAAAATGTTTCAGACTTAGTAATTGTTTATTTAGAAACATTAAAAGCAGAGAGCCATCAATTATGGTCCCCCTTTATACTAGTATTATAAGAGCAAATTTTGATTACTGTTCTTCGGTTTGTGCTCCCACACAGAGGGGTGATATAATATCTAGGAAAAGGTGCAAAAAGGTTTATTAGGAATATTGCAGGAATGGGACACTTGTCTTATGAGGAAAGACTTAAACGACTTAATTTGTACAGTATGGAATATAGATCAATAAGGGATCTTTGTTTGCTCTACAAAGCGTCTAGAGATGAATACCTATTTGATACACTCCATTTGAAATGGAATTCTACTACAGTCTCAACCTGCTCGCATAATTTAAAATTATTTTTACCAATTAATCGAACTACTAAAAGAACACAATTTTTTACTCAACGAATAGTTCCAATTTGGAACTCACTCCCTTATGAGGTGGTAAATTGTGTAAGTTTGTCACAATTTAAAATTCATTTAGACATATATATGAATGATTCTAAATTTTTTACCCACTTAGCTTAAGTGGCATGATCTTAATGGGCTAGTCCCTCGATCGTGTAATTTACCTATGAACCTATGAACCTGGAGAGAGGTTTGAGGGGAAAATAGACACTGGCTATTGTAACTTTCTGTCCATATAGCAGCCCCTGTAATATGACATACCTTCCCTGACTATCAATCAAGGTATTGTTGATCTCAAGCGGTGTATCAGAGGAAACCAGTATGGCTACCCCTCTCTTTTTACCCCAGTGGTAAGATGATGCATAGACACTTTATCTCTTGCCCCAGCACAGCTTTTGGTGTTCGAGCTCCGAAAGATGTGTCTCTTAAAGGAAATAAAGGTGCACTGTTTGTTTTTTTAAGTGTTGCATAACTCGAAATCTCTTAATAGGGTCATGGAGACCATTAATGTTTTGTGAAAAAATCTGGATGGGATTAGAAGCCATGATTCAAAATAGTTCTGATTTTGATTTTCTGTTTCGTTCCTAGGGGTTTGAAGTCTGGCATCGTCCCGATCACTTTCCACGTAAAGAAGGAATGTCGGGGCAAGAAAAGGCCGTTCCTCAAATGCTTTCTAAGTGTAGACTTCAATAAAATTACTCTAGACATCAATATGTGGCTCGTGTGTTCCCCCCCCCGCCATTCCCTTTATCTTATAACAAGTAAAGCGAACTAGATACCGAGAATAAAACCCTGAACCCCACTTATCGATACTACTATAGTACATGACCTAAAAACGTCAAAGATAATAGGAATGCCCAAGATCCAGCCCCCAGAATTCGTTTTACCAATGTAAAAAAACAGTGTAAGCAATATTAACATATTCAATTCAAAACACAAATGGCTATAGAGCCTAACATAGCCATATAACTCAAACCCCAACTGTAACTTGTATATAGTTTGACTCCCAGGTAGGAGGTGCTACCATCAAGCACACTTTCATTGCTCCTGTCCTGGATCCCTTTGGAAGTAGGAGAGGAGTTAAGGATAAAAACCTGTTTCCCTTGAGAAAATACCCCAGGAGCATCGATAGTACCCCTAGGAAGGCAAGCATGTTCTTCCCTTGCTTGCCTCCGGAAGGAACCGACATTACAAAGTGTAAAAAGAAAAAAAAAAAGCCCTCCCATTCGATGAGGCTCTCAACACTTGCTTCTTCTTTAAGATTCAGCCATGGCGGCTTCTATTTCTGCCTGTGAATGTTAACCCCCTCACTTGAGGTAGGAGAAAGGAGGTTTAATCGTGATTCCAGCTTATAGGTATAGTTCCCTTACCTTAGACCAGAAACTCCTCTCATCTACTTTTAAATCCCCACTCATACCCCATATGAGACAGCAGCCTCGTGATAGATAAGAATAAGCCTACCCAGTACTCCTAAGGGTCGGACCAAGGCCGTATCTCACAAGGGGGGGGGACAAGATCAAACAACTAAGTAAGAGAAGAGGAATTCAAAGAGGAGGTAAAAGAGGAAGAGGGAGGATCTCGAGTCAGACCACTATCCAGGCTTTAAGATGTTTCTGTCTCCCAGAACTCATAAGAGTCATTATTATTGAAGTAGGGAATAATCAGGGTTCTGGTTCTGCCCCCCCCCTCCCCGGTCCTCCACGTCACTATAAGAGGCGGAGTAGACAATGCATAGCAAAGTTTGATGGGACACCAGACCGGGGTATGTCTGAGTCTGTATGAAAAACTGTACATTGTGGTCCCCGGTAGTCACAGTCAAAGAGTCTGGGAAACCAGCAGTAAGGTGAACTGTCCTGGATGAGAGGAAAAGCCTGTATTCCAAAGTTATGAGGAGACTTGTGTAGTGACAGACAAAAACCAGCTGTTGCTGCCCCTGCATTTTTAGTTTCAACCTGTTGTAAGCCCCTGACCAATCCCCACCGACGGCCCCCCCTCACCAGTCCAACCCCCTTGTAAATGGGGAGGGAAAATGAAGGGGGAGTAGCAAGGAGCGAAGGAGGCAGCCCCTGTGAGGCAAAGAAAATGGGAAGGCAATAGCCTCAGGTAGAATAACCCTCGAGCCTGGGATCATCCCTGCCATCTGAGGGTTAAGTAGGGCCTAATGACAACCCGATTCCAAATTAAGTAAAATAATAAAAGTCTTAGATTTATTATCAGGACCACTGAGAGGCACCCCCCCGGCTTGCCACTGCATCACCTCCACTCTCCTAGCCCTCTTCCCCAAAAGACCAGGAGGGAGGGTGACACCCAAAACAGTGTGGAAACAATCATGAGCACACATACCTCAGGTGACAAGTGAGGGGTTTCTGAATTGCTTCAGGTGCTGCAGGATTTCACTCAGTTCCATATTTACAGGATGAGAGTTATTCACTTCTAGTTGGGTCCCCTGGCTGAGGAGAGATTTCACCGACTCCAAGGTCTTTCTGTTGATGATACCACGAGCTGCCAGATCCTCCGCTGCTTCCAATGCTGAGGTGTATGTCTGCTGCCCCGAGGGTCAGAATGGAAAACAGCGAGTCTTGCTGGATATGGCATGTGAATGTGCACGTTTTGTGATCGTAGGGCAGGAAACAAGGGGTTGTACTCCCTTCTCTAGAGCTGGGTGCAAGGTGCATAGTCATTATCGACTAGTAACCTGTTCTTGCCCAGCATCACCCAACCCTTCTGCCATACCTTGTGTAGCAGCTGTTCTTTCATCTGGTAGCTTAGTAGTTGTACAACGAATGATCGGGGTCTGGCATCGGGGCGCTTGTGTTTAGAGCCAAGGGCTCTATGAGCGTGCTCGATGTCGAGCTGGAAGCTAGGCTCAAGTTCCAAGACTAGCCGTAGAAGATGGTCGGCAAATGTCAGGGTGTCATTTCCTTCCTCATCCTCAGACAGACCAATTATGCATATGTTCCGGCATCTACCCTGATTCTTTGCATCCTCCTGCCAGATGGCTATTGCAAGCTGCTTAGATGTTGTCAATTTTATCCGTGTTTTTAGAAATCTGATGGTCAGCCTTGGCCATCCAGATCTGGAGGGACCCGATCTCCAATTTAATCCCCTGCATCACCTCTCTAACGTCTCCTCTAAAGTCCGCGATAGCCTGTAGGATGGTCTCAGAGTTTGAGTAGGGGGGGCAGATTATTTGTGTTGGGCTGCCGAGGAGGGTTTTTTCTGAGTGGATCCAGGATTGGGCCTGCTTTGTTGCTCGGAGTCATCAGAAGCGTGGTCTTACAGCTTAACCATGTCTGCAAACGCCTGGAAACGATTCCGGTGAGTTTTGGCCATTTTTCGCTACCTGACTCCAAATCAGCATGTAGTGAAGGTTTATTGTTGGTTTTGGTTCGTTAAGGATGTAGTTGGAGTCTAATGTACTCTATCTTATCTTTAGAGCTGGGTCCCTCTGTCTCTTCTTGGTTCCCCAGGGTGTCAGCCTTGCTCCCTTCGTCTCTGGAGGGAAAGAACTGAGGAGGGAGTGGGGCCATCTACCCCTATATAGGGTTGCTGATGTCTGCTGACATCGACAGCGTGGGTGGTCCCAGTTGTACTGCTGAAAATCTTCCATGTGGTTCCTATGGTGTAACCTGATGACTGAGATCCCCTCAAACATCTACTGTTACGGTAATTCTTATGTAACTGTTCTTTTCCAGAGAGACCTGATGGAAACCAAGGCACTGCCCCATCTGCATGCACCTCTCTTGGCTGAGGGAGAAGGTCACTAGACTCCTTGCTGAGTTGGTTAGGATTTGGAGGACCTCTTCCCTCACCCAGGGGCCACCAAGTCTACCACCGTTGCCACAGAGGATGCCTAGAAGGAGGTCTGTCTGGACTGCAGTGGGCTCTATGAGGGTGAGGGTGGTGGGTCAGGGGCACATTCCTCAGCCTGTGCCACTACGAGACTCATTCGCCACTCTGGTGGATGGATCTTCCAGAAGGAGGCACCTGTGGTAGTATCCAGGGAAGATATGGGGGTTATCTGTAGGGGAGATCCCAGGTGGGAGTGAGAGGACCCCAGCAGAGGAGGAAGCAACTTCTGGTGGAGGACTTGATTGTTAGGGGGTAGATTTGGGAACGGGTAGGGAAGAAAAAAAGGAAGGAGAGTGGCAAGGCAGGAGGGGGGCTGGATTTCATTGTCTACCTGGGGATGAGTGACCTGGCTAGGGACAGGGGTAGAATTGTGCAGGAAGATTTTAGGGAGCAGAGGAGAGGTCTTAGGCAGGTAGCATGCTCAGTGGCTTTTGTACAGGTGCTCCCTGTCTGTGACTGCAAAAGAATAGGGTTCTCTGCACCAGGAACTTCAACTCATGGTTGAAGGAATGGTATAGAGAGGAGGTGTTCAGCTACATTGGGGTCTGGGGACCAATCTGGAGGGATAAGGGCCTGTACAGGGCTGATGGCCTGCATCCATCTTGGAGAGTAACCACTGTCCTCAGTGGATGGTTTAAATGTCACTTTGATGAACATTTAAGCTAGCTGAGGGTGGTGGTGGAAGAATCAGGGGCATAAACTGCCCCCCCACCAACCCCAGACTGGAAGCAGAGACAAGGGAGAAGCGAGGTAGGTAAATCCCCCAAGGTTCAAAATAAAGAAAAAAGCAGAGTGGTAGAAATGAAAGGTGATGGGAACAGGAGCTGAAAAGAAGACAGGACAGGGCAAATCCTCCAAGGTGCAAAATATAGAAAATAGCAGTGTAGTAGAAAACAAAAGGGACAGGAATACAAGTTATAAAAAGAGAGGGGAAAAGGAGGCAGGGCAAAAAGGAAAAGATGGGGTAGTAGACAGAGTGGTAACAAAGTGTGACAGGCATGTGTGGAAATCTAGGAAATAAAATTCTGGACCTAGAGGTAATCATGGCTGAGGTAAACCTGGATATCATGACCATTACTGAGTTGTGGTGCATGGAAAACCATGACTGAGATCATGATGTGGCCATACCAGGCTATACTCAGTTCAGGAAAGATAGCGTGGGAAGGAGGGGTGGTCCTGTATGTAAGAGAGGGTATCAAAATGAAGGAGACACACTAAATCAAGGGGGAAATGGAGAGGTTGGCGGTACTGTGGGTCACCCTGGAGACAGGAACCAGAGCCACTATTCACACTGCTGTGATCTACAGCTCTCCAACACAGGGGGAGAGACTGGATAAGGTACTGGTAAAAGCCATTAGCACAATGGCAGAACAATGGGAGGTGCTGCTTGTGGGGGACTTCAATCTGCTGGATGTAGATTGGAGCCTCCCAGTCACAGCCTCAGCTAGAAGCAGGGACATCCTGGACTTTCTGCAAGGGATGTTTTTCAGGCAGCTAGTCAGGAAACCCACTCATGATGGAGCAGTACTGGACCTGGTGCTCACTAACAGGGACAATATTGCAGACATCACGGTGGGAGGCCACCTGGGGACCAGTGATCACTGTACAGTGTGGTTCAACGTAAGTACAGTGGTGGAAGCAAGCCACACAAGGATGAGGGTCCTGGATTTCAGGAGGGCAGCTGTTTAAAAAATGGGTGAATGCCTCAGAGATGACATAGGGGATGGGGATAACCTGGGCAGGGTGGAGAAACAGTGGACTACATTAAGGGAAGGCATAGTGAAGGCACCAAACCTCTACACAAAGGAAGTGAGCAAAAACGAGAAAAAAGAGAGACACTATGGTTCTCAAAGGAAGTCGCTGAAAAGGTAAAGGCTAAAAGGGTAGCATGCAGGAGGTATAAAGAGATGCAATGGGAAGAGGACAAGGGGGCATAGCAGGAGAATCGGAGGAAAGCAGAGAAAGCAGTGAGGAGCACAAAGGTGCAAACTAAGGAAAGAATAGCCCAAGTGGTACCTAAAGAGGACAAGACATTTTTTAGGTACATACTGTAAGTGAAAAGAGGAAGTTTAGGGGAGGGATTGTGAGGTTGGGGGGGGGGACTGTGCAGAGAAGGATCATGAAAAAGCAGATATCCCAACCAATGCTTTTGTTCAGTCTTCACAGAGGAAGGGGAAAGGGATGGGCCACAGAAAATCTGTAGAAGTGCTGGGGAGAAAGAGGTAGACAATTCCATTTACAGAGGAGAGAGTCCTGAAGGGCCTCACAAATTTGGGAGTGGACAAAGCTCTGGGGCCAGACAGTGTACACCCACGGGTACTGAGGGAGCTCAGGGAGGTACTGGCTCTGGCCACACCTCTGACAGCCCCATTCAACAACTTGCTAGAAGGAGGAGTGGTTCCGCAGGAATGGAGGACAGGTGTAGTCCTGCTTCATGAACGTGGTAGCAGGGAAGTGGCTGGCAACTATAGGCTGGTCAGTCTGACATCATCACTGCAAAAGAAAAGGACCGTGGAGTGTCTTGAATCCACATGGTTACAAGACCTGAGGCAGCATGGATTCCTTGGGGGGGGGGAGCAGTCATGTCTGACAAATCTGATAGATTTCTTTGGGTGATCAGGGAAAAATAGATCAGGGTGGAGCAGTGGATGTGGACTACTTAGATTTTAGTAAGGCTTTTGACACTGTTACACATAGGAGACTCATAAGGAAACTGGGCAACTTAGCGGTGGGTTCTAAGGTGCAAACTGGGTAAGAAATTGTTTAAGGGATAGGTGACAGTGGGTGGTGGTAAACAGAGTTCACTCCGGGGAAGGGAGGGTGACAGAGGGCATGGTAAACAGAGTTCACTCCGGGGAAGGGAGGGAAGGGTGACCAGCCACATTCCACCACCCTGTCCGTGAAGAAATACTTCCCATTACCCCTTAGTCTACCCCCTTCCAGGTTCATGTCAAAACAAAGGGTCATGACATGAGGCTGGAAGGGGCTAGACTAAGGGGTAACATGAGGAAGTATTTCTTCACAGAAAGAGAGGTCGATACATGGAACAGCCTCCCAGTGCAGGTGGTGGGGGCTAACTCAGTAGGGGAATTTAAAAATGCATGGGATAGGCATAGGGGAACCCTAGCAATAGGAAAGAGAATAAAGCCAGAGATCAAGTAGGGTCTTTGGTTTTTGCAACAGGTAGGGAAAATGGACAGACTGGGTGGGCCTAGTGTTCCTTATCTGCCATCAATTTCTATGTTTCTGTGTTTCTATATTGGATGACCACAAGGTGGTGAGACAGTGCAACAAGGCAGCTGGTAGGACCAGTGGGATGTTGGGATAAGTAGGGAGGGATATCACCAGAAGAAGAAAGAGAAAGGTGGTGTTGCTGCTATATAGATCACTGGTGAGACCCCACCTAGAGTACTGTGTCCAGTTCTGGAGACCACATCTTAGGAAGGAAATACCGTGGAAACTGTCCTGAGGAATGCAACTAAAAGGGTGCAGGATTGGCATCAGAAGCCTTACGAGTAGTGACTAAAGGACTTCAATACATACCCCTAGAAGAAAGGAGGGAGAAGGGGGACATGATAGAGACCTATAAAGACTTCATGGGGTAAATAAGGTACAGATGGGGAGTATTTTTCAGAGAAAAAGATGCATGGGAAGAAAGGGACATGCAATAAAGCTGGAAGGGGGTAAATTTAAGAGAGATGTGAAGAAGTACTTCTTCACTGAAAGTGTGGTGGATGCCTGAAATGGTCTTCGAACAAAGGTGGCAGGGGTGAAAATGGTGGGATTCAAGAATGCGTGGGATAAGCACAAGGGAATCTTAGTGAAAAGTAAAGGGGGAAGGAGCCAGAGATCAAGCAGGGTCTACAGTGACAGTATAGTCCTGGAAAAAAATGAGTGACTGGGTAGGCCAAGCAGTCCTTATCTGTCATCAGATCCTATGTTTTTAATGCAGAGGGTAGTCTTGAATGAGGACTTCAGGGAAGTGAGAGATGTTCCCCAGGGATTTGTCATTGGCCCAGTTCTTATTACTTTTTTCATATGCAACATTGGGGAGGGGATTCATAGTAAGAGTTGCCTCTTTGCAGGTGATACCAAAATGTGCAGCAGCATGGACAATGAGGAGGGTGTAAAGGCACTGAGGGAGAATCTGGGGAAACTAGAGAACTGGTCCAAGGTCTGGGAACTGGAATTTAATGCAAAAAAGTGCAAGGTCATGCACGTAGGGCAGGGATCTGAGAATACATGATTGGGGTGTGAAGATAGAAGAGACAACTGAGGAGGGAGACCTAAGGGTGATAAATGAGGGTTACTCACCTGTAACTGTTGTTGTAGAAGTGGTTTATGGTCTACATCCGCACTTCTGGCAGAATTCCTTTCCCCTTTAAATCTGGCCAGAAAGTCTTCAAGCTGGCTCCTTCTATCCACTCGGGTGGTATCCTCCTTGGCACTGCCCCGTGACATCAGATCTTACAGGCTGGAAGCAAGACTGGTGTGCCACTTGCCGGGTTAGGTTGGGTGGATTGTGTGGATGTACACCATATACCAGTCCTACAACTACGGTTACAGGTGAGTAACCCTTATTTGTAGGGATGTGGATATGGTATACTAGCCACACTTCTGGCAGACTCCTAGCAGTTCTCCGGGAGGAGGGGACAAGGCACACACCCCCTATTTAAGGAACAGATACTGGAGAACTGAGGCCCCAAAACCAGCATGACTCAAGGTCGATGTGGTAATGGGAGAGGAAGGTGTGTGCTGACTTCCAGGTAGCAGCCCTGCAGATTTCCTGTGTAGGGACATCCCTGGGAGCAGCCACCGAGGCAGCAGTAAATCTGGTGGTACGAGCCATAAGTCCAAAGGGAGGCTCCCTCCAAGCCAAACTATAACAGAGGTCGATGCAGGAGACTATCCACCTGACAATCATCTGCTTAGCTGCCGATCTGCCTGGTGCAGCTTCAGCATAGGTGTCAAACAGCTGGGGAACCTCTTTCTGAACTCCAGCTGTGCGCTCCCTGTAGTATGCGAGGGCTCACCTCAGCTCCAACAAATGGAGCCTGTGCTCAGCCTCCGAGGTTGGGTTGGTAAAGTATACCGGGAGATTCATCACATAGTTAAGGTGATACTCCAAAACAACCTTCTGAAGGAACTTCGGGTTGGGGCAGAGGACAGCCTTGTCCTTGTGGAAGACCAGATAAGGAGACGCCACTGAAAGCACCTGGAGCTCACTGATCCTTCTGGCAGAGGTGATAGCCACCAAGAAGGTGGTCTTCCGTGACAGGTTTGACATATCACACCTGTGCTTGGTTTGGAACGGCTTGCCTATAAGCATCGCCAAAACCAGCAACAAGTCCCATAGTGGTGGAGGTTCATGCGCTGGTGAGGACAGGTGAACAAAGACGTTAAAAAAGTGCCTGACCACCGTCTCCTGCACCATCGTCGGCATACCAGCCCACACCTGGTATGCAGAGATGGCTGCCAGGTGCACCTTGAGGGTCATCAACTGAAGGCCCAGCTGGGAGAGGGACCACAAGTAGTCCAGGATGCTAGCCACCAGGCAGGACAAGGGGTCCAGCTCCTTGCCCTGGCACCAAATGGAAAATCTCTTCCACTTGAAGGCGTAGCACTGGTGAGTCGACTCCTTCCAAGAGGCCTCAATGACATGGAGGACCTCATCAGAGAGACCCAAAGCCTGGAACGCTAGCCATTCAGGAACCAGACTGTCAGGTGCAGGGACTGAAGGTCCAGGTGAAATACCTTCCCCTGAGAGCAGGTTCAGGCAGAGAGGCAGACACCATGGAGGCCTGCTGCTGAGGCAAATGAGGTTGGGGTACCAGAACTGGCACAGCCAGTTTGGAGCCACTAGGATCACCTGTGCCTTGTCCTTACACACCTTGATCAGCACCTTGTGGATCAGGGGAACGAGAGGGAAGGCATACATGAGGCCTGGGGTTTAGGGCCTTATGAATGCATCACCCAACAGTGTCCCACACTGAGGGGGCGGGCACAAAAGAGCTTCAGCTTTGCGTTCTTCCGGGAGGCAAATAGGTCAGCCTGGGGAGTGCCCTACTGGGCGAACAGATGGTCGACTACATCCTTATGAAGGGACCACTCATGAGACACCTTGCCCACTTGGCTGGGGGCATCTGCCAGCTGGTTGGATGTGCCGACCACATGAATCACCAGAAGGTCAGCACCCAGGCTACAAATGAGGGTCCAGATGCGGAGAGCTTCCCAACACAACGGGAGGGAATGCACCATGCCCTGCTTGTTGAGGTACTACATGGTCGTTGTGTTGTCCGTCTGGACCTGGACAACCTGACCCTGAACATGTGGAGCGAATGCTGTCAGAGCCAGATGCATGGCATGGAGCTCCAGTGGGTTGATGTGACATTGGGACTCCTGGGGGGTCCAGAGCCCATGTACTCTGTGGTCCTCCAGGTGGGCACCCCAGCCCAGCAGAGAGGCATCGGTCATGAGAATGACTGTTGGCTCTGGGCGAACAAATGGAACTCCTTCCTGGAGATAGGCCGGGACCAGCCACCACTGGACGGCATCCCACATTTGCAGTGTCACCGTGACCGGCTGGTTGAGGTGACTGCGGCACTGAGACCACTGCCAGGCCAGCCCCCACTGCAGGGAGTGCATCCTCCAGTGGCCCCAGTGGACCACACTGGTGCAAGCCACCATGTATCCCAGGAGGCACAGGAAGTCCCAGACAGGGCGCAACTGCCCAACCCAAAATGATTGGGCAAAGGAGGTAAGATCCTCCACCCTGCCCACTGGGAGTCAGGCACTGGCTCGACGGGAGTTGAACTCCACCCCAGTGAACTGAATCATCTGCAAAGGACTGAGTTCCAGCTTAGCCTCATTGACTAGGAGGAAGAGGGCTGAGCAGGCCTGGAGGGTCAGATCCCTGAACTGTTCCACTTCTGCTCTGGAGGAAATGGCGATCAGCCAGTCATCCAGGTACGGATACAGCTGAGCTCCTCAGCACCGCAGGAATGCTGCCACCACTGCAGTGCACTTGGTGAAGACCCTGGCGGCCGAGGAGAGGCTGAACAATAAGGCCTGGAACTCATACAGGGTCCCTTTCGGAGTGGAACTGCAGGAACTGCCGGTTGGATGGACGGATGGAGACATGAAAGAAGGTGTCCTGAAGGTCCATGGAACAGAACCACATGTCCTGCTCCAGAGACAGAATGATCTGATTGAGTGACCGTCTGGAATTTGCACAACCAAAGAAAATGGTTGAGGTCATGCAGATCAGTATGGGGCACCAGCCCCCCATATGTTTCAGAACCAGAAAGTATTTGGAGACAAACCACAGAACAGCTGGGGCATCCTGGACATGAACCACTGCCCCCTTCTGAAGGAGCTGGGTGATGTCCTCCTGAAGGGTGGGCAACATGTCGATGGACACCACATGCTCCCATGGGGCATGGGCTCGGCTGGCAGGAGAGCCTTGAACTCCAGAGGCAGACCCCAGATGACCATCTCAAGCACTCACCTGTCCGAGGTAATAACGAACCATGTGGAAGCAAAGTGGCAGAGCCGGACCCCCATGGGAGGTCCCAGATAGGACAGGATGAGTGGGAGGAAGGCACCTCCCAACCCATCACTGTGCAGGCTTGGAAGTGGCAGCAAGGCCATCTGAGGAGGCAGCAGACCCTTGCCCACCAGACTTCTTGGCGGTGGAAGAGGATTGCTTTGGGTGAGACTGCCAGGTCTGCTGTTGCCCTGAAGGGGCTGAGGTAGTCTGGCCACAGGAGCAGAGTAGGGCTAAAACTGAAAGGGTTTTTTCTTAATTTTCTGGCCCTTAACATCCTTCTGCACAGATGTGATGGAGTCCAGGGTGGCAGTGGACTTCTCAATACAGGTGAGATGGCCATCCATACCAGAGCCGAACAAGTCGGTGACCAAAAAGGGAACATCTGCCAACTTGTGCTGGGTATCGGCTGTAAAAGTCAAAATCTGCAACCACACCCTGCGGCACATAGCCACTGCTGAGGTGACGGACCTGATACATGAATCATCAATGTCCAGAGCCATCTGGAGCTGCTGTTTAGCCACAGTGTGGCCTTAGTCATGGACCAGCTTGACCAGCAGCTGCAGGTCAGCTGGGAGCTGAGGGATAACCTGATCCATGGTACCCAGCAAGGCATGGGCAAAGTTTGTCATCATAATGGCCAGACTAGCCTGCCGAGGGACGAGGCTGCATAGACCTTCTTGGCCACATGGTCCAATTTCCTGAACTCCTTGTCGGGAGGTTTATTGACATCCCCGACATTAACCATGTGCTAAAAGACTGAGTGGGCGACCAGCCCTTCGGTCAAAGGGTGGTCAGTAAACCCGGACAGGGACCCACTGGGGACCGCATATTTGCAGACCATATAGGCCGATGGTGTAGAGCAGGAGGCAGGTCACTGCTACATCTCCAGAGTGAGGCCAAGAATGGCCTCCATGACAGGGAAGGTGACCCCTGGTGAGTCGTCCCTGTCCAAGATCTCTGTCAAGGGTTACTTCGCCCACTTCTGGGCATGCTCCAGCTGGATCCCCATAGATTCTGAGATCAAGCGGAGCAGGGCCCCAAAGGAAGTAGGCCCTGCTCTGCCTAAGATCCTCTCTGGACTCATGGTTGAAGCCTGGGGTCTGGTGTGAATGCACCATATTCCAGCTGATGATGCAGGGTTCATCGGCGTGAGTCACTGTGACTGACAGCTGACAGGGAAGCTGAGTGTACCCAGACTTAGGCAGCTCCTCCTTGGCCATGGAGGCAGGGGCCCACCATAATGAGCAGAGATGCTGTGTTGGCCCCCGGGCCGGGGCTGAGGTCAGGGTTGCAGTGGCCATGGGAGCACTGGAGAAGGCTGAGGAATAGGTATTGGCCTGTTGCCAGTGCCAAGAAGCAATTGTTGCCATATGAACTCTTCATAATGGCGCTGCATCTTACAGCAGAGCCGATCTTCTCCCCAAGAGGAAGAAGAAGAGTACCGGTGGTGTCTCTTAGTCGAGTGTCGAGAGCAGGATCGACAGACACATTGGGAACCACTCGACTTTGAGCTGTGAGACCTCGATCTGAACCTTGCCCCAGGGAACCGGATGGTGAGGGGAGGCAGGGACAGGTGAGGAATGCCAGGGATCCCCTGAAAGGTTGGGCTCCTGGGGAGAAGGGTCTGGATTAGTGTGCTGGTCCAGCCAACCCTAGGAGATCTAGCAAGACTGGGGTCCTGGAGAGGGAATACTTCCCCTTGTCCAATGACAATGGGTCAACCAAGGCAAGAAAAATCTTGATTGGCTGGTCGGCCTACGTCTCCACCAACAAGCCCAACTGGGACTTTGTGGGGCCAGCAGCCTGGACAGAAGTGTTGGCCAAAGCCAATGGCTTGACAGCAGTTGAGCTAGCAGAAACAAGGAGCTGTTGCTAGCCTTGCTTGTAGAGCAGAAAGCAGCTAACTGAAAGAAGCTACATTTTCTTATTAATTTAAAACGTATATCTCAGCAGGAGTCCGTGTCTGTTAAGATTAAGTAGACAGATAACTTTATTAGAAGTAGAAGGGGTCTTATTTAGGGTTAAAAGAAAGAAAGGCAGTGTGAGTTCTGTACAGTGAAGGGTACTGTATCAGCTGACTTTGCTAAACCAGTAGGAGGAAAGAGAGCTTACCTGGGGGTGTGGTTTAGACACTATAAAAGCAGGTGAGTCAAATTACAACTTCCTGTTGCTAGCCTTTTTTCTTACTAATTGCCCTCCATCCCACCCCTCCACCCAAAGCCAGTTCTGCTTTTATAGCCACTGGATTTGACTGTCAACAGGAACGTCCTGTTTGGCAGTAGGAAGGAAAGGATCATAGAGAAACATTGGTTTTGTCAACCCTAAAGTAAAAAAAGTAGCTCACTCTCCCCCCCAGCTGCTGGTGGTCTGATATTGAGCAAGGAAGAAGGAGGCTACTGAAGAAGATAGGAAGTTGCTGTCCCAAAACAAGAAGGGTGAGAGTTGTAAGGAGAGGAGAGAATAAGCATCCTGAGAAACAGTAGAGAGGACACAAAATAAGACATGATAGGAGTGGTGCAGTGCAATGGCTGTGGAGCGGCAGTTTTCCGGGAGACATTCTGGAGGCTGCGATGCTGCCCTATTTGCAGGCACCTCTCTGGTCTGAGAGAGGAGGTTGCCTGTCTCCAGGCTGACCTGGCTAGGATTCGTGAAACCTCCTCCCCCACCCAGGGACCACCAGGGCCAATGCCACTACCTCAGAGGTTGCCAAGAAAGAGGAGAGGCTGGACCAGGGTGGGCTCAAGGAGGGAGAGGGTGGTGGAACAGAGTTGCATCCCTCCAGCTGTACCTCTCCACAATTCATTCGCTCTTCTGGTGGATAGTGGTTCCTCTATGGAGGCACCTGCAGTGGAGACCAAGGAGGATGCTGGGAACCTTCACAAAGAAGACCCACAGGAGGGTGGCATGGGACCCCACAGGGGAAGGAAACAACTCCTGGTGGGGGACTCAATCATTAGGGGGGTAGAAATGGGGGAGGAAGGGGAGAGGGAGGTAAGGTGCCTTCCTGGTGCCATGGCTTGGAGGGACAGGAAGCGAATCCTCAGGATCATGGGAGGAGCTGCACGAGGGAGGGAGCTGGATGTCATTGTCCACCTAGGGACAAATGACCTGGCTAGGAATGGGATCAGAGCAGTGCAAGAGGAGTTTGTAGAGTTGGGAAGGGGCCTTAGACAAGTAGCGCATACGGTAACCTTCTCGGAGGTGCTGCCTGTCTATAGCAAGGGAGATGCTAGGGCACTTCTCACCAGGGAATTCAATGAGTGGTTGAAAAACTGGTGTGGAGCTCAGGGTTTTGGCTTCATTGGGGACTGGGGAGCCACCTGGAGGGATGCAGACCTATACTGGTGCGATGGTCTGCATCTGTCCAGGGGGGGAACCAGGATCCTAGGTGAGAGGTTTAAATGCTTCATTGGCGCATTTAAACTAGCCAAGTGGGGAGGCACTGAAAAGGAGCAGGGAAATCCCAGCCTCCTCCACCAAAACATGGTGATTAGTGAGGTAAACACCAAGGTACAGAAGTTATTAGGGAGCAGAACAGATTTAAATGTAAAAAAAGGCAAAGGCAGTAAGGACAGAAATGGGCTGAAAGGGGTAAGGCTATCAAAAGTGGAGGGTGATGAGTACCAATCCTGTAGTCTGTGTAACAAGCTCCCTGAACTAGTGGCCTTGATGGAAGAGGTTGCCTGGATATTGTGGCAGTCACAGAAACATGGTACACAGAGAACCATGACTGGGATGTCAACATACCAGGATACACAATCTACAGGAGGGACAGGGAGAGTAAAAGGAGGAGGAGTAGCTCTATGTAAAGGAAGGGATCAAAGCAACAGAACTAAAAAGTAAACAGGGAGCAGATGAGGCACTTTGGGTCACCCTGGAGACCGGAAATGGCACCACAATCCGCATGGGGGTTGTATACAGACCCCCATCTCAGGGGAAGGTAATGGACAAGGAAATGATTGAAGGCTTTATTAGAATGGCAGAAAAAGGGGAGATATTGTTGATGGGGGACCTGAATATGCCAGATGTTAACTGGAGCACCTTTGCTGTGGCACATCCAAGAGCAGGGTCATTCTTGATGCCCTACAGCGGGTGGCTCTCAGACAGCTAGTATTGGAACCCACTCAGGAGGGAGCAATCTTAGACCTGGTACTTTCAAATGGGGATGGAGAAAGAATCTCAGATTTAGAAGTGGGTAGCCATCTGGGAACAAGCGACCACCAAACAGTGTGGTTCACGGTAAACACAGCCATACAATCAAGCCATACAAAAGCAAGAGTACTAGACTTTAGGAGGGCCGACTTTGGGAAAATGAGAGAGTACCTCAGAAAAGCACTAGCAAACAGGCAAGAAGGAGGGGTGGAGGAACAATGGGGAGTGATCAAAACAGCCATCACAGAGGCTACAAGCCTTTGTGTAAAGCAAATCAATAAAACACAATGAAGGAAAAAAATGCTATGGTTCACAAAAGAGGTGGCAGGGAAGGTTAAGGAGAAAAGGACAGCATTCAGGAAATATAAATAAACACAGAAGGAGCAGGACAGAGAACTTTATCAGTTAAAGCAGAAAGAGGCTGGGAAGGCAGTCAGAATGGCAAAGGCCCAAACTGAGGAAAGGATAGCCAATTCTGTTACGAAGGGGAATAAGACCTTTTATAGGTACATTAGGGAGCGAAGAAAGACCAAAGGAGGAATACTGAAGCTTAATAAAGGGGAGGGAATGTGGGTAGAGGGTGACAGTGAAAAAGCAGGGATACTGAACGAATATTTCTGCTCAGTATTCACAAAGGAAGAGGAGGGGGAGTTACCTAAACCAAACAAGAGAAACATTCTGAAGACGGGGGTCGATACCAGTCCATTTACAGAAGAAAGGGTTGTGAAAGAACTAATAAAATTGAAGGTGGACAAAGCAATGGGGCCTGATGGATTCACCCAAGAATTCTAAAGGAACTAAGGTAGAACTAGTGACACTGCTGACTACTCTCTTTAACAAATCATGGGAGGATGGGGTGGTACTGAGGACTGGAGGAGGGCAGATGTGATTCCTCTTCACAAAAGTGGGAGCAGGACAGAGACAGGAAACTACAGACCAGTTAGTTTGACCTCAGTGGTAGGGAAAATGATGGAATCACTTCTGAAGGAAAGAATTATTGAGTACCTAGAAGCCAGTGGGGCACAGGACCCAAGCAGCATGGATTCACGATGGGAAGGTCGTGTCAGACGAATCTAATAGATTTTTTGACTGGGTGACCAAAGTAGTAGACCAGGGAGGGCCTGGACATGGCTACCTAGATTTTAGCAAGGCATTTGATACAGTCCCACACAAAAGATTAATACACAAGATAGCCAGCCTTGGAGTGGGTCCCAAGGTGGTAGCCTGGATAAAAATTGGCTAGACAACAGGACGCAAAGGTAGTAGTAAATGGAGTACACAGTGAAGAAAGGAGGGTTATGAGTGGGATACCGAGGGTTCAGTACTGGGACCGGTCCTTTTAATGTCTTTATAAGTGACATTGCAGAGGAACTGGAAGGAAAAGTATGTCTCTTTGCAGATGACACAAAGATCTGCAACAGGGTTGATACACAAGATGGAGTGGAAAGGATGAGAAGGACTTGGCAAGGTTGGAGGAATGGTCAAATGTATGGCAGCTCAGATTCAATGCAAAGAAGTGCAAGGTAATGCACATGGGAAACAAAACCAGGGAAGCGTACACAATGGGGGTGAGATACTGACAACAGTAAAACAGAAAGGGACCTGAGGGTATTATATCAGATGACCTAAAGGTGGGCAAGCAATGTGAGAAGGCAGTAAGGAAGGCTGGGGGATACTGGGATGCATAGGAAGAGGCATCAATAGTAGAAAACAGGAAGTTGTTATCCCTCTGTACAGACAGTTGGTGAGACCCCATCTGGAGTACTGTGTGCAGTTCTGGAGACCCCATCTCCGTAAGACATAGACAGAGTGGAGGCTGTCCAGAGGAGGGCAACCAAAATGGTGCAGGGTCTGCACCAGAAGACATACGAAGAAAGACTAAAGGAGCTTAATATGTATACTCTTGAGGAAAGACGGGAGAGAGGGACATGATAGAAACTTTCAAGTACCTCAAGGAAATAACAAAGTCCAAGAGGTAGCATCTTCCAGAAAAGAGATGTGCAAGAACAAGGGGCACAATTTGAAGATGGGGGTGGCTCAGGGGTAATGTGAGGAAGTATTTTTTCACTGAGAGGGTTGTCGATGCATGGAACAGCCTCCCTGAGGAGGTCGTGGAGTCAAGAACAGTGGAGGACTTCAAGAATGCATGGGACGGGCATAAGGCAGTCCTAGTGGGGGGTAAGAGGAAGTAAGCTGTTGGTTAACTAGAATCTGCAGCTTATCTGTTAGGTAGGAAAATGGGCAGACTAGGTGGGCCAAGCGGTCCTTATCTGCCGTCAAATTCTATGTTTCTATGTTTCTAACCACAGGCCCGAGAGCGCTCACGGTCCCATGACCTGTGATGGGACTTCTTACTCTTGGAGTCCCATTTAGAAGATTTAGACCCCCAGGAAAGGTCCTCCCCAAGAATCAGAAGGGATTGACACAGGTTCCAGAACACCCTGGTAAATGAGGCATCCATACCCACCGGAATCAGGGAGGACACAGGGAAGCGCCTGCTGTGGCCTGGGGCATGGCCTCCTCAAAGGCAGCATAGCCAAGCCTGCAGCTGCAGAAACTACCGTATGGGCATCCTTGGATTTAACAAGAGAGTCCTATTAGTCCAGATGGCCCAGGAGGAGGAGAGCATGGCAATCTTTCAAGGTGGACGGATGAAGGGTACGGCACGGGCTGTAAGCCTGCAGGTCATGGTGCAGACCCAGGCAGTAGATGCATGTGGTGTGTGGTTCTGTGAGCAACATTTTCTAGCAGCAGGACCACCGTTTAACACCAGGGCTTGATTTCAGGTCACCCGATTCCATAACACAAGTAGAAAAGTCAAAAAGCTTGAAGATGAAAATATTGTTTGAAAAGTTAGTGCCTACACCTATTGCGGAGCAGCAATGGAGGTAACCTGATGCTTCCAGCAGAAAGAAAGATCTGACACCGGGGATGGAGTCAAGGAGGATACCACCTGGGTGGGTGGGAAGAGTCAGCTTGAAGACCTTCTGGCCAGATTTAAAGGGGAAAGGAATTCTGCCAGAAGTGTGGATAGTACACCATATTCACATCCCTACTATTAAAGTATGAACAACCGGTGCAGTGTAATAGCAGTGGGAAAGTAGTAATAGTAGTGATATATTTTATTCATGATTTGCAAATAAATAAGGATTGCCCAATTGAACAATGCTGATTTTCAGTGGAGTCCTTAGAGCAGTATTGTTACAAAGTGCGCAGTCATAAACAGTATACAATATACAGTAAGACATATATCAAAAGTACAAAAAAGCATCAAACATGCAAAATATTATGACAGCACAATTATTGTAATACAATTATATGTTGTATACATATTTCCTTCACTCAGAGTGCTCAGCACAACAAGCTAAAAAAATAACTAAAAATTAATACTCTGATTTATAATAATTACTGTACATCTAAAAATTAATTAACATTATGACTAGACCATCAAATGGTCGTACCACTCACATCAATATCCGGGGCACCATGGCAAATATTTCTCTCCTGAATCAATTATCTTTTTCAGAATTTCTGTTTTTATATCAATCTTAAACTACAGGGGACAGCATTCCAAGCTTTTGAGCTTAAATCATAAAATGCTGATCTCCCTATATTAGTTTTCCGGTGGAGGTAGAATATATTCTACTCCTAGTGCTGATCTTAACCTTGACTTGCCTCAGTTCTAAATTATTCATTATGTAACCAGGGACCCTATCTTTATAGCATGACTACATAAAATTAACAAGATGCATATGTCTTTTCTCCTTCAGTCTTAACCAGCCACACTCTAAATATATTTGACAATGGTGAGTCCATCAGGGGGTGTTAAGGATGAAGTGGGCAAACCTGTTGTATGTCACATCCAGCTTTGCCAGCTCCTTCACCGATACCTCCCTAAAGAATAGGTCCTCATAATCAAGTACTGGTATGATCATGGAATTGACACACTTCTGTGATTCCTTTGGCAAACAGGTGTTAATTCCCTACAACATCCCCAGCTTCTTTCACAGGTTTGACATGGTTTTGTCTACATAAATGTCCCATTGACATCTTTCATCTAGCCAAATTCCTAAGTATGTATTGGATTGGACTTGTCCCAGCACTACACTTTCTTTTGTCACAATGGACAATGATGATTCCTAAGCCAAATTAGAATTACAGGCTCCTTGAAATAATAGGGTTTGAGTTTTGTTTTTTTAGCATTCAAGACTAATTTGTTCCTAGACAGAGAAAAAAAGCTGTATTTGATCAAATGTATTTTGTAAATTTAATTCTGTTTCGCAGAGATGGCTACAGTACATATTACAGTATCATGTAAATACAGGTGTGAGTTAAAATCAGAATTATGTAATGTGAAGACATTTATCTAGACATTAAATAACAAGTGTCGCAATGTTGATCCCTGAGGAACCCCTGAAATTATTTGTGCTGCATCTGAGATAAATCCTCCCATACTAACTATTTGCTGCTTTCTCCTAATATGATTTGTAAACAATTTCAAGGGGTGGGCGACAAACCCAGGGCCTCGAGCCTGGACAGGAGAGTGATGTGGTCCAGAGTATCAAAGGTTTTTGAAAGATCAATAAAGATTGCCCCACTGATGCTCTCCTGTCGAAGTCCTCCTGGATATCTCCCACCACCTTGATTAAGGCTGTAGTGGTACTGTGTTTTGGTACCTGGTCAAGAATGTGTATGTAGAATAGTGCGGTAAAAACTGTGCAAGCAAAACAGCGTAGGTGAAAACAGCTACAGGGAAAGTATAGTGCGGACATTGTATTGCTAGACATGTAGCTGTTTTCAGTCGGGCTGAGCGTACTGTACCTTTTGTGAATGTGTGCTGGTCTGTGGGCTGAGTCAGCATGCTGCCAGTGTGGTGTAGTGGTTATGGCAACAGGCTGTGAATGCCTGGGATGACCAGGAGACCCAGGTTCAAGTCTTCCTTCCACATCAGTTTTTTTTTGGGGGGGTGGTGTAGCATGTGTTTTCGAGTATGTTTGTATATTTTGAGGGGGTTGTGGGGAGCACAGTCCCCCCCCACATATAATTGTGGCACAAGCTGTGAATGAGTTGAAGTCCCCCCACAGCTGTGTATTTTTTCACTTTGTAATAGTGTGTCCCTCCCCACAACCTTGTCCCATTGACTTGTGTACCCCATCACCACAGTACAGAGTTCTGCTCCTTCAATTTTTTTTGTTTTGTCATTCCTTCTGTGGTGGGGTGCGCAGGGCTCTATGGTCATTTGAGCCATGTGTGTTTCACATGCTGTTTTTCCTGGTCCACTGTGTTTCCTGATACTGTTTTGCTTGCTCGGTTTTGTACCGTGCTATTTTTGTTTAGCTGTTTTGATTTAGTGCCAGCAATCCTCTCTAAGATTTTAGATACTTTTGAAAGCTTGGCTGGTAATTCCCTAAATTTAATTTATCTCCTGATTTATAAAGCAGAACTGCCTTATCTCTTTTCCAGAACATTAGAAATTCACTGGCATTCAGGGACATGTTAAAGATTTAAATTAAAGGCGCTAAGATTACAGGGTTGGCATAGTTCAATGGCAGAAACGAGATGTTATCCTGTCCTTCTGCCTTTGACACATTCATCAACTTTAATCTTACTAAATTTAAAGGTGTCCCTGAACACCCCTGAAGGGATGTGACTAACAGGATGCTGGACATTTGAGTCATTATCTTATTTAAGGATATTTGTCCCCATTTTTACAAAATAATTATTCAGTTCTGTTGCTGACTCTGGTCCCATTGAAATAAACTGTCCTTGTACCATAAATTGTTTAGGGAGTTCTGAGTTTGTCAGATTTTTTAATTTCTTCATGATTTTCCAAAATTATTTTGATTCTTTTTTGTTTACATTTCCAAACATTATTTTATAATACTCTTGTTTAGTTAATTCAATTTCTTTATTTAGTTTATTTACTTATTTTGCATACATCCTAGTACCCTGTTGTGGAAGGACAAGGGTAGGGAACAGGCGGTGCCAAGGATGGCCACCAAGATGCTTTAGGGTCACTGTGAGAAGCCTTATGAGAAGAGACTAAAAGACTTGGATGTGTACATGTTGGAGGTCGGGAGGGAGAGGTGTTACATGACAGCAACTTTGTATATGCGTGTCTACAATATATGGGATAAACAGGGTGGACTGCAGGAATTTGTTCACATTGAATATGTACACCGGCAAAAATGGACACCCTATGAAACTGGCAGGAGGGAGATTCAGAAAGGATGTCCGAAAGTATTTCTTTATGGAGAGAGTGGTAGAGAAGTGGAAAAAGTTGGCAAGGGAAGTAGTCTGCCCAAACTGAGGTAGAATTTAAGCACAGGTGGGACAGGCATCATATGGGGAATTTTAAAAATGGGTGGGGAGGGTGGTATGAGGGATGGGGTTTATAAGTGGCCACTAGGGTACCAGCAACATACAGAAGAAAGGAATGGGCAGACTGGATGTATCGTGAAGCCTTTTTCTGCTATTCAATTCCTGACCCCCTCCCAAGTGATGGTAGACTACATATTTTGAGTCAGACAATTGCATATTTGATTTATACATTAGTTTTCTAGTAATAAC
This sequence comes from Neoceratodus forsteri, assembly GCA_016271365.2. Classification (NCBI taxonomy): domain Eukaryota; kingdom Metazoa; phylum Chordata; order Ceratodontiformes; family Ceratodontidae; genus Neoceratodus; species Neoceratodus forsteri. Next base: position 1,685,783,420 of record CM057455.1, on the reverse strand, counting down.
TTTATTTATTTATTTATTTATTTAAATATACTAAGGTTCATAAGTGCATACATTTATTTTTATTTTAGTTAATCTTTGGTAACTGGGTAAAACTCAAGGGCATGAAATGCCCATTTTTATGGGTGACTCAGAAACAAAAACAGTACCAATATCAATATAGTGCAATGAAGTAAATTATTTACAACAAGAACAAGTAGAATTAATAAGACAATGCTGCTTCAAACACTTTTAAAAAAACATATAAAGAATTACAGGATGAAATATAACAAGGCAAATCATTCCCAGTTTAATGACCCAAAAGAGCCAGGGCCTCTGACTCAGTGAAAACCTATAACGGGGAGGTTCAATTTACCATTATTTACCGATCTGATAAAATAAGAATGAGAACAAAATGATACATAAGACATAAATAAAAAAGGTATTTCAGAAAACATAATCCATTTAAATGCTAACAATCCAAAATAATGTACCCTCTGTTCAAAAAGAAAACCAACCTAAGCCATTATACAAGGTGCAGTGAAGAGTAGTGAAAGAAGCAGAACTAGCAAATCTACAGACTGAGTGATGCAGTGTTTTCTCACATTCAAAAGTAGTAACAGTAGCAGAAGAGTAAATGGGAAGACAATCACATACTGGTAGCCATAAGGACTGAGCCAAAACCTTCCTTGAGTGCGCTAATAGACACTTACTTCATCTATACAACTGTCCTGATCTAGGATGTACATTTTTAACAACATAGCTAATATGAACTTGAGGTGTTTACCAATGTCAAGAAGATCATCTCCAGGCTGATATAACACTATATCATCTGCATACATGGTAATAAAAGTCAAAAACCAAAAAAATCCTGCACTTTGTTAATAGAATAAAATGACTGTTCACCACAGCCTTTCCATAAGATGCTTCATTTTATTTCAGGTGCCATGTGCAAGGCCCTGATGCGTTTGAACTGGGTTTCTTCATCAAGGGTCTTTGATGAAGGAACTTCGATTCAAATGCATCAGGGCCTTGCACATGGCACCCGAAATAAAATTAAGCACCTTATGGAAAGTCTATGGTGAGCAGTCCTTTTATTCTATTAATAGAGTGCGGGATTTTTTTGGTTTTTGATTGCAATACATATCCCTGCACTTGTTTCCATGTGCAACCTCTCTTTTTGCCTTTTCTATGGTAATAAAAGTATTTGTATCCTGAACAACAGTACATAAAGTATTCAGAAAAATACTACATAAAATAGGCCCCAAAATTGATCTCTGGGGGATGCCTGTATGTATATAAATTAAAGGGGAAACAACTGACCCAAAAGCAACAGATCGCTTTCTATTAGACAAATAATGTGGAAACCAGTTTATTACATTAACAGAAAAAACGAGATTCCCAAAGCAAGTAAGCAGGTGGCTGTGATTAACTAAATCAAATTATTTTTATAAATCAAGAAGCAGTGCACCTACCATACCTCCTGTGCTCAAGGTCCCGTGGAGAACATTTATGAACTCCAAAGTAGTCATCAGGGTACTATCATTTTTCCTGAAACCATGCTGATTTAGTGTTAATAAGTTCCTATAATCAAAATATTATTTTACTTGATCAACTATTGTACACTTCACTGCCTTGTACAGAGGGGCAAGCAGTAAGATAGGTCGATAATTCTTCGGAAGAGCATGGTCACCAGATTTAAATATTGAAAAAACAGACGCCTGCTTTCAGAGTTGTGGAATCACAGCATAAGATAGGGAGTGACTAAACAAAATGTTTACTGGCAAAATCATTAAATCAAAAACTTAGCCAGACAGGTATAAATCAGTCATATCAGCCCTCACACATGATCTAAGTTAATAATCATTGACATTACAAGTTACAAGTTTATGCAAAGACTAGATACAGTTGCCAGGTTGGTAAGTGGCCACCTTCCGGGTGCAGGTGGACAGACGAAGAGTTTTCAGACTTTTGAGCATAATATATAAACATCAAAAGTAAAAATGCACACCCCTCTGAGGTTACAGACCACCTCTCCCCATGGCAGGCTTCTCAGCCCAGTCCCCCACCACCACATGTCATTTATCTGGGTTCAGTCCAAAACATGCTCCAACAAGTTGTTTTTTTGAGGGTGGGGACCTAAAGGGGAAACCCAGCGGCTTCTAAAGCCTTCTCCAGTGGAGACCACATATTTTCACACTGTAGATCTGCTCTTTGCCCTGGACTGAGTACTGCAGTTGCTGCAACCTCATACATTCTGGTAGAGAAATACACCATTTTGCTAAGGAGAGCATTTCCATTCTCACCCACTCCTGAGCAAGGAGTTTCTTAGCTACTGCCACATCTGTTTGCCAGAGGGGGTGAGAGCACTGAGCATGCATACCTCCCCCAAGGGTGCAACCCAGAAGAATCACATCAGCCTGGCCACTCCCACACACACAGAGGTGCTGCAAATGCCAGTGCAGAGTTTGGGCACTACATGGGTGGCTGACTCTGAAAAACAGACCAGTTCCAAAGTATAGTGCACTTATAGAAACATAGAATTTGATGGCAGATAAGGACCACTTGGCCCACCTAGTCTGCCCATTTCCCTACCTAACGAATAAGCTGCAGATCCTAGTTAACCAACAGCCTACTTCCTCCTACCCCCCTCCCCTGAATTGCCTTATGTCTGTCCCATGCACTCAGGCAATGATGGGTCAAAAACAGGAATAGTACGAAGCTGAACATAACTTTATTAATTCATCAATTCAAACAGAAGAAAACAGCCTTGCAGTGTAATGAGCTTAGTCCCAAAGAGGAGTCTAAAAGTAGAAAGTCTGCTGCCGGTCCTGATCATAACAAGCCCTTCCCCCAGCACTTCAGCTCTTATGAGCCTTCGTCAGAGGGTGTTTAAATTGTTGAATTAATAAAGCTTTGTTCAGCCTCAGACTATTCCTGTTTGTGACCTGTCATTGCCCGAATACGCTACACTTTACATCAGCCTGGGCTTGCCTGGGTCCTCTTGGAATCTTTGCCAAAAGATTAACCACTCCTACCCGAAAAAGTGATACTTTGGGAAGCCCATGTGAGGCGAAGAAAACTGCCTTCCCTCACTTTGCACTTGGGGTGCCTATCTGTTTTGATGAAGTCAATCGTGTGAGCCAGAATGGCATATAATAGACCCTATGCAGAATCTTCAGTTTGAAGATTTAACTGTTTCTCTTTGACCTCAACTGCTGGCTTCAGTGCAGTACAAAGTATTTTGTGATGTCATCAGCATTGTGAAAGCCATTCTTTGGTTTAGTATTCCATTTTGATTATACTGCCCTTCAGGATACTGATTATAACAACACTTAACAGCAGTGTATTTTTGAGATCTTGCTGTTAGCATCATCATCAGCCAAGATATTACTTTCATACAACACCACTGATAATAAATATTCCCTGATATTTTGTTTATCATGCTATTTAACCTTCATATAAACATTTAACTAGAGGTTGGATATTGCACAGTCACTTTCCTTGACCTTTGCACAGAACAAGTCAGAAAGCAGCTACTGTGTCACAATGCAGCACTGAAGTCAGCAGTTCAAATCATAGAAAAACTGTAAAATCTTTACACAAAAAGCGGATTTTAAAAAGTTATAACTGATAAACTGATGTATAAATTGAACACATAGTGAGTTGACTCAAAATGCACAATTTTTCTCCACTTGTAAGGAGACAAGACTTTTATAATTCACTTGTGACTTTGCCACTCATGAGTTACGGTCTTGTCCCCTAATACTTAGAGGCAAATTGCATATTTTGAGTCAGGTCATTGTGTATTCTCCATTTACCTTGTAATTTTTACACCCCACTCTTGTTCTATGAATATATTTATACAATGACAATGCGAGTCAAACTTTACATATGAATGACTTGCAGTATTTTAGCCACTGAAGCATTCTAAATGAGACTACATCATTTACCTTCACTTTAGACAGGTCACAGAGGAACCCATAACCAGTGCAAGAGCAGCTTGAACAGTGCCTGATGACATGAAAACGGCATCTGCTATACTCAAAACAGAGCACTGAAATCAGACAGAAACGGTTACATCGTCATAAGACTCTCTAATTTAAAAAGTGCACAGGTTATACTACATAGCATAAACTGGACATATTATGGCCAGACTCAGAACAAGCCATTTATCATACCTTGTGGGGGTGCGGCAGGACTTACAAAATTTACTCATGGCTTTGCCACTCATGAATTATTTTCACTCCCCCTTGTGAAGATAAATGTCTTACTCTGAGTCATCTGACTGTGTGCCCCACATATATTTACAAAAATGGACTGGATTTGAAGCTTATAGTGGAAAACTATAGCTCCAAGACTGAAAAAGTGACTGACAGTGGGTCATATTGTCCAAATCCACAGGCGCAAGGCATTATTACCTACTGAGGTTCACATTTTTAGCCTGAGGGATAATATTTTCCCATTTGCCGAGAACTGCAAACTATGTTTTATTTAACCATTATTTTAATAACAGAGTTGTACAGCAGTTTGTGTAGCTCAAGTGCAGCTTTCTGTTCTTCATTTTTATGTTGGCCATTTTTATTAGGGGATAAAAATCATTAAGCAGTGCTCATTTGCCATGTTATCCCATTTGAGACACATCAAGTTACAAATGTAATCTACAGAAGTTAATAAGTTATCGCAAATAGTTATCACAGACATTAAGCATAAAGATCAGTACAGTTACCTCAGTGTGCAAGTAATACCATTTGATTCTGTTCTGAACAGCACTTGTCAAAAGGTGGGATGGAGTTTATGTGCCAAAGTTCTAATGATTTTTTTCAATGGAGTCTTGACATATGGAGACCAAAACTGGGGTTGAAGGGAATTCTGTAGGATGGGCATACAATAACTACAGGAGTGAACAGACCTCTGGGCTATAATTTAATGAATAGCCATTTCAGATAAGCTTGAATTTCCCAAAACTGCAACACTAGTCTAAAAATTATCCAATTATTCAAGTAGTCTGGGACCAGTACAAACACACTTTTAAAAGAAAAAAATGTTACTGCATTTTCTTGCGATTGGCGGCAGAGAGAAAGAGAGAGAACCTAGCTTTTTGTATAGCACACAGTGGTTAATTTCATTTGGGTAATCAAGAATCCATTTTGCCACACAATTGTGCAAGACGTCTAGTTTATAAAGGCCATCACAAGAAGCATAATCGGACAAGTCATCGTCAAAATCAAATAATGGGTAAATCAGAATCTGAACTATCTTATGCCATATTTCAGCCTCAAGGCAGTCAATTTTAATAACAACCCTACCCTGATGCCTATCCTCTTTATGAAGTTATCAATGTGACTGTTACCAGACCCAATAGAATCTATCCTGCACCCCCAAATATTTATATGACTCAACCTGTTCTATTAATCTAGCATCTAAAGACCAAATTGGCAGTTGGGGTTTTGGAGTAGCCCATACTTTAGCTGGTGAACCAAACAACATTTATTTAGTTTTACTAGAATTCAGTTTTACTTAAAATTTTCAAAAATATCTGTAATCCAGCAAACCCTGCTGTAGTTTATCCTGGTCTGATAAGAGGGACATGTTAGAAGTGTAAACCATTACATTGTTAGCATAAAGGAAATACTTTATACCTCCGACAATCTCCACCAAACCGCTTCTGTACATTATAAGTAAGAGCTGTCCAGTGACTGACTCTTATGGAATGCCCCAAGACATAGTTAATACCTGAGATTACTCACCATTTATCATCATTGTTTGCTAACAATTACTGAGATATGTAGTAAACCTTTCCATAGCTTCTATGCCTATCCTCAGTTCTGTTAGCCTTCTCAGCAGAATTTGATAGTCAACCATGTTGAAGGCCTTGGAGAGGTCAACAAAGATGGCTCCAGTAAACTGTCCAGAGTCCAGAGCAATGGTAACATCATCCAAGACTCTTGACACAGATGCCACTGTACTATGTAGCTTTTGAAAACTGGATTGATAAGTGCCCAAAAGGTTATTATGCTCTATGTAATGCTGCAATTGTTTAAATACAAGTCTTTCAAGTAACATTCATGGCTAGCGAGCAATTGGAAAATGTCTGCAAGTGGCCCCGCTATAACCCCTGCTATTTCTCATAGAATCACCGGGTGTAAGCTGCCAGGTGCCATAGATTTATCTAGGTTCAACCCTCTTTGTTTTTCCAACACCCTTTTCTTTGTTATCTGGACTGTTCCCCTAGAGTCCTTGCTCCCTCTCTTTCTAACACCACACTCTAGCAGTAACCCACACTCCTTAGTAAATACAGAACAAAAAAAATAATTGTTTGGTATTTCTGTCTTCCTCTTGTTCCCTTCTCCCACCCCTCCTTGCTCTTAAGTCTCACTATGCCCACTTTAACCATGTAATTCTCCTGGATATACTAGAGGAATGCCTTTTCCCCTTTCTTACCCCCATTGCCAGTCGGATCTCTGACTGTTTTGGCCTCTCTCTCTCTCCTTCCTGGTGATGTCTCTTGTTGCTTTCAGATACCTTACCCTGTCTTTCTCCCTTTGACTTCTCTCACACTTAGAAAATGTCCTCCTTTTGGCTCTTACTGCCACCTTTACATCGGCAGTGAACCACTTTGTTCCTCAGCCCTTTTTCTTTTAGATACCTTTGCAATTAAGCTGCCTGCTGCTTCCATCACTGCCTTTTCAAATGTTACCCACCTTTCTTCTGTGCCCTCTACCTTCACTATGTCCTTCATGCTTTTCTTGATTTTCCCCTCATTTTGCAGAAGTTTGCTTTTTTTGAAGTCCCATACCCTTATTCCTTTTGCCCTTTGCCTGATCCCACCTGGACCTCAGCATTACTGTCCTGTGGTCACTGGAACCTGGTAGTTCCAGGACTGCTACTTTTTGAATCCTCTCACTGTTGGTGAGCACCAGATCCAGCAGGACCTCTTACCTTGTTGGGCCCTGTACTAATTTCCCCAGGAATGTTGCGTAGCAGGCATCCACCAGAATCTGATTTTTAGTACTGTACAATCTGCAAATGGAACTTTCCATTCCACAACTGGCATACTGAAATCCCCAACTGCCACTGCTTACCCTAGACAGGTCACCCTCTTTAGAGTCTCTCCCAGTTCCTTGTCTTTCCCTTGATCCTAACCTGATGGTCTGTAGACAACCCTGATTTAGATTTGTTTTCACTTCCCTGTTGCTGCTAGTACCCACAGGGTTTCCAATTCACCTAACTCCCCACCGCCTTGCAGTCTATTTCTGTTGCTTTAATGCCTTATTTAACATACAGGCTAACCCGCCTCTCCTGTACTTTGCCCAGTCATTACTTATATTCTGGTATGGTCATGTCCCAGTCAGGCATCAGGGTTGCCCATGTCTCTGTTACCATCACCAGGTTATGTCCTCTTTCTCTGAACAGTGCCTGAAGTTCAGGGATTTTGTTGCCAAAACTCCTTACATTGGTACATATAATTTTCCAGCATTTGTTCCAATCCCCCATTTCCTTTTCCCTGAGATTGCTAGATCAGGCTGAGTTTATCACTGGAGCAGGCCAGCAAGGCCTCCCCAGCTGTGATATTTTGTCTGTTCCTTGCCACTCTGACTCACGTCCTTACTAGTTTAAATTATCTATATGTTATGCCCACCTTTTCCCTAGAAACCTCCTGCCCTCCTTGTTGGGGAGCAAGGGGTCCCTTTTGAAGGACATCCGAACCCTCCAAGTTGGGTCCCAGTCCCCAAGGAACCAAAATCCCTCCTCCCTGCACCAGACCTTTAGCCATGCATTGAACTGGAACACATGGAACTGTTACCTTTTGTTCAAGTATTGCCATGGTAATCCCTCTTAGAAGGTTACCGCTCCTGCTCTCCCCTTTGCTACCTTGCCCAGAGCATAGAAGTGTGCCTGCAAATTTTCCATGCTCTGTTTGCTCAGATCATTTGTGCCCACATGCACAATCATATCTGGCCTTTCCACCCTCTCCGCCATGAGTTCTACCACCTCACAATAAGGCTGTCCGCTTTTGTCCCAGGATAACAGCAGACCACCTATTTACCAATTGGAGTGAGACCTAGTTCCCTTCCAGTGCCCTTCACCATTGAGTCTCCAACAACTTGTACCTTTCTCTTGTCCCCCTTAGGACGTGACCCTCCCTCTGGTCTGTGGTTCTTATCTGTGCCCTCTGTGACACTGTACCCTGTTAGTAACTACTCGGACTATAAGTGGTGTACTATCCCAGTTAGGGTACTCCTATGTTTTCCTGCTCAGATTAACATTTTTAAACTGTAATTATATGCTACCCCAGTTAAGGAATCTCTAGGATATGCCTGCATGGTTTACATAGAAATGTAGAAGCATGGAACTTGACATCAGATAAGGATCGCTTGGTCCACCCAGTCTGTCTGTTTTTTCCACCTACATTATTACTGCAGACTGTACCCAATCTACAGCTCTTTCTTTCTCTCCCTTCCTTTCCACTATAATTCTTTTGTGCATATCCCATGCATTATTGAATCCCACCACTGTTTTCACCCCCACCACCTCTGCTGGAAAGCTGTTCCAGGAATCCTCCACTCTTTCTGTGAAGAAGTACTTCCTCGCATCTCTCCTGTATCTACCCCATCCAGCTTTTTAACGTGTCTTCTTTGTTCTTGGGCACCTTTTCTTCTGAAAAATACTTCCCTCCTGTACCTTATTTAACCACATGAGGTATTTAAAGGTCTCCATCATATACCCCTAGACTTCCTCTCTTCCAGGGTGTACATATTGAGGTCCTTTAGTCTCTGTTCATAGGTTTTTGATGCAGACCCTGAATCATTTTAGTTGCCCTCCTCTGGACCTTCTCTACTCCATGTCCTTCTGGAGATGTGGTCTCCAGAACTGGACACAGTACTCTAGTTGGGGTCTTACCAGCAATCTATACAAAGGCAACACCACCTTCCTCTTTCTGCAGGTGATACCCCTTCCTGTGTACCCCAGCATCCCACTAAGCCTCCTGACTGCCTTGTTGCACTGCCTGGCCACCTTTAGGTCATCCAATATAATTACCTCCAGTTCTCTTTCCTGCTTGGTAGTCACCAATTCCACTCCACCCATTTTGTACTCTGCCCCGGGTTTCTGTAACCTAAATGCATTACTTTGCACTTTTTCACATTGAAACCCAGCTGCCATACCGTTGACCACTTCTCTAGTTTTCTCAGGTCTCTGCTCATCCTTTCCACCGCCCCCCACCCCCACACCCCCACCCCAGAGTATCCACACCATTGCAGATTTCAGTGTCATCTGCAGAGAGGCTGACCTTCCCTTGCAGCTCTGCTGCAATGCCACTTATAAAGACATTAAAGATAACTGGTCCCAGCACTGATCCCTGAGGCATCCTGCTGGTCACCCTTCCCTCCTCAGAGTGAACTCTATTATTACCACCCTCTGTTGCCTGTGCCCGAACCAATTTCTTATCCAGTTTGCCACCTTTGGATCAACTCCTAAGGTACCCAGCTTGCTTACTAGCCTCCTATGTGGACCAGTGTTGAAAGCCTTATGGAAATGTAGGTCTACCACTCCACCCTGATTTTAATTGTTGGTCACCCACTCAAATAAATCTACCAGATTGATTTGACGTGACCTCCCCCCATGAATCCATGTTGTCCAGTGTCTTGTAACCCACTGGATTTGAAGATATTCAGCAATCCTTTACTTCAGCAGTGATTTCATTAACTTTATCACCATAGATGTCAGGCTAACTGGCCTACAAGGGCCAGCTTCTTCCCTGCCACCACTTTTGTGTAGTGGGACCACATCTGTCCTCCTCCAGTACTCCAGAACCACTCCTGTCTCCAGGGAGCTGTTAAATAGAATGGTCCGAGGTGCAGCCACTATTTCCTTGAGCTCCCTCAATACCCTCGGATGCACTCCATCTGGCCCCATTGCTTTGTCTGCCTTCAGATTAGTGAGTTCCTTCAGGACTCTCTCCTCCAAAAAAAGGCTAGTTCTCCAAAGCTTCTGTTACATTTTTGTGGCCCTCCCATTTTCCTTCCTCTGTAAACACTGAGTAAAAGGATTTTTTTCAAGACGCCTGCCTTTTCCTGGTCCCCCTCTGCACAGTCCCCCCTTGCCTTTTTAACCACACAGTCCCACCCCTGCTCTTCCTCTTTTCACATTCCTAAAAAATGTCTTATCCCCCTTCGTCACCACCTGGGCTATTCCCTATTCAGTTTGTGCCTTCATGCTCCTTACTACTTTCCCTGCTTCCCTCTGTTTCCCCGAATACCTGCATCTCCTTGTATCTTCTGAATGCTATTTTAGTTTGCCTCAGTCAGCTGCTCCCTTGTTCTGATAGCAAGAGCTAACTAAATGGGCGGAAAAAATACATGATTTAGAAATCATAACTACTGACATGTCAACAAGTTATCCCTGGGGGAATTTTTTTCCATTATATCCCTCATCTCTGCTCAGTATTTGTATAATATTGCATTTGCTGAAAATTCTCTTTTAAGGATCTACTCATGTCTGTACCTGTACCTAACCCCCTCTCTCACTCTCACCGTGCTACCTTCCTGTTCCCTATATTTCTGTGTACTGCCCCCTCCTGCTACTTTCCCCTCCCTTTCTCTCCTTTCTCTCTCTCTTTCTCCTACATACACAGTCCCCTCCACAACCCCTGATACTCATGGTGATCTCCCCTCCCATGTGTATACTATACCAAGGTATAATGAGTGGGTGGCCCCCTGTGCCTATATTTTCATTTTTGAAATTCAATTCTAATTCATTTAGAAGGTTATTGTCCTGCATTATATCATAGCACAGTAGTAGGTCACCCCTAATTATTCTTGTCTTAACTGACATCAGGTTTAATTTTTGGAGTTGGTCATCATGAGATAGCCCATTTAGGTTATAAATCATGTTTGTGGTCTGTGTCTGTTTTTTTTTTCTATTCTATCAGAACTTTTCTTTTTTATTGGACCCAAAACAAGGCTTCCGCAGTCTAGTAATGGTCTGACATATGATCTGTATAGTGGCATTGCCACCCTTTCATCTCTGCTTTTAAAGTTTCATTCAATTGTTCAAAGTACTTTTCTTTTGCCTTAGCCACTTGAGCATTACTGTGTATGTTGTACGCTAGTTTATTTGTTATTGTTATTCCTAGGGCCTTTTTCTCATTTGATTTTCTAAGTGGTAGTCCATTTGAAAAATAGGTTCCTTCATTATTGTAACACCCCAAAGGCATCACACAGCATTTGTCTTTATTAAAATTCATCCCCAAAAAGTTTGCCCATTTAACTATATTGTTTAAATCTGTTTGAAGTCTGGCTCTGTCTTGCTCATTGTTTATGATACATGCCAGTTTAGTGTCAATCTGTTACCCTAGCAACATTTTTGTTTCTGTTAACTATACTTATTTTGTACAGTAGATAATCATATTTATTTAATTCTTCAATCAATTGTACTGTTTTAAAACTATGTGTTTATTAGCTTTTGAAACAAACTGTTCAACCAGAGTCACACTGAGGAAACAGTAAAAAGAATAAGTCCAGTACAATATTACCAAAAGCTAATAAGGTGCAGCTAGTCTGTTAAGGATCCCACCAAGACCAAAGCATTTGTCCTTCATATCAATTTGCAGGTTGCACAGTACTTAAAAAAGGCAGTTTTGGCCACAAGAAATGTCCCTAATGTTGTGACTTCCTTAATAGACAGTGTACTTAATAGACCGGTTTCACTGTGTTATGAAATTTGGGGGAAAATGCAATACTGTATATGTAGCAACTTTGATGTAATTTTTTTTTATATATATTTATGTGCTTAATTTCTATTATTAGTAGACCTCTTGTCAGTATTTCAGCTGAAATAGAAACTTTTTGATAAAGTTAGCTCCCAGAGACATGCCAGGTCAGAGATACGCCAGAGGACCCTGGAGAGTAATACAAATTTATTGGGCCAGTTAAACATCCCTTTCATGTTTCGTGAAGGGATTGGACTAAGAAGTGGAGGAGAGTTGGCCCTACTGGGCCAGATAAGACTCGGGATAAGAAACAGATGTCTTTGTATATACCAAGTCCGAGGGCCAGATCAAACCAGTTTTTATGAGGACCCGGCTCTCCAGATACAAAGAATGTTGAATCTGTGATGTCAGAGTGACATGCTGAATGATGTGTCATGGGGGGAGCTGGAGGGTCTTAAGGTCCAGCAGAGCCTGAAAGAATCAGGTTTGGGACTACAAATGAGCTACCATCTAAGGGTTCAATTCTGCCCTGATTCACCAGAGTGTCCTGTGGCAAGCCATTCTTTCTTTCTTTCTTGAGAGACAGAGAGAGATAGAGAGAAATAAGTTTTCTATGTGTGTAACCTACTTTTCAAACAAGTTCTTTTCATTTCTACAGACTTACTGCCCCCTGTAGTCTGTGTGTGTAGTATCCTGTATTATCTCTGCAAGTACCTGGAAGTTTTAATATATTATATTTTTATATACTTCACGTTTCTATGACTGAGTCCTTTGAGATACAGCTAACTCATATATAACCGACAAAACTGTGTTTCTGCCTCTGAAGAGAAGGCTGCCATTACCATATTTCATTTCTAAGGTAAGGTGTTCTCAGCTGTGACAGAGAGGGATGAGTCATGTGTCCTTGAGCAAAGAGTGCTGTACTGTGTGTGCTGTAGCTTTGGAGGGATTTAGACCTGGAGACTCCCCCAAAAGAGTGTCTGAGCTAAGTGGTGACAGCTACTGATTACCCTTGCAGGAATCTGAAGGGTTCAAAAAAGCTTGTGATGCTGACAGACTGAGGCTGGAACAGTCCAGTTTGCCACATTATAGTGTAAAAGAGATGCAGTAAAATACAGCCTACAGAGTGTGTCTATTATTCCATAAGTGCAGTAACAATGTGCTCCTTTGCCCTTAATATGGAGGATTTATGTAATTCTATATGAAAGAAACACAGTTCACTGTATACAAAACACAAATATCTCAAGGGCATCAATAAATAAATCCAGTGCTTCGGAGTCCCTCCCAGTTCCCATTTGTAAATACAAAAAACAGTACTAACTTTTACATTTTGTAACCTTGAACTGAAATTACAAATCCATTTTCAAGCTCACAGACTCAGTGCTCAAGGGGTGGACCACAGGCTACTCACCTGCATGGTTTTTGTTGACCTAGCCTAGGCATTCAGCATTCTCTCCCACCCTCTCGTACTTGACAATCTTGCAGGTGCTGGACTCTCTGAGTTATCGGTCATCTGTTTCCACTCTTACTCATCTTAATAGGTACAAATCTGTCAAAGAAGTGATGCCCTTCACTTCCCCATCACTATTTGTGTCCACCAGGGCACTGCAATTGGTCCTATCCTGTTTTCCAGATTTCTAAATGACATCCCATCAGTCTGTGTTTCTGTGAGCATCCTCATGTACAGGATGCATATGACAGAATTTTTTTTTGCCTCAGGTGCCTCAGTCCCCAAGCTGGAAATGACCCTTTGGCATGATTTTGACATATTCAATGCTGCAGTGTGTAATACTTATCAAAGAACTGGCAGAAATATTTCTGCCACAACTTGCAGACAGGTTTGACAGCATTAGATCAGACATGCAAATTAGTATGGTAGCACTGCTGGGTCCCAGATATAACAAATTCTAGCCAAAGCCGATAGGGCTGTGAAGAGCTACCAAATGATCAAAGTTACTTTCTTGTTGGTGCCATGTAGTGCTGTTTAGTCACAATCATCAAAAACTGGCATGCTGCTAATTCAGTCCTCTTGAATTTATTTAGTCAGAGTACGTGATGCTGTGTGTGTGTGTGTGTGTGTGTGTGTGTGTGTGTGTGCCCCATAGAAATGAGATAGCCCACAGACTGCAGCTGCACTGTCTGAAATCTGACACTGTAGTCTGACTTTCCGAGGTTCAGTAAATTCCAGACAACATATAATGAGTTAACCCCTAGGTTGCTGAAAGAAATAGAATAAATCTATTAGGCTGAGCTGGACAGATGATAGAAACAGCAGTTTAAAAAGTTTGTTTTTTTGTTAATGTCTTGAGAAGTTCCGAGGTACAATACAGTAGCATCCACCCCCTTCAGATGCCTTTAACATAGAGCAGCAAATAGCAAAAATCAGAGGGGGATTGCACTATTTTGCAGCTGTGGAGTAATACTTCCAAATGTCCAAAAAGGGAGTTCCACGATTAGCCGGTTTACAGCTACAATCTGATCCCAGTAGTGCTGTAGGCTCTGCCCACAGCCCTAAAAATGTGTTAATTCCCTATGCATGCATAGACTATAGCAAACATAAACTGTGGGGTACGCTTATGATGGAGCAGCAAAGACAGCTTGAAACAAGCATTTGTCAATGCCGAATGTTCACCACGCTTGCATTGCTGTTGTACTGGGTCTTGCTTGTACATTTTTGCTATATATTTTCCCAGGATAGACCTGAAGAGATGCAATATCTCATTTTCAGTGGTGTCCTACTTTTACACATTTTTAGCTTGTATGTTCCCAGGATAAGAGCTAAAAAGCAATATCTAATTTTCAGTGGGCACCCACATTTTGACCTCAAATTTCCAACAATCTTTTTATGACCTGATGTTATAATCAAGACAGGTGGAATTTTTTAAAATGCTATCTGAAAGAGCAGCTGTGAGGTCATTATTGCAATTGTAAGTCTAATCGTATTACATACAGGGAAATAATTTTTTTTAAAAGAGTTTAAAAACCTGCATGCCACTCTGATCTGTACTGGGCATTTCTAAGGGATTAACTTCTGATACAGCAGCCAGTCAAGACTGTGAGTTTGTTTCATGGATAATTAATTAGATTTATTAATATTAATTGCTGGCCTCAAGGCTGTTTTACCTATAGATAGATACATAGATACTTAGACATTGTCAGCAGAAAAAGACTTACCAGCCCATTCAGTCTGCCCACCCTACCTCACTACATTCTTCTGATCCTAGTAGCATCCCACCCTCTAGTTGTAGGACCCCCCCCTTTTCTGACTAAGCCACTATGCCTGTCCCATTCTCATTTAACCCTTACCACTTCTTCTGGAAACAGAATTTGTCGGCTGATAAGGACCACTTGCCCCACTCAACCTCCCCAGACATTCCCTGCCTATTCTGTCTCCACAGACTCTAACTGGTCTCTGGCGACCCACCCTCCCCCACTTATTTACCAGCATTCCCCTTTGATGATCTCATGCATGCTTACAACCCCTCCAGTGTTTTCACCCCTTCTGCCTCTAGTGACAGGTTGTTCCAGGCATCCACCACTCTTTCAGTGAAGTAGTATTTCCTCATGTCCAACCTATATTCCCCCCTTCTAGCTTTGTTGCACGCCCTCTTGTTCTGTTGTACTTCCTCATTTGAAACAGGTTCCCCACATGTACCCTGTTCACCCCAGTGAGGTACTTGTAGGTCTCTATCACATCCCCCCTCCCTCATCTCTTCCAGGGTGTACATGCTGAGATCCTTCAGTCTCTCCTCGTATGGTTTCTCATGCAATTCCTGCACCATTTTATTATTTTTTTTTTATATATATATATTCATTACACTTTTTGCCCCCACTCCTAACTGTCATTAATCAGCCCTGGTCACGGTGCCCCAGTGGCTTCCACCTCCTGATAAGCCCCTCGCTCTCCCGGTCACCCCTGGCATACCCCCCAGGGGTTGGGGCCATGGCACCGCTGCGGGAACCGGTGCCTCAGGAACGTATCTGGTTGGGAAAGCACTTGGCCAGGAGGCTAATCGAAGTCCGGGGCAGGGCATCATGGAGACAGCCTAGGGTGGAGGGATTTCATCCCTGTAGGCTGGGGCGGAGATGTGCAATGATGCCAGCATCTGTCCCACCCCAGATAACCCTTGACCTTGCGTCGCGCAGAGCGACAAACCTAGCCTCTGCTAGGTGTCACTCCTGCACCGAGCACAGAACCCCTCCTCCCCCTGGAGAAGGAGAGCGGTTCTGAGGATGCTTGATCCTTCTCCCCCCGGCCGGCCCTCCAATGACCCAGGCTTGTTCCCGAACCCGAGTTGCTGGCGTCACAAGACTCCTGTACCAGTTTAGTTGCTGTCCTCTGGACTGCTTCTACCCTGTCTATGTCCTTCCTGAGATGAGAACTGAACACAATATTCCAGGTCAACCTCAACGCTCTAGAAACATTAACATTCACCAGGCAAGGACAGGCCAGGACATCATGCTTTGCTGATCAAAAGGATTTATTCATCACCACCATGCTTCTACATTCACTGAAATTCCATGTCAGCAAAACGGCATATTTGTAGACTCCAAAGTATCCTGCAGTGCTGTACTCCCATGTTCAGTATCCCCTAGCCCCAGCACTATGACTCTTTGCTAGAGTCTTCATCAGGATGTGTCCTGATCCTTCTCTGCACAGTTATCATCCACCAACCTCCTTATTCTCACTATCTCTCCCCTTGCCTTCCTCTTCTCAATTATGTACCTCAAGAATGTCTTGTGTCCTTCTGCCACCCCGTGGCTATCCTTACCTCTGTTTGCACTTTTGCTTGCCTCACTGGCCTCCGTGCTTCCCTCTGTTTTTATCTGGTACTTCTCCCTATCCTCCTCCCTCTTGTGTTTCTTTGCACCTCCTGAACACCAAACAGTTTTCCTGCTCTTTCATGGCCACCTCCCTAAAGTATCATAGTGGCCATTTTTTTTCCTCTTGCTTTTACTCACTTCTTTCATACAGAGGCTGATTGCATTCACTATGTCTTCCCCTTTTTTTCTCTCCCCATTGTTCCTCTACCTCTACCCCACCCTGACAATCCACTTCTGCCAGGCGGATTCTAAGGCGGTTTCCCATTACTTTAAAATCTGCCTTCCTAAAGTCCAGGACCATTGATCTTGTGTGGTTTGCTTCTGCACCCATCTTAATACTGAACCACTCTGTACAGTGATCACTGCTTTCCAGGGGACTGCCTGCTGTGACATCTGCTATACTGTCTCTGTTAGTGAGTACCAGGTCCAGTACTGCCCCATCACTATTGGATTCACTGAATAGCTGCCTGAGAAATGCATCCTGTAAGGAGGCTAAGATTGCCCTGCTTTTAGTTGAAGCTGCAGCTGCAAAGTTCCAGTCCACATCAAGCAGATTGAAGTCCCCAACCAGCAGCACCTCCCCCTTATTTGCCATCCTGCTGATAGTTTCCTCCAATGCCTTTACCAAATCCTCCCCCTGTGCTGGAGGACTATATACCAACACAGTGCTAATGGTGGCCCCTGCTCTTGTCTCCAAGGTGACCCACAGCACCTCCAGCTCTTTCCCTGACTCTAGTTTCTTTTGCAGTTCCATAGCCCTGATACCCTCCCTCACATACAGGATAATCCCTCCTCCCCTCCTCCCTTCCCTGTCTCTTCTGAACTGGGAGTACTCTGGTATGGCAATATCCCAGTCGTGCTATTCAGTGCACCATGACTAAACATAGAAACACGGAGATTGTCAGCAGATAAGGACCACCAAGGTCATCCAGTCTACCCAATTTTCCTACCTTAATTGGCAGTCCATGTCCCTATCTGGTCATCGGCTTTAGCCTCTTCTTTCCACCTCTAGGGTTCCCTTATGCCTATCCCATGCATGTTTAAATCATCCCACTGTTGATGCTCCCACTACCTTCTGGGTAGGTTATTCTATGCATCTACCACCCTTTCTGTGAAAAAGAGCTTCTTCACATTTCCCCTTTTCTTGCCCCCTTGCAATCTCATATTGTGCCCCCTTGTTCTTGTGCCCCTCCTGTATTGAAAGATGTTTCTCCCTTGCACCTTGTTTATGCCCTTAAGATACTTGAAAGTGACTTTTGGTGATGTCACGACTCAAGATGGCGGCTTGAGTCCATAGGAGAGTGGACCCCCTAACAGCCTAAACCTCACAAAATCAAAAAACGCAAATAATCATGCAGAAATAAGGCAGGTCCAGCTATAGAAATTCAAGCGAGGGTCATCGGGGTTGTTTCTGAGAGCCATACAATGGAGGATGAAGACAGATCGGCCGAGGAGTGGTCTGACAGCGATCGGTCCCAGGCCTCTGCAAGTGCATCGTGGTTGAGTTGAAGAGGCACGGCAGGAAAACTGAACAATAAACAAAAGCCAAAACCGCTGCCGGTGGATCAATTAAATAGAAAAATGGACCTCATGATTTTGGAGCTAAAAGTCTTCAGGAAAGAAGTCCACTCTACCATCACAGCACTATGCACAGACATCACCAAACTGGAGACAAGGGCCGAGAATCACGAGGAACAGCTTAAAAAACTGACCACAGAACAGATACATTAGAGATGGCAGTATTCCAGCTAAATACCAAGGTGCAAGAAATGGAAGAACAGATCGAGGAAGTGGAAAGCCGCAATAGGCGCAACAACCTGAGACTATATGGTATTCCTGAAGGTGAGGAAGGAATGGCCGCTTTTTTACAAAAATTCCTCAGAGAGGCTTTGGACCTCCCTCCCTCCTGTACATTAGAAATTAAGAGGGTGCATCGAGCCCTGGGCTGTCACCCCACTGCGCCAAATGCCAGGCCATGATCGATAGTGGTAAAATTCCTGTGCTATAATGAGAAACAAAACATTTTAATGGCCGCAGAGAAAGAAAGTGGTAATGTACCACAACCAATGGGTGTTCTTTGATAATGACTACCCTACTACGATACAGACAAGAAGAAAGACATATTGTCACAACCCCACTCAGCAGGTCAGACGCTCTGCTCCCACAGTGCCAACCTCCAAGTGCAGTATTGTGAACAGGAACAGAAACAGGGTAACCCTCCTGTCTGTTTTGTGAGTTCGAATCAACCTTTGGTCTCAAGTTCTGGAGGGATTCAAACTGTGAACCTCTTTCTAGCGTACCTAATGTACAGGCTCAGATAATTCTGCTTTTCAGGGAAATGCCAGATATCTTTCGCCTACGGGCTACTAACCAGGTGTACAAAATGAACCCTTAAAAACTCCCTTAAAGACCTCAGATAAACTCTTACCTTTTCCCAGTTTGGTAAACCAGTAAGCTTTTGCACAGTGTCAACTTGAACCATATATGCTTCACTTGTCAAATAAAGAATTTCGAAGGCATACCAAGTAGCTCTTAAAGTAGAAGTTTACTTTAAAATAGATAAAAATATGTAAAATGTAAATACAGAACAATATATCACAAAACTATACACTCACTTAAAAGAACAAGGTTTAAAAATGCAAATTCCTACCAACCATACACTTAGACTGGTCTATCTAATGTGTATCTTCTAATAGTGCTGATAGATGTTTCTTCTTCAGAGTCCAAACATGTATATCTCTAAAGGTCAGTCACAGCATAATTAAAATAACTGTCTTGAACCTGCCTTCTCCATGATGTCATCCACCTCCTCCTCCTCTGTTTATTAAAAATTATACAACCAAAAAGTCTTCACTTAGGAGGTATTTTTAAATAGGTGACATCAGCAAAAACTCATTTCCCCATATGACTTCCCAATCAAGTCTGTGATTTTCCAGTATCTTCTTTCATCCATGAGCAGTTTCCTGCTTCACAGACATCAAATGAACATTTATGACTTAGCACCTAAGTGACATAACCTGTATTCTTCCTCTAAACATCATAAAAGTTTATGATTTCTATCCCAGCAGCTGGCAGCTACAATTAAGCCAGATAAACAGGAGATCCTTCATTTGTATCTCTTCTAGCCTGTAATTATCTCCTGGCTTTTAGGTTAAAAGCTTGTAGTTGAAAACTGGGGGGAGGGGGGGGGCTCATCCCAGGAACACAGCATGTCTCAAGAGAGACATTCAATAACACATTTTTATATTACACAAAAAGCATAGATTAATCAGAACCAGCTGTCCAAGTGTCACACATACATCCCATTATTTACAACACTGAGGTTGAACAACTTGAAGTTTTGTCACCCCCTACCCAGCAAAACTGACTCTGCACTTTTCTGAGGGAACACAGACCTTCAACCCAGCAGTGGAAGCCAGAGAAGCATTAAAAGGCAAAGGGCTACTGAAAGACAGCAACGAGAGAAAGAGGACAACAGTACCTGAATCATTAGCAGCAAAGATCTCCAAGCAAGCATGGGTGACGGTTGAAGCAAAGAAACAGGTGAGAGAGACAATGCAGCAAATCAAAAAGCACCTGGTGGAACCGCAGCGCTCATCAAGCACACAAATGGTTGAAACCTGATTGAAAAGCTTGATGCATCTAACTTGACAACCCACAGCGATCAGCGAGAGAAGGGAGGGTAAGTCGGCCTGACTCTTAAAATTGGGTAAATTAACCTATGATCAAAATGTCAAACGATAGTATTGCACTCTGCTTTTGTTTGTCTATTCCAGGGATTCCTACTCGGATCCACAACAGGGCTAACGAAAATTTTGGCCGAGCAGCCCGTCAGCGACACCGGCAGGTCGACGCATTCTGCAGTCAACTGCCAGTTAGCACTGTAATTCCTTGTTTTCTTGGAGGCCAAAACCCCCATGCGAGAGCACACCCGCAAGATTCTCAACTCAAGTTGGAGCTGATCGAGAGGTCAGGACTACCAGACAGCATTGGTCTCCAGCGAGTCTCCCACAGTGGCGCAGCAATTGTGTCGCTTGTGGGGACCTCACTGGTGTAATGTCGCTGTCGGGGGACTGCCTTACCTAAGGCTTACAAAGGGGGAGAGGGGATAAGGGGGCAGGGAAGGGTGGAGGAGTTTCAGACTTATTTACTTAGAAACATAGAAACAGAATTTGATGGCAGATAAGGACCGCTTGGCCCACCTAGTCTGCCCATTTTCCTGCCTAACAGATAAACTGCAGATCCTAGTTAACCAACAGCTTACTTCCTCCTACCCCCAACTAGGACTGTCGTATATCTGTCCCATGCATTTTTGAATTCCCCCACTGTTTTTGACTCCATGACCTCCTCAGGGAGGCTGTTCCATGCATCCACAACCCTCTCTGTGAAAAACTACTTCCTCACATTACCTCTGAGCTGTCCCCCTCTATCTTCAAATTGTGCCCCCTTGTTCTTGCACATCTCTTTTTCAAAAGATGCTACCCTCTTGGACTTAGTTGATTCCCTTGAGGTACTTGAAAGTTTCTATCATGTCCCCTCTCTCCCTTCTTTCCTCAAGGGTATACATATTAAGCTCCTTTAGTCTTTCTTCATATCTCTTCTGGTGCAGACCCTGCACCATTTGAGTGCCCTCCTCTGGACAGCCTCACTCTGTCTATGTCTTTGGAGATGGGTCTCCAGAACTGCACACAGTGCTCAGATGGGGTCTCACCAACTGTCTGTACAGAGGATAACAACTTCCTGTTTTCTACTATTGATGCCTCTCCCTATGCATCCCAGTATCCCCCAGCCTTCCTTACTGCCTTCTCATTGCTTGCCCACCTTTAGGTCATCTGATATAGTACCCCCAGGTCCCTTTCCATTTTACTGTTGTCAGTATCTCACCCCATTGTGTATTCTTCCCTAGGTTTTTGTTTTCCAGGTGCATACCTGCACTTATTTGCATTTGGAATCTGAGCTGCCATACATTTGACCATTCCTCCAACCTTGCCAAGTCCCTTCTCATCCTTTCCACTCCATCTTGTGTATCAACCCTGTTGCAGATCTTTGTGTCGTCTGCAAAGACATACTTTTCCTTCAGTTCCTCTGCAATGTCACTTATAAAGACATTAAAAGAACCGTCCCAGTACTGAACCCTGCGGTACCCCGTTAGTAACCCTCCTTTCTTCACTGTGTACTCCATTTACTACTACCCTTTGAGTCCTGTTGTCTAGCCAATTTTTTATCCAGGTTGCCACCTTGGGACCCACTCCAAGGCTGGCTAACTTGTGTAATAATTTTTTGTTTGGGACTGTATCAAATGCCTTGCTAAAATCTAGGTAAGCCATGTCCACAGCCCCTCCCTGGTCTACTACTTTGGTCACTCAGTCAAAGAAGTCTATTAGATTTGTCTGACACGACCTTCCCATCGTGAATCCATGCTGCCTGGGTCCTGTGCCCCACTGGCCTCTAGGCACTCAACAGTTCTTTCCTTCAGAAGTGATTCCATCATTTTCCTACCACTGAGGTCAAACTAACTGTTCTGTAGTTTCTGCCTCTGTCCTGCTCCCACTTTTGTGAAGAGGAATCACATCCGCCCTTCTCCAGTCCTCAGGTACCACCTCATCCTCCCATGATTTGTTAAAGAGAGTAGTCAGCGGTGTCACTAGTTCTACCTTAGTTCTTTTAGAATTCTTGGGTGAATCCCATCAGGCCCCATTGCTTTGTCCACCTTCAATTTTATTAGTTCTTTCAGAACCCTTTCTTTTATAAATGGACTGGTATCGACCCTCGTCTTCAGAGTGTTTCTCTTGTTTGGTTTAGGTACCTCCCCCTCCTCTTCCTTTGTGAATACTGAGCAGAAATATTTGTTCAGTATCCCTGCTTTTTCACTGTTACCCTCTACCCACATTTCCTCCACTTTATTAAGCCTCAGTATCCCTCCTTTGGTCTTTCTTTGCTCCCTAATGTACCTATAAAAGGTCTTAGCCCCCTTCTTAACAGAGTTGGCTATCCTTTCCTCGGTTTGGGCCTTTGCTATTCTGACTGCCTTCCCAGCCTCTTTCTGCTTTAACTGATAAAGTTCTCTGTCCTGCTCATTCTGTGTTTCCTTATATTTCCTGAATGCTATCTTTTTCTCCTTAACCTTCCCTTCCACCTCGTTTGAGAACCATAGCGTTTTTTTTCCTTTGTTTGATTTGCTTTATACAAAAACTTGTTGCCTCTGTGATGGCTGTTTTGATTACTCCCCATTGTTCCTCCACCCCTCCTTCTTGCCTGTTTGCTAGTGCTTTTCTGAGGCACTCTCATTTTCCCAAAGTCAGTCCTCCTAAAGTCCAATACTCTTGCCTTTGTATGGCTTGATTGTATGGCTGTGTTTATCGTGAACCACACTGTTTGGTGGTCGCTTGTTCCCAGATGGCTACCCACTTCTAAATCTGAGATTCTTTCTCCATCCCCATTTGAGAGTACCAGGTCTAAGACTGCTCCCTCCTGAGTGGGTTCCAATACTAGCTGTCTGAGGCATGCCCCCTGTAGTGCATCAGGAATGACCCTGCTCTTGGATGTGCCTGCAGCAAAGGTACTCCAGTTAACATCTGGCATATTCAGGTCCCCCATCAACAATATCTCCCCTTTTTCTGCCATTCTAAGGAAGCCTTCTATTGTTTCCTTGTCCATTCCCTCCCCCTGAAATGGGGGTCTGTATACAACCCCCACGCGGATTGTGGTGCCATTTCCTGTCTCCAGGGTGACCCAGAGTGCCTCATCTGCTCCCTGTTTACTCTTTAGTTCTGTTGCTTTGATCCCTTCCTTTACATAGAGAGCTACTCCTCCTCCTCTTTTACCCTCCCTGTCCCTCCTGTAGATTGTATATCCTGGTATGTTGACATCCCAGTCATGGTTCTCTGTGTACCATGTTTCGGTGACTGCCACAATATCCAGGCAACCCTCTTCCATCAAGGCCACTAGTTCAGGGAGCTTGTTACACAGACTACGGGCATTGGTACTCATCACCCTCCACTTTTTGATGGCCTTACACCTTTTAGCCCCATTCCTGTCCTTACTGCCTCTGCCTTTTTTTACATTTACCTCTGTCCTGCTCCCTAATGACTTCTCTACCTTAGTGTTTACCTCACTAATTACCATGTTTTGTGGGGGGAGGCTGGGATTTCCCTGCTCCTTTTCAGTGCCTCCCCCCTTGGCTAGTTTAAATGCTTGCCAATGAAGCATTTAAACCTCTCACCTAGGATCCTGGTTCCCCCGGACAGATGCAGACCATCGCACCAGTATAGGTCTGCATCCCTCCAGGTGGCTCCCCAGTCCCAACGGTTGCTAATCCTGAGCTCCACACCAGTTTTTCAACCATTCATTGAATTCCCTGGTGAGGAGTACCCTAGCATCACCATTGCCATAGACAGGCAGCACCTCCGAGAAGGTTACCGTATGCGTTACTTGTCTAAGGCCCCTCCCCAACTCTACAAACTCCTCTTGCACTGCTCTGATCCCATTCCTAGCCAGGTCATTTGTCCCTAGGTGGACAATGACATCCAGCTCCGTCCCTCATGCAGCTACTCCCACGATCCTGAGGATTCGCTTCCTGTTGCTCCAAGCCGAGGTGCCAGGCAGGCACGTTACCTTCCTCTCCCCATCCTCCCCCATTTCTACCCCCTTAATGATTGAGTCCCCCACCAGGAGTTGTTTCCTTCCCCTGTGGGGTCCCATGCCACCCTCCTGTGGGTCTCCTTTGTGAAAGTTCCCAGCATCCTCCTTGGTCTCCACTGCAGGTGCCTCCATAGAGGAACCACTATCCACCAGAAGAGTGAATGAATTGTGGAGAGATACAGCTGGAGGGATGCAACTCTGTTCTACCACCCTCTCCCTTCCTGAGCCCACCCTGGTCCAGCCTTTCCTCTTTCTTGGCAACCTCTGAGGTAGTGGCATTGGCTCTGGTGGTCCCTGGGTGGGGGAGGAGGTTTCATGAATCCTAGCCAGGTCAGCCTGGAGATGGGCAACCTCCTCCCTCAGACCAGAGAGGTGCCTACAAATAGGGCAGCATCGCAGCCTCCAGAATGTCTCTTGGAACACTGCTGCCCTAAAGCCATTGCAGTGCACCACTGCTATCATGTCTTATTTTGTGTCCCCTCTCCTGTTTCTCTGTATGCTTACTCTCTCCTCTCCTTACAGCTCTCACCCTTCCTGTTCTGGGACAGCAACTTTCTATATTCTTCAGTAGCCTCCTTCTTCCTTGCTCAGTGTCAGACCACCAGCAGCTGAGGGGGGGAGAGTGAGCTACTTTTTTTCCTTTAGGGTTGACAAAACCAATGATTCTCTGTGATCCTTCCCTTCCTACTGCCAAACAGGAAGTTCCTGTTGATTGTCAAATCCAGTGGCTATAAAAGTAAAACTAGCTTAGAGTGAGTGGGATGGAGGGCAATTAGTAAGAAAAAATGCTAGCAACAGGAAGTTGTAATTTGAGCCACCTGCTTTTATAGTGTCTAAGCCACACCCCCAATTAAGCTCCCTCTCCTCCTACTGGTTTCGCAAAGTAAGTTGATACAGTACCCTTCCCAGCACAGAACACACACTGACTTTCTTTCCTTTCTTTTTTTTAAACCCTAAATAAGACCCCTTCTACTTCTAATAAAGTATCTATCTGCTTAATCTCAACGGACACTGACTCCTGCTGAGATGTAAGTGTTAAATTAATAAGAAAATGTAGCTTCTTTTAGTTAGCTGCTTTCTGCTCTACAAGCAAGGCTAGCAACAGGAAGTTGTAATTTGAGTCACCTGCTTTTATAGTGTCTAAGCCACACGCCCAATTAAGCTCTCTCTCCTCCTGCTGGTTTAGCAAAGTAAGTTGATACAGTACCCTTCCCAGCACAGAACACACACTGACTTTCTTTCTTTTCTTTCTTTTTTTAACCCTAAATAAGACCCCTTCTACTTCTAATAAAGTATCTGTCTGCTTAATCTCAACAGACACTGACTCCTGCTGAGATATAAGTGTTAAATTAACAAGAAAATGTAGCTTCTTTTAGTTAGCTGCTTTCTGCTCTACAAGCAAGGCTAGCAACAACCTGCTAAATAAATCTAGCAAAAACAGAACAAGCAGCAGATGGGATAGCCACACAGACAGGATAGCTCTAGGACTCATAAACACTGAATTAAATGAAGAGAAACTCCTTTCTGTGAAGGATAGGGTGAATTCAAGTAATGAGGATGACGCCTAGCCTATCCACCTAGATGTAGCTCCTGTAATCTTCCTGACACACCGATCATCACCCGATAGGGGACACATAAGATAGGCCTATAGGCTAGCCTCACACAGAACTGAACAGGCAGGATGACCTGTACCTACATGCATGACCTCCTAAAGTGGCAGGCCTTTCTTCTCCCCTTTACTTTACTATACTCTACTTTTAAATGTACAGAGTGTCAAAATAGAGTGTTTAATGTTAGAAATATTTGCCCCGGTGACTGAGAGGCTGACTGGAATCTAAACTGAGACTTGAAGGTGGAACACAACTCACTACCCTCCCTTGTAGTAAGAACAGGTTTCGCTTGATCGCATGCTCTTAAGCAGAGTGCAGTTATGAAACATCATGTGCACAGAAGACATACTGTGAACCCAAAGAGTTGAATGATCTTGGGGTGTGTGGGGGGGAACAGAAATAAAATTAGAGGAAATTTACCATGTATTCGGGGAGATGCTGTGTGATTGTGGGAGACGAGGGGAAGCCCCCAGAGAGGGGGGGCCTGGGAGGATAGCGTTGCATGGCGTTTAGGCCAGGGAGAGACTAAATACAAATTGCACCCTTATCATTCAGGAGGGGAAAAATTGCATACAAAGGAAAACCATAGATTGGGCATCAATACTTGGTAGACCCACAGTCCACATGCCAATAACGATTGGCACGGACAACCCAGATGACCCAGCAAATATACAGAAGAAAATAAGAGAGGGGGACAACTCTGTATGAGTGGTGAAGTCCCGACCCAGATACCCATTCCCATATAGCCTCCGACATGGAACTACCCACGCCCCTATAGAGCCTGACACTCAGGCTCCTTCTTGGAAGCCCAGTTCGCCACCTAAGTTACTTTGCCCAGTTGGCAAACGGTTGAAGTTAAGAATAATAGTACAGAAATGCAAGAATGTTTTTGATATATTGTGTTATTGTGGTTGAAAGCACAGAATATAGAGATAAAGACCAGAATTAAAAGCAGACACAGAATACTGGAAGATGCAAAATACACCCCAGACTGGATGTATAGTGGCTGACATGCATTGGTACTCACTTAATGTGAATGGGTTGAGGAATCCAGTCAAGAGGACCAGAACACTAGCAAAAATAAAGAAAGACCACCCTGATATAATGTTTCTTCAAGAGACTCACCTAGATGTCACTGAACGTACGAAACTAGCGAGAAAGGGAATAGGGCAGGTATATAGCTCAGAATTACCTAAAGGGAAACGTAAAGGAGTGGCTATATTAATACCCTCATGGATGGCATTTCAGAAACAGAAGGTGGTGAAAGATAAATAAGGCAGGCTAATTGTGGTGCAGGAGCTACTACATAGGGTGGAGGTGACCCTGGCCTCCATTTATGTATCCCCTGGCACCAAGACACCAGAAATACAAAAGCTGCTAAATCTTATCCTAACAAATGTCTTTGGTATGCTATTGCTAGCAGGGGACTTTAATCTCCTTAGAGCCACAGTATGGGACACCTCAAATCCACACCCACCCAGACAACCAGCACCACATAGGCAATGTGTGAGGATACTTAATGAACTAGGTTGGAGAGACATTTGGAGGGAGCTACATAGGGTAAAGAATTACATACATTACTCCACAGTACATGACACATACACCAGATTAGACTACAACTTCACACAGACAGAGTACATGCATCGCATCACAAAATGCAAACTAGGAGATAATAATAATAATAATTTTATTTATTATAGCACCTTTCAAATCATCAAGGTGCTTCACAGATAAAAACAAACACAATTAAACAATAAATAAGAATAAAATCATTGAAAATTACGAAATGCTTTGTCCTAGAGAAAGGTCTTCAGTGCCTGCTTAAAACTCCCCACCGTCCTGCACTCCCATAGCTGACGAGGTAGAGAATTCCAGAGAGATGAGGCAGCGAACATAAAAGCCCGAGCCCCAGATGACTTCAATCTAACCCTCAGAATCTGTAACAACCCCTCATCCGCCGAGCAGAGTTCTCACACAGGGGTGTAAGGGATCAGAAGTTCTTTCAGGTAGTCAGGACCCAGTCCGTGTAGGGCCTTGTAAGTTAACAAACCTACCTTAAAGGTGATCCGCCACTGAACTGGCAGCCAGTGCAGATCGCGCAGCACTGGGGTTATATGAGATCTTCTTGATGCCCCAGTCAATAAACGTGCAGCCGCGTTCTGCACTAGCTGTAAGCGGTGGATATCAACCCCAGGAATCCCTAGGTACAGGAGTTACAGTAGTCAAGGCGCGAGGTCACAAAGGCGTGGACCAAAATTGGCAAGTCGCTGGACGGAACAAGGTGCTTGATCCTGGCAATGTTCCTAAGATAGTAAAAGGCTAACTTGACGACAGCAGACACCTGATGACGAAGAGTCAAACCATCATCAAGTATCACTCCCAGGTCACGCACCCATTCATAGGTAGACATCTGCTCGCTTCCTAGGAATAAACCAGAGGGCAAGTCCATCCCTAACCCCTCTATCCTGAGACCAGGGTGCACCACCAAAACCTCAGTCTTTTCCAAGTTCAACTTTAACCCACTGGAACTCATCCAGTCTTGGATTTCAATGAGGCAGCTATTAAATACTGAGAGGGCGCACATCTGGTCGTGTGCAAAAGACAGGCAGAGCTGGGTACCATCGGCATAGCAATGAAACCTCCGCCCATACTGCCTTACAGTGTCTCCGAGGGGCAGCATATACACTGCAAACAACATGGGGGACAGCACCGAGCCCTGAGGTACCCCACAAGGCAGAGAGAGAGACTCGGAAGTAAATATTCCCGAGACAGCTCTCTGAGTTTGACCGGTGAGGAAGGATGAAAACCATCTAAGCGCTGTATCCGTCAGCCCACAGATGCACCTCAGGTGCTCGAGCAGGACCCCATGGTTGACAGTGTCAGAAGCTGAGGAGAGATCAAGGAGTACCAGAATAGAATGGCTCCTCCAATCTCTCACCATCAGGAGATCATTGAGCACCCGAACCAGAGCTGTCTCAGTACTATGCCTCTTACGGAAGCCCGACTGGAGAGGTTCATATAGATTATGGATGGTTAGATGGTCCTCCAGTTGGATTGCCACCACTTTCTCGATAACCTTTCCCACAAAAGGAAGGTTCGAGATAGGTCTGTAGTTAGCCAGAGACTCCGGGTCAAAGAAGCTTTCTTCAGAAGGGGTGTCACCACCACCTCCTTCAGGGAGCCAGGGAACTCACTTGATTCCAGGGAGCACCGGACAATCTGAGCTAAGACAGGGCCAATGACATCACTACAACCCAAAATTAGGGAAGTAGGGCCTGGGTCTAAACTACAGCATGTGGGGTGCATCCCCTGGACAATCCTCATAATCTCAACGAAATCCAGTAGGTCAAAGGTACTCCAGGAAACACTGGGCGTAGTGACCAAGCACCGACCAACCATATCACCCATAAAACGAGAAAGGCAAATCTCCTGCCTGATATCAGCCGCCTTGTTCGCAAAGAATCAAGCGATCTCATCACACTCAATTTGTGAAAAAACTCAACTGAGCTGCAGGCAGATTGGGTTGCACAACCTGTCCACAGTTCGGAATAGCTGAGCCGGTCGGTTCCCAGCAACAGCGATTTCCCTGGACAGGAATTCTGCCTTCCTATGGGAAATCGCTGATTGATAGAGCTAATAATGCTCTAGCAAAATAAGATGGTCAGTAAACAAGATGGCTTTACGCCAGCGATGTTCTAACCTACGACCCAACTTCTGCATCTCCCTCAGCGACCCATCAAACCATGGGGTCCGAAGGCGAAGCGGAAGGGGACAAACACGGATTGGAGCAATCCGATCAAGAACTGAAGTAATAGCTTTATTATAGGCCACCACTAAATGCTCTTGATCGGTGCGGGTCTCACCGAGCACCGAAAGGTCAATCACCGCCACCAGGTCTTCAGGGACCACATCCCACAAAGGGCGGTAACTGACAATCTCCACAGGGGCAGACCTACTCAGGGGGGCAGAAAAATTGAACCTCACAGTGTAGTGATCAGACCAACTGACAGGTTCCACCCCCCAAGTTGGAGGCCTCGATCCCCAGGAGGAAGACCAAATCAAGAGAATTACCACCTTTATGGGTAGCTGAGGAAACAACCTGTGTGAAGCCCAGTGATGTCATCAACTGGAGGAAGTGTTGTCCAAAAAGCGAGGATTGGACATCGATCCAGGCATTGAAGTCGCCCAGAACCATCAATCTGGGCGACTCCAATGCCATGTCGGCGACAAAGTCTGCTACTTCCTGCAGGAGCAGCTTTTCATCCCCCTGGTGGATGGTAAATGAGAGCTATCCTGCACCCCACACCAGTTACCACAGTGCACTCAGATGATTCCGTCTCCTCAACCTGAACACCAGTGAAGCCCAATTCTGTCTTAAAACAGACCGCTACCTCCCCCCCACCCCTGCGATCCAACCTTGGGCGATGTATCACCGAGTACCCGGGAGGAATAGCTGCCTACAAAATTGGGGCAGCATTATCATCCAACCAGGTCTCAGTGATGCAAGCCAGATCCGCTATTCCAACACAATCCTCAATCACTGCAGTTTAGTTCTTAATGGATCTGGCATTGCATAACAACGCCCAGGTTGGACGGTGCTCATAGGCCGTCCTGGCTACTTGCCTACCCAAAAAGGAGGTGCCCTTGGGTATGGGGACTAGGCATGGATTACCACGTTCTAGGCTCCATTTCACCCCAGGGCATCTTCTGGACTTAATCACTCCTATGGGAGAAACCCGCTCATTCAAGCTCCAATGTCCCTGCCCCACAGCCCACCCCACCCTTCAGGCAATCCCCAGCGCCCGACAGTGCTGGTAAACGAAAGCAGGAAGTGGGGGGGGAGAGAACGGGTGGAGGGCACGGAGAGAGGAGGTCGAATAGCGCAGGACTGGGGGTGCAAGAAGGCACATTCTATAAAATATCCCCAAAATGTGGTAAAACACCACAAACAATCCTAATTTTCAAATAAAGCAGTAATGCAGTCGAAGTCAGTTAAAAAATATAAATCACAACACCCCCAATAAATCCCAAAGACAACAAACGAACTAAAAATAAATCAACTAATTAAAGCAAATTAATAAAATTAATAAACCAAAGATAAATAAAAATAAAATAAAATAAAATGAAAATAAACAAACAGCCCCACCGGATTACACAATACTCTCACTATGGTAATCAGGTGAGACAAAATGGTACTCTCACTACCACATTTAAATAAATAAAATAAAATAATACAACAAACAAAATAAATACAAGTATTGTAATTAAAGTCAATTAAAGAACATCAGGAGGTCCCAGTCCTAAGCACTCTCACTGCAGATCTTCCAAGGTACAGGATTCTCCAGACACCAGATATAAATAATAAAATGAAATTGAAGAAAATTAAGTACATGTCCAAGGGCCAATACCCCAGAAAACACTCTCACTGAATCAGGGATATTTTAATCAGCCAAGCAGTCTGTCCACAAAAAACAGAAAAGCTTCGGGACTGGAAATATTCCCCTAGCTAAACCCAATAGGTTACCCCCAGCTCACCACCCGGCTACAGCAGATTGCTATGAAACCCTGGAAGAGCCCACCCAGATGGTCACCCCAGGGTCCCTAGAGGAAGGGACCATCACCCACTGTTTTCCCAGTGAGGGAGGGAGACCCCGCCCCCTTCACCACTATAGTCGGAGGGGCCGGGGTTCACCAAGAAGGGCAATAAAAGCAGGGAAAGAAGCCTTAAAAGTCCCCAATTAGGCAAGGCCCACAAGATAGTCAAAATCCAGACTCAGAGCCTCAGTTCAAAGATATTCTGTCTTCATCACAAAGTAAACCCTCGAAAAAAATTTGTCCTGGACCAGAAGAAAAACCAAGCCAATTAGGCTCCGGCCTCAGTACTCACAAACAACCAGGTGTAAAAGAGATCGAACCAGGCCGATAGATCCAAGAGTTAAAAAGGCTGTGAAACCATTCTCCATGCAGCCCACAACCTGCAGTCGATTAAATCTATAGGTCCTTAGGCTCCAATAAATCCTCAAGCACCAACGAGCAGTAGTGAAATCCAAAAAAAAAAAAAAGAACGATAAATACTCCCAGCGCTCAGCTCACAACATCCAGTTCACAAGAGCTAATGTAATAACCGCTAGCCCAACCGATTATTAAAACCGGCAGCTTAATTGTAAAAAAATGGAGCGACCGTACAGCTCAAACGAACAGGCAAAGGAATAATACCCTTTCTTGTGTCTCCAGGATCCCCCAAAGTCCAGAGTCTTGGAGTTAGCAGACCAACAAACTGGTAACCGAACACAGTCCACGAAGAAATAATTAAACAATAATAAAGCAAAAAAAAGCAAAAAAGCGATAAAACAGTAAAACGATAAATGCAGCTAAAAAACAATAAACTAAAACACTTCAACTGCAACGTAAGAGCGAAAGAAAACATGCTCCAATACACACATCCCTTAGGCTCACACAGTTCTGCCCCAGGACACAGTGGAGGTTGAATGCCTTCCACCTGAGGTCAGAGGAATTTTGCACATTCGTTAAGAAACAAATACAGGAGATAGTATTGACAAATAGAACAGGAGACCTGAAAGAGACTGTAATATGGGGCACAATAAAGACAGTACTCAGAGGACAAATAATAGCATACTCTGCCAGAAAAGATAAAGAGAGACAACAATTGCAAGATAAACTAGAGCTATTCCATTTCTTAGAAGAAGCACATAAACAAGGTGACCAGTCGGTCAAACCACAGATGGCAAGAGTCAAGAACGAGATAGAAGAGATCTACAGACATAACACAGAAGTGGCCCTCTCCTATCTCAGACAGAAATAATATGAAGTAGGCCCTAGAGCCTCCAGAGTCCTGGCACACAATTAAGGCATCAAAAACATAGAGCTATAATAGCAGCAATTAGACACCCAGGTGCAGGGTCGACAGAGAGGGAGACAGCTAAAATAGCAGATGCATTTCATGATTATTGCTCCACATTATACACCCCGAAGACACCCATAATCAAGAGGACACAGTAGAATTTCTCAGACCCTTGAATCTGAAGACCCTAACACTTGAAGCAGCAGAGAGGCTCACTATACCAATCACAATGCAAGAACTAGAGAATGTGGTGTGCAAAGCAAAAACACAAAAAGCCCCAGGCCCAGATGGCAATACAGAAGAAATATATAAGACCCACAAAGAGCAGCTACTCCAGACATGCAATGAGGTGATGAAAGGAGGGGACATCCCTAAAACATGGCAATATGTCACTATATCAGTGATACCAAAACCAGGTAAAAATCCTTCCGAATGCACATCCTATAGACCCATTTCAGTACTGAATGCTGATCATAAGTTCTTTACAGCAATTCTAGCACACCGAATGGAATCAGTGCTGCCCCACCTCGTCCATCTGGACCAGACAGGGTTTATCAGAGGCAGACAAATGGGAGACAACATAAGAACACTACATATACTACATCAGCTCAACAAACACCAGACCCCTTCTGTAATCCTCAGCCTAGACGCAGAAAAGGTCTCCTGGCCCTATCTGTATGTCACCCTGCAAAAAATGGGATTCACAAAGAAATTAATACAGATACTGCAAAACATATACACCAATCCAAGGGCCGCTATCAAGGTAAATGGACACATCTCACATTACTTCACCTTGGGAAGGGATACCCAACAGGGTTGCCCCGTCACCTCTCCTCTTTGCCCTCTACTTGGAGCCATTGACTCAAGCAATCAGGCAGAATCCACTCTACACAGGAGTGGTGTTGGGAGATAGGGAGCATAGAGTAGCACTTTATGCAGATGATGTCCTACTATACGCAGAGGACCCAGAGACATCCATCCCAGAGATTTTCCAGATACTCTCAGCATTTAGTGAGATTTCAGCATACAAACTGAACACTAAAAAGACAGAGGCCCTCCCCCTTTAATATTCCCCAAGCCCAAGGTTAAGAGAGGCATTCCCCTTTGGTTGGGACATCCAGGACCTTAAATACCTGGGCATTAGACTACCTTGCTTCTTTAATAGACTCTACAAAGTCAGTTACGCACCACTGATGTGACAGCTAGAGGAGGACCTTCAGAGATGGAGGACACTCCCGATGACACTGATAAGGAGAATAGACTCAGTGAGAATGGTAGTACTCCCAAGATTTCTCTACATAATTCAGAATGTTCCTCTTCAGATTCCAAAACAAGAATGGAAGAGAAGGAACTTGGCTATATACACATATATATTGGGAGACCAAAAACCAAGAGTCAAATTCTCCACACTTATACTCTCAAGAGATAAGGGAGGACTGGGCTTACCAAATCTGAAACTCTATCACACAGCGGCGCAGTTGAGGATACTTTTCTACTGGTTTTCACAGGCAACTGATCTATAGTGGCTAGACATAGAACAGACACTACTCCCTCCCCTTTCAGGAAATGAAAAAGTTAATGTTAAGAAGAGAGGAGGAACTAAATGGGAGAGATGGGGTGAACCCCTGGATACAGCTGGTGAGGGAGACCTGGGACCATGTAACCTTGGAAACTCACATCCAATCCCAGAAGGCCTGGATATGCTCATTGGTGTGGTTCCCAGATTTTATGCCTGCAGCCATGGACACCACATTTAAAGAATGGCAGCACCTAGGCATTATAAATATATACATCAATTATGCCTTGGGGGACTGATGAAGTCCTTCATTGAATTACAACAATACAACCTAGCATGTAGAAACTTTTTTAGGTATCTACAGATAAGGCACTATTTCATGGCACTACCTGCTGAGGCTCGGAACCCAGAAAAAAGGTCTGTAATAATAGGAGCACTGATTTCCTACTGGGAATCATCCAACCCCATACATCTGATATCCAACATCTACAAAGCTCTTCAACTCACATATCAACACCACAGTGAGTATGTGGCATGGAGGTGGGAAGAGGAAGCATAGAAACATAGAAGTTGACGGCAGATAAGGACCACAAGGCCCATCCAGTCTGCCCATTTCTTTTTCTGCCTTATGAATGTGCCATCGGCCTTTGCTCTGTCAATGGCTTATCTATTCATACTCATCTGTATTGCTCCCTTATGCCTATCCCATGCCTGTTTGAAGCTCTGCACTGTATTCATATTCCACCACTTCCTGAGGTAGGCTGTTCCATGCATCCACCACCCTTTGTGTGAAAAAGAACTTCCTCACATTACCCCTTAATCGGCCTCCTTCTAAAATCATGCTGTGTCCTCTTGTCCTGCTGTTTTTCTTATATTGAAACACGTTAGAGTCTTTCACCTTGTTAATACCATTAAGGTGTTTGAATGTTTCGATCATATCACCTCTCTCCCTCCTTTGCTCTAGGGTATACATATTGAGCTCCATTAATCTGTCCTCATATGTCTTCTGATGCAGTCCCTGCACCATTTTGGTTGCCCTTCTCTGGACTGCCTCAGTTTGGTTAATGTCCTTGTAAAGGTGTGGCCTCCAGTACTGCACGCAGTACTCCAGATGGGGCCTAACCAGTGTCTTGTAAAGAAGGATTATTACCTCCCTCTTTTGACTTGTGATACCCCTACTAATACACCCCAACATCCCTCTAGTCTTACTTACTGCTTTAGTGGTGTGCTTGGATGATTTCAGGTCATCGGTGATGATGACGCCCAAGCCTCTTTCTTCCCTTGTGACTGCCAGCAACTCCCCTCCCAGCCTATAGGTGGTTTCAGGGTTTCTCTTCCCTATGTGCATGATCTTGCACTTCTTTGCATTAAACTCCAGTTGCCACTCTTCCAACCATTTTGCTAGTTTATCCAGATCTCTTCTCATTCTGCCCACCCCATCTGGATCATCTACTCTGTTGCAGATCTTGGCGTCATCTGCAAACAGACAAACCTTACCCTCCAGCCCGTCTGCAAAGTCACTGATGAAGATATTGAAGAGGACTGATCCCTGAGGTACCCCACTTGTGACTTGCATCTCTTCTGACTGTATACCGTTTACCACCACTCTGTTTTCTGCCTGTCAACCAGTTTGCCACCCAGTTGACCAACTTCTGACCCACCCTGAGCCCACCCAGCTTATTAATCAGTCTTCTATGTGGAACAGTATCGAAAGATTTGCTGAAGTCAAGGTAGGCGACATCAACTGCTCTCCCTTGGTCCACCACTCTGGTTACCCAGTCAAAGAAATCTATGAGATTAGTTTGACAGGACCTTCCTTTTGTAAACCCATGCTGTCTTGGAGACATACACATAGACACAGCAGGCTGGGAGAAGGGATGCCACAAGGTGGGAAGAGTCATATCTTCACACATATGGCGGGAATACGCTTGGAAACACATAATTCGATTTTTCAAGACACCAGTCATCACAGCTAAATATGGGACACATCCCTCCTCTGGGTGCTGGAGAAACTGCAGGGAGTAGAGAGAGCAGGACATATACATACTGTATAATATGGTCATGCCCACAGCTGGGTAACTTTTATCAACAGACAGAGCAAGTAATATCAGAGGTGTTACATACCCCTATACAGCTAACAGCACAGCTGTACCTGCTACACATCTATCCCAAAACAATTACAGACAGGCATGTAAAATATCAACTAGGTATAATGGTAATAGCTGCAAAGAAATGTGTAACACAGAAATGGCTGACCCCACAACAGGTGGAGGAAGATAGAGAATGAAATATACCAAATGGAAAATATAACCTTTGGACTAAGTGACAGGGCAAAGCTACATAGAATAAGATGGACATCTTGGGTAATGTACATAATGCAACATGAGGACTTCTGTGTCCCCTAGCAGTTGGGAGGCAAGCGTAAGGGTGCAAGAGTAATGCAGAGCACACTGAGGAAGAGGCGCTAGAGTCCAAAAAATGGAACACTTTGGAACCAGGGGGTAAAGGAACATAAACATGTGTAAAAAAATCCAGTAAGTAACTCTGAAATACACTGAAATACAAGACAATGAAATGACGCCTAGAGATCCAAGAAGGGGTCCCCAAGCTGAGTAGGGATCAGCCCCCCCTAAATGGGCAGACAAAATAAATAAAATTATTATTGCCTCGGAATGTATTATGAATTATTTTCTGTCTAATTAATTGTAATGAATTTATTGTAGCAGTGCGCACTGTTGTTGTATGTATACGTTTGTCTGCTGAAAAACAAAAAATATATATATTTACAAAAAAAAGATACTTGAAAGTTTCAGTCATATCTCCCGTTCCCTCCTTTCATATCCCCCACTCCCACCTTTCTTCCAGTGTGTACCTACTGAGGTCTTTCAGTCTCTCTCCCTATATGTCTTGCGGTATGAACCGTGCCCCATCTTTGTCTCCCTTCTCTGAACCACCTCCACCTGGTCTACTGTATGTCCTTCTGAAGATGCGGTCTCCAGAACTTTGCACAGTATTTGAGATGAGGCCTCACCAGTGTTTTGTACAGTGATATCATCACGTCTCTTCTTTGGCTAGTGATGCCCCTTCCTATGCACCACAACATGCCACTGGCCTTCTCTACAGTCTTTGTACCCTGCTTGTTTACCTTTAGGTCATCTGAGATAATAATCCCCAAATCTCTTTCTTCCCTGGTGACTGTCAGTAACTCCCCCCCCCCCCATCCTGTAGCTCTCACCAGGTCCCAAGGTGTCCAGGTCCTCCTCCACTATGATGGCTTCCAGGTCTAAAATTTTATTTCTTAGACTCCTTGTATTGATGCACATGGCTCTCCAAATCTTGTTCCCTCCCTGTCTGCAACCCCCTTTTCTCCCTCCTTTCTGCCTGTGATGGTTCCTGAGACTTCCCTTAACTCCCCTGTCCTTCTTTGCTCCCACTGTTTCTTGTCCGTGTTACATCTCTTCTTCTTTTGTTCTTACTACACTTGTCCTCCACCCTGCCCACCTTCCCTTCATCCTGCTCCCTTGCCTTGGGGGAATTTTATTCCTCTGGGCACTCCCTCTTTGTAATCAGTGGCGGGGGAGACAATTTATGCATCCCTTGGTAATACAGCCTACCCACTCTGCCAGTTTAAATGCTTATCCATGTAATATTTAAACTTCCCACCGAGTACTGAGGTCCCCTTCACAGAAGGAGGTAGACCATCACCTCTTTATAGGCCCACATCCTTCCAGGTTGTCAGCCAGTCCCCAATGAAGTCAAATCCCCCTTCTCTATACCATGCCTTCAACCAACTGTTGAAGCTCCCGGTGCAGAGTGCCCTACCCTCCCCTCTGCCAAATACAGGAAGCACCTCAGCAAATGACCCCATCCGTGCTACCTGTTTAAGGCCCTTCTCCAGTTCCCTGACCTGCCCCTACACAACTCCCACTCCATCCCTCGCCAGGTCATTAGTCCCAAGGGGGACAATGACACCGAGCTTCCTTCTGTGCCCTGCTGCCGTAACAATCCTTAGGATCTGCTGTCTATCACTCCAGGCCAATGCACCAGGCAGGCACCTTACCTCCATCTCTGCTCCCCTTTCTTCTCTCAAATCTATCCCTCTCACGATCAAATCCCCCATCAGCTGCTTTCTCTTCTGCTGGGGGCATTTTCCACCCACCCTGGGACCTCCCCTTCTGGGATCTATCACTTCCTCTCTTGTCACCACTTTGGGTGCCTTCTCCCTGCTGTCCCATCCTGCCAGAATGGCAAAGGAATTTTGTAGTAGCAGTGGCTGAGGATTGTGTACCCACCCATACCCCAACATCCCAGAGCCCACCAAGGTCAGGCCTTCCCTTCTCTGTCTAAGAATCCTTTAAGGCACAGGCAGATTACTTGGTGGCCCCTGGGAGGGGAAGGAGATTCTCTGTATCCTTGCCAGCTCAGCTTGGAGTCCAGCAACCTTCACCTTCAGCCCAGAGAGGTGTGTGCATATGGGACAGCAGCTTAGCATCAAGAATGTGTCCCAGAACACTGTGGCGCCACACCCAATACTATGCAGCTCTTCTATAATTGATTGCTTTCTTGGCCTTTTAAACCACTGAACCTAACTTATTTCCCTTTGAACCTCTGAACCCTACTCACTTGCCTTTTGTTTGGTTAACCTCTGAACCACTTGCCTTCTTTACCACAGAGCCTAACCCGACCCTTTCTGTCTCCTTCCTACACCCTTATTCCTTTCCTCCCATCCTTACACTTCTGGAGTTTGGTTTATAACCTTATACCTCATAGGGTGTTGCTTGTTTTTGCTTTTCTTAGTGTTTTTGTTGAATGAACCCGTCCCTCTTTCTTATACCTGTTTCTCCTACTTCTCTTTCCTACTGTTATTGAATTAGGTTTATCACTTTACACCTGCTAGCTTGTTGCCTGCTTTCCCTCTGCCAAAGTTAACTTGATAACAAAGTAGCTAAGAAAGCCTGCTAATTCAGTTAAAATTGGTACATTACATTAAATTACACACCTTTCATGGCATATCTTAATTAACAAACAACGCCCCTTGTCAACTACCCATTGCCTATTAAGGTTAGCAAGTGCACCCCAGCCAGCATCAGTGCACAAACACTCACTGAACACAGAATATAATGAAATTGAAATATTAAAAGTTTCAGTAACAATATGTCCCTTTAAACTATCCCTTCTCTTTTTCCTAATTAATCCTACTTTTACCCACCCCTCAGTGTAATCCACTTGTATTGATGATACTTAACCCACTGGTTACTTACTGTGTCGAGACTCGATGCTGGTTGCTGCCATATCCAAACTGAAGACTCACATGTAATTAATTTGCTGTACACTTAGATTACAAAATAGTATGGTATGGGGTGTCACACTTGGGGTGCAGTGCCTCCTAACGACTACTGCCCCACCCCGACGCCCACAGTGTGATGCCTGTAAGCTATGGCCCTTTAGCTAAAGGACCGCAGCAGAGAACCACTTGGATGCAGCCCCTAAGTATTACTGGAAACTATGCCCTCTCCAGCTGGACACACACACACACTTCTGGACTGAGACATGGTGGCCCAAAGTCCAGATGCAGTGCAGTCCACTATCAAAGATTGACAGCTTTCACCCAGCTTTGGCCCAACTAGCCTGGTTTGTGTCTCACAATGACATACTCTTGACATACTTTTGTTTCACATATCCACTACTCTTTCCTTGTGAAAGTGTTTGCTGACCTCTTTCAGACTCTCACCCCAACCCCAAGCTAATTTAAGTGACTTCCCCATCATCCCTGTGTTTTACGTCAAGGAAGAAATTTCCTTGGCTTTCACCCTGTTTATTCCATACAAGTACTTTAAATGTGCCTATTATATTATCCCTTTCCTTTCCTTCTCAGGGGTGTATATGTCCAAATGCTGCAGCTATTCCTCATATGACTTGCCCTCTAGTCCCTGGACTATCTTGGTTGCCCTGTACTATACTGTTTACACTTTGTCACAGTCTTTCCTCAGGTGGGGACTCCAGTATCCTATTCTTGAGCAGTACTTCTGTGGTCTCACCAGAGACCTGTATAGTGGACAGGATTAGCTCCCGACTTCTGCTGTTTCTTCCCCTTCCTAAGCAGCCCAGCATCTGGTTTGCCTTTACTACAGCTGGTACAGTATGCTGTGGACTGTGGGGTCTTTGATTACCCCTAGGTCCTTCTCCTCCTTGGTGCTTTCCCGCATCATTCCTCCATTTTGTACTGCACCCTTGGGTTCCTTTTCCCCAGTATGTATCACCTTACATTTTTGGGGGTTGAAGCACAACTGCCTTGATCCTTGACCAGTTCTCCAACCTGCCCAGATCCTCCCTAAGTTCCCTTATGCCTTCCTCCATGTCCGACCTTGTACAGAAATGTGTGTCATAGCTGGCCCGGTGGCGCTGAGGGTTGAGGCGCTGTACGCCACACCTCGTGCCACGCTGGTGACCCGGGTTCGGGAACAGACTCAGGTTGCCGGGGGTTGGCAGGGGGAAGGGAGGATTGAGCGTCCTGCGACAGCTCTCCTTCCTTCAGGGTAGGCAAGGGTCATGCGCCGCACTGTACTGACACCCAGCGGAGGCTGGGTGTTCAGCAGACCATGGGCATCTACATTGGAAGAAGAGTCGGCGGACGTCTCTACGTTAG
This sequence comes from Neoceratodus forsteri, assembly GCA_016271365.2. NCBI lineage: Eukaryota > Metazoa > Chordata > Ceratodontiformes > Ceratodontidae > Neoceratodus > Neoceratodus forsteri. Next base: position 1,685,742,632 of record CM057455.1, on the reverse strand, counting down.
TGCGTTGACGTCATTGCACGTCTGACTCTTCGGAAGAATTAAAGAGGGGAAAAATGGGTACCTCCGCCTCTATGAAGCCTTCCTTGGGGCTTCAATTAACCACTGCCACTGGGGTCCCCCAACTAGTTACTGGTTCTGCGGGGGCTGGATGGGGGTCCCAGCTCTGCGGTCCCGCCCTCTGGGGGGAATAGCTGGGGGTGATCGGGGGGTCCCAGGTGACAGTTGGTGGAAGACCGGGGCCGTGACCAGGGCGGATACCTGGTGGAGGAGCCCCCCTCCAAAAAAAGAAATGTGTGTCATCTGCAGAGGCAGACCTTGCCCTTTATTCCCGCCCCTATGTCACAAATGAACATGTTGAAGAGGAGGGCCTAGCACTGATCCATGCAGTACTGCACTCATATTCTTCCTTACCTCTGAGAACTCTTCAGTTACTACCACCATTTGCATCCCTCCCCTCAGCCAGCCTTCCACCCAAGTCATCAGTTGTTCACCCATCCCACCCACAACTTATAGTCTGCATTACAGCATGCCAGTTACTGCACTGGGAGTCGAAGTGGTAAATTCTCAAAGTCAACCTGAATTTATGGGCCTCAACTGGAAGCTGAACTGAAGTTGTCAATGGCCCACCTCTCTCAGCCCTGTTCCCATGCCCCTTACATCCCTTACATTTGTATGGGGAATGATCGATCTAAAATACATTTCTATGCAAATTCCAGCCTATATAAATACTCTTTTTATAAGTAACAAGAAAGTATTCTTCAAGCAAGAAAATTGATTTTATTAGCAGACAAAACCAATGAAGGGCTTGCCCCATTTAACTTTACAGCTGTTTTGGATATGACATTTTTAGTTAATGTAGCACTCATTCAAAACCCCAAAAATTAAAACAAATAGCATTCAAAGAACCACTAATATTGAGACTTTGATCAGGAGCATACAATGTACTGGATATTAAATATACTGTAGCTTATTTACCAGTATTATAGTAATGTGTCAGCAGAAAAGGACCATCTTGGTCCATCTAGTCTGCCCATTTCCCACCCGCCCCTACTTGTCTCCACTTCCCAGTGATATTTTCCTCTGCCCACCAGCCAACCCCTTGTGTCTGTCCCATGCCCTCTTGAATTCCTCCACTGTTTCTGCATACACCACCTCATTAGGTAAACTGTTCCAGGGTTCCACCACCCCCTCAGTGAAATAACATCTCCTTACATTGCTCTTAAATCTTCCCCCTTCCAATCTTAAATTATGACCCCTTGTTTTAACTCCTACTTTTCTTTTGAATAATCTAACATAGAAACATAGAATTTGATGGCAGATAAGGACCACTTGGCCCACCCAGTCTGCCCATTTCCCTACCTACTGGATAAGCTGCAGATCCTAGTTAACCAGCAGCCTACTTCTTCCTACCCCCACCCCCCAGAATTGCCTTATGACTATCCCATGCATGCTTGAATTCCCCCACTGATTTTGACTCCACAACCTCTTCCGGAAGGCCGTTCCATGCATCCACAACCCTCTCTGTGAAAAAATACTTCCTTCAATTACCTCTGAGCCGCCCCCTCTATCTTCAAATTGTGCCTCTTGTTCTTGCAGCGTCTTTTTTGAAAGATGCTACCCTCTTGGACTTTGATGATTCCTTTGAGGTACTTGAAGTTTCTATAACATCCCCCTCTTTCCTCGAGGCTGTTACATATTAAGCTCCTTAAGTCTCTCTTCATCACGACTTCTGGTGCAGACCCTGCACCATTTTGGTTCCCTCCTCTGGACAGCTTCCATCCTGTCTATGTCTTTGCAGAGATTGGGTCTCCAGAACTGCACACAGTACTCCAGATGGGGTCTCACCAGCTGTCTGTACAGAGGATAATAACTTCCTGTTTTCTACTGGTGATGCCTCTCCCTATGCATCCCAGTATCCCCCACCCTCCTTGCTGCCCCTCACATTGCTTGCCCATCTTTAGGTCATCTGATATGACTACCCCAGGTCCCTTTCCATTCTTGTTGTTGTTAGTATCTCACCCCCATTGTGTACTCTTCCCTGGGTTTTTGTTTCCCAGGTGCATTACCTTGCACTTCTTAGCATTGAATCTAAGCTTGCATACATTTGACCATTCCTCTAACCTTGCCAAGTCCTTCTCATCCTTTCCACCCACCTGTGCATCAACTCTGTTGCAAGAGATCTTAGTGTCATCTGCAAAGAGACATGCCTTTCCTTCAGTCCTTCTGCAATGTAAACTATAAAAACATTGAAGGACAGGTCCATACTGAACCCTGCAGGTACCCACTAGTAACCCTCCTTTCTTCACTGTGGACTCCATTTACTATAACTCTCTGTGTCCTATTCTCCAGCCAATTCTTTACCCAGGCTGTCATCTTGGGACCCACTCCAGGCTGGCTAACTTGTATATTAATCTTTGTGTGGGACTGTGTCAAATGCCTTGCTAAAGTCTAGGTAGGCCATGTCCACAGCCCTCCCTGATCTACTACTTTGGTCACCCAGTCAAAGAAATCTATTATGGATTGGTCTGGCATGACCTTCCGCTATGAGATCCATGCTGCCTAGGGGTCCTGTGCCCTCTGGCCTCTAGATACTCGACAATTCTTTCCTTTAGAAGTGATTCCATCATTTTCCCTATCACTGAGGTTAAACTAACAGGTCTATAGTTTCCTGCTTCTGCCTTGCTCCCACCTTTGTGAAGGGAATCACATCTGCCCTCCTCCAGTCCTCGGTACCACCCCATCCTCCATGATTTGTTAAAAGGGTAGTCAGTGGTGTCACTAGTTTCTAACCTTAGTTCTTGTAGAATTCTGGGATGAATCCCATCAGGCCCCATTGCTTTGTCCACCTTCAGTTTTAAGATCTTTTCAGAACCCTTTCTTCTGTAAATGGGCTGGTATCACTTCTGTATCCAGAGTGTTACTACTGTTTGTTTTATGTATCTCCCTCTTCCTTCGTAAATACTGAGCAAAATATTTGTTTAGTATCTCTGCCTTTTCACAGTCTCCCTCTGCCCACCCTCCCTCCCTTTATTAAGCCTCACTATCCCTCCCTTGGTCTTCCTTCGCTCCCTGATGTACCTATAAAAGGTTTTATCCCCCTTCTTAACTGAGTTGGCTATCTTTTCCTCGGTTTGGGCCTTTGCTGTTCTAACTGCCTTCCCAGCCTCCTTTTGCTTTAACTGATACAGTTCTCTGTCCTGCTCCTTCTGCGATTCCTTGTACTTCCTGAATGCTTTCTTTTTCTCTTGAACCTTCACTGCCACTTCCTTTGAGAACCATAGTGGTTTCTTACATAGTTTGTTTTGTTTATTTGCTTCACACAAAGGCTTGTTACCTCTGTGATGGCAGTTTTTATTATTCCCCATTGTTCTTCCACCCTCCTTCCTGCCATTTGCTAGTGCATTCCTTAGGCACTCACCCATTATGGCAAAGTCAGCCTCTAAAGTCCAGTACTTTTGTCTTTGTATGGCTTGACTCTATTACTGTGTTTATTGTGAACCATACTGTTCGATGGTCACTAGTTCCCAGATGGCTACCACTTCTACATCTGTGATCCTCTCTCCATCTCCATTTGACAGTACCAAGTCTAATATTGCTCCCTCTCAGTGGGCTCCAGTACTAGTTCTCTAAGGCATGCCCCTGTAGGGCATCTAGAATAACTGCACTCTTAGTGGCAGCTGCAACTGCACTCAGTTAACATCTGGCATATTCAGATCACCCATCAGCAGTATCTCCCTTTTCTGCCATTCTAAGTATACTTTCTATCATTTCCTTGTCCATTTCCTCCCCTGAGAAGGATCTATGCTCTAACCCTGTGCAGTTGTGGTGCCATTGCCTGTCTCCAAATTTACCCACAGTGCTTCTTCTCCTCCCTGTTTACCCTTTTGTTCTGTTGCTTTTATTCCTTCCTTTATGTGAGAACTACTCCTCCTCCTCTTTTACCTCTCTGTCCCTCCTGTAGATAGCGTATCCTGGTATGTTTACGTCCCAGTCATGGTTTGTGTGTACCATGTTTCTGTGACTGCCACGATATCCAGATGTTCCTCCTCCATCAAGGCCACTAATTCAGGAAGCTTGTTACCTAGACCTACGGGCATTGGTACTCATTTCTCTCCATTTTTGATGGCTTTACCTTCTGTTGCAGCATCCCCACTGACCGTTTCTACCTCGGTCTTTTCTCATTAAGTACACTGTTTTTGTAGGGAGAGGCTGGGGTTTTCTGCTGCTTGTCAGTGCCTCCCCCTTGATAGTTTAAAGCACCAATGGAAGCATTTAACCCGATTACTCAAAAGACTTGTTCCCTTCGGACAGATGCAGACCATCCTGCCAGTATAGGCTGTTGTCCTCAGGTGAACCCCAGGCCCCAATGAAGCCAAACCCTGTGCTCCGCACCATTTTTTCAACCATTCATTAAACTGCATGGTGCCAATTACCCTCGCCTCACCTCACCTTTGAGAGCAGGCAGCACCTCTGGGAAGGATACTGTGTGTGTACTTGTCTTGGGCCCCTCCCAACTCTGCAATGTCCTCCTGCACTGCTCTAACCTCATGATGAGTCAAGTCATTTTGTCCCTAGGTGGACAATTACATCCAGCTCAGAATCCCTTGCAGCTGTTGTGCGTGATCCTGAGGATCGCTTCCTGTCCCTCAAGCCAAGGCACCAGGCAGGCACCTTACTTCAGTTTTCCCAGCTCCTCCCCGGTTCTATCCCTAATAATTGGGTCCCTCACCAGGAGCTGCTTCCTTTCCTTGTAGTGTCCTCTGCCTCCTTCCTGTGGGCCTCCCTTGTGACAGCTGTCCTCAGCCTCCTTAGTCTTCTCTGTGGGTGCATCCATGGGGGCTATGCTCCCAGAATGGTGTATGGATTGTGGAGTGGAACAACTGACTGGGTGTGCCTCCGTTCCACCATCCTCACCCTTCCTGTGCCCACTGTGGTCCAACTGCTGTGTTTTCTTCACAATCTCTGAGGTAGTGGTGGTGGCTGTGGTGCTCCCTGGATGGGGGAGGTTCCCTTCCTACTGTCCAATGTGGCCTGGGGGAAGGTCCCCGTACTACTGTCCAGTGTGGCCTGAAGATGGGCAACTTCCTCCCTCAGGGCAGAGTTGTCTACAAATAGGGCAGCATCTCAGCCTCCAGAAAGACTCCTGGAGACTGCTGCCCCACAGCCATTACATTGCACTACTCCTACATTTTTTTTTTGTGTGTGTGTGATTGGTTTGTAATATAGAATATATATTTATAATATACAATGTGTATGCTTATATTGTCAGTGCAGTGTGCTAGAGAGGATATGACAGTGACATGCACCTTGCACTCTTGAGGAATGATGTCAGAACCCCAGGTATAAAGGAACTATTTCCAGGGGTGGATGGGGTGAGGGTGTGGAAGGGTTGGGCCTAAACTGTGCCCTCGCAAAACAATCAGCTAAAAGCTCTGACCCACTGCTGCAATGGTGCCTTCCTGCCAGAAAGATGCCCTACACAACAATTTGATGAGAAATACCCTGCTAATCAAACAGAGAAAATCCACACATCCAAGTCAGACACAGGTAAACCTTCCAGCCCCAAAACAGGCCTGGTGGTTTGTGCTCCGAGCTATCAGCCCCAAAATAAGTCAGCTGTGCTTTAAACTCTTCCTGCACTGAAAATCTTATGAATTGTAACAAACAAAGCGTAAACCTAGATCCACCACCCTCGCTTGAAAGACTGTCTTTTCCTGTTTCACACTGCAGATTTTCTGTGACCACTCCTTAACCCCAGTAACTCTGTTAAAATACTTTAACTATCACAAACTCCTACGCACCAGTAAATTATTTTAAAATAGTTTCTGTCCCAAAATCTAGTAGTCAATCCACTACCCCAAGGGACAACCAGAATGCAGTATTCAAACACTTATGAGGTTACTTCTAAGATAAGCAGAGTTTGCAAGTTTCTTTTCAACTCCTCAGCCAACTGTAATTCATTTAAAAATAGTTTAACTGTCAGCAAATCCTAGTAGACAATCTAGCTACCTCAGGACCTACCCAAATGCAGTATTTAAATCCTTCAAGTTACTAACAAGATAAACAGAGTTTACAAGCCCCTTCTTGGTTAAACACTAAATAAATGTGAATAAAAAGCAATTACCAAGGGTGGTTAGTTTCACCTCCCACAGAATTAAGCAAAAGTGTACGTTTGTTGCAGATATCAAGTGCAATACAGAATTTCTCACACAGCTCGTAGTTGAAGAAAGTAGTGTCCTTCCAGCTCCAGAAAATGTACCTTCATTTACTTTATTTATTCCCTTCATATACTTAAAAGTCTCTATCATGTCACCTCTATCTCTTCTAACCTCCAGCAGGTATAGATTTAATTCTCTCCATCTGGTCTCTTACGGCTTCTCTTGCATACCTTGCACCATCTTTGTTGCCCTTCTCTGAATCCTCTCCAACCCATCTATATCCTTTCTTAAATGAGGCCTCCAGAACTGTTCCCCGTACTCTGGCTGCGGTCCAACCATGGTCTTGTATAAAGGCATCAACACCTCCCTCTTCCTATTTGTTATGCCCCTTCCTAATAGTCAAATTATATGCAATAGTTTCAAAAAAACATTTTCCATGATTAATAAACAAAAAATACATACATAAAACATAAAGGGAGAAAAGAACAGAATATCAAGCAGTTACTGTTTTAGCCCTCACAGTTTTTCCTTACACATGGTTTAACTTCATTGAATCAAAAGAAACAAAGAGATTTATTACAGAACCCAGCCAACTATCCTATTTAGAACTGTTCCAATTATTTAGACCCACGCTGGTAATGCAAGCTGGTTCGCACAGCAATAGGAAGCGATCCAGAAGCTATAATATTCAAACATGCTGGTGCCCCAGGACCATGGAGCAAATAAGGCAGTAATAAAAAATATATACATATTTTTTAAAAGTAACATTTCCTGTTTTCTATTTTAAATTTATATATATGTATATACACATATATATAGGCCCAGATATTAAAACTGCGCCCAAAAAGTGCACAATAGCAGGAGCTGGTGCAAGTCCATTGCGCCCATGCGCAAAAGGCGCGATATTCAAAAACTGAGCCGGCCAACCTGTGCCTACAACCGACGACTGAATATCGCACCACCTGTGCCATAGCGCAACTAGGGAGGGAAAGCTGAGCAGATCTGATGCGCCATAGAGCAACAAGGGATGTTCAGCTGAGCAGTCCAGAGTCGCCATAGCGCAACCAGGGACACCCCCCAAAAGCAGGGCGGTAATGCAACTGCACAACCAGGAGGTAGGGGCCCACCACCCATGCCACAGATTGGCAGAGGAACACACAGCAGAACAGACATCGTCCCCCACCCCATGCACTGCACAACTGGGGAGGCTGGAATAACCACTGGCCATGGAGACAAGCAACCCCACCCACAGCTGGGCCATGGTGCCCCATCACACCCCCTAGCAAGCTGTGACTGGCACACAAGGAGGGCTGACCACCCCGTGCCACACCATCCCCCCAATGCAGAGCACACTCTGCACCGTGACGCCCAGGCACCCTTCCCAGGAGCAGCGTCCACCACTGCAGGAAACCCCATGCATGCCACCACCCCCACTGTGACAATGCAACCCTGTGCACCACAGAACCATGCAAGGCAGCCCACCACGAGCACCCATCAGTGGCTGGCAGCACACACAGCGATGTAACGATGGCATACACAGTGCCACCATGCAGCCCCGAGGTACAGCTGAGAGACTGACCATGCGTCCAGCACACTGAGTACCTCACACAGGAGCAGGGCATGCCCTGGACACCACCACCAGTGGTACAGCACCCTGCACACTCCTAAGGACACACCCCGACCCAGCACTGGCCACAACAGCCAGCGCAGACACCCACAGTGGTGCGTGGAAGCATGCACCACACCGGATCCACACAGTGCATGGACAAACACCCACCCATACCCAAGGGCACAACAACACAGGGACGCAGTAGCGGGGCAACCAAGCCCCAAGTGTGGGCCCATGGAAACCATGTACACACAACCTACAGTCCTGCATGGCACAGGAGTGGTAGCCACCCTGCGCAGGCACTGTGGAGCTGTACGCCACCATCATTTGCCCGGAGCACAAGTCACAGACAGTGGTGCACATCCCCTGCAACACACACATATGCCACAGCATGGAGGTGGGACAACAACTGTGGAGGCCACAGTGTCACCCGAGGCAGACATGCACCACACCAGTGACAGGAGGTAACCCAGCATTGTGACGGGTACAGTGGCTGCCCTGCATGGACAGCCACCACTAACATGCCAGCAGACCGTGCAGGTCACAGACATGCAAGGGTGTCAGCTGCACAGGCCATGGACGGGCTGACAGGGGCACCATGGACACAGACTAAGCACCATGGACCACTGCACACAGTCATCCAGTGCGCAGGGCACAACACACACACCACAGACACTGACTGATAGCTACCCCCACACCATAATCACCTCCCCACAGACACACACACATACCCATGACTGCACCACCCCTGACGCCATGTACACCACTGCAGCTGAGCACCTACAGCCTGCTGCAAATCAGAGACCACCACAGTATTCATATCAAAAGATCTGTATTCAAAAACAATATCAAAAGGAACTATTTACAATACTATGTACAAAGTTGGGGAGGGCCACAAACAAGGTGGGGGTGGGGAAGGGGCAGGGGTGAACAAATGGGACAGGAAAGGAGGGGTGTGAGGGTGTGTCCAGGGGGGTAGGGGATATCGGGGGCAGAGGGATGGTCAACGGGAGCCCTGCACCCCGCTCTGGCTGCTCTGCCTCCGGTGCCTCCTCCGGACCCCAAGCTGGTCAATCCGTTGCAGAATCTCCAAAGAAGCCTTGGCCACATTGAGGATCTCCCTTAATGCCTCCCTAATCTCCTGCAGCTGGTGGACACCTAGGGCAAGGGAGCACAGTCAACAGGTGTGACTGCACAGCCCCATACAGCCCACCCACTGTGCATGGCATATGGCCATGGGACATGCCTCTGTGATGGTGTGTAACCACCCACAGTGATCACGTCCACAAGACCTGCCCACCCAGGTGCATACAGCCATGTGGACTGCTGCACACACCCATCGGCCAAGTCATGCACAGCACCACCGTGGCCATTTAGTGACATGGCTATGTGGTGCGAAGGCAGTGGCACAGCCATGTACCTGGTGCACGCATGGACCACCATCTACGCACTCCCAGACATGCAGTGCCACTGGACAGTGTTGATTGTAACAAGTTGCGTGCATGGCAGTGGTGTCAGTGGATGGTGGCCATGCCCCGCTGCCCACCCTGTTACACAGCCTGCAGTAGTAATCATGGAGATATGTCACTCACCATCATCGGGCCGGTCCCTCGGGCGCTGCTGACTGTCACCCCTCCTAGCGGCCCTGTCTTCCTGCTGGTGCCACATCTCCCAGGCTAGATGCTTCTCCTCCGGCCCTGTGGTGCAAACATGGAGAGAGGAACATCAGTACAATCCTGTAGCAAAGTCCCCCTGCCCCCAGGTGGGTGCACTCCCACCCAGCCAGACCCACCCAGCCCACACCCTGATAACACCACCACAGCCAACACGGGACGGTCCCTCCCCCATGTTCTGGACACATACAACCATGATACCCATATGGAAGAAAAGTGTGTGGACGTAACACCTACCTGGCCGTGGCACCATGCCCCTCCTGGCACATGACCGCAGGCGGGAAAGCAGGTCTGGTTCCCTCCTCCACAGGTCACCATACCTGTGGTGGCACTGCTCCACTGTCCGCCCCCTTCCTGTGGCCTCCTCCAGTGCATTGGCCACCTCCTCCCACACCTGGCTCCTGGACCTGTCCAGGGGTGCCTCCCCAAACAGTGGGCCATAGAGTGGCTCTACTATGGCCACTAGGTTGGCCAGTTCTCTGGGTCCACTGCAGCCCTCCTCCGCGCCATTCTACTTGCTCAGTCAGCTCAAAATGGCACTCTGCAGCACAGCTCCACCACGTGCAGATGCTGTGCGGTACAGCCCTGCCATTCCCTATCGCCCTGTCACCGAACAGCACGATAATGGTGCACCCATGCCTGACGCATGGTGCCTAGGGGGCAAAGGTCAGGCACAGGGTCAAGGGGCTCTGGTGCACGGACAGGCACAGCGCCATTTGAACCCAATGCGTGTAGCGCGATTGGATGCCTGTGTGCTACCTTCAGTAGCGGCCTACCGCACTGTTGCCCCAGTGCACCTATGATGGCCCAGTGCCACAGCGCCATATAGGTGAACATCGCTGTAGCGCCACTGGCACAATGGTGGCCATGCCTGCATCGCTTCCTGCACACATTACGTGATGGCGGCGACGCCTATGTCAACAACCGGGCATGCACAGTGAGGTGTGTACTGGCATGTCACAGAACTGCGCCTTGGCTCAGCATGTTCAACACAATTGCGCAGAAAGCACAACAGTGCAATGTTCAGTCATCATATGCAAAACAGCTAATCAGCCATTCAGTGGCGCAGCACTGCAATTGCATCCACTCAGTTCGCCACCGCTCATTTGCATGGGTTATGCTATAAAAGTGCTACTGGGCTGCACTGGCCATAGTCGGTTACCGCAGTCTATTGGTGAGTTGCATGCTGTTTGGGAGTATGGACTGTGGATTTTGGGACATGCATGGGACTGCACAGTCACAGGTAACAACTGTCATTCTTACAGGCTAAATAATGACCGAGCGAGTTGTGGGAGAGGAGGAACATGGTGGTGGGAGGAGGAGGAGGAGGAGGCCTAATTTCACCAAGGCCGAGACCGATGCCCTGTTTGAGGCCTACCTGGATCAGGAGCCGCTTCTCAGCGGACGGCAGGGAACACCTCAGGCCCGTGCTGCTGCATGGGAGGAGGTGGCACGTGCAGTAAACCTGCATGGCAGCCACCAGCACTCCGTACAGGAGTGCAAGAAGAAGATGGGCACAGATAGGAGGAGGATAAAGGAGAAGGTGGCTGCCATCAGGGCAGCATGAGCTGCGACAGGTGGGGGACAGCCAGAGGTGGTACACCTGACCCCACAGGAGGAGAGGGTTGCTGGAAGCATGCAGCGTTGAGCCATTGAGGGTGTTCCGGGTGGTGGCTTCCAGACGGATGGTAGCCCGTCACTGCATGGTAGGTCATGGTCTGTCTATTGGGGGGTGGGGCAGGGTAGGTCACATGCAGTAATGCGACTTTGTTTTCCCTTACAGATCCTGAGCATCTGCATGGGTCAGCGGTGGTGGGCCTGTCCACTGACGACAGTCAGCTGGAGATGGAGGAGGGTCAATCCACATCCACAGGTATACATGGCTCAGTGTGACAGTGGGCCCACCTGGCTGTCCACACTGATGTTGTTGGAACAGGTGCAGAGGAGGCTCTGCCCATGTTCCAGCGTGCCAGCATTCACGGATGCCAGCATGCTGTGACTTGGGCTGGTGCCGGGTCCATCACCGATGATGATGTCGCTAACGGCATGGGCAGTGACACGTGTGTGCCACGGGATGGCCACACAGCAGGTAACATCGCTGCCATGGCTGTGGGGTGGTGCCGCCATGGAGGCTCAGGTGTCATCACAGTCCCAGCTCAGGCCTGTCGCACCAGTGGGGCAGCACTGGTGTGTGTACAGGACAGTGGGACTGTTGCGGCCACTGTGGCAGCACCAGTGAGCCCTGGGGAGCTGCAGCCAGAGGAGCAGCATCAGCAGTCAGCCAATGGGCTTAGGGGTACAGGGTCAAGGGGCAGCATCAGTGCACCACCTGTGGACATGCCCAGACCTGGTCCTGGTGTGCAGTGCTCACCCTCAAGGGGTGCTGAGCATCAGGGCCGCGCACACCCTGAGGGACAGGATGCCGAAGAGGAAGATGACCTCTTGGACAAGCACACCTGCATACTGCAAGCATCAGTCCACCAGCAGATGCGGCTTGCAACTTCGGTGGATGCACTGCTTGCGGCTCTGGAGCAGACAGAGGAGCGTCGCAGCAGAGACACTGCTCTGATCCTGGCAGGGATGGACCAGTTGCGGGAGGATGTGACCGCTGCCATTGACAGGCAGACACAGGCATTCACTGCTGTCATGGCCACAATGGGCACACAGTCATGTGCCCATGCATCGCAGACACCACGCAGTGCACTGTCCACCCCCCATTCCCAGCGTCGTGCGACACCCTCCCTGTTGACACCGGGTTCAACTGTGGGCATCCCGAGCATGCCTGGCGCAGGTATGTTTGGTGTGCTGCAGACCCCTGCACGAGCACGGTCACATTCACGCAGTGGAACCCCTGGGGGACCATCAGTGCCACCCCATGAGGCCAGTGATCGGCCTGTCAGTGCTGGCAGGTCTCGGCGGGGCCGCCCACACATCTGTGGTGGCCGTGGCACTGTGTCGCATGACTGACCTGTCTCCCAACATGGCTATTGTCTGGTGCTGCCCTGTGTGCATTGTGTCTTTCAGCGGGCATTGCATGGGTGGGTACCCAGCCCTGCACGCAGACACACAGTCCATCTGCACACCCTTCCGGCTGCTGTCCGCAGTTGCGTGTGCATGATGATGCCTGCATTGCGCTGTACACCAATGTGCAATGGTGCTCAGCATCTGACACACTCACATGGACAGGCAGTGGGCGTGGTGGTCTGTAAACATGTGTGTGGCTAGGGGTGGCGTTCTGGGTCGGTGTGCCTCCTGCCCTTTGTGCATGTCTGGTGCATTGTGTGTGTGTGTCCGTCCATGTGGCTTGTTAGACCTCACCCATCCCTGGTTGTGTGTGTGGTTCCATGCCCGGCCACTTCCCTTGACGGAATGCACCCCTGGTGTGTGTCCATGTGTGTTTGTGGGTAGTGCCTTAGCCACTGTTGGTTGCACATGGCCCCATGATTTACCTGGGTTGGCTGAAGTGCTCCTCCGTGATGGTGTCCTGGTGCAGCTGTGCCAGCCAGAGCAGTCGGGGGTCCTGTCACCCAAGGGGGGCTGCCCATCACCATTGTCACTGGCGACCTCATTGTCCCCATCGCTGTCCCCCTCTTTGACCTGTACGGCTATCCCACATTTGTTAGCCATGTTGTGCAGGATGCAACAGGCCAGGAATAGCCCGCAGGCCTTTGAGGGGCTGTACTGTAGGGCACCACAGGAGGTGTCCAGGCAATGGAAACGTGCCTGCAGCATCCCGAACACCCACTCGATGACATTACGTGTGGTGGCGTGTGCCTCATTGTAGCATTGCTGCGATGGGGTTGTGGGCCGCCAGTAGGGTGTGAGCAGCCAGGGACGGAGTGGGTATCCACTGTCACCTGTGTGTAGAGGGTGGAGGTTAGTTTGGTGATCAGCATCGCCTCTGCCCGGGCCATGTGGCCACTACCCATGTCACTCTGACCATGCCCCCCAGGCCCTATGATTGTCCATGTGGTTTGCATAGTCACCACTAGGTGGCCAGTGGGATATCCCACTGTCAAACCCGTGGCACAGTGCTGACTGGTGCCAGATGAAGGCATCATGTGCTCCCCAGGGTGCATGGCACAGACATTGATTATGCACCCCTGGCATTGCACACCACCTGGCAGTTGATGCTGGCATAACCCTTGTGATTTATATGCGGCCACCTCGGGCGGGTGGTGTGCGGAAGAACATGGGTGCAGTCTGTGCCCTAGCATGCCAAGCATAAAATTTCGCTGTGGAACTCCCTGTATGTTTGCCTTTGCGCTCCACCAGTGTGCTGGGGAAATGGATGTACTCCGCAGCATGTGGCAGCAGTGTGCTGAGGAATTGGGTGAGGTGGCATGACGTGGTCAACAGGGTTATGCCTGTGGTGTCCCCAGTTGGTCTCTGGAAGGTACCCGTGGTGAGCAAGCACATGCAAGCTGTCACTTTCATCTCCACTGACAGGGCATGGCTCTGTCGTGTGGGTGCCTGCATCATATCACTGCACAGCTCACAGAGCCACCTCAGAATTGTCTGATTCAGGTGGTACCGGCCCACAATCTCGGTATCACTGTACAGCTCGAAGCTGGTGTGGGCTCGGTACTGCCTGTTGGGGGCATACCGCCAACGGGCCCTTCCACGGCCACGTCCCCCTGCTGCCTGCCTTCTCACTCCCCTCATAACTGCCTCCATCTGGATGGTGGCACTGGCCAGGTCCCTGGCTTGTGTTCACCCCCCCTGGCAGCTGTTTCTGTATTCCCCCCACTGTCCTGGCTGCTACTTCCCCTGCAACGGGAACACCTGCCTGTGCTGGCCTCACTGCTGTGTGGTGTACTTCCCCCTTCTGCACTGTCTCCCCACACTTTCCCCTGTGCCTGTTGCTTCCAGGTGCCCTTTCCTGCCTGGCCTGCTGTGTCCCTGCTGCCAGTTTTCCCTGCTATCTTTGGCTCTCATGTGGCTTCCTGTAGCGTTCTTGCACCTCTCCCTTGCTCCCTTTTATTTTGGCTCATTTCCGCTATGGCTCAACTTCCGCTTGCTCCCCTATTGCGCATGGCGCATGTTGTTAAATATCGCACTCGCCATTTATGCATGGTTCCTCCCCTTCAGTTGATGCATTCATTATCATTCTTGTAATGTTGCTCAACCGCGATTTGGGGCATAACTGCCTCCTACTGAATATCGCAGAATGGCGATTTTCGGACTTCAGCAGGCGCAACCCTATTGCAGCATAGCTCAAGTCTTTTGAATATCTGGGCCTAAGTGTGTGTGTGTGTGTATATGTATATATATATATATATATATATATATATATGTATGTGTGTGTGTGTGTTTAATTCAAGTGGTTTAGTTTAAAATAAGTTTTCAGTCTCATTGTGGAGACATTGTAAGTCAGAGATGTTACTGTTCCTTTAAATGATGGAAATGAAGGAGACATGACAATCTTGTCAGGGCCTCTTGCCCTATAAAATGTAACTGTGTGTATCCAAAGCAAGGTGCTGAAGCGCTGGGGCAGTGTGGCGTGGTGAATTTACCTTCCCTAACTGGATTAAAAGACTAACTTGTTTGCTTAAAGATTGGGGTTAGGTTGTTTTATTACTGCCTTATTTGCTCCATGGTCCTGGGGTGCCAGCACATTTGAATATTATCCTATTTAGAACCAGGGAAAACATTTCCAAAATGAGGTGCAATTTTCTTTATCTAAGGTCATATGTTCAGTATATTTAATTACTAGCATACTAAAATGCCAGGAGAGTAGGCCTTATGGTCTATCGAGTCTGCTTGAGAGTCAGTACCCTTGACAGGCACCATTGTTGCTCTCCCTGCCCCCACCTTGGATCTCTCCACCCCCCATCTGAGTCATCCCCCCAGTGTTTGCATTACTCAGCTTTACCATCTCCCTATATCTGTCCCAGCCCCTCTTGAACCCCTCCACAGAATCCACAACCACCAGCTCCTCAGGCAGTGCATTCCAAGGCTCCACCACCCTTTCAGTGAAGTAATGCCTCCTCTCCTCCCCTGAGTCTTCCCCCTCCAGCCTCCACCCGTGCCCCCAGTGGCTCCCCCCCTCTCTGCTGGAACACCCTTCTATGCTTACCCTAGTTACCCCCTTTAGATACTTGAAGACCTCTATCATATCTCCCCTGTCTCTCCTTTCCTCTAGAAAGTATAGGTTGAGTTCCTCAAGTCTCTCCTCATAGGACCTATCCCCCAGATTCTGAATCATTTTGGTAGCCCTCCTCTGGACCCTCTCCAGGAGTGCAATGTCCTTTTTTAAATGCGGCCACCAAAACTGCACGCAGTACTCAAGGTGTGGCCTAACCAGGTAGTTGTACAGTGGAAGAATCACATCCCAGCTTCTTTATACAGAATCAGTAACAAGCTGGCCTGTACATCTTAAGGTAGCCAGTGGCAGCAGAATCTCTCGAACTTCACTCTTGAGGTTCTCAGTGTCGCCATGGTGACCTCTCGATGTACTAACCAGCTTGTTACCGATGAGTCAGTATCCATCATTCTCTATATGCTTACGGTTATCTCTTGTATTAATTTTGACATGTACTCCAAGCCAAATTATGTCCCACATTTTTGGGGGAATTCTCCTGTCGAGTAAGCATCTCTGTATGTGTTTCTGATCGGGCACTAAAAATTGAAAAAAGGACTGTTCTGAAAAATATTTTTCTACAATATCTACATATAAAGTTTTCCTAGAAAAATCCAAAAATGTTCTATACAACACTCCCCATTTCTTTATGTAGTTAAATATATATGACCAGGAAAGGGACAGCTGATATCGTCTTTTATTTTTATGAATAAAAGCATTGAACTCGAATTCTTTTAAGATGTCTGTCAGCACTAGTGATACCCATAAGGTCTAAGGTTTACCCACATTTGTTAACAGTGAAAACAAGCTGTATATAACATAGTAAAAAATAAAACTAGTGGATTTGGCATCCCTTCCCCTCCCTCCTTGATATCTTTATACAGAGGGCTGGATATTCAAAAGGGTTGCGCCATTCTGCTATATTCAGCAGGAGGCAGTTGCGCCCCCCAAGTCATGCTGAGCAACAGCGCAATGCTAATGAAGGCATGCTCAACCGGAGGGGGAGGAACCATGCATAAACTGCACAGCCCGATATTCAGCCGGGCTGTGCAGAGTTGTGCAGGCGCAACCCCCAACCTGCGCCTGCACAACTTTGAGCCGAAAAAAGAGGAAGTCGAGGCCACCCACAGGTGAGCTGCCACATTTCAGGGTGCAACACAGCTGCCACCTGTGGGTGGCCCTCCTATTCCTTTTCCCCTGCAGCCCGATATTGCAGATCTCACTCCCCCACTGGCCTGATTGCAAGCATAACAGTAATGAACCCCCAGTAGCCCGATCGCGGGCAGAGCAGATCAACCCCAAAGACCAATATCGGTGGTCCAGTGGACACATGAAGCCGATCGCAGCGGGCATTAGAGTCAAACCCCAAGGTCCAATTTCCCTGGTGATCTAGTGGTCTCACCCACCCACCCTGCAGGCCCACCACCCCCCCCCGCCAGCCGGCGGGCAGCAGCACCCACCCATCTGCCGCCCCACCGACTGACTGCTGGTAGCTGCACGCCCATTGGTTCAGAGCAAGAGCCAATGGGCGAATGATACCATGTTAAGGTAGTCCAGATATGGAATGAACATATCTGGACTGCCTTAGATGGTGGCTGCACTCCATTGGCTCTTGCTCTGAACCAATGGGTGTGCAGCTCCTACTGAGCAGTCAGTCGGCGGGTGGCGGGCGGGTGGTGCTGCCGCTCCGGCTGACGGGGAGCGGGTGGTGGGGCTCCATGGGTGGGTGGGTAGGGGCCACTAGATCACCAGGGAAATTGGACCTGGGGGTTTGACTCTAATGCCCGTGGATCGGGCTTCGCGCTCACTGACCACCGGGATATTGGTCTTTGGGGTTGAACTCGCTCTGCCCACGACCGGGCTAGTGGGGGGCTTGTTTTGTTATGCTCGCCGGGCCAGTCGGGGGTTTTCAGTTCCGCTTTGCCCGCGATCAGGCCAGTGGGGGGTTAATACTGTTACACCCGCGATAGGGCCAGTGGGGGTTAATACTGTTATGCCCATGATCGGACCAGTCGGGGGTTCAGTTCATTTGCCGCGATCGGGCCAGTGGGAGGTTTAATACTGTTATGCCCGCGATCGGGCCAGTGGGGGGAAGGATTTACTTCATGCCTGCGATCGGGCTACAGGGGGCGTCGGTCCCCGATGGCTGCTGCCTGGCAGGGCTGCCAGGCGCAAGTTGTCGGGCATTGGCGCACCTGTATGCTAATGGCATGCAAATGGGGCCGAAAGTAGATGCAAATGGCCCCCCCCTGCACCTTGCATAACTTATGGCCCATTTGCATGTCACCTTTTGAATATCGGAAATTTGCGCATGGTGCAATGGAACTTGCGCCACCGCATCTTGAATGTTCCACTCTGACCACTTGCGGTGGTGCAAGTTCCACTGCGCCATGCACAGTGGCTGTGGCTGGGGGGCTATATTCAAAGGAGTTGCTCAGTAGCGCAACTCCGTTGAATATCGCCCGACACCCCCGCGCAACTTTTGAGCAGCTGCTAAGGGGTTTACGCCCACAGAATGGCTTATAGTTTGAATATCCAGCCCACAATATTTATTTTGCAGGGTTAAGCCTGTTACCCCAGAAGCAGGTAAAAAACAAACTAATACTATTGTTTCTAAATATCTTGGGACTAGAAAAATGTGACTGACAAAAAGAAAAATAGGGATACGGAAGGATTTAATCAGAAAAATTCTTTTTAATTTGCCCATTCGCCAGGCATTCCATCTACTAACCTCTGTTTAAACAATATTGCCAGTTATAAATAGCCATGTCCCCCGGGCCAAAATTAATTCCTAAAATTTTACTTGAAACAGTAGCAACTTTCAAATCACTAATATCATCTTCCAAAGACCCCTTGTTTTGCACATTTAAACATACTTTTATGTGGGTTAATACTGGACCCAGTAATCTGAGCTAAACTCTTTAACACCCCATTTGCGAGAGATCCTGTATGGGCATCCTGCACAATTAAACATAAATTGTCTGCATATACTGTGGATTTTACCTCTGGAATAGTAAGCATACTAATGCTTCTTATAAGTGGGGATCTGATTATAACCCTAATAACCGGGTCTAATGAGAATAGATACAATAAGGGGCTAAGAGGGCACCTTTGCCACACACCTTTCATTATTGGACATTTCTGCCCTAACCATTCATTCTCATATGGTTTAACATATGCTAATGCATAACAGATTTGCAGCCTGCTTATGAACAACAGTGGAATTCCATAAGCTTGCAAGACTAGCCATAAATATTCATGAGATACACAATCAAATGCTTTTGTTTGGTCAAAACTCATAATATACCCAGAAACCATGTTTGAAGAACCTCTCTCCATCAGTTCTGTGACAAGAATATGTGCATCTGTAATATTTCGTCCTGGTACTGAACAACACTGTGATAGGTGTATTAACTCGACTCCTGCTTTTCCAGCTTATTACATAATAACTTCAAAAAAGTTTAAAGTCTATATTTAGCAAAGTGATTGGTCTCCAGTTATTTATGTGTGTCTGGTCACCTTTCTTAAATAAAAAAATCATAAGCCCTTCATACATGCACTCAGTGATTCTATTTTCTTTTAAAAAAAGCATTAAATAAATTAAGCAGTTTAGATGGAATGAAATCCTACAGCAATTTGTACAGTTCACTAGGGAGACTGTCAGACTCTGGTGCCATATTATTTTTTAAAGATTTGCTCGCAACTTCTAATTCAGTTTTAGAAAACTCTTAAGTCATTTCAGAGGACTGTTCCTCACTTAGACAAGGGTTTGGAGGGGCAGCTGTCTGTATCAAAGTTACCATCTGATCTGTTTCGGGCACAGGGAGCCCAAATTGTTCATGGATAATGTCTTCCTATAAAGCCATTGTTCCTTTGTTGTCTACTTTTAATTCATCATTATTTGTCTGCAGAGCTGTAAATTGCCTTGCATTTAACCGAGATTTACAGTCTTCAGATGGGTTAGTCTGTTCTCTGCAACCCTGTGGCCCCAATTGCTGCTCTTTTTCTAAAGTCACCTGCCTGTTATACTGGTGTGCCATCATGTCCAATTTAATTTTGACTATTTGCTCAGAATAATCAAGTTTCATAGTAGCTTGTAGTGACATTAATTTATGTAACTGGCCACGTAATTGCAAATACACTTTGTACTTTTGCTGAGATTGGTATTTAGAAATTTGCTCAAAAAATAAGACAAACATTTTTTTAGTGTCTTCCCACAAAGGAATTATGGAATCATATAGGAATAAAACATATGTTCTATCATGTAAAATTGTTTTAATGTCCTCCAATACTTGTGGTTGTGACAATAGGCTAGTATTAAGCCTCCAGTATCCTCTACCAGCTGCTCTAGGTGAATGAGAAGAAACCTATATTCCTATCAAAGCATGATCTGAGGTTTCCACTGGCTTTGTTTCTGACCAAACAACAGGAAGAGGCTAAGAGACTAACCAAAAATCTGTTCTAGTTGCTAACTTGCCTTTAAAAAAATGTATTTGAGGGTGAATATGATGTTTTAGTTAAAGTATCCTTCAATATGGCTTGTTTTATGAGGGTCTGCAATACAGCTTTGTCACAGTAAATGTTGTTTTTTTATGGACACAGAAGTTCTCGGGGACAAATTAATATTGAAATCCCTACCCCCACGGTACCTGCCTACTACTAAAAAGGTACAGTCGGACCTTTTGCAGTAAGGTTATTCTTAACGCCTTTGTCTGTGGGCTATATATGTTTATAAGCCTGCAGGCTACATCCTGAAACAAAATATCTAATATCAATGCTTGACCCAGGTCAACTTCTATAAGTTTTTGTACTGTAACTTCGGGTGTGGTAAAACAAATACCCATGCCTGAACACTGATCTGCAACTGTCGATCAACAGGAAGCACCCTGAAACCACTCTGTAGAAGCTTTATATGACTCTTGTGAAGTGTGTAAATGAGTATATTGTAAAAGGAAAACATCATACTGTAGTATTTGTAATAGAGAAAAAGTAGATTTCCTTTTAAAATCGGACTTTATACTATTAGTGTTCAGGCTAGCTAGCCTAAAGTTCGGAAAGGTCACCACAGATTACATTTACATTTTGTTTTTTGTACTGGACCTAGTAGTCCATGTTTTAACTTTAGGTGGAATGCTCATTGTCTCTTTTGATCCCAGATCAATGGGGGTTCACTCTGCATTGATTGATAGGACACGTCCGAGTCCTCATCCTCCATTGCAGCTCGCCAACTCTGCAGCACCTCATAGCGGTTTTCAGTTGGGAGAGGTTCAGCTGTGGCTGACTTCAGAGTTCTTCTTGGTGGAGCTCTCCATTGTTTGGGAACAGGGTGTATGTTTGTTAAATCCTCCCATGATGCCAAAGGAGAAATAACCGACATCTGGGAAAGACCCTCCGAAGGGGTGGGGGGAGGGGGCATCTCTTTTGAAGGCGATTCTGAAGATCTCTGTATTCCTGGGGTGTTACCTATATCCAGGGCAGGCTGACCACCATTCTCTATTACGCTAACTTCAGTTGAAGAGGTTGTAGGCATACTGTTTGTGTTTTGTACCAATGCAGATGTTCTGTTGGAGGGGGTGGAGTCTTCTTTTGTGTTCTGCTAGAGTGGGCTTGAGTTGCTCTGTTAACATAAAAATCTTGCTCTGCATAGTCAGTGACATTGTGAGCAGCCCATAGGTAGGAGGGGAAAGAGTGATCATCTGCTTCACATAAATTACAACTGGGAGGAATAGTGCAACAATTTGTTGTATGTCCCAAAGCCCCACAAGAGAGGCATTTCAATTGGTCACAGTCTGAATTCAGATGTGTTAAAACTCCACATCTGTAGCATGAGTGGGGTTGTCCTGGGTAGAAAAACATTCCTCGGTCTTGTCCGATAAAAAAGCTATTGGGTAAATGCTGAATATCTTGTTCTGTGTGCTTCAACTAGATTCTGAATCTCCATCCTCCCGTCCAGAATCCATTATCATCTATGATTGCTTCAGGTGTCCCATTGACTGTATGTTTTTCCAACCAATAAAGTATGCCATAGACATTTACCCCCTCATTTTGAAATAAAACTGTAATTGTTTTAATGGTTGGCTTGGTGATTGGTATGGCAAGAAATGGTTTCCACAATGGGGTATCTTTTACTGTGTGGTAGGCTACCCAGAATTTATTTATTTATTTTATTTATTTGATAATCAGAAAGACCTTTGAGTCAGAGACTCATTTACAAAGGTTCCACGTCATACATAAAAATTTCACTGGGGACAGGACATTAGCATACAGAAAGAAAACAGCACATTACATAGTAATCATGAATAATAAAATAAACAGGTTCCAAAGTTGTTTCTTAGTAGGCTAACAGAGAGATTTAGGTAATTTAGCACAGCCAGGAGTGAGGAGAACAGGTGTTAGAGAGATTCAGACAAAGGCTGATTTGTCTTGCTTCATAAAAATGTATTTGAGGTATATTTGCTGCTAATAGCTTGATTGTAAGGAGGCGAGGCAGATCCGATGTCAAGGACAGTCACATCTATTTGAAACCTGCAGATGTTCCCTTAGCATTGATTTAAAAGGGCCCAGCCTTCTTTCCTCAGTAATATGGATTGGGAGGGACGAGGGAGTTTGTCCAGGAAGGGGCCCTGAAGTTGAAAGTGCGTTGGTATTGGGAGGTCCGGCCATGGGGTACCCATAGTAGCTGCTTGCTTGAGCTTCAAGTAGTTTTGCTTAGTGGTGCAGGGAGTATAATTTGGAGTAGGGAGGGTGGGATGAGGCCTAGTAGTATCTTTTTGGTCATAAGGCAGGTGTGGTACCTAATTCTGTTTTCCAGGTTTAGCCAATTTGTGCTGCTATATGGGGAGCAGGAGTGAGTGAGACGATCACATCCTAGGACTAGGCGGCAGGCTCTGTTGAGCACTAGCTGGAGTCTGCTCAGGGCTGTGGAGGGCGTGGCACTGTAAATTAGTCTAACAGGGAGAGGATCGAGGAGTTTACGGTAAATTGTAGTGCCTCAGGGGTGAGGCAGTGTTTGTATTGGTAGAGTACGCCTAGCCTGGAGCTAAGAGCGGTTGTTAGGTGTAGGATATGTTGATTAAAGTCGAGGTCGGGGTCTAGAGTGATCCCTAAGTATTTAAAGTTGTATGCTTGTTCTAGGGGGGTGTGATTTGCAGTGAGGAACATTGGGCACAGGGATTTGTGTGGGTTTTGAGGATGGGCGAATATCATGACTTTAGTCTTATTATAGTTGATAATAAGACAGTGGGAGAGTGAGCCAGTCTTC
This sequence comes from Neoceratodus forsteri, assembly GCA_016271365.2. NCBI lineage: Eukaryota > Metazoa > Chordata > Ceratodontiformes > Ceratodontidae > Neoceratodus > Neoceratodus forsteri. The sequence goes on along the minus strand of CM057455.1, from coordinate 1,685,719,849 downwards.
AATTTCATGGAAAGAAAGCTGGAGGGTTTGGTGGAGTTTGAGGGCAGGTCGGGCGGAACAAGACCGCATCATCTGCATAAAGTAGATTTCTGGAGCAAGAGGATGGGAGGGAGTTGAGTATAGGCTGAAAAGTAGGGGCCAAGTATGGAGCCCTGTGGAACACGGATCGGATTGGGAGGCAGGGTGATAGGACAGGGCCTACCTTGACTCTCTGGGTACTGTCAGAGAGATAACTGGAGAACCATTTTATGGTGTCATCGGAGAGACCCGTGTAGGCCAGGGTATTTAGTAAGAGGGCATGGTTGACTGTGTCAAAAGCTTTAGATAGGTCCACAAAGATGGCACCCGTAGGGTGGCCGTGGTCCAGAGCAGAGTGGACATGGGAGGTAAATTCAAGGAGGATGGTAGTGGTGCTGTGGCCCTTTCGAAAGCCATGTTGCTGTCTGGTTAGGAGGTTATATTTATTCAGGTGTTCAGTGAGTTGGTCGGCAACTACGCGTTCTAGTGCTTTTGACAGTGGTGGTAGGATTGAGATGGGGCGGTAGTTATTTGTGGATGTTTGGTCACCACCTTTATGGATAGGTGTGATATAGGCCGACTTCCAGTGGGTGGGGAATTTCCCGTGGCAGACGGAGTGATTTAGTATGTGGGTGAGAGGGCCAGGACTTCATGGAGGAGAGGCGGAGAAGTCTATGGTCTAGGGGTCGTGACTGTAGTGGGTTTTACTTAAAAGCTTTAGTAGGTGAGGTTTCACCATCTCTGGGGTAAGGACTCATAGGTAGAACGGTGCCGCAGGTGGGGGGTGGGGGATGATATGGTCCGGTTGGGGATCGAAGAAATTAGGGGGCAGTACATGGGAGATATCAGAGAAAGCAGTATTTAGGGCCGTGGCTATGCTGGCAGGGTCGGCGGAGAGGCTACCATCAATGACTATTTGATCAGGTGGTAGATTTGGGCCTTTGCCACAGAGTTCTTTTATGTTCTCCCAGAACTTACGCCCATTTCCCCAGGCGGAGGTTAAGGTGGCTTTGTAATGGTTTGCCTTTGCCGTGCATATGGCCCATGTGCATTTGTTTTGGGCCTCCCGATAGCGCTGCTATCCTGAGGCCATTGGGTCTCATTAGCCAGGTGCCATAGAGCATCACGCTGGTGCAGTAGGCCTTGGAGGTGGTCCGAGAACCATGGGGCATGGTTCCCTTTGGTCATAGTTTTGGCAAAAGGGGCAAACTTGTCACAGGCTGCATTAAAGATGTTGACAAACAATTCAAGGGCGTGGTCAGGGTCGAGTGTATTAGTAAGGGGTGTCAGTCCCACTGTCTGAGGTGGGCCTTGAGAAGGGGTAGTTTGGCAGGTCCTAGTTTTCGTTGTGTAGTAATTTTAGGCATGGTTTTGGGGTGGGTACCAGACCAGTTGCAGAGTACTGGTGAGTGGTCACTAAGGGTGTCGGGGAGGACTTGGGTGCAGGTTATTTTGTGGGGGCGGTTTGTGAAAACTAGGTCTAGTAGGGTTGATGTCCCCGTGCGGGCATGAAGCCGGGTGGGTGTTTTGATGACCTGGGTGAGGTCGAGGGCAGCAGCCTCATTGATGTAAGGCACAGCTGTTTTGACCAGCCAGTTTATGTTGAAATCCCCCACTAGTATTTTTTCTTGTTTCGGGGGTAGGGTGGTGAGATGGGACATGATGGCTTGGAAGGCTCGCTTCTGGTCGCTGGAAGAGACATAGGCCGTGGTGAGGAGGAGAGGGGATGTAGACCTACCTGGGGTAATTTTTAAGGTGAGAGCCTGAGCCCTGGATGTTAGTATGGGCACGGGGAGAGGGTGGCCCGTGAGGTAGTCCTTGAGGTAGGTAGCGCAGCCACCCCCTCGCTTTCCCACACGGTCAGAGCGATGGAGGCAGTAACTGGACAGTTTAATTGCTGAGTCAGGGACAGAGGGGGGAGCCAGGTTTCAGTCAGGGCAATGATAGTTAATCTAAGAGAACAGCTGATCTGAAACTAATGTCAAAATTCTGGTCTACTGAGACTTGCATAAAAGCATATACTTCTGCTAGGGTAAAGTGTAAATCAGTAAGTTCTTTGCCCACATAGTTTCGATCGGGAGATCTAAACCCTCTATACTAAGCGTATCTACATAAAATGCTCTTTTGCAGCTTCTGCTGATCTTTGAAACAGGCTAGCATAACTAACCGGCTTTTTTTGTGGTTCAAGTTAGTTCAGTACCCTCAGTAGTCATGTCTAAGACATCATCAATATTTGCAGTAGTAGTTCGAGGTGTACCTGATAATGGGTCTGTCTGTCCAATATCCAAGGAAAAAGATCCTCGGGGATCTGCAGTCGTAGCTGAAACCTGCTGTGTTTCTGAGTGATCTGGCATGTCCTCTACGGCTCACTCTGAGTCACTGACCTGTGTGGTAGTTTGCTCCTGGATGGCGTCTGATGCAGGAACATCAAAGGAGACCGCCGACTTTCCATCCCATCTTCTGCTGTTTCTGCAGCCACTCGCTGACCATCCGCATCGGGTGCTTCACTTGCCTCCACCAATATTGGAGCTGTGGTCCCATGATTCCTCTTGGGAGTTCCAGGCAAAGGAATATTAGGATCAGGTACCCACTGTCCATTAAGAAAAATCCAACCTGCTTTATTTAAAGCCGTTTCAGGAGTCCATTCCGGTTGCTGTGCAGAGAAAGGAAAATTTTGAGAATCTTCTTGTTTCGAGGTGGAAGCAGTTTCTAGCATTGCATCATAGTCTTGTCCTAGGTTATTAACATTGAAATTTCCTTTCACCGATAAAGTAGTAGGACTTTGTGCAGACCCTTTTCTTTTTTTTTTTTCTTCTTCGAGCTTTTCTTTGTTTAACTCAAATTCCTTTTCTGCTTCAGTTAAATAGTTAACAGGTACCTTCTTTTCTCCTCTAATTCCTTTTGTAATCTAATTAATCTTCTGTAATATTCTGAATGTTTTCCACAGAAACTGAGTCTTGAGATTGTATTTCCATTGAATCTGTCCCATGAACTGTCAAGTGCTGTGAAGCACAACCTCCTCCTTGCTCCAGCTCCTTTGGACTGGGATCTTCAATAGCTCCTGCAGAGAAACGGCACCCCCTGTGAAGAGTAGGGGCATTTTTTATTGAAAAACATCACATCACGTATAAAACAAGAAAAAGAAGGAAAACAAAACACAAGTAACAAAAAAGTATGAGAACATACAGAAACCAAAAATTCAAACACCACAAAAAAGCAAAAAATAAAATAAGAAACAATAAAAGACCTAAAACAAAAAAAAAAATGAAAATAAAAGAGTACCGAGTCCCCATATAGGGTACTCATATCCATTTATCCTTCCAATATTCCTTTCAAGAACTGCCTTGAAAAAATGACCAATTGATATATGCACAGTGGGGAAACACCTACTGTATCTACACGTACTATAACTTTTTATTGTAACATATGCTGTAATCCTTTCTAACTAGATATACAGATGCTTGTAGTATAACTTTTTGTATCATTACAATAAACCTCTAAACAGGCTGATTCCACAAGCTTGCTAATAGTTAAATATGTCATTCTTTGCTGTTGGATGACATATCTACTGTACTTTGGGCCTGCTAGAGATAAAACTTTAAGCAGGCAAAATAGACCTCAAGAATTCCTATGTCAACTTGCTAATCTTCCCGTATGTTGGCCTATACCAACTGACCATATGTCAACTGGGTGAGTCAGGTTAAATTCCATCTATATGAAAGAAAAGACCACTGATGCTTAGAATACTCACATTCTAATAAAAAATGTGTCATTGTTTCCTCAGGTGCTAGACAATTAGAATAAGGGCATCCCCTTTCCTCAGTTGCCTTATGCTTCTATTTCCCTTTAACATTAAGACACCCATATGTAGACAACCACAAATTATCACACATTCTAAGTGGTATATGAGGATTATTGAGTTGTGAAACTGCCCAGTTTATTTGGGCTGGTGCACAAAGTTTAAAATCTGGACTAGAGGGGCAAATTTTTAATAAAACAGCATCATATAATTTCTTCCTAGTATACCTAAGCAGAATAGTTTTTGTCACCTGCCAAATACACAATTTTTGTAATGTTGATTTCATAAAGTCAGGCACCTTCATTCGAGGCACAAGTTTAACCGGTTCATCTTGCCAGGTATAAAAAAACCTTGCATTAAGGTTCTAGACCACATAACCTCCCCCTCCCTACCCCCCCAGTGGTTGTAATAATCTTTTTATATTGCCTACGCAAAAAAAATAACATGAAAAAAAAACAAAGGATTTAACATTCCTACTCCACCTTTTTGTACTGGTAAATATGTGAAATCCCGCGTTATCGGATTAAGCTGACTCCCCCACAATAAACAAAAGAACAGACTGAATAGTTTTGCTTCCATATTGAAAGGGATAGGGTACACCAAACTCACATGTAATAGTAATGGAACTAAAAACTGTTTCATTATAAAAATTATCTTTTTTTTTTTTCTACATAATCCAATTTTTCCATTTCTCCACCCGCCAGTCACAATTTTGGATGGCAGCTGTCCAATTTTTTTGAATCATGTCCCCTTCCCCAATATATAATCCTAAAATCTTAATCAGTTCATTAGATAAAGTTATACCAAAAAGACTCTTGTCTAATACAGGTGTTCCAATACTAATACCTCTACTTTTATCAATATCTAACAGTGCACCAGAAAACTTTCCATAAATCTATAATTCCTGTATAACCTGTGATACACTTTCTTTGGTACTCAAAAACAAACAAAGATCATCCGCATAAGCAGATACTTTTAACCCCTCAGTCTGTCCTTGCACATGGATCCCTTTAATCAATATATTGCCCAAAATATGCCGTATACAAGTATCAAAAACCAAAGTGTACAGTAAGGGGCTCAGTGGACAACCCTGACGCACTCCCAATGTAAGTCATAAGGGAGGCTCCAGTGTCTCACCTATCAAGGGAATCACAGATGCTTGCCCGTGAAGTGTTTGAATTCCTTGTACAGTCCATTTAGGGACCCTGTATTGTTGTAGCACTGTCACTAAAAACTTATGTGATACCCAGTCAAAGGCCTTGCTCTGATCCAATAAAATCAGGAACCCAGGTTGATTATTTTGTTTGCAATAGGCATAACAATCTCATATAAGATTAATATTGTCCTGAATTTTTAAACCAGCAACACCGCACATTTGTGCTGGATGTAACCATCGTAATAGATGAGTTCTTAACCTTGTGTGAATCAATTTTGCTAGAGTTTTCAAGTCCTTATTAAGTAAACAAATCGGCCTCCATTTTTTTAGCAAAGACCGAGCTCCTGCTTTAAATAAGAATTTTACCAGGCCTTGTGCAAACCCCGCCCTCATTATGCTATGATTCACAATCTCACTATATACCTGCAGTAACATATCTACCACCTCTTCCTAAAAGGTCAAATAAAATTCCAGAGCTAAACCATCCTGACCTGGTGACACGTTCTTTCGCATCCCTTTTAAGACTTCCAATACTTCCCCTATAGTAAAAGGGTTATCTAAAGTTTGTTGGGATAGAGTCAGAAGCCTAGGCCTTACTGTAGCAACGTTATTAATAATATCCATTTCCTTTATTTAAGTCCGGTCAGTAAGGGTGTCTAGATAGTCCTGTACAATACATCTCAAGTCCTGTGGGGCATTTTTAATTAACCCATCTGTATCCCTTAAAGCTGTCACACAGGAATTCTCAACCCTGGATTTGCATGCTATACGTGGATCACCTATTGGGGATTTAACTGTACCACACTATAATGCAGCTGAAAGTGTAGCAGCCCTGTCATGTTGATAGGTCTTCATTTGTTTTTTTACCTGCATGATTTGGGAACTATAATCATTTGATGTTGTAAGAGAAAATAGATACTGTAAATGTTGTCGTAATGATAAATGTTTTAAAAAAAGCTATATTTTGTTTTTGTGAGCCATAATGTTTAAACCACCTCTATATTTCTTTTTTGGTGTCCTCCCGCCATTCTCCCGCTGTATTATATAAACAGCAGACAGTACCCCGTGCTTGTAATAATTCCTTAATTTTAGCCTTTACCAAACTATCCTGTAATACTGCAGTGTTTAACCGTCACCCTCTCTCTACCCTATGTGTTAGCTGTTGAAAGGACACTTCAATTATTAACAAAGAATGGTCCGAGAATTCCATTGGTATAACATATATAGCCTGAAATTGAACATTGGGTGACAAAAACCAGTAATCTATCCGGGTGGCCAGCTGTCCTCTATCATAAGTCTTATCCACCTTGTGGGGCATTTGTAAAGTTGAGGCATCATGTAAACCAGATGTTTTTAAAACATTCTGGAAGGCAGATGTATCACAGTAAACTTTCTTTCCTGCTGCTGCTACATTAGGGAAATCTAAGGGGCAATTAAAGTCCCTGCCTAAAAAAACTTGCCTCGTAGTTGCCAAATAAGGTTGCAAAAGTTTGAAAAGTTCTACCCTATCTGCTTTACTTTGAGGTGCATACACAGTTATAAATCTACAAGCTTTTCCTTCCAATAGGCCATCTAAAATAAATAGATGGCCAGGAAGGAGGTCAACTAGTTTCTGTCGATGGAACAGAGTCCCCTGAAAGAGAGTCCCAATCCCATCTGCCCGGTCTAGGCCAAAAGACCAATAAGATGGTCCCCACATCCATGCTTTCCTACATTGGCTAACTGAGGCAGCAGGGTTAAGCCAAGTTTCCTGCAAGAAAATCACGTTTAGTGCTTGCTGATGTAATAAATTAAAAACAGCCTTCCATTTGCCCCCATTTAGAATACTGCACAAATGTAAGGTAGCAAGTGTTAGAGATTCCATAAGAAAACAGAAAAAAGTTATCAGTCCTGAGTTTCCTTTACTCCTCTTCCTCCTTCCTTCTCTTCTCTCAATGGGTGGGAGAGGTTCAGAAGAAACATCAGATTCAGAACCCTCAGTGTCAGTTCCTTCCCAGTCCTTTTTTGTCATAAAAATATCATATTTATTACTGAGAACTGTTTCGGGGATTAAAGAAGTGAGCAGCCTAGCACTTGTCTCGTCACTGGAGTAGTCCAGGGATTTGGAGTGGGGGTGGGGTGGCATCTCATGAGACTTTTCTGAAGTTTCTTTGATAGGTTCTTTATGATGCTGTTGGGGGGGGGGGGGGTTGAAACCCTGCCCTCTGTTCGAGACTCTGGTCCAGTATGCGGGTGTACTGTAGAGTGTTCCTGAGGTGGTGCAGTCTCCTATGGTCCTTTGTTCCTGTTGCTTCTGTATGAGTAGTCCCAGAATCCTCGGGGGCTTTATCAGACCATTCCTCTGTTTGTCTCTGTGCTTTTCTGATGAGAGCATCTTGATTCACTGCATCCTGTCTGTTATGCGCTGCCCATGGGCATTTGTAAAAAACGTGACCTCTGCTATCGCGTAAGTTACATTTTGCCACATTCCTGCATTCAGTACTAATATGATTGTATTCACCACATAAAATACATATCAGTTTATCACATGAACTAGCCAAAGGAGTATGTTCACCACATTTATGGCAGGCCCTTGGCTACCCGGCATAGAAACACACACCACGATCCCTGCCGATAAAAAAACTGTTAGGCAGGTGAAGAATCCCAGATTCATTTTGTCGAAGTTTTATTTTGAAGTGCCATCCCCCTGTCCAGAAAGACTCTGAAATCAATGGTAGGTTCAGGGGCGCTGAAGACATCACAACGTTTTTGCAACCAGTGATGAATATAACCAATATTGACATTTTCGGTACGAAACATTACCATGATTTTCTTTATGAGTGGTTTAGTGAGAGGAATAACCAAAAATTGTGTGGAGAAAACTTTTTTTGATTATATATAGTCCAGAATTTATCCAACCCATGAGCTGTGTGAAAACTAATATCAAAAGTCTCCTCACCCAATATATGAATCAGGGCATGTACTTCAGAAGGCACAAAATGTAAAGAATCTTTAATGAACTTCTTCCCTACATACAGTATTCCCTATCAGGGAACAGTTCCAACCCTCCATTATATCAGATGCAAACTGCATGTCTATGTTGAATAGGGGGTGATTTATCAAATAAGTCCGAAAATCTAGGAGTCCTTGGTGGGGGCTGAGCATTGTTTCTTTGCCCTGAATTGTGTTGATTCCTCATCATCCGCTCTGTGCTGCTCCTGCTGGCCTGTACCAGCCGATGTTCCTTCCTCCCCCTCTGCAGTCTCTGAATCCATTGCAACCTCCTTGCTATCATGTTCCTGTTCTCCAACACCCTGTTTCCCTTCATTTTGTGCTTTAGGCCGTGGATTAACCATATCCTGTGTCCACTCTTCTTCTTGATTTAATCCTAGTGGCTCATTACTCCGTTCAGTTTCCAGCACTTGGACTTTTTTACCAATTGGACTCTGTGCCCCATTACTCCTGTCTTCCTCCATCAGTTTAGAATGTTCACCATTCTCTTCAGAAAGCATGTTTTTACAATGTTCTTGTAACAGTCTAGGGTTATCAACATCATGACCTAACCCATTCACATCAAGAATGCTCTCCAAACGAGAGTCGCCCTTTCCCATATGCTCTTCCTGCAGAATGGTACTTGATTCAGTACTATGCTCGGCACACAATCCCATTTTCATTGCAGGCAGACCTTCAGAATAATTATACAAAGTGACCCACTTACCGGTAGCATCCTGCTGCCAACCAGCTTGTTGCAGGGCCTGCTCCAGTGTCCAGTCATCATCAGGCACTCCTGGAGAACACACCACAAATGCCTCTTTCAGTCGCTTCCTGGTGGTTTGCTTACGCTCTGAAATACCAATGCTGGTGTTATACCTTGGAGCAGCCTGGTCATTTTTGGACAGTTTACTCTTCCATTTTTTGTTCGGAGCCTCCTTCAAGTCCCATTCCGTCTGTTGCCTAGATCTCAACCCTGTATCCATTGTGCTCTGTTTCCCATTGGGTTTGTCCACAGGTTTCAAAAATCCAGTGTCCATTTCCACCTCATTTTTTGCAAGGTGGAATTCCTCAGAAGCCATTTTGATCTCCAAATCTCCAGTATCCAATACTGATGTAGTCACAGAAGAACAAATCTGAACATCATAAGTAGTATTTTCCGTTATTTCACCTGTAGTAATTACAGGACCTTTGTTCTCCTGGGTATTCATGGCTAGGAGGAAGAACAGCTCCTCAGCCACCAGCAACTTCTCCTCCACTGCCATTCCAGGGTCCTCCATGACAGGAAATGAGCCAACAGCGCCCCCTTCCCTTCCTAGGGGAATTTCCCCAATATCCTAGCCAGATTGCCCCCATTCACCAAAATAGTGCCAAAAGCTTAATCTGGTTCAATTTCAGTTACTTTGTATCTGTATTAGCCCTTCCCCCCTTCCTGGGACAAGACTGAAAATAGGCAATATTGTCTAGCCCTCCTTTGTGGTCAACAAAACCAAAAAAAATATCTGTCCATCTGCCTCATAATCATCTACTTCCTGAGAGGGCAGATTTTTTTCTAGTTTTGCTTATTTTAAATGTCATTTGTTTGGTCGACCCAGTGGTCAAATGGCAGGGAGACTGGTGTTTGCGTGGGTGCCACAGAATGCCACCCCAGAGCTGACTGTGGGCACTAGCTCCCAGGGATGGAGGACACATCCCACCTGGCATTCATGCATGCCTTGCTAGATGGCCAAGGATCAGCATTGTCATTGGCTGGGAAGGCAGCCCTCTCCTGCCTTCCCAACTGGAGGAGAGGTCCAGCCACAGCAACCCCATCAGTGGGATTTGGAGACGGGGGAACCAGGAGCACAGAAAAAAATGAAAAATTAATAAAAACATTGATTATTTTTAATGAATGGTCCTTCTTCCTCAGCAATGCAAAAAACCTTTTGCATCATATTATACAATATAGTATTTCCCTTAGGTTATAAGTTCATAGATCCTCACATTGGTGTCTCTTATGGTATGAGAGAGTCCTTGCGTAACCTTCCCAGACCCTGGTGAGATCCCTTGGAGTATGGTTGCTATGGTGATGCATGGGTTAAAGTGGGATTCTTCTCCACACTTGTGTTCTGGAAGGGGCCTTGTGTGGGGGGTGGCAGACTGGTCATCTCCACTGCTGCTGCTATAGGAAATCAGTTTAGGAATTCCTTGGGAGTAGGATGAGGATGAGTGGGCTCCAGAACCAGAGGAGAGGAGGCCTCCAGTCTCAACACTCCAGTTTATGGTTCATTCAGTTTACCTTGGTATGGAAGACAGCCCCGACAAGGACTCAAGAGGTAGAAGCCATGAAGAGGGATGTCTCTGATGGGGACCTGCACCTTGAGTACTGAATGAATAGAACTGTGATGCTGTTAGCAAACCTGAAATCCTTTGAACTGTTAGTGCAGGCGCTCTGGTTCCCATAAATGATGCCCCTGTAGGATCCTTGCCTTGTGGGAGCCAGTAATGCTAAGTTTGGTGATTAGAGTTTGTGCAAGCCTACTGTCCCCTGGGACACTGTGATCACTGGCGACAGTATAATGTTGTATGCCGAACCCCTGTTCCTCAATGGGAGACAAGCTGGTTTTGGAATGACAGTGAGGAGAGATATTGCTCTTGAACTTGACAGGTACTATCAGATGCTTTCGCTCCAAAGCTAGACTGTCCTGAATAATTATTTTCTACTGGGGTCCAATCTGAGCATGGGTAACATACAAATATCTGCATAGGACCTTAATGGTGGTGTTTGAAGACCCTTGTGTAGTTGAGGTCTCCTGGGGGGGGGGGGTTCTTGACCCCCATGAAAATAACCCATAGATTATCCAACTCCTACAGGGAGGTCAGAGAAGAATAAATTAGAACTGAAGTGCTTTATACTGAATATCAACTGAACTGAAAACTGACTGAGAATGTTGAAGCTTGGAGGTTGACCATCTGACTAAAATAAACATTGAGTGTCAACTCTACATCTGGTATATGCAGTATCTTTATTGATCACACCAAATGTGCCCCAGGATAGTGTCTACACTCACTGTCCCTGAATTCTGTTTTTGCTTGTGAGAAACCCCTGGTAGACCCTTTCCAACTAATTAGAAGGCCCTGATTAACCTTCTACTGTCATGGGGTGGGTCCAGTCACACTCAGCTGAGGTTTATGTAAGAGGACTGTGAAACTGGCCTTATTTTAGTGCTTATCATATTTATCTAAGAAAATGCACCGAATGGAAGAAATCTCATTTCCAAGTATGTCTTAGGTGCTGGTGTGCGAATGATGTTACTGTATGATGGACAATAGATGATACATTGTTAATCTTGCAATGGATATAGCTTGCAAGTAGACAGACAGTGAGGGCACAGAAAGAGTTAATAGTTTTCTGAAAACAGATTGTGCCTTCAAAGCCCCCAGTTAACAACACCAGGCAGGTTTCACCGAAAGGTCCTGCAGATCTCGGCTCCTGCAATTGCCAAGCCCCTTACACATCTCCTTAACCTCTCATTTTCCACAGGAACAGTCCCACTAACTTGGAAATTGGCCTGTGTAATTCTCCTTCACAAAGGCGGTGATCCCTCCTTGCCAGGCCATTATAGGCCCATCTCGCTCCTCCCAGCCCTAGCCAAACTACAAGAATCCTTGGCACACACCCAACTTGCTGACTACTTTGCAACAAACAGCATCCTCTCAACCCATCAGTACAGCTTCAGGAAACACCATTCCACAATTTCCTCCCCCCTGCGTGTCACCAACCATATCCAAACTGCCTCTGACCAAGGCTTCCTTACAGCAGCAGTGTTTGTCGATTTAGTCAAGGCATTTGACTTTGTATCCCACCCTCTTCTCCTACAGAAGCTTGAGGCAGCTGGACTTGCCTGCATCATTGTAAGGGGTTTCAGTCCTATCTATCCACCAGATTTCAATCTGTTAGAATCGCTGATACCACCCCCCCCATCCTGGCGGGCGTCCCTCAAGGCTCTGTTCTCGGTCCCATCCTCTTCTACCTGTTCATTAAGGACCTTCCCTCCTCCTGCACCAGTTCATCAATACACATGTATGCAGATGACACCATCCTCTTTACCTTCAGTTCCAACCTGCTTGAAGTCCAAGCTACCCTACAAAGCAACTTTGACAACATTCAGTGCTGGTTCAGCCAAAACCAACTGAAACTAAACACCACCAAAACTGTTTCCATGGTTTTCAGCTCTGCCCAAAAATCTAGCCATACTACCCCCCCAATCACCTTTCTCGACAGCTCCCCACTTGACCAAGTCACCAGATACAAGTACCTGGCCGTTTGGTTGGACCCCCATCTGTCTTTTTCAGCTCACATTGAATCTATCACCTCCAAGCTGTGCCCCAAACTCGGCATGCTATACCGGAACAGGGACTTTCTCCCGTTACCTGCCAGATGTGAAATTGTCTCTAAAATGATTTTCCCCATACTAGATTATGCGGACGTGGTTTAGAGCTCTGCCCCATAACCTCCCTTGCCAGGCTGGATACCCTTCTAAACTCATTTTGCCACTTCGCTACAAACTCCCCCCTACACACCCACCATTGCGATCTTTACTCCCTCCTCAGACTAAGCCCCTTATCTCACAGCCACAGGTGCCATATACATGCCCTCAACCTTATATCTAAGTACTGGTTTAACTTGCTCCTCTCCAATCTTGAGGACTGTCTATCCTCAGACTCCCTATCCCGCTATGAACTCAGGCACAGAAATGAAAGATCCTTCACCCTGCCCCGACCCTGTTCCTCAGCAGGCAAAGCTGCTTTCTCTTACTGGCTTCCCTACTTATGGAACAAACTTACCCCTACTATCGGAAACTCACCCTCGCACCCTAGCTGTAAGCAACAGCTACATCTCCTTCCTCCACCCTTATGCCGCTGCCACAACTGAGCTAAATCCACTACCTCTACTGACTTTACCTTCCTACAACCCTCCCTAGTACTTATTAAAGATTCATTATGTAGAGTACTTACTATTGTATAGTTCACCTCTAGAGATTCATCACGTGTCATGTTTTTTGCTCTCACTGCTGTATTATAGTGATTGTAATTAGCTGCTATTGTTCTGTTAACTAATTCTCTGCATGTATTGTTTGTATTTCCACTGCTCCTTTCTCCCCGGGTCACACCTGGAATCGAGCCTCGGCTCAGCATGCCTTTCCCGGTTACCAAATGTTTAAATGAAAATAATTAAAATAAAACTGAAAACTGTCATAGTATTGTATAACAAGTAAGAAGGAAAGAAGACCATGTTGGGTTTCATTGAGAATGTCTTGGCATAATATGTACTGTGCTGATGGGCCTTTGGCTTTCTTGTTAGGTAGAGTTGTTTGAGCAGACTCGGGAGCTGGAATCCGTGTTCTCCAGAAAGTTGCAGGTTCTTCAGAAAAAGAATCTCGCCAAGGCCGAGGAGGTAAGGTAGACAGTAGTTGCCAAATGTAAATTTGTTTCTAAAAGAAAGTGGATTCTTCCTCATGACACAGATCCAAACAGTCTCACCATGAATCAACAGTTCGAGGTGGATGCACACAGGGCGGCCAGCCAAAATCGAAACAAGTCCCAAGAAGTCAACACTCCTATACCAAACAATGCCACCAATACACAATGCAGTAATTTAAAATAAGAAATATAGTGTGGCATATCAACACAGGTTCACGCCATCAACCCCAGCGCTTCGACTACCGCCTTCCTCGGGGAGTGCTGACTTCTTGGGACCTGTTCCTCATGACACAACGTGCAGCATCAAGAAGTACTGTACATCTGAAAGAACGAACAATACATACTTAAATGTGTTTTCTATTCTGCTTCCCCCTAATTTTAGCTTTATAAATACTGTGATTCCTTCCTCTCTAACACCTACTGCATTGTACTCATTCTCACACTCACTGGCAGTACCATCACGCTGACTGGCAGTACCAGGGCAGCTGTGCAGCCATGAGTTCCCTTCCTCCATGCTACAAACCAATAGAGGTACTGAAAGGCATCTGTACCCTTCAGATTTACCTCTCCCTGTAGGGTAACTAGTACAGGACTGCCCTTCCTCAGATGTGGCAAGATCTGTTTTCTGGCTTATTTACTCAGTAAAGCCCAGCTCATATATAGCATCTGATTTTCGGTGGAGTCCTGTTTCTCACCAATTTTATAGCTGGAAGGGGCTGAAGCTAAGGAAGGTTTAGGGAGCTGCTCAAGGTCACACATTGAGTGTCTGTTATGGTCTCTGAACCTGGATCTCCTGGTTCACAGTCCTGCACTCTAACCACCAAGCTATAAAAACAGTAGAATCAACGCGGCAATTTTTAATAGGAGAAGGCAAGCCACCGCCATGTGTGTCCTGTGTCTTTGGGTTTTCTATCTGTTGTGGACTGAATAATTCCAGATGAAATTCATTCATCACCAGTTGTGAAAGGAACTGACTTCAGGATTACTGCTCATATGAACTTAATAATTTTGTATTAGTTATTCTTATTAAATGTTTTGTATATTATTTATATTGTATTACTGTATTTCGATGGTGTATGGTTATTGCCAGCATGTTTTTTTTGGTTTTTTTATGAAAGTGTTATCTTGGTGATACTCCATTGCAGGAATATACCCTGGTCCCAGGGATGTACACTACTTTAGGCTGGACTGACATCCCCCACGACTTTCCCTCAGTGACAGGGACTCCAGCCATCCTTCCCCCTTATGATTGTCAACTTGTGTGGACAGTGCCCAGTGCCAGTTGGTGCTAGGATCTGACTGTCATACAAGGGCGCAACTATAATATAATGGACTACAGTTTGTTTCTTTTTTCTTGTTTTGTCCCTTCCTCCTCCTCCTCCCTTTCCTTAGTGTGAGAAGAGCTCCTTAGGCCTCAGCTGCACGCAGCCACAGCGTGCAGAGGGAGCAAGCTCTCTTGGCCCACCACAGGGGTCACTGTTGCACCAGCTGGCCTGCATCATCTCTCCCAACTGCAAAGCACCGCAGAGCAGCAGCTTCTGCAGCCCGGCATACCAGTTTCGCTCCTGATCTCGGTTTGCCTGCACAGCAGGATGACGCTCTGCAGCAGAGCCGTCAGGGTGGCCAGTTATTGCCTGTACTTAATCTGTGTCATCCTTGAAAATGGGCACTTGCTGCTCATTGAAAATTGAAGTGCACTGTGAGATGCAGCAGAGAGGAAACCACCTGAACTGCATTCTGACTGTTACTTTCTGTCTGTATGCCTGACATGCATTGAACATTTGCATTTGTTTCTCTTTGTACATTTTAGGATCCTGCTGTTAAACCCAGCATGCCACCCCCTCCAGAGGTTCCCAGAGAGATCAATCTGTGGAACAACGTTCCTGAGGAGTATCGACATTACAGCTTTGGAACCCTGATCCGCAACAGAATGGAACTTCAAAAATTCCGTGAGTTCCTGGAGGATCATTTTGCAAGGTAAAGTTGTTTTCTGTGGTAGACAATCTGACTATTAACGTTATATGGTGGATAAATTGTAGCGTACTGCACATTACAAAAAATCTAAAACACACCCAGAAAAGTCTCACAGTGACCTCACCACATAGTAACATGCACAGTAATTAAATGCCACCCAGCTATCATTAAAACTTCCATATCACACGTACCATTGTACGTTGTATCAGCAAACTGGTTGGCTTCCCCCAAAATTAAGTTGTTTATACAGCCTAAACTGCCTAACAGATAATGCTTTAAGGCAGAATGATGACTCCTCTTTTTACATTATATCAATTTAAAAAGGATGAAAGGGCATTGTGTTCAAATGGGCTAAAGAAATTAGTTATCCCAAATACTAAAACAAACATGGGAGAGCGAGGCTTCACAGTCAGCGCTGCAAAAACCTGGAATAATCTACTGGGTTCATTACAGTGTGGGATAGGGCATGAAGCTTTTAAATCACGCTTAAGGAAGCATCTTTTTAGTCAACTACAATGTGAATGTTTTTTATGATGATATTGCTATTTGTATTACAAATGTCTAAATCTCGTGGATAATTTAATTTTGTATTTTGTCTGTTGTATTAATTTTTGTTATACCTATATAACATTTTGACTGTCTTTTCATACTGTTCTGGGTCATGTATGAAAAAGGGCCTTGGCTCATTATGCTTACCTGGGTAACAAAAGTTTAAACAAAAAAATAAAATCATAGATTGGGGTTACCAGTTAACTTCCCTGATTATTTTGTGCTTAAAGGTTTTGCACTAAGTGTTAAATGTTCTATCCCAAATGTTTTCAGAAGGTAAAGAATGTATTTCTGTTGATGCCCGTTGGCCAGAAACTGTTCTCGGGTGTTTTTTCCATTCGATAGAGAATGTAGAATAGCACAGGGGGTGGGTCCTGGTGAGGCAAAACACCAGTTTACCCCTAGACATGGGAGTCTGTCCCAGAGGTTATTGCCCCCCCCCCCCCACTGGGCGTTGTGGTTGAGGTGGCCGGTGGTGATGGTGGGGTTTTGATACATAAATGTCGGAAGGCACTAGGTCCATCAAGTCTGTCCCCCAACCCTGCTTCGAAAGCACAAATAGTAAAGCTACCAACAGTCCCTATTTTCCCAGGACAGTCCCTATTTTAAGCAGCATGTCCCAGTGTACCCACAAGTTTTGCAAAATGTCACTTTTGTCCCAGTTTTTGCTTACTTGTCCCAGTTTTGTCCCTTTTTTTTTTTTTTTTTTTGCTGCCTGCTAATCCGTGAGTGACAGTTATTTCAGCACCACTATGGTGCTGCTCAGGCTGGACAGCAGTTTACAACTTTAACCCCTGTGCCTGTGTTGCACCGAAAGCATGTCAGTTGGAGCACAGTAAAGCATGTTCCTTCCTGTTAGATTAGACCGGGTAGTAGTGCAAACAAGCACATGTGAATGTCTGCCTGCCGGCAGCTGAGAAGGACTCCAGACAGGGAAGAGAGCGGCAGCAGGGAACTAAGGTACCCAAACCTGATCAGCTGTAGGGAAGTGTGTGAAAACAATCTGGTGTGGTGGTGGGAGTCACTGAAGTGAAGTTTGCTCAGCAAATGGGGTGAGTGTAAGCGGGTTGGATGGGACTGTCAGGAGGAGCAATACATGTAGCTTGAATGTCTGATCACAATTTAACGCATGTTTATTTCTAATGAACTTTCCTGTACATCATGGTTTGGAACTTGCTGCAGCAGAATGATGTATTGTTTTAATCTGAATGTTTGCTACTGGTGTTACTGTGTGGCGGCATGGCCAGAGCAAGCAGCGAAATTTAACTGATTGTGCATAGCGTTGACTGCGGCGGTGCCCGTGGGAGTGACATGGTGGTGGTGGTGGGGGGGGGTGGTCATGGTCAGGATGAACCATCCCAGTTTTAGACCTCAGAAAGTTGGTAGCTTTAACAAATAGAAACATAGATACTAGGAGGAAAAGACCACCGGTACATCCAGTACGTGCAGAAACGCTACCCAAAAAACACATCCTCTTTCAGATCCTGTTTTAGACACCCTGATTAGCCCAATGAATCTGATGATAGCTTGCCTGTGTCTTTATGCCACCCTGATCTCCCCCCATTATCCCTCCACTTCTTATCCACACAAATCTGTCCCAACCTTCCTTGAACCCCGCATTCAATACATCACTAGGCAAAAGATTCTAATTGTCCTCCACCGTTTCTGTAAAGAAATACTTCCTCACATCCTGCTTAAACTTAGTTACATTTTTATTTCACACAAAATCCTTTAGGCGTGTGCCTGTTTTCAAAGGATCTAGAGTCAGATATACAGACCTTAAATTACATGCCAACATAAGGATTGTGTGTAAAGCAGTGCACGGTATTAGGTTAAGGTACAGGTATTTAGGCAGACAAGTGCAGTATGCAGACGAATACAGTGTTAAAGAGCTACTGACGCCTCAAAGAAAACTTTAAAAAACATAATAATTAGGTACAATTCTGCTTGCATTCCATTTGTATTTTATATATTTCTCTTCCCCATGATTTATTACTAAGGAAATGTGTGTGAATATATGATTGTTGTCTCTCAGAATTTATTTTGAGTTCATCTACCTCTATAGCTTACTCCCTACTCCAAGTCATAATCCTCTGTTGTGACACTGCAGTCTGTTGCCATGGGAGTAACTGTGAGGTCAGAAGCAGTGCTCTGTGACTTCAGGTAGGGAGAAAGCAACAGGAATAGATGAACTCTTCAGGAGCAGAAATCCTGTTTTTCATACAAATTACCTCAGTAATAAATAATGGGAAGGGGAAATACAGAACTAATGGGAAATAAAAGCTAGACTGTGTCTAAATATTATGTTTTGTTATAACATGTGCAGGGAGTTATCTGTGATGTGATTGACAGATGGCTACCACCTGACCATTCATTAATCTCTGTTACCCACACATCAAGTGGTGAAAGGGTCTCAGCAAAGAGATCAAGAAGTGGCCAGATCTTGTTATAGTGACCAAAAGACAGTTTACAAGGCAGCCATTAATCTCCCTGCTAAGCGAGAGAGGCATCCTGAGCCACACACAAGGGGAGTGAGTTTCTCTCGGTGGGGCAAGTACACAGTACAGCAATGTATCCAGCAGCAGAAGTACAGTTCCCCTCACTGCTATCTGTCTCACCACCTACCTGCCCTGTGGACCTCAGAGGATCCAGCGAAAGAGTTCATTCCCCGGTAGCGGTATACCAGTGATGGTATGAGAAGTGCTGCAATGCCATGCACAACTTAGACAGCAGCACAGTTGTGCAATCTGTCTCTGCTGCTGTTTTCCCACCCACCCACCCACGGACCTCTGAGGAGCTACCAGCAAGTGTCATCTTGCCATTGGGTAAGGCCCCCTCCCCCAGCAGACGTTCACCTCCCACAGTGGTCATGACTTGCTGCACAGTCTTACAACATCCAGTTTCTGAGTGTGGGACAGAGAGATAGAGACACCCAGTGTCGGAGGTAATTGGGGACAGACTGTGTCTCCCAGGGGGTGAGTGACAGCTGGTTGCAGCATGCACCAGAGACAGAGCGCAGTGTTCACTTCAGACAGGGACACACACAATACTGATAATTAAAGAGATGCCCTCTGCATTGTGTGTGTGTGTGTGTCTCTCTGTAAAGTGTGTGCGATAGGGAGCCGTGAAGAAACAGCATGGCTTGCGAGCACTTGGAGCAAGCAGCATTGCTTAACCATGTGTTGGGTGGAAGGAGAGAGCACAAGCAGCACAAAGAGAGCAGTGCCAGCTGATAGAATGGCATCATGCCTTAAGTACCCTATCTAGTTGGGGCCACATTTATCGACCTGACAAAAGCGTTCAACACGGTCCATCACCCCCTACTACTGGAGCAGCTAAGCAACGCTGGAATTTCCACTGACTCTAATGCCTGGTTTAAAAGTTAACTGGAGAACCGCAGTCAACGAGTCAAAATTGCAAATGTCATCTTGGACTCTAAACCAGTTTGCTCAGGTGTCCCATAACGGTCCATCCTGGGCCCTCTACTGTTTAGTCTCTTCTTAAACAATCTCCCAAGATCCTGCCCAGAACAAATCCTACTATACGTGGACGATGCTGTTAACTACACAAGTCACACAGTCCCCGCGCCTCTTGAAAGCCAGCTGCAACTTGGATTTGCATCAGTAGAGAAATGGTTCAGTGATCACAAACTGGTTCTCAACTATAAAAAAACTAAGCTCATGCTCTTCAGCAGCTCCCACAATAAACACAGGCATCATCCCCTGACTATCTCTAACCGCCTTGGGACGGCTCTTGAGCAGGTACAATATTTTAAGTATCTCGGTGTCACCATCGACAGCAACTTATCCTATGGGGTGCATATTGACAACATTGCCAAAGCTGTCAATACTCACATCGGCCTCCTCTACAGACACAGGAACTCCCTTACACCAGAAGCCTTAAGATTAGCTGTACAGAGCTGTGTTACCTCCATTATTGACTATGGATTGATAATCTATGGATCTGCCACTGAAACTGCCCTCCGGCGCATTTCCACCGCTCTAAACAAGGTGTGTTACCTCATCTCAGGAGTCCACTGTCCCATCCACTCTTGCAACCTCTATGCCCAAACTGGTTGGCTCCAGCTCAAAGATCGTATCAAATATCAAACATGCCTGATGGCCAAGAAAATAGCCCTAGAGCTCATACCACCTGGAATTCAAGATCTTCTCAGCCCCTCTCTTAATACCCGCCATACCCATGGCTCTGAATCCCTGATCTTTCTGGTTCCTCGCTGCCATACCTCCCAGGGACAAAGATCATTCGCCTACAGAGCCCCTCTTAGGATGAATGCCCTCAACTGTGACATCGCCTCTGAATCCAAATTGGGCCCTTTCAAATCCAACCTACTGCAACTACTCTCTGCCACTCGCTCCTGTAACTGTTTCCGCTAAACTCTTTTTGGCAATCTAAAACCCTAGCACTTGATTACTGTTAAATCTCTTTAGCATCATTTCTGACATCCCCTCCCCCTTGCTACCCTACCCCCTTCACCTTTCCTCCCTCTACCTAATACCCCCCGTCTGTCCTGACAAGGACTGTTGGCTGATTTCAACTTACCTTATGATTTTACCAGTAACTGACAATGCTTGTTTTGGCTGATTTTCAATTTACTGTAGGCATTCCTCTGCATGAAACTGCTTAGCATTACTTGTTTCTATTCTTTAATTCATTGTGAATGTCAACTATTGCTTTATTTTCTTATTTACAATTATTTTACCATACTCTGTTTAGTCTGTAAACCTGTTGATCTCCTTTCTCTATGTATACTGTTTTGCCATACTTTTTGTTCTGTTAACCTGTTGTATTATGCTGCTAACGTGGAACCTTTATAAAATAGCTCTAAGCGCTAAGGTATTTGTAATCCGAGATCTAAATAAATAAAAATAAAATTTCTCCCTGACCGCATCATGCATGCAAGTGCAGACTATTTATCACCACATCCCCGTCCAACTTGCCTGCCCGTCTATTAATGAACGCATCCCCGGTGACTTCATTTCTTCCCACTGTGGCTCATTTCTCCTTTCCTGTGACAGTGTTTGACAGCGACATAGATCCCCACTGCAGTAGTAGTGAATGGCATCGTGCCTGTAAGTACCCTATCTTCCCCCCGACCGCATCGTGCATGCAAGTGCAGACTATTAATGACCACATCCCTGTCCCAAATGCCTGCCCGTCTATTAATGAATGCATTCCCAACTACTGCATTTCTTCCCTCTGTGGCTCCCTGTTGACTGACCCCTGTTTAAAGTCATTATTCACACTGTGCGTTGCAGCGACTGAAAGAGAGACCGGGAGAGAGGTAATGAAATGGAAAGATGCAGCAATCTTGCAACTTTACAGATAGGGAAACACACAGGGAAAGAGAAAGAGAGAGAGAGAGAGAGACCGGCTGTAGTGTCTGTCCTGCTCTGTAGTTCAGTGCCCACTTCTGCTGTGGAGACAGAGAGACACAGAAGCGTACATTACTCATGTGCTGGGGGGGGGGGAGCACAGCATGGAGTCACGGTGGCAGCCCAACTTAGCATGAAATAAAAGTTGCTACACTCTGTGTGATTTTGTGCAGCACTTGTAAGTCAGTCTGTGTAGCCAGCAGAAGTGACTTGTCGTTATTTCGAGGGAACAGAAGGGTATCTGCTGAAGTGACTGAGTGGTGTATGCCTGTGGTCCATTCCTTCCACCATCCCCCATGCTTACTACCTCAGCACTGCATCTATAGCAGTGTTCAGCTCTGTCAGCAACACAGTACTGTAGATGTGCTGGTGGCAGAACACATAAAATAGTTCCTGTGTTTTCGTGAGTTAATCATGCTTTCCTCCTGATTTGTTCACCTCTGGTGACAGCCCATATTATAAGCGCAATAACCCACTCCAGGGTGTGCAGTTACTGAGGATTAATCAACACCCCGTGTGCTATGAAGACACTCGGCCTGCGGCCTCGTGCCTCACAACACACCCGCGGTGTTGATTAATCCCCAATAACCGCACACTCTGTTGTGGGTTATTGCTTACTTAAAATTCACCTGAACATGTCACCAGCTCTTTAAGAAGTACATAAGATCTTGTTAGCATTTACATATACTAGAAGCAGTAAGTGTAGCCATCAGCTGGGTTTTAAAGGAGGCAATAGAGTCACACCCTCTTAACATGTTCACAGTGTCATTCCAGGGTTTGGCAAATCTCTTTACCCCATCACAATTTATAATCGTGCCCCTTTGTAGAGGAGTGCTCATTCAATGTAAACAACTCAGAATAGTCCGTCCTATTGACCCCATGAAGAAATGTGTATGTCTCTATCATATCCCCCTCTCTTTCCTTGCCTCTGAGTAGTAGATATTTAAGTCTTTCCTCGTGTTTTTTCTTTGCTGGCAAGGAATAATTTTTGTCACCCTCCTCTCTAACCTACCACTGTCCTTTCTAAGCTGGAGTTTCCAGTACTGTACACAGTACCCAATATGAGGTCTCACCTGGAACCTGTACAGAGACACTGGATTTATTTAGAAATGTAGAAACATAGAAAATGCCAGCAGAAAAAGACCATTGGTCCATCCAGTCTGCCTGTAGTTCCCTATCAAACCCCAGGCTCTATTGTCCATACAGGGTACTAGCCCTCACTATCACCTCACCCCCAACCCCCCACTGCCACCACCCTCAGTGACCACTATACCCTTCACTCTGTCCCAGTCATGCTAGAAACCGTTTTATGGTTTTGGTGCACATCACCTCAGAAGGCAGACTGTTCCATGGTTCCACCACCTTTTCTGTAAAATAAAACTTTCTCATATCCCTCTTGAACCTCCCTTCTTTCAGTTTCCACTTCTGCCCCTGTGTCCTTGAACTGTTACTCATCCTAAATAATTCCTTGCAGTTCATCTTGTTTATTCCTTTCATTAACCTGCAGGTATCTATCATATCACCCTCTCTCATCTGGTCTCCAGTGAGTATATTTTCAGTGCCTTGAGCCGATCATCATAAGAAGTGTTCTGCAGGCCCTGAATCATCCTGGTCACCCTTCATTGCACTGTCTCTAACCTGTCCTTATCTTTCCTGAGATGAGGACTCCAGAACTGGGCACAGTACTCCAGGTGCGGCCTCACCAATCATCTAAAAACAGGTAGTAATACCTCTTTTCCGAGGGTGGAGCTCGGGCCTCCAAGATCCTGGCGTACCGTCTGAGGAATCGAGTACAGCAATGTGCCATCTCCAAAATTAAGGACCCTGTCTCTGGACAGATTCGCTACTCTACCAGACAGATTCTTGACTCATTTAAATCTCTTCCGCCAAACCCCTAACTTACACGGTTACAAAATTTCAGAATTTTCCTCTCATAAAGTGGCCTATTACACAGACGATCTTCTCCTCTATATTACTCATCCAGAAGAATCTTTACAGACTCTCACTTCTCTTTTACAAAACATGGTGCGCCTTACAGGTTACACAATAAACCTGAACAAATCTGAAGCTCTACTTATACAATCGCCATTACCTCCTGAGCTTACCCAGAGATATCCCTACAAATGGGACAAACCCTGTATAACTTACTTAGGAATTAAGATTCCCCGAGATTTCTCGGACCTCTACTCCGTCAACTACACCCCAACTCTCGCAAAAATTAAATCCGACCTGGAGCGCTGGACCCCTCTACCTCTCTCCCTATTGGCTAGGGTACAGTCTGTCCAGATGAACTCCCTTCCAAAAATGTTATATCTAATGCAAAATATCCCAATACCCTTACAAAGTAAAGAAACACGAGAATGGGATCGTTCAGTTAATAGATTTCTATGGATGAAAAAGCGACCTAGAATAGCACTGGGCAAACTCCAATGCTCCAAGGATAGGGGAGGCCTTGCTCTCCCTTGTATCTATAATTATTGGCTAGCGGTCCTATTCACACATATAATGTCCTGGTTTCTCCCCCCAGACACAGTCCCCGCCTTGGCTCGTGGTAGAGAGGAGGATGGCATATCGCCCATTAAATTACTCTCTAGTGTTTCAACCTCATAATAACACTCCGCTGGGTAGTGGATCCAGTTTCACTAAGGGACTTCTCCAGTGCTGTACTAGGTTTTTGACTCGACCGGCTAATAAGTTTCTCTCGACCTGGATAAGTATTCCTTCAGAGGATCCGCATTGGCCTCCGGCACAGCTAGATATAACATTCTGTAACTGGACACGTCAGGGCCTGAAACACCCTTGTCAATTTTATGATGGGGATGTTTTTAAATCATTCAAACAACTTAGGCAGGAATTCTCCCTGAATCAGAGGGATTTCTTTCGATTCCTACAGATCCGCCACTTTCTGGAATCCAGAATTGAGTTAGATGTCACTGATCACCCCATTTCTCTGTTATGCTGCTTATTAACTCAGTAGAAGGGGTTGGGGGAATGAAGCCATCTACTATCTCACTTTTATAAGGCCATACAGGAAACCCCTTCCCATATCATGGACCTGGTACAATTTCACTGGGAAGCCGAACTCCAGGTCGATCTATCTCAGGAAGACTGGGTCCGAATCTGGCGAAGACAACACAAGATATCCAACTCTTACATCTGGAGGGAGTTTTCCTGGAAGGTGGTCTCCAGATTGTTTCGCACACCCCAGATCACCACCAAGTACACGTAGCGAAGGGATTCCAGTTGTTGGAGACATTGTGGATGTGATATGGCCACACATGCACATATATTCTGGCTGTGTCCGGTGTTAACAGTCTACTGGTTGGGGATAGAAAATAGGATCCTGGACCTCTTTCCAGGCCTAGGTGCACTTTCCCCAGAAGTAGGGATTCTTTTACATGACCCACGTCATTTTAAAGATTCATATCAAATATACCTCCTCAATATTCTCCTAAGCACCACAAAAAAATGTATTGCGTGACTATGGTTGCACCCAGACCCCCCACTATACCAGTTTGGGAAGATACTGTATATGATGTATACAAGCTGGAACACATGACAGCGAGTCTTCAAAACAGAGTACCAGAGTTGATGAACTGCTAGAATAAGTGGTTCATGTGCATTGCACAAACTCGTCCAGACCAGCCCCCTTAAGCTTTCTTCTCCCAAATAGCCAGTTCTCTAGTGCAGTTCAGTAGAGGGCCGGCCAGCCCAGAGACCTCCCCCCCCTCCCCCGGAGAGTAATCTGGAGCCATCTATGGATGGGATCTGAATTGGTAAGTTAGTTCATGTGAGGGTTGCGGTCCCCCGACTTTCCCTTAATTTTTCACCCCTGCATTTGAGTTCTTCAACAGCCCATTGCCACAGTACCACATTATAATTGAGTAATCCTGTTAATCTTTCTTTATATAAATGTGGCAGTCGACACAAATACATGGGTTTTCCTTCTGCATATAAATTTTAATTTATGTGATATTTTAGTTGACAACTATGATGATAAATTCTATTTGAACAAGATGTGTAACGAAAGTTTTTAATGTAAATCTGCTCTGTGTCCTAAGTTTAAAAAAAAAGGAAAAACTATAATAAATAAAAAGTTTTAAAAAAGTAATACTTCTTTTCTTCTGCTAGCAATACTCCTTCCATTACATACCAGAATCCCATTTGCCTTACTGTAAGTCTTGTTACATTGGCTTGATCATGTAAGGGAGTCATTATGATCACTCCTACATGCCTTTTCCTTAGTCGTAGTACTTAGCTTTACCCCTTCCTTCCAGGACTTTGTCCTGGGGTTCTTGTTCCCCAGGTGCATCACCTTGCACTTTTCGGCACTGAATTCAGCTGCAAAACCTTACACCACCTCTCCAGCCTTTGCATGCCACTCTACATCTACCTAATTCCCTCGTTATCTACCCTCACGCAGAGCTTAGTGTCATCTGCGAAGAAACACAGCTTGCCCTTGATTCCTTCTCCAGTGTCGCTAATGAACATATTAAAGAGGACAGGACTCAGGACGGATCCCTGTGGCACCCACTCATGACCTCCCTCTCTCCTGATTTGACACTATTAATCACAATCCTGTGCTGCCTCTCCTTCAACCAATTTTCTACTCATCTTACAATGTCCTTTGCCGCACCCAAATCCTCCATCTTCTTCCGCAATCTTCTGTGAGACTGAGTCGAAAGCCTTCTGAAGTTGAATAAGAGTAAATCCACAGCATGGTCCCTATCCAATTCCCTCATCAGTCCAAAAATAGTATCAGGTTGGTCTGACAAGACCCCCCTGCCACAAACCCATGCTGGCTATTATCCTGGAGTCTGTTGCTCTCTAGGTAGCCCATGAGGTCCTCTTTGACCAGTGACTCCATCCGTTTAGCCACAGCCGAGGTAAGACTGACAGGTCTGTAGTTCCCAGCTTGCTCCCCCCACCACCACCATCCATGGAGTGGAACCACATCTGCTACCCTCCAGTCTTTCAGAACTATGCCCATCTGTAATGAGATATTGAACAGCTCTGCCAAGGGTTCAAACAGTTCTGCTGCCTGTTCCTTGAGTACCCTTGGATGCATACCATCAGGTCCTGGGGTGTTCTCTATATTTAGGGCTGCCAGTCCTTTCTGGACCCTTTCGCTGGTAAGTACTGGCTGCTTTATCACCAGGATCCTCTTTATGGTTGCCTTGATGTCACTGTCTGGCAGGGTCCAGCTGTATTCTCTTGTGAAGACAGAATAAAACTAGTAATTAAGAACTGCTGCCTTTTGCACATCGCCTTGATGCCACTCTCTGGCAGGGTCCAACTGTCTTCTCTTGTGAAGACAGCGCAAAAGCAATCAAACCTTCTTCAGGTAGCCTAACTATTCCCCCTCCTTTCTTACTTTTTTCCCTAATACGCCTGAAGATCTGCTCTTCCCTCCCCTTGACCCCTTCTGTGACTGCAATACATAGGTAATGCAGCTCAGTGTCTGCTTTTGCCTCACTAACCACCCTCTTTGCTTACTTAGTTCTCAGTTGGTATGCTCCCCATTCTTCCTCTCCCTGCATTTTCCTATACCTGGTGAATGCCTTTTTTTACCCTCACTGCTTCTCTTACCCTTTCAGAGAACCATATTAGTCTCTTGTACCCATTTCTTCTGGTTACCATTCTCATGCATAACTTAGATGCCCCAAGAATGGCCCCCTTAATTGCCCCCCATCTCTGCTCCACACATCCGATGCAGTCTACCCCAACTAACTTGTCCCGGACCAAGTCCCTTGTCCTGTTGAAGCCTGCCTTTCTGAAATCAAGGACCTCAGCCCTTGATTGGGGCTTTCCTGCCCCAAAGGTCAGTTTGAATCAAATAGAATTATGGTCACTGGACCTTAGTAGCTCCCCCAACTGCACACCTTCTACCACCTCCAAATTGTTGAGCACCACGTCAAGAATGGCAGCCTGCCTGGTGGGTTCCTTAACCAACTGCACCAGCAGGCACTCCTGAAATAAATTCAGCAGGGCCTGTCTTCTGGTGATCCTGGCAGCTGGAATGTCCCAGTCAATATTTGGCAGGTTCAGATCATCCACCACCATTGCTTCTCCTTTTGTTGCTCCCCTTCCTATTTCTTCCCCAAGCTCCCTATCCCGGTAATCTTTAGATCACCCCAGCCATAGTTTCTTGCCTAAGGTAGCCAGGAGCTACACCCACAGTGACTACTTCCCCGATGTAGCCATCTACTACAGCTTCTATACTTTCCCTGACATATAGGGCTATAGCCCCCTTTATCTTTTCCTCTATCTCTCCTAAACATTGTGTAACCAGATAATGTCAGGTTCGAGTCATTATTTTCTGAGGCCCAAGTTTCTGTGATGACTACGTGGTCCATCTCAGTGTCTGCCATCATTGCCTAGAGATCGCTGATTTTATTATCCACCTAACAATAAGGCAGACCCACTTCCATCTAACTCCTGATCCCATTTTGCATTTTATTTGTCTTTCTCCCTTATTCTTCCTCAGTCTCCAACTTCATGTTTTCATGTTAATTGTAACGTTTGCGAGCCCTCCTTCCTTGGTCCCATCCCCTAGCCCAGTTTGAACCTCAACCTTATTTTTGTCTATGTGCTGCTACAAGACCCCAGATTAGGGTGGAGTACTAGCTAGGTTCCCTTTTCTCTCTTTTATTACCATGGTTCCACTAGCTTCAGTCTCCCCCTGCAGTCAGTTTAACTGTCCAATGAAGATGGCAAACATCTGCCCCTGCACACTGGCCCCCTCTCTTATCAGGTGAAGACTATCATCCTTGAAGAGCCTCCTGTCCAAGAAGTCCTCTCAGTCTCCCACAGATTGATACCCCATCTCCTGACAGTATCCCTGTAACCACACATTAAACAATTCAGTTTCATACCTCCTTATTCTGTCTGTCCCCCCATCCCTACTCCACACAGGGAAGACCTCGGAAAAGGCCAGGAAGACTGAGTGTGCCTTCAGTCTGTCCTCCAGTCTGCGAAACTTCAGCTTCATGGTCTTCACAGGCTTGTTTGTCAGATTGTCGGTATCCAATTATACCAGCACTCCCAGCTTCTCTTTCTCTGGCATCCTCCATATCCTAGCTATATCCCATATGCTCAATGCACCAGAAAGGCACCTGACCATCTCCCTCCCATCCAACCCCCCTCACACCACCCTCTTTACCCCCCCCCATGATCATTGAGTCTACAATCACTAGGACTTTCCTGACTGACTTCCTCCTGCTTGTCTGCCCGGGATGCCACCAAGTTGTCCTGCCCATTACCCCCAGACTGATTCAGAGTCCTCTCCCAGTGAAGTCAAGTACCTAAGTCTTCTCCAGAGGTGCAAAGCGATTTGCCGTCTGGATAGTGTGGGGCTGGTCACCCCTTGTAGCTACCCCTTCCTCCCTTCCCCCTCCTCACCCTACCATTATCACCCCCCCCAGACTAGTAGGCCTCTGGCAGAGTGGAGGTGTGGGGTATGGGCTCCAGCCAAGCCAGTGATACTGCCAGAGCCAGCAGCACTGTGAGATACTGCCCTATCTCCCTAAGGACCCTGGCATCGTTTTCATCAGATCCCAGTGATTTATTTAACCTTTTTACACAACTGTGATGTCTTTTCTCTTGCTAGTAAGTAAGAAAACTTTTATTTATAAAGCACCCATTCCTGTAGGCTCTGGGCACTGTATATTATAAGACACCACAGCATTACATGCAGAACAAGAAAATAACATAAAATAATTACGATATTAAAACTAATTTAGATCAATAATAAATAAACTCGGTCAAAATAATTATAAATATAAATATCAATATAAACAACTAGTAAGCTAAAATAAACCAAAAGCTGCCATAGAAAGACGGTACTTTAAACCCCTCTTAAAGGCTTCCAGTGAGGGGCCCTTACTCAGTGATGTGGGAAGTGAGTTCCACAGGGTTGGACTGGCAATGTCAAAAACCCTCTCACCTGAAGATTTTGGCCGAACCCTGGGAACCGCAAGGAGACCCACCTCAGAGGAACGGAGAGGGTGGGAGGTCTGATGAGGCAATAGAAGGTCCTGCAGGTAGCTAGGAACCAGTCCATGTAGGGCTTTATAGGTCAGCAAACCAATCTTGAAGAAAATCCGCCACCTCACTAGCAGCCAGTGCAGATCTCACAAGAGAGGAGTCATGTGACAAGACATAGGTAGGTTCCATTCAGCCCAAGGTAAAGGACATTGCAGTAATCAAGTCTGGAAGTCTCAAAAGCATGTACTAGTGAGGGCAGGTCGTTGGGTGGGATAAAAGGTTTAATCCGGGCACTATTCCTAAAATGGTAAAAACTAGCTGAGCATGGAGATCTGCAAAGGTTCTGCAGATAGGGCAATTCCCCCTCCTCCAGAGCATAACCCTGGAGAAGAGTGCATAACCCTGGAGAAGGGTGCCTTACTGTCTCCACAACTGATTAGCTCCTCACTGTACCTCATCTCCATACTGAACCTATGATAACCTTAGACCACTAATAGCAACCTGTATTCCCAACTCATTCAGGCCTAGATACTTCTGTAGGTGGCATCTGAAAGCATAGCCACTCAGGCCAATAACACCTGTAGACGTACTTAGCTGACTTTCACTCAGGCCTGGAAACGTCTGAGGAAGTCAGACGTTTTTACCTAAACATTAAACAAACTAAATTGCTTAGAATTGATAGCATAGCACCGTTGGAAAGATAATTTTGTGCTGAACAATTTTGCCATTGATACTTTGTGTCTATCACGTGTACTTTAGAAGTTATTCATATTTGTTTAAGGTATAGCATGCATGGCTGACATCTGTCTCTCAAGCCTCGCCTAAGCACCTTGAAAAAATCTGAAAAAAAATACAGCTGTTTGGTATTTCAGCTGGTATAAAATAAAAACCAAATTGATTACAATTGATTGCATAGCACTATTGGAAAGGTAATGTTGTGCTGAACAACTTTGCCACTCATACTTTGTGTGTAGCACTTACGGTTCAAGAGGTAGTCACATTTGTTTGTAGCATGCTGATTATGACGTGATTTTGTTTAAAAAGGCCCAGGATGCAGTGCTAAGAGTATACAGGACACAAGTGGTGGAAGTCTCAAAGAGCTCTTGTGGTGTGAATGAGTTCCTAGTGCTTTTCAACTAGAACCAGACTTTCTGCATTGCTACTTAATTGTGCTTCCAAGATTACTACCTTGTATCCTTACTCCACGTAGACAGTTTGGTTAAGGAAGCTACCTACCACATCTTAATGTCTCTCAATACTATGTCCCCAGCACAACCCAATGTACTTCTACCTTCTATAGGTATTTGACCAGGGATTCTAATTTGTTTCAGCACATACATTAGAAACAGTACAGTATTGCAGCATTCATTGCACTACAGTGTCATATATTAGAGGGTAACCTACCCAGGTGCTGAGGATCAATTGATACTTACTGTAGGGGTACCCCAGATAGGGAGTTGTTGGTTTCTCTTTTTTTCTTCAGGATTGCTGGCTACAGCACCCAAGGCTTAACTGATCCCCTCAGGGGCAGAGTCTCCTACAGACTGCAGTCACCCTTTGATGCCCTACAGCTCTCCTAAAAATCAGATGCTTCACTCCTGCTCTGTGCCACTCACACAATGAGACACAAGTGTGATGGGATACACTGATAGCAAGAGCTAACTGTTAAAACTATGTCCTGTACACTCCATCACTCTACTGGCCTTCCCATAGGTCTTGTTGCACTGAAAAGGAGGACTTAAGGCAGTCAATAATAATAACCCCTAAGTCTCTCTCTTCTCCAGCTTGATCCACCTTCATGCCATCAATCCAATGATCCATTTTAGGATTCCAAGGATTCCTCTTACCTACAATAGCATGTGCTGTGTATGGCCTTGCACATTTTAGCACTGAATATTAGCTGCCACATGCTGGGTCATTTTTCAGACCTCTGTACTTCTCTTTTCGTATTTCATGTCCACTCTGCACTAGCCACCCTCCGACATAATTTTTGGTCATCTGTGAATAGATGCATCTTACAATAAACTTTCTCCTCAATATCACTAACAAACATGTTGATAAGGACTATTTCAAGGACTGACCCGTGAGGGACACTGCATGTGACCCTTTCAACTCCAGAGAATTTCCCATATAGGATCACTTTTTGAGTCCTTGCCTCCAGCCAGTCACCTATCCACCTAGTGAGTTTGTCCTCCAGTCCCAGGTATCCCACCTTCTTGACTAGCCTTCTGTGAGGCACAACATCAAATGCCTTACTAAAAATCTAAATAAAGGATGTCCAATGCCTGACATTCATCCATTGACTGTGCCACTGCTTTGAAGAACTCAATCAGATTTGTCTGACACAACCAGCCTCTCACAAACCCATGCTGCCTCATCTCCTATGACCAGAGGAGCTGCAAGAATCCACTGTCCACTTTTTGATAATGGTCTCCAGTAACTCCCCCACTATGGATGTCAGATTTAACTGGTCTAAGGTTTCCTGGTCATCTTTTTGCTTAGTCTTGTATAGCAGAGCCACATCAGCAGCTACCCTCCAATCCTGTGGAACCAACCAGTTACATAGAAACATAGAATCTGATGGCAGTTAAGGACCGCTTGGCCCACCTAGTCTGTCCATTTCCCTACCTAATGGATAAGCTGAAGATCCCAGTTAACCAACAGTCTTCTTCCTCCTAACCCCCACTAGAATTGCCTTATGTATGTCCCATGCATTCTCGAATTCCCTCACTGTTTTTTACTCCACAACCTCCTCAGTAAGGCTGTTCTGTGTATCTACAACCCTCTTTGTGAAGAAATACTTCCTCACATCACCTCTGAGCCATCCCCCCTCTATCTTCAAATTGTGCCCCCTTGTTCTCGCACATCTCTTATTCTAAAAGATGCTACCGTCTTGGACTTTGTTGATTTCCTTGAGATATTTGAAAGTTTCTATTATGTCCCCCCTCTCCTTCCTTTCCTCAAGGCTATACATCTTAAGCCCCTTTAGTCTTTCTTCATATGTCTTCTCTTGCAGACCCTGCACCATTTTGGTTGCCCTCCTCTGGACAGCCTCCACCCTGCCTATGTCTTTGCGGAGATGGGGTCTCCAGAACTGTACACAGTACTCCAGATGTGGTCTTATCAACTGTCTGTACAGAGAGACAGCAACTTCCTGTTTTCTACTGGTGATGCTTCTCCCTATGCATCCCAGTATCCCCCCAGCCCTCCTTACTGTCTTCTCACATTGCTTGCCCACCTTTAGGTCATCTGATATGACTACCCCCAGGTCCCTTTCCATTTTTGTTGTTGTCAGTATCTCACCCCCCATTGTGTACTCTTCCCCAGGGTTTTTGTTTCCTGGGTGCATTACTTTGCACTTCTTTGCACTGAATCTAAGCTGCCATGCATTTGACCATTTCTCCAACCTTGCCAAGTCCCTTTTCATCCTTTCCACCCCACCTTGTGTATCAACCATGTTGCAGATCTTTGTGTCATCTGCAAAGAGGCATACTTTTCCTTCCAGTCCCTCTGCAATGTCACTTATAAAGACATTAAAAAGGACCGGCCCCAGTACTGAACCCTGCAGTACCCCACTAGTAACTCCCGTTTCTTCACTGTGGACTCCATTTACTATTGCCCTCTGTGTCCTGTTGTCCAGCCAGTGTTTTACCCAGGCTACCACCTTGGGACCCACCCCCAGGTTGGCTAATTTGTTTATTAATCTTTTGTGCGGGACTATGTGAAATGCCTTGCTAAAGTCTAGGTAGGCCATGTCCACAGCCCCTCCCTGGTCTACTGCTTTGGTCATCCAGTCAAAGAAATCAATTAGATTTGTCTGACATGACCGCCCCCCCCCCCGGAGGTCCTCCATCAATCTCTGCCCTGGTCACGGCCCCCGGAGCTTCCACCAACTGCCTATTGCCCGCATACTCCTGGTCACCCCCGGCTTGCCTCCCGGAGGGCAGGACTGTGGCACTAGTTCCCCTAATTCCAGTGCAGCGGAACCAGTATCTAGTTGGGAGTGCAGCGGCAGTGGCTAATTGAAGCCCAGGAAGGGCTTCATGTAGACGGAGGATCTCCCTCCATTTTCTTGATTTTCCTCCGGGAGGCAGGGACGTGCAATGACGTCCAGCATCCGCCTCGCCTCTGAGACCTCCGGCCTATGCCAGGGGTCCGTCTCATGCCGGGCACTTCCCTACCCTGCCCCCAGAAAAGAAGAGCAGTCCATTGGACACTCTATCCTTCTCTCCCCTGGCTGGCCCTCCGGCGATCTGGGTCTGTTCCCGAACCCGGGTTGCCGGCGTCGCAAGCGGAAATCCAACCACTGCGCCAGTGGGCCGGTTCTGACATGACCTTCCTGCTGTGAATCCATGCTGCCTTGGGTCCTGTGCCCCACTGGCCTCTAGGTACTCAACACTTCTTTCCTTCAGAAGTGATTCCATCATTTTCCCTACCACTGAGGTCAAACTGACAGGTCTGTAGTTTCCTGCCTCTGCCCTGCTCCCACTTTTGTGAAGGGGAATCACATTTGCCCTCCTCCAGTCTTCAGGTACCACACATCCTCCTGTGATTTGTTAAAAAGGGTGGTCAGTGGTGTTACTAGTTCTTCCCTTTGTTCTAAGTAACTATTGACTACATCTGCCAGGGGCACTGCCAGATATTGCCCTGTCTCCCTAAGGACCCTGGGACTGATTCCATCAGGTCCTAGTGATTTATTTACTTTCAGACTCCAAAGACCATTGCCACTGCATACCTTTTCAATCAGTTCTACTCCAACCTCCAATCTCAGCCCTTGGGATCCCTCAAATAATACTCCACTGTCGGGTAATGGGCTTCCCACTTCTGCCATGAAAACTGAGTTGAAGTATTCATTAAAGATGTTAGCTTTGTCAGTGTCATCATCCACATTGTCTCCATCCTTTTTAAATCATTCAGTACCCTCCTTGCTTCTTCTTTTTTTCCCAGATGTACCTAAAAAAGCGATATTGTTATCCTTTACTGCCTTGGTAGTTTTCAGTGTAGTACCTGCTTTGGCCTCCTTGAATGTTTTTCTGGCTGTTTTTAGCCTGTCCAGGTACTCTTCCCTATTCACTTCTGTCAGGTCCCCATTACACTGTTTAATTACCATCCTCTGTGCACTAATCACTTCTCTTACCTGCCTACTTAACCTGATTGGCATTTTGTTCTTCTTTCCCTTTCTAACATGCTTAATGCGCTCCTGTGTCATGAATACCATTTTGATAGTTGCCCACTTTTCCTTTATCCCAATCACCACCTCCAGCCCATTTAATCTATACTGAAGGATTTCCACCCATTCTGACAAAGTCAGCCCTCCCAAAGTCCAGTACAACCACTGTTGAATTTGAGTGCTGGCTCACCAGTGAAATATTAAACTTTACAATGTTATGGTCACTCTTCCCCAAAGGACCCTAAAGTCTCATATTACTTATAATTTAAACATATGAACAAGCCAGCAGAAGAAGGCCATTTGATCTATTAAGTCTGCTCATGTTGCAGGGTCCACAGCTTGAGCTACTGTCCCTGCCCCCTCTCCCCACTCCTCCCATCCTCCCTACCCATGACCCTTACCCTCCCCCATACCTGTCCCAGCCTCTCTTAAAGCTGCCCACTGTCTTCAATGAGATTACCTCATCTGGCAGCGCATTCCAAGTGTCCACCACCCTCTCTGTGAAGAAGTGCTTCCTGACCTCACCCCTAAACCACCCACCCTCTAGCTTAAGACTGTGCCCCCTTGTGTTATGGTTGCCATTCAGCTTAAAGAGACTCTCCTTATCAACCTTATTTATCCCTTTCAAGTACTTGATGGTTCCAGTCATGTCCCCTCTTTCTCTTCTGTCTTCCAGGGAGTACATGTTCAGTGCCCTCAACCTCTCCTCGTATGCCTTACCCTGCTGACCAGCTATCATCTTTGTAGCCCTCCTCTGGACCTTCTCCAGTGGGTTAATGTCCTTTTTGAGGTGTGGGCACCAGTACTGAACTCCGTACTCTAGATGCGGCCTTACCAGTGACCTGTACAAGGGCAGTATAACCTGCTCTCTCCTAGTACCTGGATTGAATTCCTGGGAAGCGTCAGCTTTGTGAGAGGGGTTGTGGACTGGTAAACTGCACTGTAGGATAGGGCACCAAAATGTGGACCAATCAGAGAGCTCTATTTGCTCCTTGTGACTGCACCAGCTAATAGACAGTGAAGCTAGAGTAGTGAGAGATCTGCAGAATGCCCAAGGAACTCAGCCTGCCATTTTCAAATTTTTCCGAACTGGAGGTGAGTACAGATGTGCTTTCTGCAGCTCAGTCATTAGGATAAACTTTGTCTGAAATTCTGCCTGGGATTTATTTCAAAATGTGTTCAGAGCCTGAAACTAAAATGCCTGCACAGGTTGTTAAGTGTTTTTTTGTGCAAGGCTTACCTTACTGAAGCTCTGATTTTGTGACAGAGGTCAGCTAGTTCTCTGTACAGATCCTGCGGCCAGGATTCATCCTGGTAGAGGCCAAATCACTGCAACCTTTTGTGACTGCCTACCCTTTGGGTAGTTTAAGAAGGTGAAGAAAAGTTCCCCATAGAATGGAGACAATTGTTGAGGCATTATTCAAGTCAAGAAAGGTTTCTGTGCTGCTTGCACCACTGCAGTCCTGGAAATTCAGGTAGTCCACTGTTCCAGTGGTACAGGTGCTCAGCCACCCAGTTCATCAAGGAGGACGTTTCAGAGTGACAGATTCTACAGCATCAAATTCCATGTTGTACCTGATTGGGCCCTGCCCTGCAGTGTTTCTAGTTAGACTGCAGATAGGTACGATTGTTAGGTCATCTGAGCCAGTCCTGTACAAATGTAGAACCATGCCAAGCAGACAGCTTTCTACAGGACCTAAGTAAATAACTGTTTGTGCCTAAAAGTTATCTAGGATCCGCAGCCTCAATCATCCACTGGTACCATACCATTTCAACATCTAACAGACCTACAACCTCAGCCACTAGTTGTACACATTAATAAAGACTAAGGGAGCTCCCAATAAGGAGTGTGAGACTGGTGCAGCAGTGGGGAGGGAGTATTCAGTAACTGTGACTGGAGCGAGGGTCTCGGATTAGACGTATCACTGTGTTTATTTTTTTATTCCATTGAAACCTGCCTTTCCTCCCTAGAGCGAGCATGCTTGTGGTGCTGCGGTGGGGTGCAATTGCTTGGAAATGCCACATCTAAATTAAGCAGCAAAGTCAAGGCCAATTTCCATGTTGAATCAAGATTATAAAATTCTGGTCAAGATACCAATGAACAGAATCCAAAGGGCAATTCACAAATTGCTGGAAGGAGAACAGATGGGATTTGAACAGGAAAGATCTGGTACAGACGTTGTCAGAAGATTACGTAATACAATTTGGGCCTCTAACAAATACAAAATAGTCACCATTGCAGTCTCTTTAGACATGTTCAATGTGTTTGATTCACTTGAATAGGATTACACGTGTAAAGTATTGGAGAAATTTGAGGTTAGTGGAATATTTAGCAAATGGCTTAAAATACTTTTTAAGGAGCCAGTGGCTTGTGTCATAATGAATGGCATAATCTCTGGAGCCTTCAAATTAAGTAGAAGAATGAAACAAGGGTGTCCATTATCCCCCGTCATAGGGAGGTGAACTCTTCCTCTGAGACTCCGTGTACCTTCTGCTTTTTATTTTTCATTCTAACCTCTTTCTGTCTAAGTCTGCTGTGCAACAGCTTCCTCTCTATACCTTACTATTTTTAATCTTGTCTCTTCTCTTCACTAAAACAAAGGTCAGGTTGGCCACCTGTGCCCTCTATACTCAAGAGTCTGAGAAAGTGAGTGTACTTTCCACTGTGTACCCCCCATCTCTTGTACAGTTAGATAGATGTAAGAGAAGGCAAACACGAAGATTTTCCTGCACAGAGCACAAATCCTTTTGAAACAAGCTCTGATTTGTGACGCAGCGTTGTGTTGAGCTCTAATATAATTGTGACCACAGTGAAGTGTTGGTCCGTACATAGGTGTTAACTGATTTTGGCATTTGTCTGCTGACTAAGACACGGACCTGCTAAAAAAGCCTGGTAATACATTTATGTGTTTACCAGCATGTGTCGGTGGCAATAGAAATGTATTACCACAGTCCGAGTCTGCTTTGCATAATATTGGAGCGGCAGATTTGACAGCTTTTAGACAAACGCTACATGTACAGCTATGTACAGCTTTATTTTAGCAAGCTGTTTTTTTTTTCTCCTGTTGTTGTTAGCAACAGGATAGCAGCAGCATTTCAAGCTCGAGACACTCCTGAGTCAGCTTGAAACAGACAGGACCTGAAAATGGGTCAGTTTCCAAATATGTAATGTAAAGCAAAAAGAATGTATTTCTTTTAGTACCTGATAGCATGGTGCAAGTCTGTGGTTGAAAGCCACAACTATAGGGTTTATAAATCGGTTGTCTAACCTTAGGAGCCACAGCAAAGCGTTGTGCAGAGTCCGCTGTGTCTGCCTCGCTTTCTCTCTCACACGTTCTTGGAGAACTCTGCACACTGTCCTTTCATCCCTCTAAGAGCCAGCCAGTCTCTTCATTTCCTAATTTATGCAGCAGGACAGTGTGGGAGGAGACCTTTGAGCGAGACAAGCGAGGAATTCTTTTATTTACAGCATAAATTTACTGAAACGCACTGCCAGGAATTCTAATGGTAGCATTGTGTTATGATTATATTATTTATAATAAAGACAAAGTGTTATTTTCTGTATTTTGTGTATAAATACATAATGTGGGTAGAGCTCCTGAATCACATGATGGCCTTCCAATGCTTAAGCAGAAGTTCAGCATATAGAGATTCAGTGTGTGTTAGATAGCTAGAGCAAGCACAAGGTCTAGCACTTATTCTCTAGCTAGTTCTACTAGAGAGGACTGTGTATGCTGTATATTGCTATTTTTGGTTTTGTACCTTTGGTGTTTATTTTTTCGTTAACAGTTTGCCTTTTATTTAATTTTTGGTTGATGAATAAAACAGGGCAAGCTTCCAATTTTGCTTTATTGTAAAGGTGGTGTCCATGTCTTTCATCCCACGACCTTCACACCCCCTATCTTTTCATCTTAGAAAATGAGCCCCTAACAAGAAAGACAATGACAGCAAATAATATTCATGAGATCAAAACAGGCAAAGTTACTCACATGTTTTTCACTTTTGCAGATGATCTGCTGTTAACTCTTAGCAGGCCCACAGCCTCCGTTGCAAATCTTAAACAGGTCCTTCAAGACTATGGGGAAGTTTCAGGGCTCACAATAAATCGGAATAAGACACCAAGTAATTAGACTTTTGTCCCAGAGGGGTTGGTACATAGCGACATTCGGAATCTGCAGCAAAGTGGTTATATAAGGGCATCACATACTTGGGACTAAAAATAAACAAT
Source organism: Neoceratodus forsteri (assembly GCA_016271365.2). NCBI lineage: Eukaryota > Metazoa > Chordata > Ceratodontiformes > Ceratodontidae > Neoceratodus > Neoceratodus forsteri. Next base: position 1,685,681,143 of record CM057455.1, on the reverse strand, counting down.
GACATAAGTAACAAGCAGGACCCAAGAGCATTAGATGCTCGTTTTCAAGGGGAACATGGAGTTGTAAACAAAAGCAACAATACTGAATAATATACAGTAAGATCTGGGAGATAAATTTAACTCCACTATTAAAAGATATAACATTGGAAATGGACAGATGGAACAAACTCAGATTTGTCTATTTGGGGGAAAATTAATTAAAAAATAAAAATGGTGACTGTGTCAGAGTCATTTTACCTATTTCAAAATATCCCTACCCTATTGGATTATAAAAGTCCACCTTGTGAAAATAGACTAAATCATTAGCCTTTATCTGGGGATCCAAACCAGTTAGATTAGCCATTACCAGACTACGGGCTCCACTTCAGGAGAGTGGTTTGGCCCTACCTTCGTAGGAAAGCTATCACTGGGCCTTTAATTCCAAGCAATCAGTCCTGCATTTACAACTATTTAGAACAAGCACCCAGCCCTTATGGTTTGAGACAGAGTTGCAGATTTTAAATCCATATAAACTGATTGATCTGATCTTCACTCCCATTCCTCCAATGTGTACAGGGAGCAATTAAAATTCTTTGGAAAAAAAACCTCTCAACCCTCCCAATTAAGACACTGCAATTAGGTTACATCCCACTCTGGAACTCCTGGGATATATCACAGAATAACACATGGATGGCAGGTCTGGAATGGGGTAAAGCTAGAATTCATACAGGAAGGGATTTAATAAACCCCAACACCAGTATATTTTATTCCATCAAAGAACTGCAGAAGAAATACAAAATACACAGATTTAATTTTTGATTCTTCCTACAAATAAGAGAAATACTCTCCAAGGGCATACTAGATCAAAATCTTTCAAATTGCCCAGAATGGGCTCAGTTAACAAAAGTTGCTTTTTTGAAAAGCGTAGCAAGTCTCATATACAAGTTGCTAGCTCAAAATGACTCTAATCTTAGCACTTCAGCTAAAGGTAAATGAGAGAGGGAGCCCAAAATACAGATAGCAAATGAAGAATGGTCCTCTGCATGGTCCAACGCATAGTGCTGCAGAGGGGAATTTCAGGGGAAACTTATACAGTACAGAATATTACATTACTGTTATTTCCCTCCACAACACCTGGAAGTGTTGGGCTTTCTTTTAGATGGACTTTGCTGGCATTGCAGTTGGAAGCATGTCAGCTTGAAACATATGTGATGGAGTTGGCAAAAGATAGCGATACTGTGGTCAGGAGTAAAAAAAACTGTATCGAAGTTACTAAGCAAAACATACCATTGACATCATCCTTTTTTTCACTAGGTCTGGCACCAAATAAAATATATCTGGATAAAAATCAGAAACTCGGAGTGCTAGCAGCAGCACTAGATGTAAAGCATCTGTTGCTGAGCAATTGGAAATCAGACAGAATACCATCCTTACAGGATTGGTTTAATTACATGGGGAAATCAGCAAACAATAAAAAAAAAACAGTTATTCTCTTATCAATATGTCCGATTTGTTTGAAAAAAATCTGGAGTCTTTTTTTTTTTAAGTCAGGGAGTAGGATAGTAGACAGTAAATGGTATTTGTTTTGGATACAATACTGTTTCACCTGGGTTTCATGATTTTTAGCTCAAAGCTAGAGAAGGGAGCTGGCCCAGTGGCGCTGAGGCACTGGATGCCTTACCTTGTGGCACGCCGTCAACCCGGGTTCGGGAACGAGCCCAGGCCATCAGAGGTTGGTGGGGGAGGGCAGAGCTGGATGGAGCTACTGACAGGCAAGCTCTCCTCTCTGGGGAGGTGCAAGGGGCTTCCTCCTGCTGATGGCTGCCACCTTGTGGAGGCTGGAGGCAGCACGGGCCAGGAGGAGCCAGGCGCTAGGCCTGGGGTAGGAGGAAAGGGGCCATTACCGGGGCCATGGGAGTAATGCATGCCTCCACATGCATGCATACCCACTCCTGGGCCCTGGGGTAAAATGGAGGCAGCCAGCGTGCAGGATGGTGACCCGACTCCTGCAGGCTGTGCTCCTGGGCCAGGTAGAAGGTAAGCCCCGCAATTCTGGGTGATGGGCTGGGGGTTGGTCAGATGGGGCTACCGGGGGGGGGCCACAAAAAATGTTAAATGATAAAAAAACTAGACAAGGCATATTTGAATAAATCATTTCGCTTTTGAAGCCTTGAATTTGAGGCTAAATTACACACTGTAATATGGCATTTGATTTGGGTTGGCACAAGATGTCATATTTTGTATGTACTTTTTTTAGTATATTATTTTATTGGCTCTGAAAAAAATAAAGTGTTTCATGGGGAAAAAGTGTAGTGAATACAAAGTATTGCAAATCCTTAACAGTGCTGAGGCAGCAGAAGGATGACCTGAGCCTAACAAGGGTCCCAGTTTGGGATCAGTAGCAAAGATTTTCTACCTGTCCCTGAGGGAAAGGAGGATAATGTGGGGACAGAGAAAGAGGTGGAGGTTGACTAGTGCCCAAGAGGTTAGCACACAAATGCTAGAGTGGCATAAGGTGGTGAACATTTCAAGCCACCCACTTGCTGAGAACCAAATAAAAGTTATTTCTAAGTGTTTGTCCTGTGTGTTCTCAGCCAGTTTGGATTCCTTTAATTGGAGTTTGACATATTCAAATTCCTCTATAAAACTTGACTTGAAATATTTTTTTTCAGAGACAAAACATGTGGTGCTCACAGCAACAACTTGAACAGAGGTTTTTCAAATTTTCGTGAACCTACAAACCTTCTCATGGATTTGCACAGCAACCTTGGTGTTGCACTATAAATACTATTGTATAGGATATTGAGTTCACATCTATTTAATTACGTGCTTGCAGCTGATTGGACCAATTCACACCATTTTGAATTGGCGCACACTCAATTATACCAGTTTCATTGATCAGCTAATTGTCAAAATTTTCACTGTCAGAAAACTTTCACTCAGTTTTAAAAATTGTGAATATAGTGAAAATGTTCCACCAGGAAATATAATGTCCTATACAGTACAGAAAGGGAATACTGGTGGACAAGGATTTGAATATGACAGCACTGGTGCAAAAAGTACTGATATCCATAATGAACTTGATAGCGGTATTGTGATAGAGTCTTTAAATGATGACATGTGCCCTCAGTGTCTGGGGGAATAGATGAAGGGGGAATTCATTCAATTGATGATGTTGGTGTCTTAATTTCTAGGGAATACCATACAGGGTTAAGACCACAGAGTACCTTTTGCCCCAACCAGTCAAGACATTTCACAATAAAAGTATTTGAACATCTGGTAAAAAATGCTATTCAGAACATCATTCCTGCACTTGCTCAGCCCTGTTACTGCAACTTGTCTGCCAGTGAGAAACTAGCCACACAAAGACTTAAGGCTATGAAACACGTAATTATCAAATCAGCAGACAAGGGAGGTGTGGTGGTGGTTCCAGATGTAGAACAGTACATGAGGGAGGTCAGTAATTAATTATCCAAATGGAATTGCTATTGGAGACTTACCTTTGACTCCACTTGGACATTTAAAGCATATTAGATGACAAAATTGATTCAAGCCTGAAGATGGGCTGGACTGACAAAGATGAAGGTAGGTTCCTTAAAACAGATTTCCCAGTATTCCTATCTTTTGTACCCTCCTCAAAATCCACAGTCTGTGAGGGACCTTGCTGTCCATTCAATTGTCTTTGGGATTGGTTCACTCACAGAAGGTGCCTCCAAATTAGTGTATCATTTCCTCAAGTAAATGGTACCAAAGTTTCTGAGTTACATCAGAGGTACGATAGAACTCATCTCCAAAATCAAGAGGTTTGTTTGGTCAAGGGATTGCTGCTGGATTACAGTTGACATATCATCATTGTATACTTGCATACAGCATGATCATGGTATTAGAGCCACTCAGGAATTTTTGTCACATGAACCAAAACTATGGAATGCTCCCCACTCTTTCATTTTACAGTTACTATAATTTATTCTTCATCACAACTATTTTTGCTTTGACAGTTTAAGTATTATTTACAGCTCAGGGTCACAGCCATGAGTACCTCCCTTGCACCATCCCATGCAAAATTATTTATTAGTATGGTGGGAGAGCAAGGTTGAATTTGTAAACTCAAACCCTACCTCGGAGCCTTTATTTGTTGGTACTGGTTAATTGATTACATCATTTGTACTTGGGGTAGGGATTCAAAAAAGTTAAAGAATGTCTTAAGTGGCTGAACTCAAGTGAGCTGAACTTGAAATTCCCTAATCACACTGTCCAAATGGAAATTGAATAACTGGATGTAAGACTCAGTGTTTGTGAAGCTGGGACTCTAATCTGTTCCCCACTTATGAAACCTGTGTCAGGGTACACCCTGCTGAGAGTTGAGAGCTTGCACCCCAGATTACTGGTCGACAGCATCCCTTATGGGCAGTTTTTGAGAATTAAATTCCACATTGGTTGATACTTTCAGCAGGGAGGCAGGAATGCTGTCAACCAGGTTCAAGGAGCGAGGCTACTCAACCGACATCGTCAACAAAGCCTATAGAAAAGTGGAAGGAGTAAACAGAGCAGTGCTGTAACAGCCAAAAACAAACAATAAAGAAATGGGCAATCAGAAAATAACTATAGCTATGGACTACAGTCCCAAAGCGATGACCATCAAGATGGCTATCAAAGACAGGTGGCAAATCTTTGCTACTAATCTTTAACTGATCCCAAACTAAGTCCCTTGCTAGGCTTGATCCCTAGGGTCACATTTTGGACAGGCATAAATCTGACTGGCCTGTTAATAAATAACCACTTTGTTAACTCAAGTGATAGACCACTACAGAGGGGATCAGGTTTCTTCACTTGCAAACGTTACAAAGTTCTCAGTTATGCAGAAACAGGGGTTGGCAGTATAGCCTATAATCAGCTGTAAATGAGCTTGGCACATCAAGCAGGCCTGGATTTGATTCCTACAACCTCCACCTGCCTACTATAAAAACCCTGAGCAAGCCACTTAACTTCCCCAATGCTCCTGGGTCGTCCCTGAAAACAAACCTTGTGCCTAGATGGCCTTTACAAGTTACCAAAGAATAAAAAAAAACACAGGGCCCAGTTTTACACATCCTTTATCGGGTGAGAAAATCCATCTCTAACCATACATAAATTGCAGAACACAATTTACAATGTACATAGGGTAGTGCAACTGTGAAGAATTCTATGTGGGGTGTATGGTTTACCTTCTCAAACAAAGAGTCCAAGAACATGTGAGAACGATATGGACTGGCATCATGAAATATGCCTTAGAAGCCCATTTCAAACAAGTCCATAGCTAGAACCCTAGGGTGTTCAAATGTAATGCCTTGGAGCATGTCCCTGATTGGAAATGTGAGGGGGACCACAGCCGCTTACTTTTCCAAAAGGAATCCTTTTGGATTTTGAGGCTTGGGCTCTTGGCACTATGTGGCCCTAATGAGGAAATCGACTATATGCAATTTTTATGATTAGTGAAGTGAGGTCTACCCGATAGGACTGCATAGAACTTTCCTAAAGTGAATTGTAGTTTAATTGTGATATAAGCCATGATATTCTGTTCAAGAGTCACCAATTCCGCAGCATGGACCAAATTGTTTGAATATGGTTTGACTGCATTAAATTTTCTTTCAAATGTGCATTACACAGGGAAAGGTTTCTTGCCTGTTTTGTCCTGAGGTCACCTTTTTGAAAGCCCCTTTAAACTGGGTCATTTTAAAATGTGTGTTCCTCCTTTTCACCACATTAATGCCTTAATGGTTGGGTGCATTGTAGTTTCAGCAAGTACTGGTAAATTTAATGTGGCTGTGTTTTTCCAGGCATTACCAATTACTAGTAAAATCTTAATACAATTTTGTATTTGTTAGGCTGGTCTGCCAATAAAATAAAAACAAAATCTCATTTTTGCTTTAGAGTTAGAATAGTTAGTCTTCTCTCTGACTTATTTTTGTGCTTGCAGTTAGGTACTTTGAGGTACAACAAAAGTCTGAAGCTGGGCACTCACCACCAGAAGCACTAGACCCAAGGCAGAAGTCCATTTTATTTCATGCTTTATCTATAATCCATACAAAAGTGCAAAGCGCTCCCAAAAAGGAAAATGCAGATTCCTCAGGCATGGAGATGTATCACCTGATGCCTTTCACATCCAAATGATGCTTTATCAAAAGTTGACCACCTGGTAATGATGCTTTTAATTTATACAGACGTGGTCTTAAAGAAACAGAACATTAGTTATATGTACCATGGTCTGATGACCTCCCTAGACACCATAAAGTGAACATTGCACACATAAGTTACTATATATATATATTTATACAATAGGGGTGAAGGATGAATGAGTGTGATAAAAACATGGATCTTCACCAGAGTGAGATAAATGTAAGGGCTGACATTTATCTCATGGCTCAGAGTGAGATGACTCACTGCTGCCTGCAGCTAACTTAATTACCATGGCAAAACATTCTCACCTGCTTCCCACACTCTCTCTCACTCCCAGCCCATTACTGTGATACTCTCAGCTTGACTGCAGCTGGAATTCTAAAGGACACAGCTTCACAAAACAGTTTGTTTCTCACTGCTGCCTTAAGCTAACTCATGTAGCATTGCAAAACACACTCAGCTTTTCCTACAGAGTTTGTAACACTGCCAGCCCATTCAGAAAAACTCACACACAGAAACAGCAAACACAGAAACAGCAACAGAACACATAAAATCATAACAATGCTTCTGAAACTCGTACCCCTATTATATAAATGGAACACATGATGGGCAGATTGTGTGCTATGAAAAATATCTTCACTCCTGCATCGTGAGCTCTGAATACTCTCACTCTTGCCTTCGGCTCATGTGAGTATCCAGAGCTCACTATGTAGGAGTGAAGATATTTTCCATATCACACTCCTGCCCATCATGTATCCCATATTTATTTATATATATATATGTATGTATATACACATATACACACAATGGGGGTGAGTGGTAAATGAGTGTGATAAATTATGTTATTTTCAACAAGGTGTGATAAATATAAGACCTGACATTTATCACACCCGCGCAAAGCTGAGCAAAGCCACGCAAATGGTACATTTTGCAACAATGAGGCCCCCATTGTATATATCGGATACATGATGGGCACTCATGTGATATGGGAAATATGTTCAGTCCTGTAGAGTGACCTCTGAAACCTCACTCGTGGCTTCGCCACTCGTGAGTATTCAGAGGTCACTCTATAGGAGTGAAGATATTTTCCATATCACACTCGTGCCCATCATGTATCCCATATATATATATATTACAGTATGCTAATAAAAGTTTATTTTCTCTTTGGTAGTGGTGACAACAGTTTTGCTCCATGTTGCAATAGAATGGTTTTACCACAACACTCACCCTAAGATGGAAAATTGAGTCTGTTCAAGTCTCTTTAAGCTAGTCCTGAAAACCAATATTTAGCAACATTAGTAATATGTTGTTTAACTTTTTTGACACAAGTCATTAGCCTAAATGTATAATATTGTGTACACACTTAAGTTTTCTTTTTTGTGTGTGTGTGTGGATTCCTGACTTGCCCTCTGCCCCCCGTCACATAGAAACACAGAGGTCACCACCTCCCCTCCATCCCCCAAGACCCTGGCCACTGGCGTTCACCCTGGATTGTTCCCTAGGGCAGGTCTACTGGGGGAGTCCCTCTCGTAACTTCCCAAATGGTACCTCATTGTCAGTTCGGTGGCAGTGAGTCCTCAGGCTAGCTTCATGGGGCTTGGTGGGGAGGGGCGTCAATGTCCGTTTTTTCCCCTGTAGTGGGAGGTGTGGTGTGCAGTGATGTAAAGGCACATGCACTCATGTCTGGCACACCTCCCAGAACTCTTGAGCCTCAGCTGTGATGGCCCCTGGCCCCCACCAGGGGTCAGTCAAGCACTGAGTGCTTCCCCACGCTCTCCCTGGAAGAGGAGAGCAGTCCATTGAATGCTTGATCCTTCTTCCCCCGGCCGGCCCTCTGACTCCCTGAGCTGACATCCAAACTCTGGTCACCGGTGTTGCAAGTGGAAATTCAACCACTGTGCCAACGAGCCTGCACACTTACATTTTTTAATGCTGTGGTCAACCTTTGGTAAAGCATCATTTGGATGTGAAACGCATCAGGTGATGCACCTCCATGCCTGAGGAATCTGCATTTTCCTTTTTGGAAGCACTTTGCACTTTTGTATGGATTACAGATAAAGCATGAAATGAAGTGGACTTCTGCCTTGGGTCTGCTTCTTCCGGTGGTGAGTGCCCAGTTTCAGACTTTTGTTGTACTTCGTTAATTTGCTGTGAGCACCCAGATATGAATGTGGCTGTTTGTCTTTGTTGTATTTTGAGGTATACTGTACCTTGCACTCGATAGTTCCCTCCCCCCACCACTGATTTCTTTATTTTTTTCCCTTTCCTGTTTCTTGTATTTACGTTTTCACTCCCCTTCCAACCTATACTTTTCTGAGGGTTCTCATCTCATGTGCCATTGATTCCAAGTGTCTGTTTTAAATGTTTTATTTCTTGTCACTGAACTGTAGTTTGCATTGCACACTCTGCACTTTAACAATGTGACTATGTGGCACTATTCGGCTGCGTACACATGGGCATGTTAATGTTTCGCTGGCCCACATGAATAGTCATTTCTTTGCACTTTGCCTTTCAGTCATGCAACTACCTGCCCCCGATGATGTCCTGTATGTAGGGTCCTACATAGGGGATTGTCACACCTCTTCCCCCTATGTCTTTGCACTGCAATCAAAGTTATTTACTTCATTCTCAGTGTGTGCACCATCTTTTTCTGGTTTTTTTTTTTTTCCCCCCTGTGGTCATAGTTCTAGGAGCCTCTCTCAGGCATCCAGCCTTATCCTGCCCTGCCTGAAGTCTCCCTGACCGAATCCTCCTTTCCTCTGCCCCCGCCTCACAGCTGGCACCCCCAGCTTAACCCCTCCAGGGTGGGGCTGCCCCTCCTACCTTGGGGCTCTTAACTTTGTAGACTCCAGCTGCTTGACGTGGGCCCTAGGCGGAGGATCTGTGAAGGCCGGCCGGGTTAGACCCAGTTGTGGGCATGGGGATTGGTGCCATTGCCTACCCCTAGAACCGGGGTTTTCCTGTGTTCTGTTCCACCCACTCCCTTCCCTTGCATGTGCACTCCCTGACGCAGTGGCGCATGGCTACCCTGCTAGCATCAGACATGCTATTATGTGCTGCTCCACGCTACTGCAGTGCCCCCCCCAGTCTCCATCAGGGGCTGCCGGAGTGCCAAGCTCCCTGATGCCCTCCACCCAGGACAGGAGAGCAGCCCTGCAGGTGCTCAATCCAGTCCCTCCCCTGCCGACCCCCGGCACCCGAGCTCGCTCTTGAACTCGGGTCGTCGGCATGGTGCGAGATTGTGGCGCCAGTGTCTCAACCCTCAGCACCACTGGGCTAGGCCATCTTTTTCTGTTTTCTGTTACATGGTTATCAGGTCAGTCAGCGGCACCTTCAGAGGTGTGGTGTGCTCAGTATTTTGCTTTTGTTACCTGTAAATAAAAAAAACCTTAGCTGTAACTGTAATTTTACTGCTGCTATTCAGTTCACACCCCACAACCAACCCACCTTATCCTGACTAGTCTCTTTCTTTAGCAGCTTCTCATTTCAGCATTTTATTTATTTATTTTTTTTCCTTTGATGACCGGGTAAGTACACTAGGCAGTGACATGGCCTATTTTCAGGAACGACCCGGGAGAGTACAAATACAGACATTAAACAGTCAGGTAACATAAGATCAAAGACAATACAGTAATGAGCACTAGACCTGGAGAGCTAAGGGTGAATACTCAAGAACATATGGTTAGGTGAGGTTAGGAGGAGTCAGCCAATAGCTTTCAGAGGCTCTGATCAAGCTGACAGGAAACTACCAAAGTGTGGCTGTGAACTGAATACCAGCAGTTATGTAGGGTTACAGACAAGCAACCTGTTCTTTTTAAATCATGGCACTACGTATTACTTAACTTGGGGTATTACTACTGCATTTAAAATTGGAAATTTATGATAGAAGCTAGTATTTTACCAAATAGTTGCCATTCAGTTTGACAGCTGGCAAACCAATAGTTTCAGATGCTAGAAACTGTGTCCAGTAGCTATTAGACTGTGTATCCACATGTGTCTACAGTAAGCTTTAGAGAAATGGCTAACATCACATTAAAATCTAGTCACTTCAACATAAGTTCATTAATAATGTTACAGATTAAAAATTCAGATTTTGTTTGTTTGTAAAATCTAAGTTTTATTGCCCTAGGGCAATAACATTCTATGTGCACTCCATATATACTTCACAAAAAGCATTAAATAACTGCCACTCAGGCTATCTTATTTTTGAGATTGTCAAGACGTTTTTCTCTTTTGTGATTTTATTAAATGTCACCATTGACTGTGCAAAACATTATGTATAGAGATATTTTAACCAAAAACATCCAGGATACATCACAAAGAATCTTTAGAAAGTATTTATCTGGGCTAGCCAGCCCTCGCTGGTTCTTGTAGTTTTCCTGGCTCAATTGCCTAAATCCACAGTTTTCCTGGTATTCTGCTTTAATTCTGTGCTAAATATGTAGCCCCCAGGCTTTCTTTACCATGCATAAATTTAGGAATCATTGCATTTAATGGTTTCCAGATGAGAACGAATCCAAAGATCCAAACGCTCATCAGGCAGGCATTTTCTGCGCACTTCAATATACTCAGCCTGCTTGTGCTTCAGTCCATCCTGCCCCACCTTGCTACAGGTGTGGAAGCGTGTGAGAGTGTGCTGACGTTTCGGAGTTAGAACTCCATCCTCCTTGGATGGTAGACAATGCCCGCCTGAGGAACGTTTCGATCTTTGGATTTGTTCTTTTCCGGAAACGATTAAATGCAATGATTCCTAAATTTATTTACAGTAAAGAAGCTTGTGGGCTACATACTTAGCACATAATTAAAGCAGAGTACCAGGAAAACTGTGGATTTAGGCAATTGAGCCAGGAAAATGACAAGAATCAGCGATGGCTGGCTAGCCCAGATAAGTACTTTCTAAAGATTCTTTGTGATGTATCCTGAACTATTTTACGGATAACTCTGTATACATAATTTTTTGCACACTCAATGGTGACGTTTAATAAAATCACAAAAGAGAAAAATGTTTTGAAAATCTCAAAAATAAAATAGCCTGAGTGGCAGTTATTTAATGCTTTTTCTGAAATATATGTAGAGTGCACATATAATGTTATTGCCCTAGGGTGATAAAACTTGGATTTTAGTTTATTTCCTGCTATGTTGCACCCAGCCCTAGCAGCTCCTTATATAGGTTCTCGGAGCACCATCACTTAATAATTCTGAACTTTGATTGTATTTTGTATGTATTTATGTGAAAAACTGTTTTTTTAAGCTGCAGTCATAATTAGAGTACTGCATGCAGCTCTGGATTCTGCATTTGAAAACAGACAGGGGTAGGGTTGAGATAGTGCAAAAAAGGGCATCAAAAATGATTTGGGGGCTGCAAGTCCCACATGGAGAGGCTTGAGGACCTCAACGCACATACACTGGAGACCAGGAGGTACATGAGGGACATGTCTGAGGCTTTAAAGTGTTTTCATGGTATAAACAAAATGCCAGGGAACTGTTCACAGTGAGCAGAAACACAGGCACAAGGGGGAGCTCAAAGAAGCTGGTGGGAGGGATATTCAGGAAGGACACCAGAAAGGCTTTCTTTACAGAGAGGGAGGTGGATAAAAGGAACAGACTGCCAGAAGGGGTAGACAAACCAGTGGAGGGGTTTATATGAAGGTGGCACAGGCATATGGGCTGGTTAGGGTAGCAGGAGAGAATGGGGGGGGAGTGACCACTAGGGCATTCTTATATTATGGGTGGAGTCAGGCAGATGGGATGGATCAGTGGACCTTTTTTCTGCTGTTGGAGTCCATATTTGTTTTAATGGCCACTTCAGCTAATTCCTTTTCATCTTTATCAATTATCTGGAGATTCTGTATGTCAATATCTTGTGTAAACATTTTTTGAGATGAGTGTACAAGCTTTAATGGATAAAAAGGAAAAGCACTATTCATCTGACTCCAGTGTTATATTCTAGCATGGATCTTATGTGCTGGATGGACATTGAGCAATTCAGGAGAATGCCTCACAAAGAAAGAGAAAGGCGAGAGGAGAAATCCAAAGATATCAAGACCAAGTACCTGAATAAGAAATACTTCTTTGGTCCTAACAGCCCTGCCACTAGAGAGCAGCAGGAACAGGTACTATAGCTGACTGAAGCTCTACTCTCTGTTCACTTAACACAAAATGGAAATCATAGTTGGATGTTTATTGGTCTTGTGACTTGAAGACTGGCAGTGATGGAACTTGTTGCAGGATTAATTTTCCTTTATTTTGTAGCTTTCCTGACATTGGTTTGGCTTGTTTAAAAAAAAAATAGGAACTCATACCCCTAAATGCTAGGTGTGACTTATCTACAGACATTAAAAAAAAGACAAAGGCTTTTAAATGTTTTCAACCCTCTGCCTTTCATCAGAGAATAAGTAGTCCCCAGAGTTACTCTTGATAAAACCTCACCATTTTAATTCAGTTTTTGACTGCCATGTTGGTTAGCGGCTTGTGCGTTTGGTGATATGAAAACATCTGACAGTGTCTTTTTCACTGTACCTATGACAGATTTAGTGCTACTGTCTCACCACGTAAAATGCCATAAAAACGCGCAGGACTGCAAAGAGTTCTAGCTTGTGGTACTTCTGGCGCTAATTACAGCACTTTAGAATATAATTTTCTGTGTATGTGATACATTTTGGAAGTAGCTACTGATGCATATAGAGGAAATCATTTATTAATTCATTTTATAAAATGGGTCTAAAAATCAAAGAATTTCAATTGGTTAAAACCGGTCAGGTGACCGTTCAATATTAGAGCATATTGCATAGTCATCCTTGTCCTAAACCACAGCACACAATGAGCAAATCAATCCTCCTACAACCAGAACTATCTTCCATCAGTCCCTCTACAACCAGAATTAATCTTCCAGTGATGGAATTTGTTGCAGGATTAATTTGCCTTTATTGTGTAGCTTTCCTGACATTGGTTTGGCTTGTTTAAAAAAATAGGGACACATACCCCTAAATGCTAGGTGTGACTTATCTACAGACATTGAAAAAATAAAGGTTTTTAAATGTTTTCAACCCTCTGCCTTTCATCAGAGAATAAGTAGTCCCCAGAGGTATTCTTAATAAAAACTAAACATTTTAATTCAGTTTTTGACTGCCATGTTGGTTAGCAGCTTATGCAATTGTGATATGAAAACATCTGACAGTGTCTTTTTCACTGCAACTATGACATATTTAGTGCCACTGTCTTACCGCTTAAAATACCATAAAAATGTGCAGGACTGCAAAGAGGTCTAGCTTGTGGTACTTCTGGCACTAATTATAGCACTTTAGAAGATCATTTTCTGTGTATGTGATACATTTTGGAAGTATCTACTGATACATATAGAGGAAAGAATTTATTAATTAATTTTATAAAATGGGTCTAAAAATCAAATAACTTCAATTGGTTAAAACAAGTCAGGTGACCATTCAATATTAGAGCATATTGCGTAGTCATCCTGGTCCTAAACCACATCACACAATGAGCAAATCAGTCCTCCTACAACCAGAACTATCTTCCATCAGTCCCCTTCAACCAGAATTGATCTTCCATCACAAACATGGCTGCTACCTTTACAGTGCAAAAAAAAACTTCAGATGGGCCCTAAAAATAAAACTACCTTATATAAAAAATAAAACAAATTAATTCAATGTTGTTTCCCTGATCATCGCATACTACTTACACACATAAACAAATCAGAAACATTAAGTATTGTTCATAGTTTTCATTACTACTGTTTCTTTGCTGACAATGAAAAATCCTCCTTCTGTCTTTAACTGCTCATCAGGGAAATCTCTTCTGCTTTCCCTGACAGTGAGATAATTGAGTCTGTGGCTCTAGAAAAGGCCTTTATTGGGTGCGTATACAGTATGTTAGGAGAGGAACATTCTGCCAGTGGAACTGAGCAAAATTTTGAATCCCTGTGTTCCATGTTAAACATTCCATATCTTGAATGTGGGAAAAGACAGAGGGAAAAAAAGATTAAGAAAGTAGGCAATAATACTTCATAAACAAAGAGCAAAAGTGGTAAAACACAGTTACATAGGCAGAGGCAAATTCAAACTGCTGAAATACATTCCTGAAGTTTATAAAAGCACGTACATTTGAATCATACATGGATATTTTCAGGTGAAATCTATCACTCCCACACCAAAAAAGGCAACCTGGCAGGTTTAAAGTTTTGAACACATTTACATTGAGAAACAGTACTTGTATTGATTTAAATGCAAGGTAAATTTTTTTGCTTGTAAAAATGTGTGCTGCACACAGTTTTCATTATGTTTTATGTTTTTAGCTAATCCCACAGTTACCAGAATAGGGACTATTTTTTTGTATTCAGAGTTAAAATGGAAGTATATTTCAAAGAAATTTCCAGTTTTTATTTTTTTAAAATACTTTCTTCTTATTTTAACTTGTATATTTAAATGCCATTTTATAATAGCAATAAGACACTCCAGGGGTGTGCCATTATGGTGAAATAATTGCACTTCTCAGGTGCATTTAACAGCACTCGTCTTTGCCTCATGCCTAACAATACTCCTGAAGCATGTGATTATTTCACCATAATGCACAACCTGTCATGTCTTATTGCTTATATCATCACTGCATATTCAGATTGAACTATCCTCTGTCACACCAAAAATATGGCCCAATGTGACTGCAAGAGTTTTCCATACATGGATCTTCCTAAGCAGTGTTGGTGTACTTTGTAAACCTTTTAATAACAGAGTAATATAAGGAAAGGAATTGTCAAAACCTCTAGCAGAGAGCTAGAGGGGAAACTCTGCAAATGGGTGAAGCTTTATTTTTTATTTATTTGTCATTTTTGAGCAGAAGTGCCATAACACTGGTGACTGTCAAATGTCACTAGGGCGATAGGGATGACAAGAAAACTATAAGCTGGTAAGCCTGACTTCAGTGGTCTGTAAGATATTGGAATCTAGAATTATTGTAAGGATTCATTAGTGGAATTCTTGCAAGGAAGAGATGTTTAAATGTGACAATAAACACAGGTTCAAAAAACAAAAATCATATCAAATCAGTCTGATCCATTTCTTAGATTAAATCATCAAAATGACAAAAAGGGGGATGCACTTGATAACAATATATCTGGACATTACAAGGCCTTTAATAGGGTGCTCCACAAAAAACTTGTGTACAAAATATGGAAAGTGTTCTGGGTGGTAACTTACTGATGTGAATAACTGGCTGAGTGATAGAAGCCAGAGAGTACTGTATTGATGGGGATGCAAAGGTCTCGTCGAAGAACATTGACAAATGGAGTGCCGTAGGGTTGGTTTTTAGAACAGCTTTTTTTAAGTTTTATATAAATGAACTGGATGAGGGGGGTCTGCAGCCTATTGGTAGAGTTCATGGATTTCACTAAAATGACCTGGGTTGTCAGCACAGCAGTAGACTATAAATATCCCCAAAGAGAGACAGATGCATTATGTATCAGGATGACAACTGGCTAATAGAATTTAATGTGGGAAATGTAAGGTCACATACTTTCAGAAACACAGTTAAGATACAGGCTCAAGGAAAATGGAAAACTAAGCAGAACAGGGACTTAACAGTTATCACAGATTTTTCCCATAAGCTCATCAATAAGTGTATGGTAGCAGTCTGAAGGGCAAAGAGAATATTGGGCTGTATAAAAAATTAAATCAGCAGTAGGAGAAGGGGACTAGAGCTACTTTGTAAGGGAATGATCACACCAAATCTGGAGTACTGCAGTGCATACAAGTCTGCGCATCACACTACAAGAATTGATATTATAAATCGCTTATGTGATTTCAGCCAGTCAGAACTCAGAACTGCAGGACCTCTTAGCTTGTGATAGTGCTAAAGTGGCCCTTTCCATTTGGCAGCTGGGGAGAAGCAGTAGACTTGTTTCTGTAAAATAAAACAAACAAAAGGGCACAAAACCTATCACTCTGGCTAACTCAAGTAATTTATAATGAGTTAACAAGGTCTGTGAGGGATGTCTCCTATTGTAACGTGGAAGCCAGGGATGAGTAGAGGCATAACTAGATATATATCACCGTACAAGCCATTTCCTGTGATATATCTAGACATATTTAGATACTTAGTGCTATGTACCACTGACTGCAACTATATGAGTCATCTCATGTGGTCTGAGCAGCCAGAACCATTGAATTTCACGCTGCAGTCCTCTCACCCAAACCTCATGAAATGATTCCTGCACAATAAGGCCTTGTTCACACTACATTATGGTAATTTAAAACATTTTAAAATATGGATTAATTGCCGTGATGTAGCATCTGTGTTTTAGCATCTGCATTGTCACTAGCATGTTGTAAACCATTATTAAAAATGGTTTACAGTATCTACACTACTGCCTCGGGACCGGATTAACTAGCAACCAGTTCCCATTCGGGGACATCCAGCTTCATGAAAGGAAACTGTACCTGACCGTCCGCACTGCAGGTAAGTCCAGTTTAATTCCTGAAATGTTTTTAAAATCATGTTTAAGCCAAGGTCTTAACAGGGTTTAAACACGGTTTTAAAAATCGGACTACCAAGCTTGTTAAGTGTGAACGTGAACAGTGCTAGGGCACTTTAAAATGGTTTAAGCTCCTTAAGCAGTTTTAAATACTTTAGTCTGAACAGGGCCTTAGAGACATTGTTCAAAGGCCCTATTAATTTATATAGTGGATGACTGGAGAATTTAACTGATAAAGAGCAGGCTATAAGAGATGGGATTCACTCACTCTGGAGGAACAGAGAATGGGGGTGATTGAAGTGAGGTTTCCAAAGACTTGACAGGAGTTACAAAATTAGGTAAAAGTAACCTGTTCATCAGAGCTTGAGTCCAAAATAAGGCATCGCTCTGTAAAGTTGAGGGGAAAAATATGCAACCTACAATAGTAAGGAAACTTATTTGTTTCCATGTAGAGTGTAATAGGTTGGGTAAACACTAATGACAGACACTTTAGACAATGTCTCATGAAAATCAGATATGACTTATAAAAATACATTGTGGCTAATGGAAAATAGTGCAATTTACTGTACTGTTTTTATAACAAATGACTGCAGTTTTCATTATGTGGCTAAACCTTCCCCCCTAGCACTCACCCAGATAAGGGTTTGGAACCAGCTACTAGAGGAGATGTTGTGTACAGGTAGCATTCTCTGATTTAAGACCAGACTAATTTTAGATAAATTCATTGGGGACAACAATATGTCAGGTTACAGATGTTAGTATGACAGCGAGATGGAATCCATCTTATTCTGTCTTGCTTCACTTGTATACCTATGTGGGTCCATAAACTTTTTAATAACTGGTACCAAGGAAGCCTAAAGTAGTTGCCACAACAGAAAGTACATGTTTTAATACATGTTTTGCTTCTAGAGATGTATAGTACAGTACATGAGATTGTGTCTTCAGTACACCAAATCACGATACAGAATGCACTGAACAGAAAGGAGAGGAAGGGACAGGAACTCCACACTGTTGCTGATCAATAATGAGAAGAACGCGGTGGCTCAGATTCTTATAGCTGTATTGCTCCAAAGTGCTCTTGTGCTCCAAACTACAAAAAAGCTGTAAAGGGACTAGAGGACTTCTCCTCTAACAGACCCAATATGGTATGTAGGAGGGCGACCACTTTCAAGGACCATCTCCAGAAACTGAAACCTATTGAGAATCCAAGGCAGTAGTCCCCCCCCCCCTGGCAAATTTCAGGTGTGGCAGGTGCAAATATTGCCCTCAGTTATCACAGGAGTAACAGTTTGCAAATCCAAAAAATGGAAAGGTAGGTGTGTGTGTGTGTGTGTGTGTGTGTGTGTCAGTTCCTTAGTTCATAGTGATACTAGAAGTCTAGTATATCTTGTATATCTTGCTTCTTGTTCCTGACCTGAGGAGCATTTCACATTGGTAAGACTGTATGAGTTTCAAAATTAGAATAGGGGAAGACATATGAACCATTGAGAAGCAAGATATCAATATTGCACTTGCCAAGCATACCCTTGACCAGAGGGGACATGGGCAACATGCCATCAAATTGCTGGCTACTGAAAAACTTCAGGAACCAGAAAGGATGGGTGACTATGATCAGTTGGTCAAAAGAAGAGAACACATTTGGAGCTTTGAAACTGGGGCAAGGTAGTGGCCAGGTCTCAATGGGCATTTTGAGATTCCCCCATTTCTGTAATGACTGTACCAGATGCATGCTTTACTAATCACTAATGGAAACTTGTCTTTGTCTGATGTGATGTGATGTTTTATTTCTTTTCTTTTTTTCTTTTCTTTTCTCAGTATGTTAACTTAAAATGAAATATTCCAGGTACTACTTCCGCAGATGGTTATTAATCTGAGAATGAATCATTCATTTTTTGTTTGTTCCAGGTCACATGAAATCCTGGAAGTCAATCACTGTGGAGTGTGCATGTTAATCTGCAGTGGATGTCTCACTGTTTTTAATTTTAATAGAGCAATAGCACATTATAGTAGCTGGTTTGACACATTTTTCAAAACCTGGGGCCCAATATTCAAATATGGGCAAAAGCAGAGCACAAAGGTTTGCACTGTACTTGCCCTTGAGCCCAACCCAGAGACTGCTGTATTCAGTTGGACAGTGCATTGGCACTATCTGACTGAATATTGGGTCATGTTGGGGCAGCGCTAAGTCAAATGGCGCTGCCCCAACATGGAACTGGCTGTTTGTAGCCCATAGGGAAGTGCTTCCCCAGACCTGATAGCGCCGGGAGCCATGGCATGATATTCAGTCACAAAATGCAAATTAGCCCTTTGAGCATGCAAGGTGGTAAGGGACCAGATGCATGTCCATTATGGGCTCATTTACATGGGAAGGGGTGGCAGATTTACACCCCTCATGTGGCCACCTGCTATGTCAGGCATGGTGGCAACCAGCCCCCCCAACCCAAATGCCTGTCCCTTCAATGCAAATGTCCTCCCTGGTGTCTAGTGGCACCTCCACCCTCTGACTCCCCATTCCTGTATGTGTAGAGTATTCCCTGGGGTCCAGTGGCTCCCCCTACCTTCCAGTCACTTGTCCCTATATTTGTAGAGTGTGCCTTGGTGTCTAGTGGCACTCCCCGCCCTCTGATCACCCGTCCCTGTACTGGTAGAGCATGCCATGGTGTCCTGTGGCACCTCCCTCTGAGCACACATCCCCATATTGTTAGTGGTTGCCCTGGTACCTAGGGCCTTCCCAGATCCCCTAGCTTACAATGCACGTTAGTCCCTCATGTCTAGCTGTACCCCCACCTGCCAAGCACCAATTCTGATGCCAAGTCTGAGTCCCCTGGCTCCCTACACTGCCTGCACTGAGCACAGCACCCATTCAACTCTCCCCATACCTAGATAAGCCATGCCATGCAGGAGCCTGATATGGCGACCAGCACACCCCTCTTCTCACCCTTTTGGCTGGTCACCATATGGGATGACATGAAATGCGTGTACAGCCTGTGTAGACTTACACATGTTCCCTGTCATCCCTAATGGCAGCCAGCCAAGGAGGTGAAAGGAGGACTGCACCAGTCACTGTATCATGCTATCTGCATAGCACTGGCTTACCTAGGTACAAGGGGAAGGTTGGCTGGGTGGTGTGCTTAATGCAAGTGATGGGGGGCTGCTAGCCACTGGAGACTTAGGGTTGGCATCAGGATGAAGAGTGGGTGGGAGGGTACTGCTAGACACCAGGAACTAACTATGCATTTCAGGCCAGGAGATCTGAGGGAGGGCCCTACACACCAGGGCAATCACTAACAATATGGAGACAGGTGCTCAGAGGGAGGGTGTGCCACTAGACACCAGTGCATACTGTACAATTATGGGAATGGCGATTGGTGGGTGGTGAATGCCACTAGACACCAGGGAATACTCAGAAAATATACAGACAGGTGAATAGAGGGTGGAGGGAGCCACTGGGCACTAGGGCAATGACTAACAATACTGGGACTGGTGATTGGAGGGTGGAGGGGTGCCCCTAGACACCAGGGCATGCATTGGTTCTCCAGTATGGAGTTTGGGTGGAGGGTGGCTACAGTACCCCTGCCTGCCACCAGGGCTTTGTGCCCTGTTAAGTCAGGGTTTGCAAAGGGGGTAACCTGTGCCCATTTTGGTGGCATTTACCACCAGTACAAACCTCTGAATTTGCTGCTGCACCTGTGTGCAGGGGAGGACCCCCTCATTTGCATGGTCGCAGTGGTAAGTTAGTGCTCGGGTACTAACGGGTTTTGTCCATGCTGTGGCCACCCAGGAATCAGGCACAATAGCTGGTTAGCATGGGCAAACACCAGATTTAGCCCACACTAACTTTTGAATATCTGGCCCCTGGAGTTTAAATTGTAAATGCTGTGATGTATATCCCTTTAAGGTACCACAGTATAAAAGATCTCCAGTAGAAGATGTTGTACTGTTGATGAAGCCTTCTAGTAAGGTCAAATGTTGAGTCGATGTGTTTAGCAGCCAACTTGCTATTTTTGTAGTTTAGAGGACAAGAGCACTTTGGAGGAATCCAGCTATCAGAATGTGAGCCTCAGTGACCTTCTCATTATTGCCCAGCTACAGTGTGGAGTTCCTGCCCCTTCCTCTCCTTCTAGTCCATGGATGGGGAACCCAGGTCAGATGGTGCAGCTGCTTCTCTGTTTGCTACTGAAGTCATACTCAAAGTACAAACACTGCTGAATGGTTGCAACATTTCTTTGCAAAGTTTAGCAGATGTAGAAATCATTTCAGGAGTCTTTAGTCCCCAGGATTCAAAAGAATCAATGATCAGCTCCCTGTTAACTACAGACGGTGCAGAGTTTAAAGCAAATTGGCACAGTAAAGCTATATAAAACCAAATGCCCTTCCTTCCTTCCTTCCTTCCTATTCTCTCTGAACTCATGTAAACAAAAGAAAAATTGAGAGTTCTAAAATCATTTCTGGAACTAGAAAAGAATCATTCAGCATTTTCCTTTTAAAGATATAACTGTTTTCTTTGTAGTGCAGTACCTGCATATTTGGGTTGACAGCACAAACTAATTGGAAGACTCTATTTGAACTCTGCAGGTACAATGTACCCGTGAGAAATGCAGTAAGGTTCACACAACCCAGTTACAGGTCATTAAAGAGCTATTGACACCTCAAAGAAAACTGTGACATACATAATAACTAGATACAGTTCAGCTTGCAATCCATATATATTCTATAGATTGCTCTTTCCCATTATTTATTACTGAGTAAATGTGCATGAATACATGATCTTTATCCTTCAGAGTTCCCCTACAGTTCATCTGCATCTATAGCTTATTCTCTACTTCAAGTCATAATCCTCTGTTGTGACATCACAATCTGTTAGTATGAGAGGAACTGTGATGTCACAAGCAGTGCATTATGACCTCAAGTAGGGAGAAAGCAACAAGAATGGGTGAACTCTACAGGAACAAATATTTTGTTTTAATGCAAATGACCTCAGTGGTAAATAATGTGGAGGAGGAATATAGAACTAACCTGACATACAAACCTAACCGTGTCTAAATATTATGTTTTGTTAAAGTTGTCCTAAATGTGTCAGCTGCTCTTTAAATGTTTGCACCCGTGGGAGTCTAGGAACCTTACAAAGCGGTAGTTGGGACAGCCAGGTAGACTGTTCCAGGCTTAGGCACTTAAACTAGGTTTTAAAACTGATCTTTTTTTTTTACTGATAGATACGTGTTCAGTGGAAAAGACAATACAAGCCACTTGCTGAAGAATCAGTTAATCCAGATAATCACTATCAGAATGTTCCACTATGAGCCAGTTGTATCCTTAGCAGCAGTACCGAGCAGTGTAAAATGGGGAGCTTTGCGATCAATTTCTAATTCTAACTGGATAATCAGGGCTGCCAACTTCTAGCCCATCTCCTCATTTGGGCCTACTATCCATCAAATGGCTATAAATGCATATAGCCCCTCCAACGGGGTGTAGCCAGTGTTAATCAAGCACTCCTGTGTCTCTTTTACCCTTGAACCCAGCGCTTGACACAGCCAAGGCCCTAAGTTCCATAATTCGATACATCTGTGGAAGCCCAGGCAGTCCCAGTATGTAAGGCAATAGAGAGCAGAGAAAATGGTCGTAGACAGAAGACAGGATAGTGAAGACTGGGTTGAAGAACTCAGAGATAATTTTGCATGGCTGAAGGTCTTTGGAGGTGTCTGCAGCAGGGTAGGAAATGAAATAGACTCAGGTAGGGGTTGGGACCACAACTTCAACTTTGATTATAACCTGGCCATACATTATTTGTATGTAATTTCCATATGTGTGCACCAGTTGTGAGATCCTAGGTTTGGGGGGGGGGGCATCAGCAGCTTAGTGGGGGGGTCAGAAAGATTTGGGGTAATTTAGACTTGAACTTTTTATTATTCACTTTTCTGATTTCTCTTGTGTCCTTTCTTCTCTCCCAGTGACTTCTCCTTTCCAAACTCTTGTTGCAGCCATCATTAGAGTCACCTCTTTTTGCCACCTTAAAATCTTTGGCTTACCTCCCATTTCAAGGCACAGAGTGGATCAAAATCCTGGAAAGAAGCAAATTAAAGTCTGGAAGTCAGGAAGCAAGCCAGAGCAGGTCACATATGATGTCAGTTTGGGATTGGACATAGGCTTCTATTTCAGTCAACCATACCCAGTTACCAAAGGGAAAAAGTATTTCAGGTACCTAGCTATACAGAGTGTGTGTGCATGTGTTTGTGTGTGTGCACATGTGTGCGTGCATGTGTGTGTGTGTGTGTGTGTGTGTATATACATAAGCTCTTAAAAATTGAGTCCATGTACTGCATGATCCTCCCTCTTCTGATAGCAACCGGAGGCCCCCTCACTCCTCTTTGAGCAACTAGAGGACGGTCATGTAGTGGAAGATAACCTTCACCCTCCTGATAGGCACCACATAGCCATAGAGACTCTACCTGGCTTCCTGCCAGCCCAGCTGGGAATTCAAGATCTGCTGGCCCAGATATTAACTTTGATTGCAAATGGACTAATAAATGGACTGCGATTTACAATAAGGCTGTGTTCCCACTGGCATCATAAACCATGATAACAAAGCTTGTGTGGTTTGTGATATCACAAGAACCCCCAAGATTGGAAAATAGCCTTTGTACATATATTAACTGCTGGTATGTTATTTTAATAGTGTGTGACTGGTCACTTTAAAAGAAATAACTAACTTGTTTCACTCCATGTTTTTTGCCGTCAGTGACACTGACAGTGAAAATGCTTGCACAACTGCAAATGACGTTATGATACTGTTGTGCCATCAATCTGACATCAGAATGATGGTTCAATATGGTGGCATAGTATTGTGATGTGACAAAAGGAGCTTAGAGTCCGTCTTGTCTGCTCCTCCTACTACACAGTAGTGGCTGTCTACCCAGTTTGAGAATGGATGCATCCAAGGTTATGAGCCAGAATGCGATCCCTGCTCGTGCTGTATAACCCTCAGTGCCTTTCATCCTCAGGAATCTACCTTATCCTGCTTTAAAAGCATGAACTTTGATTTCTTCCACAGCCTCGGTTGGTAGGCTGTTCCTCATGTAAACCATCCTCTGTGAACTAATACTTTTTTATTTTTATTTTTACTTTAAATTTGTTGACTGGATGGGACCCAAGAGCATAAGATGCCCATTTTCAAGGGTGACTGGGAGATTTAAACAAAAGCAACAGTACAGGATAAATATGCAGTACATCAGAGTATACAGTAATAAGGTTGCATTACACTTGCGCAGTGACAGTACAATGCATCAGAGCACATAGTAATCAGGCAACATTACACATGCACGTTGACAAATTCATACTGTATTTTTAACACAGTTTTAATTCTGCGAATTGTTAGCGTGTAGTTGATAGTGCTTTATTTGGTTTATGCGCCTTACCTGCCACCTGACATTCCTGTCCTTCAAGTCTTTGCCAATGGACACTCCATGCTGCCAACCAGGCTCACTGACCACTATCATAATCACCTTACAGACTCCCCAGTACTCCACCAGTCCACTGCAAGTCCAGCGTTACCCTACCAGAGGGCTCCCTGGTGTAATGGACCATTAAAGGTTTAACAAGCTTAACCCTGGCTAAGACACAGGGATTTTATCACATTCTTATGTGTTTTGCTTAAATGTTCTTTTTAAATGTTTACAGGGGTACACTTGTAGTGTGAGCAAAATCAAACCCAAATAGTTATAGTACCAATGCTCCCTACCCCAAAGCTGCTAGAAAGCCTGCAATTCATTCAGGTCAATTCAGTTTACATACTTAGTTTTCATTCAATTATTTTAACATTCAAAGGGGTCCTTGGTCTCATTATTCAGCCGAATCACAGTCAGTGTGACCATTGATGGCAAGGTGACCCCCTCATAGGTCAGAAATCTACACTTTGAATTTAAACATGCCAATATGAGCTGAGGTCGTACTGTTTCTCTCTTTCTTGTGCAGAAACCACTCTCTGACTTCAAGAGAGGGACCTATGTGTTTGAGCAGGGGTTGAGTGACTGAGGCAATGACTCTGATGCACTGCAAGGCAGGGTAGTATGGGAGGAGCTTCTGGAGTGGCATCATCTAGTGCATCAGGGTCTGCTGTCCCTGCTCTGGTTGGTCACTCCTCACCCCTACTTTGTGCATGTTTGCACCATAGTGGCCTGGGGAAGGCATCAGGTAGCACATGGTCACCCATGCCACCAAGGACATCTCTATCAAACCACCTCTAGGAGCCACTGTTGTGACGATGTGCCACAGCCCACACTCCTAGGAGAAGAGCATCCCTCAGATGCTCTGAGACCTTCTTACCTGCCTCTGCTGAACTAATGCTTTTAATAGTCCCCTTATCCTTTATCCCAGTTTAAATGCATATTCTCTAGTTCTGTTGGCGTTTACTAGCCCAAACATCTGCATATGCTCCATGCAGTCTATCCCTTTAGTTCTAAGGCCCATCTCCTCCTCCTGGATAAAATAAGGGATGCAGGACTATCTACCCTTGCAATCCACTCATTCCACTCCCACACTGCTGACCAGCAGCAATCGGTCCTGCTTGGTGATACTTTTTCCTCTTCCCTTTCTATCCACTTCAGAGTCCTCCAGGGTTCTATCCTCGACCACATCCTCTTCTCTATCTTTCTAAATGACCTCCTCTCAGTCTGTCTCTTTGCACATTCACATGTAGCAGATGACACTATGTTCTTTACTTCTAGAGTCACTATCCCTGAGCTGGAATTGTCACTACAACTGAACTTTGACATTGTCCTATGCTCGTTCCATTCAAATTGGTACTTGCATAATGCTAAAATGACTGTGTCTAAGACTTTTGACACTAGGCAGAAGTTAGCAGGGCTCTATCATACCTCAGTCTTCATTTTCCTTAATGACCCCCCCCTCCCCGAAGTTGTTACCTGCTTTGAGTATCTTAATGTGTGGCTGGATCAGTCCCTCAGCTTTTCACCCCATATTGACTGCATTCACAAAAAACTTTGCTGTAATCTTGGAGCACTGTATCAAAACAAATCTTGCCTCCCAGAGAGCTCATCCTCAAAATGATCCTGCCCTTGTTTTACTATGCAGATGTGGTTTATAGTGCTGCTTGTATATCCACTTTAGCCAGACTGGAAACCTTTAACACTTTCTGCTGTTTTGCCCTAGATTCCTCACCTCTTACCCCCCACAGTTTCCTCTATTCTGAGATGTTTCATTCCATGCTGTTGAGGCTGTCACCTCTCTCTCTTTCTCTCTCTCTTTCACCACTTTCTTAGCGAAATTCTGGCTCCCCTCATCCTGCCATACCTTTCCTCTCTACTTTCTCCATCCAGTCATTTAGGTTCCTCCCTTCATTCATCTGATCCTCATACCTTTCGAATCCCTCACTCTAAATCTTTTGTTGGTTAGTCCTCCTCTCTCCATCTGCCAACCCTCTGAAACTTCCATCTTCCTATTTGTCTCTCACCTACCCTATACTCTCTCAACCTTTTCCTGCTATCACACTTCTCTCAACCCTGCTCTTGTGACTAGCCAACCTCTCCTAATCCCCTCTTTTCAATGGTACTACTGCTGTCAAACTGTCCTCCACCCCATGATTCTCTTTGTGCTCACTTAATTTTGGCAATTAATTATAGACTGTCACAGACAGGTTCTCTTCCAGAACTTGGTCTGCACTGCTACCAGTTTTCAAAACCCTTCAGACACCCGAAAGAGTTACCTTGGTATGCTGCCACCACTTAGCGCGACACTCACTTGGGGCATCTCTAGGTCTGAATCCCACTAGAGCTACTGCTCACACAGTACAGTACTCTTTCCAGAGGGCAAATGATCCACCACTTTTGCCACAGCGGAGAATACTTTGCTTTAGATATGGTAACTTTGTAGCCTGTCTCTTTGGAAATGGATCATAGACTTGTCAATTTTCCCCTGGTTAACTATACCTGAAATGACTCAGTCACAGAAAGCATGAAGTACGTAAGCAATAAGATATGATGGAGTGTGCATTAGACAGTTCTAACGTATGGCCAGGGGCATAGTAAGGTTTGAGGCTGCAGATCGAGTGCCTTCAGCCCCTTGCCATGCGTTAGAACTGTCTAATGTACTGTACATCCCCGTTGTGTCTTATTGCCCTTATAAAAAATTTTTTTCGACGTCATCAAGAATTTAAAAAAATATGTGTTAAGATGTAAATATTTAAGACAAAATGTATCTGAGTTTTTGATAAAATAGTCCATCCGCCTCCATGAACTTGAGTTTGTTTTGTTTTTGTCTTAGGCTTCATGTTGTAGTTTGGCCACCATAGCTGCACTTCTGTAATTTTGAGGTCCTGTAGCTCTTAGCAGCCACCCCCCCAAAACACACACACACATACCTCTTATTATTATTATAGGTGTGAAAGAGAGCTAGCTAGCCTTTTTTTAACTGTTAAAATGCTTTTTGATCATGGGTGAGTTCAGGACACAATATCTGGCTGGCTGTGTCAAGCAAAAATCGGGAATGTAAGTATAACAACTAAAACTACTGTCAGAAAGTGGGGATCAGGAGCTCAAGTTTAGCTGAAGGAACTGTTGAGGCAAGCAAGCTACCGGGAGAGAGAGAGAGCATGAGCGAGCCGGGGGGTGTAACATGTACAGTTGAAAATAAAGACAGCTACTATTTTGGCTTAGGTCCTATTTCATAGCCGACCCATTAAGGCCAAAGAGAGTCATTACTTTTTTTACATACAGCATGACTTCCTGGGTCAACTGTGTGACACACAATATGGAAGTGCCTGACAGAGAAGCACATAAGGATTGGAGCACAGAGCAAACTGTGAGGCTATGTTAAATAAAAAGAAACAGGCACCAAAATGTAATTAACAGTGGAACTGTTGTGGTAGGAGATGGAGAAAAATTGTGATAGGAGAGGGAGGAGAGAGAGTGAGTGGGGCTGAGGGAAACGCAGTGCGAGCAGTGATGCGGGGGGACTGAAAACGGAGATGCGTGGTAAGCTGTTAAAACATAAAAAAATCATACTGGATATGCGGAATTCAAAATATCTGCATTATTAGATGGTTGGAGCAACTTGTCAGTAGTCAGAGCCAGTGAGCAGGTAGCTTTGTACTTTTCCTCGCTATGAAAGTAAAAAAAATTGCGGCATTTTAAAAATTAATGTTCTATTTGGCACATTCATTTTTGTTGTACTGTGTCTTGATTTCCGGTGTACTTGTTTTTACCTGTGCATTAGACATATCTATTGCACAGGTAACATGGCAATCAGAATGCAGGATTTTCCCTGCCCATTTTGTAAATAATAATATTTAATACTCCACAGTATTTACATGTTACATGATAATACACACTAAAGACTATGGGGAATACAGTAGTTCTACAGAGATAAAAAATAAACACATTTGAAGAGATAAAGGTCACACAGAAAAACCTAACTCAATGCTAACTAAATTCCTAGAGTAGAAGAAGCTTACTCCAGCTGGGAACTGGTGAATTATGGAAAACTCAAAAATGTGATGTTACAGGTTCAAATTTCCAAACATAACTGGATGCTCACTGCAAACATGCAACAGAAATGCCACAGAAGAATGTTATTTTCAGTTTTCACCAGACCTCCCACCTTAGCTGAAATATTTTATTAAGGCAGTGATGATAATAAAACATATACACTCTCTCCCCCCCCCACTAGTCAGTGCCCCCTATCTGCCTGGCCTTTGTCTGTCCTCCTCTCCCTCTTAACCTGACCTCTCCTATCCTTACTGCAGGACAAGGCTACTTAGCTGCATCATCTGTCTCTCCCCCCCTCTTTTCTTTCCTTCTACCCTGCCCCCTTTGTTCTTCTTTTATTTTATCGAATTCGCTCTCTCATCCATTATATCTCCCACTGATTCCTCACTCTGCTCTATTCTCCACTTACTTTCCTCTTTTGTATTCTGTACCTAATTGTAATTATTTAATCTTTTGTATTTCTCAATTTATTACCTGTAAAACTATGTTTAACTGTTATATTCTTGGTTTAATCTCTGACACAGAACCCTTGTAAATGAGCCTTAGCTCAAAGGTGTACTTCCTAGACCTAAATAAATAAAATGCTTTCAGCTGGTTGTCCCACTGTCCCTTCGTCACTGGACCAGCCTCTCTGACATCACACCTTATCTTTTATTTTAATCTCTGGGGACCACCTTTTCCCCAGACTGTTCCAAAACAGATTTGTTATTTAAAGCTTAATCCTTTTGTTATCATTGCAGCGTGTCCTTCTGGAAACATCTGGCCTTACCTAGGCCACTGCTTACATTCAAAACATGCCTTTTTTTATGAAAAGGACTCCGCCTTCAACATTTAACCAAAACAAATACCTTTTAGATCAGAAGACTTCTGCTACCCACACCTACTTGTTTGTACTATGAGTATAAAGCACTTCTTACACATAAGGCCACTCACAGCTGAGTTCCTTGCAGCATGGACCACAGAAGAATGTAATTTTCAGTTTCCACCAGACCTCCCACCTTAGCTGAAATACTTTATTAAGGCAGTGATGAGGATAATAAAACACACATACACGCACACAAATGTTCAAGTTGTCACAAAGACACTTTGTTAGATTTGTATATAAGCATGCACATCTTTTTCTGCACTTCTGTTTTACTATATGTTCACTGCACCTTAGCAGTTTGTATTTCTCTCTGTTTTTAGACATCCTTTGTGATCCCTTCCCCGGGTCACACCTGGAAATGAGCTTTGTCTCAGTGGGCCTCGCCTGGTCAAAACTTTTTAGATAAGTTCATACCTCTGTAAGCACGTGTCCTCTCAATCTTCTCTTCTCTAAGCTGGATCATTTGTGTGTGCTAAGGTTCAGACTGTACATTAAATACGGAAATAGACTAATACGCCCATTGTAAATGTCTCCCCACTGCTCAGTGGTAATAACCCTGTACATGTATTGTTACTGTCCTTCATATAATTATCTAGATGTTTGTAAACTGTTGTAGTTCAGCCTCCACTTTATGCTGCAGTATGTCAAACTCTATCCATAGCTCTTGCCTCACAAGATGCTAATCAGCTTGGTAACCCTGTGCTGGCCCCTCTAGATCTCTTCAGTGTCCTTTCTGAACTGTGGCAACCAAAACCAGATACAGTGCTTCAGGTGCAGTTTAACCAAAGCCTTGTACAGGGAATAGGTCTAGCATACATTAGGATTTCAGTCCACAGTTTGTGTGATGAAGTTAAAATGTATGGGAAATTCTGGGAGTGAGGTGTCAGGCATTTTGTCAGTACTTCAGTACACTTAGCACTGAGAGCAGTGCATGTATCCTCCTCTGATAACAAACAAAGTATTTGACACAACTCAAACAATTTTTCTTAATATCTAGAAGTTACAAATATTACAGAACCCAGAGGGCATGTCCATTAATTGGACAATTCTCTCCACCACTGCAGTGCTTCAATTAAGTGGCTTCTGCATTACCTAGAGTAAATAGAATAGAATAAGTTAAAGCAAAAGTGCAATGAAAAATGTTTTTTCCAAATAAGATAGTTTTTGTTACAGTGAATAAAAATACTAGTATAAATGTCAGGCCAGCCCGGTGGCGCTGAGGGTTGAGACGCTGGACACCACACCTCGCACCATGCTGACAACCCGGGTTCTGGAATAAGCCTGGGCCACCAGGGGTCAGCAGGGGAGAGAGAGGACTGAGCATCTGGAGGATAGGTGGGATCCAGGCTTGCCCAGCATTGCAGTGGCCCCTGGTGGAGACTGGAGGCATTGCGCATGCTACGGCATTACATAATGGGAACAGAGCTGCGGAAGGTGTCACTAGACACCATTGCATGTCCAAGCTCATGGGGGGAGGGTGATCAAGGGTGTAACAAGCAGGAAAAACCCCTGCTGACCGGGTGAAGCGATGGCAAACTCCAGAGGCCAAGGCCCACACGCCCAATGCCAGCCGCTTCCTTCGACTCTACCGTCTGGGGCCTCTCTAAGGGGCCCAGTGGAGAAGAGAGTCCTGATACCGATACAGTTGTCGGGGGAGTTGCAGTTCAGGCAGGCATTCAGGAGCTGCAGGCTGCAAGAGGGACCTTAAGAGATGCCCCGGTAGGTAGGGTGAGAAATAGAGTTAAAATAAATAAATAAATGTCAGATGTACTTGTCTAGGTACCTCCTATGCTGTGCAGCATACAGTAATTCTTTTTTTTAATTTTCAATCCTAACCCTTGCCAGGTCTACAATGTTATTTCTGTACAAAATGTGGTGTCCATCTTTTTTTTTTCTTGAGAAAAAACTCAATTGAAATGTTTATAAAATACTCAAATTTTGGTGAAATTAGAAAACTGTACCACCAAATAAAACTGGAAGATAGCTGGAATCTTTTATAGTGGAAGAAAGGTAGAGTCAATTTGTTTGCCTAATTTCACTGCACTTTTGCTTTAAGACATTGCAAGCGCAATGACTGTAAGTAAACACGTCAGTCATTAAGCACACAACAGTAGTCACATACTGCATGTTTATTGGCACCTGCAGAACCGGTCTTGTTTAGCACTGAAAACATGACACGGTTCCTGAGGCCGAACAGAGCTGGGATCGCCTATTTCTGTCTTCCTAAATCATAAAGACTGCACTATGTAAATGCTTTGTGCCTGTAGAACATAAGTAGATGTAGTTAAAGACATCACTCCTGATAAGTAGCTGAGATTAGTCCACCCTCTAGTCAGTAATTTCTGTAAGGCACAAAACTAATGAATGGAGGTGGTTGGAAAATTGAAACTGATTATACCAAAATAAAACATGCAGTATATACCAAGCATCAGTTTACCTGGCCTAATACTGTGTGGACCTTACATGCAAAATGTTCAGTATATGAATCAAATTTGCCAATTCTTGATATAAAATCATTTTCGTGTTTTTGCATTCTTTTATCAACTTGCTGTAGGAAATTGTTTAGACAATCAATCACACAACAAATTTATTATAAAAATGTTCAAGTAACAGATTCTTGAAGGTTCAGTTTCAAGTTTGAACCAGTATGTAGAATGCCAGTATCCTAGGATTTAAAGCAATATTCTGTCATCCCTTATCTCTCTCTCTCTCGTTGTTTTTACCATCTAGGTGATACGATTAGGTGGAGGCTGGGGAAAGATTCTTCGTGATTTGTTGCCATCTGCAGTTGTGGTAGAGGTGCAGAAGTATGTAAAATATAGGATTGAGAAGAAGTGGCTACCACTCTTCCTTGCAATCCCAGAATTTGCCGAGAGACAAAAGATGCAGGTTTGAGACTGATACAGCACAGCAAAATATTTTAACAAATATGCTTCTATAAGTGGATGAAACTGTTTCATTTTCATATACTTACAGCATTATAGAAAGCTGTCCTACACTTCACTCTGTACTAGAAATGCTGGGGCGTAAGCACTTCTTTTACTTCAATATACTGTATGTGTTATTACTAGTTTTTATAGCATGGGGTCAAGAGGATGAGTTACTGGATTGGAGGACAGGCAGCACCTGACTGTGAATTATTGCACAATATACAAACAGTTGCTGCACAGCGGCTCCTCAAGCAAAATCCCTAGGCAGTGCAGCACTTGTTATATTCTTGAAAACTGAAGTAAGAATGACAGCCATGAAACTCACAGCAGACATTCCCCCTGTGGGTCAATAGTGAGTGTGTCCACCACTCACATGGGAACCCACCTCCCCACCAGTGTGCTTGCTCCTGTTACTGTATTGTCACCGTACAGCGCTCCATTCCGGGAATGTCAACAACCATAGGACTTGAAAGTGGGAGAATAGAACACACTCCCCTCCCCCGCCCTTCACTCCCTGTCCTCTGCTCACTGACAGTGGCATCAGAACATGCAATTGAACTGCAGGCTGTCCTCATGAATCCCCCCCCCCCATCAGCTTCAGTTCTGCAATCTTTGTTCACGCTGCTGACAGTATCCGTATCTCAGACCTGGGCAATGGAGAGAGTGAGTGGTTCTGTTCCCCTGCCATGCCCTCCCAAACATTATGGTACTTGTAGAGAGATGATGTTCCACTCCCCATAGTCTGTTGCCCCCCCCCCACAGGAAGGTAGCTGTGCTGCCGGGGAGCTCCCCAGAAGACAGCTTCAGTGTGTGCCAGTACTGGGGAATGAAGGTAACAACATGGTGAAAGCGGGTCAGAGATACACGTAAACTGTATGAAATGTCTGAGAGAGCTCAGACTCGCTGTCAATGTGTGAGCTCTGACTGGCTGTGTAGAAAGAAAGCATGAGTGAGAGGGGGCCAGCACGAGAGAGTGTGAGACACAGCAAGGCGCAGAACAATGGCGACTCACAGGGCAAAGTGACTCATGCATATGTAAAGGTGTTTGATGAACATACACATAATTTCAGCCCTCTGTTTCTGGCATGTGTATGTTCATACAGTACTAACATATGCATGCGTTGTGGGCACTACTTTTCAAGTCAGCAGGATACAGTAACATTTTGTATAGTTAAACATTAAAACAGTACATTTCTGTAGTTTGTCCTGCTTTTTGAAGCTACCCCATGTTATAAGTGCAATAACCCTCTCCGGTTATGGGGTTATTGAAGATTAATCAATACCCCAGGTGCTGTGAGGGCACGAGGCCACACAGTTCACCCAGGGTGTTGACAAATCCCCAATAACCCCATACCCTGTCATGGGTTATTGCTTACTGTACTTAACTCACAGATAATGAGCTTGTGTACATACCTTATAGTTTTTGTGCAGATAGTTGCAAGATTATTTACAGTTTCTTTAGCTAACCTAAGGATGAATCCATACAAACCAAAATTATTTGTAAGAAGTGTTCAGTGTGGCAATTCAGTTAAATATTTTTAATATTTTGAAAATCAAATGTAAACTCACCCTCCCTACATAGTTCTGTATTTTAACTGACTTAACATTTATAAACTATTTAAGAACAGATAATGCAGGGGCTGCATGATGACTAGAGATGTTGCAAATTTAAACTTCGTTAGTGACATTGCCAAGAAGCAGACAAAATTCAGCAGTTTCCACAGACCTTAAGAACCTTGACTTTGCCAAAATTGTGAAGATTTTACCGTGAAGTGGCCTTTTTTTTTTTCTTGTGAAGTGGCCACTTTGCAAGTGAATTTTGGTCAGTTTGCTGAAAAAACAAATTTGCCAGTCAAAACGTCACAAATGTGGGCCACTTTCCCGATCCCTACTGATGACCCAGCAGCAGCAGCATGTCACACTGCCATGCTGGTGAACCAGATTTTTTATGAGCAGACTCGAGCTACACTGGTGCCAGCCAGGGTGCAACACAGTGTCTCGAGTTACTGAATGACAAAAGCGCTTAACTGACATTGAAATTGTCTTGTTTACTGCAGTAACTCAGCTGCAGTATGCTGCAGTTTTTCTTTGCATCCTGGCTGGCACCACTGTAGCTTGATGGTCCGGGAGGGGGGAGGGGCTGAGAGGTGCTGCCATGCAGCAGTGCTCCCAGCCGAGGAGCGTTGCTGCCAAGTTCCACTGCCACAGTAGCAACCCCTGAGCTTGCCTCTTCCACAGAGGAATGCAGCATGTTCAAGTGGTCTGTTAGGGTGCTGCCTGAGGCAGTGCAGTAGGGTTGTGTCAGGGGAGAGCATAAGCAAACCAGACCCCCTCCCCATATGCCACAAACTGTCCGTATGACTTTCACTGACACTCTCAGACTTCAACTAGTGTGGATCCCCACTGGTCCTGACAGTGGGGGGAGTGATGAGAGGTCAACGGCATTAAACCTGACAAGCACGTATAATTCAGCGGTTTGGGGGCAAAAAGTTATACATGACAAACCAGATAAATTGGGTGAGACGCCAGTATAGCTAGAAATGAGTGCTGCCATCCAGGACATATTACACAGAACAAATCTTTGTGCCAATTTGTGGAATGTTGAAAATTCAAACAGCAGCCATGTTTTCCCAGTGCATCTTGCTAGCTTGGATTTAACAATTTATGTACACATGTAAAAGATAATACAAGCATAAAAGTGAGTCTGGCATCTATATAGATTTTAAAGATGCGCTATTATCTTTGATTACAAATTAGCTCGCACACCGGACAGTATTAAAATAGGCAGTCTTTGCTCATTTATTCATACGTCTTCATTCATCAAACTATAATTTAAAAACGGTCAGCCCCGACTCTCCACCTCACTTCTATTTCTTACAGTAGGGCTGCTTGCAGTAAAGGACATTCATTGTTTTCTGTCCTTGATGCTGTGTCTGACAAATCCCCGGCTTTTTTACACAGAAAAGTGGTAATTTGTTAACTCATGCTGCTGCTGCAGATAGACGCATGCTGCCGATAGTGTGGTCAGACAGTCTCAGGCTTCCTTTTACCAGAGACCTAGTTAAATATGAGCATAAAAATTATACTGTACCAACTAGTAGTG
The DNA here is from genome assembly GCA_016271365.2 of Neoceratodus forsteri. Classification (NCBI taxonomy): domain Eukaryota; kingdom Metazoa; phylum Chordata; order Ceratodontiformes; family Ceratodontidae; genus Neoceratodus; species Neoceratodus forsteri. Next base: position 1,685,646,132 of record CM057455.1, on the reverse strand, counting down.
TACCTTATCAAGAAAAAACACCATATCCTGTGTAAACGCTGCTATGTGTAACTGCTTGCTGGGACTGCACTGTGCTGATTGGGGGCTGAATGGGTAAGGTTAAAAAGAAATCTCGTGTTGTGCTGATCAGGGAACTGAGGGGGGATGTCTGGAGGCTTGAAAATGTGTAAATTAAACACAGTTGTGGAACAGAAGCAACATGCAGTTTGAGTGGGTAGAGTAAAAACAATGTAGATTTTGCTTGTTTGGGGTTGCTATCAACAACTGATGGAGGCTGTACTTAAACGTTATTTGAAATGTTTGAAGATTTTTGGTATAGTTTTTAGTCATATAAAAATTTATTAAAAACACTTTTACTAAAACCCATTTTATAAGCGCAGTAAGCCACACTCATGTCTGTGTGCATTGTGCTGTCTCGATGCACATCCAGGGACTGAGGGCACTCTGCCTGTGGCATCGTACCTCACTGTGCCCTTGGGTGTACACTGTGACAGCACAATGCATACTGCATAGTGCTATATTGCTTATATAACAAACCAGTGTGAATTAAATCAAGTGATAATTTCTGTTCAGACCCAGATCCATGATATTGCTGAAGATCACTTATTCGAGAAAAGCAGGAAGAAATGTGAGGTATGGAGGGTGAGTATTCCAAAAACAGTTCCTTCTAAATAAACAAAAACAAAAGAATGCTGATGCTTTGAGTTTTTTGTTTTAGTTCCAAGCAATGAAATAAGTGTTTAAAATTGTTTCTTGCCTGTCAGTTAATATGGAAGTAGCGCAATCCAGCTGTTAAAGCGTAGAACTGTGAACTAGCAGATGTCAGGCTCTAACCCTAACCACTGTGTGACCTTGAGAAAGTCAGGTAACCTAAAACTGGGTAGAAGCAGGACCTCAATAAAAAAACAAAACCAGAAAGTAGGTGTACTCGAGGGGAGAGCAAGAAGAGACACAATACATGAACTAATTCTTATCCAGATAGCAGCAACCATTCATGTCGAAAAATAGCATAAATACTAGTGCCCCCTGATGAAGAGGCAGAGAAACCTCTAAGTGCTGTTGCTAACGGCTTATTAGATTTTTGCGCTGGTATTTGTACTATTTTCGCATATGTGTGGTTGCTAATATCTTTCTAAAAATGAAACTTTTTCAAAATTTACAGCTCATATGTTCTGTCTCTGCTTGCCTTCCCCTCTAGAGCACGTACTTACTTTTTCTGTGTCTGTTTGGGACTCGCAGCTCCAGTAGGTTAACTGAGTCCATGCACCATAGCGCAACCTCTCGTTTGTTGTTACTGGTGCCGCATTAAAAAACAAGGTGTTTTATCTCAGTAGTGGCTACGCTGGATAAATTACCTCTAGATTTCCAACACCTGGGTTGACGACAAATCCTCGCAATTTGTTCAGATATTCTTACTGCAGATGATTTTGCTGGGCCTCACACAGGTTGTTGTACGTGCGCTACGAACCTAACAACTTGACATCTTTCTTTCTTTGCTGCGTGAACTTTCAGAAGGTCTCTGGACTTATTTATGTATATTTTGAGTACTTTAGCTTAATACCACACATTTCTGTTATCCTATTTCCTTTGTTATAAGGCTTCTCTTAAGAATTTTGTGTAATTCGGGGTTTGTGTTATTGATATTTATTGCTATTGTATAGCAATTTGGTTATGAGTGGTTAAGTATTTGCTGGGAACTGGGAGGGTCAGTAGGGTTTGTTTTATTTTGTTTTTTTTTTGGTGGGGTCTACTTGTGTATTGTAATCATGTGTTTCTCAAGTTTGGTGCCAAAACTGATATACTCGGCAGACCAGTTATGGCAGCTGTGCACATTTTTGGGGGTCCTCATGCTCTATCTGAAGTAGTTATCCACCACTGCAGGGGGCTGTGAATTCTCAGAAGATGCATCCACAATTATGGTTTTGATGCTCATGTAGTCGAGGGCGTGGGTCAGATAGAGTATGCTGGGTCTAGGAGATGCCCGGGGAGTAAATGGAAATCTGACAGGGGCCCCCCCCCCCATCTGACTCCTATCCCATGGACTTTGTATTATTCCATCAGACAGATTGGTAATGGGCCAGCTGACTCAGCTTCTCCCCTTCAGGCAGTTCAGTGTAATGCCAGGTCTCTGCAGAATAAAGCCACAGTGGTTGAGGCTTTCACCACGAACTTCAGAGCTGACATGGTTTTTATCATGGAAACTTGGCTAAGTGACGACTCCAGTCTTATACTTGAGGTAACTATCCCTGCTGGCTATTCTGTGGTGCATTGCCCCTGGCAGGAACATAAGGGTGGTAGAGTGGATATCTACTTTAGATCCACTCTGGGACCAGCGACTTACCCCACACAAACTACCAGGTTGTTTGAATGTGTAGCTGTTCGCAGTGGACTGGGTGCAAGTTGCAGGATTATTCTCATGTACCGGCCTTCAGGGCATAGGAATGATTTCCTGCAGGAACTAATGGATCTCATGGCCAACCTGATCATGGACTTTCTCAGGCTTCTTGTGCTGGGAGATTTCAATGCCTGGGTCAATGAGGCCTCATATTTTGAACAACAGTTCCTCCGAATAATGACTTCATTGGGCTTCGCACAGGCAATTACAACCGGAACTCACAAGTTGGGCCATGACTTGGACCTTGTCTTCTTGTTGGGTCTTAACATTTGCGATGTTAAGGTTAATCCAGTCAGCTGGTCGGACCATCATGCCATTCAGTTCCTTTGTGGGGCCTCCGTTTAATTTCCCCACCTGTGGAGATGATTTACTACCATCCAAAACAGAATCTGGAGATTTCTAAACTTTTGGTGGAAGTTGATCTCTTGGGCATATACAGTAACAGTTTGTGATGGCTTAGTCAAGAAAACCATGGAGAACTATAATATGGCTCTAATGGAGACCTAAGACTCCCTTGCACCTTACTGTGTTCACCCTGTGATTTCCAGTTACAGCTCGCTATGGTTTTGTGATGATCTGAGATGGTTGAAAACAAAGGGGCGGAGGTTCGAGCATTCTTGGAGGGGATCCCATTCTGTGAAGGACAGAGTGGCACTGAGGACTTATTACCATAAGTACTAGTGGACAATCACCATGAAAAAGACTGAGTTTCTATCATGGGTGATTGCTGTCAGGAAAAGCAGACCAGCTCAACTCTTCTACACCATGGACAGGTTATTAAATCCATCCTGTCTGTGATCTGAAAGAGGTTTTCAACAGATGACTTTGAGAAGTTGTGACAACCTGCCCCTTGGGCCGTACAATCTTATAGAGCAGTTGTCTGGGTATACTTGTTCCTTAGCCACCACCACCTCATTGTACCAGGAAACTCCCCTCCTGTACTCAGGGCTAGGGAGATCAAACACAATAATATTAGGGAGACTGCACTTAGGACAGTGGACTGTAACAGATAATTAATTGTGTAGGCATAAATATTAAAATTACCTTCTCAATAATGAGGCACAGTCACTAATTCTATAGAGTCTTTACTAGTAATTACTACTGGTATTAACAAATAAACAGGATATATACAGTAAGATAAAAGGTTTACATGTTTACTGGAAAGAAAAATAATGTCAAGTACACTGACAGATAATTTATAGAAGAATTTTGAAATCGAGTATCTCCTAGCTTCTTACTTTACCTGCTAGCTAACCTGAAATGGGCACTCTTCTAGACTACGCTTTCCTCACACAGGTAAGTTAGCTGTCTTTGCAGGGCTCCCACCTTTTTCACATGATGTAAAAGGTCAGAGAGAGAGAGAAAGTGTCCCGTTCCCCAGTTTAATGTGCTCGGGGCTGTGGGAGAGTGACCTCTCCCTTGAGTGACAATGCCCAACCCATGCGTGTGTGTGTGTGTGTGTGTGTGTGACATCATCCCGGCCAGCTGGCACCCTTCACACTTATAATATCCCTATTTTCAGGCTTTACAACCTTATTTTGCAGGATGTCTCAGGTGTTGGGAATAGCATCCTTACATCTGCCAGGGTCTGAAACTAGATGAGCTCATGGGAACCTTAGCACTTAGCAGTTGGCCAGTATTTCTCCTAAGAGCTGCCTGAACATGTGACCTGGAAGCCATGTTTGTATCCAGTCCAAAAAGAACTTATGACAGAAGAATATTAAACTACCTGAAAAAATAAATAAATGAATAAATCTGGTCACATTTCCTGTCACAGAAGTTTAATCTGTTTTTCCTTCATAAAATTTCTTCCATTAGGAGTGGAATCACCACAAGTGGCTTCTCATGGGCCAATGATATTCAGCCAGGGATGGACACGGCAACCTCCAGTCTTGGGAGGAGTTTGAACCAGTGTTGGTGGATGAGGTGGCCCAGGTGATCTCTAGACTGCACCCCACCTGCTGTTTATTGGATCTGGGGCCAATCTGACTGATTTTTTGCTTTCAGGAAGTCCTTGTACTGGTCACTGCTGAGATTGTCAGGTGTTCCCTGAAGGAAAGTGTTTTCTTATCTGCCTTGAAATTGGTGGCGGTGAAGCCTCTCCTGAAAAAGAAAAGCTTTGGACCTTGTCATTCTCGCAAATTACTGACCTGTCTCAAACCTTCCCTTTTTGGGGAAGGCTATCAAGAGGGTGATGGCAGCTCAACTTGAGATGTATCTGGAAGGTTTTGACATCTATAAACCTCTCCAGTTGGGATTCAAGCCTCAGAAAGCACAGCGACAACCGTTGTAAAGGTGTTTAATGATCTCCTCATGGTGAGAGACAGAGGGCAGAGTTACATTTTGGTCCTTCTGGATCTCTTGTTAGCTTTCAACACAGTGGACCATGGGGTCCTTTTAGATCACCTAAAGCACTAAATAGGATTCACTGGCATAGTGTTACAGTGGTTTGAGTCCTACATTAGGGGGTAGGGCACTGTAGGTTGCTGTGAGTAATTCCACCTCCAAGGTGCTTGCCCTTACCTGTGGAGCATCACAGGGCTCAATCCTCACCCCTATGTTGTTTGCTGTGTATATGTTGCCATTGGGTGAGATCATTTGGTGATACATCATGGAGTTTCACGGCTATACAGAGGATACCCAGCTGAACTTGCCTTGTACACTTAACAGGTCATCTGGCTGCCTCTCTGTTGAGCAGTTAGCTGGGTCAAATTAATGACTAGGTGGCCTCCAGCTGGCTTCGCTTCAACCCTGGCAAGACTGAGGGGCTACTTGTTCAAGTCAGGGATGTCAGTGAGGGTTGCTGCCACTGCTGTACCATCTTTTTGCAGTTGCACACTCAGAGCTGTGGATAGGATGTGTAATCTGGGGGTCATTGTTGATTGCAATCTGACTCTTGAACACCTTGTGTTAGTGGTAGTCCACAGTGGCATTTTTCTGGTTTTATGTGATAAAGGCGAGTCTGAAAGACTGCTTATCATATAAAGCGAACAAATATGAGTCCATGGTCAGAAGGGCAACAGATATTGTGCTGACCGTCGCAAATAGCAACGGTGGCTACAATACTTTACAACAGTACCCCCCAAACTTAAATAACCAACTCCAAGGAGGGTGCGGACCACAGGGCAAGTTATTGGATGTCAAAAAAAATAAAATTATTCTGCCCATAGCAGGACCCAAACCCGGATCTGCTTGCATCGCAAACCGAGGTCTACACCACTATGCTATGCGAGCAGCTTGGTGGGAATTGGCCACAATGGAGCCTATATGCTGTAGTAGTGAGTACAGCTCCTTGCTATACTCGCTATACAGGATATAGCAACGCATTGCACCACTCGCTCCCTTGTAGAGCGCTATTACTGAGCCATTCAAAAGTGCAGTGCTCAATATACAGCGCTCTACATGGGTACTGCCCATTTTTCATCTATGTAACATTGCCTGGATTATACCCTGTATAGTGCCTACTGACCCAGCTATGATCATGGATGCCTTTGTCACATCATGGCTGGATTATTGCAACACTTTATACCTAGGGTAATCTGGGGGCTTTATATGCTACCTGCAGCTGATCCAGAATGCAGCAAACTGGCTGATAACTGGAACCTCTTAGTCTCACAATGTCATCTCAGTAATGCTTCATGAACTGCATTGGCTGCCTATTCACTAGGTTGTCACCTTCAAGATTGACTTGTTGGTTTACAAGTCCCTGCATGGTCTGAGTTCTAGTTATCTGGTAGACCTTCTGACCCTATACACGCCTGTCCGTCATCTCCAGTTTTACGAGGAGGGTCTCCTGACTGTCCCTCGCTCTAGGCTAAAAGTCTCTGGGGCCTGAGCTTTCAAGGTGGCTGGACCTTTGGTATGAAACAGTCTTCCAGCCAGGGTTCAGAAGGTCCCTTTGTGGACTGCTTCAAAATTGTTTTGAAAACACATCTGTTCACTTTAGCTTATCCTGAGAATATTTGAACATGCAATATTTTTTATTGCTATTGTTATATAATGTATGCCTACACTGTAAACCTGACATTTTGTAAGGCACCCAGAGCCATCCGAATTGGGTGCCATGTAACTAAATTTGCCTTGCCTTGTTGCCATTGCTGCCTACTGGCTCAGGTGTGCCTTAGACCTAGTTGCCTCACTGGAGTTTGACATCTTTGATGTCAGGGTTGATCTGTTGGGATCATCATCTGGAGGATTTCAGTTTAGAGGCCCCCCCCCCCCCCGGTTTAGCCAACCTTCCATGGAGATGGTTTGATTTAGTCCTACTTATAATCTTGAGCCTCACTGACTCTTGGCAACATTAGATGTTGGGTTTTGCAGGGGAATGCTGACAAAGCCATCAAGTGTTATGATACATAAGGCTGCTTAGGATACCTTCACATGTTAATCTAGATGCCCAGTGGCCTACCATCATGGCTTACTGTAGTATGATGGTGAGCTCTGCTGCTTGAAGGCTACCAGGCAGAGGTTGGAGTGCTCCTGGAGAAGGTCCAGATCCTTGAAGGACAGACTGATTCTGCGTTCTTATTACCATGATTACCAGAAGGTGCTCTCCCTGAAAGAGGCAGAGTTCCTGTCATGAGTGATTGCTACAGGGAAGAATTGGCCTACTCAGCTCTTTCACACTGTCAACAAACTTTTGGATATGGTCTATCTCCAGTCCAGAGGAGGAAATACTGCACAATAGTGCAAGGAGTTTGGTAGATTCTTTCATGATGGGGTGTCCTCTAGTAGATCTTGGATCTCCTAGAATGGGTCATCTTGACCCAGTGGCATCCACTTCTGGCATGGCACTGGCAGGCCACCTGTTCAGGGGAGATTTTGGGTCAGTTGCAATGAAAAAGGTACTCTGGATAGTTGTACAGCTGTGTGCTGCACTTCACCTAGGACCTACCAGACTATTGGTGAACTACTGGGAGGTTCTGGGCCCGGTAACAGCAGGATAATAAGGTGCTCCCTTTAGGACATGGAGAAGCTGAGAGCAGAGACTGTGCAAGGTGTTTTTTTTTTTTTGTTTTGTTTTTTTACTTAAAAAAGGTATGCCACCATTGCCTTAATTTAGAACAGCCAGTGGTGGCTTTTTTTGTCATTTCAAAGTGCGTACTGCTGCCTAATTTTCTAAGACTACCTGCACAGTCTTTTCCAGACCAACTTGTGGTACTAGATTTGGCTCTAGTGCATTTTGAGTGTACCATGACCATCCCCTTATGTGAAGAGGAGTCCGTTGGTGGCAGGAGCCCCTCGGAAGAGGTGGTTCATGATAAGCCCTGCAGATGGCTATCATTCTTACTGGCTAGAGAGGAGTTATTTAACGAGACCATCAGTTTCAAAAAGAACTTTGGATAATTTTTTAGGCAGCAGAGTCGATGCAGTCTTTTCCATCTTTACTGTCCACATGATTCTTCTGTACATTCCAAGAAGAAAGGGCTTTTTCAATTCAAAGACATTTTCTCGAGCAGCTCACTGATTTTGGATACAGACAGAATGAATAAAAGAAGAACTCAATTGCTGTGGACTATTAGAATCCAAGAACAATAAAAGTATCATAGATTTGTATATTTTGGAATCATCTAACCAGGTTTTTCTTTTTTCTCTCTTTTCTTTTTAAGAACAATGATATTTGGCTATTTTTCTAGATATATTGAATTATTTTTCAGGTATAATATTAATATTTAACCTTCTATCCAACCATTATTATTCTCAAAGTCGTTTTTTTGTTGAGTGTGCTTGTTTAGAAATTGGTAACTGGAAATTAGATAGATTATTTTTGAATTTAAGACCTAAGTGTATATTCATAGGATTGTTGCTGAAATTGACAAAAGTACTGGTTATTTACCATTATTAAAATGGTTAGCACTAGAAGTAGATTACATTCTTCCAAAGAAAAGAGTATTGTACCAAGGGGAAAAGCTGCAAAGATTAAATATAAATCTAAAGTTAAAATGAATCTAAAAAATAAAGATTTAGAGAAATCAGATGACCAAAAAAGCACAACACCTTATATTACCATTATGTTTGGATAAGAATCAAACAAAAATAACTTCTTATTTTAAAGAAGGTGTAGGTGAGTCAGAGAATTTATGTTCAACTCTGATTATAACAGAGCATCCTGTTGCACATGCACTTAATACCTTAGAGGATAATTTTCAAGGAGATAGTGTATTTTATACATCCAGTACTTTTGGCAATACAATCTCCTGTACCATTCCAAAGAGGGATGGCACAAAAAGTGACATCTTGAATAACCTGCAAAGAAATGCTAGCATTTATATGGAAAAAGGAGCTGGATCAGGAAAATCTGACCTTGATGTTTCAGAAGATAGCATAAGCAAAAATTTGAAGGATAAAATAATAATGGACTCACCTCAAAAAATTAAAAACAACTTGGTAAGGTCTTCAAATTTTGTCCAAAGAGAGGATCAGTCAACAGCAATTCAGGACATAGAAGAATTAACAAAAAGTTTAAGATGGCTTGAGTCTAGTTATTCTAGTTATTCGAGCTCTATACCAACATCAGTGAACAGTTCAAGCAACCCCCCAGAATCATCAGAAGGGGATACCACAAGATTTTCCCCGTGTTCTATGAGGTTATCCCCTCAGGAAGGCTACTATGGATGCATAAATTATGATCAGAAGCACTTTAAAAAATGAGGTGACTTTACTATATCTACACCTCTTTTAAGACAGATGTTGGAGATAATTAAGAACCCCTACTTTGCTAACATTGTAATACTTGAAAATCTTTGGGTATTAAAAGAAGAAATTGCCACCTTAAGGGTAGATGTATTCCATAACAAAACATTGTTGAATAACATTAAGAATCAGGAGATTAATGACTATAAGGATGTAAGCAGTTGTAGTAATAAAGAGTCACTAATAGCACAGAATACTAAGGGCTAACAAAGCCTGCCAGGTTAATCTCCCCTCTCCGTTTGTAAAGGGTAAAGATGACATTATGGAATTTATTGATCTAACTAAAACAAGTAAAAGGAAACAACAGAGGCAGAGAAATAGAATAAAGAAAAGGAAACAAAAAACAAATCTCCTAAAATTTGCATAGATAAAGATATGGTTAAAGAAGCAGTACAAAATATTTAAAAAAACAAAAAAAACTTGTCTACAGTTAACTGATGTTAGTAAACTGGGAGACAACTCTCTATATGTTGTTGAAATAATGAACGAGAATGTGGACAGGAATGGACTTAGAGAAGCGGATACCCTTGTAGAGAAGAAAAAACAAAAGCAAATCACATGGGCCTCGGTAGTTAGGAAAGGAAGCATAGATTTTTGAAAATCATAATGAACAACAAATTCAAAGCAATATATTGGAAAAAGGGTTGCAGGATAGAGTTTTGGAAAAATAAACAAAATGAAGCTGCAAACATAACTGACCATACATCAGATACCAAGGAATATTTAATGGAGTTACGTAGTATCCCAATACTACATCAAGAAACACAGGTGGTATTATCAGACTGGATACTGAAACTATTATATACAGAGGGTAACAAGGAAGATATCTATGTGACCAGATTTAATAACAAGCTTCATTCAGATTGCGTCCTATTTTACACTGGATTAGAAGAAATTTCAAATAAAATTTGGAGTATGGAACAAACACTAAATAACAAGGGATTTAATTCACTACCTCCTCAACTAGTTCCTCTGTCAAATACCAATCTGAAAGGTTAAGCAAAAGAAGACCTGGCAGAACAAAGAAAGAAGATAGATAACTTGATAACAGTAATTGATTTCTATGAAGAATATCAGTCTAGACTAATGGAAAGTAAAACCCTTTCTATGTTTGGGTGGGATTTAATTAAAGGGCAGACAGTAGGACACACTAAAAAAGAGATAGCAACTTTTTTCTCACGTGTTCTGAAACTAAGTTTAAACTCTTCATGGATAACCAAGATCAAAATCCATGAGGCATTTGGAGACTCCCCACAAACTGATATATTATTTGATTCACCTAAAATGGTAACATTAGTAATAAAGAAGTCAGAAATGCTGGATGCACTGGGCATTCATATAATAGATGCATTACATTGGAAATCAGTTGGTACAAGTAAATCTATGAATCAGCAACAGGTATCATTGCAGACTACAAATAAGAACTGACTTACTAGGATTAACAATCAGAAAATCATAAAACAACAAAGGAAACTATTTTTTAAAATAATATCATGGAACCTGAACCTGAAAAAAACACAGGCCATGCTCTTTGGCTCAACAGCCAAACTCAAAGCCTCGTTGGCATTGTTAAAGATTTCCTGTCCTGACGGATCTCCCCTCCCCGTAGTGAACTCTGCCAAATACCTAGGGGTCACCCTTGACCCCCAACTTGACATGGGTAGCCACATCCTAAACATCTGCAGGGCAGTAAACTGCAAGCTGGGCCTGGCCTACAGGAGCTGGTTAAACCTTACACCAGCGGCTAGACTAGCCTCGCGGTGCTTCTTCCCTCTCTCAGCTATGGACTGCACCTATTCGGCCGCCTCCCAAAACTCATCTCACCGGTGGCACATACCTACATACAACAACATCTGTCGCTTGCCTGCTGTCCCTCATCTCACCCATCGCTGTGAGTTATATGACAAACTTCGATGGCTCTCCCCAGCTAGGTACCTGACTTCGGGTGGGCTGTCTCACGGACAAAGTGATCAGAACCGGCACCCCCCCCAGAGCTGGCCCTGCTCCTGCCACAAACTGACACACTATCTACACCTCAGGTCCCAGGCCCCTGGGATGCTCATGGTCCCCTCCACCCCGTACCCTCATGGGTGACGGACTTCGCCGCATATGCGCTCAGACTCTGGAACTCCTTCCTGTGCATACCTGCTTGACCTCTTTTCCACTCTGTGCTGTGAATTTTCCTAAAGTTTCCTTGAAACAAGCCTCATGTGTGACTGCTCCTAAGCCTCCTAGAGAATTTCTCAATTGGTTGTCTTTCCGGTTCAAAGTTTGCTTCCTCAGATGCTACCTGTAACTCCTCCTGCTGTTTTCCATGACTCTCACACTTACCAGGGTACCGACTTAGGCATACTGCCCATGTCAAGGTACCCTGGACATTGCCTTTCTAAATTGTCTCAAATGTAAAATGTGTATATGGTTTTGTTAGAACTTGTAGGTGACCTACTCACCCCGGGGGTATATTAACCTTAAAGTTATAAGTTTTATTATGACCTTCCATACCCCTGGACTATGTTACTATTTCCTACATGTTGTCATGATGTACTTACACTCTACTGTAAAAATGTCTGTATCCCTATGTTGTACTCTCCCGGGTCGTTCCTGAAAATAGGCATAATACTTGTCTAGTGTACTTACCTGGTCAACAAAAGCTAAAATAAAAATAAATAAATATAGAAGGGGTAATAAATAAATTAGCTGACCCCAGTGTCTTAGAATTTCTAAATGAAGGTGATATCATTTGTCTCCAAGAGACATGGTTAATGGACCAAAATCCATCTATGCTATCAGAATACAGTGGCTTTACCAAAGCAGTTATTAAATCTAAAAAATTTGGTTGATCAAAAGGGGAAGTGGTGATTTATATTACAACATCCCTGAATTTTGAAATCACGGTATTAGACAATCTTTTACTTCTAACCCCAGGAATCCACTTATATTACTACTCTTGCAGTGCTCCTTTAAATCAGCACTGCCCCAGAGATAATAGAATGATATGCTAATCATGGAATGTTTAGCTTGTGCATCAATTTTTAGCCTGCCCAGTGTTAACTGTCTACATTCTACCTCAGATTTCTTCTCTCTGCTGCAAAGTTCAGACACCCTAGAGATCTCTCTAAATCAAGACAGATCCCTGTAGTGCATAGAGCACTTAAGTATTTTTGTTTTATTTTTCATTACTGCCTAGTGTCATTGTTCTTTAGTGTTTTATACCTCATAAGTTTTAAATTTAAACTTGTTTATCAGTTCCTCGCGGTTCATTTGAACCGAGGGGCAACAACCTTTCTTTTTATCTAATCGGATCCTTTTTTGGGGGTTCCAGTTACTTTATTCTTTAATTTTATTTAATTTTACCCATTTCAAACAACACGAAGTCTTGCTATATTCTGACATATGCAGTGAGTCCCAACCTTCGAACTGCCCCGGAGATGAAAGAGTTAACTTTCCATGCCAGGCATGGAACGCTGAGCTCGAGCTCGGTTGAGACTCTGTCTGTTGTTCTTTAAACTCAAACCGTCAGATTTTTACTCTACCATTCGAACAGTCGCCCGGAGATTTCTCCTTCTGCTCGGTTCATTTTGTCGGTTAAAGTGCCGCTTTCTAGTTTTCTAAACCAATTAAACTGTAACCTGTCGGTTCAGTCTCTGTCTGTGGTATTTGATACTAGATAGGTTATATTTTATCTATTCTTGTGGAACTGTAAACAGTCCATCGGTTCGGTTTGAACCGATCAAGTGTTTAAAAATCTTGAATTGTAATTTTAGAGTGTGGTTACGGTTCCAATTGGTTCTAAAAATGGATTTTATTACGTTTCACGACTCGTGACACGGTTGGGAACCGATAAGAGTGGTCTTGGCTCTGGCGGATTGCCATAAATGGGTAAGTTTGGATAGGACTGGCACTATGTCTGAGAAACCCAAAAGAAAAACCGGGCCCACTAGGTTTCAACACTGTAGTGTGTGTGGGGAAGTCTTTGCCAAGGCTGACCCCCACACCACCTGTGTTTATTGTCTGGGTTTGACCACCTTAATGCCGACTGTCAGATTTGTAAACATTTTCCTGCAGCTACCCTGGAAAAGAGAGTTGGTAGGCTCAGGGAAAGGGAGGCCAAAAAGTCCACTGAACCGGATGGCCAGCCTGGTTCGGTTCAAATCAAACCAGAAGGAGTGCCCTCTGACCAGGGCGAGACTTCTTCAGGCAAAAGGAGATCCGACTCTGAGGAGTCGGTTCCAGCAAAAAGGACTAGGAAATCAGCTGGTGTGGAGCCAAAACTTTCCTCTCCAACCACTGAAGAAATAGCCAAAGCAATCAAAATTGTCCAGTCGCTTTCCCTGGTTCCGACCGAACCGGCACTGTCAGGTAGGCGCTCGGTTCGGCCGGTTCCTCCGGTTCAAGAGTATGATTTAGAGGAATATTATGAACCGGAGGAAGGGGAAGAGGAGTATGAGGAGAGTGAATGTGGATTTGAAAGTCTGGATGTGCCCATTGACCTGACATCTCCCCAGACAGACCTTCAGGAGTGTCTCCTCCTAGGCCTTCTGAGTCCCTCTCATTTTATGTTTTATAAAAGTTGCTGAAACCCTCCAGCTCCCTATGGAGGAAGCTGTGGATGATCAAGAGGAGCCTGACTATGTAGAAATGATGGATATCCCAGAGTCTAGGAGGCTGTCTATTCCCTTGCATAAATCTTTTGGGAAACAGACATTTAAAATTCTAAAAACTCCTCACACTATACCTCCTGTGGATAAGAGAACGGACAAGAGGTACACATTGTCAGCCTCTGATACGGAGTTCCTTACACAACAATGCAGCCATGTTGGGGTAGTGCAGGCTGCAGCCTGTGACAAGGCAAATATTCCCTTGGCTTCACACCCCCCAGACAAGAACTCCAGGAGGACTGATGCCATGGCAAAGAAACAGTACATGGCAGCATCTTTGGGACTCAGACAGGCGAATTATATGGCTTATGTGGCTAGATATCAGAAATCCAGATGGGACACTGTCATGGCTTTAGCAAAATAGGTCCCTGGCCAGCTTGCCAAGGAGCTGGAGCAGGTGGCTGCTGATGGTATTGAGGCATCCAAGGTGCAATTCTATGTTGCAGTGGACTCAAATGATGTGTCATCAAGAGTCATGGCTGCATCTGTGGCACTTCGCAGAATGGCTTGGCTCAGATGTACTAGCCTGTCACAGGATACCCAGACTAAGGCCATGGATTTTCCTGTTGTGGGTAATTCTCTGTTTGGGGAGCAGAGAATTACATGAAGAAAATGGATGAGTATAGGACCACCTATAGGAGTGCACAGGCCAAGGAAAGGCAGGCCACTCCTCAAAGGCAGCTTTCCAGGGGCAGGGGCAGGCCTTTTCATAGGCCTTTTTACCAAGCCCAGGCCTCCTCTTCTGCTTATGCCCAGAGGGGTTCTTTAGAGGAGAGCAGACGGGTACAAGCAGGCCTGCTTCCACCCCCAGCCCAAAGCCCCTGCCAAGCAGGCACCCTGATGGGGTTGCCAGGGCCGATTCTCAACTCCTGTAGGGGCAGGCTGGCTTACTTTGTCCAGGACTGGGAATCTCTGACATCAGACAAATGGGTCCTGGAAGTAGTAGGCCAGGACTGGTTCTCAGCTTCAAAAGTTTCCAAAGATGAGAACCAGATCCTTTCCACCTGCAAATCCATCAGAGGCACTTGCCTTAGAGGCAGAGGTCTCTTCCTCCTAGCTCTCAGAGCTGTAGAAAGGGTTCCACCCTACACCAGGGCAAAGGATTGTATTCCAGGTACTTCCTTACCCCAAAAAAGACAGGAGAATGGCGGCCCATCCTGGATCTCAGATACCTAAACAAGCACCTTTTAAAACCAAAATTCAAAATGGTGACTCTGGGAATTATTCTACCCTCTCTAAGGCCAGGGGACTGGCTAGTGTCCCTGGACCTCAAGGATGCCTACTTCCATATTCTCATCAGAAGCTCCCATTGAAAGTACCTCAGGTTCGAGCTGCCCTCAGGCCATTACCAGTTCAGAGCAATGCCCTTTGGCCTCACCTCTGCACCAAGGGTATTCACAAAATGCCTGGCAGTAGTAGTTGCTTCTCTAAGAAGGCAGAAAATTGCCATCTTCCCTTACCTGGATGACTGGCTAATAGTAGGCCAGTCCCCAGACCAAGTCAAGTTACACTTACAGATAACTCAGCAACTGCTCACTTCTCTGGGTTTCCTTCTAAATCTTTCAAAGTCAGTTCTAGAGCCTGTCCAGTTCTTCACCTTCATAGGCGCAGAGCTAGACACAGAGATTGCCAGAGCCTTCCTTCCCCTGGACAGGGCAAGGACCCTGGTCTCTGTGGCCTCCTCATTCACCCTGCAGGTGTCTCGACCAGCAAGGCATTTTCTACAGCTCCTGGGGCACATGGCTGCTTCTACAGCAGTAGTGCAAGGAGCAAGATTTAAGATGAGGGACATTCAGTTCCATTTGAGAGCCTTTTGGTCTCAAAGGAAGGACCCTCTGACCAAATTGATCCCAGTAACTCGAACCCTGATCCAGGCCCTACAATGGTGGCAGGATCAGAGCAATTTGAGACAAGGGGTTC
The DNA here is from genome assembly GCA_016271365.2 of Neoceratodus forsteri. Lineage (NCBI taxonomy): Eukaryota > Metazoa > Chordata > Ceratodontiformes > Ceratodontidae > Neoceratodus > Neoceratodus forsteri. The sequence goes on along the minus strand of CM057455.1, from coordinate 1,685,630,466 downwards.
CCTTTGTCACTCAGTCTCACTCCTTAATCCTTACTACAGATGCCTCCCTCTTGGGGTGGGGGGCTCACATGGGCGACCTCACCACCCAGGGGTTGTGGTCCCCTCAGGAATCTCTGCTCCATATCAATCTGTTGGAACTCAGAGCAGTATTTCTAGCACTTCAAGCTTTTTCCAAATCAGTTCAGAACAAAGTTGTACAGGTCAGACCAGACAACACCACCACAATGTGGTACATCAACAAGCAAGGAGGCACTCGGTCTACGGCCTTGTGACTGAAGCAATGAAGTTGTGGTCTCTCTCTGGCTTACTCCCTGAACACCTCCCTCACGGCAGTTCACCTCCCCAGGAAAGGACAATGTCCTGGCGGATGCTGTCAGCAGGATTTCCCAGGGCCATCACGAATGGTCACTGGATCCCCCGGTCTTGGAGGTGATATTTTCCAGATGGGGCACCCCGCAGATAGATCTTTTTGCAGCCCCAGACAACCACCAACTTCCCCTTTTTTGCTGCAGACCCCCAGTGTTGGGCTCAGTCCCCCTGGATGCCTTAGTTCTCAATTGGGAAGGGAAGTTTCTCTATGCTTTTCCCCTCTTCCCTCTCCTGTTCAAAGTGCTAGTCAAAATCAGATCTCAACCTTGCAAGATGATCCTGATTGCTCCAGACTGGGCCAGACAGCCCTGGTATCCACTCCTACTGTCCTTAGCAGTCCATCTTCCCTTGTGTCTTCCCAGGAATTACAACCTGTTAACCTGTGCTCAGGGGAGGGTTTGGTACCCGAACCTCAAAACTCTCAATCTCAAGGCCTGGCTCTTGAAGAGTTAGAGTTTGCTGATTTATACCCCTCTCAAGGTGTAATGGATATCCTGAAGGCTTCTAGAAAACCTTCTACCAGGGCTACTTATAATTCTAAATGGAAAAGATTTTCCATATGGTGCTCTGGGAAGCATATTTCCCCAGAATCTGCTGATCTGCCCACAGTCCTTGATTATATGGTTCACTTAAATAGCTTGGGGCTGAGACCAACTACACTGAAAGTGCATCTGGCAGCTGTGTCTGCTTTTATTTCAGCAGGTAAGCCCTGTTCTCTCTCAGCTCACCCTGTTTTCTCCATGTTTTTCAAGGGATTGCTTCACACCAACCCTCCATTCAGGGACCCTGCCCCTGCCTGGGACCTCAATGTTTGCATTGCTCAGCTTATGCAACCCCCTTGAGCCTTTATCTTCAGCAGAGCTTAAGTACTTGACTTGGAAGACTGTGTTTCTGGTAGCCATCACTTCTGCCAGATGCATAAGTGAATTACAAGCCTTGTCAGTGGAGCCTGATTTTATCTCCTTTCATAGAGATAAGGTGGTCCTCAAGACTAACAGGAAGTTCTTGCCTAAGGTGGTTTCAGATTTCCACCTTAATCAATCTATGTCTCTTCCAGTGTACTTCACTGACCATTCCTCCTCTGGTGAGAGGAGACTGCACAGTCTAGATGTGAAAAGAGCCCTTAGTTACTACATAGAGCATACCAAGGGTCACAGGTTTGACTCCCTCCAACTGTTCCTCACTTATGGTGAGGTTGGTAAAGGGAAACCTGCCACTAAAAGATCCATTGCCAGGTGGATTGTCTCTTGTATCCAATTTTGCTATGAAAAATTGGGTAAGGTTCCCCCCTCAGGCCTGAGGGCTCACTCTACCAGAGGTACAGCTGCTTCCCTGGCTGCTGCCAGGGACATCCCTATTCTAGAGATATGTCAAGCAGCTACCTGGAAAACAGTTCACACTTTTACCAAGCATTACTCCCTGGACATCCAGGCTAGGAGTGATGCTCGGTTTGGCACAGCTGTGCTTCAGAGCCTATTTCCTAAGTAGGTTCTGTCCCTCCTCCATGGAGGTACTGCTTTGAAGCTCAGACATAAACAGAATATAGTGAAGACTTTATGTTTGAAGAAAAATTACTCACCTTAGTAATGTTGTTTCTTCTAACAGAGTCTTGCTATATTCTGATCCCCCACCTCCCCCTCTCAGAACTTCTGTTTTGGGATGTGGGTGGGCAGTACAGTGTTGGCACTTTGTAGGTGCCTACCTTTTGTTTCACCCTTTCTTTTTGGGGCTAGTGGGTGTTGTGTTTTCATTTTTGGGTCTCCTGACTTGAGTCTTTGTGTTGGGACCAAAAAATGTGTTTTATGTTTAGTAGCCAGTTGGCTAGTGTAGGTTTACAGCTTCCACACAGGACCTTAGTGAGTTTAGCTCATAAAGATCTGACGGTTTGAGTTTGAAGAACAACAGACAGAGTCTCAGCCGAGCTCAAGCTCAGCATTCCATGCCTGGCATGGAAAGTTAACTCTTTCATCTCCAGGGCAGTTCGAAGGTTGGGACTCACTGCATATGTCAGAATATAGCAAGACTCCATTAGAAGAAACAACATTACTAAGGTGAGTAATTTTTTCTTTTGAACCGAGGTTTATCGGTTTTTCTCAGCGGTTTCTCAGTTCCGGATCCGATCAGAACCAATAGTTTTTTCACTTTATCGGTTCCTGAACCGACCATTTCTGTAATGAAACCAACTGCAAATATTTAAATTTAGACTATTTTTTTGTTTGGTTACTGGTTCCTGTTTCCTATGATGTCAGACAAGCCTAAAAGGAAAACAGGACCCCCTGGGTTCAGGAATTGCTTGAAGTGTGCAGAGATGTTGGCCAAGGCAGACAAGCATGATCTTTGCTTGATCTGCCTTGGGCAACAGCACTTCAATGAAGACTGTGATATTTGTAAGTAAAAGGAATACATATAATGAATAATAAAATTAAGACAAATAGAGCTGCTAATGATAAAATCACTAATACACAAGGGAAGAATCTGTTAACAGTTATGAAAAATCAAGAGTATTGTTTAATTAGTGGCAGAACAGACAGCGATTTCCTTGGGGGGGGTTTACATTTTGGGGGCCCACTGAAGCATCTACAATTGATTTAATATGGGCAAATCAAGAGGCTATATCTCTGATTGAAGATATGGAAATATTCTATAGAGCTGAATCCACACACCCTCCTATTGAAATTAATAGTCAAAGGTATGGATTATAACATATCTAACACAACAACCCAAGCTTTGCTAGGAAATGTAGAGATTTTAAATCTCAAGAAAGTTAGGTGGACTACTAATTCAATTAATACAGTTGCGGAAATATTAAACTCAAACCCAATCAATAATCCAAGGGATAAAATCTTATCAGGAGAGAATGCAAATGAAAACTGAGACTTCATTCTATGGCATTTGAAACCATTTTTGAAAAGTTATTCAATTAATAAAGGTAATAAAAAGAAAACATGGTTCAATGATAAGTGTAAACAGATGAAAAAGGAATTAAACTATCTATTAAGGGAATATAAAGTCAATCCACACAAACTTACACTGAAAGCACTAAATAAAGCTAGGAAACAATCTAAGCAAGTACTAGAAGTTGAAAAGCAAAAATATCATTATCGCATATGAATGAAATTAAAAACCACCATTTTAACAAATACTATCAAAGAATTCTGGACATTGGTCAGTCATGGTTTTAATCAATATACAAAACAAATTGAAGCAGCAATTACTCCAAAACAGTGGGATGATCACGTTTCAGCTTTATACTCTGTGAATGAGGATAGACAGAATACTCAACTTGCAATTGAAGGTCTAATGTCTCCAAGACCAATATTAATAGAGAGGGAGGAAATTTTAATAGCAATAAAGTATATGTCAAATAATAAAGCCCCAGGACCGGATGGCATAAGAGCTGAATTATTTCAATATTTCCCACAATGGTGGAGTCCAGTTCTACTTGTATTGTTTAATAATTATGCTCAAGGTGATACCGTTCCTCAAACATGGTTAGGAAGTAACATCCGTCCAATATTTAAGAAAGGAAACACCAATGATCCAATGATGTACAGACCCATAACTTTAATAGACACTTCACAAAAACTGTTCATGAGAATCATCTTTAGAAAGCTAAAAGCATGGGTAACTGATAATAAAATCATAAGTGAGTTTCAAAATGGCTTCAGAAAAAATAGGTCCATGCTCCAACACCGTCATGTTTTATGCCACCTGATATGAAAGTATGTTAAAATCAAAAACACAAATTATTCTGCTGTTTTGTAGATCTAAAAACAGTGTTTGACACAGTTGATAGATCTCTATTATGACAGAAATCAGAATCATATGATAGTGATGTAAATTTACTGAATATATTAATACGTCTTCATAACAATACGTGGATCCAGGTTCAATACAATTATAACAGGGATTTGTCACATAGACTATATACTAATTGGGGAGTTAGGCAGGAGTGCACTCGGGCTCCTTTTTTATTTAATATATACATTAACTCAGTTATCAAAAGTTTGGAGGATCCAGAATTTCACCATTTCTTAGATTCAAGAAAGTTACATGCTAGGCTTATGCAGACAATATAATCTTAATGTCCACTTCTTTATTGGGATTACAGAAGAAACTTTATTTTGTTAAACATTGTCTCGATAACAAATTGACTATTAACCTTCAAAAACAAATATGGTGATATTCGGGAATAAACCAAAAAAATACCTTATTTATATATCAACAAGGATAAGGTAGCAACAGTTAAAACCTGTAATTATTTAGGATTGAGATATTCAGAAAATATAACCTAGAATAACCATATTCTTTTACTCAAAGCAAAATTTAATACATCGGTTAATGTCTTTAAAAGATTTGTAGGAAAATATGGGAATGGAAGCGTAATGTGTCTCCTTAAGATTATAAATACAAACATAAAAACAAGTATTTTATATGGGGCTGAAATATGGGCAAATGAAAACTTGAAACCACTCGAAGTAATATTAAACAAATTATACATAGATTATACAGATATATCCTAAGGGTTCCTAACTCTGTCCCAATAGAAGTAGTTAGAAGTGAAGTGAAAGTAGAGGGATGGGCAAGGAAGTGGGGGTTGAAGTTCAATGCAGGGAAATGTGGGGTGCTGTATCTGGGGGTCAGAAACCCGGGACATGCGTACACCCGGGGGTGGACCACACAGCAAGTCACATCGGGTGAGAGGGACTTAGGGATAGTGGTGGACAGAAAAACGAATAACACAGAGAATTGTTGAAGAGCTGCAGCAAAAGCAAACAGGATACTGGGCTGCATAACGACGGGATTACCTCCAGGAGGAGGGAGGTTATCCTCCCTCTGTATAATGCCCTGGTTAGGCTGCATCTTGAGTATTGTGTGCAGTTCTGGAGACCCTATCTTAAGAGGGACATAGCGCTGCTGGACAGGGTCCAGAGGAGGGTGACCAGGATGATTCAGGGCATGGAGGGTAGGACCTATGAGGAGAGACTGGATGAACTCAATCTGTATGCATTGGAGGAGAGGCGGGACAGAGGGGATATGATAGAGACTTTCAAGTATGTAAAGGGGATAAATAAGGATGGAGCCAGGGAAGTGTTCAGGCTTAAGAAGGGGGGGAACTACCAGGGGGCACGAGTGGAAGTTGGAAGGGGGGGAAGTACAGCGGGGAGTGGAGGAGACACTTCTTCACAGAGAGGGTGGTGGAACCATGGAACACACTGCCCAGAAGTCTGGTGAAAGAGACCACAGTGGAAGGATTCAAGAAGGGTTGGGACAGGTACAGGGGGAAGCTAAGGCCAGGGAGGGCCACCTCTGGGGCTGGGGAGGTGGAGGAGCGAGCTCCCAGTAGGGGGGCTAGCTTCCGAGCAGACACAATAGACCATGGGGCCTATTCTGCTGGCTTTTACTATGATACTATGAATTAGGACAGCATTCACTGATGTCACTAACCAGTATACAAAGAATTAAACGTACATTGAAATTGTTCACGTTGTCTGATTCTCGGTTACTCAGAATTGCTGTACAAGAAGCTATTGATTATAGCCACAAGGGTTTTATTTCCCCAATAATTATAGAAATCAAGGATCTAATATTCCCCCTGGGGTTAGGAACCCTTTTGTATAGAATTTATCAATCTCCTTTTTCAGAAATTAGTGAGGTTATAGGTAATAGGGTCCGTGACTCCTCCTTAAGAAAAGATGAGACTAGAATAAAAAATCTAAAACATTGTAGATGGTATAAGACTATCAGATTACACCATGGCATTGAACCATATCTATTAAAGGTATCTCAACCATCTGATAGAAGACTGGTTACAAGATTTAAATTAGAAATGTATAAGGCAAATTATATATATATATATTGTAAACAACTAAGAGGTGGGGTTACAAACCCATACTGTAAGTGTGATTTAAAAACAGAAGATGACTTGGAACATGTGTTATTATATGGTCCATTATATGAGAGACAGAGGAAATATTGGCTTGGTATTTTTCTGAAGCATTATAATACACTGCATGATAAAGTACAGGTTATAAAAGAGCTTTTTAACACAAGTGATATAAGTGTCTTTCATGGCTGGTGAATTACTTAAAAAGAGTGACATTATGAACATGTTAAGAAATGCTACATAATTTTATATAAAGATTTGAATGCACTTTATTGCTGCAGGTTTTAAGATGGAATAATAATAAATTTTACTTTTGTAACTCTAATCAATGTCTATGTAATTATGAAATTTATAAAGGCATGTCAGCCGAACAATAAAACTTTTGTACCTGTACTTTTTAGGACAGTACCTTTCCATTAGCCTTGATAGGGTCTTGGTGAGACCCCTCCTGAAGAAACCATCTTAGGGCCCTGGTGTGCTTCCAAATTACAGGTCTTTCTCTTAACTGCCCCTTTTTGAGAAAAGTTCTTGAAACAGTGGTGGTGTTGCAGCTAGAAGCAGATCTGAAGACCTTTATCTATCAGCCACTTCAGTCTGATTTCAGACTGTGGCATAGCATGGAAACGGCACTCATTGGAGTGCAAAATGACCTCCTCTTGACCAGAGATTGAGAAAATTACTCCATTCTAATCAATTTGTCATCAGCATTTGACGCTCTGGACCATGATGTCTTCCTAGATCTCCTGAGGTACCATGAAAGATTCACCAGCACTGTTTTGGTATGGTTTGAATCCTTCCTTACCAGCAAAGTACAGCAGGTGGTTCTGGGTAACTTAACCTCAGCCCCTGCTCCTCTGTGTTGTGAAGGAGTACCTCAGGGTTGGATGCTATCCTGCATGTTGTTTGCAGTGTATATGTTGCCCTTGGGAGCAGTCATCAGGCAGTACAGCTAAGAGTTTCATTGTTATGCAGATGATATTCAGCTGTAGTTGTCTTTTGCACATGGCAAAAGAAATGCAGCCTCTATGCTAAATAACCACTTTGCCGTAATTAATGACTGGATGGCATTTAACTGGTTAAGGCTCAACCCAGAGAAATGAAGATGTCACTGGTCAAATCAGGTCTCCTAGGCCTTCCAGCATGCATACAGGAACATTCAGGTTAAGACTCGGTGGCTCTGTGAATATAGCTGTGGATAGGGTAAAAGATCTGGGGGTTGTTTAGGACCATAAGATGACGTTAGAGCATTAGGTGTTGGCTGTGGGCCAAAATAGCTTCTTCCATCTGTGTAACATCACCCAGATCAAACCCTATGTAGCGATGGAAGACCTGAAGACACTGGCACATGTATTTTGTCATATCAGGACTGGATTACTGAAATGCACTTTACCTCAGTCTATCAGTGGGACTTTTGCACCAGCTGTAGCTGGTACAGAACAGTGCAGCTCGGCCGATTATTAGAGTGGTCCACTCCAGTCATTTCACACCGATGCTGCAGGAACTGCACTGGCTCCCAATGCATTGGCACATCAGTTTCAAGGTGAGTTTGCTTGCTTACAAAGCCCTACATGATTTGGGCCCAGACTACCTAAGGGAACTCATCTCATATACACCTTATCATCCTCTTCACACTGTTGATGTGGGGCTTCTGAGGGTTTCACTTTCTCATTTGAAAATATCCAGAGGCTGGGCATTTGCTGTTGTGGCCCCAATCTTAGGAAACTCTCTGCCCCAAATTCTAAGAGAAGTTCCCTCAGTGGAGGCTTTTAGAAGAGGAATAAAGTCTCTTCTTTTCTGGCTGGCCTACTAAGAAAATTATAATCCATCTCTTAATTGACAAAAAGTGTTGTTTTTATATGTTATGCAGTTTTATTTTTGACCATTAGAACTGTGTTGATCATCCTTATTTGGATATGTGATTAGTCTTAAACTTTAATTCATTTGATTTTTGATGCAAGACACTCTCAATCCAGAAAACAGGGCAGCATATAAATATAATCTGCTGGTACTGTTTCTACTACCACTAACATAAACACATGCAAGATATCAACATATCTGGTCATTTGAAAAGAACTGTTAAGCAGTATTCCATTTCTGAATTGTAATACTAATGATGCAAGCTTCAGCATCAGCTAGTTTATACTCCACTACTTGAAAACAGAAGTCAGAGACAGAAAAAAACTGAGAATTTCACCTGAAATATTTCTTTGGCAGAATCTTGACAATAAGTGGATTTCTTCATCCAAAGAAATCATTGCCTTCCGAAAAGCGCTGTTGAACCCAGTAACAGGTCGTCAGTTTCAACGCTTCGTCTCACTGAAAGGAGACTACCTAGAGAATGGGGTGTTGTTTTGGCTAGAGGTGCAGAAATATAAGGTAAGAGATGATAGTTTTTATCCCCTCTCCACCCACTTTGATTCCATGATCCTCCTATGGTAGCCTCAGAAAGTGCATATACCCTCTGACCGGAAGAGTCAACTGAGTGGCTGCTTTTTCTGTCTGCAGTCATGTGCTGCTCTTTGATTGGGATGTAGAGCATACTTGTTCCTTAGGAGGCCAGCTCCTTTTTCCTTGAAATCTACATACACAGAGCATGGAAACCAAAACTACAAAGCTCAAAGTAATGCTGGCACACTATCAGTAATTTAACTGGAAATCCTAAAGTGAAATGACCGTGCTTAAAAGCCCCATACTTCAGTGTGGGCTTTCCTCACAATTCACATTTGGTGTTCAAAAGTAAACTTTTTACTTACTGATTTATATTCTGATTTTGATTTATCTGATTAATCTTCTTGTCCCCCAACTCAATATTTCACAAAGGCAGGCACACTGGTGGCATCTCTGAATCCCCTATGGGTAACATTAGTGATGCAGGTTAGCCATAGAAGAATCACATTTCGAAGCTATTTACAGCTGTGAAATGATAATGGCCACTGGGCCCACTGTCCTATCAAAACTAAGCACAGGTCATGCAAGTTACATTGTAGCAGAAAATAGGTGAAATGCATAAGGAGCTAGACAGGCTTGGGAAGTGGGCAGAAACATGGGAGGTCAAACTTCCATGTTGAGACATGCAAGGTAAAACATCTAGGAAAGAAGAACATGAAGGCAACATTCTATTTAAAAGGTATATACTGCAGATCTACTGAAACCAGGCAGACAAAAGATCTGGAAACTGTGATCTGCAGCAAACGTTAATGGGAGTAGCAGTGTGGTGCATCAGCAAGCGAAGCACGTAAAATCATAATATACATCAGTAAAAATGTTTCAAGGAAATGGGGAGATGTTATAATGCCCCTGTACAGATCCTTGGTCATGGTACATCTTGATTACTGTGTGCTGCTTTGGTCCTCATACATAGATACATAGACAGTGTCGGCAATTAAGGGCCTATGGCCCACCCAGTCTGCCCATTTGAGCTTGTAAGTTCAGTTTGTTTTCCTAGAAGTCTGTTGCCCCTTACCCCTGACCTCCAGAATTCCTTTATGTCTATCCCATGCATTCTTAAATCCCGTGATTGTTTCAGCCCCCACCACTTCCTCTGACAGGGTGTTCCACTTGTCCACCACCCATTCTGTGAAGAAATTCTTCCTCATGTTTCCTCTGAATCGTCCTCCCTCCAACTTCATCCCATGCCCTCTAGTCCTGGAACATCTTTTTTTGCTTAAAAATAGTGTATTCCTGCACCCTGTTCCTCCCTGTGAGATACTTGTATGTCTCTATCATATCCCCTCTCTCCCTCCTCTCCTCCAGGGAGTACATGTTCATTTCCTTCAACCTGCCTTCATAGGACTTGTGATGCAATCCATGCACCATCTTTGTTGCCCTCCTCTGAACCTTCTCTACCCTGTCTATGTCCTTACATAGATATGGTCTCCAGAACTGTACACTGTACTCTGTACTCCAGGTGGGGCCTCACTAGTGTCTTGTATAGAGGAATTATGACCTCCCTTTTCCTGCTGGTGATGCCCCTGCCTATACATCCCAGCATCCTATTTGCTTTACCTGCTGCCTTGTCACACTGTTTCCCTACCTTGAGGTCATCAGAGATGATAACCCCAAGATCCCTTTCCTGCTTGGTGCATGCTATATCCTCACCCCCCAACTGATATATTGTGCCAGGGTTTTTGTGCCCCATATGCATTATCTTGCACTTCTTTGCATTGAATTTCAACTGCTAAACCCCTGACCATTCTTCAAGTTTCTGCAGGTCCCTTCTCATTCTGTCTATACCCTCTGGTGTGTCTACTCTGTTACAGAGCTTTGTGTCATCAGCGAACAGTGAAATTCTGCCTTCTAGGTCCTGTGCAATGTCACTGATGAAGATGTTGAATAGGACCGGTCCCAGCACTGATCCCTGTGGTACCCCACTGGTCACTCTTCCCTCTGTGGAGTGACAGCCATTTACCACCACCCTCTGTGTTCTGCCACCCAGCCAGTTACCTACCCACCACACTACTGTCCTGCCCACACCCATATTCCCCAGTTTGTGTAATAGTCTTCTATGTGGCACAGTGTCAAAGGCCTTGCTGAAGTCCAGATAGGCCATGTCCACTGCCCTCCCCTGATCCACCTCCTAGTCACCCAGTCAAAAATTCAACAAGGTTGGTCTGACATGTCCTCCCCTGGTGAAACCATGCTGCCTTGGATCCTGTAGTCCATTGACAACCAGATGTTCCACCAATCTCTCCTTCAGTAGTGCTTCCATGATCTTCCCCACTACCGAGGTGAGGCTGACTGGTCTGTAGTTCCCTGCTTCCTCTTTGTTCCTGCTTGTATAAGGGGACTACATCTGCTGTCCTCCAGTCTTTGGGTACCTCCCTGTTTCCAGTGATCGGCTAAACAGGATAGCCAGAGGTTCAGCCACCACTCTCTTAGTTCTTTAAGGACCCTGGGTGCACCCCATCTGGCCCCATTGCTTTTATCAACTCTTATTACTTCCAGTTCCTTCAGGACCTTTTTCTGTAAAGGACTTGTGTCCATTTCTGCACCATTTCACCCCATGTACTTCCTTCAGATCCATTACCCTCCTCTTCCTCAGTAAAGACTGAGCAGAAATACCTGTTCAATATGTCAGCTTTACTGTTGTCATCCTCCACGCAGCCCCCATCCTCCCCCTTCAGTCTCACTATCCCTCCCTTTGTCTTTCTTTTTTCATTTATGTACCTGTAAAAGGTTTTGTCCCCTCTACCCACTGATTTTGCAATGTGTTCTTCTGTCTGAGCTTTGGCTTCCTTACTGACCTCCCTGCCTCCCTTTGCTTCTCCTGGTACTTCTCCCTATCCCTTCTGCCTGTGTCTTTTGTATTGCATGAATGCAATCTTTTGGCTTTCACTTTCTTTTGCTACCTCTTTGGAAAACCATAATGGTCTCTCTTCCTTTTCCTTTTCTAACCTGCTTAATGTATAATTCTGTTGTTCTTGTAATCCCCATTTTAAATACTGCCCACTGTTCCTCAACCCCTGATTCCTGTCCCATTCCCTTAATGCCTCTTTAAGGATCTCCCCATTTTCCCAAAGTCTGCCCCCTAAAATCCAGGATACGTGTTTTTGTGTGGTTTGGTTCTGCTCTTTCTGTGATTTCAAACCACAATGACTGGTGGTCACTGTTCCCCAGGTGCTCCCCCACTGTTACCCCCATCACACTGTCCCTGTTTGTGAGCACAAGGTCCAGCATTGCCTTCTGCTGAGTTGGTTCCATGACCAGTTGCTTGAGGACCATAACGAGGACAGATACTGATATAATTAAAAAAAATGCAAAGGAGAGCAACCAAGGTGGTTACAGGTTTGGAAAAACATCATCAGACCAGATGTGGCTCTTCAAATAAAAATCTTGGCCAATTCCATACCTCTTGAGATGGGGGCCACATTGTCCAGTGTCTGGGGAACTGGTTTCATAGATTATACAGATGTATCTACAAAATGGCTTCTAAAATAACACTGGCTAAGTTGCAGCCTTTATATTACTCAGCAATTAAATTTGATTCTCGTGCATCATACTACACTCATCACAGTATTTTGTATGGCTTAATGAAATGGTCCTCTTTGAAGACAGGGGCCCAGATATTCAAAAGGGTTGCGCATGGCGCAACAGTGTTGCACCATGCACAACCCACTGATGCGTCCCAACGCGATATTCAAAAGGGAAAAGTGTGCGGCACAAATCCCGACACACCGGAGTGCATCAGTAATGTATGCAGGCGCAGGTAGGGGGTGGCGTTCCCATGCATACCCTGCACAGCCCGATATTCAGCCCAGGATGTGCACAAAGTTGATCCAAAAAAAAAGGAACAACTGATGGCCACCCACAGGTGAGCTGCCGCATTGCAGGGTGCAACACGGCAGCTGCCACCTGTGGGTGGTCGCCCGAGCTCCAGCTGCACCTGCCCCCCCAATGCCCTATCGTGGGCATTTAAAATAAAATAAAGAAGAATTATGTCCAATATCCCTGGTGGTCCAGTGGACCGCTGTGTGCCCAATCGCGGGCATTTGTATGAAAAACAGATGACTTATGTCCAATATCCCTGGTGGCCCACTGGACCGCTATGTGCCCGATCGCGGGCATTTGTATGAAAAACAGATGACTTATGTCCAATATCCCTGGTGGTCCAGTGGACCGCTATGTGCCCGATCGCATGCATTTGTATGAAAAACAGATGACTTATGTCCAATATCCCTGGTGGTCCAGTGGACCGCTATGTGCCCAATTGCAGGCATTTGTATGAAAAACAGATGACTTATGTCCAATATCCCTGGTGGTCCAGTGGACCGCTGTGTGCCCGATCGCGGTCATTTGTAATAATAAAATATTCCCAAACTCCCTGGTGGTCCAGTAGACCGCTGTGTGCCCGATTCCAGGTATTAGTAATAAAAACTAATAATATGTCCAATATCTGTGGTGGTCTAGGGGTACCCCCCCTCCCCAACTGCCCACTGAGCCACACCGCCGGTAGGGTTCAGTGGGCGGGTGGGGGGTATACCTAGACCACCATGGATATTGGACATATTATTAGTTTTTATTACTAATGCCCCTGATCGGGCACACAGCAGTCCACTGGACCACCAAGGATATTGGACATAAGTCATCTGTTTTTCATACAAATGCCCACGATCGGGCAGTCAGCAGTCCACTGAACCACCAGGGATATTGCACATAGTTCTTTTTTAACAAAATCCTACAATCGGGCTGTGGAGCACATTGGCAGCTGCAGGGGGCATCGGTCCCCGACAGCTGCTGCCTGACAGGGCGCCAGGTGCAAGTCGTCGGATCGGGCACTTGCATGCAATGAAGAGGATGATACAGGTGCCGTCTACTTGTGCCTTGCATACATTATGGCCCCATTTGCATGTCAAGTTTTGAATATCACGGTTGCTGTGCATAGCGCAATGGAACTTGTGCTACCGCATCCCCATGCTCGACTCTAGCCACTTACGCTGGCACAGTGCCACTGCGCCATGCACACTGCGGGTGGCCAGGGTGCGATATTCAACGCTGCTGAGCCATGGCACAGCTCTGTAGAATATCACCCAGTCCACACCCCTGCGCAGCCAAGTTGAGCTGCACCCAAGCTTACGCCGCAGCCTGGCGCAGTTTGACTATCTGGGCCTGAATGTCTCAAGCACTTGTTCATGTTTATTTAGAAGGCTTTAACAGACAAAACACCTGTTTATCTCCAACAACTTATTGTGCTTTTCTTCATGTGTTACCCTCTCAAATCCAACATGCTCACCAAACTCACAGTGCCTACAGTCTCTGCTATCTTTGGGAGATATTTATTTGAATTCACTGCACCTGATGCTGTTCCACTGCAATCCTCATTTGTTCTAATACAAATGTATAATCTTCCAAGAATCAGTCTTCTTCACAGAACACTCTTTGGCCTTAAAGCCAGAGGCACTAAGACCCATCAGGAGAATACTTTTTGTCAGATCTTTTAACGATGATGTTGGTTCCAACATATCAGTGCCTTTGCACACTGGAACTAGTAATCATCACTGACAGTCCCAACTGCCTAATTTCTGTTTTTCCCACCATCAAGTGAACACCTGCAGAAGCAAACATTTGTGCCACAGCATGTCACTTCTATCTCAGTTCTTTCCAAGCACAGTGAGTCATAAGAAGATAGCCTTGAAACCTTCAGGACCACTTTTCTGGCTGTACCAGTGTGGGAAAACCATCACTCGCCCTGACTCTCATACTTCGTTTCTTCTTCTTGGGGCCCAATGTGACATGGAGGTCTGTGAGGCCTACTACCACCTCCACCTCCACCTCCAGACATTGAGGATCCAAGCCCTAAAGATAGGATGACCAATCCCAAGATTCAGTGGCAGGACTCTGAGAAAGTGGTCGGCAAGTAGGTCATCGAACCATGCCCCCTTCCCCAGTCCCCTCACCACTATCCAGAACTGGTCAAGATTGCAAGTACTCCCTCACCCTACCATGTTGGGGTTGTGATGGTGCCTCTAGGAGTGAAGTGGGGAGGACCTACAAGACCTTTTTTTCCTGCTTGTCTTTTTCTTCCCCGTCCCAGTTGGCCCACATTCATGCCATCCACTAAGCACTGCCCCCAACCACAGGACTTACCTCCCTTCTTCCCCCATGGCTTGCCCTCTGTGGCAGGGTGGTGGGGAGTCACCTCAACTCACCAAGACCAGATCCAGTTTGGGCAGGTGCCTTCAATCAGGAGCAGAGTGCGGGAGGACAGCAGTCATCCAACGCACCCGGGACATGTTCTTTGTTCACCCTTAAGCTGGAGGGGGAGCATGCAATGCCAAAAATGGCTGGGCCATGCACACTTCCACATGCAGCACACCGGTTGGCTGCTCAGCCTCCACCCCACATTGTATGGCACCTGGCGTGCCAACACCCAGCCACCACTAGGTGTCAGGCAGGCACTGGTTTCCGTTCCCAACCCTCCCCGGAGAGGAGAGGAGAGTTGTCCCCTGGATTCTCGTTCTTCTCCCTTTCCAGCAACCTGCTTGCACCACGATCACGGGTCACCATTGAGGCAGGAGACAAGGCATGATGCCTCAGTCCTCCATGCCAGTGGGCCAACTCTCTCTAAAAGACCTTCTAGACAGTCACAGGAGTACCCACCATGGAATGGTAGCTTTTATCGCTAGACCACATCATTGCCAGTGTCAGCACCATCCTCAGTACTGACCATTTCCTTGGTGTTGGTGCTGACAGTCACCAAAGACCTTAGCACCAGTACCGCTAGCAATGTCACTATCAGGATCAGTGTAGCTATCGATGTTGGTGTGTGTCCCAGTGCCACTGTCGCTTGCAGCTTCAGCAGTTAGGTGGGTCGGCACCAGTGCTGGTGTTGGTGTCTGTATAAGTGCAGGCCTCAGTGTTGGTGTTGATTGCTATGCTTATGCCGGGATTGGTGACAGCACTGTTTCTGCTGTTAGAACTGGTGTTGATTCTGAATCTGGAGTAGTCCTTGCAACAGGGTCTCTCAGAGGCCAGCCTGTTATCATCCTGCCAGGGGCTTCCTCTTGGAACAACCAGCAACTAGGCACCGCTAGTGTTGCCAGACTGGGAAGGTCAATCTGCTCAACCCCTAGGGTGAGGACTCCAGGTGAACCACAGGACTCGCACTCAACATGGATTGGGTGGATACATAGGCCTCCACTGCCCCTTTAAGTATTCTGCCTCAAGTGTCCCAGTCAATCTTTGATAGGGTGGCAGGCACCCTTCAGGACTCCAGGGTCATTGTCTCTATAGCAGTTCCTGGTGAGGATGGAGAATGTTAAGCACTGGTTCATAGAAAACAACCTGGTGTTGTTTCCAACATCTCTCTCTCTCCATTCATATGTGGCAGTCCAGTCTCCTTCACTTTGAGGTCCACGTTGGTGGACAATGAGTCATCCATCCATCTCTCCTATACTGCTAAAGATGTCTTCTTTCAGCAGTTCATGAGGGAGATGCAGGAGACTTTGGATTAGCCCTATCCTGTGGGTACAAACCCCAGGGCTGTTGCACTAGACTTACATTACCCAGCCAGGATACTGTGGTGATCCCACAACATGCAGCCCAGGGAAAGGCTACAGTACATTGATGGCCTGCAGTCACCCATATTCTACCCCATCTCCCCTCTGAGGGGCCTCCTGACTAGACACTTGGTCCCCACTAGGTCCCTAGGGAGCAGATTTTTCCCTTACCTGGGATCATGTCTCACTGAACTAAAGTGGGGTTCAGGGCCATCCCCATGATCAGGCCCCCCCCCCTTTGTTTACTCCAGGTAAATGGACTCCTTAGGGAGGAAGATTTTTACTTTGGCCAGATCGTTCTTTCCATAGCTTCAAAGCAGGTGAACATGGTGGCATATCAGTGCCATCTGTTGTCTCAGATGCAGACTCTGCTCTCTGAACTACCTGAGTGCAACCAGGTCCTGACCTTAGCATAGCTGCTAAGGGTGTGTAGGTAGCGTGACAACAGACAAGGGCATCTTATGATGCTTTTGAGGTGGCCTACCACTTGGCAGCATCTGCAGTCAGTGTCGGGCAGATTTCATATCATGCCTTTCTCTGCCTAGATCTTGTCGCCTGCCATAAGGGTCTTTATGCCCCTTTCAGGGGGAAATCATTATTGTCAGTCAGCGTGGTGGAGTACCTGCCAGAGCCAGCAACCCCTTTGGTCCCTCAAGATTCCCTAAACCCATGGTGCAGCCTATGGGAGAAAACACCCCTGATTCTCCTTCATCTCACTTATTCCCCTCTGAAAACTGAGGGTTGATTTTGTCCTACAAGGCTGAGCTTGCACCCCTCCCTTCTGGGGACTGCTTGCTACTCTGCCAAAGAGTCTAAAGCTTTATGGAGAAGACTGATCCTTGAAAGATAGGATAGTTACTTATCATAACTCTAGATCTTCAAGAATATCTTCTCCACAGAGCTACACTACCAACCCTTCCATGCGCAGGGGCTGCTCAGAGCCACCACATTCATATGCCCATGAGCTCATCTGATATCAGAAAATACTATATATAGGGTCAGGCTGGTCCGAGGATAACTTTGAACATTCTTCTATATGTTTTCTTTAAGTATTGACACCAATACAAGGAGGAGTAAATTTCTCATTGACCCAGGAGATCACAGTTATAGACTGTCTATAGCTTCCCTTTCTGCGTGAAATTTCAGCCAAGTCTACATTGTACAGTTCTTCTTGCTGCACTGTGTTAGGCAGCAAGACTGGTCTAAACTTGAATCTTCCCCTCTTTTTTCCCTCAAACCTAAGGGATACTCTAAGAAATGTTGTTACGTTCTGGGGATCTCTTGGAAAAAAAAATATATATACATATATATTTTTTTGTATTTGCAGGGTTATTCTCAGGGGTTAAAATCTGGCCCATTAGCCATCTACTGGCACTTGTTATATACATTTTTGGTGCTTCTCTTGTTCTTTTCCTGGTTACAGTTAAGGTGGTCATTTCCTTCAGCAACTACATTTTTGGTGCAGTGAGTCTAGAAGCCCTTTTTACCAGTCGCTAGTCTTGTCAGCTGCTTCAGTGATACCCAGTGTCAGATTCTTTCTTCTAGTCATGACAGTCAAGATCTTCAGTCAAGATATAGCCTAAGCAGAAAAATGGGTACTTTCTTTTGGAAAGATTTAGAGAATGAGGTACAAGAATGGTGTGTTCTGACACATTGAAGAAGTAATCATGTACTATATCAGGAGAGTGGTTAGCTAATGGTGCTGTAGTGAATGGGAGGAAGGGGGTTCATCTTCATGGATTTAATTTAAAAAAGGTTTCCCATGTCCCGAATGTGGAATCTGTGTCGCCAGAATGGCTAGATTTGGGGGTGATTGACCCATATGGAGATGAGAGAACTAGATATGGGGGAACTCATATATTATATCATGGGAGTGACACCAGTTAAAATCTTATCAATGAATATTAATGGGATAAATAATCCTGTAAAAAGGGCCAGACTCCTCCAGTATACCAGAAAACAAGAGGTGGATGTGATATGCCTCTAGGAGATGCACTTGTCTCGGGGGAACATTTAAAACTGGCGGCAGGGGGCAGATATATAGTGATATCTACATCATGTAAAACAGGGAAGAGACATGGGGTAGCAATAATGATTCCTGCCTCCACTCCCTTTAGTAAGGCAAAAGAGGTCATAGACCTCAATTGATGTTATGTGATCACACAAGGGCAAATATTTGGGACTTATGTAACTCTAGCAAATGTCTACTTCCCTCAAGCATTCCCCCAGTATGACTGCGGTCTTTTTTTAACAAATTCATTGAGATACAAATTGGGGTGCTAATTCTTGGGGGGGGGGGATTTCAATATTATGGTTTCACCTACCCTAGACACCTCCCACCCTCAAAGGCATAGGATATCTCCCTCGCAGAGGCTACTTCATACACTGCTTTCAACATATGGGTTTGGAGATGTATGGAGACACTTTTATCCAACTGGAATTGAGGGGCTTCACGTATTTCTCCCCGAGGTTTCAGACTTCCTCTCATATTGATTATTTTTTTGTGCTCATAGAATTCATGGACAGGGTACAGGATTTATTACTGGGAGCCAGAATTTTTTCAGATCACGTACCCCTCCTCCTAAAAATAGACTTGGGTAAAGTACGTAAACATACACTGTGGAGATTAAATCTTTCTCTGCTTAAGGACAGAGAATTCCAAGACATGGTGGACTGTAGAATTCCACAGATTATTCAAGGTAATCTTTCCCCTGACACTTCATCAGCCCTAATTTGGGACACCATTAAGGTGGTCCTTCGCAGGGTGATTATGGCCTATACCTCCAGAAAACACAAACAAAATGAGCTTACATATAAACAACTTCAGACAAGGCTACAGGTCCTGCAGCAACTTAAAGGTCTAGCAGCTAAAGTTTCGGACCAAGAGATACTGCACTTAAAGTCCAAAATTCAGGCTTTATTAGATGCAAAGGTTCAGGCTGCCTTTCTATATCTTAAGAAATATCATTATGGGGGGGGCCCTAGGGGATCCAGGACCTTAGCTAAAAAAATTAAGGGGTTACCGTCAGGCCGCTTATATCACTAAGGTAAAAAAAAAACGAGAACTGGAACCCTTGCCCAGACTACTCCAGATATTCTGGAAGCTTTCCATTTGTTTTATAGGGATCTTTACACTCAGGGCGACACCCCCCCCGGCTGAGGCCCAGCTGCAGGACTTCTTATCACGCCTGACTATACCAAAACTCACCCAATCTCAGCAGGACAGCTTATCCCAGATTACAGTGGAAGAAATTGCGGCAGCACTGGCTAAGATACATACTTTAAAATGCCCCGGCCCAGATGGGTTTCTGGTGGAATGGTATAAGTCCTTTACACCCTCAGCTGCTCCCCTCTCTTGAGAAGAGTCTTCCTCGAAGTGCAAGAATGGGACTGTCCCCCAATATCATGGGATTTTTGCAGTAATTTCTGCTATTCTAAAACCTGGTAAGGACCCTCAATCTCCTGAATCCTACAGGCCTATTTCCATATTAAATTGTGATTATAAACTGTTTATGGCAATCTGGGCTCGTAGGCTAGATAATATACTACCAGAAGTTACACACAGAGATCAAGCAGGATTTCTTAAGTCACAACAGACCTCTGACAATACCAGAAGGACTGTCCAGTTTATGGATTATATTTCCAGATGCTTCCTGCCTGCCTCCATTGTCAGTTTAGATGCCTTCAAGGCATTTGACAGAGTGGGATGGAATTTTCTATGGAAAGTGCTGTCAGTATTTGAGTTTCTTGAGTGTTTTGTTACCTGGCTGAGTAAAATATACACCTCCCCCAAGGCCTATATTAAGGTAAATGGTAATATATCTACCCCATTTGCATTGGAAAGGGGCACTAGACAAGGCTGCCCCCTTTCACCCCTCCTTTTTGCAATTTACATTGAACCACTGGCTATAGCTATTAGAAGCTCTGGGGAAGTCAAGGGAATACAAATTGGGAATCAGAGTTATAAAATTGCATTATATGCAGATGACCTCTTGCTGTCACTGTGGGACCCGGAACTCTCTCTTCCAATTGTCTGGAGAATCTTGGGGGAGTTTGCATTGGTCTCTGGATACAAGATAAATCCCTCAAAGACTAAGGTATTGGTGCTCAATTTCTCTCCAAGTCCTCCTTTGAAAGCTCTCCTCCCGTTTAAGTGGAGACGTACTAAAATGAAATATCTGGGAATTCACTTACCTTTATCGTTGCATACTCTCGATTTAGTAAATTTTGAACCCCTTACTCAGGTTTTGGAGACAGAGCTCCATCACTGGGCACAGTTACGGTTCCCTTATATACTAGAATAGAATTTATTAGAATGAACATATTACCCAGATTATTGTATTTGTTCCAGACCATCCCAGTTCTCCCCCCTATTTCGTATTTAATGTCCTGGAACAGATCATTAGCTAGATTTGTTTGGGAGGGAAAGAAAACTCGCATTAGATGGTCCATTCTTCAGTTGCCTAAGGACGAGGGAGGTCTTAACTTCCCTAACCTTCAGCACTATACCTATACTGCAATCCTCACCCAGCTAGTGGGCTGGCTCAATCTGACATATGAAATGTCATGGAAGAAAAGAGTTCTTATTAAATGACTGGCAGGATATTTCTGAGATGGTATTTGCTCCCCTCTCATCTCTTCCAGATCTAAAAGAGTTTTACATAGGGGCCCGAATGGTCCTACAAGTATGGTACAAAATTAGAAATACTCCAGCTTTTGCACCTCTTCTATATTTTTTGATGCTACTTAAAGCTGAGGTGGAATTTCTGCCAGCCAGGATTGACCTTACTTTTGCTAACTGGCACCAGAAAGGACTTTCCTTTGTTTTCCAATTTTTAAATGCTGAGGGGGTGATTCCCATTTCGAAACTACAGACAACCTATGGCTTAACCAATAGGGAATATTTTAGATATTTACAGGTGCAGACTTTTCTGATGCACAAGGGTCCACAGAGGAATTGCCTGCCAAACTCACCTCCTGTATTGCTACAGCTATTTATCTCAACTCTAGGAGGTAATGTACCTCCACACTTAATCGGCCTTCTTTATAAAGAACTTAGAGAATTCTTGATGGATTCATCTATGGGATTACTAGATGCCTGGAATCAGAGCTCCCTATTCTGGTTTCTCCAGAAATGTGGTTAAGGTATGCCCGACCCTCTCTGGGGGGTTCTTTAGCCCCTTGTTGGTGTGAATTTGGATGGAAGGTACGTAGCCGCTACTTTAATACTCCAGCTAAGTTGGCTAAGTTCTTGCCTAATGTGGCAGGTAATTGCTGGCCACTATGTGGGGAACCAGTGGCTAACCATGTACACATTCTTTGGTCTTGCCCGGCTCTGAGAGGCTATTGGAGCGATATAGCCGATTCCCTGATGGAGTTGGTGGGAGAGGAGGCGGTTCTTGCTCCGGAATTGGTCCTACTATTGGTTCCCCGAGGGCCTCCAGATCCGAAAGTGTTCCCTCCTATTTGCATATTTATTAGGAGCCAGGAAAGTAATTTCATGATTGTGGAAGCAGAGGAAGACACCAACAATTCTCTCCTGGTACTAAATAATGGAAGAGGTCTACACCATTGAACGTCTGATAGCCAGATGTAACAATAATTATGAGAGATTTGAGCTTTAGTGGCATAGCTGGGTATTTTGTATATGTAGTAGTATTAGTAAAAATATTTATTTTTAGACAGCTTAATACTTTAGGTCCAAGGACCTATTTTAAAAGTAGTCCTGTTTCACATTCATACAAGTTATAAAGCAGATATAGTTTTACAAAGAACACAGACAGGTATAATAACATTTTCCTAAAACGTCCCATTTTAGCCGTAACAAAAACATTAACAGTATAGTTCATTAACCATGGCCATCATACAAGCACAGACGAACAGGGTTAAAATAGTAAATACATTTACCTAAGAGGAGGAAACAAGAGATTGCAATCCCCATCCCCAACCTACAAATACTATTTGCAGGTGCATTCTACAATATTATTTTCATCCAGTCTGGATTTAAATAAGGATAGTTTTACGAGTTTTTTTTTATCTGTGGAGAAATCTTGTTCCATGTTTTAGCAGCCTGGGCTTGTAATTTCATACTTCCATATCTGATTTTTATTTCTGGAAAATTTAGACCCTTAAATTTAACTTCCCTAAGTACATGTTGGTTTAACTCAAAACCAAATTTGATGTCCATGTTTCCCCTAATTAATCCATTTTTAACCTTGAATATAAAGATAGAAAATTGTTTTTTATATTGGATATTCAGACCATCCCATTTCAACTCTCTATACATGGAACAATGATGAATATTGTAATTACAATTTAGAGTAAACCTTGCCAACCTGTTATATGATTTAACTAATTTGTCCTGGTGAATTTGCTTAGCAAGGTTGTAGACTAAATTACCATATTCCAGCATGGGCAATATGAGTTGGGTAGCAATTTTTTTCCGCAGCTGAATGTTTAATATTTGGGAGGACCTACGCAATGCTCCAATCCTGTTGTATACCTTCTTAGACACACTGTTTATGTGGTCAGAAAAAGTCAGGGAGCTATATATTAATACTCCCAAGTATTTATATGATTTTGTGATAACTAATTGTTTCCCACTTCTTGTTAATATTTCCTTTTCAATTTTTATTTTATTGCTAACCCTATATTGTTTTTTGCTAAAGTACATTGCATGTGTTTTCTTTTCACTCAGTACTAATTTGGAAACCAAAAACCATTCTTGGAGGACATCAAAGTCGGCTTGCAGTCTCACCAACATTTCTTCTTGAGTTTTTGCTGATGCCAGTAATACAGCATCGTCTGCATAGACACGAATATGAGTATTTTTTATATGAAGTGGCAGGTCATTCACATATACAGTATCAAAAACATCAGTGGCCCCAGGATTGATCCCTGGGGCACACCTCTTGTTATTTTACCAGTTTCCAAATAATGACTATCGATTTCAACTAATTGCTTCCTGTTTCCTAAATAAGATTCAAACCATTTCAGGGTCTTAGGAGCGATTCCGATCCTCCCCATCCACTCACACAGCAACTGGTGGTCTACTAAATCAAAGGCTTTGAACAGGTCGATGAACACTGTGCCCGAGGACTCCCCCCCCCCATCTAAGGCCATAGCCACTTTGTCTACAAACTCAACGGGTGCAGTGGCCATCGAATAACCAGTCCTAAAGCCATGTTGGAATTTAGTGAGTTTGGAATATTTTTCCAAATACTCATACAGTTGGATATATACTATTTGTTCCATTATTTTTGAGAGGATGGGGAGGACCACTATCAGCCTGTAGTTAGAGGGGTCATTTACATTTCCACCTTTAAAAATGGGTACAGTTTTAGCTATCTTCCAAATTTCTGGAAATGTGCTCTCCCATAAGCTCTGATTTAATAACTTTGTAATTATCGGAGTCAGTAAATCTACTGCATCTTTTATGAATTTCGAGTCAATTTTGTCCAAACCGCATAACTTTCTAATATTCAGTCTTTTCAGAGCGGATCCTTCCTTTGTCCCCTAAGATGAGAATGAGAGAGGAGAAGCATCAGGGTGCAACTGGGGATTGCCCTCTGGGGCTCATGTATTGCCAAAGAGAGGTCTCAATGTATTATTCTAGAAATTCTCTTGATTTATATGAAATCTACTACAGTGTCATTTTATAGCCCTTCTGAGATGGTTTGTAAACATACGATTTTAATGTATTGTCAGACAACCTCTGCTGAACATGAATATACAGTATCGAATATGATATATACCATGTACCGCTATATGCTACTAATAAAAATAAAGTTTAAAAAAAAAAAGATCTAGCCTAAGCGTGTGCCAAGTCGGTGGCTGTGCTGGCTAGTGACTGTAGAATGTATTCTCAATCCCTGTAAGGTCTTGCAGTTTTTTCAGAACCCCCTCTGGGCACCATTATAGCTGTAGTGTGCAGTATTTCTACTTTACCCCCTTGACCTGGCACCAGACAGAAAAGTTCTTGGCTCTGGGCAGTGTTTCCCTGCTTTTTTGAGATTCATTTCTCTTATCTCACTGCTCTGGGGGGGATCTCCTTGCCCTTGGGGAGGGAAGCTTTTCCCTCATCCCTTTTAAATTTTAGTAATATTTTTTTAGTCTGTTGTTCATTCTGTTATGTTTGCCTTGCGCTTGCACAAGGTGAACAGATTGCTATGAGAGTGGGTTTTGAGAGGTATGTCACAGTTGGTCCAATGCAGGGCAGCCTGCAATTGGCTTCTGAGTGTCACACCAATCATTAGCCAGGCTGATTATGATAGCATTCTGGCTTGCTGGGCAGAAACTTCATGTAGTTCAAAGAGAGAGATGAACCAGTCATGGGGCTGCTCTTTTCTTTGGTCTGCTTCCCAGCAAACACAGCTGACCTGTCATGATCAGCCTCTTGGGGTCCCTCCACCCCCACCAAACATAACCTGAAATTAAATGCATAAGACATACAGGGTTGTTGCTTGTCTGCACTGCCTCTACCGGTACTTCATCCTGCTATCGCTATAATAATCATATATACATATCTAATATACATACTTCATACCTGATGCCAGCTAGCTGCTCTGCTGTGTTGCTGGTTGTCTGAGTACCTGTGAGTCGACACTGCTCCTGGAGACTGCTCCTTGCCATCATAACTGAGATGAGCTCCAGTGCTGGGGAGAGTAGCACACACTTAGTCACCACTGGCAAGGCGAGAAGGACAGGAGGCATTGGGTCATGGTCACTGTTGCTGCTGGCCGTGTGTTAGGCAGCACTGTTGGCACTGGGCGGGGCTTTCCTTCTGGCAAAATGCTTTTTTACCTGCAGTTCTTTTTCCTTTTGGAATGCACCCCTGTATCAGCTTTTAACCTGGACATGGGCAATATCATAAAAAAGTGTGGAGACCCAAAGAGCCTGTTCAGGTTTTCTTTAGCCATGCACCAGCAGCTGAATCCTGAAGATAAAAGGCTGTAAACTAATTTCTTTTTCTAAGCAGAAAGGACGGTTCATGGTAATATTTAGTTACATGGAGTGTGTCAGCATCTTCTTAAAATGTTGCAATTTAAGCGGTATGTGACAGGTTCTCTTCTGCCAAACCTGTTAGTGAAGTCTGTCAGAAAATGTAATGGTGTAAAGTTATAAATGTAGAAATTAAAAATAGAATGACGCTTGGAATAGTTTTCCTGGCCAAAAGCATTTGCTTATGAATAATTAGCATTTGTTTTGCAAAACGTTATTAAATGATCGCTCATTTGGATAAAATGTCCTCCACTTGCTAATCAGGTGGCTGGTTGATCATTAAGCAGAAACTGAAGCATGTGCAGTGTGTAAGTGATATTTCCTCAGCTGGATTTTGGGACCAGCAGTGTTTTTCGGATGCCAAGTGAAGGCCCCACCCCCATTACATTTTTACTAATTAAATCTTTCATTGCCCACAACCCAGTAAATATGTAAAATACAGTTGCAAACATGCTCCCTGCACCGAAGAATTAGAATGCAAACTATTGTCTCTGAAGAAAATAAGGTATTTTGTGAAGAGAATACTTGCTTCAAGTGCGGTGCATTGCACTAGTATTCGTGACACAACAAATTGTGTATCTAGATGGGATAGGACACATCACTGAGAGCACCCTTTGAAGAGTTTGCCTGGAGCATCTGTGAAGAAGTGTTGTGAACTGAAACACACAGGAAGTTTTTACCTTAAGAGCACAGCAGTCTAAAGGTGGTTTTGTAATGGGTGAAGGCACTGAAGGATTTTCTCGACCCAGCATGAAAGGAACTAACAATGAAAACACGTGTGTACCATCTGATGTTTTTCTGCTTCATAGTGCATGTGAGACTGCAGTTTAAAAAACCACTGAGGCGCGGCTTCAAGCAAACTTTGAAAAACGTACTTGGTCTAGCTTCCAGTTCATACAATTTTGGGGGACAGCTGGGTTGTCATCTCCCACCTTACTTATGGCAATGGCATTTGCGTATGTATGTAATCTTTTGTCCTTTAGTTTGCATTTGGTGCTGCTATTCTAGTCATGATTTTGCCTTTGCAAAATAATGCAGTGGCTCAGTGGAGTAGCACATCGTCCTTTGGACTAGATGGCCCCAGATCCTATCTTCACTTGAGCTCATACCCAATTGCAACACTGCTACTCATTGTGGGTTAGATAATAAATGTTGATAGTGTGGTAGCTAATGGTTTCTTGACACTTTTCAGACAGTCAAGATTGTTCTACTTTTCATTTTAAGCCAACTTATTACTTTCACATCGTTTTCATTTATTTAAAAGTCCCCTTCCAACATAGTGTCATAATAAAAAGACTGTTGGAAATTTGGGGTCAAAATGTGGGAGCCCACTGAAAATTAGATATTGCATCTCAGCTGCCCTATTGTGGGTCATTACACTCTAACAATGTGTCAAAGCAGGACACCACTGAAAATGAGACATTGCATCTCATCTGCTCTATCCTGGGGAAATATATAGTAAGCATGTGTACAAGCAAGACCCGGTACAACAACAATACAAGCAGCAAACATTCAGCATTGACAAATGCTGTTTATATCCTTTTGTTCCTTCACTCTTGTGCTCTTCCCATTCTCCTTTCTTACAGAAGTGAGGCAGTCAGGACTGTTGTTAATTGGTATTGGATCCGGCGCATGGTAATATGCACACACTGGCACTGACACTATCACTGGCAAAACTTACTCTCTTGGGGTCTTACACACTACCTGCAGCTAACATCAGAGGAGAACTGCAGCAGTATGAGAGTCAACAGCCTTCAGTGCATGTTAGAGCTTTTATAAGCTCTGACCAGACATTTGCTGGTCCTGCTATTCTCACAGGGCTAAGTAGAGTCCTCTGACACTGTACTTAGCCCAGGGAGGACAGTAGGACCAGCAAACAAAAGATCAGAGCTTATATAAACTCTTAACATGCACTGCAGTAAACAGTAAGTAAAAAAACATTTTTGCACACAAAGTGCATGTTAGGAGCAGCCCCTACACTTGGGTGTGAGGCTTTTAGTGATGACTGTTCCCCTCTGAAGATCTAGAGTTACGATACGTAGCTTTCCTTTCTCTTATTGGTTAAGTACACAATGTTGACAGTTTTAACCTATGTTGCCTTGTTATTTTGCTATGAGGGTATGCCATTAACAAAATTAACACCATTTATCTGTAGAAATGTATTCTCAGTGGTTGGTATAAATACAAGATTTGCAATTAACTGCCTTAGAAATATGCAGTTAATCTTCAAGTGTGAGGTGGCAGAACCACAAAAGAGCCACAAGTGATTTGATGAAAGTATTGCCCTTCACAAGTAATGATAAACTTTGCATTCTGAGTCAGACAACTGCAGATTCAATTTATACATCTGTTTGCTAGTTATAACTTTTAAAGCTGTAGTTTTTTTTTTTGAAGATTTAACTGTTGTTCTGATTTCACCAGCTAGCTTCAGTGCTGCATAAGGCAACTGTGATGCTGTCCGCATTGCAAAAGCTGCTCTCTGATTGGGTCACAGTACAAAGTTTCAAGATATCAGTTATCACAATATTTAAAGTGATGTATTTTTGGTATCTTGCTGTTAGTGTTGTCATCTGCCAATATATCACTTTTATGTTATCATTGTTACCCTTACTCCTATTGTATATATTCTTTGCAAAAAACTTTGTTAATGCACTAGTTAAGGTTCAAGTGACAAAGGTAGGGAAATGTGGTGTTAGGGTTTCCAACGTCAACACCCCACCCTGCAGGCAGCAGCAGGCATGGGGTGTGCCTAGCCATTGTCAGCCCTAATTGACCCCATTCAATGAGTGAATAAGTAAGCTGAGATTGGTACAGTATTTGAGAATTGGGTGAGTGTTAGGGCTGACAATGGCAAGGCACACTCCATGCCTGCTGATGCCTGCAGGCTGGGGGTGGGGTATTAGGGTTGGAAACCCTAATGCCACATTTCCCCACCTTTGTCACTTTAACCCTAACTAGTGCATTAATGAAGTTTTGTACAAAGAATTTCCTTACTTTTCAAGAAAGCATAATCATATTCTTATTCCCCTGTGGAAGCACAGGGCCCCCCACCACTCCATAATCTTATCCTTATTTATGTGTGGGAGCACAGGGCCCAGTCCATAATGGCATCCAGCACTCCCATCCATGCATAATTTTCAGATACGGTAGTGGTATCCTTATTTGCCTGTGGGAGTGCAGGGCTCTCTGGGCCCTGCGCGCCAATCCCGTAGTGTACAGTGCCAGAAAACACCTCATATTGCAATCTTATCCTATAGAAAATGCAGCAAAATTTGAAAGCTGTGTAACTTGACACAAAATTATTATATTTTCTCGAACCCACCAAAAGGCACATCATTAGAGCAAGCCCCTTCTGCCTTGAAAATTTCAGAACAAAATTGCAAACCATTTCTCAACACTATAATTACAAATAAACATCTCCATAAACCTCCCAGTACAATGTTGTCCTATGGGAAATCAACCAAAACTCAAATCCACAGAAGCCCAAGCCAAAGTAATATATTTTCACCAAACCAGCAAAAGGCACATCTGTGGAGTAAATCCTTTTTACCCTGAAATTTTCAGTCCAACATTCCAAACTATTTCTTTGCTCTGAAGTGACAAAAACACAGCTATATAATTTTTTTTTTTTGCAAATTGCAAAACAGAATCCTGTTTCACAAATCCTTTTTCACAGTTGGCGGTAAAAGAAAATCCTTTTTTGCAAATTGTAAAAAAGGATCCTGTTTCATGGTAAAAGTTTTCCAAGATTTATGAAACAGGATTTCCACGACTACAAAAAAACTGCATTTCTCACAAAATGATAGAAAAACACCCAAAAATGTGATTCACAGGCCCCGATTAGGTAAACATAACTGTAGGTGTTTACCAAAGCCCTGTATTATTTTTGAAATTTAAGTTCGTTTCCCTTGCTAACGGAAAAATAAGGTGGCAGCATGAACTAGGATTCCGCATTTGTGATCAATCCTGTTTCACGATCAAGAATCCTGTTTTGAGACTCACATCTAACTTTTCCCATAGGAAATAATGGGAAACTTTAAAATTTAATAGTTTGGGAATGGATTAATCTTTTTTTCACCAAACCTTAAACAGGCACCATTGTGGCCCAAGACTTATACACCCTAAAAATTTCAGACCAAAATTCCACATTGTTTTTGTGTAACGTGGTGACAAAGAATTTGACAAAAAAAATGGTAATTTACACATTCTTTGAGACTTCATATCTCCACATCCACACATCCAACCAGAATGAAACTTGCCACATCGAGAGATCTTTGGTCCCTGATGGCGCGTGCCACATTTTCATGCAAATTGTTTGAACAGTTATGAAGTTATTAAAGCACAAATTGCGATCAGGAATCCTATTTCATGATCAAGAATCCTGTTTCGAGCATCGTGTCTAACTTTTCCCATATGAAATAATGGGAAAATGTAAAATTTAATAACTTTGGAATGGATTGATATTTTTTTCATTAAATCTTCAAAAGGTACCACTGTGATCCAAGACCTATATACCCTAAAATTTTAAGACCAAAAATCCACACAGTTTTTGTACAATACGATGACAAAGAATTTTACAAAAAAACTGTAATTTACATGTTTTTTAAGATGCCATATCTCTGTACCTGCACATTCAACTGGAACACAACTTGCCATATCAGGAGATCTGTGGTCCCTGATGACGCGTGCCACATGTCATGCAAATCGCATGAAAGGCCACAAAGTTATTAAATCACAAATTGCAGTCAAGACTCCTGCTTTGCAATCAAGAATCCTGTTTCGAGCCTGACATCTAACTTTTCCCATAGGAAATAATCAGAAACGTTAAAATTTAATAACTTTGGAATGGATTAATATTTTCTCACCAAACCTTCAAAAGGCATCACTGTGACCCAAGACCTATGTACCCTAAACATTTCAGACCAAAATTCCACAGCATTTTTGCACAACACGATGACAAAGAATTTGACAAAAAATGGTGATTTACATATTTTGTGAGACTCCATATCTCTGCACCTGCACATCCAACTACAACAAAACTTCTCTGATCTCTGATGGCACATGCCAAATATCAGGCACATTGCCTGAACAGTTCTCAGTTTAACATAATAGTGAATTTGTCAAAAAATGGTAATTTACACTTGTTTTAGGACACTAAATCTCTGCACCCACACATCTAACTGGAACAAAATTTGCCACAGCAAGAGATCTTTGGTTCTTGATGGTGCATGACAAAGTTCATGCAAATCGCCTGAATAGCTGCAATGTTATTATAGTGCAAATTGAGATCAAGAATCTTAAAAAACAGTAATGTACACATTTTTTAAGATTCCATACCTCCGCATCTGCACATCTAACTGGAACAAAACATACCACATTAAAAGACGATTAGCCCCTGGTGGCACATGCCAAATATCATGTACACTGCATGAACGGCGGAGAGGTTATTAAAGTGCAAACTGCGATCGAGAATCCTGTTTTGCAGTCAAGAATCCTGTTTCGAGTCTCGCATCTAAATTTTCCCATAGGAAATAATGGGAAACTTTGAAATGCAATAACTTTGGAACTGATTAATATTCTTTCACCAAACCTTCAAAAGGCACATCTGTGTCCCAAGACCTATATACCCTAAAAATTTCAGACCAAACATCCAAGCCATTTCTAAGAAATGCAGTGACAAAGAATTTGACAAAACATGATAATGTATACATTTTTTGACATTGACACTCTGTATCTCCATACCTGTGTATCCAAATGGAATGAAACTTATCATATCCAGAGATTTGTGATCCCTGATGGTGCATGCAAACTTTTATGTGAATCGGTTGAATGGCTGCGAAGTTATTAAAGTACAAAATGTTCAGTTTAACATAGAAGTGACCATTGAACCCTAAATATAGGGTCACAACTGCACCCCTATAATGTATATATCTATTTATCTTTATTTACAGTAGTTTGTTATTGTCCAGGTAAGCACACTAGACAAATTCATGCCTAACTTCAAGTATGACCTGAGAGGTTATACTGCAAATAAATTATAGGGAAACAACAATCAGTTAAAATAACAATAGAAGCAAAAACAATAATGAACACAGTTACTGTATATGACAAAGGGTAAGTCAGAAACAGAGTAACAGCCAACGACTAGAAGGTAAAAGGCATTTCTATGTAACATTAATCTTGTCAGTAGGGAACAAATTACAATCACAATAATTTACAATCTGGGCAATTGAATCAAGTGCAGTTACAAACAGAGTTAACCTATAAATAATGTATAATCGAATGTTGTTATCCTAAAAAATCTAACGTTTTACAGGTTTGTTATACCATCAATGTGACGTCACAATGTTGTTAACCCATCAATGGTACATCACATCGATGGTATAACGAAGTGGATCACTCTGTGCACACGTGGTTCTTGAACAGATTGCCTTCTTGAAATGGCTGTGGCGCTGAGAGCATGACTGGGAGCAGCAGTAACTGGAATGAGGGAGCCGCAGCTGACAAAAGTGAGGATCCTGCTTCATTATTTTAATCTTTTTGAGTACCATACACTATAAAATATAATGTATGGTACATCAATCGGCAACCAGTTTGTTAAACCATCTCGAGATTGCCATGGCGACGTAAACCTCTCGAGCTTCGCTCTCAAGGTTTACACGGTCACCCTGGCAACCTCTCAATGGTTAACAAACCGGTTATCAATTGATGACCATACATTATCCTCTATGTATTCCCAGAGAGACCTGAACTGAAAATGGAAAGAGGAGCTGCAAACAAGTAACGAAAATGAGTTCCAAATGCCAGGTGCAGCAATAGCAAAGCCCTGATCCTCCACAATAGGACTGTATTGGTTTTGGGGACAACCAAGAGAGACTTACCATTGGATCTAAGGGGTATGCTAGGTAGAAGAATTTGAGTAAGTCAGCATGAGGAGCAGGAGTGCTATGTCTGATAATGTTATCTTTGTCTATATACAGTACAAATATTCTATATACAGTATGAATATTTCATAATTAATTTATTTAAACATTTTTAGCAGCAGAATAGCCTCAGTTAGGTGCATTGCTTAGTTTTCAACAGGGTCCCAAGGCTGCTTTTAAAACATATGAAGAAGCCAGCAGAAGAAGGACGTTTGGTCTATCAAGTCTGCTCGTATTGCAGGGTCCACAGCTTGAGCTAATGTCCCTGCCCTCCCTCCCCCACTCCTCCCATCCTCCCTACCCATGATCCTTACCTTCCTCCTATGTTTATCCCAGCCTCTCTTAAAGCTGCCCACTGACTTCAATGAAACAGAAGTAGTAACAGCAAATTTGACACAAATTACTTAGCTTACATATGTACAACTGAAATAAAAACTCTCGCATATCCCAATAATGCCGAACATCCTGGGATGCATATGCAAATGACTGATTCTGCTTTAAGCAGGAGTGCATGGTACCAAATGGCCTCTCACACACTGCAAAGGTTGTAAACAAAAGACACAGACATATGCACAACTGGCTACAGTACACAGGTGCAATAGCTAGGGTTCTGTTGATATGCACGTTATAATGTATACATTTATTTTCAGAACTCCAGAGCTATATCATGTATATATATATATGTGTGTGTGTGTGTGTGTGTGTGTGTGTGTGTGTGTAACTATTTAAAAGTGTGTGTAACTTGAATGATCTTTGTGTGTTTTGTTCCTGGAACCTACTGTATGTGATAAAGTTCCCATTTTAACACAGGACCTGTGCCACTCTCACACTGATGATGCCACCATTCAGAATAAGGTCAACACCATCATCAACTGTTTTATAAACTCCAGCATCCCACCAGCCATACAGATTGACATTCCACCCGACCAAGCAGAACAAATCATAGAGAAGAAACGAGAATTGGGGCCATATATCTTCAGAGAAGCACAGGTACAATGCTTACTAAATGTTATTTAAAAAACAAAAACTTTTTGATTTTACTTTTTTATTGGGTAACTGCACTGTTTTAAAATTAGCTTATTATAAGGCACAACCTAAACCAAGAGGCAAGAAAAGATACATACAGTTTCTGTAAAACAAATTACATCCTACAGACAGACCCAAGTTTCTGGTTTGTTGCTTTACACAAGGTGTTGATATGGTTTGAGGAGGACCTACAGAGGTCTAGGAGAACCTCCCTAAATATAAAAAATCTAGTAATTTGTTCTAGGAGGGTCACATTATTATTCCTACTGTCTAGATCTTTTGAGTCTGGGCCAGGCCTCAACAGGCATAAATTTAGTGTATTTGCTATTTAGCAAAAGTTTACTATCTAACAAATCATGGACTGTATTAAAGTCATCACTACAGTGGCAGAAATTTTAGTTGAAGACTTAGAGCAATAACAAGTAATGAGATAGTCTCCATAAAGTAATGGCTTCCTTTGCTGAAAATAACAGAGTGAAGAATTTATAAATAGAGACAAAAGCAGCAGGCCTATTATAGAACCTTTGGAGATGCCCTCACCAATTTTGCAGAAATTGAGATTGTAGAAATACCAAATGAAACTTTCTGGTTTCTCTCTGTTATATAACTGTGTAACCAACCCAGGGAGCTTGGTGAGACTCCTAAAGCATTCAGGCTTCACAACAATATGGCATTGTCCAGTAGATTACATACCTTGGTCATGTCCATGACGGTAGTACCCATCAATCAGGTAGCATCCATAGTCCTACTAACGTCATCCATAAATCTTACCAAGGCAGTGTTGATGCTGTGGCCAATCCTGAAGCCATGCCTTTGGAGGGCAAGTAGGTCATGCTTTAAAATAAATTTACGACCACTCAGCATGGCAGCTTGAAAGCTGAGCTCCGAGGTGGTAGCGCTCTTTCAGTTAACACTACGGTGCCATTCGCTGCCAAGGACTGATTTGCCAACAGGGAAAAGATCGAGGAAGTGCTCCGATGTCGGCGAGGAGATCGAGGGGCCAGAAAAAAAAGCCGTTGTGCAGGTTAAGGCAGCGTGAAGATCGGAGCCCGAGCAACGCCCATGTCCAGGGCTCAGAGTCAGTCGCAGGCTCGGGCGGGAGGAGGAGGAGGGGAATACCTCACGCGCAAGCTCCCTGGATGGGCGGGCCACGGCCCACATTTTAAAAATGTTGCAGCGCATAGACAGCAATGTAAAAGACATCAAAAAAGACTTAAAACATTTAGAAAAGAGAACATCTGATCTGGAAACCAATCTAGATGCTATGAGGGAAGACCAAATGAAAATAATTCGGGCGATCATATATCTGGCCAGGAGGGAGAGGGAACTCACAGCTAGGGCTGAAGATGCAGAAGCCAGAGGGAGGAGGAAAACTATCCGCATTTTTGGCTTTCCGGAGGGGGCAGAGCAAGCAGACATAGTTGAGTTTATTAAAACCTGTCTCAGACAAGAATCGGACATTCCAGAAACAGAGCCTTTGGACGTGGAAAGAGCCCATCGTGCCCTGACCCCCAAGCCTAAGCAGGAAGCACCACCATGATCAATCCTGGTGAAATTTGCCAGATCCCCAGTGAAAGAAATGGTTCTCAGGAAAGCATGGGCCAAAAGGGATTTGAATCTGGATGGCAAAAGGGTCTTTGTGGATCACGACTTTCCACCGGTTACAATGGCAAAACGGAAAAAGGTGCTGGCAGTTATAAAGCAGTTAAAGGAGCAGAATATCAAGGCCTATTTGAGGTACCCAGCAAAACTACTGGTCCACTGACCCACGGGGTCAAGCTGTGCGATTCCCTATCTCAGGCTAGTAAGCAGTTGCAGAAAGCTGGGATCTCTCCCGGATTTGGCGACAGGAAGAACAGAACAAGCGTTGTCTAACCGAAGTGGTCAACAGAAAGAAAAGGGGCAGGAGGAACTGACCCATTCCGGAGTAAGGGTCCAGGAGAACAGCTCTGACAAGACCTTCTTCATCTTAACAAGGGACTGCTGATGTCTAAAGTGGTGGGTAAGGGGTGATGGAACTCTTTGGTCTGCCTCGGCAACATGGGTAATAAAGTGACTGAGTTTGCAAAATCTTTTTCCTACAATGAAAATGTTTCGAGACTGGCGGATTGTGGACTGGCTTTGGTGGTCGTAAGGGAGCTGGAAAATAGTTCATGGAACTGGAAACGGACTTACAACTAAAAAACCCCTTCCCATTTGTTTGTTCTTTTTCCCCTTTGGTTGAGTAATTAGGGGACAATGGGAAATGAGGCAGAGGCAACTAAAAAATACTGTGCAAATTGCCAGTCCAACTAATAGCTGGCACCATGCTTGGACTGGGGAGGGGGTTCCTCCATGAGTCAAGGGGGTGATCCCCATCTCCTCCCAGATATATGGAGTGCACTACGACCGGATGTCATATTGGCGAGGAGTTAAACAAGTGGGGACCATCTAGACCTGTGATTTCAGGCGGGTGACCCTCTGGGAGGGGTTTTCATTACTCCCCCCTATTGTTTTGTTGTTCCCTCGTCAATAGCCCACCCTGGGAGACCGCCTATCTGCCCAACCGTGAAGGGCAGAGTGAGGAGCTGAATTAAGCTCATGCTCCTGGGCTTAAGGGAGTGTCCCTCCGCTTGAGATCCTGTGGGTCTATATGTACATAGTTTTATGGTTGTATTGGGGATTTGGGGAGGGGCGGGCTCAAAAAGGAATATGGTGAGCGGCATTCTAGAGAAGGACAGACTGTCAAAGTCGAAGTTAGGCGTCAGAAAAGGAAAGATCTCAGAAGTGAAGGGAAAGAGGGGAGGCTGATGTCCTGTGAACCCAAAAGAATGTAAAACTAACAAAGATGGGTACACTGAAAATAACCTCACTCAATGTTAAGGGTCTTGGAACCCCAGTTAAGAGGCATAAGGTATTCGGGACCTAGCGAGGACCAAGTGTGATATTGGGCTACTGTAAGAGACTAGACTCCAAGAGGAGCATAAGAAATGCGTGGAGTATGTGGGTGGGCTAAGTTTACGCCTCCTCGCACAAGCAGGCGAAGAAAGCGGGAGTGGCCATATTGCTGAGAAAGGGTCTGGGGGCGACTCTCCAGAAGGTCCATTCGGATGGAGAGGGCAGGTGGGTGATACTGTCACTAAAAATGGCAGAAAGACTGATTCATGTTATTAATCTGTAAGCTCCCACGCCCTCTTCGTCCGAATTTTTTCGACGGCTCTTCGGGGTGGTGGCATTACTACCGGAGGGGCAAGTGATTATGGGTGGGGACTGGAATTGTGTGGAAGATCCGGGAGTGGATAGGTCAACCAAAGGGGATAATAAGGATAGAGGTATGGGTCCAAGAACACTATCACATCTGAGGGCGGAGGTAGGCCTGATAGACACATGGAGGCAAAAGTTCTCGACTAGCAGAGACTTTACCTTCTACTCACACTCTCAAAACTCATACTCATGTATAGACAGGTTTTATACGCAGAAGACGTGGGAAAGTTCAATAGTAGATCAGCAGATATACCCAATAGTAATTTCAGATCACGCAAAAATCAGTCTCACAATTAAGCTAGGACCGCCATACACACAGTCCCTGTGGAGGCTTAATGCTGGATTATTGGGAGACAAAAAATTTGTTGCCAAGATTAAACAGGTAATAGAAAACTATGTAAAGGAAAATTGGATGGACGGAATGCCGGTTAAGTATGCATGGGATGGGTTGAAAGCGGTAGTCAGGGGGGAAATTATTGCCTATGCGGCATATCAGAAAAAGATTAGGGGCCAGGAGCAGGAGAAGTTGGAACGTAAGACTGAGGAGTTGGAAGGCGCACATAAAAAGGGAAAGCAAAGCAGTATCCTAAAACAACTGAAGGAGGCAAGGGAGCAGCTGAACAAAATGTTAACATATAAGACGGAAAATGCCCTCAGATTCCTAGCACAGAAATTTTATGTAGATGGCAACAGAGCAGGAAAACTGCTAGCCTACAGGCTGAGAAAGCAAAAGGCAGACAGGTTTATAAGAGGAATCAAAAACCCAAAGAATCATGGGAGTTTAATCACTGAACCCACCCAAATTGCAGAAAGTTTCAAAGATTACTATGAGCTTTATAAGTCAGAGGCGGTTGGGTCAATCGGAAGCAGTCGAAAGATTTCTCTCGGCCTGAATCTGCCAAAGCTCTCAAGGAACTGCAGGAGGAGGTGGACCGCACATTCACCCAAGCTGAGTTAGAGGTGGTAATCAAGCAGTTAAAACATAATAAAGCCCCAGGTCCGGATGGGTTCTGTGCGGAATATTACCAGGTGTTTAAGGAGGTGCTTCACCTCCGCTGCAAGTTGCAACAGTGCGCACATCGCCTCGGAAGCCCCGGATACGTGGCAGCAGGCCATAGTCACTCTCATTCCTAAGCCGGATAAGGACACCACCCAATGCGGCAACTATCGCCCCATCTCCCTACTAAATGTGGATGTCAAAATTCTGGCAAGGTTGATAGCTAATAGATTGCAAAAAGTAATAACCCAGCTGGTGCATCCAGACCAGACGGGTTTTATCCCGGGTAGGCATTTGCAGGACAATGTTAGAAGGTTGATTACAATCATGAATAATTTTCAGGTAGAAAAGGAGAGGGGGACCGGGTTGGTGGTCACATTGGACGCAGAAAAGGTGTTTGATCGCCTTGAATGGGGATATCTGCAGGCGGTGTTGCAGAAGTTTGGGTTGCCCAAATTTCAGCATGGATTAAAACTTTATACGCCAGCCCATCAGCAGGGTCAGAGTAAATGGTCTTTTCAAAACCATTTCAGATTGGGTGGCACTAGGCAGGGGTGTCCTCTTTCACCCCTGTTGTTTGCGCTTAGTATGGAACTCTTGGCTGAGGCCTTTCAGGCCCGGAGAATATCTCGAATAGTGGTCGGAGGGTGGGACAACCGCATATCTCTTTATGCGGATGATACTTACTGTACCTATCGGACCCCGATACCTCCCTACCAGCTGCTATGAGGCTTTAGAAGAGTTTGGAGTGCTGCTAGGGTTCAAAATTAATGAAACCAAATCAGAAATAATGGTGTTGGGGGATGAGGGAAATATTGAAGGAAAATTACACTCAAACCTAAGATGGGGACAAGGGAATTCAGATACTAGGGTTCAAATAAAAGACTTGGGAGTTGTTCAAGCAACTTCGAAAATTACTAGGAGAGATAAGAAGGATTGTGGTAGGTGGGCAGCTCTCCAATATCCATGGCAGGTAGGGTGGAAACAGTGAGGATGAATCTGCTCCTAGATTCCTCTTCCTATTTGATGCACTCCTCTGATACCCCCAAAAGAGTTCTGGTTGGAGGTAAGGAGGATAATCAGTAGATTTGTGTGACCAGGAAAACCCAGGCTAGTTGGGGTTTATTAAAGTTGCCAAAGGGGAAAGGTGGACTGGGGATCCTAGATATGAAGAAATATTATAAGGCAGCACAATTGCAATACTTGGGGTCAGTAGCTTCTAGGGACCTGAGGCTAAGCTGGTTGAAATGGAAGAAGACAACCACGCCCCTATACATTTTAATAGTGTATTTAATAAGAGACTTCCTCGGAATTAGGCCTGTACCAAAGACACCTGGTTGAGAACCCTGGCCCAAATATGGACTCAGGTGGTAAAGGAACTGAAGTTGCAATCTTGGCTAGTCAGACAGGGTGTCATAACAGAGAGTATAAATTTCTTACCGGAAGGAGAACCCCTTTAGACGCTAATGGGCTAGGCTTAGGAATTTCACCAGTTGCTAGTAGGGGACTGTATTAAAGTTTTGATCAGATGCAGCAAGAATTTAACATCCCATCGGCTGACTTTTATGGATACTTGCAGATTAGGCACTTTATGCAGGCCGTAGAGAAAGGCAGTGTGGAAGTAAGTAAAAGTTGGCCCCAGCACTTCCTGGACCTCGTTCAGGAATTGCTAAAGAGGTCAAAGCAACAGACGCATTTGATTTCCAAACTATATGCGGCTGGGGGGTAGGGGAGATGGATCAGAGAATTAATATTCAGGCAAAGTGGGAAAGGGATTTGAATTGTGAAGAGGAGAAACCAAAGTGGGAACTGATATGGAAAATGGCTAGCAGGACATCAGCCTCCCCCTCTTGGAGGGAGTTTAGATGGAAAACCCTTACTAGATACTTTAGAACGCCCACAGTAACAAAGTACTATAGTCAAAATAAATCAGATATGTGTTGGAGGATGTGTGGAATGATCGGTTCACACGAACATATATTCTGGAGTTGCCCCAAAATTGAAGGATTGTGGAACCGGGTGATCCAAGCCATAGGACAAATCCTGGATCCGAGAATTCCGGGCATCCTAGATATTTTGTACTGGGGGAGCCCCCCCCCGACAGTGGGGAATCAGTCGTTGAAATATCTCCTTTGATTCTTATTGCAGCTACCAGGGCCATTACAAAGAGGTGGCTGGATAAGGCACCCCCTACTCTGGAGCAGTGGTTGACAATTGCCGACCAGATTAAAATAATGGAGAGGCTAACTGCAAACCTGGCTCGAAAGACAGACAGGTTCAAGGCTAGATGGCTACCTTTTTTCAAGTACCAAGCATTAAGAGGGGGAGAGGAGGTTCTGGAGGTGCTGGCCAGGGAGGCTTTAGATTAAGAGCCTACAGAAGGCTAGCTCTCTAGGGCGGACTTGACCCCCATAGTCGACATAGAGAAACACAGAGGCAATCAAAGAAAGGCCTAGATTAGCAGTACATGGAATGCCGCTCACCAAGGAGGGAGGGAGGGAGGAAGGGAGGGAAAGGGAGGGATTGAATTAGTTGGCCTAAATAAGCAGTTGATGAGTTTTTTGTTGGGAGCCGATACTGGCTTAGATATAAAAAGGAAAATAAATTCTCAGACCTAAAAGGGTCTTATTTTTATTTGGTAAGGAGACCCAAGGTGGCGCCACACAAGTGTTTCGGTAATGGGGGCGCACCTGGTCCTTATGTTGCTGTGACTCTATTAGGCCAAGGTTAAGTAAGTAATATATTGTGGAGTATGCTGGGAGGAGGGACTGGGGGTTCTGGGGGGGGTGTATGGGGGGTGTGTGTGTGTGTGTTTTTTTTTTTCCTCCCATGTCTATTAATGTTAAACTCTGTATGTTATTGTAGTACCTGATCTAATGTCTTGAGTCTCCCTCTGTTATTTTCTTTATGTTTTACCTTGTTATGAATAATGTGGAAAAAAATTCAATAAAGTACAATTTCAAAAAAAAAATAAATTTACTCAGCTAAGTGTAAACTACATTTTTATGTGGGAGACAGGCTAGTAATGGAATGGTAGTTATCCAGTAATAATCTGTTGTCAGGAATAAATGTAATTGACTGGTAGCAATAGTTTTATGGCCATTCTGTTGCAAGTATAAGGGGGTATATTACTCTTACACCCAAATTAAACTACTAGTTGGGGAGACTTGGGCCAGCCATAACCTAATAACTAAATTGCAAGTAGCTAAACTGGTAAGCACTCCCCAAACATAACAATTAAAATGGGTGTAGGGAAGAGGAAGTTCTGAATTTAGAGTTGCCCAATGAGTAGAAAAGGGGGTTTGCAAAATTGATGGACAAAGTACAACAGTTAAACAAAGACAAAAGAGGGAAAGTTGGGAAACAGGGCATTTGGAAGGTGACAAGCTTGAATGCCAGATGTCTGAGCAATAAAATAGGAGATGTTCAGGTCTTAGCAGTAGATGGTAAACCAGACATAATGGCAAATACAGAGACATGGGCCACACAGCATAATGACTGGGGACTAACTGTCCCAGGCTATGTCTTATTCAGAAAAGATAATGTGAAAGATAATGATGGTGGTGGTGTTAGAGAGGGTATCAGGGTTACAGAGGACAAATAATTAGGTGGATGTGGGGGAGCAGAAATATTATAGGTTCAGCTATTTCCAGAAAAAGGGAGGTTTATTGGCATGGGAGTGGTGTATAGACCACCCAACCAAACTGAGACATTGGATAATAAATTGGCATTGAAAATCAAGAAAGCAACAATGGGGGAGGAGAAGTACTGGTAGGTGACTTCAGTTAAGCCGATGTGGATTAGAGCATTCCAGTAGCATGTAGTTCCAGAAGCCAAAAAATACTGGAGTTATTTCAGGATTGTTTCCTGACTCAGCATGTGTATGATCATACAAGGGTAGGAAACATCTTAGAGCTAGTCCTGACGAAGGGTGACAGTGTGAGTAAAGTATCAGTGGAGGAACCGCTCAGTATACGTGTTCACTATAAAGTATGGTTTGAGTTAGAATTAAAGGTGCAAAGACATAATACCAAAACTTTGATTTTAGACTTTCGCAAAGCAGACTTCAAGAATAGGGCTCATTGACTATCACCAGTACATAGGTTTTGAGGAGGAATGGGAGTATATCAAGAGAAAAATCATTGAGGTTGCTAAAGGGTGCCTTAGACAGGTTGGGAAGAAGAATAAAAAGGTTACTAGACCGATTTGGTTATCCAAAGATATCAAGGAAGCAGTAAAGGCAGAGAAAACTACATTTAGGGAATATAAGTGTTCTCAGTGAGAAGTCAGTAAATATACCTCAGCTGTGCCAGGAAGACAGGTTAAACTGTGAGTAAAGCAAAGGCAGATGCATAACCTGAGATAGCAGAGGGTGTGAAAGATAATGACAAGGCCTTTATTCATATACATAAGGCAGAGACAGAAAAGTAAAAGGGGCACAGCAAGGCTAAGGAAAGGAGATTTTTGGGTTGAGGGGGATGAACAAAAGTCTGAGGTATTCAGTTAATACTTTTGCTTCATTTTTATGGCTGAGAAGGAAGGTCCACTTCCTGACTATAATTTCCAATCAAGGTTGAAACTAGTTTAGCTTAAGAGTTCTTTTTTAGTTTTTGTTGACCGGGTAAGTGCACTAGACAAATCCTGCCTATTTTCAGGCACGACCCAGGGGAGGAGGATACAGATGAATGCCAACTGACCTTGAACCAGATTAAGCTGTTGGTGGTATTTTTAATGAATGGAGGAAATTTGGCCATTGCACCTGGGAAATTCCCCTGCTCTTTTCGAGAAGTGCCATGGGATCTTTGACATCCACCTGAACTACCACCAGAACAGGCAGATGGGACCTTGGTTTAACATCTCATCCGAAAGACGGCACCTCAGAAGTGCAGCACCCCCCTCATGCTGCACTACAGTGTCAGTATTGGGATATTAACCCAAGTGCCTGATGTGGGGATATAATCCACAGCCTACTGATCTCCCGTCTGTCTTGGAAGAGAGGGTTCTCAAAGGTTTATTGGCATCAAAGGTTGAAAAATCATGTGGACCAGACGGTCTTCATCCTAGGGTGTTGAAAGAATTGTCACAAGTTCTAGTGGAGCCATTAACAGATCTATTTAATTGCTCCTTGGACACAGGAGTGATCCCAGGTGATTAGAGGGTAGTGGATGTCATATAACTTCATAAGAGAGGAGATGGGGAGGACCCAAACAACTATAGGCCAGTGAGTCCAACATCCGTACTGTGTAACTCCTGGATACAATTATAAGGGAAAAGCTTATGGGCTTCCTGCAATTACAGGAACTCCAGGATATTAAGCAACATGGTTTTGTTAACGTTAGATAATGCCAGACTAACCTTGTTGAATTCTTCAGTGGTGTTTCAAAAGGCCTATGTAAGGACATATCGCTGGATGTATTGTATTTGGACTTCAGTAAGGCTTTCGACTCAGTACCTCATATTAGATTGGTGAAGAAGTTAGGTGACATGGGCGTTAGAGATGCTGGGTTAGAAACTGGCTTTACAATAAGATACAAAGGGTAGTCATTAATGGTGCCAAATCAGAGGTAAAGAGGGTGATAATTGGCATGTCTCAGGGATCGGTTTTGGGATCTGTGCTTTTCAACATGTATATCTGTGACATTGGTGAGGGAATAAAAGGCAAGATGTCACTGTCTGCAGATGATACAAAAATCTCTGGCAGCATGAACAGTGCCAAAGAGGTAAAGCAACTAAAGGAAGATCTGATGAAACTGGAGAAATGGTTCAGTAATTGGCAGTCAAAATTAAATGTAAAAAATGTAAAGTTATGCACTTAGGTTACAAAAATCCAAAATCTGAATATTAGATGGACTGGGTTTGCTTGATACAAACTTCAGAAGAAAGAGACTCAGCAGTCATGATCAGTGACAGTCTTAAAACATCTGTGCACTGTGACGGGGCTTATGGTAGAGCTAATAGGATGCTGAGATACATAGGGAGGGCCTTCTCTAGCAGAAGAGAGAAGTCATTCTTCCACTGAGATCACTGGTCAGGCCACAGCTGGAGTACCGTGTTCAGTTTTGGAATCCACATCTAAAAATGTTAGGAAATGTCTAGAATCAGTTCACAGAGGAGTGTGTCAAAAATGATCCATGGTGAACAGAGGAGATCTTATGAAGAAAGAGTAGAGGGCCTAGGAACGTACTCATTTGAGGTCAGAAGACAGAGAGGTGACATGATTAAAACCATTAAGTACCTAAAGGACATAAATAAGGTAGAATATCTTGAGCTGTTCACCCTCCAAGAAAGTAATATCACTAGGGGGCACAACATGAAGCTGATAGGTTCGTTACAGAAAAGGTAGTGGATACGTGGAATCAACTACCACAGGAGCTTGTTAATATTCAGACAGTGAATGCATTTAAACATCGGTGGGGCAGATTTAGGGGATTTTGTGGAGACTCTCAGAATGGGCAGAATAAGAGGGGTAATATAGTAAGTGTGTAAGCAAAGTATGGTCTCACCAGTACTAGACTGGTATCAGGACCAAGGTAGGGAGCGGATATATTGGATGGACCATAGGCCTTTTTCTGCCAGTAAAATTCTCTGTTTCTACAGTATGTT
This sequence comes from Neoceratodus forsteri, assembly GCA_016271365.2. Lineage (NCBI taxonomy): Eukaryota > Metazoa > Chordata > Ceratodontiformes > Ceratodontidae > Neoceratodus > Neoceratodus forsteri. The sequence continues at coordinate 1,685,586,423 of CM057455.1, read as the reverse complement.
TCTTAAACCATACCTTATCTCTGCTGGTCTACTGGTGCAGCAGCCCTGACTACTGGTTGCCTCATCCAATAGTCCCCACTAGCCTTCTGTACATTTTGAAAATCCACAAGATGGCTAACCCAATGACGCAGTTGCATCACATTGCAGTGCTGCCTAGGAGACCCAGGTTTACGTAGGAACCCCCGAAATCCTGTACTGGAGTAATCTGGGAGTCAGGCATGTTGCAGAGGTGAGAGATTCAGTTCTTGGGGAAGGAGAACATTCATGGCCTGGCATTCTAGCATCCTATCCCCACCAGCTGATTGAGGAGTGTCATTGGTGTCAGTAGGAAAGGTGCAGCCATGGTGACCCAGATTATTTAAAGTGGGGGACATGGAAACCAGGGGAAAATGAGAGGGGAAAAAAGAAATTCCAAGCATGGTTATTACAGGTATACCATCTTGTCTGTCTGACAAGTGAATGCATAACAAGGCTTTTCAATCCCCAGATCTCAACAGCTACTTCTGGTTTGCAAAAAGCCAAAAAAGGCCCATTTTACTTCAAATTGTGGCTCAAATTATGGCTTACTGTACCATCCTTGCATAGGTAATCAGTTATTTTATATAATAAGTCTAATTAAATATTCACGAGACTAGTGAGGCTGTAGATTGGTTAGTCGATCAGTCATTAGTCTCTTAGAAAAGACTGATCCAGCTTCCAGAGCAAGTCAGCAATGTATGTTACCTGTGAGTGAGACATCCTCACTCTGCACTGTTCCTTCCATAGCACTCAAACATTACTGTAGTAAAAAACAAAAAAAAGATTGAACAGCAAGGTTTTAATGCAATTTGACATAGTTACTTAGTTAGTTAATTGAAAATGGGTAACAAACCAGCCCAGTGACACGGAGGGCTGAGGGACTGAATGACTCACCTGCCGCCACACTGTCAATCCAGGTTCAGAAACAGACTAGGGTCATTTGGTGGCTGGCTGAGGGAAGGAGGACTGAGCATCCAGCAATGACTCTCCTTCGAGGAGGGGAACAGAGCATACCGTTGCAAAGCCGGCACCTAGTAGAGGCTAGGTGGCACTGCAGTGGTCACCTGGCTGATTGGATGGGTGTAGACACTAAGGCATACATGTGTCTTCACTCAGGGCATGCATGCCATGCCATGCATGCTGGTCTGTAAGGAAGAGGAAACAAAATGCGGAAAACCTGCAGCACTTTCTGAGGCACCCACCCACCCATGACAGTACAAGAGGTGAAGGTAAATCTCCAGTAGGGTGGGTGACAGGGCTGGCGGTTGCCACCAGAAGGGTGCCACCGGCAAGAAAGACAAAAGAAATATTAGATGAAAAAAAAATTTGCAACCAGGAAAGGTGCACACTGAGCTAAAGCTTATTTCCAGGTGTGATCCTGGGGAAAGGTACAGAAATAACAATATATTCAGTGATAAAGTTACAGTCAGCATATATTAAAACTGTACAATCTGTAAGTCACAGTCAGTGCATGCAGTAAAATTGTACTAGAAATATGTACATCAAATAATTACATTCACAGTAACAACCTCAAAGCCGGACATTTCCTAGGATTAACAATTGATGGGTGGGAGGCAGTACAAGGTGCAGTTGTGAGCCACCTCCCTTCCTCCCAGTCATTAATCCCTTGGAAATGACTGGTTTCTCAATCATTATTGCTTAAGTGATTGGGCAGTTGTTACTGTATGAGGCACTCAACTTACCACTGGAAATTAATTTGGCAGCAGAAACCCAGCAACTTATTTGCCTTCTGTACATTTATTGCTAAGCACAGAAGGAGATGTGCACTCCGATACCCCCAAAGGTGCTGCATAAAGATTCCAATATTGCTGTCAAGGAAAGAAACGATGCACACACCAAAGGCTGCTGCCTTAACATGCCATAAACAAATGTGGCAAACACCCCTACACAGTGCCTCATTTCAGTAGGCTTCATCAGAGGGCCCCATGAAGAAACCTCCTGGATGAGGCACTACATTGGTGTAGTTATCCGTGTTTGTACAGTCAGCCCTATTGCCAGTGGTTATAAGCCACTGTGTGGGGCTGGATATTTTCTGGGGATAGTGCATTCCTTGCAGGTGGAATCCCACAGGGGACAATTGAGGTGGTAGGACTAGGGCGGTGAGGACATGGAGATGCCCTGAGAGGATTTTGAACCAGTATAAGGAGCCAGCTCTACTCCTCCCTTTGGGCCATTCTATATGACGCGAGGTCTCTGAGGAAAAAAATTGCAGTGATGGAGGGCTTCATCACTGATTCCTTAGCTGATGTTGTTTGTATCACATACACCTGGCTGGGTTATGATTCCGGCCCTGTGCTGAAGGCACCTATACTGGCTGGGTTCTCCGTGGTACTTTGGTACTTTGACCGAGGCAGGATCATGGGGGGAGTGTCTAGTGTCGAATGGCTATCTATTTTAGATCCACATGATCTACTCCATGGGAACTTCCAGATCCTTTAAATGCATGGTGGCTAGGAGTGGGTCACGTGTAGATGGCAGAATCATCCTCATCTACTGGCCTCTGGGTTACAGGGGAGATTTCTTGTAGGAGCTTGCAGATTTCATGGTCAACCAGGTGCTGAATGGCCCCAAAAGACTGATGTTGATGGATTTAACTGCCTGGATAGACAATGAAACCTCACCTTTTGGTCAACATCTCCTTCAATTGATGTTATCGATTAGTCATGCACAGGCAGTTGTCTCTGATCTTACTTCGAGAAACAGCTCTTGCAGCAGGTGACACCATTAGGTCTGAAGCCGGCAGGCACCAGGACCCCACGGAAATTTTCTAGCTAGCAGTAGTCAGCGGGGACTGACCCCGACGTCAGGCGTAGTACATAAGGAGGCGGTCCCCCAAGAATCCCCAGTTCTTTTCTCGCCGTCAACTCGCCAGCATCGGCCTCCTGGTCTCTACCTAGCGTACGACAACTACAGAACTTTGTGTGAATTTTTTCTTGCACAACTGATGTCCTCTCCAACTCCATCGCTTGAGGGTCACCTTTCTAAGTGTGCCTGCGGAAAACAGATCCCTTTCAAGGATCCTCACTCTTCCTGCATGCGTTGCCTAGGCCCGAACCACGATACCAAGGCCTGCACCTTTTGCCCAGGGTTCAATAGCCGCACCAGGATCCGCCATCAGAAGGCACTTCAGGCATATCTCCTCGAAGAGAAATTAAAAAGGATGGACCAAGAACCTTCCTCCAGAGGAGAATCTTCTACTAAGGCCCATGAACACCAGGACAAGCATCGGGAGAAGGTGAGGTCCAGGTCCCAAACTCGGGCCTCGGACTCTGGCAGCTCAGGCTCCAGATTGGACTGCTCTCCCTCCAGGGCTCGGTCACAGCCCCCCCCCCTCCGGTTAAGGTCTGGACTTCAGGTGGCTCTTTCTTGCTCTAGCCTATCAAGACATCGAGGCCCTCGGCTTCCTCCACTCCATCCAAGGCCTCTTTGAAGTCTTCTGAGTGCCATAAGTCATCTTCTTCGACCCGATGTCGGGACACCAGCTCCAGGTCAGTCTCCCAACCGCCCAGAGGTCCTGATGCAGCACCCAGAAAGACCAAGGACCTGACGTCCCTGAAAAGGGCGTCAGACCCGACGTCGGCTAAACATTCGAAATCAGCCGGGCACTCACAGGAACCGATGACACCAGCCAGACACCAGTCACCGGTCGGACGTTCGCCGGATCCGAAGGCGTCGGCCAGGAGACCGACGTTGGCATCTCTGGAGCGGAAGACTGCCCCCCCATCACTGGCGGACACCGGTCACAGGGACTCGATGGAGGAGGACACCCCGCTGCCCGAAGACCAGGCGGGCTACACCAAGGATGCCAGGCTCCCACGGGAACCCTCCCCCGACCGGGAGACACCCGAGGACCCGACCCCGGTGACAGACCACCGGCGCCAGGCCTGTCATTGGGTATGAATATCGAAGAAGTAAAGGAACGCTTTACTTTTTGGTGGGACACCATCTGAAAGGATGTGGTCCCCATTAAGCCTCCTCCTCCTCCTCCTACTCCAACACCTCCTCCTCCTCCTCCTACCCCTTCACCTCCTACGCCCCCTCCTCCACCCAAGGAGCCAGCAGGATAACCAACAACCCCCAAGGAACAGACTCCACCTCCTAAGAGCAGATCTAAAGACAGGAGAAGGCCTCCCTCCAGACCTCCATCAGGGTCTCCCAGCCCTAAGCGACCAAGACGGCGCCGGTATACTCCGTCGGGGGAGGATTCCAGATTGGACACCTCGGACTACTCCAGATCTCCTTCTCTGCTCAGCATCTCCTCTTCTGACCCACATGACCTCCCCAGGTCTCCACCAGATGATCCCTCTTTCGCTGAGATCATGAGGCACATCCAGGACAACATGGGGTGGGATGCTGAAGACCTTGACCCCAAACGTCAACGCCTTGCCTGCTATCTTCAGCAGAGAGACCCAAAGCCTGTGGTAGTCCCACCCTTGGTGGACACCTTTGTGGACGTCAACAAGGCTGCATGGAAGCGCCTGCACTCCACTCCCGCAGTGGCGAAGAAGGCCGACCGCCTGTACAAGGCTCCGAGAGAGGACCAGTACTTGGCGAAACAACCTTTGGCAGACTCCCTGGTCATCACGGCCTCACATGATCGGTCTCAAAGACCCCAACATATGAGCACTCAGTCACCGGACCAGGAATCCAAGCATTTGGATGCTCTGGGGAGGCACACGTACGCAGCTGCTACATGCACTATCAGGCCTCTGAACTACCTTACCCACATGGTACAGTTTCAGAACGCCCTGTTGGAGCAGGGCCAAGACCTGGTCGACAAGCTTCCCAATGGCAACCGGAAAGCGGAGCTCCTTACCCTACTCCGCACAGGGTCAGATGTGGGGACCCAAGTGCTTAAGCCGCATACGATTCTGCGGACTCTTCGGCCAGAGCTGCAGCGTCAGGCATTTGTCTCCGGCGACACTCTTGGCTCCATGTCTCCAGCTTTACACCGGACGCACAGAAGAATATACTAGACGTCTCGTACAACAGCGAGGTACTCTTTGATGAATCCTTGGAGAAGGTCATCGCCAAACTCCTGGATGCAGGGAAGGCAGTCCGATCTGTACAGGCCATGTACAGATCCAGGCCTAGTTCTTTTCGTAAGAACCAGAGCCGTTTTTGCAGCCGGCAACAAAGGCAGCAGCCACCATCCGGTCAGCAGCAAAGGGGCGCTTTTCAGCATAAAGCTCAGGCCAAGTCGTCCCCAGGCAGAGGCCAACATTACACAAAACTGGCCCAGCCTGCAGGGGCCAGTACTGCCACAGCATGACTCCTTCCCGGCCCCCGGCCCTCCTTTGGATCAACGGGCAAGAAAGGTCGAGGGTCGCATCGCTCGCCACTTTTTAGGGTGGCAGTCGATCACCACCGACAGGTGGGTTCTCCAGTTGGTCAAGAAAGGCCATTTCATAGAATTTCTAGGCCACTCACCTACAAGACCTCCCCTGCTCTCCCGTTATTCGGGTCAGCATGCCCTGCTCATACAGCAGGAGGTGCTTGCGCTTCTGGGAAAAGAAGCCATAGAGCACGTACCAAGGAACCAAAGGGGACTAGGATATTATTCCCACTTCTTTCTGGTTCCAGACAAGACAGGGGACCTTCATCTGATACTGGACCTCAGTGACCTCAATGACTCGGTCCTGTACAAACGCTTCCACATGGTGACCCTCCCAGGTCTGATTCCCATGCTATAGCAGGGCACTTTTCTAGCGTCCCTAGACATGCAGGATGCCTACTTGCATATTCCTATTGCTCTGGCACACAGGAAGTTTCTGCGCTTCGAGTTTCAGGGTTGCCACTATCAGTTCCAAGCTCTCCCCTTCGGGCTGTCATCTGCACCTTGAGTGTTCACAAAGTGCATGGCAGTCATAGCCACATCTCTGAGGAGACAAGGCCACTACATGTTCCCCTACCTGGACGATTGGCTTCTCATGGCGCCCTCCTGGGAAGCCCTGATGGCTGCCATTGACTGCACTGTCTCGGTTCGAGACATTGGGCACTATCATCAATTACGAGAAGTCATGCCTGGTTCCATCCCAGACTCTGCAGTTCATTGGTGCAGTCCTGGACACTGTCCAAGGGAAAGCTTTCCTCCCCCCAGACAGAGCAGAACACATCAGATCCCTCATCAGGGACATTTCGGCGAAGAAGACCGTTCCTGCCAGGCTGGTCCTTTGCCTGCTCAGACACATGGCTGCGGCCATTGCAACAGTCCCGCTAGCCCATCTCCACATGTGGGTAACCCAGTGGATGTTAAGGGTCCAGTGGGACCAAAGGCAAGACCATCTGCAGCATCCAATCCGGATTACGAAGGCCGTAATCCAAGATTGGCAATGGTGGCTAGATTCAAGGAATCTCTCAGTGGGAGTCCCCTTCATAGCACCGTCCCTGACTGTGACACTCTCCACAGACGCCTCAGGGCTTGGTTGGGGAGCACACCTCGACGGTGTCCGGTCTTAGGGCCTGTGGACAGACTAAGGCCCTGGACACACCGGGGAATTTAAAATGGTTTAAGTGCCTTAAAATGGTTTAAATCCCTCAAGCACTGTTTGCAGACAGAGTACAAGCCCCTTAAACGTTTTAACAAAAGTGTTTTTAAACCCTCCTCGATACCTAGTCTTAAAACCATTTTTAAAAACGTTTTGGAGCTAGCATGGTTTTACTCACAGGTCTGTCCAGGAGTAAAAGTGTTTTAAGCTGTAATGGTTTAACTAAAACAGTTCTAATTGCAGTGTGTCCAGGCAAGCACAGTTCTGTGTTGGACTTAACACAAAATAGTTACAAGGAGAAGAGGTTTAACACTAGCAGTGTGGCCACACTAAACCGTTTTCAAAAATGGTTACTGAGTAGTGTGGCTGCACTGAAATGGTTTAGCTAAACTGGTTTTAAAAACGGTTTTCAAAAATAGTTCTGTAGTGTGTCCAGGGCCTTTGAGTCTCATCTCCACATAAATATTCTGGAAATGAGGGCAGTTCTCTACGCCCTGCAGGCCTTCCAGTCGGAGATTCCACCGGGTACACTTCTGTTACAAACGGACAATTCCACAGTGATGTATTACCTCAACAAACAAGGAGGCACCCATTCATACCCGCTTTGCAGGGAGGCCATGAGAGTGTGGGATTGGGTCTTGCAACACGGCGCAAACCTCATTGCCGTTCATGTTCCGGGAGTGGACAACATCATCACAGACAGCCTGAGACGCTCTCAGGCCAGAGTCCACAAATGGGAACTACTTCAAGAGGTAGCAGAGGATCTGTTTCGCAGATGGAGTACTCCAGAACTAGACATTTTCGCGTCCCCATCCAATGCAAAACTGCCCAATTTTTGCTCGCTAGATCCAGGGCCTGGTGTTTTCTGGCGAGACGCGTTGTCCCTCTCCTGGGCGGGCAGATTCTTCTGTGCTTTCCCCCTTTCCTGTTGATCCAGAGGGTTCTTCTAAAACTTCGTAGGGAGCAAGCAACGTTTGTACTGATTGTGCCCTTTTGGCCCAGACAGATCTGGTTCTCTCTCTTGCATCAGCTATCCCGGGAACCTCCAGTGCCGTTGCCAATCAGTTCCCATTTGCTGTCTCAGGAGGCAGGTTCTTTGGTCCATCCAGAACTACGTTCACTGAACCTACATGCTTGGCTCCTAGAGACATAGCCATGATGCGACATGGGGTCTTGCAAGAGGTGGCAGACATTCTCACTGCCGCCAGGAACCCGGCTACCCACGCAACCTACGCCATGAAATGGCGCAGATTTTGCTTATGGTCTCAAGCATGTGGCTTATTGCCTTTGGACTGTCCAGAGAAGTTGGTTTTGGACTACCTGCTGTTCCTTTACCAATCAGGTTTGGCTTACTCCTCGATTAAGGTACATCTCTGTGCCATTTCAGCCTATCACGTCCCTATAGGCCAACGCACTATGGCTCAATTGGACACAACACGTGCCTTCCTGAGGGGTGTCCTCCACCTTAGGCCTCCAATTAAGGATCCGATTCCTCCATGGGATCTACTCTTTGTCCTGGAGCAGCTCATGCTGCCACCTTTTGAACCAGCCGCGGATTGCGAGCTACGTCTTCTCTCTTGGAAGACATTTTTTAGTTGCCGTTACCTCGGCAAGAAGAATTTCTGAACTACATGCACTTATGTGCAAAGAACCTTATTTGGTTTTCCACCAAGACAGGGTATCCCTAAGGACTGATCCTAAATTTCTGCATAAGGTGGTCTCAGCACTCACCCTTAATCAGGATATCAATTTACCAGTGTATTTCCCTAAGCACTCTAATTGAGGAGAAGCCCTTCTGTACACTTTAGATGTGCACAGGTGTCTCAGATACTACCTGACCAGAACCAAACATCACCGAAAATTGGACCAGCTTTTTGTCTCCTTTGCCCACAGGATGATGGGAGCTCCTGTTTCAAAACAGTCGCTGTCTAGGTGTCTCATTCAATGTATTACATTCTGTTACCCGAAGCGCAAAAAAACCCTACCGGGCTCAGTGAAGGGTCATTCCACCAGAGGGGTGGCTACCTCTTTTGCAGCTTTAAAGAACATATCCACCTCAGCCATTTGTGCTGCAGCTACTTGGAGCTCCATCCACACTTTCTTCAGGCATTACAGCCTGGATATCGCATCGAGGCAAAGAGCAGGTATTGGTCTAGCAGTCCTTCAGGGACTTCTGTCCTAGGCTCAATGTAATTCGAGTTCTTCTACCTTTCCTCCTACCGATGGTGTGTGATTTCCAGGATTGCTTGCGAATCAGTCCTATCGAGAGCCTGTTAAAGAGCTGTTTCTCGAAGTAAGATAGCACAGTTACGTAAGAACTTACCATAACAGCAGATCTTCGAGAACAGCTCTTGCAGCAGATACTTTCCCTCCCACCATCCCTGCTGGAGGTAGATTCTAGTTGCAACATCCTTCTCCTAGGATAAGGCATTTACAGCCTCTTTGATTGCCATTTGATGGTGGATCCTCAGTCTCCTCTTCTGATGTCATCCAGTGGCCGGGAGTCTCCGGCAGGAGAACTGGGGATTCTGGGGGACCGCCTCCTTATGTACTATGCCTGACATCGGGGGCGGGACCAACGTCAGAGGCGGTCCCTGCTGAATACTGCTAGATAGAAAATTTCCATGGGGTCCTGGCACCTGCTGGCTTCAGTCCTAATGGTGTAACCTGCTGCAAGAGCTGTTCTCGAAGATCTGCTGTTACGGTAAGTTCTTACATAAGTGTACTTTACCCACCTGCATGGCCACACACTGGGCCTGGTCTTCCCACTGGGTCTTCACATTAGTGCAGCCAGAGCTGATCTAGTCATTGGGTTGGATCATAACTTTGCTTTGTTCCTCTGTGGGGCCCCCTGTAGAAATACCAGCCCTGTGGAGATGATCCGTTACTGGCTGAAATATATTTTGAAGCCATGCAAACTCTGGGTGGTATTGAATGTCTCGAGTATGGTGATGGCTTGTGTTCAGAGGCCGGAGGTGGCTATGGAGTGCTATAATATGGCTTTCTTGGCTGCCCTGAACTTTATAGCATCCTACTGTGTCCATCCCTTGACATCCCATAGCAGCTTGCCATTGTATTGTGATGAGCTTAGGTGGTTGAAAACTGAGGGATGGATACTGGAGCACTCTTGGTAAAAACCTTGCTCCGTGGAGGATAAGTTGATCCTGGGGGCTCACTATGGTGAGTATCAGTGGTCAACCTTCTTGATAAAGACAGAGCTTCTGTCAAGGGCAATTACTGAAAGTAAGAAATGTCCAGCTCAGTTCTTTCATACCATGAAGAGGTTAATAAACCCTCCCTGTCCATGACCCACTAAAAATGTGAAGAGTTCAGCCATTTCTTCCTTAATAAGATATCCTCTATTTGGACTGGGATCTCGTCAAGTGTCCTGTCATAGGCCAACAGTACTCAGTCAATTTATTTTTTTTATTTTATTTATTGTTCGGTGTACCTGTGCAACTGGTTTCGTGCTTGCGTAACATAGATAAACTTTGGCTGTTTGCCTCTCTATCCATGGGATATTCCACCCTGTAGGGGTATGAAGGCAAGGAACCCTAGGGGAGGGTTCCACCCCTTGAGGTACCACGGGAGTGATTTCCTTGGCTAAAGGTACCTTAGGAGGAAGCCCATGGGAGAGAGAGAGAGAGAGGCATGCTGCTGGAGGAGGAGGAGGGGTCGATGGAGTGGCAAGGAAAACTGCTTGTGTGTGGAGTGAGTAGAGCAGCCCTTAAATAGGCCAGCAGGGCGAAGTTGCACCACCCCTTGAACTACACAGGCTATAGCCTTCCAGTTCAATGTACCTGTGCAACTGGTTTCATGCTTGTGTAACGTAGATAAACATTGGCTGTTCACCTCTCTATCAATGGGATAAACCACCCTGTAGGGATACGAAGGCAAGGAACCCTAGGGGAGGGTTCCTCCCCTTGAGGTGCCATGGGAGTGATTCCCTTGGCTAAAGATACCTTAGGAAGAAGCCCAAAAAGAGTGTCAAGCAAAGCATACAAGGCAGTGAACACGTATCTGGGTCAAGGACCTGTACGTAGGTTGGTTGGTAGAATGGGATCATTTGGTAGCATGAGTCAATGAAGACCTGTACGTAGGTTGGGTGATAGCATAGGTTCAGTTGGTAGCATGGGTCAATGAAGATCAGTACGTAGGTTGGTTGGTAATGGGTTTCAGCTGGTGGCATAGGTCAGTTGGTCATATTGTTTGAGTAAAGTAGGCAGGAAATGACAGGTGAATAGTGACCCACTTGGAGGTCTGACTGTAGGGCGTGGAGGCTTGGCTTCCTAAGGAGACAGAGAACAGCCAAGGGGGAAACAGGAAAATTGTGGGACATCCACCCGACACCATCCAACAGCGGAAACCTACCAAAGTGACCTAGGGACTACAAGGATGGCTGTCTAGTATTATGACCATTGGCATGGAGGAGAGAAAAAAATCCTTTGAAGAAGAAACCTCTGGGGATCCAAGGCCTACAGGTAGGTCATCTTCCCAACAGGCTTCAGGACAGTTTTGGTTAGTGATGGCTCTGCTACTGCAGTTTAATAGACCAATCCAAGGGAACTGCAATTTCAGGGAATACTCTCACTCTATCCCTCTAACGGGAATGCCGTGGAGGGTTGTGAGTGCACTCTGCAATAAGAGTCGACCAAGGCAGGAGGAGGAGAGTAACAACCGACGAGGCTCTCAGCCGGCCTACCAATCTGTGAACAAACCAGGTGAACCAGATGTGGTCCTAGGGAGAATAGCATGAAAGGGTGCCTGTGAACCCGCTTGGGCAACTAAAGGACCCTTCCCGTGAGAGCCCCACCCCTTCACTGCTGAAGTCTTAAATGCTACATCGAGAGCTGCTGTTGGTATGGTTGATGACTGAAGGTCCACCTGGAGTGAGGACCTTCTCAACTATGGGCCAGGTGAGAAGGACCCCGCCCCAAGCTTCATATGCTCAAGTTGCGGACTTCAAGGTGCAAAGAGAGACCATCGGCCAAAGGGCTATCCTTGAATCTTGGAGTAATGGATAAGGTCGGCATGTCTCCAAAATGTGGAAAAGTGAGTTGTAATGAGCATGAGACATGCATATGGTAAGGAGCATGGGACCTCTACATGGGTCGTAATTGATGATAGCAGCCATGGGGAGACCTGTACATAGGTCAGACCGAGCACTGTGGACCCTCTTGTGGGTCTTAACTGGATGATACCTGTACGTAGGTCAGGCTGAGTATTATGGACCCTCTCGTGGGTCTAGTTAAGGCAAATAGCAGTTGTCAACCACAGGATTGCCTGTCAACCAAGATCATTAGAAAGCCAAATTGGGAGTGATTTGGATAGTATATTATGAGTAAGAGAATAGCTAGGCCAGGCAAAGCCCGGGGCCGACGGTTGGAGAGGAGGAGGCTGTAAAGCCGGTTAGGTAGGAGGTGCAGTTCTAAGCAAGTAAACATGAAATGCTGCCAGACTTGGAAGCGGATGACCATTGTTGGTAGTGCAAGGGGCAGAAAGGCTGGGATGACTGAGTAAACCAGGTGCATAATATTAGGGAAGGGATGGTAGAAGGCTGGGTAGAGCCAGAAACCCTTAGGTAGAGAGTTGCCTGGAATCACTGGTTGCATATTGCCATAAAGGCTATGCGGAGCAGCAGGAGAAGGCCGGGTGAGCCAGGGGCTTATACAGTAAAATACAAATAGGAAGCTGCCCCCGCTGCCTGGGGCCATGAGGCTCGCTGTGACTCCTCAGTCCCCTGCCGTAGGAAAAACTAAGGAGCCACGAACATGACGCCGTAACACCAAGCAGCTAATGAAATAAGTTAAATATGTGCCAGCCATGAAAGCAGGATTAAGTTATCATCAGAAACAGACTGCTGTGGGTTTGGTAAAAGTAAGGTTTGGTAGAAGTGGGAGCATGATGAGTCCAACAGCAACTGTAATACTAGTAGGGCAGCTCCCCAAAAGAGGCGCTTTTACAGGCCTCAGGTCCTAATGAAGGACAAGCCATAGGAAAGCAAGCTGCCAGAGCAATGGGAACAGGAGAAGCAAATTAATGACTGAGAGGTTCAAAATAGTTAGATTTAGAAACAAATTGCTAAAAGGCCTGCAGCTGGAGCTGAGACCAGGCAGCCAGTGTAATAGCCGAATGTATCAGAAGAGCAATGCAGCAGTTAGGCCAGCCTGAGCAAACACAGAATAAGTTGAGCAAAGCACACTGAACTCCAATACTGAACAAAGTGAGCTAGCACTGAGTAGAGTAAGAGCAGAACTGGGAGGACACAGAACAACAAGGAGGGGCAGGATGAAGCCTGGACCAGGTGCAAAGGATTAGGCTAAAAACACTGGAGATGGCAGGCAGGAAAACAGCAGTGGAGGTTGAAACACACAATAAAAATGCACGTGAATGAGGGCAGGGAAAATCTGGTGAGGAAATATAGCCTGAGAGCACAGGCACAGGGGAGGAAACAACCTAAAGCACAAATAAACAATGTAAACACAGGTGGTAGAAACTAGAAAGTCCAAAAGAAACAGAGGAAAACACAAGTAAAGGAGAAGGTAGGAAGCACACAGTAGCTGGAGGCAGGTAATATGAACCAAAAGCAGGAGAACACAAGTCCAGCACAAACCAGCAGAGCTCAAAGTACAGCAACGGGGGTTGGGGCAAAGCCCCAGTAGGCCCCAGGAGAGAAGCCAGACTGACAGAGCCTCCAGTTGCAAGGAAAAATGCTTGTATGTGGAGTGGGTAGAGCAGCCCTTAAACAGGCCAAAGGGGGGGGGTGGCCAGTTGCACCGTCCCCTTGAACTACAGGCTCTAGCCTTCCAAAAATATTCAGAAACACCTCTGAGCACAAGTGCTCTTTTACAAGGTTCCATGTCAAGTACAGAGTTACGGTGAAACAATAAGATATAAGTAAGCAGTTCCAAGGGAGTATTGTTAAGGAAGCACAGTTACATACAAGTTTGGATTCAAACACAGACCTACTTTTACGGATTAAGCATAATCTAGGAGGGGCACTGATGATCTGCTAATCTGGACTTTCACCCAGTTGTGCAAGAGAGGTGCTCCTGATTTGGGGTTTGTACCCTACTTGCTGTATATTGGACCCTGGGCCCACTTGGCTGCTGAGTGACTGCCTTGAATCCCTTAGGTCAGTTTAAACCAAGACTGTCAGATGTTCCTGATGGAAGGTATTTTTTCTGCAGCCTGAAATAGGCTGTCATTAAACCCCTCTTGAAGAAACCATCTCTAGACCCTGAATGTCTAGGGAATTACAGTTTCTGTCTTGAACCTTTCCTTTCTAGGGCAGATGATTGAGAAGGCAGTTGTAGCACAGCTCAAGGTTCACCTGGAACAATTTAGCATCTGCAAGACTCTCCACTCGGGATTTAGGCTGTGTCACAGCACTGAATCTAATCTCATCAGGAGGATGCAGCAGGTGGCTCTGTGACATTTTTATCTCTGAAGTGGTTGTGCTCTTATCTAGAGTTTGTCTCCCACTGGGTCGTAGCACCTTCGGCATAGTCCCATTAGTGTAAATAAGTGGTAGGGACTTCGTCCAAGAAGATCAAGAATTATGGTAGGTACGTAATTTTCATTTCTTACGTAACTGTACTATCTTCGAAAGGAGCTCTTGCAGCAGGTAGGGTTTTTCCCTTCCTCCTTCCCCCTGGCGTTTTTTCCTCTCCATCTCAGATACCTTCATTCCTCAGTTCTCCTTTTTTATCTCGCTTGCCGGTCTCTGGCGGTGGAACTGGGGATGGGCTGGGGGACTGCCCCTTTTACACCGATAAGTGCTTGTGATAAGCAGCGATAAGTGACGACTTCACTGATAAGAAGCAGGGAATTCCCAGCCTCCCCCCACAAAACAGGGTAGTTAGCCAGGTAACCACCAAGGTAGAGAGGTTAATAGGGAGCAGAACAGGGGTGAATGGAGAAAAAGGCAAAGGCAGTAAGTGCCGGGATGGGGCTAAAAGGGGTAAGGCCATCAAAAAATGGAGGGCGATGAGTACCAGTGCCTATAGTTTGGGTAACAAACTTCCTGAACTAGTAACCTTGATGGGAGTGGGATACCTGGATATCATGGCAGTCACAGAAACATGGTACATGGAGAATCATGACTGGGATGTCAACATACCAGGGTATACAAGCTACAGGAGGGACAGGGAGGGTAAAAGAGGAGGAGGAGTAGCTCTCTAGGTAAGGGAAGGAATCAAAGTAATGGAACTAAAGGGTAAACGGGGAGGAGAGGATGCACTGTGGGTCACCTTGGAGACAGGAAATAGCACCACAATCTGCATGGGGGTTGTACACAGACCCCTGCCTCAATGGAAGTAAGTGGACAAGGAAATGATAGAAGTCATCCTTAGAATGGCAGAAAAAGGGGAGATGTTGTTGATGGGGGATCTGAATATGCTAGATGTTAACTGGATCACATTTGCTGCAGCCACATCCAAGAGCGGGGTCTTTCTTGATGCCATGCAGGAGGCATGCCTCAGAGAGCTAGTGTTGGAACCCACTTGTGAGGGAGCAATCTTATACCTGGTACTCTCAAACGGGGACAGAGAGAGGATCACAGATTTAGAAGTGGGTAGCCATCTGGGAAAAAATGACCATCAAACAGTGTGGTTCACGATAAACACCGCCGTAGAGTCAAGCCATACAAAAGCAAAGGTATTGGACTTTAGGAGGGCTGACTTTGACAAATGGGCAAGTGCCTATGGAATGCACTAGCAAATGGCCAGCAAGGAGGGGGTGGAAGAAAAATGGGGAACAATCAAAACTGCCATCACAGAGGCAACAAGCCTTTGTGTGAAGCAAATAAACAAAACAAAGTAAAAAAAAAAAACACTATGTTTCTTAAAAGAGGTGGCAGGGAAGGTTAGGGAGAAAAATATAGCATTCAGGAAGTATAAGGAAACACAGAAGGAGCAGGACAGAGAACTGTACCAGTTAAAGCAGAAGGAAGCAGGAAAGGCAGTCAGAATAGCGAAGGCCCAAACCAAGGAAAAGATAACCAACTCAGTTAAGAAGGGAGATAAAACCTTTATAGGTACATCAAGGAGCAAAGGAAGACCAAGGGAGGGATAGTGAAGCTTAATAAAGAGGAGGGTGGGTGGGCAGAGGCTGACAGTGAAAAGGCAGAGATACTGAATAAATACTTTTGCTCAGTATTCACAAAAGAAAAAGAGGGGGAGGTACCTAAACCAAACAATAGAAGCACTCTGGACAGGGGGTTCGATACCAGCTCATTCACAGAAGAAAGGGTCCTGAAATAATTTCTAAAACTCAAGGTGAACAAAGCAATGGGGCTTGACGGGATTTACCCCAGAATTCTAAAAGAACTAAGGGGAGAACTAGTAACACCACTGACTACCCTTTTTAACAAATCATGGGAGGATGGTGTGGTACCTGAGGACTGGAGGAGAGTGGATGTTATTCCCCTTCACAAAAGTGGGAGCAAGGTAGAGGCAGGAAACTACAGACCTGTTAGTTTGACCTCAGTGGTAGGGAAAATGATGGAATCACTTCTGAAAGAAAGAATTGTTGAGTACCTAGAGGCCAGCGGGGCACAGAATGCAAAGCAACATAGATTCACAGTGGGAAAGTCATGTCAGATGAATCTAATAGATTTCTTTGACTAGGTGATCAAAGTAGTAGACCAGGGAGGGGCTGTGGAAATGGCCTACCTAGACTTTAGCAAGGCATTTGACACAGTCCCACACAAAAGATTAATAAACAAGTTAGCCAGCCTGGGAGTGGGTCCCAGGGTAGTTGCCTGGGTAACAAATTGGCTGGACAACAGGATGCAGAGGGTAACAGTAAATGGAGTACACTCTGAAGAAAGGGGGATTACTAGTGGGGTACCGCAGGGTTCAGTATTGGGACCGGTCCTCTTTAATGTCTTTATAGGTGACAGTGGGAAGGGGCTAGAAGGAAAAGTATGCCTCTTTGTAGACAACACAAAGATCTGCAACAGGGTTGATACACAAGGTGGGGGTGGAAAGGATGAGAAGGGGACTTGGCAAGGTTGAAGGAATGGTCAAAAGTATGGCAGCTTAGATTCAGTGCAAAGTAATACACCTGGGAAACAAAAACCCAGGGGAGGAGTACACAATGGGGGGTTACTAACAACAAAATAACTGGAAAGGGGCTTAGGGGTAGTCATATCAGATGACCTTAAGGTAGGCAAGCAATGTGAGACGGCAGTAAGGAGTGCTGGGGAGATACTGGGATGCATAGGGAGAGGCATCACCAGTAGAAAACAGGAAGTTGTTATCCCTCTGTAGAGGTAGGTAGTGAGACCCCATCTGGGGTACTGCATGCAGTTCTGGAGGCCCCATCTCCGCAAGGACATAGACAGAATGGAGGCAGTCCAGAGGAGGGCAACTAAAATGGTGCAGGGTCTGCACCAGAAGCCATATGAAGAGAGACTAAAAGAGCTTAATATGTATACCCTTGAGGAAAGAAGGGAGAGTGGGGACATGATAGTAACTTTCAAGTACCTTAAGGAAATCAACAAAGTCCAAGAGGGGAGCATCTTTCACAAAAAGAGATGTGCAAGAACAGGGGGACACAATTTGAAGATAGAGGGGGACGGCTCAGGGGCAACCTGAGGAAGTATTTTTTTCACGGAGAGGGTGGTGGATGCATGGAACTACCTTCCTGAGGAGGTCATGGAGTCAGAAACAGTGGGGGAATTCAAGAATATATGGGACAGACATAAGGCAATTCTGGTGGGGAGTAGGAAGAAGTAGCTGTTGGTTAACTAGAATCTGCAGCTTATCCAAAAGGTAGGGAAATGGGCAGACTAGGTGGGCCAAGCAGTCCTTATCTGCCATCAAAGTCTATGTTTCTATGTTTGATCCTGGTGCCTGTGTTTTCGCTGTCTACATGTTGCTGCTGGGTAAGATCATTAGATGACATGGGGTTGAGTTTCACTGTTAGCAGATGATACTTGGCTCTAGCTGTCTTGCCTCTTAATGGGAAGAAAGCAGCGTTGGTGCTAGGTCATGGTCTTCCAGTAATCAATGATTTGATGGTCTCCAACTAGTTTTGTTTCAATCTGGGTAAGATGGAAGTTTTGATTGTTGAGCCATGTTGGTATGGGTTGGCTATGAGGAGTGCTGATGCACTGTTACCATCGCTAAATGGCGTAACACTCAAAGCTGTGGATGTGGTAAAGAATCTGCAGGTCATTGTGGACTGCAGGTTGACACTAGAACATTTGTCGATGGGAGTGTCGAATGACTCTTGCCATCTTTGTAACATCACCCGGATCAAGGCATGTTTGGTGCCATCTAACCTGGCAATGATAGCTCACGCCTTTGTCACCTTCAGATTGGATTACTTTAATGTTCTATACTTAGGGTTATCTGGAGGCTTGATGCGCTGCCTGCAGCTGGTCCGGAAAGCTGCTGCTTGGCTGGTGGCGGGAACCTCTTAGGGTGACCACACCACGCTGGTCCTATGCACTCTGCACTGGCTGCCTATTTGGTGGCACACCACCTTCAAGATCTGAGTAACATTCACGGTCCAACATGGTTTGGTCCTGATTACCTTAAAGATCACCTGTTGTCCTATACCCCTATCTGCCCTCGCCTCACGGATGCTTGTTTGCTGTAAGGGGACCAGGCCTTTGGGATGGCTGCTCTCTTGCTTTGGAATAGTCTTTTTCCAGGCATCTGCTCCACCTGCACCATGGAGGCTGTCATGTCTTCCTTGAAAATGTACTTGTTTGCCCAGGCCTTTCCAGACTAGAAGGACATTTCATTATTTATTATATCATTTAGACTTGATAATTATTTAAAATGTTGCTTTTATGTGTTTTATTTCTGTAAGGAGTCCAAAGCCTTTGCAGTTAGGCAGCAAACAAATAAAATTGCCTTACCTTTCCTATATGGCGTCTTGAAACAAAATTTGTTAAATTAGCAGCCTTTGGTGTGTGCAACGTTCTTTTCCTTGACGGCTGTACTTTTAATGCTAATAGAATCTCTGTACAGTAGATGCTGACTTAGTAGCACTGGGCTCCAAGAATATATTTCAGTGGGTTATGAAAATGTTGACCCCTTAAAAATCTTTTTTTGCTGTGCAGATGACAGTATTTGGAGTTTTGTTCAAGCTGTGGCCTGCCTTTTGTGAGTTTCGAAGCAACTTAACAGAGGAGAAAATTTTGCCTTTACTGGAGAGACAGAAAGAAAAGAAATTAGAAAAGCTAAAAAGGAAAATGAAAGAAGAGGAGAGACGAACAAAAGTGAGATATTATCATACTTAATTCTGTTAAATTGCACGTTTCTAGTGGTGGCTTATATGAATAATTAACACTGCACCCTTACTTGTTTTGTTAGCATTCTGCTGTACTCACATACTGCTCATTTTGAACGTTATCCTTTATTTTTTATAGTGTATTGCACACTCACACTGCTGGATATGTGATAACACACAACGGGGCATGTGGTCTCACTGTGATAAATGTGCACCTCAGGTGCATTGTAAGGCACAAGTTAAAGCCAAGTGCCTTCAACCACCCAAGAAGTACAACAACCTCACACCCTGAAGTGTGTTATGACACATTGTTTTTTTGTTATTTTTCTTTTAATTTGATTTTTCATTAGAGTTTGCAGAAATCAACAAAAAGGGCCCCACTGCAAGAGTAGCTCAATACATCATACAATCCAAAATACACTGAAAGTTACATCAGTTCAGATCTTTGCACTCTATGCTATTCGATACACCCTTGGGGGGAATTCCACACATTACTAAGAATATTTGATTCAGGATTATGAAACATTACCCAGCCAAGAGGGACCCAATAACATAGTTGCGAAAAGGGAAAAGAATAAAATTAATTCTATTATATCCCTAAAGGGTCTCACTGGGTCTTATCTTCCAAATTGAACCATGACAGACCCCTATCAAACCCTGAGTAGCTATAGCCAAACAATAACACTGACGTACAGGTTCATTATTTCATATAAAAGTTCAATCCCAGTCCGTTGCTGTTTACTGGTGCACTATGCTCCCTGGCATAGTTACAGACACCTGCATCAGTAACATGAAAAAAACAGGAAAAAAGTTCTCAAAAGTAAAAGTACTGCATAAAATTCAGTCCTCATGCCAATCTTCTGTCATGGTCTCTCTTTCTCAGTCCACTTTCGGTTTGCTGATCTGTGTAGCTGCGAGCTGCCTCCCTGGTATCTGTGAACAAGTGGATTATTTTCTCCCACTGTGTAGCATAGTCTGGTGAGCAGCAGCAAGGCAAAGGTGATTCCCAGACTCCAGAGATGACTTTCTGAGCAATGGAAAGCTTTACTTTTTTGTCTCATTAAGAAGCTGAGGTCAGGAAATACATTGATTATTGCTTCCAATATAAGTAGCCCCCCTTTCTGTCTTGCTTTTTTGAGTACCAGATCTGCGAGTCTAAGAGAAGAAAATGTCACTAGCATTATTGTGTGATATAATCTGGTTTATCTGGTCTTTATGGTAATTTATTCAGTAGAATAATCCAACAAGAGGTACCCTTCCGTGGCTTCACCCCACTGAAACAAATCCAGTAAGCACTCCTTGAAAACGTGTAACATGTTTGGGCCCTCCAAACCCTCCAGAACACTGATGAATTTCAAATTTCTCTCCAAGGAAGCATTTTCAGCATCTCCAACCTATTCCACAAGAGTGTGTTCTCCTGAACCAAGGAGATCATAGCACTCAATGCAGGTTTAGCCTGTCTCATGGCGTTGTTGGCTAGAGCACCCAACTGTGTCTCGACTTTCACAATATGCTCCTTAAATGTATGCAAGAACTGTTGGCTCCACACTTTTGTGTTGTCGCAGTTATAAAAAGGGTGCAAATATAATAAATAGGGGATATACACATGAAAAAGGTATAGGTGTGTGAATGCGGGGGAATAATGCATGGACAAGTGATCTGTTTGCATCAGTGGTAGAGTAGGATTTTTCACTTATTTAATAAGCATTAATATACAATTGTTTTATTACCATTGCTAATATGGCCCTTTTGTTAATTTTTATATGACTAGCCTGTGTACTACCTCTGACTGCTGAGGCTGTTTGAACATTGTGGCGATGGCCATCCCAATAGTCCTTCCCTGCCTCCCTCCTCCCAAGACAGATTCCAAACCAATTATCCAGGATGGGGTAGAACATTCAGTGGCTATATAGTAACATAGTAACTTAAAGTCAGAAGGGACTTCAGGTCTGACAGGTCCCCTCCACCCACTTCATATGCATGGACTAAAAAGTATGTTGTGCAACCATGTACTAATTTATAGGGTTTCCCAACCTCCTTTTCTACCAAGGGTACCATATGATTCTTTTGTTAGGCAGAAATTTGTCCGGGCTTACAATACCTTAAAGACCTGTACAGTCTCCATGTCCATAGTCTCCACTGATAGACTCTGCCATAGGTTCACCACCCTCTGGAAGAAGCATAGCCTTCTAACATTACCCCAGTACCATGTTATATCAGTATTTCATGTAATATTGTATTTATACTTTTATTATTTTGATTTTATAAGTGTCTAATCTTACAGCTATTATGAACAACACTCCAAGCCTTTGGTATGGGGTGCTATATTAAATAAAACTGCCTTGCCCTCCTGCATGGTTTCATATGCAGAAAATAATAGTTATATTGTGTAAACACGTACCAATTTATAGGGATTCCCTCCCCACTCAACTGCCCAGTGTACCTAGTGATTCCCTTGGTAAGCAAAAATGGGTCCAGGCTTACCATAAAGCTACTGTACTGTCTTCTTGCCCACAGACCTGCTGGTAAGCTGCTCCATACTTTAGGTTCAACACCCCCGGGAGAAAATGGGTCTCCTAACATTACCCCTGCATTTACCTCCCCTGAACATCAAGGCATGTCCCCACATCCTGCTGTAGCACACCAGATCAGAGATCTCCAACTGTTTGATCTGGTTGATTCCCCTGCAGTATACAGAAGACTGAGATCGTGTGCCCTCTCAGACTCCTTTTCTCCAGGGTGAACATGATACAGGCCTCCAGCCTCTTCTCATAGCTTTTGTCCCACATACCACTAATAATTTTATTGGCTCTGTGTTGCACCCTCACAACTACTTCAAGGTCCTTTTTGCATTGAAGAGATCAAAATGGCACACTGTCCTCCAGTTGGGACCTAACCAGGGCCTTGTAAAGGGGCAGGCTTTCTTCCCCTGCTCTGCTGATCACAACTCTTTTGTTACACCCCAGCATTCTGCAGCCCTCTTGACAGCATCTGTGTATTGCTTGTTCTCCTTCAGCCCCTTCTCTTCTGTGATGTACTTTGCCCAGAAGCCTTTCATGTGCCACATTAGCAAAGGCCTTGCTGAAGTCCAGACAGACTATGTCCACAGCTCTTCCTCTGTCCACCTCCATAGTCACTCCCTCACAAATGGAGCTCAGGTTGGTTTGGCATGATGGGCCACTCATAAAGCCATTCTGTGAGGGTGTAACAACCTGGGTCTTAACCAACTGCTCCATTATTCTGTCCTTGATAATGGCTTCCGGGATATTCAACATCACTGATGTCAGGCTGATTGGCCTGTAGTTACCAGAGTCCAACCTTGCCCCTTCTTGAAGATAAGGATGACACTGGCCATTTTCCAGTCCTCTGGTACTACAACAGTCTAAACAGACTCCTGAAAGATTATAGAGCATGCCACTGCCAACTGTTTCTTTAGCTCCACTGTGATCCTGGGACATATCTCGTCTGCCCCTTGGGACTTACAAGGCCTGATCTTTGCCAGGCAGTTGGCTATCAAGGTAGGTGTGATATCCAGTGACTCCTCTATTGCTACCACTGATGTTATGAGCACTACCTTGAAGCCCAGACCCTCAACCAGGGGCACTGAAGCTCAAATCAGACTACTACACAGTCCATATTTATTTATCTAGTGTTTGTTGACCAGTAAAGGAGGGTAAGGCAGTAATGCTTATTTTTAGTCTTGTTCCATGGGGGGATACAAATGCAACCAACTGAAACTAAACCAGATTACGCTGTTGGTGATATTTTTGGTGAATGCTCAGAATCATGCTATCATGGTGGCTGCAAATGATGAAACCATTTCTCCTGAAGAAGTATCTGCACAACAACCCGTTTGTGAGTCATGTAATGTTAACACCATGGGTAAAAGAGTATTTTCTTCAGCATTTTGGGCCTTAGAGTTGTAAATCATCAATTCCACATGGCTAAGTATGACCACTTATTCTGGTCCAAACTGATCATTAGGGATTTTCAAGACATGGGAAGGTCCTAATCCTTATTATTAGGACCAGAATGAAGGTCAAAGTTCTGCTTGGTCCTGATTGGTTCTGATTTAAATGAGAACCTTTACAAAATCAATAATAATACCTGAAACCATCACAAATTGCACTAAACTAGCAGTGTCACTGGCTCAGCAGGTTGCACTCTTGCCTCTGAGTCCAGAAGATCAGAAGGCTGTGGGTTCCATCCCCACACCAGGCACTTGGATTAAATCCCAATATTGACACTGCAGTGCAGCATGAGGGGGGTGCTGCACTTCTGAGGTGCCGTCTTTCGGATGAGACGTCAAACCGAGGTCCCATCTGCCTGTTCTGGTGTGTTGTTGAGGTGGACATTAAAGATCCCATGGCACTTCTTGAAAAGAGTAGGGGAATTTTTATTAGAAAAATTGGGCTACATTACATTCAAATGCCAAAAACAACATGCAGAAAAAGAAATCAAATGTTACACATTCAAAGGGGAGAAAACAGAGTAGTCAAATATGTAAAACAATCCATATCTCACTTTGATAAATAATACAAATAAATCTAACCATCAAAACATTTTGTGCAAGTAAATAAGTTACTGTAACTTTGAAAGTTATAGGAAACCATAATTGTCCATCTATTCATCATTGCTTATATACAATAATGATTCAGGGGGGCTTGGCCCATGTCTCGCTGTTGATCCATTGTGATTTCATTTTCTCATCCTTAAACAGCTTGGCTTCAGAAGACCACATTTCCTGCAAAGCTATGCTAATATTCCTAAACATTTTTATATAATCTACCTGTCTCTGTTGTGTTACCCACACACAGCAAGCCTGCCAGATATAATACCTGAAGTTTGTTAACACAGCATATATAGTTTCAGAAAGGAGTAATTTTGGCATAAAGGTTGGGGGGGACATCACTCTCAGTCAGTCTTGGATTGCGAGTGCTATGTTACCCAGTAAAAAGTAAATCATCTATGGAAAAATACCATTATTTCTATCAACATACCTTTAAAAGTGAATACATAAATACATTATACAGGCAGGACAACACTAATGTAAAACCTTAAAGGGTACCTGTGCTTTCTCTCACGCTGCCTTGAAGCACTGGAACTCTCTTCCCTTTGCCATCCGTCACTCGCTGACTTGTGCTATATTTAAAAAGGAGCTGCAAAATTTCCTAACCAAATCTGTCCCTTGCTTGTGCTTTGATCCTACCTGGTCCTCCTCTGTCTAGTCCACTTACTACTGCCCTATCCTTACCCAGATTACCTAACCCGTTCTAATTTTGCTTATCTGACATGTCCTCCTACCTTAAACTTTCTCTTGATTTTGACTTTACCCAAATAGTTCCTCTCCCTTTTATCCTTCTGCTCATTTTCTTTGCTTGCACTTACCTGGTACTAAACCACTGTGTGTCTCTGCCATTGTTTGGTTCCCTTACTATTTGAAAATAGTACTCTGCCAGACCGCCACTCATTCCTTATTTTTCATTACTGTGTGCACTTATCATTGTATTTTTGCTTAGCTGGATATCTTCCCATTGTTCCCTCCCTCCTATTCATGCTGCAGTTCGTTTTTACCTTACATTATACCCTCAGTGCTACTCTCCAATGTTTTATGTGCCTGCATTTTCTAAGAATTACATTGTATAACTAGGTCAAGACTGTATTTCCAATTATATTATTTCACTCTGCCATCATGAGAAATTGTATTATGTGCCTCATTTTTGTACTCTCTCTGTATTATATATTCTCTACTTTGTAACCTCCTAGGTTGTGCCTGCAGATAGTTATCTATATTGCTAGTGTGCCTCACCCAGTCAACAAAAAAAAAATTAAAATAAATAAAAAAACAAAATATTGCATCTCTCATCTACTGTCCTGGGAAATGCAGCAGTCATCAGAACCTGATTGCAAATGATATATCACAGATTACATCTTATTTGGTCTATTTTGGGTAAATATATACTAAAAATGTGAACAAGCTAGCAGGACCCACCAGCACAACAGCAATGCAAGTGGCAGACATTTGGCAGTGACAAAGGCTTGTTATTTTTTTTATTTTGCACAGCTGTTAATTCATTTTAACACAGAAACATAAAATTTGATGGCAGATAAGGACTGCTTCATTTGACTTACCCAGTCTGCCCATTTTTCCCTACCTACATTATCACCATGGTCCGTAGACCCAGCTTGATCTACGGCTCTTTCTCCCTCCCCCCTTCCTTTCCATAATGACTCCTTTGAACTATCCACCCAGACCCACCTGCAGGGTAAAGGTTTGATTTTTTTTTTTTAGTGACAGCTGAGGGCTGGCTGGAGTTCAGTGGGCAAAGTAACAAACCACTCCTCCAACCAGGCCTTAAAAGGCCATCCCTCGTGCCAGTCCTCATTTATTTACTTTGTTGCAGCCGGAAGCGCTGCTTCTCATACCTCTTCTCCTGTTCTCTTGCCTGTTCTTTGTTTACTGCATTTTAGCAGCACCTCTGACCTCTGGCTCCATTCCATTTCCCTGCTGTTCATCCTACTGCTCGCTGCCCTCGACCTGCGTCTCTCTCTTCTCTCTCTTTCTCCCCCCACTCGAACCCGTTGCCCATGTCTCCTCGAGTCCGGTGTTCATTTTTTCTCATTTGCATACCTCCGTCCTATTGCCATTCGGGTCTGATATGCAGAGTAGTCCCTTTTGCCAGTTCTTCCTCCCTGCAGCGGCTCTATGCGGCCCCTCCTTCTGTTGCCTGTGCTCCTTCTCCTGTCTCGCTGCTCAGTGGCTGTCTGTGGCTCCTTGGTTCTCCCATCCCTCCTACTTGCTCCATTTCCCCTGTACCTTTTTCGTAGTTTCATTTCCCCTTTTCTCTCTCTCTCTCTCTCTCTCTCTCTCTCTCTCTCTCCAGTTGCTGCTCCTGTCTCTGTCACCTTCCCTCTTCCAGGTTTGTGTTAGTGTTGCCACTGCCCAGCTTTCCCTCATGTATTCCCCACTTCTCCTTCTCCCTCGATCCATCTTCCTTTGCTCTCTTTGTCCCTTTTGCCCACTGTGCTCATCCCCACTGCTACGGAGGATGCCTCGCTCCTCTGCTTTAGTTCTTTCCACAGCGACTTCCTGTGCCCTGTGCTATTGAGCTCCTCAGCAGTTCCTGTGAGCTGGGGGACAGCGTTTACTTTGCTCCTCTCAACTTCTGTTCTCCCCCGGTCAATGCTCACCTCCTGACCTCTCGTACCTGTTCCAGGATTTCATTTTCGATGGCCTGTTTTATGTTTGAACCACATCTATTGTTATTGCCCTGTGGTTTGGATCCCAATCTACCTTATTGGCTCCCAGCTCCCTTTTAAAGGGGCAGTTGCTCTCTATGGGGACTGCGACTCCTACTGTTGGTTCTCATCTGGTCTCCTCTTACCTCCCCTTATACCTTGTTTTCTTCCTGGTACTCCTACCCTTCCTTTTCTCAACCTCAACCCAACCTGTTTGCCACCCATCCTGTTTCACATCATAGGACTACCAATCTGACTGGACTGTACACCTGGCTGGCATGCTCTGCAGCCTTCCTCTGGGATTTGCCATTTGTCCCTGCCCCTGCTCTCCCTGGTCTTTGCCACTCATTGCTCTTGGTTACACCATGATGCGCTTTCTTAATTTCATCCCTGACTCTGCTCCCCCATGGTGGGTGCTCACCCTCCTCCTCCTCCTCCTCCCATTCCCTTCATCCTCCATTCCTCTCTTTCTCTGACCTCTGACCTCTGCTTTCTTTTGGGGGCTTCCCTATCCTGCCATCTCACTATACACCATACCCTACTCATTCACATCGTCTAATATTCCCTCCAGCATATCGCCCTGCCTACTCATCTCCTCCTCCTCTGACCCTATTCCCTTGTTCTGATCAAACCTATTCAGATGTCCTCTTGGTACTACCTACCTCACCATCGGCTGCTGGCTTCACTTGGCCACTCTTGCTCCTACCTTCATGCAATTCTATCCATTCCTAATTTAGCTCTCAATAGAACCGGTTGGCATGCACTCCCATAGTTACCAATCACGGGTAGCTTCCTCATGATATGAGTCTGGTTCTCCTTCACTTAGTCCGATCTCAGGGTCTACTCATCATATTGATTAATTGAGCATACTTCTCATTGGGTCTTATGCTACCTCATCAAACTGCTCTCCATTCAGAGACATCCCTTCCGTGTCCATTGCTCCTTGGCTCGGGGCTAAACTGTAGCTGACAGTCTCACTCTGCACCCACATAATCTGCATCTAGAGCATGCAAAGCTCAGAGCAGAGTTCTTCTCCCTGGCCCATAGTGAGAATGTCTACACCTCTGGATGTAGAATTTCTGCCATCCAGCTGTGAGGGGTGGGACTCTCATCATCAGAGCCCCTTTGGCTGCCTGAGTGGGTTTGGAGGCACCATCTATGCTATTCTCCTTCAGGATCACCTCTGGTTCACCTAGTCTGTTTCGTAGGCTCACATTGGCCAGCTGAGTGCCTTAGCAGTCATCTCTCTCTCCTTTCTTGCTTTTGATTGTCTAGTTGCAGAGACATCACTCGTAACCCTCAACAGTTGTCCTTTTAGAAGGACAGAGCGAGAGCTTTCTCTAAACTGGAATGTTTTCCTTCTCACTCAGTCTTGACTCTAAATTACAGTAGCTGAGCTATCACTAATCAAAACATCCTTCAGCCTGGAGGGAAGGTGACCTAGGCCTTGGATCTCCAGAGGTTTCCTCCTCAAAGGGGTTTTTTCCTCTCCTGCTTGCCAATGGTCATAATATTAGATAGGGTTGGAGTTTCTTTAGGTTCCGTATTTTAGTTCCGCTGTTGGATGGAGTCGGATGGTGGCCCCGGCTGTTCCCTCTCTCTTTAGGAAGTCTGCCCTTCTGCATTTTGTCTGCTTTCATTTAATTCATTGTCCTCTTCATATCTCATTCTTCTTCTGTCCTTCCCATCTACGTCTATCATCTTAATTTCTGGTCTCGATATATTCTGATTTCTCACCTCTTCGATGCTCGACACCCTTTTGGGCATTCTTTTTGGGCTTCTTCCTAAGTTACCTTTAGCCAAAGGAATTATTCCTGCAGCACCTACAGGGGGAATCCTCCTCTAGGGTTCCTTGCGTTGTGCCCCTACAGGGTGGTATATCCCTTGGATAGCAAGGCAAACAGCCACAATGTACCAAAGTCACACAAGCATACATCTCATCCAGTTGTGCAAGCCCATTGAAACTGATGGCTGAGGGCTGGCCAGGGTTCAGTGGGCAGAGCAACAAACCACTCCCTCAACCAGGCCGTAAAAGGCCCTCCTCCGGGCTAGTCCTCATTTGTTTTCTTTGTTGCCCCACCATCCACTCCTCCTCCAGCAACTCATCTCTCTTTCCCGAGGGCTTTTTCCTAAGCTACCTTTAGCCAAGGAAATTATTCCCATGGCATCTATAGGGGGAACCCTCCTCTAGGGTTCCTTGCGTCATACCCCTACAGGATGGTATATCCCATGGATAGAGAGGTGAACAGACACAATGCATTGAAGTCACACAAGCATACATCTCATCCAGTTGAGCAAGCCCATTGAAATTACTTTAACTTTGGTAATACAGATGAAAACACTGGAGTTGCATGCTAGGCTAACCATATAACCTCCCTCAGCCAGCAGATCCCTGCCCCTACCAAAGCAGGCAACAGTCAGGCTCAGGTGGCACACAGGAGAGACACTAGCCAACACAGCATTTTACATCAGACACTGACTGTAGACAGTACAGACACACCCAACACAGCAAAGCAGAACAGACCACCAAATTAAACAGAAACATTACCTACCCTTGCCTTTAGTGAACTATTAGAGATATGTTAGCTCAAGTTGAACAGTTTTGTGCTGATTGCTGATTGTGTTGGTCATAGTCTACCGGTGGAGCAACTGGCCCACTCCAGACACAACAGTAAAAAGAATGCCTCACAGATTGTTGGAGGCTTCTTTTCCCAGGCAGTCCCTGACTCTGACTGGTGCCAAATCAAATGACCAATAGTGTGTGGTCCCTGACAGTTTAGAACTGCCCTGTGCAAACTGAAATTCCCTTTCACCACCTCCTCTGCTTGTTTGCCAGTGTCTTGTTTTTCAAATTTGCGCGTACAGCATTGTGAGTAAATGCCCCTGTGGCATGATGATGTTGCTGGCTCACTGCCCTCCCCAATCACTACTCACCCCCACCCACTGCACTGCAGCACCACCAGTCAGTCCTACCTCCCAGTTAGTTGTTGCTTCATCATTGCTTGCAGCAGCCTCCAGCAGTCCATATTGCTCTGTCCTCTGCTCTGCCTTCCAAACTTCCACTGTAGGCTCAGACCGACTGACGCCCCAACTGATCCAACCATCTGACCCCCACAGTCACTCACTGGTGCCTACAGCTCTGAACCACTTGATCCCAGGCTATAAAACCCCAGCCCCACCAACTCCCAGGCTGAAAATCAAAGCAGCAGCTCCTCCACAGGCATCATTGGAGGGCAGATGCGGCAGCAGGAGTCGCAGGACATGACAGTCACAGTCAGGAGGAGAGGGGAAGTGAAGCAGCACCAAGCAGGCAAACACATCAGTGGTAGCACCGCAGTTTTTTTCCCTCGATGCGAGCAGTCAGTCTCCCACCCGCTCCTCCCGACTCCTCGCTATTGACAGTGGCGCAATCTTATGCTACTTCCGGGTGCGATGTGGTCCATCACTTTCTATCTCCCTGCTACAACTCACTCTTCTCCTCCTGGTTCCAGCCAGGCCACTTGCGTAGTGCTGGTCCCCCCTCTGCCATCTAACTGTCTGGCTGCCGTACATCACTGCACTCTCTTGGAGCTCTCGCTCCCAGGACCTGACCCAACCCACCAGTAAAATCCAACCCCCACCCCCACCCACAGAACAGCAGGCTGCTGTGTCCCTCCCAGCTCACCAGCAGGCAGTAACAGCATACGGCCTGAATGTTGGGGGTGACAAATGTGCTCACCTGAAATGTTGGGGGGACTTGTGCCCCCATCCCCCCTATAATTACTCCCCTCAGGGTGATACTGTCTCCATGTACCCTCAAAGTCACCATATACTAGTGTAAGATAAGTTAAATTGCAGAAAAGGGGTTCTCCCCATTCTTTTGCTAGTAGTCTCTAGAGTGGTTTAATGAAATCACATTCCAAAGAAAGGTGCTCTTGTGTTTCCAGAACCTGTATGCAGGTCTGTCTTAAACAATATCT
Organism: Neoceratodus forsteri; assembly: GCA_016271365.2. Taxonomy (NCBI): domain Eukaryota; kingdom Metazoa; phylum Chordata; order Ceratodontiformes; family Ceratodontidae; genus Neoceratodus; species Neoceratodus forsteri. The sequence continues at coordinate 1,685,556,449 of CM057455.1, read as the reverse complement.
ATCCTGTACCTGCTTATGTTTATTGTTATTCCGTACACTAAGCCTGCCATGCAAGGTGAGCCAAACAGAGTCCCAAACAAATTCAGGCCAATCTTTTTGATTTTAGCAAATTTAAATTAAACTGTATCTTATCTTGAGGACATACCCCAAGGGAAATATCTTCTTTCTTTTCTTTCTGAATTATAAACTTATATATTTCTTTCCTACTTTTGATTTGCAGGTCAGTGCTGGAGATGTTCAATTTTATAAGGGTCTTTAGTTGTTCCAGTGCATATATTGGAAGCACCAGAATATTATGTAATGCTCATAGTTTTTTCTGTTCCCATGCAACTAAACTAGGGGTAAGCCAAAGTCCTACTAGATCCTTCCAAATCCTATATCCTGGTTTTAGTACATGACTGAAGTTGAAAAACAAAAAAATGCTGCTGAGAAAGGCTCTGAATTTATCATATCCAGTCCACCTTCCTCTATACTCCTATAGGTTACTTTTCTTTTAACTGGGTTTAAATGGCTTCCCCATAGTGCTTGGAAAATGATAGAAAACAATGGAACAAGTAGTGATTGTGGGGGAGTAAAAATGTGGTTTATATATAGAAAAACTGGGATTAAACAAGTCTTTATTAACAAGACTCTTCTTTTTAGCTATCTGCTGCCCTCTCCATGAGTTAACTAATTTATTGGCCTTATAAAGACCTGCATCCCAGTTGTGCTGTGCCATCCCCCACCAAACGAGATACCTAAAATAGTGATTTCCCCTTTAGATACTTTTATACCTGCAAATTTGTCCATGTCTGAGCAAGGGGTGTCACCTAGAATTACACATTTACTTTTGTTATAATTAATGTTAGAACCAGACAAAGTAGCGCAATCCTGAAAGATTTCTATCACTTTATGTTCCCTCACACTGGGGTCTAGACAAAGGACCAAGTCATCAGCATATGCTAACATTTTGATGGAGGGGATGCTGGGATTGGTCTTAGTCCTATAACCTGTTGACAAGCTTCTAATCTTCTTAAAAGGACATCTATGCAGAAAATATAAAGCAGCGGGCTAAGTGGGCACCCCTGGCAAACTCCTCTTCTGACACTTATTTTCTTCCCTATCAATCCATTGATATTAGGGACAAGAGAAGCATTATTATACATTAACTTAATCCAATTTATAAATTTATTTGGCACCCTGTAAGCCCTCAGAACTTGGTACAGGAACTGGTGTGAAATCCTGACAAAAGCTTTCTCTTGATCTATACCCAGTATGAAGCCCTGTAAGTTCTTCTTCTCTGCTTTAACAAAAATTTCCCTAAGTATTATTAAGTTATCATACTGGCTTCTGCCAGGTATGGCACAAGATTGGTAAGGGCTAATTACTGTGCTTGCTGTAGAAACCAATCTATTTAACAGAATCTTACTCAAGATTTTTAAATTGGTGTTTAACAAGCTTAAGGGCCTCCAGTTATGTAAGACGACTTTCTCCCCCTATTTGTACAGTAATATCAAAGTGGCTATGTTCATTGATTTTGCTAGATTACTTTCTTGTAGCATACAATTTAGGACAATTTCTAAAGCTGGAGCCAATTCTTCGCTAAAGGATTTATAAAACTCTGCACCAAGTCTATCAGTCCCTGGTGTGGAGTTGTTCTTAAGTCCATTTATAGCCATCTTAACAACTTCTACTGATATTGGAGCTTCTAGGAATGTTCAATCATCTCCTGAAATTTGTGGTAGTCCTATAAGTATCTCACTGTCTTCTGGGGTATTGGGGGGGGGCATACTCAAATAAATCTTTTAAGTGTGTACTCACATGCTCAAGTATCTCATTTGGAGTTTAAACTATTTGTCCGGAATGAGTTTTAAGACCAGTAATTATTCTATGATCAAGTCTATCACTGCACCCTTTAAAAGGATCCATGGAGCCCTTCCTCATGTTAGTTCCAAATCTGAGCTCTTGCTCAAGTGATTTTGCCCTATCATATTGCAATTTAAACATTTCTTTTTTTTATTTCCACTATTCGAGGTCCGTATTCTCGCCTTGTAGTTTCAGTTAGTGAAATAAATTTTTGCAACTCTGCCCTAAGCTTTAGGTTAGAGAGACAATTCCCTGTTCCTGCCTCCTAGATTGTTTCTGAAAAAAATCTCTTTAGCTAGCCATTCCCTCTTCCAGGCGGATCTTATTTTCTCATCACTTAATATTGAGCTATTGAATCTCCAAGTGTTTTTCCTACACCTAGAAGAATCCTTCCAGGAAAGAGTCAAGGTAATTGACCTATGATCAGAGAATTCCCCTTGCTAAGACTTTTATATTAACTACAGTTAAGGTGACAGGGTTAAAAATGAAATCTATCCTTGTAGAAAGTTGACCCCTAAAATAGGTATTATCTCCTTTGGAGAAAATTTGCCTATAGGAATCTATTAATTTAGCATTCTTAAAAATACTATTTAAAATGACAGTATTGCAAAACAATTTATCTGTTTTTAAACCCCTGCTGGATTTATCTACCCAACAGTTAAAATCCCCAGCCCAAATCAATAACCTAGATGTAAATAGAAAAGGTTGTATCTGGCTAAACAATAAGTCTCTAAGGGCTTTAGTCTGGGGGGGGGGGGGGGCATAAATAGAAATAATTCTAAACCTATCTGAGTAAAGAGTAAAGCTTAGCAATAAAGCTCTTCCAGGATCAATATCAACTAACCTGGAAACGTGACTATTTGGGTTATTCAATAATATCCCCACACCATCACAAGGTTCCTGTCCTACTGACCAAAAGCTCGGACCACAAGACCAAAACTGTGATGCTTGATGGAGTTCTAAGTTAGTCTTAATCCTTGTGTCTTGTAGACAAAATATATCACAATTTTCCTGTGCCAGGGAGCTCAGTAGAGTAACCATCCTCGCATGACTATTTATACTGTTGACATTAATAGTCAGTGCTGTAAGTGAGCTCATTAAAAGAACACATAAGAGGGAGGTAGTCTATGGTGTTTCATAGGGTTTTACCCATCTTCTCCGCCTAGTTCGCTGAGAGTTGTGGATGCTACCCCCCCTTCAGTGTCAAATGTAACCTCCGTGGTGGCTGATGTTACTGAGGAAGAATCTGATATATTGCCCCTAGAATCTTCATCTGACTTGTCTGTAGCCAAAGCTAAGAATTTGTTCCCATTCCTCCAGGAGTTTGTAGAGCTCCCTGCATCTTCAGGTTCGCTAGATTTTACCACTGTTTTCCCAGCCCTGTTTATTTTCTTGGACATAACTTTTTGAAATTTGGGTTCCTGATTAGAGGGGGGGAGGCATGTTATTCTCATTTACATCTCCTGGGGGCAACTTGTCAGAGTTCAGTAAAAAAGGATCCTCTGTCATCTGTTTTGGAGGGTCTACCTGTTCTTCCTCCAACTGGGTTTGTGTACTCTCCTTCATTTGAGGTCCTGCCTGAGCAGCAGGAGGAGCCTACATGGAGACATTGGGCTTATTTGCCATCTTTTATGTTTGCTGCTGCTGTGCAATATTAATTAACCCTTCCTGCGAGAGGCTATCTGCCCTGTTATGGGAGGCCCTGGGGCATTTGCCATAAAAATGCCCTGTATTCTCACAAAGATTGCATTTAAACAGACTAACGTAACCCACAGACTGATGACCATGTTCTAAACAGTGGCTACACCTGGGTGTGTCACCTACAGAACTCAGATGCAGGTGAGATCCTCATTTAAAACAGGACTTAGGCTGACCCATATAAAATAATACTCCCCTATCTCTCCCCAAAAAGAAGGTACTAGGTAAATGCATAGGACCATTGTTTGTGGAGTATAACTTTACCTTGATCTTCCATCCCCCATTCCAAATTTGTTAGCTGTCTAGTATGGGGGCAAGTTTGTCCAATGCCTCACAATGTTGTTAGAGCCAAAAAAGGATATCTTCTACATGGACACCCTAGTTCTGAAACATTACTGTGACAAGCTTCACTGCTGGTTTTGTCAGAGGGATGGTCATGTAGGGAATCCACAAAGAATGACTCTTAACTCTTTGATATTGTGACCAAAACCTGTCCAGACTAGATATGGTCTTGAAACTAACATCATAATTCCCATTCCCTAAGTGAATAAGAGCAAAAATCTCAGATGAGAAAAAATGCATGGAACCTTTTAGAGCTGTCTAGATACATATAACCTATCAGGGGGTGTTTCCAGGCCTCCCTTAAATATTAACCTGTCCACATTTTTCCTCGGAGCAGGTTCCCCCTTATTCTGGAATAGGTCAGAGAGTTTAAACATTGAATTTAAAAAGTTTTGTTTGGATGGGTCCTGCAATAGTTCCTCTGATGGACCCATCCTATTCAAAGTTTCATCTTGCACATTAACAAAGTTAGCACTCGTCAGTACTGGAGGCAGTTCTGGTGCACTAGGGCCCTTAATTTGCAAGTTATTACCTTTGTTGCAGAGCTCTGGTGGTTGATTTTCATTGGTAGAAAAAGAAATAGTTTGTGGACCTTGAAGCTGTTTTTTAAATCTCTCAACCTCCCCGTCTCCAGGATGAGGTATCCATTCACCATTCCCAGATTGCAACCAGACCGCCTTTTGTAGTGCTTTAGCAGGTGACCAGTTCGTTTCTAAGTCAGATTGATCAAGCAGATCTTTCTCCAAGCTATCTAGCAGGGCGTTATGGTACGAGTGGTGGGAGTCAGAAATGTCAGGCTTGGCATTATCAGAGATCACGCTCTGAGACTTCGGGATAGTGACTGCACTGGATTCCCCAACTTTTTAAAACTTTGGCTGCATTCCATACTGTGAGTCAGGGGTGCGCTACACCTCAGTGCTGGCTTTTAGATGCGTTTGTCCTGTTGGTTTCCTTCTCTCACTTAACCGACTCTCGGCACACAGCAGGCTGCTGTTTAAAGCTGCCGGCTAGTAGCGAGACATTTTCTCCAGCTGTCAGGCTGTTTTGTTCAGAGTCTTTCCCTTTCAGTCATGTCACCACTCAGCTGTTTTTCCTTGAATGAGTCAGAGGGGAAAACAACAACTTTCACAGAATGGAGAGCTGTAAATTCAGCCTGCAGTTGCTCTCTTTGTATCTTGCATTCCCCTTCTGTCTGCATGATGTCTGCCAAAAACTTTTCCTTTTCTTTAATTTCAGCATCCTCATATAATTCATTTAAAGGTACCTGTTCAGGCTTTTGTGATTTTCCTTGTTGGGACCATTCCATGTCCGAGTTGAAATAGCATACTGGAGCTTCATCAGCATCTAGGTCAAATTGCAGTTTATCTTCAGCTTCTAGCGATACAGGGGCAGAGGAGGAGGCCATCTCCCCTGCCACATCAGCACTTCCTCCTCCTCCTGCGTCTGGCTCCAAAATGGGTCCTTCCATTCTGTCCACAGGAAATGACAGCACTCCTGCAGACAGAGTAGGGGAATTTCCCCAGTGTCCTGGCCAAATTTCCCCCATTCACTAAAAATAAAACCAACAGCTTAATTTGGCTGAACTTCAGTTGTATACCATCTGTATCCCCTTCCCCAGGTCGCCCCTGAAAAAGGGACTTCTAGTCTCAGTTGGCCTACCCGGTTAAAAAAATGCAATGAATAAATAAACAATAACCCATAAACTGTTGTTCTAACCTAAGTGTGTCAGCCTGTTTTTCTGACTCCAGTCTGTTCATACTTCTGCTCTGTCTCCCATTTATTTGATCAGAGGACCCTCCTTTCTGGTTTCTGGTACAGGAATGGTGTCATGGATTATAGCTGTCTCCAGCCCCTTACCTATGCCAGTGTGCATAACTCCACCCCCTCTCATCTGCTAAAAATCTCCCTACCCAATTATGCTCATACTTTATTCTATCTGCTGACCCTCAACCTGCCCAAGTATGCACAGTGCTGTCCCTTCTATCTGCTGATGCCCTCCAACCTCAGTATTCATACCCCCACCTTTCCAATCTGCTGACCCCCCTGGCCAAATGTGGACAACCTTGCCTCTTTGGTCTGCCAACCCATCCCTGTGCCAGAATGCTCAGCCCTGCCCCTTCCAACTGCTGTCCCCATATCATGCCCCAGTATGCATAGCTCTTCACCTTCGTATCTGCTGACAGTTATTCTGCTGCAGAATGCACACTCCTGTCACTTCAATCTGCTACCCCTCATCCCACTATGCACACCCCTTCCACTCCAATATTCACCAGATTGAACATATCAGCCTGCACACCTTTTCATTTGCTGGCAACCATCCTGCCGTATATGCCCACCTCTTCCCATGCAGTCTGCTGAGCCCTTCCTGTTGCAGTATGCTGGACACTCTGTTCCCTCCCATCTGTTGGCCCCCACTTTGCCCAAGTCTGCACAAACAGTGCATTCCCATCCCCTCTAATCTGCTGCCTCCAAAAGGCCCACATTTGCAAAACACATACTGCAAAGCACACCCCTAGTTATTCTGCTGCCGCTACACATCACCGGTCTGCTCACTCTACCCCCTCCCATCTGCAGGCCCCCACCCAGTAGCAGTACACATGGCACATGATCCTCCCTATCTATACCCAACCAGTCCTTCCAAAAACATACCCAATGCATCCTACCACTGTGATGTCACTATGATTTATAAAGCTGCAGCCATGCTGCCACAACCTGTTGTGGCCCACTCCAGCACACTCACAGTAAGCACACACGCTTGTATTACACTTGTATTTTAGAGAGCGGCAGAAGTGGCAGGAGGAGTGGCCCCAAAATATATATATATATATATATATATATATATATTTTTTTTTTTTCGTTTGGAGATTTGGCAGGGAAGATGAGGGCATAATAAAAAACAGCAGGGTGGACCTGGAACTCCCATCAGCAATGTCCTGATGTACCCGGGTCCACTGAATGATGTGAGAACCGGGGGGGGGATTAGTTTGCCCATCCCTACTGACTATGGAATAGTCACCAGAGTCAACTTCAGAGCAGTTGTTGTTGGTTAATATTACCCAGGGCTTGAGTTCAAATAACCCCCAAATTAGAGCTGCCCTAAGTGTTTCCAGTGCTGCAGCCCATGTGACAGTAGCATAGATCTCTATCAGAAGACATTCTCGGGTCAGGATCACTAGTTTTGCGAATGATGTTCAGCAAAATGTCATGAATGTGACTTTCCATAGGATATACCTCTTTGGCCAGAATTTAGAATGTAGTTTGGCAGTGACAGTGGCTCAGTAGGTAGCACATTCACTTCTGGGGCTGGAAGATCACAAGGCTGTGGATTCTAGCCCCACACTAGGTACTTGGGGTACTACTCATAACTGACACTGCAGTGCAGTACAAGGAGGACGTCCTTCTGATGATAAGTTAAACTGTGGTCCCTTCTGCCCATCTCCGGTCACTGTCGAGATGGAAGTTTAAGATCCCATGGCACTGATCAAAGAAGAGAAGGGGAATTCTTTATTAAATATATCAAAAGGAAAATAAAAACAATATATTTAGTTCATACAAAATAACACAATCATTGACCTAAATAAAAATCCTTATGCATATAAATTAAAAAATATCTGAAACAAAAAGGTTACTAAGATGATATCAGAAACAAAAGCAAAGAGGAAAAGCAGAAAACAACCAACATGAGAAATGAAACAAAAAGACCCACTATGGAAATCCAGTCGTCTTCACAGACTTGCTCTCCCTACTCACGAAAGCCATGTATACCTCTCCATAGATCATTAAAAAAGGTTTTTAGACCAAGTTTTATATTCAGTGTCGCGCTTAATCTCACCAAGAACTTTTTCACACAATCCTAATAAAGCTATTTCTTTTTCTTGCAGGACATATTGGCATCGTACCTGTCATATCGCCCATTTAAGGCAGGCCAACATAATGTATCATGTGCTTTTCTGGTACCATAAATTAATACAGGAGAGTTTTCCATACACTAAAATTTCACAAGACATGTATTTTATCATGCCCCCCCCCCATCTATTTCTCAACAGTTTCCAAAAATGTAAAATGTGCTTGCAATCGAAAATAAATGAGACACAGTCTCCTCAAGTCCATTACATCTGGAGTGTGGACATAATCTCTCTGCATTGCTTCTATGGTTCATGTTACCTTTTAATTGCAGTTTATCATGAATATACAGTAAGACAATATCCTGCATTTTGTGAGGAATCCTTTTGTCCATCAGTTGTGAGATGATGTATACACTGGATCTAAAATCTCTGTCTCTTGCTCCCTCTCTCTCCCCATCGCTCCCTCTCTCTCTCTCTCTATATATATATATATATAATTTTTTTTGAATAGTTGAGTATAGTAATGTTCTGGTTCCAGTGAAAAGAAGTTTTGGCGAAATCTTCCATTTTACTATCTTCCGGAAGATACCAGATACGTATCCAGGAACTGGATATTGACCTTTTCTGACCATGTTTCAGGATCCTTCTCTCCTCAAGAACAGAAGACGTCCATGGGAGGGAATAAAGAGGGAGTTCCACAACATTTGGGTTTGTGTAATTCCAGAAGTACAGAATACAAATGTGCTAAAATAGAAAGCAATAAGATACAAGATCCGCAACCCACCATCTTCAACATCCTGATATGTGTGAGTCCTTTTTATTGGGTTCAGGCAGTCTCCCCACAAAAGCCAAAAGAAAACAGCATACACTCTAGCTTCCAAATGGGCTTGGGGAGGAAAAATGTAACTAACATACAAAAAATTGGGGCCAGAAAAGTTATAACCATGTAAATTATTTTTCCTCTTGAACATGGGCCATTTATTCCAACCAGTAACCAAGCTTTCTGCAACATCCAGTTTCTCTGTCCAATTTTTAGTCGCCATGGCCCTCTTTTCCAAATGTCACATCTGAAATTTTCAGTGGTTGAGTAGAGGTAGAGGATGTCTAGGATATTTTTCAGGGGTTACTTCCCCAGAATTCCTAATAATTAGGCCCCAACTCTCCTGTACATTCAAGCTGGACCCTGAAGCAGCAGAGAAGTCCTGAAATACTGTGGCTGCAGCTTTCCCAGATTCTGCATCCTGAACTAAAATACATGCATCATCTGCGTATGCCAGAACTGTAGTTAGGGCAGGACCGTCCTTCATCAAGCTTGGGAAAACCCTGGAGTCCGAGTTGAATTTCCTTAGTATCCAGTTTTATCCATTTAACAAAAGAGGCCGGGAATTCATATCTGCCAGTACTGCAAACAAAAATGTTTGAGACACTGAGTGAAGGGCCCCTGAGGAGGCTTATTTGACCCTTTCTATTATTTCCCTCAACAATATGGGATTATCTTGTATCTGTCTTCCTTTCATGGAGCAAGCCTGAGAAGATGATATTACAATAGACAATGCTTTTGCTAACTCGGTTACCAGGATTTTGGATAACATTTTCAAATCTCTATTAAGGAGGCTGATTGGTCTCCAGTTACTTATATCTTTTTTTTTCTCCCTTTTTATACAAATAGATCATAATTCCTGTACTTATACCCCCTCCAACCTCTCCCCTAGACAACATATAATATATTTCAGATAAAATGTCTGCTGTTTCTTCCCGTAGATATTTATATAATTTAAACAGGAACCCATCTTCTCCCAGAGCAGTGCCAAAGGACAAGGAGGCAGTGGCAGCCGGCACCTCATCCTTCAGGACAGGTCCCTGCAGTTGCTCCACTTCCTCTCTCAGTAGTTCCAGGATGTTAAAATCTTTTAAAAATGTGCCATTTCTCTTCCTGCGATGCTGTCTCTTCAGAAATGGTTTTAACGTGACTGGAAACTAATGAGAGGATTTCCTCCTGGTTTTCCATCATGATGTACCAATTCTGATATAGTCCTTTTGTAAAGAAACAGACTTTGCTGGCAGATAAGGACCTCTTGGCCCACCCAGTCTGACCATTTTTTTCCTGCCTAAAGTATCACCGTAGACCCTACCTGCTCTCTTGTTCTTTCTCCCTTCGTTTCCACTAAGATACCCTTATGCCTATCCCATGCATCCTTGAACCCAACCACTGTTTTTGCCCCCACCACATCCACTGGCAGGCTGTTTCAGGAGTCCACCACTCTTTCTGTGAAGAAATACCTCCCCCACATTTCTTCTGGATCTTCCCCTCCAACTTCATAGCATGACCCCTTCTTGTTGTGCACCTTTTTACTTTTTTTATTGTATTTTTTTCCCCCTTCCTCAGATTGCTTACCATCAGTCCGACCCTCGCACCCATCCCTCTCACCCACCTTTCCTGGGACTTACTTCCATCTCCTTGTGAACACTCTGGCTTACCCCAGGGTGGGCCATCAGGAGGGGAGGGCAAGACCACTGATGGAGACTGGGTATTGCTCCTTGCGGAGAGAAGTGCTGTGGTCGGTGGTGGAGAGCCTGCTGTGTGGGGCTGATGTCCTCCTGCACCCTCTGTGGATGTTTTTTCCAACCCCTGCCCTATGGGATGCTAAGAGCCCTGTGATGTGAGAGCATGCTCCTGCATGCATCTCACATCATTGGCAACCTCCTTACATTCCACGGCTCCGCTTTCACTTCCACTTGTGGTCACCCAGGTATCAGTAGCAGAGTAGAGGTCGGCAACCCTCCCTCCCTGAGGCGGAGATCATCTTCTGGGATAATCATCACACCTCCCCTGGCCAGCCCGCTGATGACTCAGGCTCGTTCCTGAACCCGGGTCATCAGCATCACGATCAGTAACTATACTGCTGCATGGGTGGGCCAGCATGTGCACGTTTTTTTCTGAAAAATGCTTTCCTCCTATACCTTATTTACTCTCTTGAGGTATTTAAAGGTCTCCATCATATTCCTTCTCCCTCCTCTTCTCTTCCAGGGTGTACATATTGAGGTCCTTCAGTCTCTCCTCATAGGGCTTTGATGCAAACCATTTTAGTTGCCCTCCTCTGGACCACCTCCACTCTGTCTATGTCCTTCCGGAGATGTGGCCTCCCGAACTGTACTCAGTATTCTAAATGAGGTCTTACCGGCCATCTATATGGAGGCAACACCACTTCCCACCTTCTGCTAGTGTTACCTTTCCCTATGCACCCCATCATCCCACTAGCCCCCCCAAATGCCTTGTCGCATTGCCTGGCCACCTTTAGGTCTTTGAAGATTATTAAAGTCTCACTCCTGCTTGTTGGTCATCAGTAACAACCCCCACCATTGTGTACTCTGCCCCAGGTTTCTGTACCCCAAGTGCATTCATTGTTTCTCTTTTGCATTGAAATCCTGCTGCCATAACCTTGACCACTCCTTGAGTTTCCTCATGTCTTTTCTCATTCTTTCCACCCCCTGGAATGTCCACCCTATTGCAGATTTTGGTATCATCAACAAAGAGGCAGACCTTGTCCTACAGTTCCCTAGCAATATCACCTATAAAGATATTGAAGAGGACCGGTCCTAGCACTGGTCCCTGAGGCACCCCACTGGTCACTCTTACTTCCTTGGAGTGAACTCTGTTTACCACCACCCTGTCACCTATCCCTTAACAAGATTTTTGCCCAGTTTACAACCTTTGGACCCACTCCTAAGCTACCCAGCTTGCTTACTAGTGTCCTATGCACTACAGTGTTGAAAGCCTTACTGAAATCCTGGTAGGCTGCGTCCACTGCGCCACCCTGATCTAATTCCTTGGTCACCCAATCAAAGAAATCTATCAAATTCATTTGACATGACCTCCGACCCATGAATCCATGCTGTCTTGGATCTTGTAACCTATTCGATTCAAGACATTCCTCTATCCTCTCCTTAAGCAGTGATTCCATTACCTTTCCTTCAACTGATGTCAGGCTGATTGGTCTATAATTGTCAGCCTCCTCCCTGCTAACCCTTGTGTGAAGTGGGACTACATATGGCCTCCTCCGGTCCCCTAGAACCACTCCTGTTTCCAGTGATTTGTTAAATAGGACTATCAGAGGTGCAGCCGGTGCCTCCCTTAGTTCCCTTAGTATCCTAGGATAAACCCTGTCTTGTCCCACTGCTTTGTCTACTTTCGGATTAGCAAGTCCGTTTAGGGCTCTCTCTTCCGAAAAAGGACTAGTGTTCACCTCCCTTCCTTCAGACCTCCTGTTACTTTTTTGTGGCCCCCTCCCCTTCTTCTTCCACTGTGAACACTGAACAAAAGTATTTGGTCAGGATGTCTGCCTTTTCCTGGTCCCCCCTCTACACTGTCCCCCCATCCCTTTTTAACCTTACAAACCCTCCCCTGATCTTCCTCTTTTCACTTACATACCTAAAAAATGACTTGTCCCCTTTTGTTTCCACTTGGATTATTCTCTATTCAGTTTGTGCCTTTGCGCTCCTTACTGCTTTCCCTGCGTCTCTCCCCTGAGGCATTCACACATCATTATAAAATCTGCCCTCCTGAAGTCCAGGACCCTTGCCCTTGTGTTGTTGATTCCACAGCCATCCTTATACTAAACCACACTATATGATGATCACTGGTCCACAGGTGGCCTCCCACCTCGATGTCTGCAACACTGTCCCCATTAGGGAGTACCACATCCAGTATTGCCCCATCATGAGTGGGTTCGCTGACGTGTTGCTTGAGGAACACCCCCTGCAGAGAGTCCAGTATGTCCCTGCTTCTAGTTGAAGCTGCAGCTGGAAGGCTCCAATCTACATCCAGCAGATTGAAGTACCCCATTTAGACCACCTCCCCCTTTCTGCCATCTTGCCAATGGCTTCCACCAGTACCTTATCTTCCCCCTTTACTGAAACATGGAAACAGAAACTGATGGCAGATATGGGTCGCTAAGCATCCAGTCTGCCCATTTTTATTGTAATCATTTATGCTGCAGACCCTGCTTGGTCTACGGCACTGTCTCTTCCACCTCCTTCCTTTCCTCTATGATTCCTTTGTGCCTATCCCAGACTGCCATTTCCATTCCCCTTCATTTCTACCATCCTGCTTCCTTTATTAATCTGCACCCTGTGGTATTTGTCTCTACTTCCTCATTTAGCCTGTGTGTGAGTGGGGGAGAGCAGTTACTGCCTCTCTGATTTCCACCGAGTCTCTTCTGGGCTAGTTTAAATGTTCAGCAAAGTAACATTTAAACCATCCACTGAGGACTGCAGTTCCCCTCCTGGATGGATGCAGACCATCACCCCTGTAAAAGCCCTTATCCCTCCAGATTGAACCCAAGTCCCCAGTGTAGCCAAACATCTCCTGTTTAAGGGAACCATCTAACTGCCTGAGAGTGCGGTCCCTGTCCCTTCTGAGCTTGGAAGTATGTGCTATAAGCTTGCCTCTTTTAGTGGCTGTCATGGCTTCCTACTGCATTATTATCCCAGCGTCTGGAGTCTCATTATGTATAAAGTATTCCAGTACTTCCTGACAAAGCCAGGCAATAAAGGTTTCCTGCTGAAGGAGGGCAGTGTTCATTCTCCATTTATTCCTGTTAGCATTTAGGTGACCTCACGCTAGGGATAAAATGACCGGGGCATGATCAGAGACCAAAATGTTGCCCAGGGACACATTCCAGGTACGTGAAATCAAGTCTTGGAAGACAAAAATAATGTTGATATGACTGTACTGTATGTCTCATGAACTGGGGAGTTAGAGGAAAAGTCCATCTCTGAGGCATGGATAGTGTAGCAAACATCTTGTAATGCCACGGCTCAGTAAGTAGATGAGACATGCACTGCTACCGAGGCTTCCACTGCCCCCGGACCTGTCCTATCCAGTGCAGGGTTAAGGGCTAGATTAAGGTCCCCCCCCCCCCCCAAAATATATTACCAGGACCACTTGGGAGGAACTGCAGTACTGAGTCAAAGAAGGAGGGTTCAGGGGAAGTGGGTGCGTTTATGCTCCCCAGTATAATCGGCTCCCCCTGGAATGTGAACCTCGCAATGACTAACGCCTCTCTGCATCAGTAGTGGAATCATGAATACTCAATTGAAGGCATTTCTTACACAATATGGCCACACCCCTTTACTTAGAGGTGTACGAACTAGCATATACTTCCCTCACCCAAGAACAATGCAGACACTGTACCACATCCGCAGTAAGGTGGATTTCTTGTAGAAGGGCGACATCACATTGCATGTCTTTGACTATACAGTAACCCCTCATCTTGGGAGCCATGTCCACTGTTCATTATAGCTCATGGTTCATTGCAGCGAGGGACGCTAACCAGCTGAGAGCCACCATCCCACCACCAGAGAAGCGGCAGAGTCGCGAGCAAACATAACAACCTGCCATGCCACGCCTCCTCTCTTCCTCACAAAATACAGCACTTCTGGATCGTGATTGCTGCTCTGTCCCAACTGGTGGCTCTTAGCTGATCAATCCCACCCCCAACTTCTGGCTCTGCATTTGCCTCGCCACTCTGCTTTTTCGTTGGCAGTGACTCTCACCTGGTTAGCCCCCACATCCTTCTGCCTTTCTTCCTCTGAGCACAGTACTGTACAGTATTAAAAAAAAACTAATGCAGGCAAATGCAGCTTGAAACACCGGGAGCCACGGGAGGCATTTGTTATACCCGGGATTTCACTATAGCAAGGGGTTACTGTAAGTAGTATTTTCTTATGTTTAGTAGGATTGTTAAGGCCCTTTACATTCCATGAGATGATCCTCAAGGAATCGTATGAAGCCATGTGGTAACTAAGTCAGAGACTGAAAACGTACTGCTGTTGGACACAATTTCCCACCCTTCTTCACCCCCCCAGCCCCCACACCCCAGTACCCACCAAATATACCAACAGGAAATTAATACAAACATAAAGAGACTCCCTAGGGTAATAGAACAATACTAGATTAAATCTCCACCCAGTTGAAACTGAGTAGCGGAGAAATAAAATATTAAATGAAACAGGAATTGAAACACAAAATACTCTCTAGGATAGTGAATCTGTCAAATTGAGGCAAACCGGTTGACGTCACTATGTGGCTACATGGTGGCTATAAAGCCGTTGCTGACACAGAACCTGGGAAATAGCGCTATTTCCCAGGTTCTGTGTCATGACGGTTTTATAGCCACCATGTAGCCACATAGTGACGTCAACCGGTGATAGCTACCCAGAGACCCTGCCCATAATGAAAGGGTTGGCCAGAGAACACAGGCTGCTTAAGTACATGGAAAGGACAAGTAGGAAGCAGGGAGGAGTGAGACAAGATGGGAATTGTCCCCAGTGTACCAATGCCCCGTGCTGGCCTATGTTGGGAAAGGGCTACACCTACAGCGAACTGTCCAACTTGTGGGACTACACAGGGCTAGCACCAGCAGCCAGGTAGAAAGGAAAAAGAATGAGTAGAGCAGAGAACCAAGTACTGGTATTGTTCACCAGGACCCATAAGAACAGAAAACTTTTGTTATAGCAGTTAATATGGAAAATATTGCAACAAACAACATAGAAAGATCACACTAACTAGAGGGGATAGGAGGATAGGGAGGGGGGGGTGGAGTAAGGCAGAGGAACAAGGGGAACGGGGGGGGGAGAAGGGAGGAAAGACAGGACTCCCTAGTAACAGAAGGTGCACAGCAACTAAGCATTAAAGTTCACAGCACTGTAAACAATAAAAGCAAACTGCACAACAGGTGCAACAGGTTATACAGGCTGGTCTTGTGAATCAGAAGGCTGTAGGCTGCGTAAGTCCCAGGGATAAGATCCACTGTAGCCAGAAGGGAGGAAGCAGTGCCTGCCAAGAGGTAAAGAAAGCAACCCCAGTGCGTCCATCAGTGACATGTTGGGGGAAGGGGGATGCTAGACATCAGCTGCGAACGTTTAGTCACCAATATGGCTCCATAACAGAGGCAGCAGATTTAAAGTTGAAGCCAAAGGGTGCAGCAGACAATACCTTGCATGTGGAGGGCAGAGTAACACAGGCAGAGCACCCAAATAATATTTCTTGTGCAGAAAAATAACCAACAATCACCACAGGCCCCCCTCCCCACAGAAAGTACTCACAGTTGCTGACATGAGTCTAGAGCCCAATTAAGTGGAGTGTTCAGTAGAGGAGGTAGTAAGATCTTGGTCTATGGCATCCGCTGGAAGCTCAGAGGTGCGCATGCGTGCGATGAACCAAGCTGGGCCTGAAAAAAAATGTGGGCTTCCTCTGGTGTCTGGAAGATAAGCTGCTTACCCTGGAAATGGATAGACAAGGTGGCTGGGTACAACAAGGAGTACTTAATACCCCGGTTCCTCAGGCCTTGTATGATTCTATCTAAGGCCTGTTGCCTCTGAAGAATGCTAACTGGGTAGTCCAGGTAAAAGGAAATCCGCTGGTCAGTGACCATAATGTTCTGGAGCTGCTGAGCTGTTCGCAGAAAGAGTTCCTTGTCCTGGAAATTAAGCCGACGGAAAATCAGGGGTCTTGATTTGGACGTCTTCTGTGTATTTCTGTCTCTTCAAATTCGGTGGGCCCTATCTATTATAAAGTCACAGATGTTGGTATCCAAGTAGAACCATATGAGAAGGTTAGTGCGTAAGTACTTTACTGGTTCCTTCCCTCCAGCCCTTCGCTCAATCCTAGAATACGGAGGTTGTTCCTCCGCCCTCATCCTTCTGAAAATCTTCAAAATTTAAATGAGAGCAAAGCAATCTGC
Source organism: Neoceratodus forsteri (assembly GCA_016271365.2). Classification (NCBI taxonomy): domain Eukaryota; kingdom Metazoa; phylum Chordata; order Ceratodontiformes; family Ceratodontidae; genus Neoceratodus; species Neoceratodus forsteri. Next base: position 1,685,539,975 of record CM057455.1, on the reverse strand, counting down.
TCTTCTGCTGCTTGTAAGTGGGCAGAGTGGTCACTTTGTGCAATGGTGAGCTTATTGAGGTGATTCTCAGTGACTGTAATTCAGCCACCTAAGATGTTCAGAGTAGATTGAGTGTCTGTCACCATAGTCTTGATGTGTGCAATGCTCTGTGACATTCTTTTAAGGAGTGGTGTAGGGAAGAGCGCCGAGGCATTTGTAGCAGTTGGGAGTGGAAGCTAGAGGTAGATGTCATCTTGACTGCAGGTAGTGAGGACACCAAAGGGGAGTTTTTGATCGATTTACCCCTATTTGCTGTCAGTGTAAAAGTCCCAGAGTTAGAGCGTTCAGTAGCCATAGGTACATCCTACAAGCAGTTGCAGCCAAAGTAAGATGGATGCTGAAAGAAGTGATGGATGGCCGGGGATTCTCCTGGGCAGCCGAGAGCTGCAGGTTTAAGTGGCCATTTTGTGCAGGCGCACATGTGACCTCTCCAGTCACTACTTCTCTGAGTTCCCTCAATACCCTAGGATTTACCCCATCTGGTCCCAATTGCTTTGTCATTTTCAGATTAGTGAGTCCCTTTAGGACTCTCTCCTTTGAAAAGGACTAGTGTCCACCTCCATCACTTCAGAGCTTCTCTTTACTTTTTTGTGGCCCCTCCTTCTCTTTCTACTGTGAACACAGAACAAAGGTATTTGTTCAGGATGTCTGCCTTTTTCTGATCCCTCTCTTCACTGTACCCCCCCCCCGTCCCTTTTCAACCTTACAATCCCTCCCCTGGTCTTCCTCTTTTCATTTACATACCTAAAAAATGTCTTGTCCCTTTTTTGTTAGCACTTCGGCTGTTCTCTCTTCAGTTTGTACCTTTGTGCTCCTTACTGCTTTTCTGCTTCTCTTCGTTTCTCCCGATACACCTCCCTATCTTCCTGCTTGCATCTCCTTACATCTTCTGAATGCCATCCTTTTAGCCTTTTACCTTTTCAGCTGCTTCTTTCAAGAACCATAGCGTTCTCTTTTTTCCTCTTATTTTTACTCACTTGTTTGGCAGAGGGTTGTTGCCTTCACTATGCCCCTTTTTAGCTTCACTATCTGTTCCTCCACCCCACCCAGGTCATCTCCCCCACAAGGTCATCCATGAGGCATTCACTCATCTTTATAAAATTTGTCTCCTGGTTGATTAAAAAAAAAATTGTCTCCTGAAGTCCTGGACCCTTGCCCTTGTGTGGTTCGAATCCTCAGCATCCTGATATTGAACCACACTGTATGGTGATCACTGGTCCCTGGGTGACCTCCCACTTGACATCTTCAACACCCAGTTACATAGGTCCCAAGCTTTGCCATCTGGAATGCTGGTCACTGCAGCCAAGCGGGCGAGGGGGAGTGGCAGCCAAGCTGGGGAGGAGGGACTGGTTGAGGAGCAGCATTAAACCCTGGAAAATTTTCCTAAACAAAACCTAAAAAATAAACACTACAAGATATCATCGTGATGGGTGCACTGACTTGAGATGGGTGCACTTCAGACTAGGTGGTGCCACACTAATTGTGTTAGTTTTCTCACAGATTTACCCCAGTCTGGTGGTCTGCCTTGTCTGCATGCAGCAATTAGTTGTTTATTGTAGCCACCGACCTGTCACCACTCACATATTATAAATTCTGCTTTCACAGTGCTACTAAATTAAATTATTTTTTTCCATTTTTCATTAAAACTTGAGGCAGTTCTCACCATCTCAGTCAAGTGCAGCACACTGTTCTGATCCATGGTCTAGCTCCTCTGCTCATTACCTGACAAATTTATCACTGGAGGCAGCAAGGAATTCAAATAAAAATTGCAGGCTTACCAAACACCAGGCTTTGCTGCATTGCTTTTCATAGGCTGCACACAGGGCCATACCCTGGACCATGCTCTGAAGACTTGTTGTACTATGGTGCTTCCTTGACTTCTTGAGACGAGCCAACACCTCCTCCTCCTCGTCACGGTCCTCCACCTGATTTGGGGAAGTGGACTCTAGATCATATATCGCCGCTTGATTAATTTTAAATAAAATACCCTGCAAAACTTTTCTTTAAAAATTCCAGCTGTGAGCTACTTCTAAGCCTCCCGGTCCTCGAATATGCTGCCAAGCCCGTTCCAGTACATCTGCATGCAGTGGCGTAACCATACATACTTATTGTATGCACGGGGCCTACAGTTTTTTCAGCCTGACACAAAAAAAAAATTCGAACTGGCCCTTTAAAAATCCTGAGTTTTTGGAGGCCGGCTGGACCTTAGCCTCGGTCGGGTCAGGGGTTAGTGTATGGAGGTTGGTTGCAGGGGCATAGGCGGGCCAGCGGGGGGGAAGGGTGTTCGCACCGGGGGGGTGGGGGAACAACCATCGCTGCAGCTTGCACAACAAGCTGGCCTTGCTTAGTGGATTGGGGCCTTGGGGGGAACCAGGAGAAGCGGAGTGAATTGCATCAGGGAGGGAGAGAGTAATGGACTGTACTGTTGGCCCAGGCCGGAAGTAGCGTAAGCAGCACACTGTCACCAACAGCAAGGAGGAATCAGGAGGAGCGGGCGGGAGACTGACTGCTTGTGATGAGTCGGGCCCAGCTTCGAAGGAACATGCTGGTAGCTGCGGACTGTTTGGACCGGTGCTGCTGTTCAGTCCTTGTTTTGGTGGGTAAGGGTTTGCCCTTTGCTGGCTGTTTTGGTGCTGCTTACTTTGTGCCTCGGCCTTCTTGTTTGTTGCCGCGTCTCAAAATTACTGGCAGTACACCACCATTAGTGTTGTTGGCCAGGAGTTGTGGAGTGTAAGCCAAGGGTTCATGCCTTATGGCTTGAGTAGGATCGGATCATGAGCATTGTGGTCTTGTGGGGTTGTTCATTGGACTGTCAGGCAGGCCAGGGGCATTGGTCAAACTTAGCCTAGGGTATAGGTTGGCGAGTGATGGCACTTTTGGCACACATGATCATGAAGAAGGTTCAGTCAGAGCAGAGGAGAAGAATACAGACTTCTGGTGGAGGCTGCGTGCCCACTGCTGGCTCGGCTGCTGCAAGTTAAGCAAAAGCATTCAATTTCAAGTAAGTCACACAAGTGTTTAAGACAGTGTACTGTCTGTCTGGCATCTGCAACCTAGTCCTGCAAGTAGCCAAGTACTTATTTAACTGGGGAGTTAGAAAAAACGAGTAAGGACTAACTCCCTGTGACTGGTGGTGTGGTAGGTGGGGGTGAGTTATGATGTTGTGGGGGGGCACAGCACAGTGCCAACTGCCAAACAAGCAGAGAAGGTGGTGGGAGGGAATTTCAGTTTGCACAAGACAAAGGGTGGTGCTAAGTTGGCAGGGGCCAGATATTATTGTAATACAGACTGCTGGAGGAGGTTGCGTGCTTACTGCTGGCTGCTGCTGCTGCAAGTGAAGCAAAATTATTCAAATTCAAGTAAGTCACTGTCACACAAGTGTACTGTCTGGCATCTGCAACCTGGTCCTGTAAGTAGCCAAGTACTTATTTAACTGGGGGCGGTAGATAGAAGGTGTACGTACTGACTCACTGTGACTGGTGGTGCTGCAGTGGTGTGGTGGGGGGGCACAGCACCGCACCAACTGAACTGCCAAACAAGCAGAGGGCGGTGCTAAGCTGGCAGGGGCCACATACTATTGGCCATTTGATTTGGCACCAGTCAGGGAAGGAGTGCCAGTGAAAAGAAGCCTGCTGCAGACAGTTTGCAAGAAGACATAATATTACTGTTGTGTCTAGTGTCTGAAGTGGGTGGGCCAGTGGTTCTACCAGTCCAATTTGTGACCAGCAGTGTCAGCAAATAGAACAAAACTGCTCAACTGTACATGTATACAATACTGAAAGACCGCAAAGTCATGAAGATATAGAGAATACTAGATGGGCAACTATGCAGAACCAGTGTGTTCTGCCACAGAGGGATTCTACTCGAGAGGTCCATGCGAATCAGAACCCCGAGGTGGCAAAACACACTGGTTATGCATAGAGTTACTCATCCTGTATTTTTTAGTGTATAGTACTATGTGAAAAATTTGTTTTGTGAGTTGTTTTGCTTTCAAAATGAAACTGACTCATGCAGTCTCTAGAGGTTCTAGAATGCTGTTCTACCACAGTAGGGTAGAACAGCATTCCATGACCTTGGAACTGTGGTAGAACTGCATTTTGAAAGGGATGGAATTCTATACAGAACAACATTCCACTATACACTATGCTAGCAATAATACCCGACAGGGTGGGCGGTATTGGGCAGTACCGGACCGCCAGGGGCGTAATGAGGCCCGATGTCGCAGGCAGAGGGCCTTATAGCCCCTGGAAGGTCCGGTATTGCCCATACCGCCCACCCTGGAGGGTATTATTGCACTTAGAAAATTAGCTACATGTGTCATTTTTTTAAAGGATTACAAAAAATTAAAGTAATGCTATAAAAAATTATTTTAAATGCATTTGTAGTCCTTTTTAAGATAAAGTAGTTCCTATACTATTGTGTAGCCTGAAGAGGGCACTGTAGCCTTTGAAGGCTGTTTCATCAGATGTAGAAGTGAGTGGCATCTCCTCTCCATCCCCTGATCAGTTTAGTGGGGGAAGGCTGAGTTGCAACGTCCCCACTTCAGTGTTTGTAGGATGAAATGGGAAGTGACTGCAATCTTCCGTTAACAGAGTGGAACTAGTCAAGATAATTGAACTAACTGTAATGGTTTTGCGAATCAGTTGAGGACAGTGATTTGATTTTAAAAAGAAAAATCTTTATAGATTTATTTTATTTGTCCTCTAGTTGAGGGGGAGCGCAGTAGATAGATGCTAGCTGGGCTGTTTCCAAGTAGCGCTGAACGCATGTCGTGCTAGTGCTAGCAGCTTCAGTTATGTTGGAAGCAACGAATTAGTATCAGGGGGGCGGCACTGAGTGACCAGTTACTGCTGCTTAAATTGGGACAAACATGAAGAGATGGATTGCTCTGGTCCAAACAGAGCAAAGAGATGCTGCTTTAGCTTGATTGCTGTAAGGTAGTGAAATAGAAGTATGAAGTATAAGGAATAAGTATAAAGAATCACAGAAGGAGCATGACAGGGAACTGTATCAATTAAAGCAGAAAGAAGTGGGGAAGGCAGTCAGACTAGCAAAGGCCCAAACCGAGGAAAAAATAGCCAACTCAGTTAAGAAGGGGGATAAAACCTTTTATAGGTACATTAGGGAACATAGAAAGGTTAAGGGAGGGATAGTGAAGATTAATAAAGGAGAGGGGAGGTGGGCAGAGGGAGACGGTGAAAAGGCAGAGATACTGAATGAATACTTTTGCTCAGTATTCACAAAAGAAGATGAGGAGGAGTTACCTAAACCAGACAATAGAAACACTCTGGGTAGGGGGGTTGACACCAGTCCATTCACAGAAGAAAGAGTCCTGAAAGAACTCCTAAAACTCAAGGTGGACAAAGCAATGGGGCCTGACGGGATTCACCCAAGAATCCTAAAAGAGCTAAGGGAGGACCTAGTGATACCACTGACCATGCTTTTTGACAAATCATGGCAGGATGGGGCGGTACCTGAGGACTGGAGGAGGGCAGATGCGATTCCCCTTCACAAAAGTGGGAGCAAGGCAGAAGCAGAAAACTACAGACCTGTAAGTTTGACCTCAGTGGTAGGGAAAATGATGGAATCACTTCTGAAAGAAAGAATTGTTGAGTACCTAAGGGCCAGCGAGGCACAGGACCCAAAGCAGCATGGATTTACAGCAGGAAGGTCATGTCAGACGAATCTAATCGATTTCTTTGACTGGGTGACCAAAGCAATAGACCGGGGGGGGGGGGCTGTGGATATGGCTTACCTAGACTTTAGCCATGCATTTGACACAGTCCCGCACAAAAGATTACTAATCAAGTTAGCCAGCCTGGGAGTGGGTCCCAGGGTGGTAGCCTGGGTAGCGAACTGGCTGCACAACAGGACACAGAAGGTAATAGTAAATGGAACACATTCTGAAGAAAGGGGGTTACTAGTGGAGTACCTCAGGGCTCAGTACTGGGTCCAGTCCTCTTTAACATCTTTATAGGTGACATTGCAGAGGGTCTGGAGGGAAAGGTATTACTCTTCGCAGATGACACAAAGATCTGTAACAGAGTTGATACACAAGAGGGGGTAGAAAAGATGAGAAGGGACTTGGCAAGGTTGGAGGAATGGTCAGACATATGGCAACTTAGATTCAATGCAAAGAAGTGCAAAGTAATGCACCTGGGAAACAAAAACCCAGGAGAAGAGTACACAATAGTAGGGGAGGTACTAACAACAACAAAAATGGAAAGGGACCTGGAGTAGTCATATCAGATGACCTAAAGGTGGGTAAGCAATGTGAAAAGTCGGTAAGGAGAGCCAGGGGGATACTGGGATACATAGGAAGGGGCATCACAAGTAGAAAAAGGGAAGTGGTTATCCCTCTATACAGACAGTTGGTGAGACCCCATCTGGAGTACTGTGCAGTTTTGGAGAGCTCATCACGCAAGGACATAGACAGGATGGAAGCAGTCCAGAGGAGGGCAACTAAAATGGTGCAGGGTCTACAGCAGAAACCATATGAAGAGAGACTGAGAGAGCTTAATTGTGTACTCTTGATGAAAGGAGGGACGGGGACATGATAGAAATGTTCAAGTACCTCAAGGAATCAACAAAGTCCAGGAGGGTAGCATCTTTCAGAAAAAGAGATGTGTAAGAACAAGGGGGCACAATTTAAAGATAGAGGGGGACGGCTCAGGGGTAATGTGAGGAAATTTTTTTTCATGGAGAGAGTGGTGGATAGATGGAACAGCCTTCCTGAGGAGGTTGTTGGGTCTAAAACAGTGGGGGAATTCAAACATGCATGGGACAGACACAAGGCAATTATAGTGGGGGGTTGCAGGAAGTAGGCTGTTGGTTAACTAGAATCTGCAGCTTATCCAATAGGTAGGAAAATGGGCAGACTGGGTGGGCCAAGTGGTCCTTATCTGCTGTCAGAGTCTATGTCTATGTTTCTATGTTTCTAAGTTACAAATGACGGGCAGGGGGTGGCAGAGCGGAGTGGCTCCAAGGATGTAGAGTGTGATCGCCAGTGAGATCTGTGAAAACAGAGTGGAATGGTAATCACATACGGTGATTTGTGTTTCTTTTAACAAAAACTTTCGACGTTTCTTATGTTTAGCTTCAGCATGCAGGCGACTGCGGGGGCGGGAGTGTTGTTCAGTCAGTGCAAACAAATACGGAGCAGGAGACCACTTGTGATCTTCACTTTTTTTTAAATTAACTTTTAGTGTTCCCGTTTGTTTGGTCGCTCACTGTAGGAGAATCATGAGGCAGGATGTGCAAACTGAAGCAGGCAGGTGACATGAGAGGGTTCAGTCTTTAGCAGAACAGAAAGATGTTAGAAAACTGCCATGGCCAGTACTGGGGAGCCAGTAACACTCGCTAAACAAGGGAAAACTGGTGGCAATTTCAAATTGTGCGAGAATGTTTTGGCCAATGAACAAATAGAGTGAGCAAAGGTATACCTTAGCTGGTGATGGGGTCAGGAGATTGGGACTTTTTATTTGCTGGGCGTCTATTGAAAGTTAATGTATCCCCTTAGCAGGGGTACTAGCCAGTAAGAATCCAGCAAATAAAAAGCCCATTTTCTAAAAAAAATACTGAGTTGGTCACCCCGGAAGGAGCTTGGCAAATATGTGGCCTGGTGGCTGATGCGGTTTTCATATTTCATAGTTGACCGCTTCGGAACCAGTTGTTCAACCCAAAGATCTATGTTTGTCCTGGTCCTTCTTGGTTGAACCCCAGAGTGGCTGATCACAGATGAGTGGGACCACCCTCTCTCTCCATGGGGCATCAGCTCCCTCTCACTGATCTCTCTTTCCCACTTTCTGTTGGGGCAGCAATTAAGTGGACTCACAGGAGACCCCAGGCCCTCTCATTACTTTGCCATTTACTTTTTGTTCTTCTTTTAATTTGCTAGTGAGGAGGATTCACAGAAAGGAAGCCCTAAGACCTGGAACGCTGGACTTTTATGGCTCACTGGGTCCTAGCAGTAGTTTGTGTCTCATCAAACTGGTCTCTGTCTTTGATTTGTTTTCCCCTCACCATCTTGTTGGAATGATTGACCTCCTCCAGGGGTAGCTGTGGCTTTTTATTTTCTTGTACCAGTGGCAGTAGCTTTACTGAAATAATTGTTTTGCAGTGCACCCTATGTCAAACAGGTCTGCTATCAACTCTTTAATAGCCGCAAACAGTTTCATAATTGGCATTTAAAAATAAAAATATTTTTTTAGTCTCTTGGTGAGTGCTCTTTTATGTTGGTGTCTAACTCTGGGTCAGATGCAGTTGGGGAGAGATCACGACAGTTTTATGGGTACCACACTGGAAGGTTGGTAACTCTCATTGTCACAGATCCTAGCCAGTGAGATTGCCTGGACATGGCCTCTCAGTTTCTGGGTGTACCCTCTGTGACCAGAGCCTTTATATTCTTTACCCCTCCAAGATATTTGTTCTGTGCAGTTCTGCATTATTTTTAATGTGTGGGGTAGGTGGTTGATGGCACTGTTTGACAGCCAGTTGTCCACAACCATTTAAACTGCAGACTTCAACACCCCTGATTCCATGGGGGGGAAACATTTCTCTTGAAATTAGGAGTAGGCAAGATGTAACAAAACTGTTTTTTTTCTTCAAGAAAAACCCTAAAACTCACCACAAAGCATGTAAGACCCCCAGAGCTTTATTATTCATAAATATCATATCCAAGCACCCTCCAAAAATCCTGCCTATGCCCCTACCTGTTATAGTAGGGATGGGAGGGACTCAGGAGGAAAGGAGTTGACAGGCAGGTGGTTAAGGAAACTCACTGAACTGTGGGGACTGTAGAAAGGACTATAGTGCAACTTACTAGGCATGGGGAAGGGGGAACAGGGTAGCTAATTCTGTTTCAGATTACCCCCAAAATGCACCAGAATACACACAAAAACTACACATTTTCTGACCCCCCCCCGGCCTATAGTTTAGATTATTGGCGCGAACACTTTTTTTAAGGCTGGTTACTCCACTGTCCGCATGCACAGGAGGACATCCTCAGCTGCGCACTTTGACAATGTGGGTCGGCAGCTAGGAACAAGCACGCTTACCCAAGTGGGTGCTCACTGAAGACTTTTTTAGTGCACAGACGCGGAGAGCAAGAGAGCAATTTAGCGGGTCAGCCTCAGAGTGTGTGGGTCAGTGTGTTCATGCCTTTTCGTGTCTGACTCGCAAAATGCTGGTAACTTGGGGGATATAAGCTAGTTAGTACCAGGTCAAGTATTGCTCCATCACACACGGGTTCACTGACTATTTGCCTGAAGCCTCCTGAAGGGAGTCCAGTGTGTTCCTGCTTCTAGCTGAAGCTGCAACTGAGAGGCTCAAAGCTACATCTGGCAGACTGAAGTCCACACTAGTAGCACCTCCCACTTTTCTGCCATTTTGCCGGTGGTCTCCACCAGTACACTATCTGACTCCTCCCCCTTTGCTGGAGATCCACAGATTACACCAGTATGAACAGTGACTCTGTTCCCTTTCTCCAGGGTTACCCACAGTACCTCCACCCCTACACCCCCGTATTCCCTGCATCTCTATCGCTTTTATGATTTCCTTCACATAAAGCACTACACTCCCTCCTTTCCTTCCCACCCTGTCCTTCCTGAACATAGTATAGCCTGGTATGGCCATGTCCCAGTCATGGTTTTCAGTGCAGTATAACTTGGTAATGGCCACGATATCCAGGTCGGCCTCTGCCATGATGTTCTCTAGGTTCGGACTCTTATTTCTTAGACTTGTAGCATTCGCACACATGGGCTTCCAGATTTTGTTAACACTCTGATGTTTCCCTCTTTTTTGCCCCCGCCCCCATTTTTACTTCTCCCATTTCCATTCCCTTTCATTTCTACCACCCTGATTCCTTCATTAATTTGCACACTAAGGCACTTCTCTCCCCTCAGGTTCTCACTACTTCCTACTTTAGCCTGTGGAGAGGTCAGTTACTGCCTCCCTGATATCTTCCGCCACGCCCCTCAGCTAGTTTAATTGTTCATCAGAGTAACATTTAAACCATCCACTGAGGACTGTGGTTCCCCTCTTGGATGGATGCAAGCCATCACCCCTGTAAAGGCCCTTTTCCCCCTCCAAGTTGGACCTCAGTCCCCAATGTATCTGAACCCCTCCTCTCTGCAGCATTCCTTCAACTATAAGTTGAAGCTTCTGATGTGGAGATTCCTCTTCTCCCCACTGTCATAGACAGGCAGCACCACTGCAAAAGCCACTGAAGGTACTGCCTACCTAAAACCTCTACCCATCTTCCTGAACTTCCCCTGCACTATCCCAGCCCTGTCCCTAGCTAGGTCGTTGGTCCCCAGGTAGACAGTGCTATCCAGCTCTGCCTTCCTTCCTGCTGCCCTAGTGATCCCCTGGATCCACTTCCAATCCCTCTGGGCTGTGGCGCCATGGAGGCACCTTAGCTACCTCTCCCCCACCATTTCCTCTTCCCAGATCTATTCCCCTTCACAGTCGAGTCCCTTACCTGAAGTTGCTTCTTCCTTCCCTCCCTCTCTCAGGCCCCCTACCATCTTTCTTGGGGTCTGCCCTACTGTGGACCCCACATCCTCCCTGGTACCTACCAAGTGGGCCTCTTTCTGCATTCCTGTCATAAAAGAGTGGCGTAGGAATTACATAGTGGTACCGGTTTATGAATGTGCCTCTGACCCCCCCCCCCCACACACCCTTCCAGAGTCCACCATAGTCCAGTTGCTCCTCCTCCTCCTAGGCACTCTCTGATGTAACGGTGTAAGACTGGTGGCCCCTGAGTGGGGGAAGAGGTTGCCTGTATTCTAGCCAACTAGACCTGGAATCTAGCAACCTCCTCCCTCAACTCAGAGACGTGTGTAACCCCTAGATGGCGCTATCCCAGGGGCTACTACCCCTGCCTGATTTGCCACTAACAGGTTGAGGGGCCTGGATCCAATGGCGGGTGCCTCCACCCAGAGGTCAGGGTTTGCAATAGTTAAACTAACTTGGTCACAGCCCTCTGGGACACTGCAACCCCCCTTTCTTCCCACTAGTGGCCCACACATATATCAGAATTACCTTCACAGTATACACTTACCCCAGGTCTGGTTCCGCACTGGGACCTCCTGTGAAATGAGATACAGTGCAACAATCACAGTACAGTACTTTAACATAGACAAATACCTCAGGCAGTATAACTTCACTGAAACAAGCAGCTCTGATTTATTTAGGGGGATATAACAAGGACAGGGGGAAATCAGGTTAATTAGCTTATCACTCTAATAATCTACCTATGGCTCTGTGCACAGGCCTATCCCTATCAGTTACTGTCCCTGGGTACCCAAGCCCTAGTGGCTAGTCCAAACCGTGGCAGCTGGTAGGGGCCCTTTCACACAGAGAAAAGGAGAATTAAACAGTCAGCAGTACAGTAATTCCATTTGGATTTAATGTGTGGCAATTCAACAGGGAGCAACCCTGAATTAGTACTCACGACCTCCAAATAAGATAGGGTCCTTCAATGTCAGCAGGGCTCACTTGAGGTACACAAACCTCTTCACACATCCATATAAAGAAAGTACTATACCAGGCAGAGGCTGCATCTGTATCCCGATCGCAATTACTGCACAATACCGGGAGAACACACAGCAGATTCAGTTCCTGACAGACCGAGTGTAATTCAACAATTTCTTCAGTCTTCTACAGGGTGAGCCTGGTTTCTACTCTTCAGAGATCCTTTGATTCTTTTCACAGGACGGTTCAGTCCTAACAAGCAGTTACACAAGTTGTAGACCGAACTCTGGGCCTTGCACACACGTTTTTGACTGAAACTGTGCACTGAAGGAGCACAGGGTTCTTTCCCTTCACTTTCAGATCTCAAACTGAAACTCCCAACAGACAAAAACGGGCACTTCCTTTGAGTTCCTCCCAGTTCTTGACTGGATTGGCTGTCACTCACAATAGACTGCTGCTGTTGGTCCAAAAAGGCACCAAGTCTAAACTACATCTCCCCAGAGTCACTGCCCATACAATCCTCTTGTGGCTGGCTCAGATTATGAGTCCCAAGTTCTGATTCGTCCAAGGCATCATTTTAGAGCTAGTTTACCCCACACTGATTGGTCCAGTTCAGCAGTTCAAAACCAGAATGGGGAACTAGGCAGACAGTTCTGACTGCAAAGAAAGCAGGTTAGACAAACTGTAATTTTATTATTACTGTAAATGATTTCTGGCAATCAGTTACATCTTTCAGACAGGTTCCTTTGCACTCCTAGTGACTGCAAAATGGGGTGAATTGGCAGCAGCTTGAGTGGTACTCAATCAAAGAAACACACAGTCCCCCTATAAACTAATTATGTCTGCAAGCAGACAGCTCTTAAAGAGACAGTACCAGAGGTTCTAAAAACACTCACTGATAAATGGCTTAAACGCCAAACACCATTCAGGCTTGGAGCATTCAAGCAAGCTCCTGGAAGTCTTTTGGGAACCCCCATTTGCAGGGGGGTTACACCCTTCCTGGCCTGGGAAAAGCTTGACGTCCGCGTCAAGCAAGTACCCCCATAAGTTTCAACTGCAACCATATACATTTGCATTAGGCTCACACATGTAATCATCAGTCAATACATCATTTTACCAAGAACCATTTCTGAAACATTGCAGTACGTCACTCTTTACACAGTATAACACACACATTGTACCATAACTCAAGTTATTACCTCTTGTACATGAAACCTGAAGAGAGGGGACCCTTCCCTATCAGTTACCTTGGGGCTGGACGGGGCAAGGGCACCATACTTAGAGGGCAACACAAGTAACTTGGAGTTAGCACTAACGCTCAGTTTGGGCAATGAGCTCGGGGACACATACACTCCTTTATGGACAACATTGAGAGGCAGGTCCACTGGCCGGCCCAGGGAATCATAACTGAGGTGCACCACAGGCTTTACAGCTCGACCAGTCTTTCTAGGGGGAGCTGTTACAGTCTCTGCACTCTGAGCCTCATTTTCAGCATTGTTCTCACTTGTCAGGGGAGTCTCCATGGGGGTAGAGGCTAGAACTTGGGGCACTTTCAGCTCCAGGAGTTACAGTTTCTGAGTCCACAACATTTGGCTCGCATGGAGAGCTTTCAGACACTGGCAGTGGACTGTCAGGGCACTCAAAATACTCTTCTTGTTCGGTGTATCACCAGTCTGCCCCAATCTATCATTTTCTCCCTGAAAGCTCAAACAGTTCAACCATGCACAATGATTCCATTTCATCTGATCTGATGCTTTGCACTTCACTTTCTGGGAGCATTGGCTCCAGGGATGAAGCTGGGGCATAGACAGTCCAGAAGGCCCAGCTTTGTCTCCAGTATTGACTAGGGGATTGCCCTAAACAATTGACTCAGTTCGTAAGAAGGATAGTATTCAAAGTCACTCTCACTTTCTTCTGATATGGACTGACAGTCATGCTCAACTGGGACTTGTGCAGGGGAACACTTTAACTCTGCTTCTGTAGGTGCAGACTTCCTTGATCTTTTCTTAGCAGCAGCTCTAGTCACTGGTCCAGAGGGGCATCTTCTGGGGCTCAGACTCAATCAGGATTTGTCCAATGGGTAGTAAATGATTTCTATGCATTGTTTTTCATCTTTTGAATTGTTCTCAGGCCTTACTTTGTACACTGGCAGATCATCTAGTTTGCCCACTACAATGTGAGGGAGATGGTGCCATCTGTCAGCAATCTTGTGTTTGCCATGCAGTCCCAGATTTCTTAGCAATACCGATCTCCCTCCTGGAGTTCCTGTGCTTTCACCTTTTTATCATACCTTTCTTTGTTGGCCAGATTTCTTTTGGCAGCCATGGTTTGAGCCAGTTATACGCATGAGTTAGCTGGGCCTTTAACTTTTGCACATACTGTAAATAGTTGTCAGCTTGAACCCCATCAGGAGAGACCCCAAAACACACATCTACCGGTAGTCGAGCTTTCTTCCAAACATCAGGCGTAGGGGAGAACCCAGTGGCATCACTTTTGGTGCAGTTATAAGCATGTACCAGGGTGCTAATTTGTTGGCTCCATCTAGGCTTGTCCTTTGGGTGCAGGGTGCCTAGCATATCTAGCAAAGTGCGGTTGAAACGCTCAGGCTGTGGGTCCCCTGGGGGTGGTAAGGAGTGGTTCTGGACTTTCCACTCCCCACAGAGAAAGCATCTCTTTGATCAGACGACTCTCAAAGTCTCTCCCTTGATCAGAATGGATTCTTTGTGGAGCCCCATAGTGAACAAAAAGTTTTTCACAAGTACTTTGGCCACAGTGGATGCTTTCTGGTCTTTCGTGGGAAAGCTTGGGCATATCTCGTGAAATGGTCAGTGACCACCAGCACATTACTGATATTTCTTTGATCTGACTCCAAACTCAGAAAATCAATACAGACCAGCTCCATGGGTGCACTGGTGGTGATGTTAACAAGGGGCAGCCTCTGGGGCAAAGCTTTCCTCTGTAAGCAGCTTATACAAGTTCAATGTGTTGCTCCACATCAGCCCCATCTTAGCCAATAGAATCTGGATCTCACCAAGTCAAGTGTTCTGTCTATACCAAGGTGCCCCATGTGGTTGTGCAAGGACCTCAGTACTGAGTCTCGAAGGCAGTGGGCAGCACTAGTTGTTGTTTGTCTACTTGTCCCCTCTGTCTACTGTTTCTCTGTATAACAGTTTATTGATCAGTTTCAACTTAGGACCTTCTTTGTATAACAGTGCAGTTCTCAAATCAGTGGAGCGTAATTTGGACACATCTTTTCCTGCATAGAGGGCTTCTAAAGCTGCTTTGATCATGGGATCGCGGGATTGAGCCCGCTGAATACTGTCATTGTCCAGCTGAGGCAGTGCACCAATGTCTATTGCAGAAAAGTGGCAATAAGCAGCAGGTATGCAATTCTCAGAGGCTCCCAAGCAATCCACCATGCAGTCCACTGCGTCCGTGGACATTTGTTCCTCCCTGTCAAACTTCCGGCAGAGTGCCCGAATGTCAGGTTCTGCCAATCGGACCCAATCATTCTGGGGAACAGGCCTCCGGAGAGACATCAGCATCTATGTGGTTCAGACCTGCTCGGTATTCGAGAGCATAGTCATATGTAGATAATGCAGAAAGCCACCTATGGCCAGTGGCATCCAACTTAGCTGAGGTCTGCACATAGGTCAAAGGATTATTGCAGTTTACTAGTATTTTAGCCCCATACAAGTACTCATGGAATTGGTCAACAATAGCCCACTTCAAAGCTAGGAACTCTAACTTATGTACAGGATAGTTCTTTTCGGATGGGGTCAGGCTTCTACTGGCAAAGGCCACTGGTCTCAGGCCATTCTCGTGCTCTTGGTACAACACAGCCCCAACCCTTGCAAGCTAGCATCAGTGTGCAGGGCGTAAGGTTTTCTTGGATCGGCATAGGCCAGCACTGGAGCATGGGTAAGTTGATATATGATCTCATGAAAAGCAGTCTCACAATCAGGAGTCCAGCGGGCCCCAAATACTTCACTCGGATGAAAATACACTCTTTCAGTCTTGAGGGACGCTGACTTTTGGTATTTTTTGTGGGTTGGGGATACCCTTGAGTAAGGTTAAGTAAAGGGCGGATCACTCTTGAATAGTCCTTGATGAAGCGCCGATAATAACCACAGAATCCCAGGAATCTTTGCAGTTCTTTTAGATTTTTGGGCTGTGGCCAGGTGGTCAAGGCCTCAACTTTACTTGGGTCGGTCTCTATTCCCTCGGTGGATACTATGTGTCCCACATACTTTACTGATGTTTGAAAGAATTGACACTTATCAATGGACAGTTTAAGGCCAAAGTCCTCCAGTCGATCCAATACCTTAAATAATCTGCTCTCATGTTCCCTCCAGTGAGCTGCCAAACACAATAACATCATCTAGGTATACCAGGCACTCTAGTAAGTTCATGTCCCCACTGCACGCTCCATCAATCGCTGAAAAGGGGTGGGGCACCTGAAATCCCTTGAGGCATCCTCATGAATTCATAGAAGCCAAGCGGACAGATAAAGGCTGTCTTCTCACGGTCCTCTGGGGCCATCGGATCTGGTAGTACCCACTGCGGAGATCCAGCACAGAGAACCACTTGCTCCCGTTTAGGCAGTCCAAAGCATCCTGAATCGGGGGCATTGTGTACTGATCAGGATAGTCCGCCGGTTTAAGGTGCGATAATCCACGCACATCCTTACTGTCCCATTCTTTTCCTCACTACCACAATGGGGAAGCATAAGGGCTTCTGGATTCTTGTATTACACCAGCCGCTAACATCTCTTGCAGATGCCGTCTCACATCATCTATATCAGCAGGTGCCAGGCGTCGAGACCTCTCACGAAATGGTCTTTCGTCATGCGCCGGATATTGTGCTCAGCTCCTTTCACGCATCCTCGTCCCATTCCTTTAAAGAAAACACCTGGTCTCTCTGGGCAAGCTTCTCACTGATCCTCACTTTCCATTCAGCTGGCAGCGGGAGTTGCCAAATCAAACAAGTCAGGCGCTACTCTGTCATTCTTCCTTGAACTCTTGCTGCTGGGTAGCACTGCAGTGTCTGCACAATGCACATTAGCCAGGATGCAACCTCTATTTACTCGAATGTCTCTTTCAGACACATTATGAACTTGGACCATTACCCTTCTGGCATAAGCATGGGCTCTAGCGGCAAAATACTAGGCTTGACCAGCAGTCCCTCTGGCAATTTTCCATCGCCTGGTGCATCCAACATTAATATTTTATTCTAACATCCTTTCTGATACGGACCTCTCCTGTAAGGTACACTGGGCATTTGGTGCCAGGATCAGAGACTCAGATCCTTCTTCCATACAATTCCGACCGGTTCCTCTGGTTCTATATTTTCAGCATCTCTCTGTGCCTCATAGGCCTTCTTAATTAAAGCCGGAACTCTTAAAGCTCTACTAGTCTTTGACCCCTGTTTTCATACACAAATGTGCCAGCCTTCTGAACATATGAGCATTTGTTCCAATCAACAAAGGGACACCATCATACAGTCCAGTGGGGGACACACTAAGGCTAGGGTCTCTACTTGTTCGGCCACTCCAGCCACGGAGGTGGGGAAAGACAGCCAAATTCGGATATACCCAGAATAGGGGTAGGCCTTCTCACTTAACCCCATACATGCAGTCCTTCTAATGGTTGTAAGGGTACGCCTGACAAATGCTTCTGATACCAATCTTGAAACATAATTGTCACTTGGGAGCCACTGTCTAATACAGCTCTTGTAGACACTCCATTTACCTTTACAGTGGTCTCCATGGAGGACCCACTATTCTGGACCAGTCTGGAGGGGTAGTGGGGGCCTGGGCAACTGACCTTGCCACAAAAGGACGTGAATTAGTTTTGGTGCCCTCACTGGGATCATTTCGTGCACCTCTTAACCACTGATTTGTTCTCCGAAGCTCTCCTTGTAGCCTATATGCAACTTTGTCAGTGTCTTTGGGGATTGGCATTCCCTTTCATGTGCCCATCCTTCCCACAATTATAGCAAAACATACTTTTTGGAGTTTGAGCTGGCCGAGGTGCCACACTGGGAGCCAGGCGGGGTATTACTAACTGGAAACCTTGGTGCCATCTCTGTCTGCAGCGTGATAAGCATTTGGAGACATCTCGTCAGTTTCTCCACTTCCATGGTCAAGGAATCGAGTTCGGAGCTGTTATCAGCAGGAGATACATGGGTGGTATCCCACCCCATAGCAGATGCAGTCGGATATAGGTCGGGCCCTGATTGCAGGCGTGGCCTTCATAAAGGGACTGTTTTTATTCCCGGATCTCTCTCAACAGTTCACCCCATTGTGGCATATCTTTTCCTTATCAGAGCACTCATTGACTGCCAACCTCTGCCCCTGAACTTCACTTGATGGGCCACCCTCAGTCACTCGGGTCATAGCCACAGCTATTGGTGCAGGTCCCTCCCGAGGTCGCCTTTTTCAACTCCTCGAATTTCTCTCATTAACTCATCATAGGAGGGTGGGATTCCAGTCGATTTGCCAGGCGTAACTGAAGCAACAGCAGTTCTGAGAAGGGGCAGACTTAAGATTCTGTCCAGTCTGGTTCGGTCCAGTTCAATCGCTGGCAAACTACCCTTTCTGAGGCATTCTTGCAACAATTTTTCCAGCCGAGACATACACAGACAACAACTCCCTTGGTACTGTTGTGCATTTCTTACTCTCCACCATAGGTCCTCATCAGAATCTGGGCTCCCATACATTCTCCAAGGCCTCAAGATGAGGCTTGTGCAGTCGCTTCAGGGTTACTGGCCCGTTTAGCACGGATGGTAGCCAGGCAGGACCTCGGAGGCTCTCACTAACCCTCTTTCGCCTGCTTCCGAGCATTGCCATTCTAGCACTTGGGGCAACATAGTTCATCCAGGTCTCCCAGTCATCCTCCCTTGGGGGTGGGGAGGTGCCAGAGAAGATCCCTCAACCTTCGTAAGAGTCGTGACTAATGGCAGGTGCAGAAATAGAGTCTGCATTGGTTCAGCCACCATTCAGGTACTGGAGCAGGAGAGGGTGTTGGGGAGGAACACCCCAGGTGGCAAGAATAGTTTCTTCAAGTCCTCCACAGTTTTCCCTTCTCCCAGCAACCATTTAGCAAATTTCTCCTCAAAAGTTTCAGATAGTGGTGGGGCTCATTCCCCGGTCTTTACTGTCCTTAGTTATCACTCCAAGCAGTGAGGGCTCCCTCTGGGGTAATGGTCTGTGGTACTTTGGAGCTATCTATGGGATCCTTAAACTCTACTAGGGCCAGGAAAGTGTGGGTGAGCAGATTAGCGTGCGACCCACCACCACAGGATTTGTAAACCTTCCACCTTGGAAAGTACTCCCTGCACAGTGTCCGTATTGATACCCAGGGGATGTCCAGGATAGATAGCATTTTGGGGGTCGATCTCCTCCCCAGTACACCACTCCACCAGCCGGTGCACAGCCACTTCTGTCGGGTACCCATTTATTTATTTATTTATTTTTTTCCTTAACAGTGGTTTGTAATATGGCCACTAGAGGACACACAATCCCAGCGTGAGCTCCAAATGTAACCCCTAGATGGCGCTATCCCAGGGGCTACTACCCTGCCTGATTTGCCACTAACAGGTTGAGGGCCTGGATCCAATGGTGGTGCCTCCACCCAGAGGTCAGGGTTTGCAATAGTTAAACTAACTTGGTCACAGCCCTCTGGGACACTGCAACCCCTTTTCTTCCCACTAGTGGCCCACACAATATATCAGAATTACCTTCACAGTATACACTTACCCCCAGGTCTGGTTCCGCACTGGGACCTCCTGAAATGAGATACAGTGCAACAATCACAGTACAGTACTTTAACATAGACAAATACCTCAGGCAGTATAACTTCACTGAAACAAGCAGCTCTGATTTATTTAGGGGGATATAACAAGGACAGGGGGAAATCAGGTTAATTAGCTTATCACTCTAATAATCTACCTATGGCTCTGTGCACAGGCCTATCCCTATCAGTTACTGTCCCTGGGTACCCAAGCCCTAGTGGCTAGTCCAAACCGTGGCAGCTGGTAGGGGCCCTTTCACACAGAGAAAAGGAGAATTAAACAGTCAGCAGTACAGTAATTCCATTTGGATTTAATGTGTGGCAATTCAACAGGAGCAACCCTGAATTAGTACTCACGACCTCCAAATAAGATAGGGTCCTTCAATGTCAGCAGGGCTCACTTGAGGTACACAAACCTCTTCACACATCCATATAAAGAAAGTACTATACCAGGCAGGCTGCATCTGTATCCCGATCGCAATTACTGCACAATACCGGGAGAACACACAGCAGATTCAGTTCCGACAGACCGAGTGTAATTCAACAATTTCTTCAGTCTTCTACAGGGTGAGCCTGGTTTCTACTCTTCAGAGATCCTTTGATTCTTTTCACAGGACGGATTCAGTCCAACAAGCAGTTACACAAGTTGTAGACCTGAACTCTGGGCCTTGCACACGTTTTTGACTGAAACTGTGCACTGAAGAGACAGGGTTTCTTTCCCTTCACTTTCAGATCTCAAACTGAAACTCCCAACAGACAAAAACCGGCACTTCCTTTGAGTTCCTCCCAGTTCTTGACTGGATTGGCTGTCACTCACAATAGACTGCTGCTGTTGGTCCAAAAGGCACCAGTCTAAACTACATCTCCCAGAGTCACTGCCCATACAATCCTCTTGTGGCTGGCTCAGATTATGAGTCCCAAGTTCTGATTCATTCAAGGCATCATTTTAGAGCTAGTTTACCCCACACTGATTGGTCCAGTTCAGCAGTTCAAAACCAGAATGGGGAACTAGGCAGACAGTTCTGACTGCAAAGAAAGCAGGTTAGACAAACTGTAATTTTATTATTACTGTAAATGATTTCTGGCAATCAGTTACATCTTTCAGACAGGTTCCCTTTGCACTCCTAGTGACTGCAAAAATGGGGTGAATTGGCAGCAGCTTGAGTGGTACTCAATCAAAGAAACACACAGTCCCCCATACAAACTAATTATGTCTGCAAGCAGACAGCTCTTAAAGAGACAGTACCAGAGGTTCTAAAAACACTCACTGATAAATGGCTTAAACGCCAAACACCATTCAGGCTTGGAGCATTCAAGCAAGCTCCTGGAAGTCTTTTGGGAACCCCCATTTGCAGGGGGGTTACACGTGCATGCATATGGGATAGCACCACGGTCTCTAGAAGGTCTCTTTGAAAACTACTCCCCACAGCTACTGCAGTGCACCACTCCCAGCAATCTCAATTCCTACACTTCCCTGTGATAGTTAGAAATTCTTATGTACCGCTACCCCTGACAGGGTGTTTCTAGTTTTTCCTTTTCTGTTTGTTTGTTATTGTCCTTGAACACCTATGCTAGCTAGGTAGGCACAACACAGTTTGAACATCTACCCTAGATACGGTGTTGCTCCTATTCCCTGTTTTGGCCTACCCTTTACCCTTTACCTTTTACCTTTATGAGTCTAATGCAACTAAAACTTAAACTAAACTGTAGTGTGGCCAAGGGTGCCACACCAGGGGTGCAGCGTCTCCTGCCAACTGCCACCCCACACTGATGCCCCCGGTGTGTCGCCCTTATTTTATGGCTCTTAGCTGAAGTCCTGAAATACAAGCTTCTTACCCCAGGAATTCTCCAATATTCCTAACTCTTGCAATCAGCCTGTAAAGTAGAACTGCCTGAAGACAGAACATTATGCTAATGATAGAACCCATCATAGCTCATGCCACTTATTCAAATGCTGCCCTTATGAACTGCTGCGTTCTATTAATGCCTCAGATTTCATTCTCTGCCAGCCAAGTCAAGACGCCGCGGAGCGTTCTCCTCACTGTCATTCCTGAGTGTTTACTTATAGATTTTTTTCATTTGCTGCCTTTATTTTCTGTTTTAGTAGTAAACCACTAGGTAGAATAGAAATGTTTAGTGTTTTCTCAGTTTCTCTCTGTTCAGGATAACCGCTGAGGAACCGAGGTTTTAGTTAGCTTATTCAGAATTTTTGACTAAAACTGTGGTAGTTTAGTTTAATTTTATTCTGTTTTGTTTTAGAAGTGAATTAATAAATTCAGTTCTTTTTTCCCCGGATCCCAGTTCTTCCTGAACTTTTCTCAGCTCCTGAACTAACCGCAGCTGCAAAACAAATTTAAATTTAAACTACCAAGTTTGCAGTTGTTGTTTTTCGGGTTTATAAGAAAAATGTCAGAAAACCCTAAGAAGAAAACCAGCCCTAAAGGGTTTACAAATTGTACTAAATGTGTGTAACCCCGAGGTGGTGCTGTCCCAAGGGCTACTACCCCTGCCTGCGTGACGAGGCACAGGTTGAGGGGCCTGAGCTTGGTGAACGGGTGCCTCCACCCGGAGGGTTGGTTTAAGGGTAGCATAGCTGCTATGGGTATAGCCCTCTGGGACACTAATACACCCCCACCCCTCTAATGGCTTAACCAGATCAGCAGATAAACAATCACATATGACATATGAATACAATAGTGAACCCACACTTGGTAAACTTACCATCAGGGCTGGATCAGCTGCAATGGCCCTTGAGACCCCCTGCAAACAAAACCTGCAATATAGCAGTTCAATGACAGTACAGTATCCCCTCCACAAAGGTACACACTAGCCAAGTTAGATGCAGAAAGAATAGAATCTGATTTATTCAGGGGGCATGAACAAGGGTGGGGCAGCAATCTAGCAGTTGATTTCAGATCTAATTTATTCAGGCTAAGCATACATGCACTAAGAGTCCCTCTGTCACAGTCACACACTCTGGATACCCATTTGTTATTCAGACTAGCATGAAGCATTGCCCAGGGTAGGCCAGTGTTGCAGCTGTTGTTGGGGCCCTTAGGAAAGAAAACCATCAACATGCATTTTAACCCAAAATTTGTATTCCGGAACCGGATGGCTCAGTTTGTGATAACAAACCCAAACAATTAAATCAGATGACACACAATGATTTCAGATTTGTTGCAGGGAGCTACCCTGTTGGTTTCTCATGCTACCCAGACCAGGAAGCAGGACTGATGAGATGAAGACCTCTAGATGTTGTTCTGGCTTACCAGGGGAACCAGGGCCCACACGATGCACCATGGTGGTCGATGTCTGTTCGATGGCATTGAGCAGGGAGCCGAATCCCCGAGCGGGTCTTTCATCAGAAAAGTCTTGGTGGCGGGAGCAGCAGTCTAGGCCGAGATGGTGAGGCCCAGACCAGAGCTGTTTAAGTGTTGGAGCAGCTTCCAGATAGCATAACACATTCAATGGTGGAGAACCAAATTACGACCCACACAGCACACTCAGCACACTTATAAGCAAAACAACAAGATACCACAGTTCAGATGAAGTCTGATTGCAAGTGGGCAGGGTTTCTGCGCAAACCATTCGCTCTGCGATTCTCTCCTAGTTCCTGACAGGCTGATCACTCGAGGAGCAAGTCTTCGGTCCACACCAGGCAAAATTCTCTCTCTCTCAATTCAGGATTCAGGTCTCAATTAAGATATTTGGAATGCAGTCCATTTGAACTTGCAGGCTTCTTCACACTGGAAGATGGTAGCAGGCAGGCCAGACACAGCCTTCCCAACGAATCCCTGCGCTACCATGCAAGAGCAGCTGCTCGAATAGCTCAAGCTGTTCACTCTCCAATCTCTAACTTTTGACTGACACACTGCTGCAGGCAGCTCTGGGATTTCCCAGTGATCCAAAATGTTCGGTTGGTTGATCCATCTGTCTGTCACAGAAAGGGCTCCCACTCCAGGTCCATTTAGGTGTCAAACACAAAAAACTACAATTCCTACAGAAATTCAATCCCACAAGACCTCTGGGGACAGTCTCCATTTTAAGGTCCCCCGAGGTACCGATTGATCCAAACTGGCAGTCCAGAACCAAAATGGTGGCTCCAAGCAAAACAGTCCATGCTGCAAAGGAAGGCAGGTTAGACAAACTTATAGATTATTACTATTAAACCAGATAATCAGCAAACAATCACAGATCCTATAACAGCTCCCTCTCCGCACATAGCGATGGCAGAATGAAGCAGTTGTACCATAGCCCGGGCAGGACTCGAGCCTGAAACCACTCATAACCCACCCAGATCAATTATATCCTACGAAAATAGGCAGCTCTTAAAGAGACAGGCACAGAGGCCAACAGGGCACTCACGTGCAGGCATATTCAAACTGTTTTAGACACCGGACACCAACCTGGCATTGGGCAAGCCCAGGAAGACATTTTATGAACTCCCATTTATGGGGGGGGGGGGTTACATGTGGGGAAGTGTTTGCTAAGGCTGACAAACATGAGCCGTGTGTTGTCTCCCTTGGGGAAGAACATTTCTCTGCAGACTGTGTTATATGCAAATCTTTTCCCACAAAGACTATTGAAAAACGTTGGGACAGACTGCATAAAAAGTTGGAAAAGGGTGCATCAGGCCCTGACCAGCCAACACCCTCAAAAGATGTGGGTGAAACTGCTGTATCAAAGCATACCGCCCCTGATGCAGGTGTTTCAGTTACCAGTAAAAGAGCCAGTGAATCGGTTGAATCCCCAGTTCCATTAAAGAAACTTAAAAAGACTAAACACACTGAACCCCCTGCCGAACAGCCTAAGGGGACTTCTGCTGTGCCTCCCAGTTTGCCTTCTCCTGAGGAAATAGCTCAGGCTTTTAAGGTTATTCAAGCCTTACAGGCTCTGGTACCAGGTCCACAGACACCAGTTAGTTAAAACCCTGATTCGGCAAGCTACTGCCTCAGTCCCACACTCATTCCAGGAAATGGAGTATGAGGATTATGAGGAGGAGGAAGGGGGAAGCCATAGAGCCTAAGGTTTCACATGAGCTGGAATGTGGGACCCCACCCAGAGCAACTGAAGACTACTCTTCCCATTTTTCCTTTGTAAGGAAAATGGTGGAGGCATTGGACGTAGCCACAACTGAAGCAGATGAGGAAGAGGTGGAATGTGTTGAGCTCATGGGGTTAACACCCACTAAGAAGCTCTTATTCTCCATCAAAAAATTCTTTAAAAAATATATTTAAAAAATTTTACAGACACCCAATTCTGTCTCACCTCAGGATAAGAGGTCTGACAAGAAGTACCAGCTGGATAGAGATTAGGCTGAGTCTTTATTTACTCACCTTGACCACCAGGGTGTCATTCAGACAGAGTCTGTGACAGGGCAAAAGTGCCTTTGGCATCCCCCCCCCCAAAAAAAAAAGATTCTAGAAAACTGGACAGTGTTGCCAAAGAAAGGCTACATGTCTGCTTCATTGGCCACAAGACAGGCACATTTTCAGACTTATGCTGCCTAGTACCAGAAGTCACTGTAGCCGTCAGTATTGGCTATGTCTAACAAGGCTCAGTCTGGCCTCTCAGCTGATCTGGCGGAGATTGCTAGATTCGGCCTGGAGGCTGCAAAATACCAATTTCAGATAGCAGCAGATGCCAGTGATACAGCTGCAAGATGGATGGCCCTCACAATAGCTCTCAGGATGTTTGCATGGTTTAGGGCCACAAACCTCACACAGGATGCCCAGGCGAAAGCCATGGATTTCCCTGTAGAAAACAGTTCCCTTTTTGGGGATCAGACTGAGGCATACATGAAAAAGGTGGATGAGTATAAGGCCACCTACAGAGGTAATTTGGCCAAATAGAAGCCCTCACCTTCCACTAGGCCCTATGGGAGGGGAGGCAGGGGTAGAGCTACCTACAGCAGGCCTTTTTATCAGGCCCAGGCTGTTCCTCAATACCAGCAGTAAAGCCAGCAAACAGGGTATTTCAGGAGTAGGGCCAGGACGGGTTCCAAACGTGGTTCCCAGTCTAGTCAGGCCCAGCCCCAAACCAAGCAAACTCCCTGACTTTCTTGCCCAGGCTGCCTCCCCACTCCCTGTAGGGGGAAAACTGACTCATTACTTCCAGGCTTGAAAAAATATTACCTCAGATAAATGGGTCCTGGAAGTAATGAGTCAGGGTTGTTCCTAAGCTTCAAATCCTTCCCATCTCTAAGAACCAGGGTGTTCAGACCAGCTTCAAATGCAGAAAGGAAGCTGTTGGAAAAGGAGGTAAAAAACCTGCTGCTGTCAAACGCAGTGGAACTTGTTCCTCCACAGCAAAAGGGAAGGGGTTTTTACTCAATATACTTTCTTATAAGAAAGAAAAATGGGGAGTGGTGGCCTTTTCTGGACCTAAGGTTGCTAAACAAGCACCAGACAAAGACAAAGTTCAAGATGGTAACCTTGGCATTGATTTTGCCAACCCTCCAAAAAGAAGACTGGTTGGCATCGTTGGATCTAAAAGATGCCATCCCCATAGGGGAGTCTAACAGAAAATACCTCAGGTTCAGACTCCCATCGGATTATTATCATTTCTCAGCACTACCTTTTGGCCTCACCTCAGCCCCAAGAGTGTTCACAAAGTGCCTGGCAGTGGTGGTGGCACACCTAAGATGGTTAGGTGTCACAGTATTTCCATACCTGGATGATTGGTTGGTGGTAGGGAATTCACCACAGCAGGTAAAGGAGTACTTGCAGGTAACCCAGGAGCTCTTAGAATCTTTACCGTTTCTAATAAATCTAAAAAAGTCTGTTCTGCTGCCAGCACAGGTGCTGCACTTCATAGGAGCAGAGCTGAAGGAAGGGCTTACCTGCCTCAGGAAAGGGTAAGCAATATCCTGCAGACTGCTGGTTCGTTCATTCTGAACAAACCAATAACTACAAGGCAGTTCCTACAGCTGCTGGGGCACATGGCTGCAACCACAGACACAGTCTTGGGCTCCAGGTTCCAAATGAGAGACATACAGTTCCACCTCAGGGTACATTGGTGCCAAAGAAGAGATCCTCTCTCCAAACGAATTCTAGTAACAAGGATGTTACTGCAAGCCTTTCGGTGGTGGAAGGAGGGATACAACCTAAGGGAAAGGGTTCCCTTCCAGCAAGAGCCTCCATCAAGGATTCTCACAACTTATGCATCACTACTGGGTTGAGGTGCCCATCTGGGGGATCACACCACCCATAGAACCTGGCCAAGTGCAGTCTCTCCAGCACATAAACCTGCTAGAACTGAGGGCTGTACGCCAAGCCTTGCAGGCTTTCACACCATTGGTGCAGGGCAGAGTGGTACAGGTCAGAACAGACAATACTACAACAATGTACTACATAAGCAAATAGGGAGGAACAAGGTCAAACCCCCTGTGCACAGAGACAATAAAGATATGGAGTTTGGCTTACTCTCTCAAAGCTTCACTGCATGCTATCCATCTGCCAAGGAAGGACAACACCCTAGAAGATGCCCTGAGTGGGATCAACTAGGCCCATCACGAGTGAGCCCTCAACAGACAGGTGTTGGAGGTATTATTCAGAAGGTGGGGCACTCCAGAGATAGATCTCTTTGCGTCCCACGAGAACCATCACCTGCCTCAGTACTGTTGCAGACCACCAACCAGGGGCACAATACCCCCTGGATGCTCTGACTTTGGATTGGTCAGAGAGGCAGATATATGCTTTTCCTCCTTTTCCTCTGATATTCAGGGCCCTGATCAAACTCGCATCCCAGCCAGCATCAATGATTTTGATAGCACCAGACTGGGCCAGGCAGCCATAGTACTCTGTGCTGCTCTCCATGTCTGTGGCCAAACCAATACACCTCCCTCAGAGGCACCACCTGTTAACCTTCAACCAGGGGGGATCCTGTACCCAAACCTCAGATCCCTCAGGCTCAAGACATGGCTCTTGAGGACTTATATTATGCAGGCCTACATCTCTCAGAAGGTGTCCTGGATGTCCTGAGGGGCTACAAGAAGCCCTCTACTAAGGAAACCTATGCTGCAAAATGGAAAAGGTTTTCTATTTGGTGTCCCACCAAGGATGTGGTACCAAAACAGGCAGGAATCCCAGTGTTGCTGGACTACCTTACCCATTTGCATTCCTTGGGCTTGCAGCCCACTACTTTGAAAGTCCATCTGACTTCAGTATCTGCTTACATTTCAGCTGGAAAGGGTATTTCTATGGCATCCAACCCTATTTTCAAGAGGTTCTTTAAGGGTTTGGCCACCTGCACCCCCCTCATAGGGAACCAGTGCCAGCTTGGGACCTGAATGTGTGATTCCTAGCTCATGGGCCCCCATTTGAGCCCATGGTCTCAGCTCACCTGAAGTATGTTACCTGGAAAACAGTGTTCCTGGTAGCCATGACTTCTGCCAGAAGGATTAGTGAACTTCAGGCTTCGTGTATTGAAAAAGACTGCATCTCATTCCACAAGGATAAGGTAGTTCTGAGAAAAAATAGAACATTCTTCCCCAAAGTGGTTTCTGATTTCCACTTAAACCAGTCCGTTACTCTGCCAGTCTTTTTCACTGAGTACTCTAGTTCAGGCGAATGTAGACTTTACAGTCTTGATGTCAAGAGAACCCTGAGCTATTACATGACTCTCACCAAAGACCATAGGCAGGACAGACAGCAGCTGTTCCTGACTTATGGAGATGTGAGTAAAGGAAATCCAGCATCCAAAAGCTCCATTTCTCACTGGATAGTTCGGTGCATCCAGTTTTGCTACTGAAAAGGAGCCCCCAGTAGGGATGGGGGCTCATTCCGCAAGGGGTACAGCTGCCACATTTCCTTAACACCCATTCATGATGCTTCCCAGTCCATCCACAAGAGACAGCAGTACACTGGTCCTTTGTGTGTGTGTGTGTGTGTGTGTGTCTAGTAGTACACTGATCTTTAGTGTGTGTGTGTGTCTAGTAGTACACTGGTCCTTTGTGTGTTTGTGTGTGTCTAGTAGTACACTGGTCTTTAGTGTGTGTGTGTGTGTCAGCATGCATCCTCAAATGTACTGACCAGAACCTTAATAATTGGTGCCACATCCACTATGAGAACCAGACATCTCGGCAGTAGGGTCATGTGATCCAGTAATCAGAGCACTGAACTGTGAAGCAAGAGATTATACATTTTCCTCTGCAAGGATCCCATTCAGAATAATATTGCATAGCTCTGGGCATGTCAATTAGAAGATGCAGTTACATTGAAACATAGAATTTGACGGCAGATAAGGACTGCTTGGCCCACCTAGTCTGCCTATTTCTGTACCTGATGGATAAGCTGCAGATTCTAGTTAATCAATGGCTTACTTCCTCCTACCCCCCTCTAGAATTGCCTTATGCCTCTCCCATGCATTCTTGAATTCTCCCACTGTTCCTGATTCCACAACCTCCTCAGGAAGGCTGTTCCATGCATCCACAACCCTCTCTGTGAAACAATACTTTCTAACATTACATCTGAGCCATCCTCCCATTATCTTCAAATTGTGCCCCCTTGTTCTTGCACATTTCTTCTGAAAGATGCTACCCTCTTGTGCTTTGTTAATTCCCTTGAGGTACTTGAAAGTTTCTATCATGTCCCCACTCTCCCTCCTTTCCTCAATGGTATACATATTAAGCTGTTTCAGTCTCTTCTCGTATGTCTTCTGGTGCAGACCCTGCACCATTTTGGTTGCCCTCCTCTGAACAGCCTCCACTCTGTCTATGTTTTTGTGGAGATGGGGTCTCCAGAACTGCACGCAGTATTCCAAATGGGGTCTCACCAACTGTCTGTACAGAGGGATAACAACTTCCTGTTTTCTACTGTTGATTCCTCTCCCTATGCATCCCAGTATCCCCCCAGCCCTCCTTACTGCCTTCTCACATTGCTTGCCCACCTCTAGGTTATTTGATATAATTACTCCTAGGCCTCTTTCAGTTTTTGTTGTTGTTATTAACTCATCCGCCATTGTATACTCTCCCCCTGGGTTTTTGTTTCCCAGATGCATTACCTTGCACTTCTTTGCATTGAATCTGAGCTGCCACATATTTGACCATTCCTCCAACCTTACCAAGTCCCTTTTCATCCTTTCCACCCCACCTTGTGTATCAACCCTGTTGTAGATCTTTGTGTCATCTGAAAAGAGACATACCTTTCCTTCCAGGTGCTCTCCAATGACACTTATAAAGACATTAAAGAGGACTGCTCCCAGTACCGAATCCTGCGGTACCCCGCTAGTTACCCTCCTTTCTTCACTGTGGACTCCATTTACTATTACCCTTTGCGTCCTGTTGTCTAGCCAGTTTTTTATCCAGGCTACCACCTTGGGACCCACTCCAAGGTTGGCTAACTTGTATATTAATCTTTTGTGTGAGACTGTGTCAAATGCCTTGCTAAAATCTAGGTAGGCCATATCCACAGCCCCTCCCTGGTCTACTACTTTGGTTACCCAGTCAAAGAAATCTATTAGGCTTGTCTGACATGACCTTCCAGCTGTGAAACCATATCAGCCCCCCATTCAGAGTTTCTCTCTTGTTTGGTCTAGGTACCTCCCCCTCCTCTTCTGTTGTGAATACTGAGCAGAAATATTCGTTCCGTATCCCTGCTTTTTCACTGTCACCGTTTGCCCACATTCCCTCCCCTTTATTAAGTCTCTGTATCCCTTCCTTGGTCTTTCATCACTCCCTATTATACCTATAAAAGGTTTTATCCCCCTTCTTAACAGAGTTGGCTATCTTTTCCTCAGTTTGTGCCTTTGCTATTCTGACTGCCTTCCCTGCCTCCTTCTGCTTTAACTGATAAAGTTTTCTGTCCTGTTCCTTCTGTGTTTCCTTATATTTCCTGAATGCTATCCTTTTCTCCTTAACCTTCCCTTCCACCTCTTTTGAGAACCAGTTGACACCCCTTTGACTGTAATTGAAGTCCCTATGGTTATAGTTCCTTCCTTCCTTCCTTCCCTTCCTCCCTTCCTCCCCACTGGAATTCAGAATCTCATTTTGAAGGACGACCTGGGCTATATAGGCACAAATTACAAAACATTACATATTGCAATACATAGCAAACAATATCAAATCATCAGTAATAAAATGCTAAATTAATAAGTGCAGCAGTTGATTACAAAATAGTAAAGTGAACTGCGTAATTTAAATCCCCTTACATCAGCCCTTCCCATGACAAGAACATCTATATTCATGTTTAATCAGGCTAGTCTTAGAGGCTCCCTTCTTTCCCTCTCTCACAGCATTTGGAAGATCATTCTATAACTTAGATTCAATATAGTAAAAACCTCTCTAGCCCAACAGTGTTCTTATTCTTGGTTGTGTTGACAACGAAAAAAAGAAATACCAGCCACTGAGCATCCTTCGATAACATAAAGGGAACTAGTGTGACTCGAATGTATCAGCAAACTTTATTCGAGCAGCAACAATGAAAAGACCGGTCAGTTTGATCTTGGTGGTGGGAAAGATGATGAATCACTATTAAAGGAAAGGACTGTAGAATATCTAGAAGCCAGTGGGGCACGTGACCCAAGGCAACATGGATTCACAACAGGAAGGTCGTGTCAAACTAATCTAATAGATTTCTTTGACTGGGTGACAAGGGTAGTAGATCAGGGAAGGGTGGTGGACATGGTCTATCAAGATTTTAGCAAGGCATTTGACGCAGTCCTGCACAAGAGATTAGTAAACAAGTTTGGCAATCTGGGAATAGGTCCCGAGGTGTTAAAGTGGGTCAGAAATTGGCTTAGCAACAGGACTCAGAGGGTGGTGGTAAACACAGTTCAGTCTGAGGAAAAGGGGTAACCAGCAGGTTGCCACAGGGTTCTGTGCTGGGGCCGGTCCTCTTTAATATCTTTATAAGCAACATTGTGGATGGACTTGAAGGAAAAGTATGCCTCTTTGCAGATGACATCAAGATCTGCAATAGGGCTGACACTCCGGGGGGGGGCAAATGACGTGAGACTTAGGCAAGTTGGAGGAGTGGTCAGGAGTGTGGCAGCTTGGATTCAATGCCAAGAAGTGCAGAATCTTGCACTTGGGGAACAAAAACCCAGGAGAGGAATACACAATGGGGGGTGGTTACTAACAACAACCAAAATGGAAAGGGACCTGGAGGTAGTTATAACAGATAGAAACATAGACTTTGATGGCAGATAAGGACCGCTTGGCCCACCTAGTATGCCCATTTTCCTACCTATTGGATAAGCTGCAGATCCTAGTCAACCAGCAGCCTACTTCCTCCTTACCCTTCTCCTACTCCTCCACCACTATAATTGCCTTATGTTGGTCCCATGCATTCTTGAATTCACCCACTGTTTTTGACCCCACGACCTCCTCAGAAAGGCTGTTTCATGCATCCACCATCATCTCCATGAAAAAATACTTCCTCACATTACCCCCTGAGTCGTCCCCCTTCTATCTTCAAATTCTGTCCCCTTGTTCTTGCGCATCTCTTTTTCTGAAATGTGCTCCCCTCTTGGATTTTGTTGATTCCCTTGAGGTACTTGAAGGTTTCTATCATGTTCCCCCTCTCCCTCCTTTCCTCAAAGGTATACATTTTAAGCTCTTTTAGTCTCTCTCTCTCTCTCTCTCTCTCTCTATTTGTATGGCTTCTGGTGTAGACCCTGCACCATTTTGGTTGCCCTCCTCTGGACTGCCTCCATCCTGTCTATGTCCTTGCAGAGATGGGGTCTCCAGAACTGCACGCAGTACTCCAGATGGGGTCTCACCAACTGTCTGTACAGAGGGTAACAACTTCCTGCTTTCTACTGGTGATGCCTCTCCTTGTGCATCCCAGAATCCCCCCAGCCCTCCATACTGCCTTCTCACACTGCTTGCCTACCTTAAGGTCATCTGATATGAGTACCCCAGGTCCCTTTCCATTCTTGTTGTTGTTAGTACCTCTCCCACATTGTGTACTCTTCCCCTGGGTTTTTGTTTCCCAGGTGCATTACTTGGCACTTCTTTGTATTGAAACTAAGCTGCTGTACACTTGACCACTGCTCCAGCCTTGCCCAGTCCCTTTTCGTCCTTTCCATCCCTCCTTGTGTATTAACCCTGTTGTAGATCTTTGTGTCGTTTGCAAAGAGGCATACTTTTCCTTCCAGCCCCTCTGCAATGTCAACTATACAGACATTAAAGAGTACCGGTCCTAGTACTGAACCCTGTGGTACCCCACTAGTAACTCCCCTTTCTCCAGAGTGTGCTCTGTTTACTATTACCCTCTGCATCCTGTTGTCCAGCCAATTTGTTACTCAGGCTACTACTTTGGGACCCACTCCCAGGTTGGCTAACTTGTTTATTAATCTTTTGTGTGGGACTGTGTCAAATGCCTTGCTAAAGTCTAAGCAGGCCATATCTACAGCCCCTCCCTGGTCTACTACTTCGGTCACCCAGTCAAAGAAATCTATTAGATTCATCTGACATGACCTTCCTGCTTGAATCCATGCTGCCTTGGGTTCTGTGCCCCGTTGGCCTCTAGGTACTCGACAATTCTTTCTTTCAGAAGTGATTCCATCATTTTTCCTACCACTGAGGTCAAACTAACAGGCCTGTAGTTTTCTGCCTCTGCCCTGCTCCCACTCTTGTAAAGGGGGATCACATCCACCTTCCTCCAGTCCTCAGGTACCATACCATCCTCCCATGATTTGTTAAAAAGGGTAGTCAGTGGACTTCTGGTGTAGCACCCAGGTTAATGGCGGCTTGAGAGATTAGCTCCTCGCTCCCTACAGCTACAATCCTCATTTAACCTGCAGAAAACCTTCAAAATATGACTGGAATTACAGGATTTTGATGGCTAACAACAGATCAAAGAGAGGCAGCAATAGATTTCACTTACTAACACCGGAATCCGAGCCTTCCGATCGAGAACTTTCAGATGGGGGAGACGCCACAAACCACGGCCCAGAAACCACGTGCTCAGAGTAAACCCCCGAGCCACAAAAATAAAAAAGCTGCCAGCATGGATCAGAAACTGGACAAAATACCGATGGAGATCATGGATTTGAAATCAGATTTTTCCTCATTTAAACAAAACCAAGAAACTATGCAAAAAGAAATCGCTGACACCTCCTCCAGGGTATCTGAACTTGAACAAACAATGCAAGAACAGTGTGAGACTGTAACCCACCTACACGCCATGCTAGAGCAGATCACCACCCGCTGTCACCTCGCCATGGAACGGCAGGAAGATGCTGAGAATCGGCATCACCGATGCAGCCTCAGGGTGTATGGCATTCCAGAGAACAGAGAAGGGCAAGATCTGAAGGGATTTATTTCAACAGTTCTCTGCACATCCCTTTCCTTAGACCCAATGCTGGATCTAGAAATAGAACGAATGCACAGAGCGCTCGGCCCAAAGCCCTCTCAACTGAGCACTAGACCCCACTCCATTATAATTTGATTCTTGAGATATAGCACTAAAGAATTTATACTTAGAAAAGCCTGGTCAGTGGGCAAAGTGACTTATGGTTCAGAGTGGATCTTTGTGGACAACGATTATGCACCTACAACAATGCACAGGAAAAGGGTCTATATCCCTCTGTTCCACATCCTTTGCCAATAGCAGCTTAAATTTAGGAACCCTTACCCCAGCAGACTGTCGGTGCAGTATCCATCAGGACAAGTGACATATGAATCAGCAGAGGAGGCCATGCAGGACTTTCCAGATGGGGGACTTCCACTTCCACCCACTGTTTTTGGCTCTCAGAGGACTCAGAGAGATGATCGCACATCACGGGCAGATCGTTCAGGCTGTCAAAGTCAACAGGAGGCCCTCACTGCTATCAAGCAATTGCTGACTCAATTCGAAAGACAAGAAAACTGAGACACTTTCATCAGAATTAAGAGATGGTATGGTGAGTGATGCTGACCCTTACTAACCCATGCCTCTCTCACTCAGGGGCTAATCTTGGCCTAGGGGGGTTCAGGAGGGTCTGGTGGGGACGGGCTCGGATCCATGAGGGAAGGAATGGTCTGATTATGCCTGCAAATCCCTAGAGGCCATGAGGTAAATGGTTGGAGCAATTAGGACCATGACCTGGGTTCTCCCTGGGGCTCAAACTGAGTGGGGAGGCGACCTGAGAAATTAGGCTTGAAACTAAGTTGTTTCTGCTAGAGTCTTTCTTACTGGCAGACTAGCCCTGACCCTGGATTATTATGAGGAGTGGCAACAGAAAGAACCGCCTTGGAGGGTTGATAATTCCCTGGGCGAACTGCGGGATACACATAGCTAGATTGGACATGAATTCCCCAATGTAGTTCCCGAAGGTTAACGCCCCTGGGCTCCTAGGGGACAGGCAGTTTCAAGCAAAATAATAGGTGGATCTCTGCAGGGCCCAAGGGAATATACATTTTTACCTATTTATTCCTTTACTCATCTCCTCCTGAAATAACAGGGCAATTAAATTATTCTGGACTGCTTATGGCTCTGAAACACTGAAATGACCTGGGGCCAGGATGTAAAGGAAGGAGTTATACTTTCATACCAGCAGGTCTGACTCCCCAGATATACGTCCTGATGGAGCAGTAAGGAGGTGGCCTTCTACAGGTAAAAAAGTGCGTCATATTCGCTGACTATGGAATGAAGAGTTCCCCAGGGGGGACCCAGGGGGGGTCTCGCTCCATCCAACAGATAAAATGTTGATTCA
Source organism: Neoceratodus forsteri (assembly GCA_016271365.2). Lineage (NCBI taxonomy): Eukaryota > Metazoa > Chordata > Ceratodontiformes > Ceratodontidae > Neoceratodus > Neoceratodus forsteri. The sequence goes on along the minus strand of CM057455.1, from coordinate 1,685,505,029 downwards.
GTTCCTCCTCTTCCTCGGGGGATCTGGAGGTTCTCTTCTCTCGTAGGGACACTTATCTCCCCATACTGGTCCGGGGTTTCACTGGTGTGGGAGGGGAGCGAGGGTTGGGCTGTCGACTCACCAACCCAAAAGGGCAATGGTAGAAAACAGACGCAGACGGGATATTTTGCTGCATCTTGAGGTGGAGAGTTACCCAGAATGGCAATGGTATCCTCCTTGGACAGTCCCTTGCTGGGGAACCTAATGTGGAACTTGTGATATAGATGAACATCACTTCTGTTTTTTGCTTCCCTTCTTATATTTTGGAGGCTAGAGATCTCTGAGGGGCTTGATTTTGTTTACCCGGCATTAACACATGGAATTCAATCATTCAGTAGGGGGCACTATGGACACATCTGGTTTTGTTTGCTGAGATCTCCTCTCCTTCTTAATGATAAAGACAGACCCAGCTGGAGGGGCAGAGCAGCAATTGATCTGCGGTTGCTAGGGCAATGCACTTTTTTTTTTCTTTTCCCCAATTCCACTCTTACATCCAGACACTCTGGATTGAATTTTTATTTCTTTCCCTAACCCACCCTTACACCCACATTATGGACAAGAGTATCCCCAAGGATACCCATCCAAGATGGAGTATTGGGTACCCAATTAGACGGGAGTATTTCCAGCCTTCATCGCTCCATCAGAGTGGGGAGCTGGACTTAGAAGTCACATCACTCATATCACTGTATATAGTTCTAGCCATCTTAGGCTCAACAAGACCCAGTTGGTCTAGCTTACACATAACTCCTAAATTAAGGGTTCCCTTATTTCTAATTTTATTTCATTTAAGAAAAAGACACAGACGCAAAGTGATAACGAATGTTTGTTCAAACAACCTGGAGAATCATATGTGGGACAAGATACATACATTACAACGAGATAGAGGGCGGGGGGTCTGCAGAGAGGAAGCTCACTTCCAAAACATAAATTACCAAAACCAAAATGAGACCCCTTTTTAAAATAATTTCCCATAATGTGAATGGGCTTAACGGGCCTATTAAAAGATACTTAAGGCTTTAAGGCAGATGAAACCAGATCTTTTGCTACTACAAGAAACTCACCTTGACACCACTGAACATCAAAAATTATTAAAATTTGGATTTTCACAGGTGATAGAATCCTCTTATAAGAGAGGTAAGAGATATGGAGCAATTATTCTTGTTCCTAAGTCCTCCCTCCTTTATATTATCAATCAATCAATCAAGTCTTTATTTAACCAGGTGTTCATCGTTGAGCAGAAGCTCATTTGCAAGATGGACCTGGGAGAAGCATGAATAATTGTATATACAATTCAACACAGGTATTTACAAGGCAATACAGATAATACTGTTTACAGACAGGAAGAAAAAGAAGTTCATATGTACATAGAATTATACAGATATTGTACAGATTACAGGTTATTTACATACATAGAAGTGTCTATAGAAAGATAAAGCAGGTTATCCAAGGTTGCAGGAGAAAGTAACGGAAGAAAAAAAAAAAAATATATATACACCAGGTAGAGGCGAAGGTGGGGGAAGGAGGGAGGTAGGGGGAGAAAGGCTAGGAGGGCATGGTGCACAGAGAGGAGTTGGTAAAACGGGATGTAGAGAAGGTGGATGGAGAAAAGGAGTATGTGTGAGCCCCAGGATTGAATGCTATAAAGTACGGGGCATGGTAGGATGTCACAACCCAGGGGTAGTGAGCTCCTATCCAAGGTTGGGAAAGGAAGGATAAGGGGATGGATGGGCCTAGTGTTGATAAGACGGGGATAAGACAGAGAACAATTTGGCTTGTGAGATATTATCAGAACATTATTCTGAACCAGAGGGGGAGACTAGCTTTGGCCATAGGCACAATACAAGGGCAGTGGGTTACTGTGTGTAGTGTATATATTCCCCCTCAATTAGACGCTTCATCGATCCAGAGACTTTTAGAACAGGTGTTTACAAGACAACGTGGAATTCTGCTGTTGGGAGGGGACCTTAATTGTCTCATGAGTCCTTCTCTAGACTCTTCAGCAGCTCGCCCATCAAAGCAAACCATGGGGCAAAGACATCTCCTGCACTTATTAAAGGATACAGGACCGTCTTTCGGATGAGACGTTAAACCGAAGTCCCATCTGCCTGGATTGGTGGTAGTTCAGGTGGATGTTAAAGATCCATGGCACTTATCAAAAAGAGTAGGGGAGATTTTATTGAAAAAAAACATATATATAAAAATAGTACAGATACAGAGTCAAATAGTGAAATATAACTCAATTTGTGACAACAAACTCAAAACATGACTCTCTTATAATGAGAACATCAGGACAAAAGGAGGAAAAATAAACAATAAATCAATTTAAACATAATTCCTATCCCCAACCCAAACTTTCATTATTTAAATTTGATGAAATATGTGAAACCCTTCCACCAAAGAGACACCTGTTGTGCAGAACTCATAGCACAATCTTTTTTTATAAACAGTCATCATTTCAGTTGAGACTAAATTACTGAGACAGTCAAAAGACATTTTCCATTGATGCAATACCCATTGGCATCTTGCCTGCCAAATGTAAAGTTTAATACAACAAAGAAAAATAGATAAAGTGTCAGGGTGATACTTTGCTAACCCCACCCCATATTTCCCCACAACTAAAATATCATAATTTAAATGTTTTAACCAATCCATCCACCATTTTGTGGCCAGAAAAACCCATAGAGCTGTAACATATGAACATTCCAACAGAAAATGTTCCATAGTTTCAAGTAATGAAATACAATCCATGTATGGGCAATTTCTTTCTTCAACTACTTTATGTTTGGCATTCCCTCTTACATTCAATCTGCCATATGCAATAAGCCAAAGATTTTCCCACATCTTGTGAGGAATCCTATTAAGGGTGCGTTGTCTGAGGATTATATGGTTATCTGTTGAAGGACAATTTTTAAAACTTGATTCCAACGGATATATTCTAGAAAGAATAGTCTGATATGAAGACTTAGCAGACTGAGTTACTATGTCAGGTTTCAAGACCCTCCATTTATATAATTTTTGTGCAGCTGATGTAAAATAAGAAGGAATATTAATGTGAGGGTGTAATTTAGGAGCCACAGTACTCCAGACTGCGATATATTTATTTAAAGAGTTCCGAAGCCAAACATTATGCACCAATTCCGACTGAGAAAGGGCATTGCCGATTGTGTGTTTAAAAAATAATACATGCAAAGAAATTACTGGTTCAATCATTCCCAAACCCCACTCCTTTAACCCTAGATATGTGTAACAGTGCTTGATTGGGTTGAGTTTATTACCCCACAACATTTGAAAGCAAAGACTATATAATTTAGTTTCAAATTTACTCGGAACTGGGTACAGCATAGCCACATAATGTAAAAGCGGCAAAATAAATTTTTTTTAAATCAAAATTCTTTTAAATTTTGTGAATTTCCAGTGTTTCCATCTGAACACCTTTAATTCTGCCTTTCTTAATGTTAACTCCCAGTTAGCCTCAGGAAGGTTTTGGGGTCTAAAAATAATTCCTAAAATTTTTAATGGCTCACAATCAATAGTAATGCCCCCTATTTCACTTGACAAATCCATAATATTGCCTATGAAAAGCCCTTTACTCTTATCAACATTTAATTTGGCATTGGAAACCAATTGGTATTTATATATTTCGGATAAAAAAATTTCTATCTGCTCTTGTTTTAAAAAGAACCCACAAATATCATCTGCATATGCCTGTATCCGAATGCCTCGTGGGATCCCTATACCTGACACCCCTTCCCAAAAAGGATGCATTTCAATGTGTCTCTACAAAGGGACGAGTGAAAAACTGTACAAAAGTGGACTTAAGGGGCATCCCTGGCGAACCCCTATCCCAATATCAAAACTCTGTCCAATAAATCCATTCAAAAAAGTTCACACTGAAAAAAAAGAATACAGCAATTTTAGTTGTTGTATAAAAGCTAAAGGAACCTTATAAATTTCCAGAACTTTAAAAAATAGGGGGTGATAAACCCTATCAAATGCTTTTTCTTGGTCAGCTGCTACCACCCATCCTGATAATCCTGCCATATTACAGTGTTCAATCACATCCCTAATGATCATTAAGGCATGTTGTATCTTCCTATCAGGAAGTCCGCAATATTGTTGTGGTGAAATTACCAATGAAGCATAAGATCTTAATCTGTTATTTAGGATATGGGCTAGAATCTTATAGTCAGTGTTGAGCAATACAGTGGGTCTCCAATTCCTAATGAGACTTCTATCCCCTTTTTTAAAAAGATAGACCAATAATCCTTCTGCAAAAGTAGATTGAATTGTATCAGAAGTAAACCAATAATTATACACTGCTACTAAACTATCTGCTATGTGTTGACAAAACGTTTTATAAAAAAGATGAGGGATACCATCTAAACCTGGTGAAACATTATTTCTTAGGGTTGAAATGGCCTGTAAAATCTTCTGTTTAGTAACAGGGGTCTGTAAATGTAACACATCATCTGGAAAATCGTTGACTATGATTTGTTGAAGGAAAGTAATAATATCATTTTGAGAAATCAGAGAAGTGGGCAAAAGTGTTTTAAAATGCTGTTGAATCAATTTTTCCAAATCCTCAGGAGAACTCACCCTTTGACCAGGAGCAAAAATCAAATATTCCATAGTCATGCTTTGTTTTATCTGTTTACAGGCTTCAAAAGGATCCCCTATCGGGGTATTATGAGTACCAGCGTGTAGCATGCCTTGGATAGTCCGAGCCCTGTCATATTGGAACTTTTTCATTTCAGCTTTTATTAAATCAATCTGTGATGAATAATCCAGTGTTGAAAGATTTGCTATAGAAAATATTTTTTGCAACTTTTTCCACAAAGTTAGATAACGTAAACATTTTTTATTACCCTGTGATTTACCAAATCTCATAAACCAGCATTTTATATCCTTTTTTGTATCTGACCACCATTCACCCTTGTCCTGATATAAACATTCTACAGATGATCTAGCAGTAAAAAAATGACCCATGGCTCGAGTTACAACTGGATCAGACAAAACCGAAGTATTCATTTTCCATCTCTCTCGAAACGCAGGTCTTTTGACTTCTTGGTCCAGACACAGAATTAATAATAAGTGGTCTGAAAATTCTACAGGTCTAATATCTAAAATACCTTTGGATAAATTAGGGGAAAGAAAAATATAATCAATAATGGAAGTGTAAGAATTTCTCATATAAGTGAAATTTGGACCCTCAGTATAATAAACATGGTTATTAATTAAGCCTGCTGTAGTTATAAGGTTAAGTGCATTAGAATCACAATAAATTTTCCATCCCTCATCCCGCTTCTTTTTTTTCTCCTGTATAAGGCTACAGTTGAAATCCCCACATAAAAAAAATTTTATAGGTGGAAACTAAAAATGGCTGAATAGCCTTCATGTGAAGAACTTTATCTGCTTTCACCTGTGAATTATATACTGCAATGAACCTACAGTTCATGCTTTTCCAAAGGCCATCTAATATTAAAACTCGGCCTGGCACTAAGTCAATTAGTTTCTGGAGAGAAAAGGAAAAGGAGTGAAAAAGAATCCCTACCCCATCCACTTTATCAAGACCAAAGGACCAATACGAAGGGCCCCATGTCCATTCTCTTTTAAAACTCCAAATTTGATGTTCCAAATACATCCATGTTTCCTGTATGATAAAAACATCTAGCGCCAAATCATGAAAATATTGGAAAACAGTTTGTCTTTTATCTATATTCAATAGACTATGCACATTTAATGAACCTAAAGTAAATTGACCCATTTATAACCATAAAGAGAAACAGGACTAAAGTTTTTTCCTCTTTTTCTTTTTCTTTCCTTTATAAGTACCTTGTTCCAAAACCTGTGAACCTCGTCCTAGGGAAGATTTTTGTGAGTCGGAATCCCCAACCTCCATCTCTGAATCACCCCAGATTGGAAAAAGGGCAGCATAAGCATTATTTGTCTCTACTGGGGGTATATCAGGAATGACAGGTTTGGTGAACCGAGAGGATCTCCGAGGCAAAGGATCCAAGTCAGGTTCATCACTGGGGACCATAAATGGATCCTCATAACAAACAGGAACCAAGGATGCAGATATTGTAGATTTATCCGCAGGGTTTTGAGAAAGGTCTGGGCCTGAAACAGGGAGATCTGGAAGCACCATAGTGGGAACCACTAAAGGGTCAGAAAAGGGGGGGGAGGGTTCTGGAGGAGGGCCTTGAGCATCAACGGGAACAGTGCTAGCTGAATCTTGTGCTTGCTGGATAAGAAGCTCCGGGCTCATACAGGATGCTTTATTCCGAGCAGCCCAAGGCCATTCCCCAAAGACATGCCCAAATTCTTCACACAAATCACATCTAGTGTGATTAGCACATTGCAAAGTAATGTGGCCTACTTCCCCACAATTATTGAATCGAGGTTGATCACAAGTACTAGATAGATGTGTTCAGGATCCGTACTTGTAGCATGCTCTGGGCTGCCCTGCATAAAAACACCCCGATCTCTACCAAGCAAAAAAGAATTTGGAATATGCTCCAATGCCTGAGTCATTCTGGCATAGTTTAACCTTATATTTCCACCCCCAGTCCAAAAAGCTCGCTGTCTAAAATGGCTTCAGGTGCTCCCATGACCTCACATTTTGAGAAAGCCAGTATGTATAATGTCTTCACATGGACTCCTTCATTACTAAACATAACTGTAACATACTTGATGAGTGGTTTAGTTAAAGGAATTACTACAAAGGAGTCCATGTAGGAGAAAACTTGACCTGTCCATATCTTTCCCAAAATAAGTCTAGAGCGTATGCAGTTCTAAAACTGACGTCAAAATTGTCCTCCCCAGAAATGTTTATAAATGCGTACACCTCCCTAGGGGAGAAATGCAATGAATCTTTAAGTAATACTTTTCCCACATGATATCTGTCTGGCCTGTCAGCCAAACCTCCTTTGTATCGTATCCTTACAGCGTTTCTTCTAGGAGCTGCTTCTTTTTTGTTTTATTAAATAAGTCAGATAACAGAGGCTTTTTTCAGAAATAGGTGCAGTATTAGATGCCGCAGGGATGTGAAGGTTGTTATGAGAAGGGGACTTCAAAGGGGGAAAAGATTGTAAATCTTGTCCTGCAACAGTCTCTGTATAAGAAGTGTTTTCAGATAGACCAGAAGCAACAGGATGTTGTGGTGACGCATCTTTCAGGGGAACAGAATTATTTGGTTTCCATTCAGGAGAAACTTGAGAGAAAGGAAAAGGACAATCCCAAGCTGGATCAGGGATCCAAATTCCCCCAGGGCCCTGTTTCCATCCTGCATTAGTTAATGCTATACTTTGAGACCACTGATCATTAGAAGCTTTTAACTTTGTTTGAACAGCAGATGGCGCTGTCGTATGTGTTGTCTCAAGACAAGGTTTGAGATTCCTGTGAGCAAGGAGAAACGCATCCCGTTTAGTTTTTACTTCAATCTGCATCCCTTTTTTACTCCCTGCTCCAGAGAAAACAAATTCGGTAAGTCCTTTTTGGTCATTCTGTTGGATTTGATATTTAATCAAAGCTGCATCTCCCTCTGCTTGCGGCTGCTTGAAAACAAACCCAGTCGATTTTGAAAGAGTAGCTACGGGAGAGGTGAAAACAGTACTCTCTGCCACATTGTAGTTTAAATTGTGTTCTTTAGAGGAATGAGTTTCAGGCAGCAGTGGTGGTGAAAGCTTAACAAATAGGCTGTAGGCACACACGAGTGTTCGTGTTTGAATTGCCAGCCTGTAACTGTGAAATATCATTTAAACCTGACTCAGGCTTACCCAACCTCAGCGCTGCGATAGGAGCTGTGACGCCATCCCCTGATTTGACAGGCCAGGCGTCTAAAATGACAGGATCGAGTTCTTGTTGTAATGAAACAGGCCGGGTAACTGAGTGGTCTTTCTCCTCCTGTCGACATTCCTCCGTAGCTACAAGCAACTCCACAAGTTCTTGTTTTTTGGAATTTAAATTATCCTCGAAATTCATTGCATTTACCAAAATGGGATGTGAGGTTAGATCTTCTGTAGAAATGTAGATATGCATAGCGTCTTCTTCTTCAAATAATCTTTCAACATTTACTTCAGCCTCCGGTGGAAACAAGAAAGGAGATGAGGCCAAGTGTCTCTCCTCCACGATGTCTGCACTCTCTGGTGCTCCAGCCCTTATGGCCATCCTGCAAAATATGAGGTCATGGGAGGAGGCCATCTCCCGTGCCACATCAGCAGTTCTTCCTCCTCCTCGGTCCGGCTCCCAACTGGGCTCCTCCATCCCTGCTCACAGGAAGTCAAGCCCCCTGCTGGTAGGAGAGTAGGGGAATTTCCCCGGTGTCCTGGCCAAATTTCCCTCGTTCACTAAAAATACCACCAACAGCTTACTCTGGTTCAAGGTCAGTTGGCATTCATCTGTATCCTCCTCCCCCGGGTCGTGCCTGAAAATAGGCAGGCTTTGTCTAGTGCAAAAACTAAATAAATAAATAAAAATAAAATAAATTGATACTTGGTGCCAAATGAATTCCTCAAAGAGAAAATTCACATGTTACTCTTCAGCTTATGGCCACTATTCCAGACTTGACTATCTATTTATAAGTTAGGAACATAAGACTTTAATTCACTCGGTAGTCATAAAGAATATTCATTTATCTGAGCATGCCCCAGTAGAGCTAGGGCTTAATATAATACAGGAGAGAAAATCTACACAGTGGAGATTTAATCCATCACTGTTACGGGATCCTGACTTCAAAGAATTACTACAGAATAAAATTCTAGAAATTATAAATAACAGATCTCCCCATAATACACCCCAGATATTATGGGACACTATAAAAGTAGTTCTAAGCAGATATATTATAGCTTGTAACATGGCTAAAACAAGACAAGAGAAACAAAGTAACAGGATTGGCAGAAGAGCGCGTCAGGTGGTATAAGAGCAACACGGCATTATGGCACAGTAATGCCATGTTTCTTTAGAACGCTCAGAGCAATAATGCCGTGTTGAGAGCGTGAACGCACTCCAAAAAGTATATGAGCAGTCTAAAATGTAGGGGGCAGTTCAACCAATAGGTGGCACGAGTAACACAGGGCAAAAGGGAAAAGGCAGAAATGAACTGAGTACTGCTAGGTTGACCAATAGGTGGTGGGAGGAAGAGAGACTGTGAATGGGAACCAGGAGCCGGGAGATGTACAAGTGTGAAGTACAGGATAGAGCAATGAAGGGCAAATGGTGCTGTTTGTTACCGGATAGTGTAGCAGTTGCAGTAGAATGCAAAACATCAGTGACAAGGAGGAGTGAATAACAGATCAGGTAGAAAATTAGGAAAACCTTTGTTGTTCTTCGGAAAGGGCCACCTATTGGTCAGAATAGCAACCAAGGTTTCAAGTAAAAGGCGCTGTGTTCGGAAGTCGTGCAATTGTGAAGGAGTGCAGAGGGCAGTCAGCAGCAGATAATATATGTCTGCAAGCTGAAAGTGTGAGTCACGCAGAGCGAGCGAAGAGAATGAGAGACTTCACCTGGGAGCACAATAGCAGTGAAAGAACAAGGCGAGCAAACAAATGAGTGAGAAACAGAGAAGTGCTGAGCTGCTGTTAAAGCACCACCTGTAGGTCGTCATAGTCAGTGGTCTGGTGTGTAGTCGGCTCAGGAAACTAGTGGCAGACTCTGAGTATACTAAAGTAGGAGCGTAATACGGTTTACCCAGAATGCAGCAGCACATGAATGTCAGGTGAAAACGAAGTCAGAGCAATACAGCAGCCGATTAGAACAATGAAGTGTTGAGGTCTGATAATTAGTTTATTTGTATGTTGTTCTGTAAAGTAAAATTGTAAGGTATCCTAAAGTGGTACACATTATATTACTGGATGTGGCCAGTGCAACGTGCACGTGCATGGTTTGAGTTAGACAGACCATTAGAAAGTAACACACCTGAATTATAACTGTGTAAGTGAAATAACTGTTTCTGCTCAGTTATGCTTGATAGGAAATAAAACATCATCTAACTAATAGTTGCTTTGCACCTGCTATGTTACAAGCGCATTAATCCACTCCAAAGGTGGCATCTAATGGGGAGTTAATGCATGGTTGGTCATTGTAGGCACTCAGCCTGCGGCCTCGTGCCCCAACGACCCCAATCATGCATTAACTCCCCATTAGATGCCACCTTCATCGTGGATTAATGCTTACTTATTCCACACATTAAAAAAAACAGCAGGATCTTAAACTATCGGATCTCCAACAGAAACTTCGATCTTTACAAGAAATCCATATGGGAGGAGATGAAAGTGTCTCAGATCAGTTAAACCAAACTAAAGAAGAAATTCAATCATTATTAACGGCCAAAACAGAACAAGCCCTTTTATGGCTTAGCCAGAAATATTATGAGGGAGGAGTCAGGGCCTCTCGACTATTAGCGTATAGATTGCATAGACAGACCCATCAAGTCATGATTAATAAAACTAACCAGCAAAAATATAATTCTCAACCAATTCTAACGGTATTTAAAGAATGCTATCAAACACTATACTCCGATCTTCATCCACCATCTAAACCACAACTCTCCCAATTTTTAGACCAGATAAATCTCCCTACCCTCACTCAATCTCAGCAAGACTATGTAATATCCCTGATCAGGGCTGCCGAACTACATAACACCATAAAAAATCTAAAACACGGGAAAAGCCCAGACGCGGATGGTTTTGGAGCTGACTTTTATAAAGCAACAAGAGAACTAATTCAAAATCCACTATTGGAGGCCTTCCAGGCAAGTCATAACACTAAAGTGACCCCACCCTTGTGGCGACAGGTAACAATTTCATCTATGCTGAAATCTAATAAACCCCCTCATCTCTGTGATTCCTATCATCCCATTTCAGTCCTAAATCAAGACTACAAAATCTGTTCTAGCATTTTAGCCCATAGACTAGATAATCTTCTCCCCACCATTACCCATCCTGAGCAAACCGGCTTTATTAAAACTAGACAGACAATGGATAACATCAAACACACACTGTTTTTGATTAGCCACTCTCTTGATACCAAATTCCCCCTCCTGTTATTAAGCCTAGATGCTCAAAAGGCATTCGACCGTGTCTCATGGGACTTTTTATTATCCACCTTAGGCAAATTTAATTTCCCCCAAGGCTTCCTTGATACCATCAAGGGAATCTATACTCTCCCTGAAGCAGTAGTCAGAATTAATGGTTCCCACTCAACACGTTTCCCTCTACAGCAGGGGACCAGACAGGGTTGCCCAATATCTCCATATTACTTTGCTCTATATGTAGAACCTATTGCCCAGTTCCTAAGACAACAGGATGATCTGACAGGCTGCATTATACAAAATATTCACCACAAGGTGGCGTATTATGCAGACGATCTGCTTCTATATATTACTAACCCTGAACCATCATTAAATACTTTAACCAGGATACTACCACTTATCGAATGACTCTCCGGCTATAAAATTAATCAGGACAAGTCAGAAGTTCTAACAATAAATTATACCCTCTTCCCCCAAGCATTATGCAGAAATTCCCTTTGAAATGGAATAGACCCTATCTAACCTATCTTGGCATTAAGATTTCTTCCACCCCCACCTCTTTATTAACTATAAACTACGATCAGGTTTTTCAAGAGATACAGACGGACTTACTCAGATGGTCACAATTATCCTTATCCTTACTACCCAGAGTACAATCAATACAGATGAATGTTTTACCTCATTTACTTTATATTATGCAAAATATTCCCTTACCCCCACATCATAAAGAGATACAAAAGTGGACAAAAGCCATCACAAAATTCCTCTGGAACAACAAAAGACCTCAGATAGCTCTAGTAAAGCTCCACCTTCCAAAGGAAGGGTGGGGGGCTGGCAGTTCCGGACTTAAGTAAATATTTAACAGCTACAGTATTAACGCACATGGCTAAATGGTTGCTTTCTATGAACCAATCCCCGGTTTGGACACAGCTAGAAAATAATTTAACAGATATGCTCTTAGACGGAGATCAAATCTACCACCCTGTATCCCCACAAAGGGAAGACAGAGTATCGATATTCACTAGAGCCGTTCTTCGTTACTGGAGACAGGTTCTTGAGTCTAAGGAATATTGCCCATTGGCAAAATGGATGGCAATCCCGACTAGGGATCCTAATTTTCTACCAGGTGTGTTAGACCATACTTTTCATTCCTGGCATGCGAGGGGGTTAGCTCGCTCTTTTTAGTGCTATAAGGATGGCGTTTTAAAAACATTTCATCAGTTGCCAGGGGAATATCTATTGCCCCATCAAGATTTCTTTAGATATCTACAAATTAGGCATTACTTAACTTCAGTTCTAGGGCTCACAGCTTTAGAACAGCAACCATTTCCCTTACTCGACTTGCTTCCCGGGTTGTGCCTGAAAATAGGCAGGTTATGTTGCCTAGCACACTTACCCAGTGACCAGAAGCAAGTAAATATAAATACCCCAATTAACTACTCTAGAAACTCAGCAACACCTTGTGTCCCACTTCAATAAGGTATTACAGTAGACCGCTAATCATTCCATCAAATTAACCCAGGGACAGTGGGACTCTGAATTAGGGATAGCCCTTGAACCTACTGATTGGTTGAGGTTATGGAGATTACAACATAAAACTACCAGCTCATATATATCTATGATGACAATATTCGTGGAAAATAGTAACTCGAATCTTTAGAACTCCTCAGATTACTGCCAGATTTCTAGAAGGAACCGCTTGCTGGAGAGGCTGTGGGATATCTCTGGCAACTCATACCCATATAGTCTGGGCCTGTCCAATACTTTTGGAATTTTGGAGTGGGGTTAATCAACAATTAAAATAACTTTTCCTCTCTCTAGGGGACATTAACCCCCAAAGTTCACTTCTACTTCACTATCCTAAGAACTTTCGAGACAAACATGCAATGTATCTAACAAATATTTTATTATGAGCAGCCCAAAAAGTAATAACTAGACTTTGGTTAACACCTAACTCCCCCCCCCCCCATTTCAGTCTGAGAAAATCTTATATATGACATATATAAAATGGAGAATATGACAGAACACCTACAAAATACTACCCCAAAACTTTTAGAAAGATGGTCAAGGTGGTTTCTTCATATGTCCTGCCACCGCCCGGAATTTCTTCCATAAGCTAAGAAAGTGACCTATTTGGATAGGATCAGATAAGGCCATGTCAGGATAATGCTAAACAGGATAGCACCACCTGAGTGATTCCTTCAGTCGTATGAAAGAAGTGGTAGTTGCTGCCTCTTCACCGGTTGGGAACCCTTAACAGGCCAAGAATTAGAATAGCCCAACAGTTGAATTAAGACTGGACCTATCTATTGGGTCTAGCCTCCTCCCTGCACCTCCTAACAGTCGTGTCCTTCAATCAATCAATCAAAGTCTTTATTTAACCAGGCGATCACCATTGAGCGAGCTCATTTTCGAGGTGTACCTGGGTTTGTTAATAAGGAACAAGGGACAATATATATGGGATGCAACACACAAGAAAATAGTAATAATACAAATAAAGTGAGATACAATAATACAGTATATACAAAGTATCAGCAGGTAGCACTGACAGTAGTATATGTTTGGAACAGAAGATACAGCTAGTTTTGGGTAGAACACAATTTTTCATAAAAGTAAAGAAATATACATATCAGGTGCACCGAACACAAATAAAACCTAATATAAAAAGATATATAGTGATACGGTATGGAGAATTTAGAGCTGGAACCAGGGTCAAAGGAATGAGGAAGGGACAGATATGGGGGTAGAAAAAGGGGAGAGGGAAGAGTCGATTATAGATGTGATCAGTCTTTTAACAGTAGTAATTAGAGTGTGCGTGGACTTATAGGAGTCACTATTTAGGGTAGACAGGCACAGGACTCCTTATTATGGTGTAAATATAGAGATATAAAAGCTGCTAGGCTGATGGGGTGAGTTAATTTCAAAGTTTTTTGCAGCTTGTTCCACAGTTGAGGGAGCACAAAGCTGATGGCTGCTCTGCCAATGCGAGATTTTGCTTTGTAAACATAAAGGTAGATATATGTGTGACCCCCCTACAAATGGGGGTTCTTAAAAGCCTTCCTGGAGCTGCTTAATAGCTCCTTGCCTAACTGGTGTTCGGCGCAATGCCGCCCAAAATGCGGCCGTTGTGAGTGCTTTTTAAGCCTCCAGTACTGTATCTTTAAGAGCTGCCTGCTCGCAGGCTCCAGCAGGTTGGTATGGGGGGATTGGTGTTTCCCTGCTCGAATTCTGCCTGAGCTGTGGTGTAATCGCCCTATTCTGTAGTCACTGAAAAGCGCAATGGGAGCCCATCTGACAGATGTAACTGTTTGGCTGTACTTAGTTAAAGTATTAGTGAAATTACAGTTTGTTTAACCTGCTTTCATTGCAGCTGGGACTCTGTGTGTTTGGCCCCTCCATTTTGGACCTGGACTTTTGAGATGGGCCAATGGAAAAACGGAGGACACTAAAATGGAGATCATTTGAGCCAACCAGAATCAGGACTCATTTTGGAGACGGCTGGCCGTAAGGGATATAGCCAGTAATTCTGGGAAATGAAGCTCTGGGTTACAGCGCCCTTTTTGCACCAATGGGGACTGACTTAAGTGACTGGTATCTGCAGCCCACCAATGGGATCGGGTGGCGCCCGAACTGAGAGTCCTTGAACAAACTACGAAGGGGCAGAGTCGTTGTGGTTGTGAGCGAGGAAGGAGCTCTGGGCTCCTGCGCTGTTGAGCTTTCACGCGGGAAGCACGTGTGGAAGGCCACATTTCGGCAGGTTGAACACCAGCAAGTGTCGGACTAAATCCACTAAGCAGTGGTCAGGGGAGGCTGTGCAAAAGTACAGCTACCTACCAGACTCACCCTGTAGGGGACTTGAGAATCTGCTTTAATCGTGCTCGGTCTGTCAGGACAAGTGAAGCTGCATCGTTTGGGCCCTGTGTTCTGTCGTAAAAGCAGTCGGGATTATATAGCAGCTGCCTGGTATGATACCCCTCTGCTCTTCATATAAATGCATGGAGAAGTGGTTGAATTCCAGGCTCGGCCCTGCAAGTGGTGTGAGAGTGATCTTTCTGCTGGAGTCGTGATTACTAAATCAGGGTAGCTCCCTGTCAGGTGTTCATAGTAGGGCACGATTTGTCTGGCTACTTTATTGGCTACACGAACTGAGCCCGCTGGCTATACTTAATCCTCTTAGGAATCAAATGCTTGTTTTCTGCGTCAGGGCCCCAACCAGCTGCATCGAGAGGCTAGCCTTCTATTGCCTGGGTACCCAGAGACAGTGAATTATAAGTTAGGCCTGTGCACAGTGCCCTAGAGAAATACAAAAATATATATATATATATATATATATATATATTAGAGTGGTAAGCTAATTAACCTGATTTCCCTCAGTCCTTGTTATCTCCCCCCTGAATAAATCAGATTGGGTGTTTTGCAGAGGTATACTGACTGATCTGTGTGTCTATGTTGAATCACTGTACAGGTGGTTATTGCCTAATTGCATCTTACTTTACAGGGGGTTCCCAGAGCCAGCTGATCAAACCAAGCCTGGGGGTAAGTGTATATGACAAGGGCACTGTGATTGACTTGTGTGGGCCACTAGTGGGAAGAAAGGGGGGTTGCAGTGACCCAGAGGGCTGTGACCAAGTCATATTAGACTGTCTTAACCCCGACCTCTGAGTGGAGACACCCATCATCGGATCCAGGCCCCTCAACCTGTTAGCGGCAAGTCAGGCAGGGGTAGTAGCCATTGGGATAGCGCCCCCTTGGGGTTACATTTTGGAGGCATCGCTGGGATTAGCGTCCCCTAGTGGCCGAGTAGACGAAGTACCTCAACATGGCCAAACTAAAGGAAAAACTGGAAGGGGATATCATGACTAAGATTAAGTTGGGCCCTGTTAAGGCAATGGTGCATAAACTGATGGGGTGGGATGAAGCCAAAGAGTTGGATTCCCAGAAAATTGTGTTACTACTGGATGTACCTCTGGGGACAAAGAACGCTGACCTTATTTCTGCAGTGGAGCGTGTTAAATGTCTAGGCAAGGTAGAGGTGAAGGGGCGTATGGCTGACCTACTCGACCAAACCTTGCAGGTGCAACTCTTATGCAGTATAGTTATAGACCCCGAGAGGGTACCCCCAGTGATCTATCCAGAAGGTGCCCAACAGGGGTGGAGGGTCATTCACATCCGGAGTGGGTCAGTCACCCCCGGGGGGGTCCCCCAAGACTAATAGCTTTAAAGATAAACTGCTTAAATTGCTAGCTGTGGAAGGGAGGACTACCCAGGAGTTACTGCAGGCGCTGGACCTTTCTAGTGACCCCACCCCCCAAAACTCCCCAGGTACCTCTCCTGGGCCCCCCAAGAGTTCTATTTTGGTTTCACCTCCCCTAGTTGTTCCCCCTGTACAGCTAGACTCTTGTCATAGACTAAAACTTTTTTCTGGTACTGTGCCTGTACCTTCGGGGGAAGATGACTTGGAGGCTTGGATGGACTATGCTACCTACCCCTCTAGTCCAAGATTGGCAGTGCTCTGAGGGGGAGAAACGAAAGAGACTGATGAAGCGCTTGAGGGGTCCAGCTTTGGAAGCCATTCGTTTCCTGTGAGCTACTAGTCCTGAAGCCACTGCAGTAGAGTACCTTTCTGCCTTAGAGGGGGTGTTTGGGAGTACAGAAGCTGGGGAAGACTTCTTATGGAAGTTCAAGTCCACCAAACAATGGAGGAATGAGAAATTGTCAGCCTTTGTCACCAGGGTGGAAAGGGCACTGCGAAAAGCTTATCGGAAAGGGGGGGTAACTGTCCCAGCCTTGAACCAGGTCCGGCTGGATCATATTTTGAAATCTGCTACGTTTTCCAGTGTGATATTGTTAAAACTCAAGTTACATGACCGACTTGCTGCCCCGCCCCCCCCCCAAGTACTGTCAATTGATGAGGGAGATTCGAGAAGTAGAGACTGATGAAGAGGGGTGGGAACCCTATGTGTGAGTTGTGAATCTATGCCAGACCCCCGAGTCCAGTGAACCAGATGAGACCCACCTTTTGAAGGGGCTGAGTCAGGGGCCTGATGCTTTTCCTGTGCCCCCAGTGGCCCAAGGAGAGGTGGGGGTGCATGCTGTCTCCTCTGATCCCCGGGTAGAAAGTGATTTGAGGGCTGAGATTAGAGATTTACGAGAAATGGTGAGGGATTTGAAACAAACTGCTACCCACCCTGGCAAGTTGGGGGAACCTGAGTTATCTAGAACTAAATGATCTAGTCAGGAGGAGCTCTCCAGAACCCCTGACGCCCCCCGGCAGGTGAGATATCTCTCTCCTAACAAAGACCCCCGAGACACTAAGTTCTGTTACCATTGTGGGGAGGATGGACATTTTCAGACTGAGTGCCGGTTACCAGAGAATCTAAGGAGGGTCAACAGCAGGCTAGTTGTCTGGCATCGCAAGGCTTATACCAGACCCCGGGAGGGCCTCCTCGGAAGAGTTTTGTGACCAGGGCCAATGCCCAAGCAACCCCCAAAACCCCACCTCCCGAATGGTCTGATGTGGTGGGGCCCTCAATGGAGACCACCATGAGAGTGAATGGAGTACCCACCCGGGCTGTGTTGGACAGTGGCTCTCAGGTGACCATTATGTTCCAGGACTGGTATCAGAAACACTTGCCTGAGGTGCTTCTGCAACCTTTGGATGGACTACATGTTTGGGGGCTGAGTGACAAGGCCTACCCTTATTCTGGGTATATTTGAATCTGGTTGTCTTTTCCTACTTCTTTGGCTGGGGTGGCTGAACAAGTGGAAACCTTGGCCCTAGTGTGTCCCCCCACTGGACTGCATGATGGGGTGCTCTTGTTAACTGGAACCAGTACTCACATGTTTGGTCGCTTAGCGCAGCTGTGCTCTGAAAAAACAGATGTCCAGGCCTGGGCAAGCTCTCAGAATACCCACCTTGATTCAGAAGGCCTATGAGACTCAGAGAAAGGCCAGCCAGGCAGAAACTGAAGGCCCGACGGGGGTCGTCTGGAAGAAGGATCCAGAACCACTACTACTAGCCCCAAATGCTCAGTGTGTTTTGCAGGGAGAAGTCCAGATTAACAAGGATGTTAAGAATAAGAGATTGATGCTGGATGCACCAGGTGAGGGCAAGTTGCCAGAGGGGTTGTTGGTTAAACCCAGTATCTTACCCGCTAGAGCTCATGCCTTTGCCAGGAGAGTAATGGTTGAAGTGCATAACGTATCTGATCGAGAGATTCGAGTGAGACAGGGTTGCACCCTGGCTACAGTGCACTGTGCTGATACTGCTGTTCTGTCCCATAACAAGACTCCTGGGAGAGGTGACCGAGTGACCCCCGAGCTGTTTGATTTCAGTGATTCCCCACTACCAGCAAAATGGAAGAAAAGGATCAGCGAAAGGCTCGCCCAGAGGGAACAGGTGTTCTCTTTGAAGGAATGGGATGTAGGATGTGTGCAAGGGGCTGAGCATCACATCTGGCTACAGGATGAGCGACCTTTCCATGAGCGATCTCGACGCTTAGCCCCTACTGATATAGATGATGTAAGGCGGCACCTGCAGGAGATGCTTGCAGCTGGGGTGATACAAGAATCCAGGAGCCCCTACGCCTCACCTATTGTGGTAGTGAGGAAAAAGAATGGAGCTGTCCGGATGTGTGTAGATTACCGTACTCTAAACCAGCGGACCATACCAGACCAGTATACCATGCCCCACATTCGGGATGTCTTGGACTGTCTAAATGGCAGTAAGTGGTTCTCTGTGTTAGACCTCCGCAGTGGGTACTACCGGATCCCGATGGCTCCGGAAGATTAAGAAAAGACTGCTTTTATTTGCCTCCTAGGCTTCTACGAGTTTATGCGGATGCCCCAGGGAATTTCAGGTGCCACTGCTACTTTCCAACGTTTGGTGGAGCGTGCTGTGGGGGACATGAATCTACTCGAATGTCTGGTTTACCTAGATGATGTCATAGTGCTTGGCAGTTCCTTGGAAGAACATGAAAGCCGGTTGTTCAAAGTCCTAGATCTACTGGAAGATTTTGGTCTCAAACTATCTATAGATAAGTGCCAATTCTTTCAAACCTCTGTAAAATATGTGGGGCACATAGTATCCACTGAAGGCATAGAGACTGACCCCAGCAAAGTAGAAGCTTTGACTACTTGGCCCCAACCAAAGAATTTGAAGGAGCTGCAGCGGTTCTTGGGGTTTTGTGGGTATTACAGATGATTTATCAAAGACTACTTTCAGGTGATCCACCCTCTGCTTAACCTTACACAAGGATATCCCCCAACCCATAAAAAGTATAAGAAAATTGCACAGTCGGGGACTGAAAGAAATTATTTCCGACCAAATGATGTGTTTGGCACCTGCTGGACTGCCGATTGTGAGGAAGCTTTCCATGACATTATATATCAACTTACTCATGCCCCAGTGCTGGCCTATGCTGACCCTGCCAAACTGTATGTTCTTCACACTGACACCAGTCTGCTAGGGTTGGGGGCCGTACTGTATCAAGAGCACTCAAACGGGCTAAGACCTGTAGCTTTTGCCAGCCGAAGCTTAACCCCTTCTGAAAAGAACTACCCAGTGCACAAACTAGAGTTCCTGGCTCTGAAGTGGGCCATTGTTGATCAATTTCATGACTATTTGTATGGAGCTAAGATATTGGTGAAAACTGATAATAATCCCCTGACGTATGTGAAGGCCTCAGCTAAGCTAGATGCCACTGGCCATAGGTGGCTCTCTGCGTTGTCAATCTACAACTACTCTGTTGAATATAGAGCCGGCCTGAACCATATAGATGCTGATGCCCTCTCCCAGAGGTCTGTGTCCCGAGTTGATTGGGTCCAGTTATCAGAACCTGACATAAGAGCCCTTTGCCAAAAATTTGACAGGGAGGAACAGGTGTCTCCTGATGCTGTGGACTGCATGGTGGACTGCTTGGGGCCATCTGAGAACTGCTTACCTGCTGCTTACTGTCATTTTTCTGCATTAGACAGTAGTATGTTGCCCCAATTCAATAATGATAGCCTCCAACGGACTCAATCCTGAGATCCCATGATAAACCCTGTCCTGAAAGCTCTGCAGAGAGGGGGAGATGTGTCAAAACTGCGTTCCACTGACCTGAGAACTGCACTGCTGTACAAAGAAGGACCAAAGTTGAAACTGATTAATAGGCTATTGTACAGGGAGACCGTGGCAAAGAGGGGCGAGTAGTCAAACAAAAACTCGTGTTGCCCATTGCTTTTAGAGAACTGGTGTTGAGGTCCCTACATAATCACATGGGACATCTTGGCATAGACCGAACCCTTGACTTAGTGAGGTCTCGATTTTATTGGCCCAAAATGAGTGCCGACATGGAGCAGTATATCAAGACCTGTGGCCGATGCTTACAAAGAAAGGCCCTGCCTCAGAGGGCTGCCCCCCTGGTCAACATCACTACTAGTGCCCCATGAAGCTGGTTTGCATTGATTTCCTAAGTCTAGAACCAGATCTGAAGAATATCAGCAACATATTGGTAGTTACTGATCATTTCACCTGGTATGCCCAGGCTTTCCCCACTAAAGATCAGAAAGCAACCACGGTGGCTAAAGTCCTTGTTGAGAATTTCTTTGTTCACTTTGGGGCCCCCAGCGAATTCATTCCGATCAGGGGAGAGATTTTGAAAGCCATCTGATTAAAGAAATGCTATCCTTGTGGGGGGTACGGAAGTCAAGAACCACCCCGTACCATCCCCAGGGCGATCCCCAACCTGAAATGTTCAACCGCACCTTGCTCGACATGTTGGGCACCCTGCATCCTAAAGACAAACCTAGATGGAGCCAGCAGATCAGCACCTTGGTCCATGCCTATAACTGCACCAAAAGTGATGCCACTGGGTTTTCCCCATATACACTGATGTTTGGAAGGGAAGCCAGATTGCCAGTAGATGTTTGTTTCGGAGTTTCTCCTCATGGGGTTCAGGCGGCTAATGATCCACAGTATGTGCAAAAGTTGAAATCCCAACTCAACCATGCCTACCAACTAGCCCAGACCATGGTTGCTAAGTGAAACCTGGCCAGTAAGGAAAGGTATGATAAAAAAGGTGAAAGCAACGGAATCGAGAGAAGGGGACAGAGTGCTACTGAGGAATTTGGGACTGCTTGGCAAACATAAGATTGCTGACCGATGACATCACCTCCCTCATATTGTTGGAAAATTGGAAGATTTACCTGTATATAAAGTGCAGCCTGAAAATAATTCAAAAGATGTGAAGACTATCCACAGAAATCATCTGCTGCCAATCGGACAACTTTTAATAGAAACTGAACCTCCCAATGCCCTCCCCCCCCCCGGGCCTATCACTAGAGCTGCTGTCAAGAACAAACCAAGATCGGTTGACTCTCAGAAATCAAACTAAAGAGGCTTCCTCCACCCCCACCCCGGTGAAGTTGATCAACAGTCTGTGTCTGAGGACAGTGAGAACAATGTTGAGTACTACCTCTTATGAACTGAGCCAACTGTTTAGGGGCAATCCCCTAATTAACTCTGGGGACGAAGTTGGGCTTCCTGGACTGTCTGAGCCCCCAGCTTTGTCTCTGGAGCCAATGTTCCCAGAGGGTGAAGTGAGTGGCATTAAAGACGAAGAGGTGAGATCATTGAGCCTGGCTGAACTGTCTGGCCTGGCTGAGCTATCTGACTTTTCAGAAGAAGGCAGTAATGTGGGGGAGCAAGCTAGTGATATGCTAGAACCTGAAGAATATTTTGAGTGCCCTGATGGTTCCTTGGCAGTACCAGAAAATTCCCCCGATGACCCAAATGCTGCAAGCTCAGAGGTAGTAGGACTAGACCCTGAAGGTACTATGGACTCTGGGTCCCCTCCTCCTGTAGTGGTTTCCCCGACCCATCACAGCGGGGCTGAGAAGGTGTCAGAACCCGCAGAGAGTTTCTCTGAAACTCCTAGACGGACTGGCTGCGAAGTACGGCCGGTAGTGAGGTTGAGTTATGAGTCCCTGGGTCAGCCTGTGGATCTGCTTCTGAATGTGGTCCATAAAGGGGTGTACATATCCCCAAGCTCCTTGCCTAAATTGACCCTGGGAGATGATTCTCAACTGTTAGTATCACCCTCTGAGTATGGTGCCCTTGCTCCATTTAGCCTGCACATAGCTGATAGGGAAGGGCTCCCTCTATCCAAGTGTCAGGGGCAGGAAGTAATGACCTGATTTATAAAAGAAAAAGGTTGTCTATATGTGTAATGTTGTATAAACAATAGTAAACTGTGTATTACAGTACCAGTGTATGTAACCAAAGGTCTGATGTTCTGTCAGTGTAAACTGTTTGCCTTAAAGTGATTTAAGGGTAACTACTTGACGTGGACATCAAGTTCTTTCCAGGCCAGGAAGGGTGTAACCCCCCTACAAATGGAGGTTCTTAAAAGCCTTCCTGGAGCTGCTTAATAGCTCCTTGCCTAACTGGTGTTCGGCGCAATGCCGCCCAAAATACGGCCATTGTGAGTGCTTTTAAGCCTCCAGTACTGTATCTTTAAGAGTTGCCTGCTCGCAGGCTCCAGTGGGTTGGTATGGGGGGGATTGGTGTTTCCCTGCTTGAATCCCGCCTGAGCTGCGGTGTAATCGCCCTATTCTGTAGTCGCTGAAAAGGCAACGGGAGCCCATCTGACAGATGTAACTGTTTGGCTGTACTTAGTTAAAGTATTAGTGAAATTACGGTTTGTTTAACCTGCTTTCATTGCAGCTGGGACTCTGTGTGTTTGGCCCCTCCATTTTGGACCTGGACTTTTGAGATGGGCCAATGGAAAAAGGGTGAACACTAAAATGGAGATCATTTGAGCCAACCAGAATCAGGACTCATTTTGGAGCCGGATGGCCATAAGGGATACAGCCAATAATTCTGGGAAATGAAGCTCTGGGCTACAGCGCCCTTTTTCCACCAATGGGGACCGACTTAAGTGACTGGTATCTGTAGCCCACCAATGGGATCGGGTGGCGCCCGAATTGAGAGTCCTTGCCCAGACTGCCAAGGGGCAGAGTCATTGTGGTTGTGAGCGAGGAAGGAGCTCTGGGCTCCTACACTGTTGAGCTTTCGCACGGGAAGCGCGTGTGGAAGGCCACATTTCGGCGGGTAGAACGCCAGCAAGTGTTGGACTAAATCCGCTGAGCAGCAGTCAGGGGAGGCTGTGCAAAAGTACAGCTACCTACCAGACTCACCCTGTAGAGGACTGGAGAATCTGCTTCAGTCACGCTCGGTCTGTCAGGACAAGTGAAGCTGCATCGTTTGGGCCCTGTGTTCTGTAGTAAAAGCAATTGGGATTATACAGCAGCTGCCTGGTATGGTACCCCTCTGCTTTTCATGTAAATGTGTGGAGAAGTGGTTGAATTCCAGGCTCGGCCCTGCAAGTGGTGTGAGAGTGATCTTTCTACTGGAGTTGTGATTACTAAATCAGGGTAGCTCCCTGTCAGGTGTTCATAGTAGGCCACGATTTGTCTGGCTACTTTATTGGCTACACAAACTTAGCCCACTGGCTATACTTAATCCTCTTAGGAATCAAATGCTTGTTTTCTGCATCAGGGCCCCAACCAGCTGCATCGAGATTAGCCTTCTATTGCCTGGGTACCCAGAGACAGTGAGCTATAGGTTAGGCCTGCGCACAGTGCCCTAGATAGATACAATATATATATATATATATATATATATATATATATTAGAGTGGTAGAGCTAATTAACCTGATTTCCCTCAGTCCTTGTTATCTCCCGCCTGAATAAATCAGATTGGGTATTTTGCAGAGGTATACTGACTGATCTGTGTGTCTATGTTGAATTACTGTACAGGTGGTTATTGTCTAATTGAATCTTACTTTACAGGGGGTCCCCAGAGCCAGCTGATCGAACCAAGCCTGGGAATGTGTATATGGCAAGGGTACTGTGATTGACTTGTGTGGGCCACTAGTGGAAAGAGAGGGGGTTGCAGTGACCCAGAGGGCTATGACCAAGTCATATTAGATTGTCTTAACCCCGACCTCGGGGTGGAGGCACTCGCCATCGGTTCCAGGCCCCTCAACATGTTAGCGGCAAGTCAGGCAGGGGTAGTAGCCCTTGGGATAGCGTCCCCTGGGGGTTACATATGAGGTGCTTCTCATGGCATACTCTCCCAGAGTGCTCAAAGGTAAACAGACAGAGATATACTGGGGCAGTTTATTTGAGATAGCTTTGTATGTCCAAACCGCAGCATTTTTTTGCTGTCTGTAAGCAAGGGATGACCATCCCACTGCCTTGTACAATGCACAGTGGTGGGTTGAGTATGGAAGACCCATGATAAATCTCATGGTTCTGTGATAAAGCGTATCGAGTTTGGCTAGGGTACCTGCAGGTCCCTGACTATATAGAAAGTCTGCGTAATCCAATAGGGAAAGAAAGTAGTTTGAACCAGTTTCAGTTTAGCGTCTCTTGTGAGGAGATTATTAATCCTAAAGAACAGAGCAAGTCTTTGTCTAAGTTTCTTTGCCAGTTCTTCTAAGTTATCTGTGAAAGTAAGTCTATGGTCTAACCAGACTCCCAGGTACTTGAACTTTGGTACGTAGTCCAACTGCTCACCTAGAATGGTAGTGATCTGAGGGAGTGTCCCAGCAATTGCAGGATTTATTGCATTTTGAGTGGGCTAGAGGAACATTGCTTTGTTTTGTTTTTTTGCATTTAAGAGCAGTTTCTGGTTTATAAGCTGATGTTGCAGCAGATTAAATTCATTTTGAAGGGCTTTACAGGCCGCTTCAGGTGTGGAGATATTAGCATAGAGTACCGTATCATCCGCGAATAGGTGTATTTGTGCTTCTTTGATGGGGGCATCTACGTTGTTAATATAAATGGTGAAGAGCAAGGGACCAAGAATGGAACCTTGCGGTACTCCCCTCAATAGCGGTTTTGGTGGAGAAACTTCCCCTTCTGCCTTTACTTGTTGAAGTTGTCCTGAGAGGTAGTTGAAGAGCCATTTAAGGGATAGGGAATCCAAACCAATGTTCTGGAGGGACGACAGAAGCAGTCTGTGGTCAACGGTATCGAATGCCTTGCTTAGGTCCAAGAAAACTGCGCAAAGTTTTTTTTTGTCTAAATCAAGCTGCCAGTTGTTTGTCACCTTGACTAGAGCAGAGATTGTACTGTGCTGTGCTCTAAAACTGGATTGTAACGGGTTGAGCAGTTTTTCTGATTCCAGGTACTTAAATCAAATCCTGGGAAAACTCCTGTATAAGTTTTTTTTTTAATTGCTCCTTAATGATATAAGCAATACATTTAACTTTAAATTATTTTTCAATAAGTTATAGGACATGATGCTTAGATGTGTATTTTTCCTGTACATTGACAATATGTGATGTGTATCAGATCTGATGTCTTTTTATATCACAATAAAAAGAAAGTTTAAAAGAAAAAAAGGGTAGTCAGTGGTGTCATTAGGTCTCCCCTTACTTCTTTTAGAATTCTGGGGTGAATCCCATCAGATCCCATTGCTTTGTCCACCTTAAGTTTTAAGAGTTCTTTCAGGACCATTTTTTCTGTGAATGGACTGGTATCAACCCCCCTGCCCAAAGTGCTTCTATTGTTTGGTTTAGGTACCTCCCCTCTTTTTCTTTTGTGATTACTGAACAAAAATATTCGTTCAGTATCTCTGCCTTTTTACTGTCGCTCTCTGCCCACCTCCTCTCCCTGTTATTAATAAGGAGATACGTGATGGCTAGGTGTGCGATACAGAATATATCTGAATGAATGGCAAGTGAGCTGGGGAATATCATGAGTGGCGGAGCGTAGTGAAGCCACGAGTGATGGTTCCCTGAGCTCACTTACCACTAGTTTAGATATATTCTGTATCACACACCTAGCCATCAAATATTCCTTTTATACAATAGGTCTGTGTTTTTTTTGTTTTTTTTGTGTGTGTGATGATGTCACCACAGTGTGATTTCTGGAGATATCACACTGTAATGATGTCACCACAGTATGATATCTGGAGTTATCACACTGCAGTGAGAATACATGTTTTTATCTAATGGGTTATCTGCTCACTCCTATTGTATAAGACTCACTATCCCTCCCCTGGTCTTTCTGCGCTCCCTAATGTATCTATGAAAGCTTTTATCCCCCTTCTTAAATGAGTTGGCTATCTTTTCCTCAGTTTGGGTCTATGCTATCCTAACTGCCTTCCACACTTCCCTCTGCTTTAACTGACAAAGTTATCTGTCCTGCTCCTTCTGTGATTCCTTATACTTCATGAATGCTATCCTTTTCTCCCTAACCTTCCTTGCCACCTCTTTTGAGAACCATAGTGGTTTTTTTTTTACTTCATTTTGTTTTCTTTATTCGCTTCACACAAAGGCTTGTTGCCTCTGTGATGGCAGTTTTGATTTTTCCCCATTGTTCTTCCACCCCTCCTTCCTGCCCGTTTGCTAGTGCATTCCTTAGGCACTCCCCAATTTTGCCAAGGTCAGCCCTTCTAAAGTCCAGTACCCTTGCTTTTGTATGGATTGACTCAACAGTTATGTTTATCGTGAACCACTCTGTGTGGTGGTCGCTTGTTTCCAGATGGCTACCCACTTCTAAATCTGTAATCCTCTCTCCATCCCCGTTTGAGAGTACAAGGTCTAAGAGTGCCCCCTCCTGAGTGGGTTCCAACACTAGCTGTCTGAGGCATGCTCTCTGTAGAGCATCGAGAATGACCCTACTCTTGGATGTGGCTGCAGTAAATGTGCTCCAGTTAACATCTGGCATTTTCAGGTCCCCCATCAACAATATCTCCCCTTTTTCTGCCATTCTGAGGATGACTGCTATCATTTCCTTGTCTATTTCCTCCCCCTAAGACAGGGGTCCATATGCAACCCCTGTGCAGATTGTGGTGTCACTACCTGCCTCCAAGGTGACCCACAGTGCCTCCTCTCCTCCCCATTTACCCTTTAGTTCCGTTGATTTGATCCCTTCCCTTATGTAGTGTGCTACTCCTCCTCCTCCTCTTTTACCCTCCCTGTCCCTCCTGTAGATTGTGTACCCTGGTATGTTGACATCCCAGCCATGGTTCTCTGTGTACCATGTTTCTGTGTCTGCCACGATATCCAGGTGTCCCTCTTCCATTAAGGCCACTAGCTCAGGAAGCTTGTTACCCAGACTACAGGCATTGGTACTCATTGCCCTCCATTTTATGATGGCCTTACCCTTTTGTGCCCGATATCTGCCCTTACTGCCTTTGCCTCCATTTACCCCAGTCCTGCTCCCTATCAACCACTGTACCTTGGTGTTTACCTCACTAACTACCCTGTTTTGTGGGGGGAGGCCTGCAATTTCCTGCTTCATATCAGCACCTCCCCCCTTGTCTAGCTTAAAAGCTTGCCAATGAAGCATCTAAATCTATCAACTAGGAGTCTGGTTCCCTTCCTGGACAGATGCAGACCATCACACCAGTATAGGCCTGCATCCCTCCAGGTGGACCCCCAGTTCTCAACGATGCAAAAACCCTGTGCTCTGCACCAGTCTTTCAACCATTAATTGAACTGCATGGTGTGGAGTACCCTAGCCACACCCATGCCATAGACAGGCAGCACCTCCGAGAAGGTTACCGTGCGTGCTGTCTAAGGCCCCTCCTCAACTCTACAGACTCCTCCTGCACTGATCCCATATCCAGCTAAGTCATTTGTCCCAAGGTGGACAATGATGTCTAGATCCCGCTCCTGTGATGCTGCTCCCATGATCCTGAGGATTCACTTCCTGTCCCTCCAAGCCATGGTGCCAGGTAGGCACCTTACCTCCCTTTCCCCTCCCTCACCCAGTTCTACCCCCCCAACAATTGAGTCTCCCACCAGGAGCTGCTTCCTTCCCCCTTTGATGTCCCTTACCATCCTCCTGTGGGTCTTCCTTGTGACGGTTCCCAGCATCCTCCTTTGTCTCCACTGTGGGTGTCCCCACAGAGGAACCACACTGCATCAGAATGGCATATAAATTGTGAAGAGGTACAGCTGGAGGAATGCACTTCTTTTCAACCTCTCTGACCCCACTGTGGTCCAATCGCTCCTCTTTCTTGGCAACGTCTGAGGCAGCAGTTGTGGCAGTGGTGTTCCTTGGGTGGGGGAGGCTTCACTGCTCCTTGCCATTTCAGCCTGGAGGTGGGCAACCTCCTCCCTCAGAGCAGACAGTTGCCTGAAAATAGGGCAACAACGCAGCCCCCAGAATGTCTCCTGGAAAACTGCCACCCCACAGCCAGTGCATTGCACCACTCCCAACATGTCTCTCTCCTTTCCTGCTTAATATGTATATATATATAATTTTTTTTGGTGCCTTTTTTTGTCCGTGTGTATGTGTAGATGATCTAAAAGTAGCCAAACAATGTGAGAAGACAGTGAGGAAAGCCAGTGGAATGCTGGGGTGCATAGGAAGAGTTATCACCGGTAGAAAATGGGATGGTGATGCCGCTGCACAGGGAGTTGGTGAGGCCTCATCTAAAGTACTGCTTGCAGTTCTGAAGACCTCATCTCCAAAAGGACATCAACAGGGTGGAGGTAGTCTAGAGAAGGGAAATGAAAATGGTACAGGGGCTACAACAGAAACCATACGAGGAGAGATTGAGAGAACTCAGTATGTATACTCTGGAGGGCAGGAGGGACAGGGGATTATGACAGAGTCATTTAAATACCTCAAGGGAATCGACAGAGTTCAAGAGGGAAGTATCTTTCAGAAAAGGAGATGTGCAAAAACAAGGGCTCACAATATGAGGCTGGAAGGGGGAAGACTCAGGGGCAGCGTGAGGAAGTATTTTTTTCACAGAAAGGGTGGTGGATGCATGTAACAGCCTCCTGGAAGGGGTTGTGGGAGCAAAAACAGTAGTCAAATTCAAGAATGCAAGGGACAAGCAGAAGACAAAACTTGTGGTAGGAAGGAGGAGGTAGGCCACACATCAAATAGATCTAGAGCTTATACAGTAGGCAGGGAAATGGGCAGACTAGGTGGGCCAGGTGGGCCTTATCTGCCATTAAGTTCTGTGTTTCTCGGCCCAGTGGCACTGAGGGTTGAGGCGCTGGACGCCACACCTTGCACCACACCGGCGACCTGGATTCGGGAACGAGCCCAGGCTGTCAGAGGTCAGCAAGGGAGGAGAGGATTGAGCATCCAATGACAGCTGTCCTCTCCTGGGGAGGGTGGGTCTATGATTCCCCAGTGCTAGTGACTCCCAGCAGAGGCTGGGAGTGCAACAGCTGGAGGGATCATGTCAGGGAAGGGGAGGAGCATCGGCAGACATCCGTGGGAGGGGCATGGGAGCGGGTTCAGCCCACACTGGACATCATTGCATGTCTGTGCTCTTGGTGGGGAGCTCTCAAACAAAGGAAACCACCTGTTGGCTGGGAGGAAAATGTTGCTTGCCCCACCTCCAACGCCGGATCCTGCCCTCTGGATCTTGTCTCACCCATCACCTCCGCCCGAGAAACTTCAGAAGAGGGAGTGCCGAGGAGCAGAAGTCAGCCCCGCTCCGGGGGGGGGGGGCGTGGACTGGGGGACTAAAAGGTGTATCACAGGTGTGGGGAGACAGAGAGTTCGGACACGGAAGGATCTCAGCAGGCGGGGACAAGGCAGGACAACTGATGGGGCCCCAGGCAGCAGTGACAGGAGGGAAAAATAAGCATAAAAAAAAAGTTGTATGTTTCCATGTAAAAGGATACCAATGGGTCCCCAGGAAACAAACGTTGTGTTAACAGTTTATTATTGGCTCTCAAAGATCCAATATCCTAGGGGACACAGGGAAAAAGGGACACTCAGCTACCTCACAGTGCTTAAGGCCAAACAATATTTTATTTGATTTTTGTTTACCAGATAAGTACACAAGACAAACAAAAACGTCTAGTTTTAGGCAGGACCTAGGAGTGTGCATTTAGATGAGAACATCAGAAAACCGGTAATTAAACAATACAAAGGAGGCAGAGATACAACACATTTTGGCAGTTACAGATAAAGTACCAGTACGAGACAAATCTCAATGCAGACTAAAGCATTATACAAAATTACCATGATTTGAAATAGTTAAAAGTCTACTTTATAGATGCAAGCATTAAATTACATGGTAATACGGCAGTGAAGTGCACAATAATTAGGTGTGTAAAGGTAACAAGACGTATAGGTGGAGACAAAACGTCGTCTCCAACTGATTACCTTAACTTTCCACACCCTTAGAGCAAAAGTGGTTAGGTAAAGGATTTTATGCAGTGTACTTCAATAGCAGGTGTTTCCTAAGGTTGGAGCTGAACATCTGATGCGCAAGGCTATAACAAATGGGAGGGAGTTCCAGAGCTTTTGTGTGTAGCGAGAGAAGGCAAGGTCACCCAAGGCTGTGTGACTTTTCAGGGGTAGATACAATAACAGAATAGAGAAAAGTTACCAGCACTCACTTCCTAAAAGAATGTTGCAACACAAAGATACTGCATGCAACTAAGAAAAGGGTTTTATTACTCAAAACTACCATAATACAGCTGTAGCATGGAATTGTGCAGATGCCCCCACTGATGGTATCACAACCCCTCAATGAAAACATAGCCTTGTATATGGTTACCCATACATTATTCTATATTTTAAGCTCCTGCAAAACATTTTAGATACATTGTGAAAGACCACATCTAGTTCTGTTGTAGTATATTATATGGTATTGCATTGCAGTGCTTTGTGTACAGTACAGAATTCATGAACTTTTGACTGTTTCACTACAGAGCTAGAAGCGTCAAAAAAGCAGGCAGAAAATGCTATTATTTTTTTTAAAGTAGTTTACTGTCACTTTTTATTTCTAAAGTATTTTTTCCTTTTTCATGTGCTGATTGAAAGTTGCTTTACCTGATACTACGAGGTGGAATGTGAAGAGCAGTACTTTACCTGGATGCGGGCATATCCCATTCTATTCATCTTCAAAACTAATCAGCATTGTGACATCACAAGTGACTGATCTTGCAACAGGTGACAGGCTCTTCTTTTTTGTCACTTGTGATGTCACAGACAGTGAGATCAGAAGGCTGATGATGCATGAGGAGGAATAGAACTAGCAACATCAGCTTCTGGGTGTAGTACTGTTACATGCATCACACCGAATATTGTCAGACTGAAAATCTTCTAATTAGCAAAAGGGAAAAAGAAACAATACTTCAAACATAAAAATTAAACTGTAGCTCACCACTTTTGAAAGTTAATATAAATTTCAGGCAGTACACTAGCTTTTTAATATCTGTTACGTTTGTAAGTCTTTTTAAACAACAGTGAATTATAGGGTAATGTGTGAGCTGATGAAAAGTGGGACCCTAAAATCAGTTAACAGAGGTTTTTGCAATGACAGCAAGAAGAAGAAGCCAAGAGGAAGGCAAGCTTCACTGAAAACTTTTATGGAGACTCTGAGAGCAATGATGGCAGCAGTCAAGTAGAGAATGACGAAGGCATGTATGAGCGCAATCGATATGTAAGTAACATTCAGTTTATGCCAGTCTGACAAATGGTTAGGGGAGAATGTCTTTAATGTGCAGGTCAATATTCCCAGCTAGACATTAGTTCCCGTGGTAGGACAAGATAAAACAGAGTGACTGGATCGACTAATGGTCTTTTTCTACCGACATTTTCTCTGTTTCTATGTGCAAGCCAGTGTTTTCAATTGAAGTTATGTTTTCAAACACTGGTTTGCATTCTGTCATTGTTCAGTGTTTGCTAACCTTTTAATAAATTCGGGGGGTGTTTCCTGTTTACACAAGACTATTTACAGCTGTACAATATAGTTTTGGGCCTTGTTAAATTTGTGTCTTCTTCTCAAAATGCCTTCATGTTTTACTCTAGAACTCTGATGCTCAAAGGGATATTAATCTACAGTACCAAAATGGTACATTTCTTTCCCCACTATTACTTTGTGGTTGGAACTTTCCATTCTGAAAGGACTAAGGGACCAATCCAGCAACTGGTTTGTGGTCCTCCACGGGTGTAGAGGTGATTGTGTGTCTGTGGGGTGTGCTGTCCTCATGTGCAGGACACCCCATAGCATGCAGAAAAGGCACATGTGCGCACTCTATACCCGATATTGGGGCCAAATGTGAATCTCTGCCCGTGCCTGGGACAGAGCAGCCACGGACACTGGGGTGTGCTACACACCATTCACGCACATCTCTGTGGCAGAGAGGGCTGGCAGAAAGAGCACAGGCCACATGGCTCAAGGCCCTGCAGGTAGCACTTACATGCCATAGAAACACAGAAACATAGAATTTGACAGCAGATAAGAACCGCTTGGACCACCCAGTCTGCCCATTTCCCTACCTAATGGATAAGCTGCAGATCCTATTTAACCAACAGCCTACTTCCTCCTACCCCCAACTAGAATTGTCTTATGTCTGTCCCATGTATTCTTGAATTCCCCCACTGTTTTTGACTATACAACCTCCTCATAGAAACATAGACTTTGATGGCAGATAAGGACCGCTTGGCCCATCTAGTCTGCCCATTTCCCTACCTACAGGATAGGCTGCAGATCCTAGTTAACCAACAACCTATTTCTTCCTACCCCCCACAAGAATTGCCTTATGTCTGTCCCATGCATTCTTGAATTCTCCCACAGTTTTAGACCCCACAACCTCCTCAGGAAGGCTGTTCCATGCATCCACTACCCTCTCTGTGAAATAATACTTCCTCACATTGCCCCTGAACTGCCCCTTCTATCTTTAAATTGTGTCCCCTAGTTCTTGCACGTCTCTTTTTCTGAAAGATGCTACCCTCTTGGACTTTGTTGATTCCACTGAGGTACTTAAAAGTTTCTATCCTGTCCCCCATCTCCCTTCTTTCCTCAAGGGTATACATATTAAGCTCCTTTAGTTTCTCCTCATACGGCTTCTCTTGCAGACCCTGCACCATTTTAGTTGTCCTCCTCTGGACTGCTTCTATCCTGTCTATGTCCTTGTGGAGATGGGGTCTCCAGAACTGGATGCAGTACTCAGATGGGGTCTCACCAACTGTCTGTACAGAGGATAACAACTTCCTGTTTTCTGCTGCTGATGCCTCTCCTATGCATCCCAGTATACCCCCAGCCCTCCCTACTGCCTTCTCCACATTGCTTGCTAACCTTAAGGTCATCTGATATGAGTACCCCAGGTCCCTTTCCTTTTTGTTGTTGTTACTACCTCCCCCATTGTGTATTCTTCCTGGGTTCTTGTTTCCCAGGTGCATTATTTTACTTCTTTGCATTGAATCCTAGCTGCCATACTTCTGACCATTCCTCCAACCTTGCCAAGTCCCTTCTCATCCTTTCCACGCCTCCTTGTGTATCAACCCTGTTGCAGATCTTTGTGTCATCTGCAAAAAGGCATACTTTTCCTTCCAGTCCCTCTGCAATGTCACTGATGAAGACATTGAAAAGGACTGGACCCAATACTGAACCCTGTGGTACCCCACTAGTAACCCCTCTTTCTTCAGAGTGGACTCCATTTACAATTACCTTCTGTGTCCTGTTGTGCAGCCAATGTTTTACCGAGGCTACCACCCTGGGACTCACTCCCAGGCTGGTTAATTTGACTATTAATCTTTTGTGTGGGACTGTGTCAAATGCCTTGCTAAAGTCTAGGTAGGCCATGTCCACAGCCCCTCCCTGATCTACTACTTTGGTTACCCAGTCAAAGAAATCTATTAGATTCGTTAGGAAGGCTGTTCCATGCATCCACCACCCTCTCAGTGAAAAAATACTTCCTCACATTACCTCTGAGTCGTCCCTCCTCTATCTTCAAATTGTGCCCCCTTGTTCTTGCACATCTCTTTTTCTGAAAGATGCTATCCTCTTGGACTTTGTTGATTCCCTTGAGGTACTTGAAAGTTTCTATCATGTCCCCCCTCTCCCTCCTTTCCTCGAGGGTATACATATTAAGCTCCTTTAATCTCTCTTCATATGTCTTCTGGTGCAGTGCCCCCACTTAATGGTTGCCACAAGTCTTTTTTTTTTTGTTCCACCTGTCCCCTTGTTCTTAGCCCTACCTCCAGACCCGCCGCCGCCCCCTGACAACCAACCCCCCAGTTCGCCCTGGCTTACCCCTCAAGGCAGGGCTGCTGAGATGACCCCCATGGAGACACATCCAGGTTACTGGTCGCATCACCAAGACTGGCAGGACTCCCCAGGCTTACCCCCCCAGGCGGGGCCGTGGGATATTTTCCAAAAGTGCAGAGGAGTCAGATATGGGTGCCACTTTATCTGGAGTGCCACCACTGGGATATATCCCCTTTAATATTCAGAATACTGTGATCATCTCCCCTCTCAGCCTTCTCTTTCCTAGACTAAATCATTTGAGTATGTCCAGTCTCACCTCATAGCTCTTGTATCCTAAGCCACTAATCAGCTTGGTGGCCCTGTGTTTAACATTCTTGATCTCTTCACTTTCCTTTCTGTATGGCAGTTGCCAGAGCTGAACACAGTATTCCAAATGTGGTCTAACCAAGGCCTTATACAGAGGGTGGATCAACTAACCTTGACTTGCTCCAAACCCCCCTCCTAATACATCACAGCATTGTGTTTGCTTTTTTCACTGCAGCAGCACACTGCCCGCGTGGCCTCAGTTTATAGTCCACAATGACCCGTAGATTCTCTTCCTCACTTGTGCTATCCACTGTTGCAACACACAGGGTGCAAGCACAACCAGATTCCTCACCCCTAGGTGTAGTACAACACTTTGCACTTCCCTATATTAAATCTAAGACCCCATTTCACTACCCAAACCATACAGGTCCTCTGTAGTGTTCTCTTTCCCTCTGTGTGACCACTATTTTTGCTATTCAGTGTCATCACCAAACCTCAGTAACCTGCTGCTGAGCTGACCACTTTATTAATTAATACAGTATGTTAAAGAGCAAAAGACCCAGAACCAACCCCTGGGGGACTCCATTTAGAACATTCCTCCACTCTGAATGGTGAATATCCACCACCACTCTGCTGCAAAACTGTCAGCAAATTCACTGTTCACTTTCTGTGCACTTTGTGGACTCTGAGTCCATATTGCACTACTTTCCCTATAAGTTGTCCTTGCAGTGTAATGTCATAGTCCTCGCAGAAGTGTAGATAGACTAGATCCACTGCATTGCCCTCATGCACCTCCCTATTTATCTCGTCAAAGAAGGCAATCAGATTGGTTTGGCAGTATCTTGCTTCTGTGAAGCCATGTTATGTGCTACACAGTAGCCCATGTTCTTCCATGTGCTTAACCAACACATCTGTATGACTATCTCAAACAATTTTCCAACCACCCAAGTATGATTTATAGGTATGTTCTGTAGTTACTTGGGTCTGATCTCACCACTTCTTTAATGGGGGATGACATTGGCTGTTTTCCAGTCTGTCACTATCCATGTCTGTAAGGATGGAGTCCTGAAAGATATCAAGGAGTCCGGCAAGAACCCCTCTTAATTCCACTATTACCCTTGGATAGATACTATCCAGACCTTGGGAGTTTTCAGGATTTATACTCTCTGGATACTTACCTACTAATTCTGGAGTGATTAGCACTGCCTTCTGTTTGTCCTGCACCTCCCCCAAAATGTACTTCCCCAGCAGTACTACTTTCTTTCCTGGCAGAATACTGATACCAAGCAGTAGCAAAATAGGATAGCATAATTATTTTTTAAGCATCCTTCTCACATTAAAAGTGCTGTAGATTTCATTAATAACCAGTCAATAAATACAATAAATATACAATCCCATAATAAGTGAAACTTGGTGGAGGAAATGCAACCGGAATATAATTAGAATGAATTGATATGATGGGGCCAGGGTAGGTGAAGCTAAACAGCCACTTCCAGACTTCCCCCTTGAAGCAAATATTATGGATATCAAGCTCTGAATATTACGGATGAATGGAAGGAAGGAATGCCATAAGACCAGGGCTGTTCCTGGGAACACACTATACCCTGCTGATTTTAGTCTTGAGTGGGAGAACAAGAGATCCCCATGTCAGTGTTGGGGGGGCCAAAGGTCACAAAGGTAGGTGGGACCCAAGCCATTCAGGACCTTGAAAGCCAGAATAAAAACCCTGAAGTTATTCAGTGTCTCTGCCCTTCCCCTTTCCTTAGTCAATAGTGCTCACCCATCCCCAATGTTCAAGGGCCATGCCTTATCCCTGACTCTCCTTTTGTTTCCTATGCATGTAAAAAGGATGTATTGTTCCCCCGATTCCCCTGTCCAGTGCTATTTTTCAGACTTGTCTTGGCCTGTGCAGTCATTGCCTTGCATTCCTTCAGTAGTGCTCCATTCTCTAGTTCCCTTGTTGTGTCCCCAGAATCCTTCCACTTATTATATGCCCCCTTTTATCTCCTTTAACTTCCCCTGGAAGTCCCTGAACAATCTCATCAACCTTGACCTAAGCCTCTTGCCCATGTTGCCCATGGGAATACATCTAGTCAGTTCCTCCATTATATACCAGTACAGTGTCTCCCACTTGGTATTAGCATTCTCGTACAATGGCTTATCCACCAATTTAGTCTTAACCCTCTTCGACAGCCTATCATAATCAGCTCTCCTGAAGTTCAGCACCCTAGTCTTATATTTAGTGAAATAGTTCCCCAATCACCCCAAATTCGATCCTGTTATGCCCTCTGTTATCCACTGGCTGTCCAGCCCTTACTGTTTTGTCCATGTCATCCCCACTACTCAGTAGCAGATCAAGAACCACACCCTCTTTTGTCCCTTGCCAGACATGCTGATGAAGGAAACAGTCGTTCGCTACATAGAAACATAGATTTTGACGGCAGATAAGGACCGCTTGGCCCACCTAGTCTGCCCATTTCCGTACCTAATGGATAAGCTGCAGATCCTAGTTAACCAGCAGCCTACTTCTTCCTACCCCCCCCCCCAGAATTGCCTTATGACTGTCCCATACATGCTTGAATTCCACCACTGTTTTTGACTCCACAACCTCCGGAAGGCCGCTCCATGCATCCACAACCCTCTCTGAAAAAATACTCTTAAATTACCTCTGAGCCACCCCTCTATCTTCAAATTGTGCCCCTTGTTCTTGCACACCTCTTTTTGAAAGATGCTACCTCTTGGACTTTGTTGATTCCCTCATGTACTTGAAAGTTTCTATCATGTCCCCCCTCTCCCTCCTTTCCTCAAGGCTATACATATTAAGCTCCTTAAGTCACTCTTCATATTTCTTCCGGTGCAGACCCTGCACCATTTTAGTTGCCCTCCTCTGGACAGCTTCCATCCTGTCTATGTCTCTTTCACGGAGATTGGGTCTCCAGAACTGCCGCAGTACTCAGATGGGTCTCACCCAACTGTCTGTACAGAGGGATAATAACTTCCTGTTTTCTACTGGTGATGCCTCTCCCAATGCATCCCAGTATCCCCAGCCTCCTTGCTGCCCTCTCACATTGCTTGCCCACCTTTAGGTCATCTGATATGACTATCCCAGGTCCCTTTCCATTTTTGTTGTTGTTAGTATCTCACCCCCATTGTGTACTTTTCCCTGGGTTTTGTTTCCAGGTGCATTACTTGCACTTCTTAGCATTGAATCTAAGCTGCCATACATTTGACCATTCCTCTAACCTTGCCAATTCCCTTCTCATCCTTTCCACCCCACCTTGTGCATCAACTCTGTTGCAGATCTTTGTGTCATCTGCAAAGAGGCATACTTTTCCTTCCAGTCCCTCTGCAATGTCGCTTATAAAGACATTTGAAGAGGACCGGTCCTAATACTGAACCCTGCGGTACCCCACTAGTAACCCCCCTTTCTTCAGAGTGGACTCCATTTACTATTACTCTCTGTGTCCTATTATCCAGCCAATTCTTTACCCAGGCTGTCATCTTGGGACCCACCCCAGGCTGGCTAACTTGTATATTAATCTTTTGTGTGGGACTGTGTCAAATGCCTTGCTAAAGTCTAGGTAGCCATGTCCACAGCCCTCCTGATCTACTACTTTGGTCACCCAGTCAATGAAATCTATCAGATTTGTCTGGCATGACCTTCCGCTGTGAATCCATGCTGCCTTGGGTCCTGTGCCCTCTGGCCTCTAGATACGCAACAATTCTTTCCTTCAGAAGTGATTCCATCATTTTCCCTACCACCGAGGTTAAACTAACAGGTCTGTAGTTTCCTGCTTCTGCCTTGCTCCCACTTTTGTGAAGGGGAATCACATCTGACCTCCTCCAGTCCTCGGGTACCACCCCATCCTCCCATGATTTGTTAAAGAGGGTAGTCAGTGGTGTCACTAGTTCTACCCTTAGTTCTTTTAGAATTCTGGGATGAATCCCATCAGGCCCCATTGCTTTGTCCACCTTCAGTTTTAAGAGTTCTTTCAGAACCCTTTCTTCTGTAAATGGGCTGGTATCAACTTCTGTATCCAGAGTGTTTCTACTGTTTGTTTTAGGTACCTCCCTTCTCCTTTGTAAATACTGAGCAAAAATATTTGTTTAGTATCTCTGCCTTTTCACAGTCACCCTCTGCCCACCCTCCCTCCCTTTATTAAGCCTCACTAACCCTCCCTTGGTCTTCCTTCGGCCCTGATGTACCTATAAAAGGTTTTATCCCCTTCTTAACTGAGTTGGCTGTCTTTTCCTCGGTTTGGGCCTTTGCTGTTCTGACTGCCTTCCAGCTTCCTTTTGCTTTAACTGATACAGTTCTCTCTGTCCTGCTCCTTCTGTGATTCCTTGTACTTCCTGAATGCTTTCTTTCTCTTGAACCTTCACTGCCACTTCCTTTGAGAACCATAGTGGTTTCTTACATCATTTTGTTTTGTTTATTTGCTTCACACAAAGGCTCGTTACCTCTGTGATGGCAGTTTTTATTATTCCCCATTGTTCTTCCACCCTCCTTCCTGCCCATTTGCTAGTGCATTCCTTAGGCACTCACCCATTTTGGCAAAGTCAGCCCTCCTAAAGTCCAGTACTTTTGCCTTTGTATGGCTTGACTATTGCTGTGTTTATTGTGAACCATACTGTTCGATGGTCGCTAGTTCCAAGATGGCTACCCACTTCTACATCTGTGATCCTCTCTTCATCTCCATTTGAGAGAACCAGGTCTAAGATTGCTCCCTCTCGAGTGGGCTCCAATACTAGTTGTCTAATGCATGCCCCCTGTGGGGCATCTAGAATAACCCCACTCTTCGAAGTGGCTGCTGCAACTGCACTCCTGACAGGAAATCCCATCCTGCTTTTTCTAGGGCACGTTCTACTTTTCCATCAATGTCAAGTAGGTTGAAATCCCCCATGAGAACTAAGAGCCCATAATATGTTGCCCTCTTATTTTGTTTCCCAGTTCCAGGTCCTGCTCTGCAGTACTACCTGATAATCGCTAACACTCCCAGTACAATCCTTTTACCTTCCATGGATCTTACTTCCAGCCACAGGCTTTCTGTAGGACTTCCATCTCCTTGCTCCTTCTTTTTCACTTGTTTCTATCCCTTCATGACATGTAAAACAATTCCTCCACCCCCTGACCTTTCCTGTCTCTCCTGAAGAGTCTGTACCCATCTACTACTGCACCTGGTCTCCATGTGTCCTGCTACAGTACATCATAGCTTGCCTCAAGAAAGACCCTCCAGTTTCTCCACCTTGATAGTTGCACTACTCACAATCACCATCATACAGTGGAGAACTGTGTATCTACCCCCTCCTGTTATGGGTTGCTTCAAGATAGCCTTTTTACCCCCTGTGCTTGGCTGTGGCATGGTTGTTCCACCTCTACCTACTCCTGTCCTGCTTTGAAGCCTTTCTGATCACTCTGCTTATCCTGTTGGCCAACACCCCCAACCCTTCTGTGCTCGTGTAAAGCTGCCACTGAATGTGTTCCAGTATGTGAGGAATCTAAACCCTTTCTCCCTACACCAAACCCTTAGCCACACTTTTGTCTGCTTAATCTGCTACCTCACTGGCCCTCTACATGGCACTGATAGTATATCAAAGAGTGCTACCTTTCAACTCCTGTTTCTAAGGCTCCTGCCTGGTTCTCAAAATCCAGGACCTCAGGTCTACCCCTGCCTACATCATTTGTGGTATCATGCACCATGACAGATGGTTCCTCTTTCCTCTCTCGAATGAGCCTGTCCACCCTTGCTGTAATGACTGTGACCATGAACCAGCCAGGTAGGCAAGTGACTGAGCAGTCCACATGGCTCTAGTGTCCAAGCACTCCACACACCTTAACGTATCTCACAATAGAGTCCCCTACCACAGGTACTTGCCTGCTACCCTCCCCTGCCTCTCTCCTTAAATCCTCCTCTACTGTGGGAGCCCTACATTTATGGAGACAGTGTTAATCTGTGTAAATCAAGGTGTTCAATGTACCCATTTTTAGCAAGAGGAAAACTGTACTGATCTACTAAAAAGACATCATCCTGTTTCCACA
Source organism: Neoceratodus forsteri (assembly GCA_016271365.2). Classification (NCBI taxonomy): domain Eukaryota; kingdom Metazoa; phylum Chordata; order Ceratodontiformes; family Ceratodontidae; genus Neoceratodus; species Neoceratodus forsteri. The sequence continues at coordinate 1,685,464,639 of CM057455.1, read as the reverse complement.
GTAAGTGTTGTGGCTCTCAGAGAGCAGAGGTAGCAGTGATAACACAGTAGTGGTACACAGTAACATTATTTATAGAGAGAGTATTGTAATATATACACCTCAATGTTGAAAATAACAGTGAAAAAAGCTAGTAACTGCTTATGCCTGAGAGGGAGAAAGTTATTTCAGGAATTCCCTCCATTTCCAGACCTGTAGATTTAGTTTCAATAGTTACAGCTGCCTTTTTTGCAGGTTTCTTGGTCCTATTCTAAATACATGGAAGCACTGGAACAGGAGAAGATGCTGTCCCAAATGCAAAGTGAACTAGAAAGGAAAACTACCTCCTCCTCACTTTCTGCAGGTATAACAAAGTCCTCGTCATATCTGTGAACTTCTGGGTCATGGGTGAAGTTAACAATTGAAATATTCCTTTATTGTAGACATGTGCTCCTTCCGTCTTATATTTCATGCTAGCAACCTCTCAGAGTGAACATTGTCTTAAAATGTATTCTTCAGCCACCAGCTGTCAATCTTGATTCTGGAATAACATTTAAATACTAATGCCAGGGCTAGATATTTAAAACATTTGCACATGCACTGTGATGATCATAAAATGTTTATAACACTTACAGTACTGGGTAAAGAAATGATTGCCCCAAATTTCTAGAGATGTAACCGGAATTTATAACTACTGCAAGTTCAGAAGCTGCCCCCTAAAATTCTAGGAAGGCATTTTTTTCTTCCTTCCAGACATGTTTAAAATTTGAATGATCAACCAAATTGCACATGCAAAGGTTTTAAATATCTGTCCTCTGACTTACTAAACTTGCAAATTTAAGTTGCCTTTGAGAGTATTAACTATCATTGTGCAAGTCACCCATTTCTAAACTAGGCTGCACCTAGCCCTCTGGCATGAGCAGCATGGGTTATTCGTGCTGGCCTTGCATGGTAGGGAAAAGGTCAAGGAGCTCATTTACCTGGAAGTAAGTCACAGCGAGTCCTGCTCTGACTCCCATACCTTCTCTTTCCCCAGCTGCCAGACCTCTGCAGGGCAAACTGCATTCTATAAATCTTCTCTCCATCTGGAATACTCTTTTTGTTCCCATACGCTTCTCCTCCTCTTACCTCTCTTTGACAGTCCTCCTAAATGGCCTTTTTACCCCCATGTTCACCTTCCGCTACCTAATCTTGTGGTTGCCTCTGTGAATGCGGTGCTTTGCGGATCATTTGTATTTTATCTCTTTCCTTTACTGTTCTGTATTGTTGCACCATTTGTAAACAGTTTCACTTTTGTATTTTATCTTTCCTGTTCTGTTTATTATGTATTACGTACCATTTGTAGATATTATTTTTTGCTTTTGTATCATTGTACTTCCTGTAATTAATTGCACTCTCCTTTCTTCCCTCGAGATACCACCCCATCCCATCGTTGCTTCAGCCACTCTATCTCCTTCATATCCAAATTCTGGTTTGACCTGCTCCTCCTTACCTGGCAGAGAGGCTAACAGCAGCTGCCATTTCCCCATACTCACTGCGCTCAAGGGACTCCCATTCTTTCTTTTTCCCCAAACCTTCCTCGTCCACTGGCAAATTTGCCTTCACCTACAGACTCCCCTCTTTGTGGAACCAACTTCCACCTCTCCTTTCAGCAATAATTTTTTATTTTTCAACTAAAGTCATTACAATATATATAATGTACGGGAGAGCCTTATTACCTGTCAAAATCAGCAAGATTATATCCTTGTAATCTCATCGCTATGACTTCAGGGTGCTGTTAACCCCTCTTGAGTATATCATAGCGATGGGATTACAACTGGAGCCAATCTGCCCGTGTGCACATTTGAAGGTAGCTGCTCACAACGAACGGCCGTGGTGGTGAAAGCTGGCACGTATGGATATCGGCGCTATGGGAACAAAAGAAAAAAACAGTAAGGACTATCTTTGCTCACATTTTTAGGTTACTTACTTGTTGCCTCCTGATATGGCTGCAATCGGTATGGATGTTCACTCCCACAACCCCACAAGAGGTTGTTACTGAGCCTTAGCATGCATGGCATTGTAATTTGCTGTTAATTAATAGACATTGCTGTTAACCTCTCCCACTTTTACTGGTGGTAGTCACCAATGCTTTATTTACCCTATACACTATAAAAGACAATGCCTGCGGCTCGGTTGTCAACCTCGCTGTAATCACCTCGCGCAGTTGCCATGACGGTGGAAAACCTCTCAAGCTATGCTCTCAAGGTTTACTAGGTCATCCTGGCAACCGCTTGAGGTGATTACAGCGTAGTTAGCAACCGATCCTCAGGCATTATCCTCTATATTAAAAACCTGCACATCAAAATACATATATAAATATAAACAATGAACGTAAATATACTATACAATCAGTTCAGTGTAAAATATGCACATCTCAATGATATAGTTTTGCCCCAGGTCCATCTTGTAAATGAGCTTGTCTCAATGATGTTCTGCCTCGCAAAATAAAGATTTTGATTGACTGATTGATTGTTTCCATCTTTAGAAATTCTTAAGAGAGATCTGGATCCATTGTTTCCTTAAGCTGAAAACCACAGTCTTTTACCTTTTATGTAGTCATATTTACCATGGAATGGATAGTCTTTCACATGCAGTACATTACAAATATAAGCTCTTTAGAAATTTTACAATAGATTGCAAATGTGTTCTTTCTTTAGTATTAAACAATATATTGAGGATTTGTTCAGAGGGGTACATGTACTTTTCTATAATTGGGGCCAGCCACTTTTTCCTTGATTTTTCATACAGTGGGCAAAGAAGAACTACATGCTTGAGGTTATCTTCCATATTCAGTCCACATTTGCAAAACTGATTTACAGCACCCTGTTGCTTTTGACCATGGCTTGTATAATTTGCATTATATAACTCTAGACAAAATCTTATCAACCTACGCTCATCTGTTTTGTCTAGAATTCTTAGGTATGGTTCCAATAGATGGTCATTTTTCATTAGTTTAAACCACCTAAAAAATGTTTAATTATCCATCCATTCATAATCTGTACTCAGTGCCATATTTCTCATTCTAATCTTAATTCCTGAGCTAATATCTTGTACAGGTCTATTATAAACCTTGTACAAAAGGTGACCCAGGCCTGATGTTATCAAATGATCTTTACTATCTTTAATTGTTGGGGACATAAATCCTCTCGCATTATATTCAATTATTTCCTCCAAGCACATCCTCTGGATTCTAGTCTCTGGCAAAAGAAAAAGCTTTTGTATAAATAATATTCTTTTTTTCTCAAGACAATGTTTCAAGTGAATGATGCCCCAATTCCCTCCTAGGAATCTCAGCTGGAGTAGACTGAGGGACTTTTAAGATATACCTATATATTTTGTTAACTATCACTTCTAGAGGTTTGATACTATTATTATTATTATGAGTCCATATTTCCACACCATAGCTTGCTTTTATTTTTGCATTCATTACTCTTAGTAGACCTACTACAGATCCCCCTCTAATTCTCCCATTGAACATTGTAAACCCGTTAAAAGCTGTTAGGAGCTTTGTTTTCTGGATTTTCACCTGTTGATTCCATGAAAGGTTTTCCAAAAATCTGATGCCCAGGTAGTCATAATATTTTGTAGTCTTGATTTTTTCCCCTTCAATACATATAGAAGGTAACCTTTTACTTCTGTTCCTAAATATTACTAGATTTGTTTTTTATTTATGGTAAAACTATCTTTCTTACAGTGGATGATAAATTGGCTTATCTTACGCTGAAGTCCAAGTAATGAGGTTGATAAAAAAACTAGGTTGTCAGTGTAACCAAGAGATTTTTTATTTCCAATTTTTGGAGAGTGGAAATCTGGATGTTCGGAATTAACTGTTAATGAGTTTATATAAATATTAAAGAGTATTGGATCTATAATACATCCCTAACTCCTCAATTTGTTTTAATTTGTGATGTTAGATTCCCATCTTGGTTAAATTCGATCCTTAACCATGTATCCTGGTGGAGTCTAAGAATTATATCCACTGATACTGGGTCAATTTGTAGTGATTGTAACTTTTCCCATAAACGGGTGCGATTTATGTAATCAAAGGCTGTTTTCAGATCTATAAAAAAGCACTATAATTTACTCTTTTTGATTTTTACATACTTACATAATACATGTGAAAGAACAAAACAGTGCTGGATTGTTGATCATGACTGCCTTAACCCATTCTGGCATTCACTTCAGATGTTACTTTCAGTAACCCAATTTTCTAATCATTTTAGTACTATTCTTGTGAAAAGTGTTTGTGATGTGTCTAACAAACTTATTGGTCTATACATGTACACGTCATTAGAATTACCTTTTTTAAAAACTGGACATATTAAACTTCCCTTCCAGGAATAGGGAAAAGGTTCCCCTTGTACATAATAGTTGAACATCTGGTATAAGAGAGGTAACCAACAGTCTTGAAAATATCTGTATACTTCCATGGTTATACTATTTGAGCCTGGGGCTTTATATAAAGCCATTTTATTCAGGGCTAAGATAATCTCTTGTCTGCTAATATAGAAAGGTTTAGGATGATATTCGTTACTATTAATGGAGTTACTAGAAAATATTTCTGTTGTAGAAGAAAAATAGAGGTTGCTAAAATGAGTTTCCCAAGTCTCTGGTATAATTGCAGCTTCAATTTTCTTCGAATATTGTCCATATCCTTTAGAAACTAGTTCCCAAAATTGTTTTACATTCTTTTTTTAAAATTACTTTCCTTAAATTAGACCACATTACTATCTAACATTTTTTTTTATTCTCCAGAACTTTCTTGTATTCTTTCCTGGCTTTCTTTAAAAGTCTTAAATTCTTTTGTTCTGGATTATTTCTGTATGTTCTAATCACTCTGTTCACTTTTGTTTTGGCCTGTTTACAGTTTTTGTTGTACTATGAGTGTTCTTTGGGCATATGCTTAACTAGATAGTTGGAATCAAATATTTCAGCCATCTCTGAAACGTGGTTATCCCATCTTATTCTACGTGAATTAATGATCTCTACATTATTAAGTCTATTATTATAGTTAACTCTGTTAATAGTACTTAATGGTGATAATATCTGCATTACAACTGGTAAATGCAATGATTCAGATCTTTCAATTATGCTCAGGTCATCCACAAACTTGATGGCTGCCAAATTTGCCCATACATAATCTTTGATCGATGAACCCATGGGTCCCATAAATGTACAATTTCCCTGTTTGTCTCCTTTCATCCTTCCATTTAATAAACAGAAATTATGTGACGTCATAATTTTGAGTAATATACAGCCTTGTGTATTAGTTACCTTATCTTTTGCTGTACGGAGAGAACTAATGTTTTGGTTAATTACATTCATTCCTGCTATTAAGTTATTTTTGTTTAAAACGATATCAGAGCCTCATTAAAAATCCTTGCATTGAAGTCACCCAGCAATAATATTGGGTGTTCCGTATATCTATCAGAAACCTTTCCTAAATAATTATTAAAAGAATCCCATAAAGTAGACAATTCTGATTTTTTCTTATATGGCAGAATATATAGATAGATATATATATTTAAAAGGATTATAACCACTTCCTTGATTTGTAATAGTAGTGTTAAAATCTGTGGGGTTGGAGAATCCCTTTGAATTATGTTGAAGTTTAATGCAGTTTTAATATATGTTGTTAAATCTCCTTTAGGTCTACCATGAGTTTTAACCTTTTGTACAGGTATTGTTTTGGAGGCAGTATAGTGCAGTGGTTTAAGGCTCTCAGCTGCAACCCTGGAGACTTGGGGTTGAATCCCACCGCCCCCGCTTGTGTAGTGTGATCCTGAACAAGTCACTAAACTTCCTTGCGCTCCCAGGTCACACCTGGACATAAGCTTTGGCTTAGTGTGCCTTTCTTGGTTAAACAATTTCCCCTTTCCCTATTGTGAATCCCTTAAAATCAGGTAAAAGGGGGTTATCTGCCAACCAGGTTTCCTGTAGTAATATAATATCTGTTTTTTTTTTTCAATTTCAGTCCAGTTCCCTCAATATTCCATGAAATTATAGACATTAATTTATTTAGATCTTGTACAGTAAAAATATTGTCCATTGATGTATTTATATGCCATTCTGATGGTACCTCTTCTAAAATCTCATAGAAGTTTTCATCCTTTTCTGTACCCATATTTGGTTTATCTTGGTTCTGTCTCAAAATATTATCTTCCCATAGATCATTACCTATTAAGAGTATCCCCAATGGGTCCAAACAATCTGCTGCTTGCAATATTAAGTTTACCAAATTACTAGATCTAAAGTTTATGTCAGTTTGAGGGTAAGTGGATACACTGTTATGAACCTTAATGCATTCTGTTTGGTGTCCAGTGATGTTCATTTTCATGGCACAAGAAAGGAAGAATGCTAACTCCCATTCTGCTTGCCCTATGGTTTGACTTTTCATAACTTCCCAGCCAAATGAACAGTCTTATTTTCCAAAATATTTTTTTGTTTTCCTTTCATGTTCTTTTATGGCTTCTAATGTCCTCACTAACCATTGATCAGATTTAGTCTTATCATGTTCTACTACAACTTTCTGTTTCTGGATACACTAGGAGGACCGTTTTAGGAGGGAGCATGTTAATTCCTTTTATTTTCAAGTCATCCTCTGTTCCCAGATCTTTTTAGAGATTTGCAAAGATGCAGTCTAAAGGAGAGCACAATATTTATAGTTCCTATTTGGTGAGTGGTTTATATATATATTGGTGTCTTCAGCCTCCAAATGAAGGAGATGTACCATCCATTTACTTAGATCGGCTATTGTTTCTTGATATAATTCATAAATACCATACATTTCGATTAAATATTCTATATTAGTATCCCCTTCTGTTATATTTTGATTAACTGGTGGGATATTCCTTTTCCCCAGTTCTACTTCAGGATTAACTGCTTCATGTTGAGGGTCTCTATTAGTTCCTTCAAGATCAGTACTGATATCTTGTTTTACAACTTCTGCCCATGTTACTGTCTTAGTAACATGGGGCCTGATTCCAAGATGGCATACGATGGCGCAAGCTGAGTTGCACCAAACCCCATGGCGTAACTTGTGACTTGCGCCATGCGTCACGCTGTTCCCTATTCCAAAAGGCTCCTTGCACCATGTCAGCTGCAGGCTATGCCAACCGTGGGATACGCCACCCACTATGCGCAACCCACAATGACATGGTGCAAGGATGGGTTATGGCAGCAACTGCGCCCTATGCCAGAAGGGCGGCTGCCGTAACCCACTACCGCAATTCCAGGAGCCGCACTGGCAGAGCTAACTTAGAACATCTCAGAGATGCTCTAAGGGGCATCCATCCATGCCATCCGATGGCTGCCCACTTCACAGTTCATGGCAAAGGTCCCACTGTGCTCCCCATGCCCCCACAAACACAACCATGCCCCCACCCCATGAATGTTGGGGACCCCATAGATCCATTCTCCACTGTGTCCACCAGACTCCTGTGCCACCTGTCCAGCCCCCCATGCCCCCTTGTGTGTGCCATAGTGTTCTGGGTTGGGGGGCTCTAGGGGGGCAGTCTGCAGCGGGCTGCGACTTGCGACATGTGGGGCTATTATGCCATGCCAGTGGCATTAGCCTACGCTTGTCGCAAGTCACTCGTCGTAAGTGCCGAGACCCTGCCACTCTTAGAATATGGTGCAGGATCCTCAGCATAGAGGTGAATGTCGCAACTCACATACGCCTGTGAGTTGCGACATTCATCCTGGAATCGGACCCATTTTTTCCAATGTTATATCTTTATGTCCCTTTTTTGATGTTACCTCCCTGTTATTGTCTAATGAAGATATTTTTTATTGATTTTTTAGTATTATTATTATTGACTAGTTCCATTTCCTGACTATTGTGTATTAAATTTTTCTGGAAGTTTATGTTAAGGAAACAAAAACCCAGGGGAAGAGTACACAATGGGGGGTGAGACACTAACAACAACAAGAATGGAAAGGGACCTGGGGGTAGTCATATCAGATGATCTAAAGATGGGCAAGCAATGTGAGAGGGCAGCAAGGAGGGCTGGGGGATACTGGGATGCATAGGGAGAGGCATCACCAGTAGAAAACAGGAAGTTATTATCCCTCTGTACAGACAGCTGGTGAGACCCCATCTGGAGTACTGTGTGCAGTTCTGGAGACCCAATCTCCACAAAGACATAGACAGGATGGAAGCTGTCCAGAGGAGAGCAACTAAAATGGTGCAGGATCTGCACCGGAAGTCGTATGAAGAGAGACTTAAGGAGCTTAATATGTATAGCCTCGAGGAAAGGAGGGAGAGGGGGGACATGATAGAAACTTTCAAGTACCTCAAGGAATCAACAAAGTCCAAGAGGGTAGCATCTTTCAAAAAAAGAGGTGTGCAAGAACAAGAGGGCACAATTTGAAGATAGAGGGGCGGCTCAGAGGTAATTTAAGGAAGTATTTTTTCACAGAGAGGGTTGTGGATGCATGGAACGGCCTTCCGGAGGAGGTTGTGGAGTCAAAATCAGTGGGGGAATTCAAGCATGCATGGGATAGTCATAAGGCAATTCTGGGAGGGTGGGGGTAAGAAGAAGTAGGCTGCTGGTTAACTAGGATCTGCAGCTTATCCAGTAGGTAGGGAAATGGGAAGACTGGGTGGGCCAAGCGGTCCTTATCTGCCATCAAATTCTATGTTTCTATGTTTCTAATATCTTTTGTAGAAATGTTAGACCTATTTCCTTCTTCCATTTTGTCTTGGTTTTTTGTCAGATACTCTTTGCTTACTTTTTTATTTTCTTGGTTCTCTGTTTCTTTAAGCTTTTATTTTTATGTTGGGTCTGCTTTAAATTTATTAATTCTCCTATTACTTCTTTTTTTTTATACCTAATTTATTATATATAAGATTCAAATATAGACACTACATTTACCAACAATAGTAAAATTTCAAAATTAGTATATATTGAGGCTCATTTCAAGTCCAAACTGTTTTTCATCTATATTCCCATTAATTCTCCTCTCTTCACAGAAAAAAGGGGGAGTTAATTTTAAATAGGGAGGGGAAAGATGGAGAAAAGAGGGAGAGAAAAAAAAAAAGGGACAAGAATACACAGTGGCCCAGATATTTAAACTGCGCCCAAAAAGTGTGCAACAGCAGGAGCAAGCACAAGTCCACTGCGCCCATGAGCAAGAAGCATGATATTCAAAAACTGCGCAGGTCAAGATGCCCCTGTGGCACATGACTGAATATCACACCACCTGCACCATAGCGCAACCAGGGATGTGCAGTGGCACAGTCCAGATGCGCCATAGCGCAACCAGGAATGCTCAGTGGAGCAGTTCAGATGTGCCATAGCGCAACCAGGGATGCTCAGTGGAGCAGGGCAGCAGTGCAACAGCACAACCAGGGATGCACAGGGACATGATGCAGGGGCCCACCACCCATGCCACAGATGGGCAGAGGAGCACACAGCAGAACAGACATTGCACCCCACACCCCATGCACTGCTGCACAACCGGTGGAGAGCTGGAATAACCACCGGCCCATGGATACCAGCAGTAAACCCACAGCCAGGGCATGGCGCCCCAGCACACCCCCTGGCAAGCTGTGACTGGCACACAAGGAGGGCCGACCATCCCGTGCCACACCATCCCACCAATGCAGAGCACACCCTGCACCGTGATCCCCAGACACCCTGCCCAGGAGCAGCATCCACCAGTGCAGGACACCCCATGCATGCCGCCACCCCCACTGTGACAATGCAACCCTGTGTACCACAGAACCATGCAAGGCGGCCCCACCACAAGCACCCGTCAGTGGGTGGCAGCACACAGCGATGCAACGACTGCATGCACAGTGCCACCACGCACGTCCCCCCTGAGGTACAGCTGAGAGAACAACCATGCGTCGGCACACAAGGTACTCCACATGTGGCAGGGCATGCCCCGGACCCCACCACCAGTGGTACAGCATCCTGCACACACTCCCAAGGACACACCCCGACCCAGCACTGGCCACAACAGCCAGCGCAGATACCCACAGTGGTGCATGGAAGCATGCGCCACACAGGATGCAACACAGTGCATGGACAAACACCCACCCATACCCAAGGGCACACCAACACAGGGACACAGTAGCGGGGCAACCAAGCCCCCAGCGTGTGGCCATGGAAGCTGTGCACACACAGCCAGCACTTCCATGGCACAGCAGTGCCAGCTACCCTGCGCAGGCACCATGGAGCTGTACGCCACCAGCATGCACCCAGAGCACAAGTGACAGACAGTGGTGCACATCCCCTGTGACACACACAAGCGACAGCCTGGAGGTGGGACAACAACAGCGGAGGCCACAGTGTCACCCGAGGCAGACATGCACCACACCAGTGACAGGAGGCAACCCGGCATTGTGCCTGATACAGTGGCTGTCCAGCATGGACAGCCACCACTGACATGCCAGCGGACCATGCAGGTCACAGACATGCAAGGGTGTCAGCTGCTCAGGCCATGCATGGTCTAACAGGTGCACCATGGACACAGAGCATGCACCGTGGACCACTGCACACAGTCCTCCAGTGCACAGGGAACAACACACACACCACAGACAGTGACTGATAGCTACTCCCACACCATAGTCACTTCCCCATGGACACACACACACGCACATGACTGCACCACCCTTGCCGACATGCACACCACTGCAGCTGAGCACCTATAGCCCACTGCAAATCAGAGACCACCACAGTAGTCATATCAAAGCAAGTGTATTGTAAAACATCAACCAAAATTATTTACAGATATTTACAAAAGGTTGGGGGGAAGGCCACAAACAAGGTGGAGGTGGGTAAGGGGCAGGGGTGAACAAATGGTAGAGGGAAGGAGGGGTGTGAGGGTGGGTCCAGGGGGGTAGGGGAAATCAAGGGCATTAGAACATTCAGCGGGAGCCCCGCTCCCCGCTCTGGATGCTCCTCCTGCCATGCCGCCGTCGTACTCCCAGGCGGTCTATCCTTTCAAGGATCTCCAGAGAGGCCCTGGCAACTTGCAGGATCTCCCACAGTGTCTCTCTGATTGCCTGCAGCTGCCATCCACCTAGGACAAGGGAGCAGAGTCAATAGGTGTGAATGCTCAGCCCCATGCAGCCCACCCACTGTGCATGGCATACAGCCATGGGACATGCCTCTGTGATGGTGTGTGACCACCCACAGTAATCGTGTCCACAAGACCTGCCCACCCAGGCGCACACAGCCATGCAGACCACTGTGCACATCCACCAGCCAAGTCCTGCACAGCACCACCGTGGCTGTTCAGTGACATGGCTATGCGGTGCGAAGGCAGTGGCACAGCCATGTACCCGGTGTATGCATGGACCACCATTGACGCACTCCCAGACATGCAGTGCCACTGGACAGTGCTTACTGTAACACATTGCGTGCATGGCAGTGGTGTCAATGGATGGTGGCCATGCCCCACTGCCCACCCTGTTACACAGCATGCAAAAGTAATCATGGATGTAAGGCACTCAACATCATCAGGCTGTTCCTTGTACCAGTCTGGTCCAGCTGCCCTCTCGGCATGCTGTGGCTCACGCGCAGCCTCCTCTCCCTGGCACACCGGCACTCCTCTGGGCCTAGGGTGCAAACATGGAGAGAGGAACATCAGTACAATCCGGTAGCAAAGTTCTCCCACCCCCGTGTGTGTGCAATCCCACACAGCCATACCCATCCTCCCCCCAACCCGATACCACCACCATGGCCCACACTGGATGGTCCCCCCCATGTGCTGGACACATGTCACCATGATACCCGTATGGATGTTATCAGTGTATGGATGGGGCACCTACCTGGCCGTGGCACCCTGCCCATCCTGGCACGTGCCCGCAGGCGGGCAAGCCTTTCCGGGTCCTGGCGCTGCAGGTCACCATAGCAGTGCCTGCACTGCTCCGCTGTCCGCTCCATGCCAGTGGCCTCCTCCAGGGCCACAGCCACCTCCTCCCACACTGCACTCCTGGCCCTGTCCAGGGGTGCCTCCTCAAATAGGGCAGCAGCATGGGGCTCCACTAACTGCACCAGATTGGCCAGTTCCATCTGGCTCCAGATGGGTGCCCATCTCCGTGCCATCCTGCAATGTTTCAGTGTTAAAATGGCGCTCTGTAGCACACGTTCGCTACGTGCGGATGCTGCGCAGTACCGCACTGCCATTCCCCATCGCGCTGTCACCGAACAGCGTGATAGAGGTACACCCATGCGGACGCATGGCGTCTGGGGCAAAGGTCGGCACAGGGTCAGGGGTCTCTCATGCACGGACCGCCACAGCGCGATTGGTACTCACCACGTGTAGCGTGGTAGGGCGCCTGTGTGCCACTTCCTGTAGCAGCCTACTGCACTGGGGCCCCAGTGCCAGAGCGCCATACATGTGAACAGAGCAGTAGCGCCACTAGCACAATGGTGGCCATGCCCTGCATTGCCTCCCACGCACAGCATGTCAGCAGCGCGGCAGGTGTCGGCGTCAGCACCCCGGGCGTGCGCCGTTCAGTGTCCACTGCACATGTCACAGAAATGCACCCTTGCCTGAGCACGTTCAACACAATTGCGCAAAGCGCAACAGCGCAATATTCAGCCGGCATATGCAAATCAGCTAATCAGCTATTCAGTGGTGCAGATACCGCATTAGCATCCACTTAAAATTGCGCCTCACCTCATTTGCATGCATTGCGCTATATAAATGCGACATTGGGCTGCAGAGGCTATAGTCTGTTATTGCAGTCTATTGTGGTGAGTTGCATGCTGTTTGGGAGTGTGGACTGTGGTGTGTGGGACATGCATGGGACTGCACAGTCACAGGTAACACCTGTCATTCTCACAGGATCAAGAATGAGCGATCGTGAGGTGGAGGAAGAGGAACAGAGACGTGGGAGAAAGAGGAGGCCTAACTTCACCAAGGCAGAAACAGATGCCCTGTTTGAGGCCTACCTTGACCAGGAGCCGCTGCTCAGTGGACAGTGGGGAACACCACAGGCCTGTGCTGCTGCATGGGGAGAGGTGGCCGTGCCGTCAACCTGCATGGCAGCCACCAGCGGTCCGTGCAGGAGTGCAAGAAGAAGGTGGGTACAGACAGGCGGAGAATTAAGGACAAGGTGGCTGCCATCAGGGCAGCATGGGCTGCGACCAGTGGGGGACAGCCGGCCGTGCAATGCCTGACCCCACAAGAATAGCAGGTTGCTGGCAGCATGCGGCGATGTGCCATCGAGGGTGTTCCAGGTGGTGGATTCCAGACAGGTGGTAGCCCATCACTGCATGGTAGGTCCTGATCTGTCACTGGGGGGGGGGAGACAGGGTAGGGCAGATACATTAATGCTACTGTGTTCCCTTACAGCTCCTGAGCATCTGCATGGGTCAGCGGTGGTGGGCTTGTCCACTGAGGGTGATACCATGGACATAGAGGAGGGCTCATCCACCTCCACAGGTGTCCGAGGGTCAGGGCGACAGTGGGCCCGCCTGGCTGTCTGGACTGATGTTGATGGAGTAGGTGCAGAGGAGGCCCTGCCCATGTCCCAGCATGCCAGCGTCCATGGATGCCATCATGCTGAGACTCGGATTGGTGCCGGATCTGTCACTGATGATGATGGAGCTCACTTCATGGACAGTGATACGTGTGGGCTGCAGGATGGCCACACAGCAGGTAACAGCACGGGCATGGCTGTGGGTGGTGCCGCCGTGGAGGCCTGCATGACATCACAGTCCCAGCCTGTGCCTGTCTGCACCAGTGGGGCAGCACTGGTGTGTGTCCAGGACAGTGGGGCTGTTGCGGCCGCTGGCCCGGCACCATTGAGCCCTGAGAGCGCGGCCGGAGGGCAGTGTCAGCAGTCGGCCAATGGCCATGGGGGTACAGTGTCGGTGGGTGGTGTCAGTGCACCGCCTGTGGACATGCCCAGGCATGGCCCTGGTGTGCAGCGCCCACCCTCAAGGTGTGCTGCCCATCAAGGCCGCGAACACTGTGAGGGACAGCATGCCAATCAGGCAGATGACCTCTTAGATCAGCACACCCACATACTCCAAGATTCAGTCGATCAGCAGTTGTGGCTTGTGATGGCGGTGGATGCACTCAGTGTGGCCCTGCACCAGGCAGAGGAGCGGCGCAGCAGGGACACCGGTCTGCTCCTGGCAGGGATGGACCGGATGCGGGAGGATGTGACTGCTGCCGTTGACAGGCTGACACAGACAATCACAGCTGCCATGGCCACAGTGGGCACACAGTTATTTGCCCATGCTTTGCAGACACCGCACAGTGCAATGTCCACCCCCCATTCCCGGCATTGTGCAACACCCTCCTTGTCAACACCGGGTTCAGCTGTGGGCATCCCAAGCATGCCTAAGCGCGCATGTTTGTGTGCTGCAGACCCCTCTTGCGAACGCAGTCGGCGTTCACGAGCGGAACCCTGGGGGACCATCGGTGCCACCCCATGAGGCCATTGGTCAGCCTGTCACTGCTGACAGGTCTCGACGGGGCCATCCACACATCCATGGTGGCCGTGGCACTATGGCGCGTGACTGACCTGTCTCCCACCAAGGCTACTGTCTGACGTTGCCCTGTGTGCAGTGTGTTGTTCAACGTGCAATGCACGGGTGGGGTACTTGGCCCTGCACACACACACACACACACACACACACACACACACACACACGTTCCATCTGCACATCCTACTGGCTGCTGTCCGCTGTGGCGTGTGCATGATGATGCCTGCGTTGCGCTGTCCGCCACTGTGCAATGGTGCCCAGCGTCTGACACACGCACAATGACAGGCACTGGGCATGGTGGTCTGTGGACGTGTGTGTGGCTAGGGGTGGCGGTTGAGGTCAGCGTGCCTCCTACCCTTTGTGCATGTCTTGTGGGGGGGGGGTGTGTGTATGTGTGTGTGACCACATGCCATGTTAGACCTTGCCCATCCCTGATGGCGTGTGCGGTTCCCTGCTCGGCCAATTCCCTTTACGACATGCACCCCTGGGGTTTGTCCATGCGTGTTTGTGGGTTGTGCCCTTGCCACTGGTGGTTGCACATGGCCCCATGACTTATCTGGGTTGGTTGAAGTGCTCCTCTGTGATGGTGTCCCAGTGCAGCTGTGCCATCCGGATCAGTCAGGGGGTCCCTTCGACCAAGCGGGGGCTGCCCATCACCATCTTCACCAGCGTCCTCATCATCCCCATCGCTGTCCCCCTCTTCGACCTGTACGGCTATCCCACAGTCGTTGTGCAGGATGCAACAGGCCAGGAATAGCCTGCAGGCCTTTGAGGGGCTGTACTGTAGGGCACCGCCATGTCCAGGCAACGGAAACATGCCTTCAGCATCCCGAACACCCACTCAATGACATTGCGTGTGGTGGCATGTGCCTCATTGTAGCGTTGCTGTGATGGGGTTGCGGGCCGCCAGTATGGTGTGAGCAGCCAGGGGCGGAGTGGGTATCCACTGTCTTGTGTGTGTAGAGGGTGGACATTAGTTTGGTGATCAGCGTCGCCCTGCCATGGGCCATCTAGGCCAGTAACCATGTCACCGCTGACTATGCCCCTCCCAAGCTCCATGTCTTTTTGCGTGATTTGCATACTCACCCACTAGGTGACCAGTGGGGATGTCCCCACTCTCAAACCTGTGGCACAGTGCAGACTGGTGCCAGATGAAGACATCATGTGCTCCCCCAGGGTGCATGGCAGACATTGATTATGCGCCCCCTGGCATCGCACACCACCTGGCAGTTGATGCTTTCATACCCCTTCCGATTTATGTATGCAGCCCCTTCGGGGCCAGGTGGCATGCAGATGGCCACATGGGTGCAGTCTATTGCCCCAAGCACACCAGGCATAGTGCTACCCTGTGGAACTCCTGTATGTTTGCTGTGCGCTCCACCAGTATGCTGGGGAAATGGATGTACTCCGCAGCATGCGGCAGCAGTGCGCTGAGGAATTGGGTGAGAAGGCGTGAAGCAGCTGACTGGGTTATGCCTGTTGTGTCCCCGTTGGTCTCTGGAAGGTACCTGTGGTGAGCAGGCACATGACAGCTGTCACTTTGGTCTCCACTGACAGAGCATAGCTCCGTCGTGTGGGTGCCTGCATCACATCACTGCACAGCTCACAGAGCCATCTCAGGATCGCCTGGTTCAGGTGGTACCGGCCCACGATCTCAGTGTCAGTGTACAGCTCGAAGCTGGTGCAGGCTCGGTACTGCCTGTTGGGGGCATAACGCCGACGGGCCCTTCCACGGCCGCGCCCCCCTGCTGCCTATCTTCTCACCGCCCTCATTACTGCCTCCATCTGGATGGTGGCACTGGCCATGTCCCTGGTTTATGTTCCCCGGTAGCTGTTTACCATTCCCCCACTGTCCTTACTGCTACTCCCCCTGCACCGGGGACATCTCCCAGTAGTGGCCATACTGCCCACTGTCTGTGCCCTCAGTGCTGTGTGTCAGTTCCAACTTTTGTCCTGCGCAGTGGCACAGGCTCCCCACACCTTCCCTGTTCCTGGTGGTTCCAGGTGCTCTGTTCTGCTCCTGCCCTGTCCTGCTCACAGTTGCTGTGTGCCTGCTTGCAGTTCACCCACATGTGGCTTCCCTGTAGCGTTCTTGCACCTCTCTCTTGTTCCTTTTTATTTTGGATCATTTCCGATATCGCGTAACTTCCGCTTGGTCCTCTATTGCGCATGGCACATGTTGTTGAATATCACACTGTGCCATTTATTCATGGTTCCTCCCCCTTCAGTTGTGCATGCATGCATGCATTACCATTGCGCTCTTGCGCATTGTGATTTGGGGGTGTATCTGCCTCCCACTGAATATCGCACAATGGCGCATTTTTGGACTTGCGCTGGTGCAACCCTTTTGAATATCTGGGCCAGTGAATACAACACTTTTCCTCTTTTTAAGAAAGATGCTTAACCACTTTTTGTTCCTAATAACATAGCAAGCAAACCGTAACTGTCTGGGATGTGTTCTTACAGTACATTATTTAAAATCTTAATTTTATTTTCGATAAGTCCTGTACTTAAAATCAAAGAGAGGAGTCATCCAGCTCAGGGAGGAAAGGCCCGCTGTCTTCTATAATTAAGTTAAAACTCTAATTTCCTACCAACTATCATAGAGTAGCCACCTAGTCCATCTCTGTTGGTATATTTGTGGTTTCTGGTTGAGATTAATTGTTAACCTTTCCATCCTATGTATGGATTCAACCAACTCCCTCCATTCCTCTGTCCCCGGGGTTCTTGGTTGTAACCAATTTCTAGTGATGACTTTTAACGTAGCTGCCACCAGAATTATCCATAGGTACTTAATAGCTTTATCATTCAGTTCCCTCGGAATAAGTTCCAATATTAAATGTTCAGTTCACAATTGGGTCTGGAATAGAAATACCTGCTCCAAGTGGTGAGTCACCTCCCTCCAAAATGAGGAGATAATTGGACAAGACCAAAAGATATGGGCTTGCGAGGCATGGTGAGCTCCGCAGTCCCTCCAACACTTTGCTGTGGCCTCCCCCTTGAAGTGAGCCACCTGAGCCGGCACCGAGAAGTATTGGGTCCTCAGTTTCCAACAGAAGTCCCTCCATGTTAATGAACTGGTTGTTGACCACGTACTTCTCCACACCAGAGACCATTGTTTGTCTGTGATGGGGATCATCAGATTCTGTTCCCATCTGTTCTTTATATATTGGGATGAGTTTTCCATATCTGCCATATATCTGTTATATAACAATGAAATGGCATGTTCTGCTCATTGAGGGCCCAAAATCCTTGGGAACAAGCTGCCCTCTCCTGGGTCAGGGTCCTCCAGCATTGATTTATTAATTTGTGTATTCAGGTAGTCTCTCAGTTAAAGGTACATAATTCTATCTATCTGCTGCAAGCCATATTTCTCCCGTATTGCTTCAAAAGAGAGCAACATATTAACTGTCATTATTTGGTAAGGCGCACAAAGGCCTCTTTTGGTTCGTATCTGGTACCATCTGTTGACTGTGGCTGGTACGAACTGGTGGTCATAGGCCCACCATCTGTATCGCCAAAGTTGCTTATGTGTAGCACCCTACTTATACCTCTCTTCCAACCCTCTACAACAGCTTTTGTGCCAGAAAAGCCCTTTATTTCGTCTGGGCCCTGGGGTCTGAATGGCGCAACTTGCAGTGGGGGCTGCCTGCTTCCAGAGATCTAGTCTCTTCCAGTGCGCATCATATCCCAGGTTACCCGAGAGCAAAGCGACCCTCATCTGAGCCGCTGCCAGTAACCCTGCAAACATGGGAGCAAGGCCTCCCTCTGCTTTCAGGAGATATACAAGAGATTTTCTTAATCTGGGTTTCTTACTTCCACAAGAAAGAAAAGAACATGCTCTGCCAGGTTTCCAGGTCCGCAGGGGCCAATACACATGGGACACACTGAAACAGGTAAAGGAGGCGTGGCAGTGCGTTCATCTTGAGGGCTTGTACTCTAGCGCAGAATGATATTAGCAATAGTGACTATCTTTGAAAATCACTCTTAAGTTGTGCTGTTATCGGTGGGTAATTTAGTTCCTTTAATTGTGCATTGTTCTTTCCCAACTTTACCCCTAAATATTTAATCTCTGTCTGATCCCATAGCATCGGGTGTTTTGTTTTAATCTCCCTAGTTGGGGTATAGTAAAAGCTCAATATTTCCGTTTTGTTATTATTTAACTTATATCCGGATAGCTTGGAAAAGTCATCTAATTGGCGGAGTATAGAGGTCAGAGATGTCTCTGGGTCCGCCAGATATAGAAGAACATTGTCAGCTTATAAGGCCAACTTGTGAATCTGTCCCCCTATATTGATCCCTTTTATTTCTGGGTTCTGTCAGATACTTTGGGCGAGGGGTTCAATAAAGAGGGCGAACAACAGTGGAGATAGAGGACACCCTTGTCGTGTACCCTGTCCTAAAGCAAAGGTTTCTGATATGTGGCCATTTGCTCGAACATGCGTCCGCGGTGATTCATAAAGCTTAAATATGGCTGTTATCAGTTGCTTCGGGAACCCAATCCGGGAAAAGACTTCTCTCAAAAAGGGCCAAGACACCCTGTCAAAGGCCTTTTCTGCATCTAGGCTCATTATCAGTGACAGAAGCTTTTGGAGATTAATCTGATCAATTATATGGGTTGTCCTACGTAAATTATCCTGCGCTTGTCTACCAAGCCAGATTGGTCTATGTGTATTAGAGAGGGGAGATATTCTTGTATATGTCTCGCCATAATAGAGGCCAATATCTTATAGTCAGTGTTCAATAGAGAAATCGGTCGACATTTAACAGGGTTCTTTCCTGGCTTGGGTATCACCGAGATCACCGTCTGGGCCCATGAAGGGGAGGTGAGGCCCTCCACACAACACCTCTTCATATACCTGTAAAAGCATGGGTTGTAAGCAATCTCCAAAACACTTGCCCACCTTAAGCCATTTTATTTCACCCTTTATCTCTTCTAGCCTCACTGGGCTTACTAGTAGCTCTCCTTGTTCTTTGGTTAAGCCTGGCAATTGGAGTGTCCTCAAGAATTTCTTTATGTTGTCTTCTCCTGCATTTATCTCATCTGTATATAGTTTTGCGTAGTATGTTTTAAAGGCATCCACAATCTCATGGACCCCTTGTACCACCTTACCCAGTCGGGGGTTCCATACCCTTGCTATTGTTGCCTTCTCTTTTTTTGCCCTCAGTCTACTGGCTAGGAGACACATGGAACGGGGCCCCCCCCCCATAGTATTGTTGCCTTAAAAAGAGCAATTTCTGCTCCACCTGATAGTCCAGGATCCCATCAACTCTCTCTTATACCCAAGTAGTTGTCTCTTGCCCTTTATCATACTTTTGTTTTGCTGCCCTCTAAGTCTTGAATCAGCTCGGTTAGGGTGAGCTTTCTAGCTTCCGTTCCCTCTTTCGGGAGGCCAATTGTATAAACTTACCTCGCAACACCGCTTTTGCAGCATCCCAGCGGATCAACTGTGAGGTTTCTTGCCCCATATTTTCAGTTAAGTAAGTTCTGTGAGTTTCTACTATTGTGTCCTTAATCTCCTTATCTCTTAAAAGTGAGATGTTCAGGCGTAAGAAAGAGTTCTGACGTATCTCCCTAAATCTATTTTTATATATATAGGGCATGGTCAGATAAGAGAAGTCCCCATCCAGGATTCAGGACTCTATGCACTTCGTTCTTTGGGACCAGAAAGTAGTCCAGTCTCAAATATATGTTGTGAGCCACGGAGAAAAGGTGTAATCTCTCTATCGGCTATGTTGGTGTCTCAAGCATCTAATAACCCCAACTCTCCGAGCAATTTCTGGACCTTTCTAGCTAGTTTATGTGATTTCCCTCACACTTTTGAGGAGGAGTCCATGTCTGGGTTCAAGGGTAGGTTCAGATCCCCAAATCAAATTCCCTCCCTCACTCCAAGAGCGTGGTCAAAATGAGCGGTACTCAGATAGTACTGAGCCGGGGAAAGTACACTGATGCTAGTGTTACTACATTGCCCTAATTTGCCTTTTAACATGCATAGCATCCCTCCTTATCCGTCTTGAATCCATTTTCTCAAATGGGGTATTAGTCGGTACCAGCACCAATGTGCCCTATATCTGCCATTTTATAGGAAGACGCAGCCATCTCTCTAAAGCCCAGTTTTAATAATTTATCATGCTCCCTCATTGACAAATGGGTCTCCTGCAAAAATAGGAAATCCGTCGAGGCTTTTCTTGCCTGACTCAAATTCTTACTTCTCTTAACTGGGTTCGTAAGACCATTGACGTTGTAGGAGCAAAAAGTCGTACCCTTACTCGTCATCATAAAGATCAGGTTTCAAACTTTTGTTCTCGGATCCCCCCTGGACTCCTCCACGAAGTTCTCCCGGCTCAGACTCTGTCCCTGTACAGTGAAACCTCTTCCTAAATCGAACCACATCCCAGCAACAAATCAAATAAACAACAATTGTATTAATAAAGTAGTAAATCAGTTCAGCCAACCGGGCCTGTAAACATTGTAATTTAAATGACCACCAATGTAGGAGTCCCATATTTTGGGCCTCTTCTCTTACCTACACTTTATCCAGATGAAGGTAAGCACAGAGGGGTGTCTAGTGCCTCCTCAATGGGAGACCCCCCCAAGGAGTTCTTGCTTGTAACCTACAGCTCCTTGCTTTTCTCTGTGACCAAGTTCCGTACTGGTCAGAAAAGCATTCAATCAAGAGCACTGTGTGCCTAGGCAAAAAATATATGCTGGCCCAACCAACCCGCATGTTAACACTCATCTCCTGACCCTTATGCTCTAGTTTATTATATGTAGGACTGGGGAAATCTGCTCCTTCTGCTTTAATTTAAGAGGTCCTCTCCCCCCTAAAGAGGAGACGACCCTCCCTCCAGGAAGGGGAAATTCATGCCCCAGAGCCCAACCCAAGATAAACCAAGGCTCATAGGCTCCAGCAGCACCATTAAGTTCTCCTGGGATCTTTGTTATCCTGTCTATTTACCCTTCTATGTCTCCTCTTTTTTCCCCCTTTTCTCCCTTCCTTTTCCCTTCCCCGTTTTCCTCCAGTATTCAGTCCCAGGGTTGAGAGTCGCTCAGAGAGGTATCCATCAGCGTCTCCTCGGCGTGTAGGGCCAATTATACCAATATCTCTCCATTGTCCTCCCCCTCACTTAGCCACCTCAATCCAGGTAGTACCTCCCACATGTATATTCTAGTTGCCATTAACCTCTGAGGTGTCCCCCGCTCATGTGTCTGAACCACAGTTCTGAACAGCTGATGGATATATCCTCCCCTCCTCCCCCAAAACGGCCCAAAGCAGCTGAGCAATTAGATGATACCCTCAACTCTGCCCCCCCCCCATCTCCCCGGCAGCCCCAGCATCCAAGGGACAAAATCTCTTTCCTTTGTTCGTATCCCCCCGCCCTCAACCTCTGCATCCACATATACATTTAATTGAAAATGTTATTACCCCAAATCCTGTTCCTCTAATTAGTAGAACCCTTCTATTTAGTTAAAGTCAGAAGATAAAAAAAAAAAGCGAGAATGCTTTTGTGTCCATAGGTATTGCTCCTAAGGTGCAGTCCCCAGATCTTTGGATCCCTACATTTAATTTGCATTGATCTCATTTTACCAAAGTTAGACTAAAAGCAGTCTCTGGCACTACTTGCATTTCAAAGCGTTACAGTCTCTGTTCATGTTATGGAATGATTGCTGCTTTCGTCCAGACTGCCTCTCGCTTAGTCATTCTGCTCTGCAATTAAATCGCTCTGTCTCTCTGCCTGGGATCGCCGTTTAGAGAACCTTGTCCCACATGGGATGTGCCCTGTGGAAACTGCTGCTTGCTCTTTTCGGTCCCATAGTTAGCCAGGCTCTCTCCCTTAACTGTTGTGGGGCTCAGTGCTCTTGTTCTTCTGGCACTGTCAATCCTTGTTTCTCCAGGAATTCTTTTGCATCCCCTAACTCCTGGAACCTTAATTGGCCCTTGTCTGTTTGAACTTTCAGCCTGGCTGGATATTCAACAAAGGCTTTGTAGCCTTTCTGCTGCAGCATTTTCACTACATTGAGGACCTGCCTCCTCCTGGATAACAATTAGGGGGAGAAGTCATGGTCAAAATACAGCCGGACATCTCCAAAAAACAGTTTCCTTCGACCAGGCCAAGGAAAGCACCACTTCCTTAATCCTATAATCTAGGAAAGCCATCACTGTCAATCTGGGTCTGGCCTTCGGTTCGTGAGGCCGTGGCACAAGGAATCTGTGTGCTCTAATAATGTCTAGGCGTTTATCTGAGGGGAGGCTCAATATTTCCCGGAGGAAGGAATCCATAAAGGCCATCATGTTCCCGGTTTCCGTGCCCACAGGCAAGCCATGGATTCAAATGTTGTGACGGTTACGATTTTCAGTTCTTCCAGCTTCTGTTCTAGCGACAAGATGCGTTGATGTAGCTCTAAGAGGGCTGAGTTATGTGCATCGGTGGTCTGTGTGTAGTCCACAATTACTGTCTCCATTTCATCCGTCTTCTGGTACAGTGCTGCGATATCTTGGCGCTGGTCTGAAGCCTTTGATTCCAGCCTTTGTAAGGTTTTGTTTATTTGTTGTAACGTCTGGCACAATTGCCGAGACGTTATTGTGCAATCAGCTTCCAACGTTGTTGTTGCTGCCTGTTCTGTACCATCTGTCAAGGGTTCCCGCATTGCACAGGCCTCTACCCGGGTGTTAGGCTCTTGGTCTAATCCCTTCTGTTTGCCACCTCCATTTGTTTGATTTTCCTTCAATCTGTGTTTAGGACCCATCAGGTAGTCTTTTATTGTTCTTTTGGAATACAGGATTGGTGTTTGGCTTATTGATTGTCGTGGATTGTTAATAGTCAGCCGATGAGCAGAGCCTAAGCAGCCATTAGATCAGTGCTCCCAATTCTCCTATTACTTCTTGTCCCTTAATAAAAGGAGGTGGCAAGTGAACCTGAATAAGCTTTATTTTCTGTCAATCGTTGTTCCAGTTGTTCCTCCTTGTCCTGGGTGTCCATCTCGGATTTCCTCATTTGTTTTAGAATTGCCCTATTATAATATACATCACCTCTTAAATTATCTAACTCCTTTAACTGCCCATAGATTTTCTAAAATGACCACGTTCAGTAATATGTTTTTATTATTTCTAGAATTTGCTTTGATAATGATGAAGATGCAAGAAAGTTTCCTTGATTTGTAAAAATTCTTTATTGTAAGTTACTGTATTTGCTCTTCTTGAAAACAGGCTTCAGAAGTGGCATATAAATCACCCTGAGGAGTTACTGAGTTTGATGGGGGAAAATCTGGGGGATTGCGACAGTTTAGTCCCTTCTTCTCCTACCCCTTTGTAAGCTGATTCTGGAAGCTCTGGTACTCACTTTTTTAAACCCTCAATTGTACAATTTAAATCTTGTACTGTATAACTGAGTGAAGTTCATCTTGTTTCGTGATGCTCTGTATGATTTTCTTTTCATGTTCATGACTCACTATGGCTGATAAATGTAGAGTTAATTCTAAATTGTTTTCATTAATCCAATCTTTCTGGGGACCCTCATTTTCTAAAACATCAGTTATGTATAAATCCTCGATGTAATCTGAGGCTGAGTCCACATAAAGGCACTTACCAACTGAATTATACGAACTGTATGAAGCAAATAAAATAGCATTCAGATGTGAGTCTGTTAACCTCAGAGAGCATGAATAGGAAGGTGTCTTCTTGCCTAAAGGAGGTATATTGTTCTCTTTATATAAATTAGGAGTTGAATGAGTTTTTCTATATTCTCAGTTTTAGCAAAATAATCTGTTATTTTAATTTGCTCATCTTTTCCCATATTACTTTCTTGCTCTCTAGCTCTATTCCTTTTGTGCTCTTGGGAGGCTAACAATCTTTTCTTTGATTCAACTATTATGTTTCTCTTTTTTTTATTGTCTTTAAGTGGTGAGCAGATAATTCTGCTTCTTGTACTAACTCATCCTAATTTTATACTTAATCCTAGGAAGGATTGTTATTATTGATCTGTTTCAAAGTATAAACCAAGTGGAACCAGAAGTATTTAAAGCTCTTCTATTTACGTTACCACCTAGGATATCCCAGAAATATGTATTGCTCCACTGAAATGTCAGTTTTGTGCAAATATAACTAATATTATTAAACAACATGATCAATCTGATAGATACTAGAAAATCCCAATCTAACAGCTATATTGTTCAGTAGTTTCTAATAATGGCTAACAGGTTTAACTTGTATATGTATAAGCACGAGCTGGTACGCTGCCGTATTATTGTACCACTGTTCTGTTATTGTTCTCTTTTCAGATGTTATCAGGCACATAAAACAAGCTGGGAAGATAACAAAAACAGTTAAGCCCCTTATTTTGAGCTCTAGGCTGATTTAGACTGCAGTAATAAAAACTAAACAATTCAGTAACAAAACAGAATTACAGCCAGACTGCACAGCGCTCAATTGTTGAACTCAAAACAGTATACAGCTGTGAAAGGCTGTAAATATTATTCATTTAAAGGGACAGTAAACATTGCAGGATAGCTCAAACTGTGAAAGTCCATAAAAAGTCATTTTGAACTAGGTACTTGGCTTCCTTGTAGATGTCAAAAGTCCCGAGATATGACTAGTTAAATCATCAGTAAATCAAAACAAGGCAGCAGCAGCCATTTCATGCAGTCCTAAAACAGAAAGTGATGTCGCTGAGGGGCAAGCTGTAATTTACAACATACAGCCCTGCCCCTCAGTGACATCACTTCCTGTTTGTAAGACTATATGAAATGACTGCTGTTTTGTTTTGATTTGATTTAACCATTACTTAGCTATTCATATCTCAAGACTCCTGTCCCCTACAGGTGTACCCAATACCTCATTTGAAAGATTGTTTCATGGGCTTTCACAATTTGAGTGACCCCTGCAATGTTTACTGTCCCTTTAAAGTAGAATAAAGTATGATTAGTACTAAAGCTAGTCAGCAATTGATAATTACTAGTTTGTGGCTAACTATTGACTGATGACCGAAAGTGCCCAGGATTCAAAGGAGAGTTCCACTGCTAATCAAATAGCAACATGATAAGCAGGAAAACCCTTACATTTAAAATTAATTAATGAACTCAATAAAATTTAATAGGATAATATAGTCTCACAGTTTTTCTGTCATTAAATGTCTTTCAGTATCACAGTACAACAATTTCACAAACAATTTCACTAAAAATTATTATTTGAGAAAAGGAATCACTCCTTGTTCTATGCTTATTTTGAGAGGCAGAGGCTATTATTAGGCGAAAATAGGTCAAAGATTTGTAAACGCTCAAAAGGCTTAAAAACCGAGGATTGAATCTTGTGATGAGCTGATTCTGAGTCTTTAATTAAAGTTGCTAGTGCCGACTAAAACCTTCCACAATTTAAGCTGGGAAAATAAACGTCTATCACTAGCAAGATCTTTTTCCATGGTTGGTCCCCCAGGGGACTCGCTGCCTTTTCTGGGGGGGGCCTACACCATCATCTGAATTCCAGGCCCCCTCGGGTAGCATCAGTAATGGAAAGATTCACATAATAAAATCAGCTGCACAAGACTGCCCAGAAAGGCTGTACACTTGCCTTTCTAGGTATGGTAGGGCAATGACGGCATACCTGTTCTAAGGCAGGATTACCCTTGTACAGCTACTGCTTCCTTGCACTCTGCAAGGTGGCATGCAACAGCTCAACAGTCCTCGCCTCTCCTTTCGGTGTCTCACCAACACAGGGTCTCAGAGCTCAGAATTCCCACAATCCACCTCTCTAAGAAACTCCCCTCTACAACTGCTTCAAATACAAAATCCACAACTTCCACTCCCCACGTGCACCTGCTCCTAGCCACTCACAGGCCCAGCCTCATGCCAAATGTATTTTGTGGATAGTAATATAATCCTCAGAATTGTATGATACTATTTGTTAGTTCATCTGAATGTACAATACTTTGCTGTATATCTTATGTAGCTGTATACTTATCTCATGTATCTGTTGTGTATTTTCTGCTTTATATCCTTTTCTTCCTTCCCCGGGTCGCATCTGGAAATGAGCCTCGGCTCAGTGTGCCTTTCCCAGTTATCAAATGTTTAAATAAATACATTATTTAATAAAATTGTACCATATTTTTGCACTTGGTCTCCATATTGTTACCCCGACCCTGGACTTCACCTGGACATTAGCCTCTGCTCAGTGTGTCTTTCCTAGTTTTCAAATAAATACATAATCATTCAAAGTGGCACTGCAGTCACTGGGGTGGATGCATGCATAGAGAATGTACCAAGTTCAAAAAGCACATTTACACACACATTCATCGCACTGCAAACCTCTGACCCACCAGGATGAAGAAGACATTTTGCAGGAAATGAAGAATTTTGCATTTTTTTAAATTAACACAGAATCAAAGGGATGGGTGGGCTGGGGAAGCCCCATGCATGACTGTGAAAGCCAGTCTTAAAGCTGATTATAATGGGCTGACTTTATGACCTTAGTTTCAGTGGCGCCAAGCTGGAACATCAGAATTATTAGTCGTATTCCACCTCGTGAGGTTAACTGGTGCTTGAGGTAATAGTACAAATGATTTAGCTTCTGCACCCTGAAACTGAAGCTGTGTATTTAGCCTGTCATCATCCTTTTCAGATGTTGGTTCTAGAACTGTATGCAATACTCCAGGTGTGGCCTAACAAATTATTTGTGCAAAAGCAAGATCACCTCTTTGTCGTGTCTAGTAAACCGGTTTCTGATACACCCCAGTTTCCTATTCGCTTTCTCATATGTTGCCCTGCATTGAGAAGATTACAGACTGTTGTTTATCAGGTAATCAGTTATGCCATGTGCTAATACAGTAAATGTTTTCTCATTTTCAGATATTGTGTCCATTCACACTCTAAAGTCAGAAATCTCTAAAAGGTCAAGGAAATCTATATACTCATTCAGCCAAGACAAAATACCTCAGTGGTCTTAAAAAGAAATAAAGAGCCTGAGACAAGGCATAATTTGCAAGGTAAGAATAAATAATGGCCTATTTTTCCTTATGGAGCTTTAAAATGCTTTCTGTTCCTGAAGCCAGTAGAACTGGCTACAGAAGTTGGGAAGTATCTAACTAAAATTATGAAACAGGTTCTCCTCCCCTAGCCACTGGTGTAGCTTTTTCCAGTATTTTTGGGAGTGTGAAATAGTTGGAGAGAAATTTCCCAGGGGTCCCTTCCTGGAGTATAATGTGATTGCTGGGGAATGTCCACCAGTTAGGTTTGCGTATAACTTTCTCCATAGGGGGCCTTTGGTATGTTTGGCTTGGAACCATTGGATGGTTTGTGCTGATATGAAGGCTACATGATAGCCTTGGAATGAGGGGAAGCCCCAGCCCCCTCTGCTTCAGTGACATCGGAGTTTGGCTTTGCTAAACCTCGGGAGTTTGCCCTTCCATAGGAAATCTTCAGAGTCTCATCAATTTTGTGAAACCATACTTGGGTGATATGAAGAGGAAGATGTGATAAAAGGTGAAAGAAGCTGGGGTGATAAACATCTTGATGGCATCTATTTTACCCGCCAGGGATAAATGTAAAGCTCTCCACCTCTGCAGTTCACTTTTAATGTTAAGTAGGGGCTCTAGATTCCTACCCACAATTTTAGAGAGGTCTCTGTGCATACTGATACCAAGCTACACCAGTAGCTTGGGGAGGAGCACACCCTGTGGATGTGGTCCCCTTTTTGGGGCAACACAGACTGGAGAACAGCCAGTACACTGTCCATTATGGGAAAGACAGGGCATTCATTTGGTCAAAGATCTCCTTTCCCTGATCACATCTATCTTAACTCCTTCAATGGCCTGGTTCAGAGATACCAGATCACCAGGCAAGACTTCTGGAGGTTTCTGCAGATCAGGGATGTGGTCCAAATACTGAAGCCAAAAGTGAAAATATCCTTCACCCTCCAGGGTCCACCCCTTGCATCAATCCACCAAGTTACAAAGAAGGGCCTTCCCGATCTATAGGATGCTGAGGATGCCCAGCCAGACTCCTCCTACCAGTCCAGCTAGCATGGCAAACTGAGATAGGCTCTCAGATCTCTCCCAAGCAGTGCAGCCACTGCTGGGACAGACTCTACAAGTCTTGTAAGGACAGCAGGAGTAGGTTGATACAAAACAAAATCATGCATATATGGTACCACACTCCCAAAATTCTTAAATCCATGGGCTTATTGAGCCATGACCTCTGCTGGAGATCCCACCCCCACAGAGACATCCTTAATGCATATTCTCTAGAGCTGTCCATCCCTTCAGGCAACTGGTCCTGACCGTATGCAGCTCAATATCCGGCCATGGGCATCAGGTTTCCCAAGAGGCCCTGCTACTGGGATGCTTTCTGGAAGCCACTCCCAGGATTGCCCCTGGGCACAGTGGATTACAGCAGCTGGAGTAGCTGCCAAGCACTTTATTCTGTGCAGATGGTAGTCACAGGAAGTCCCTCTCAGCGAATGAATGACTTCTTGCTCTTGGACACTTAGCGACACATGGACGACTATCGAACATTTGCCAAAAACTTGCACCAACATTGTTTCCTAAAACCTATACTACTGTGCACCAAAACTCACAAACTACAAAATTTACCCACAGCTAGTTCTCAAAAGCTGCTCTGCTATTAGTTCCCACTTTCATCATGCCATTTCGGAACTTGTGCCATGAATATTTTACAACATTTGCACTAGTATTGTTTCCCAAACTTTGCAACTGATCTGACAGTAGCACACGCTTCCCAAAAAGAGATCGGCACAAGTTTCTGGAAGTGACTGCACATGTTTTAGAAATTGACAGCATAAGTTTTGAGAAAAGGTTCTAGTGCTTGCCCCCCACACAGAGTCACAATTGTGAGCCAACCACTTTCTGTCTCTGTTCCAAATTTCATGCCACTGTGTCATACACAACAGAGTCAAAAGCCTTCCCTGCATAGTTGCATAGGATATTGTACCATATGGGGAAAGGAGAGTGGACTGACATTCTAATATATAGTGTATGGTGGAACGTTGTTGTTCACCAAATTCAAGCAAAAGCTAAGCTTGTACCACTGATGTGACATCATGGTGCTGTTGTACCATCATTAGTACATCACATCGATGGTACAACAGCTTGTAATGTATTTTAGCAAGCATGACATTCATGTCCCTGATCTTACGATGGCTGCGCAAAGAAATCAGTTCTTGAAAGGAGAAAATGGATTTTTAATGTCTTTTTGTCCATGCTACAGGTACCTTGATTCTCCATGAAGTTTCAAGGGCCACTCCTACTTCTTCATACCTCGCTAACCGGCAGCACTTCTATCTAGCGCACAGATCTCGATCACTCGCGGCACTTCAAACTGACGACATCGTGGGACTGGGGGTATGAGTGAGGATTGTTCTTGGGTGGGGGTCAAGCAAATGATGGAAATCGCATGGACTAAAGAGTGTTCCGCTGTTGATTTACTGTTGTCCATACACTATACAAGACAATGGATGGGCATCAGTAAACAACAACACTATCTTCACTTCTCGAGGTCGTATGACCACTGTAAACCTTTACATGGTTGTCATGACAACCTCTCAAAGTGAACAACAGTGTTGTTCACTGTTGGTCATCCATTATCCTCTATGTTGTGCTATGCACAGATACTCACTGACCCCTGCTAACTTGTTCACACTTTATAGCATCACCAGCTCACATTTTGTCAAACTGTTCTACACGAGGGCGCAAGCATGCACACTGCCCTTAGGATCCAGCAGGAGCAAAGAATGATGAGGGATCCTCTATATGAAAATGACTAGCCCAGAGGTAACTTCAGGAGAACCTGAATAAGTTGGATGATGAGTCAGAGTCCTGGAGTCTCTTATTCAATGCAGTCAACTACACTTGAGGAGGAAAACAGAGGCAGGGCCTTCACCTTGTGTGGGGCTCCTCTTGCTGTAGTCGAGGAGGAAAAGGACCTGGGATGATAACAGACAGGAGGCTGAAGCATGGCAAGACATATTCTGTGATGAGGGATGGCAGAATGTTGGAGTATATCAAAAGAAGGGGTGACTAGAAGAGCAGAGGAAGTATTCCTACCACTTTACATTGAACTGGCCAGACCCACCTTGAGTACTGTGTACAGTTCCGGGTTGCCCAATACAAAAGGGAGGTTGAGAGGGTGCAGTGTAGGGCCAGCAGAATGATCAGGGGTATGGAGGATAAAAACTATGAGGAGAGGCTGGAGGCCCTTAACAGGGTCACCCTGAAGAAAAGGAGTCTTTAGAGAACAAGATCTCAGTCTTCTGCATACTCAAGGGTATTGACAAGACTGAACCTATAAAGATGCTGAATCTGGTGTCTTCCAGCTGATCGGTAGAACATGTTCTTAACCTCAAAGGTGGTAAACATTGAACTTGCAGCCCTGTTGAATATACCTGTGTTAGCACTGTCTTGTTAGCCGTTGTATTTCTACTTCTGTGTCACATATGTATCTTTTGTCTTGTCCTGGGTCACCCCTGAAAAAGGGACTGTATTGTCTCAGTGGGCCTACCGGGTTACCAAAATTCAATAAATACTTAAATTCAGGAGTAAGATTAGGAGGCACTTTTTCTCCCAGAGGGTGGTGAACCTGTGGAACAGCCTACTAGTGGAGACAGTGGATTTGAAGACAGTGTAGGACTTCAAGTAAAGCCTGAACAAATTTCTGCTTACCTGGGGAATCAGTGGTTACCCTATATTTTAGAGTGGTTAAAGAATACCTATGAATTAGTACACATTTGCACAGAACACTTTTTTTTCCATCACTACTTATGAAGGGGGGCAAACATGATAGACTTATTGATCTAAAGGCAAAGAACCTCAGACAAAAGGACTTGGGCAAGAACATTTTTATATTTCTTAGAAATGAGGCTTTAGTGACAACACCCTTCCCGGGTAATGCTTGCCTCAGTATTTTTGTGCTGCGGTTCTTTGCCTTTTAGAGTACATTCCTACTTTGAGAAAACAGCAGCAATCATTGCTCCAAAGCATGAAGGATGAGACTGAATAACCAGTCCTGTGTTTTGTATCCTTTATTTGTGGATAAAAGTGCACAAACAAGTAAGCAGCAGCCACTGGTGCGAAAGGTTTGAAAGTGTTAGGGCCAAGGATGTGAGGTAAATTCTCCCCCTATTAATACGTTAACATGATTGAAAAACTGCTAGGGCCACTTATGAAGTGGTAGGGCCATGGCCCAAGTGGTCCCCCATGTTCTGGCACCTATGGCAGCAGCAGCACTACACAAACTCCTTATGTTTTGCCTCATACGAGGCTTTGTCAAAGGATAGTGCCCTCCATAGGCATACCGCTTACTTAACAGCAAAATAAAAGCGCAATAACCAATTTAAAGAGACAGTGCATTTACCAGTGCCAAACAATAAATGCACACTTCAAATTTCAATTGCCCACAACCATTAAAAACACTGTTCTTGTTCACGAGCATATCTGTGTGCATAATTTTGTAAGTAGGGTGCCAGGATGTGTTTTCAACAACACTAACTTACTATTGCACATAAGAAAGGAGCCACTGATTGCTAGTGATAATGGGTGTTTACTCACCTGGTAAAGCTGATTGTGTTGGTTGGCATCCATGGCACTCCAGACATTACCTCATGGGTTTTAGTCTACCTGATAGGCTAGTGATGCACATGACCCTAGATCAAATTTCTAGTATATCCAGGTCCCAGAAACCCCTGCTCTCCAGTTTGAATCTTCCATAGCTGAAATCAAGGTTAGTAAAAATGCAAGAGAAAAACAACAATGCAAGGAAGACCAAAAATGATGGCATGAAAGAAAGATGCTAGCTACGACATAGTCTCAGTGGCCAGTAGGCCGAATTTATTATACCTATTATTTACAATCTAATCTCGATCCCGTAGGGACCGACTGTAGACTCTCACTGCAGTTTTTCCCACCCCCCTCCTAAGCCTGGCAATGGTTAAAGAACTTTCGGTTCCGGTCACTCTGAGCACTCTGAAGGGAGGGCCTTGGAGTGCCATGGATGCCAACCAACACAATCACCTTTACCAGGTGAGTAAACACCCATTGTGATTGGTTGGGCATCTATGGCACTCAGACACCTCATGGGTAGATAAGAAGCAGTGTAGTACCCAAGGGAGGAGCAGAGTGGTCTATGAGTGAGGGAAAGAAGTTGCTGCTAGGAGGATCTGTGTGGCGAAAGTGGGCTGTATGGCATGCAGGTTTTCCAGTCTGTAGTGTCTAGCGAACGTGTGCAGGGAACTCCAAGTAGCTACCCTACATATGCCTTCGCAGGACACATTGGCCCTTTCTGCCCAGGATGTGGCGACTGCCCTGGTGGAATGGGCCTTGATACCCTGAGGGGTTATCATTTGCTTTGCTAGGTAAGCATTCTGAATGGTTCTCCTTAGCCAACCGGCGATCGTGGACTTGGAGGCTGCCCTGCCTTGCCTTTGTCCCTTTGAGACGACAAATAATCTTTCCGTCTTACAGAGGGGCCGCGTTCTGGCTGTGTAGACGGAGAGGGTGGTTCCGACATCCAGGTGATGCGGGACCGACCAAGTGCCCTGCTGTGTGTCCGCAGGGAAGGTGGGCAGCTCAATGGGCTGTTCCCTGTGGAATGCAGTAGACACCTTGGGCTGGAAAGCTGGTACCGTTTGTAGACGAACTCCTTGAGGGATGAAAACAGTGTAGGGTTCTGCGCACGATAGAGCCTCCAACTCTCCGATCCGTCTGGCCGAGCAGATGGCCACCAGGAAACATGTCTTGAGGCCAACCCAGAACAGGTCCACCTCCTGAAGCGGCTCGTAGGGCGCTGAGCTGAGGGAGTCGAGTACCAGTGGGAGATCCCAAGGAGCGATAGTTGGTCGCGTCTTTGGTCGGAGTATCTCCACTGCTTTCAGGAAGTGCAGAGCGCCGGGATGTGCTCCTGGACTGTACTCTGATGGACCCCATAGCCACCCCTATAGCTGACAGTTGTACCCTGAGGGAAGAGTGGCTAGGCCTTGTGCACTCCTGCTGCAGAAATAGCAAGATGGTAGCCATGTCTGTCTGCTCGGGTCCTTACCTCTTTCTTGACACCACCTCGAGAATATACACCATTGTCTACCGTAGGTGGAGGTGGTGGAGGTCCGCCTGGACTGTAATATGGTACTGACGACGGAGTCATGGTAGCCTGCCTCCATTAGTCTCCTCCTCTCAGGAGCCAGGCCGTGAGCTTCAGTGTCCAGAGGCCGGGTGGACTACTGGGCCCTGGGAGAGCATGTCTGCTCGGTAAGGAAGTCTGAGGCTGGCTAGAGACATCTCACAAGCGGAGGCGAACCATGTCCTTCATGGCCAGTACGGGGCCACTAGAATGATGGTGTGATGCAATGCCCTTATTTTGGCTAGTACCTGGGGAATTAGGGGAGAGGTGGGAACACATATGCATGATCTCGGCCCCAAGGTTGGGATAGGCGTCGGTTCCTGGGAGTGACTCTCCCTGAACACGAGTAATAATCCTTGACCTGTGTGTTCTCCCGTGTTGCCATGAGATCTATGGTTACGGGTCCCCATGTAGTTTGGATCATCTGAAACAGATCGGGTGCAACCCATTCTCCTGGGTGCACCTGTTGTCTGCTGAGCCAATCACAAGACGTTGAGTTTTCCTGCAAGGTGTACTGCTCCTAGATGGCTGAGGTTGGATTGAGCCCAATTGAGAACTGATGTTGCCTCCCTCAACATGGCTCTGCTCCTGGTACCGCCCTGTTTTGCAATGTACGCCACTGTGACCCGATTGTTGGAACGTATCAGGACCGACTGGCCGCGTATGAGGGGTTTGAAAATCTTGAGTGCATGGTATACGGCCCTCATCTCCAGGATGTTGATGGACAGTTTGGATTCCACTGGCGACCATAGACCCTGGGCCGTTGAATCTCCCAGGCATGCCCCCCAGCCGGACAGGCTCGCATCTGTCTCTATTGTGGCCGTGTAGGAGGCCTCCAAGGGAACTCCCCTGGTGAGGTTCGACTCCACCGTCCACCATGCTAGTGAGAGTCTCACTGACGGTGGTAGCGGGACAGTGACCTGCAGGTTGTGTTCATTCGGTGCTCCCCGAGTGAGGACGTATGTCTGGAGCGGGCGCATATGCCACCTGGCCCAGGGTATGAGATCTATGCATGATGCCATGCATCCTAACAACTGGGCTATGCGACCCATGGTCGTCTGGTGGTGGCCCCTCATTTGATGGGCCAGGGTCATCAGGTTTATGACCCTCGAGGGGGACGGTTTTGCCCATCCGTGGGCCGAGTTGATCAGCACTCCCAGATGCTCGATCAGCTGCGTGGGAATAAGATGGCTCTTTTCCCGGTTGACCACCCAACCATGCTCCTCGAGCGCCTGTAAGGTGGTCGCTGTGTCCTGTAGGGCCTGTTCCTTGGAACGTGCTCGAATGAGCCCGTCGTCCAAGTATGATATGATATCCAGTCCCTGCTCTCTGAGTCTGGCCACCAGGACTATGGAGACCTTGGTGAACACTCTCGGGGCTGATGTGAGGCCAAATGGTAAGGCCTGGTACTGAAAATGGTGGCCCAAGATGTGGAAATGGAGGAACTGCCTGTGTTTTTGAATGATAGGGATGTGAAGATAAGCGTCCTTTAGATCTATGGACATCAGGTAGTCACCTACCCGGAGACTGCGTAGAGTTGATCGTATTGTCTCCATTTTGAATCTGTGGCACACCACATGCTGGTTGAGATGTTTTAAGTCTAGAATAGGTCTGAGTTCTCTTGACTTCTTGGGTACGAGGAAGAATATTGAGTAGACCCTTAGCTTTTGTTCATGCAGGGGAACGGGCTGGATGGCCCTGTTCCGGACTAGTTCCAACAAGATGCGTTGGACCTGGTGAGGGGTGACCTTTCTTTTGGCTATTGGGGAGGATACAAATCTGTGGGGGATTTGAGAGTGGGACAGCTGTATGGAGTACCCCCGTGTGACCACTTCCCGGACCCACCTGACGAGGTTGTGTTGAACCAAACGTGTGAGAATAACGAGAGCCTTTGCCCTACTGGTGGGTAGGGTCCCTGACTGCGAACGGTTGGAAGGGCGTAGTCACTGTTGCTTCCCCCTGTAACTTCTACCTCATCCCCTGAGTTTTTGACTGCGGGTTCTGAAGGAGGATGGATGATAGGCCTGTGGGTAGGGGTTACGGAGACTGTGGAATGCCCCTCTGCCTCGAAAGGAACCATTTTGCTGTGCCGTGTCCCTGCGGAGTTGGTATGGCCTATTCCCACCCCGAAATCTCCGCCTTGATGAGGGGAGGTAGTTGTATCTAGCTTTACTCTTAAGGAGGTCTCTACCCTCCTCCTTTTGTTTTAGGTAATCCTGTAGCCCCTCCCCAAACACATACTTCCCCCCAGAGGCAAATTCTGCAATAAAGTCTTAGATTCATTGTCAGCGTCCCACAATTTTAGCCATAATGCTGTACGGGCACGATTGGTGATAGCTGTGGCCCTGGCGTGTAGGCGCAGGGTGTCTACCGCCATGTCGGCGAGGTACTTTGCAGCATCTAAGGTGCATTCTAAGAGTTCTGCCTCCCTGGATTTTGGGTTGGCTTGTTCCTGAAGTTCTTCGAGCCAACGGATCTGTGCTCGGGCTGTGTAGATGGCAGTAGTGGCCGCTTTTGCTGCGGTGCCCTCGATTTCGAATGCCTTCTTTAGCATGTCCTCCACTTTCTTGTCTGTAGGATCTTTGAGGGCTATTGTTCCGCATGGTAACGCTGTCCTCTTGCTGAGGGCCGCTACCTGAGGGTCGATGGTGGGGGCTTTGCACCAGACACCAGACTTTTCCTCTTGAACCGGATACATTCTGTCCAGGTTTTTCTTGTTTGGCATTCTGCCTGGTTCCATGGATTGCCATTCTTTATTGAAGACATCCTCAATAGCTGGGCATACTGGAAAAGTCTCCGAGTTCAATACCTTCAGTTGTATCATGGGGTCGAGTTTCGACTCGGGCTTACTCTCCTCGATGTCGAACCCCATAGTGGTTTTGATAATCTTCATGAGCCCTGGAACTGTGTCAAAGAAACACAACTTTGAAGTGAGAGATGGCGTAGTCGGGAGTTCTACTTCCTCTTCGTCTGATTCTACCCCATCCACTTCCTCTGGGATGTCCTTGTCCTCATCGGCGTCCTCGTGAGGATTCTCCAGTAAGGTGTCCTCGCGGTCCGGAAGCTCCTCTGGTTGCCCCCCTGCCTTGCCCGGTTCCGGGATCACTGGAATGACTCTGTGTTGGGTGAGGGATTCGAGCTTTTCCATTATCTTCAGCATGAAGTTCTGCTGGCTTTCCATCATGGCGACTGCGGCCTGCTGATTCTGGATCAGGAGGGAGCCAGGGTCCATCCATGTGGAGCCACTGGGCCCCCGGGTTGCTGGGCCCCATGGGGGGCATTTGCTCCATGGATGAATCATCGTCGTCGAGTAGACAGGCGGCGCAGAGGGGCCTCGGGGTTTGGGGTAGGAGGGTAGCGTTGCAAGCAGAACACTTCTTGGCTTTGACCATCTGGTGAGAGAGAAAAAAGGCCTTAGAGTAGAGCTGTGTAATGCCCTGCGGGGGTCCTTTTTGTCCCCTGTGATTCAGCAAGGAATGGCAAGCTATTGCCTGGCGTCTGCATCAGATTCCTTGGGAGGCTAGCCAGAGTGTGGGTGGCACTGTGGGAGAGACCCCGCAGACGAGGGATGGGACAGTCGACTCTACCGGGGGGTTCTTCTGCAGTAACAGGCATGCATGGGTCGCTATGGGGAGGGATCCATGGCGTAGCAGAGTAGGTGGTCCAGGGAGCGCCATCTCCTAATACCCGGGTCGCTGTGGGAGGGACCCAGGAGGAGGAAGAGACAGGCACCTGTGTGCCTTAGTGAGCCATAAACCGGGGGATCGCTATGGGAGGGACCCTCAGGTGTGGTCGCGCATACTTACCCCAGCTACAACTCCATATGGCTGGTTCTAGATGCCTGCTGCAGAGGAGAGAGTCAGAAGAGGGCTGCGAGGCCTGGGTCGTCCCTCGAATCCAGGCCGCATGAGTAGGGAGAGGCACGGGGCTGCCTTGCTAAGGGATCCTTAGAGCCAGAACCGAGCCCTTGACAAGCAGTTCCCCTATGGAGAGACTAATGGCTACTGATAGGGCCTCCCCGGAAGAGGGAGGAGCGCTGGCTGCTGGCGCAGGGGCCCCGAGAGAAACACTCTCGTGGCTCTCTCTGTTCCCGAGTTGCCTTACTCCCCCTTTGCTTTCCCCTTCTCCCTGGAAGGAGGCCTCAAGAGTGATTGCCTAGGAAGATAGGCAGCATGGGTCTACCGCAGGAGGCCCAGGGGAGGGGCAAGGAGCCATGTGGAGCCAGTAGGCCAGATGTCTACCACGGGCAACGCGCGATACAGGCACGTGGTCATATACAGGCGGATCGCGCTGGGAGCACGAGCCCCAGCAGTCCACGCAGTCCAGGAGGAGTGAGGGAGTCAGTAGGAGCCTCCGGAAGGAGCGGGGGCAGAAACAAACGCCAAAAGGCGAGTCGCGGTAGGGAGGAGGGCCGGGAGAGAAACGGGAGACCACGTGGGGGGTGAGAGGCCCTAGCGGCTGCCACAGGCCCGAAGGCCAAACCACGAACATTCTCCTCGCTAAACCAAGCGAAAAAACAACCAGAGATACAACCCTTAAGCGGGTGAGGACAACCTTTAAATTGAGGATGAAAACAACTCTTTGTCTATTCTTTACAACAACGCGCTATCGCGGCGTTTGCGATATCCTTAGACATCTAAATAAGCATTGCAACAACAAAAAACAAAGCTTAGAGAACTGAGCAATTGGTATAAGCTGCAAATAAGCATTCCAGGCTAAATTTTGCCTCTGATTCTTGCAGAGCTTTAGAACAACCAAACAGAGACATGCAGACTAGAGAGAGCTGTTCTTATACCAAATCCCTCTTCACATTTTTCTCTATATAGCCCCATACTGGGCAGTACAAAAAACAAACCACATTGCTTGCATTTTTTTCTCTAGTAAGCCTCAGATTAAATGTTATATTCTTATAAGTTCAAGGCCTACCTTTGTATGGAGCAGACAGGGATTGCTGGTGTGCTTGTTGCCTGATCAGATGCACGATTCGAAACTGGAGAGCAGGGGTTTCTGGGACCTGGATATACTAGAAATTTGATCTGGGGTCATGTGCATCACTAGCCTATCAAGTGGGCTAAAACCCATGAGGTAATGTCTGGAGTGCCATGGATGCCCAACCAATCACAATGAGACAGTATTCTCACGTTACAATCATATAGTTTACTACGAAGATAACTTATTTAAGTACATGTTCTTATAGTTTTAATTGTAGTTACAATACCTACTATTAAAAAAAATCCATTTTCCATTTCTACTATTACAGAATCACAAAAAAGAAACCCATATAAAATACTCTCTAAGGAAATAATAAACGTCATCTCTATTATGTACATGTATATGAATCCCCCTTCCCCATGAGTATGTTGATGGAAAGTCCGTGTGGAGAGGGAACCACACAGAAACACTCACTTGCTGACTTACATTTTGTTCCACAGGTCTGGAGTACAGGGGCAGGATTCTCAAAGCTCTCAGAAGGTACAAAACGTTCCCTAAGTCCCCAAAACTCCCTCAGCTACGGAAAAAAAGGGAGAGTTTGCTCCAAGTGCTATTCACAAAACCCCCCGCAGCTGCGGGAAAAACCACTATGGGCTGTGGAAAAAGTGCAGCTGCAGAAGTCCCTCAGGACAAAAAGGTGTGAGATAAGTAAGGCACAGCCCCTGAAAGGCTATTCACAGCCAGGTTTTTCCCGCAGCTGAGGAAAGAATGTTACACACAGTGGAATGAGGTGTTACTCTCCCTCAGCACACTACAGTAGTGCCCCAGCAATTGGAATCAATTATGTGGAGGTGTACCACAGGTAACAGCATCTCAGACAGTATAGCAGTGGCTGATGTTACAGCACTGAAAGCACACATTGCCATGCTATGGCAACAGGCACCAACCACTAGACCCAGTGCAGCCCATTAAAGAGCCCCACAAGCACTAGAGCCTGACCAGCCAGCAGCGAGTGCTGCCCCCGCAGGGCTACAGGAACACCCCAGGAGGGATGACCAGAGAGACAGTCAGCAACTGTGGTGCTGAGGTATCACAGGTACCTGTGGTGCTGCTGTGTTTCCAGTTGGGGACGGGTTGCTGGACTCTGTGTGTTCTGTCAGCTGCATATTATAGCAGCACTGTTACAGTCTGCTGCTTCAGCTACTGTGGTTCCCTATTGCTGTGCCTTCACAGCCACCACAGCTGCGGATTCGCAGCACTTGCGCAAGTCCTGCAGCTGCTAAATTGCTGCACCTATGGCACTTTTTACGGAAATCCGCAGCTGCGCTGGTTTTCTTTGAGAATACAGCAAGGCTGTGTTTCCGCACTGCAGCAAGCCTTTTTCCTGTAGCTGCGGGAATTTCGGGTTTCTTTGTGAATCCTGCCCCCAGATCTTTTCCCTCAGGGTGCTGGGCTAGGGGCAGACTTGGTTAATAGATAACACTTGAACATTGGAGGCATTAAACAATCCAACCCAAGATTAACAACAATAACAGAACTTTTAATTCACTTGATTTGAACATGGACAGCTTGAGTTACACATTGCGCAATGGCCGCACTGGGGAAAAGTATGTCTGTGGATTTAAGGCACAGTTTAAAAGTCCCAAAGTCCGTATTTACAGCAGACAGCTGATTATTTATACTTGGCATTCACTGTGATTACCCCAAAGCAGACAGCATTATTTAAACACTTCTGATCACAGCATTTCACCTATTTTGCAGTAGATGCTTTACTCACCATCTCTGTAGTTGAACTCCAGAGGCAGGATCCACTGATCCCGATTCCCTGGCCATAAGTACACAATTCCAGACTGCAGCAGCACATTTTTTCTAACCCCAGCCTCACGAAGCAATATTCTCAGTTGCTCAAGACTGTCGCTCTCAGTAGTCTTCACTGGTGAGGTCCTCCATTCCAGAACCCATTGTAAATTCATAAAGGGCATTTGGTAGCCCCCCCCCTTCACTGGCCATTGGCAATTTGTACTTGCACAAGAGCATTTGGCAGCTCTCTATTTGGTTTCATGAAGAAGTACTTTCACTGGTGGCGAGACATCAGTTATCTTTTTACTGCTCCACACTGCAGCCTTCAAGCAGGACCGATCTTTACCATTACAGCCAATCAATGCAGACTTTACACACTAAGGTTCAGGTCCCCTCACATCCACTGAACATTTTACTTTTACATGGTTAGGGCAGGCAGCCAGCCCCAGAGGGTCCATGGTGCCACAAGATGGTACCTGACACCCACTGGCCAAGAAATAGACTCCCGTGACTAATGGGTCCACATGCCTAGTTACATAAATTTAGCAGGCAATGAGCCAGTCCAGTGGCACTGGAGGTTGAGACGCTGGTCACTAGTCACTATACCTCACGCCACACTGGTGAGTTGGGTTCAGGAATGAGTCTGGGCTGCCAGGAGTCGGCGAGAGGGGACAGAGGATCAAGCATCCAGAGGACTGCTCTCCTCTCTTGGGGGGGGGGTCCCAGTCCACAGAAGATCACAACCACCGACCTCTGAAGGTAAGTGTGGGGTAAGGAGGGGAGGTTGCAGGGAGGTGGGTTCACAGAGGAATGGTCAGGATGGGGAGGTTGATGAGGGAGATGATGAGGGATCATTTTTTACAGGCTAAAAAAAAAGACATTGGGGGGACAGTTTTCTTTTTTTAACAGGGTATAAAAAATTTTTATTTCGAGACACTGGGAATGGACTCCCCAGTGTCCCGGGTTTAGATAATGCCGACAGGGGGATTGGGCACCCTGATGTCAGCACGGGGATGGGGAATGGAGGGTGTGGGTGGACAACGCTCAGAGGGAGGGAGTGTGAGGACTTCATTCACATACCGGGACGGGGAACAAGGGATGCAGGGAGGACAACATGAAGAGAGAGGGAGCGGGAGGGCTCAATTTTGATACTGGGAGGGGAACAAAGGGCGGGGAGGACAACACGCAGAGAGAGGGAGCGGGAGGAAATACAGCTGAAACCAGGATGGGGAACAAAGGGAGTGGGAGGACAACATGCAGAAGGAGGGAGGGAGGAATGCAGCTGATACTGGGATGGGGAACAAAGGATGCGGGAGGACAGCAGCAGAGGGAGGGAGTGGAGGGAATGCAGTTGGTACTGCGATGGGGAACAAAGGGTGCAGGGAGGACAGCACGCAGAGGGAGGGAGCAGGAGAGAATGCTGCTGGTGATAGGGCAATGGAGGGGGCCTAATGCAAATGGCGACAAAGAACAGGGGACAGAGCTGTCTGCTTATCAGCCAGCATTATGCTAATGAAAGAAATGAAGTGCTCTCATTGGCGCACTTCATTTCTTTCAACTGGAGAATGGCTTCCAGCTGTGAAACTATGGTTAGTGTCACAGTCTGGTTGCATGCTCATTGGTCTGTCAGGGACGAGCCCACTGTATAGTGCTGTGCATTGACTCATCCCTGACACACCTCCGAAATGCCATTCTATCATGAGGATGTTTCTGCACATGCGCAAGGAAACATAATAAAAGGGCTGTAAAAGCCATGGCTCCTCCTCAGTGAAAGAACACAACCTGTTATAGACCAGACCTGAACAGCTGGAAAATGCTGTTCAGGTCCCTAATGTAAGAATCATTGGCATGCAGGACTGCGATAAGGGATTCAATCTGGCTATGTTTCTTGAACGCTGGCTCCTAGAGGCACTTGGACTTGAATATCTAGTGTGGTTATTGTAAGTTTATAGGATTAACTCTTTCCAAGCTCGTCAATCTGAAGATGGCCCAAGGACCATGTGGATGGTCACAGAATCAGCTGGCGTTATGGATCAGATCCTGAGTATGGCTGAGAATCAAGGCACCTTTGAGCAGTAGGGCATCAGATTATTCTTTTTCACGTATCTTTCTTATGCTACCCCATGCAAGCACAAAGCATCTGACAGAGTTAAGAGGCAGCTGCTGGACATGGATATTTCTTACCATCTTTGTGTTCCAGCTAGGCTCCAGTTTAATGTAGCCACCAAACGTTATTTATTTACGGATTCCAAAGATGCTGGAGATGCAGAAAATCGAGCGAGAACAAAGCAGCAAGCAATAGGGCAGGACAACTCCTCTAAAGGGGAAGGTGACTGAATATTATTTCTATAGACACTATTCAATTATTGCAGTATCAAGCAATATTAAGGGTTCAGATTTGCCTCAAAGTCGGGACATCCTTCTAAAGTGTTTTACTGCATTTTCCCTGCTGCATTCTGGGACTCATGAGACGGTGGGGAGGAGACTGATAATGTAATGCATTTTATTTTGTTTTACATGAGATAATGCCTGATGTGCAGGTGATAACCATGGTATAATCACCTTGGAGTGGTTGCTAGGGCATCAGTAAACCCTGAGAGTGCAGCTCGAGAGGTTTACAATTGCTCTACCAACCAAAAAGAGATTATTACACCATGGTTAATACCTGTACATCAGGCACAAGCATTTGTGTGTATGGACTCGACATGAAAAGTTACCTAACACAAGTAATTTAGCCTTACCTTATTAATGAATCTGCA
This sequence comes from Neoceratodus forsteri, assembly GCA_016271365.2. NCBI lineage: Eukaryota > Metazoa > Chordata > Ceratodontiformes > Ceratodontidae > Neoceratodus > Neoceratodus forsteri. Next base: position 1,685,421,560 of record CM057455.1, on the reverse strand, counting down.
CTACAGCCACATGATTGTGTAGGGAAACAATTTATTAGGATGCACGGACTGAATGACAGCGGGCCAAAATAGCACGAGAGTTAAAATCTCTGTCAGACATAGAGATTGCTAGATTCAGTAACAGTAAACTGAGACAACTGGAATGTTATTTGAATACTCTACTGAGGCTAACAATCACATTCTGGGTGTGTAGAATTAAGCAATATACCATGACAGAGAGTGGGTATATTGGTGGATTTACCACGCCTGGTGTGGTTCAGTCACGAGGCACAGCTGAGTGACTTAACCACACCAGAAGTGGTAAATCCACCCATATACCCACTTTCTGTCATGGTATATTGCTATTATACAATGTTCAACTTGTTTTTTTGTTTTTATGGTGATATAAAACTTTTACAGTGGGTATACTGGAGGATTTATCACGGTCATGTGATGTGTTTTGACCAGTGAGGTTACAGGATTTTCATACCCCATTGTATAAAACTGGACAACACTGGCATTCCATTTTGTAAACCCACTGCGTATGACAGATGAGATAGGTTTATATGGTTCTGACATCACAACAGTGGGATTACAAGGTTGTAATCTGTTTGATTTCAGTGGGTAATAAGGGCTACCCATACATTATAGAAGGGATTATTGTTATAGTATAATTAAGTAAACTTATGCTGTTTTCTTTTTGTTGTTGTTTCACAGCTGGGGCCATTTATTTGGAGCTCCAGGATGGCACAGCTTATTAGCGTATCACAGGTGGAGTATGTAGTTTGCCTGCAAAAGTCTGGTGCATTAGGAGGGGGTGGTAGGTAGGATGTGCAAGGCGGAGGAGGGTGACCTTTCCTCAGTGGAAGATTTTTCCTACGGCCTGATCTCTATAAGCACGCCCACAGTAATGCATTGCTGTGTCCAGTTCTTACCTGACGCCTGTCATATGGAAAGTTTTTGTTTGCACCGCAACAATTTTATAGAGTACTACCTTCAGGTTAAGGAGTAGTTAATAGAGGGCTGTAGCACAGTGAAATGTAAATTACACATATCCCCATAATGCAAAGTATTGTGGGAAGTACTGTATGCAGAGACCTGGCTTTATTGCCAATGCCCTTTCCAGGTAACCCTTGCCTCAGTGCTTTGGTGTTGAGGTTCTTGCTTTGTGTGTTACAGTGTTTGTTTCACTCTGAAAAGTTTATATTTGTGTTATAAGTATGCATGAAGCATTCCTCTAAGCGTGTCCCCATGTTCCTCCCGCACTACCCAGCCACAACACAGGAGCCGTAAGAAGAAATGATACGTAAGAGAGAAACTCAGATTCTGAAACAGAGGGACATGTATAAAACTCTTTATCCATCGGAACCAGTGTTGATATGATTGCATTTTAAAGGCTATCTAAACAGTGTTATTCTGGAGTACACCTTTCCCAAAACCTTCCCAGTCAAGTGTAGCCCAAAGGGAGTACTGTACTTTTGAATAATATAATCGGGTACCTTCAGATCAGTGATTTAATATGTTTTCAACAAGTTTTTTAGAAGTCGGCCATCAGGAAATGTTTTAACCTGACCACACAGGTCGGATCCCGTGATCACGCTTGTACATGCAACGGGATGATGTCATTGCAGTGCATCATCCAGTCTGTAGGAAAGAAACCCTATGGAGCCTAATATTTAATGTCTAAACTTAGGGCTTTATGTTTACCTGGTCATGTATAGTGATATTTAATGTGTATATTATGAGACAGTAAATATTAGGCTCCATAGGGTTTCATTTACACAGACTAGATGATGCGATGCAATGACATCATCCCATTGCACATCAAGTATGGTCATGGGATCCGATTGGCGCAGTCAGGTTAAAACTTTTCCCGACTGCCAGCTTTTTAAGAAATCATGATGAAAACCTATAAAATCACTGATTTGAAGGTAGCTGATTATATTATTCAAAAGTACTCCCTCTGGGCTACATTTGAAAAGGAGGGTTTGGGAATGGTGCACTCCAGAATAACACTGTTTAGGTAGCCTTCAAATACACAGTATGGGAATGATGTCTTCATTAATAAACACAAGAAAGGAAAATTGTCTCCATTTTTGTTTGCTATACTATCTACTGGGGATTGTGAAAGGTATACTCACTATTTGGATGCATAGCATCACTACTCTTTTACCAGGGCCAGCCTTAGCACTGTGCATGCCATGCCCTGCACTTTGGGGCCCGGACCAGCTGACCACTGCCCAACAGAAATTTAACTGCCTGCCCTGATTGAGTAAAATTGTTTATTTTATTTTTTAATAAGCAGCATCATGTAATGCAAGTGCGACATGAAAGGCCCGTCTACTGCCATAATCACATTGTGGTGTAATGTTGACATTGTTGAAGAATAACATTGTAAATTAGCAACCCCCCGAGTCCTGTCTTTGCACTTTTATTTGTGAAATGAAACAATAGGGTCACTGGGTCAGCCAGATACATTTAATTAAGTGTATTCCTTCCTCCGTTCCCCGGGCCCAACCCCAAGGACTCGTCTTAGACTCCAACACTGCCACCCCCACTGTCCTTCCATCACAGAACAAGTTCAACAGCACTTGTTGATAAGTAAGTTAACAGTTAACGTTTTCTTTTAATATTAAAATTAATCAAATGCTGACCTGGCTGGCAGTCACAGTGGCTCGTAGTCGTTAGATGATGATGTCTTGACTCTTGACTCTGAGGTACTTAATCGGACACTCAATCAGGTGCACTGCACATGTCACAGAAATGCACCTTGCCTGAGCATCGCTCAACACACTGCGCAAAGCGCAACAGCGCAATATTCAGCCGGGATATGCAAATCAGCTAATCAGCTATTCAGTGGTGCAGATACCGCATTAGCATCCACTTAAAATTGCGCTCACCTCATTTGCATGCATTGCGCTATATAAATGCGACATTGGGCTGCAGAGGCTATAGTCTGTTATTGCAGTCTATTGTGGTGAGTTGCATGCTGTTTGGGAGTGTGGACTGTGTGTGTGGACATGCATGGGACTGCACAGTCACAGGTAACACCTGTCATTCTCACAGGATCAAGAATGAGCGATCGTGAGGTGGAGGAAGAGGAACAGAGACGTGGGAGAAAGAGGAGGCCTAACTTCACCAAGGCAGAAACAGATGCCCTGTTTGAGGCCTACCTTGACCAGGAGCCGCTGCTCAGTGGACAGTGGGGAACACCACAGGCCTGTGCTGCTGCATGGGGAGAGGTGGCCGTGCCGTCAACCTGCATGGCAGCCACCAGCGGTCCGTGCAGGAGTGCAAGAAGAAGGTGGGTACAGACAGGCGGAGAATTAAGGACAAGGTGGCTGCCATCAGGGCAGCATGGGCTGTACCAGTGGGGACAGCCGGCCGTGCAATGCCTGACCCCACAAGAATAGCAGGTTGCTGGCAGCATGCGCGCAGCTATCGAGGGTGTTCCAGGTGGTGGATTCCAGACAGGTGGTAGCCCATCACTGCATGGTAGGTCCTGATCTGTCACTGGGGGGGGGGAGACAGGGTAGGGCAGATACATTAATGCTACTGTGTTCCCTTACAGCTCCTGAGCATCTGCATGGGTCAGCGGTGGTGGGCTTGTCCACTGAGGGTGATACCATGGACATAGAGGAGGGCTCATCCACCTCCACAGGTGTCCGAGGGTCAGGGCGACAGTGGGCCCGCCTGGCTGTCTGGACTGATGTTGATGGAGTAGGTGCAGAGGAGGCCCTGCCCATGTCCCAGCATGCCAGCGTCCATGGATGCCATCATGCTGAGACTCGGATTGGTGCCGGATCTGTCACTGATGATGATGGAGCTCACTTCATGGACAGTGATACGTGTGGGCTGCAGGATGGCCACACAGCAGGTAACAGCACGGGCATGGCTGTGGGTGGTGCCGCCGTGGAGGCCTGCATGACATCACAGTCCCAGCCTGTGCCTGTCTGCACCAGTGGGGCAGCACTGGTGTGTGTCCAGGACAGTGGGGCTGTTGCGGCCGCTGCGGCGGCACCATTGAGCCCTGGAGAGCGGCAGCCGGAGGGGCAGTGTCAGCAGTCGGCCAATGGCCATGGGGGTACAGTGTCGGTGGGTGGTGTCAGTGCACCGCCTGTGGACATGCCCAGGCATGGCCCTGGTGTGCAGCGCCCACCCTCAAGGTGTGCTGCCCATCAAGGCCGCGAACACTGTGAGGGACAGCATGCCAATCAGGCAGATGACCTCTTAGATCAGCACACCCACATACTCCAAGATTCAGTCGATCAGCAGTTGTGGCTTGTGATGGCGGTGGATGCACTCAGTGTGGCCCTGCACCAGGCAGAGGAGCGGCAGCAGCAGGGACACCGTCTGCTCCCTGGCAGGGATGGACCGGATGCGGAGGATGTGATGCTGCGTTGACAGGCTGACACAGACAATCACAGCTGCCATGGCCACAGTGGGCACACAGTTATTTGCCCATGCTTTGCAGACACGCACAGTGCAATGTCATCCACCCCCATTCTCGCATTGTGCAACACCCTCCTTGTCAACACCGGTTCAGCTGTGGGCATCCCAGCATCCTCAGCGCAGGCATGTTTGGTGTTGTGCAGACCCCGCGCTGAGCATCGGCCGTTCACACGCAGCGGAACCCTGGGGGACCATCGGTGCCACCCCATGAGGCCATTGGTCAGCCTGTCACTGCTGACAGGTCTCTCGACGGGCCATCCACACATCCATGGTGGCGTGGCACTATGCGCGTGACTCGACCTGTCTCCACCAAGGCTACTGTCTGACGCTGCCCTGTGTGCAGTGTGTTGTTCAACGTGCAATGCACGGGTGGGGTACTGTGGCTCTCGCACACACACACACACACACACACACACACACACATCGCTCATCTGCACATCCTACTTGCTGTCCGCTGTGGCGGTGCATGATGATGCCTGCGTTCAGCTGTCCCGCCACTGTGCAATGGTGCCCAGCGCCTGACACACGACAATGACAGGCACTGGGCATGGTGGTCTGTGGACGGTGTGTGGCTAGGGGTGGCGGTTGAGGTCAGCGTGCCTCCTACCCTTGTGCATGTCTTGTGGGGTGTGTATGTGTGTGTGACCACATGCCATGTTAGACCTTGCCCATCCCTGATGGCGTAGTTCCCCTGCTCGGCCAATTCCCTTTACGCCCATGCACCCTGGGGTTTGTCCATGCGTGTTTGTGGGTTGTGCCCTTGCCACTGGTGGTTGCACATGGCCCCATGACTTATCTGGGTTGGTTGAAGTGCTCCTCTGTGATGGTGTCCCAGTGCAGCTGTGCCATCCGGATCAGTCAGGGGGTCCCTTCGACCAAGGGGGGGCTGCCCATCACCATCTTCACCAGCGTCCTCATCATCCCCATCGCTGTCCCCCTCTTCGACCTGTACGGCTATCCCACAGTCGTTGTGCAGGATGCAACAGGCCAGGAATAGCCTGCAGGCCTTTGAGGGCTGTACTGTAGGGCACCGCCATGTCCAGGCAACGGAAACATGCCTTCAGTATCCCTAACACCCACTCAATGACATTGTGTGGTGGCATGTGCCTCATTGTAGCGCTAGTGTGATGGGGTTGGGCCGCCAGTATGGTGTGAGCAGCCAGGGCGGAGTGGGTATCCACTGTCTTGTGTGTGTAGAGGGTGGACATTAGTTTGGTGATCAGCGTCGCCCTGCCATGGGCCATCTAGGCCAGTAACCATGTCACCGCTGACTATGCCCCTCCCAAGCTCCATGTCTTTTTGCGTGATTTGCATACTCACCCACTAGGTGACCAGTGGGGATGTCCCCACTCTCAAACCTGTGGCACAGTGCAGACTGGTGCCAGATGAAGACATCATGTGCTCCCCCAGGGTGCATGGCAGACATTGATTATGCGCCCCCTGGCATCGCACACCACCTGGCAGTTGATGCTTTGCTACCCTTCCGGTATGAGTGTATGCAGCTCCCCTTCGGGGCCAGGGGTGCATGCAGATGGCCACATGGGTGCAGTCTATTGCCCCAAGCACACCAGGCATAGTGCTACCCTGTGGAACTCCTGTATGTTTGCTGTGCGCTCCACCAGTATGCTGGGGAAATGGATGTACTCCGCAGCATGCGGCAGCAGTGCGCTGAGGAATTGGGTGAGAAGGCGTGAAGCAGCTGACTGGGTTATGCCTGTTGTGTCCCCGTTGGTCTCTGGAAGGTACCTGTGGTGAGCAGGCACATGACAGCTGTCACTTTGGTCTCCACTGACAGAGCATAGCTCCGTCGTGTGGGTGCCTGCATCACATCACTGCACAGCTCACAGAGCCATCTCAGGATCGCCTGGTTCAGGTGGTACCGGCCCACGATCTCAGTGTCAGTGTACAGCTCGAAGCTGGTGCAGGCTCGGTACTGCCTGTTGGGGGCATAACGCCGACGGGCCCTTCCACGGCCGCGCCCCCCTGCTGCCTATCTTCTCACCGCCCTCATTACTGCCTCCATCTGGATGGTGGCACTGGCCATGTCCCTGGTTTATGTTACCCCCCCGGTAGCTGTTTTACCATTCCCCCCACTGTCCTTACTGCTACTCCCCCTGCACCGGGGACATCTCCCAGTAGTGGCCATACTGCCCACTGTCTGTGCCCTCAGTGCTGTGTGTCAGTTCCAACTTTTGTCCTGCGCAGTGGCACAGGCTCCCCACACCTTCCCTGTTCCTGGTGGTTCCAGGTGCTCTGTTCTGCTCCTGCCCTGTCCTGCTCACAGTTGCTGTGTGCCTGCTTGCAGTTCACCCACATGTGGCTTCCTGTAGCGTCTTGTACTCTCTTGTTCCTTTTATTTTGGATCATTTCTATCGCTAACTTCCGCTTGCTCCTCTATTGCGCATGGCACATGTTGTTGAATATCACACTGTGCCATTTATTCATGGTTCCTCCCCTTCAGTTGTGCATGCATGCATGCATTACCATTGCGCTCTTGCGCTTTGTGATTTGGGGTATCTGCCTCCACTGAATATCGCACAATGGCGCATTTTGGACTTGCGCTGGTGCAACCTTTTGAATATCTGGGCCAGTGAATACAACACTTTTCCTCTTTTTAAGAAAGATGCTTAACCACTTTTGTTCCTAATAACATAGCAAGCAAACCGTAACTGTCTGGGATGTGTCTTACAGTACATTATTTAAAATCTTAATTTTATTTTCGATAAGTCCTGTACTTAAAATCAAAGAGAGGAGTCATCCAGCTCAGGAGGAAAGGCCCGCTGTCTTCTATAATTAAGTTAAAACTCTAATTTCCTACCAACTATCATAGAGTAGCCACCTAGTCCATCTCTGTTGGTATATTTGTGGTTTCTGGTTGAGATTAATTGTTAACCTTTCCATCCTATGTATGGATTCAACCAACTCCTCCATTCCTCTGTCCCCGGGTTCTGGTTGTAACCAATTTCTAGTGATGACTTTTAACGTAGCTGCCACCAGAATTATCCATAGGTACTTAATAGCTTTATCATTCAGTTCCCGGAATAAGTTCCAATATTAAATGTTCAGTTCACAATGGGTCTGAATAGAAATACCTGCTCCAAGTGGTGAGTCACCTCCTCCAAAATGAGGAGATAATTGGACAAGACCAAAGATATGGGCTTCAGCGAGGCATGGTGAGCTCCAGTCCCTCCAACACTTTGCTGTGGCCTCCCCCTTGAAGTGAGCCACCTGAGCCGGCACCGAGAAGTATTGGGTCCTCAGTTTCCAACAGAAGTCCCTCCATGTTAATGAACTGGTTGTTGACCACGTACTTCTCCACACCAGAGACCATTGTTTGTCTGTGATGGGGATCATCAGATTCTGTTCCCATCTGTTCTTTATATATTGGGATGAGTTTTCCATATCTGCCATATATCTGTTATATAACAATGAAATGGCATGTTCTGCTCATTGAGGGCCCAAATCCTGGGAACAAGCTGCCCTCTCCTGGGTCAGGGTCCTCCAGCATTGATTTATTAATTTGTGTATTCAGGTAGTCTCTCAGTTAAAGGTACATAATTCTATCTATCTGCTGCAAAGCCATATTTCTCGTATTAGCTTCAAAAGAGCAACATATTAACTGTCATTATTTGGTAAGGCGCACAAAGGCCTCTTTTGGTTCGTATCTGGTACCATCTGTTGACTGTGGCTGGTACGAACTGGTGGTCATAGGCCCACCATCTGTATCGCCAAAGTTGCTTATGTGTAGCACCCTACTTATACCTCTCTTCCAACCCTCTACAACAGCTTTTGTGCCAGAAAAGCCCTTTATTTCGTCTGGGCCCTGGGGTCTGAATGGCGCAACTTGCAGTGGGGGGCTGCCCTGCTTCCAGAGATCTAGTCTCTTCCAGTGCGCATCATATCCCAGGTTACCGCAGAGCAAAGCGACCCTCATCTGAGCCGCTACGCAGTAACCCTGCAAACATGGGAACGCAAGGCCTCCCTCTGCTTTCAGGAGATATACAAGAGATTTTCTTAATCTGGGTTTCTTACCCTTCCACAAGAAAGAAAAGAACATGCTCTGCCAGGTTTCCAGGTCCGCAGGGGCCAATACACATGGGACACACTGAAACAGGTAAAGGAGGCGTGGCAGTGCGTTCATCTTGAGGGCTTGTACTCTAGCGCAGAATGATATTAGCAATAGTGACTATCTTTGAAAATCACTCTTAAGTTGTGCTGTTATCGGTGGGTAATTTAGTTCCTTTAATTGTGCATTGTTCTTTCCCAACTTTACCCCTAAATATTTAATCTCTGTCTGATCCCATAGCATCGGGTGTTTTGTTTTAATCTCCCTAGTTGGGGTATAGTAAAAGCTCAATATTTCCGTTTGTTATTATTTAACTTATATCCGGATAGCTTGGAAAAGTCATCTAATTGGCGGAGTATAGAGGTCAGAGATGTCTCTGGGTCCACGAGATATAGAAGAACATTGTCAGCTTATAAGGCCAACTTGGAATCTGTCCCCATATTGATCCCTTTTATTTCTGGGTTCTGTCAGATACTTTGGGCGAGGGTTCAATAAAGAGGCGAACAACAGTGGAGATAGAGGACACCCTTGTGGTGTACCCTGTCCTAAAGCAAAGGTTTCTGATATGTGGCCATTTGCTCGAACATGCATCATGATGATTCATAAAGCTTAAATATGGCTGTTATCAGTTGCTTCGGAACCCAATCCGGGAAAAGACTTCTCTCAAAAAGGGCCAAGACACCCTGTCAAAGGCCTTTTCTGCATCTAGGCTCATTATCAGTGACAGAAGCTTTTGGAGATTAATCTGATCAATTATATGGGTTGTCCTACGTAAATTATCCTGCGCTTGTCTACCAAGCCAGATTGGTCTATGTGTATTAGAGAGGGGAGATATTCTTGTATATGTCTCGCCATAATAGAGGCCAATATCTTATAGTCAGTGTTCAATAGAGAAATCGGTCGACATTTAACAGGGTTCTTTCCTGGCTTGGGTATCACCGAGATCACCGTCTGGGCCCATGAAGGGGGAGGTGAGGCCTCTCCACACAACACCTCTTCATATACCTGTAAAAGCATGGGTTGTAAGCAATCTCCAAAACACTTGCCCACCTTAAGCCATTTTATTTCACCCTTTATCTCTTCTAGCCTCACTGGGCTTACTAGTAGCTCTCCTTGTTCTTTGGTTAAGCCTGGCAATTGGAGTGTCCTCAAGAATTTCTTTATGTTGTCTTCTCCTGCATTTATCTCATCTGTATATAGTTTTGCGTAGTATGTTTTAAAGGCATCCACAATCTCATGGACCCCTTGTACCACCTTACCCAGTCGGGGGTTCCATACCCTTGCTATTGTTGCCTTCTCTTTTTGCCCTCAGTCTACTGGCTAGGAGACACATGGAACGGGGCCCCCCCCCCATAGTATTGTTGCCTTAAAAAGAGCAATTTCTGCTCCACCTGATAGTCCAGGATACCCATCAACTCTCTCTTATACCCAAGTAGTTGTCTCTTGCGCCCTTTATCATACTTTTGTTTTTGCTGCCCCTCTAAGTCTTGAATCAGCTCGGTTAGGGTAAGCTTTCTAGCTTCCCGTTCCCTCTTTTTTTCCGGGAGGCCAATTGTATAAACTTACCTCGCAACACCGCTTTTGCAGCATCCCAGCGGATCAACTGTGAGGTTTCTTGCCCCATATTTTCAGTTAAGTAAGTTCTGTAGGTTTCTACTATTGTGTCCTTAATCTCCTTATCTCTTAAAAGTGAGATGTTCAGACGCCAGAAAGTGTTACGGCGTATCTCCCCTAAATCTATTTTTATATATATAGGCGCATGGTCAGATAAGAGGAAGTCCCCCATCCAGGATTCAGAGACTCTATGCACTTCGTTCTTTGGGACCAGAAAGTAGTCCAGTCTCAAATATATGTTGTGAGCCACGGAGAAAAAAGGTGTAATCTCTCTGTCGGCTATGTTGGTGTCTCCAAGCATCTAATAACCCCAACTCTCCGAGCAATTTCTGGACCTTTCTAGCTAGTTTATGTGATTTCCCTCACACTTTTGAGGAGGAGTCCATGTCTGGGTTCAAGGGTAGGTTCAGATCCCCCAAATCAAAATTCCCTCCCCTCACTCCAAGAGCGTGGTCAAAAATGAACGGTACTCAGATAGTACTGAGCCCGGGGGAAAGTACACTGATGCTAGTGTTACTACATTGCCCCTGAATTTGCCTTTTAACATCGCATAGCATCCCTCCTTATCCGTCTTCGAATCCATTTTCTCAAATGGGGTATTAGTCGGTACCAGCACCAATGTGCCCCTATATCTGCCATTTTTATAGGAAGACGCAGCCATCTCTCTAAAGCCCAGTTTTAATAATTTATCATGCTCCCTCATTGACAAATGGGTCTCCTGCAAAAATAGGAAATCCGTCGAGGCTTTTCTTGCCTGACTCAAATTCTTACTTCTCTTAACTGGGTTCGTAAGACCATTGACGTTGTAGGAGCAAAAGTCATACCCTTACTCGTCATCATAAAGATCAGGTTTCAAACTTTGTTCGGATCCCCTGGACTCCTCCACGAAGTTCTCCGGCTCAGACTCTGTCCCTGTACAGTGAAACCTCTTCCTAAATCGAACCACATCCCAGCAACAAATCAAATAAACAACAATTGTATTAATAAAGTAGTAAATCAGTTCAGCCAACCGGGCCTGTAAACATTGTAATTTAAATGACCACCAATGTAGGAGTCCCATATTTTGGGCCTCTTCTCTTACCTACACTTTATCCAGATGAAGGTAAGCACAGAGGGGTGTCTAGTGCCTCCTCAATGGGAGACCCCCCCAAGGAGTTCTTGCTTGTAACCTACAGCTCCTTGCTTTTCTCTGTGACCAAGTTCCGTACTGGTCAGAAAAGCATTCAATCAAGAGCACTGTGTGCCTAGGCAAAAAAATATGCTGGCCCAACCAACCCGCATGTTAACACTCATCTCCTGACCCTTATGCTCTAGTTTATTATATGTAGGACTGGGGAAATCTGCTCCTTCTGCTTTAATTTAAGAGGTCCTCTCCCCCCTAAAGAGGAGACGACCCTCCCTCCAGGAAGGGGAAATTCATGCCCCAGAGCCCAACCCAAGATAAACCAAGGCTCATAGGCTCCAGCAGCACCATTAAGTTCTCCTGGGATCTTTGTTATCCTGTCTATTTACCCCTTCTATGTCTCCTCTTTTTTCCCCCTTTTTCTCCCCTTCCCTTTTCCCTTCCCCCCCGTTTTCCTCACAGTATTCAGTCCCAGGGTTGAGGTCGCTCAGAGAGGGTATCCATCAGCGTCTCCTCGGCGTGTAGGGCCAATTATACCAATATCTCTCCATTGTCCTCCCCCCTCACTTAGCCACCTCAATCCAGGGTAGTACCTCCCCACATGTATATTCTAGTTGCCATTAACCTCTGAGGTGTCCCCCGCTCATGTGTCTGAACCACAGTTCTGAACAGCTGATGGATATATCCTCCCCTCCTCCCCCAAAACGGCCCAAAGCAGCTGAGCAATTAGATGATACCTCAACTCTGCCCCCCATCTCCCGGCAGCCCCAGCATCCAAGGGACAAAATCTCTTTCCTTTGTTCATATCCCCCACGCCCAACCTCTGCATCCACATATACATTTAATTGAAAATATTGTTACCCCAAATCCTGTTCCTCTAATTCGTAGAACCCTTCTATTTCGTTAAAGTCAGAAAGATAAAAAAAAAAAGGCGAGAATGCTTTTGTGTCCATAGGTATTGCTCCTAAGGTGCAGTCCCCAGATCTTTGGATCCCTACATTTAATTTGCATTGATCTCATTTTACCAAAGAAGTTAGACTAAAAAGCAGTCTCTGGCACTACTTGCATTTCCAAAACGTTACAGTCTCTGTTCATGTTATGGAATGATTGCTGCTCGTCGAGGCGGCTGCCTCTCTCGCTTGGTCATTCTGCTCTGCAATTCGTCGCTCTGTCTCTCTGCCTGGGGATCGCCGTTTAGAGAGAACCTTGTCCCACACGCCGGATGTGCCCCTGTGGAAACTGCTGCTTGCTCTTTTCGGTCCCATAGTTAGCCAGGCTCTCTCCCTTAACTGTTGTGGGGCTCAGTGCTCTTGTTCTTCTGGCACTGTCAATCCTTGTTTCTCCAGGAATTCTTTTGCATCCCCTAACTCCTGGAACCTTAATTGGCCCTTGTCTGTTTGAACTTTCAGCCTGGCTGGATATTCAACAAAGGCTTTGTAGCCTTTCTGCTGCAGCATTTTCACTACATTGAGGACCTGCCTCCTCCTGGATAACAATTAGGGGGAGAAGTCATGGTCAAAATACAGCCGGACATCTCCAAAAAACAGTTTCCTTCGACCAGGCCAAGGAAAGCACCACTTCCTTAATCCTATAATCTAGGAAAGCCATCACTGTCAATCTGGGTCTGGCCTTCGGTTCGCGAGGCCGTGGCACAAGGGATCTGTGTGCTCTAATAATGTCTAGGCGTTTATCTGAGGGGAGGCTCAATATTTCCCGGAGGAAGGAATCCATAAAGGTCATCATGTTCCTGGTTTCCGTGCCCTCTGGCAAGTCATGGATTTGAATGTTGTTGCGACGGTTACGATTTTCGAGTTCTTCCAGCTTCTGTTCTAGCGACAAGGTACGTTGATGTAGCTCTAAGAGGGCTGAGTTATGTGCATCGGTGGTCTGTGTGTAGTCCACAATTACTGTCTCCATTTCATCCGTCTTCTGGTACAGTGCTGCGATATCTTGGCGCTGGTCTGAAGCCTTTGATTCCAGCCTTTGTAAGGTTTTGTTTATTTGTTGTAACGTCTGGCACAATTGCCGAGACGTTATTGTGCAATCAGCTTCCAACGTTGTTGTTGCTGCCTGTTCTGTACCATCTGTCAAGGGTTCCCGCATTGCACAGGCCTCTACCCGGGTGTTAGGCTCTTGGTCTAATCCCTTCTGTTTGCCACCTCCATTTGTTTGATTTTCCTTCAATCTGTGTTTAGGACCCATCAGGTAGTCTTTTATTGTTCTTTTGGAATACAGGATTGGTGTTTGGCTTATTGATTGTCGTGGATTGTTAATAGTCAGCCGATGAGCAGAGAGCCTAAGCCGCCATTAGATCAGTGCTCCCAATTCTCCTATTACTTCTTGTCCCTTAATAAAAGGAGGTGGCAAGTGAACCTGAATAGCTTTATTTTCTGTCAATCGTTGTTCCAGTTGTTCCTCCTTGTCCTGGGTGTCCATCTCGGATTTCCTCATTTGTTTTAGAATTGCCCTATTATAATATACATCACCTCTTAAATTATCTAACTCCCCTTTAACTGCCCATAGATTTTCTAAAATGACCACGTTCGCGTAATATGTTTTTTTATTATTTCTAGAATTTGCTTTGATAATGATGAAGATGCAAGAAAGTTTCCTTGATTTGTAAAAAATTCTTTATTGTAAGTTACTGTATTTGCTCTTCTTGAAAACAGGCTTCAGAAGTGGCATATAAATCACCCTGAGGAGTTACTGAGTTTGATGGGGGAAAATCTGGGGGATTGCCACAGTTTAGTCCCTTCTTCTCCTACCCCTTTGTAAGCTGATTCTGGAAGCTCTGGTACTCACTTTTTTAAACCCTCAATTGTACAATTTAAATCTTGTACTGTATAACTGAGTGAAGTTCATCTTGTTCTGTGATGCTCTGTATGATTTTCTTTTCATGTTCATGACTCACTATGGCTGATAAATGTAGAGTTAATTCTAAATTGTTTTCATTAATCCAATCTTTCTGGGGACCCTCATTTTCTAAAACATCAGTTATGTATAAATCCTCGATGTAATCTGAGGCTGAGTCCACATAAAGGCACTTACCAACTGAATTATACGAACTGTATGAAGCAAATAAAATAGCATTCAGATGTGAGTCTGTTAACCTCAGAGAGCATGAATAGGAAGGTGTCTTCTTGCCTAAAGGAGGTATATTGTTCTCTTTATATAAATTAGGAGTTGAATGAGTTTTTTCTATATTCTCAGTTTTAGCAAAATAATCTGTTATTTTAATTTGCTTCATCTCTTTTCCCATATTACTTTCTTGCTCTCCTAGCTCTATTCCTTTTGTGCTCTTGGGAGAGGCTAACAATCTTTTCTTTGATTCAACTATTATGTTTCTCTTTTGTTTTTTATTGTCTTTAAGTGGTGAGCAGATAATTCTGCTTCTTGTACTAACCATCCTAATTTTTATACTTAATCCTAGGAAGGATTGTTATTATTGATCTGTTTCCAAAGTATAAACCAAGTGGAACCAGAAGTATTTAAAGCTCTTCTATTTACGTTACCACCTAGGATATCCCAGAAATATGTATTGCTCCACTGAAATGTCAGTTTTGTGCAAATATAACTAATATTATTAAACAACATGATCAATCTGATAGATACTAGAAAATCCCAATCTAACAGCTATATTGTTCAGTAGTTTCTAATAATGGCTAACAGGTTTAACTTGTATATGTATAAGACGAGCTGGTACGCTGTCAGTATTATTTAACTGTTCTGTTATTGTTCTCTTTCAGATGTTATCAGGCACATAAACAAGCTGGGAAGATAACAAAAACAGTTAAGCCCCTTATTTTGAGCTCTAGGCTGATTTAGACTGCAGTAATAAAAACTAAACAATTCAGTAACAAAACAGAATTACAGCCAGACTGCACAGAGCGCTCAATTGTTGAACTCAAAAACAGTATACAGCTGTGAAAGGCTGTAAATATTATTCATTTAAAGGGACAGTAAACATTGCAGGGATAGCTCAAACTGTGAAAGTCCATAAAAAGTCATTTTGAACTAGGTACTTGGCTTCCTTGTAGATGTCAAAAGTCCCGAGATATGACTAGTTAAATCATCAGTAAATCAAAACAAGGCAGCAGCAGCCATTTCATGCAGTCCTAAAACAGAAAGTGATGTCGCTGAGGGGCAAGCTGTAATTTACAACATACAGCCCTGCCCTCAGTGACATCACTTCCTGTTTAAGACTATATGAAATGACTGCTGTTTTGTTTTGATTTGATTTAACCATTACTTAGCTATTCATATCTCAAGACTCCTGTCCCTAATAGGTGTACCCAATACCTATTTGAAAGATTGTTTCATGGGCTTTACAATTTGAGGACCCTGCAATGTTTACTGTCCCTTTAAAGTAGAATAAAGTATGATTAGTACTAAAGCTAGTCAGCAATTGATAATTACTAGTTTGTGGCTAACTATTGACTGATGACCGCAAGTGCCCAGGATTCAAAGGAGAGTTCCACTGCTAATCAAATAGCAACATGATAAGCAGGAAAAGCCCTTACATTTAAAATTAATTAATGAACTCAATAAAATTTAATAGGATAATATAGTCTCACAGTTTTTCTGTCATTAAATGTCTTTCAGTATCACAGTACAACAATTTCACAAACAATTTCACTAAAAATTATTATTTGAGAAAAAGGAATCACTCCTTGTTCTATGCTTATTTTGAGAGGCTGCCAGGCTATTATTAGGCGAAAATAGGTCAAAGATTTGTAAACGCTCAAAAGGCTTAAAAACCGAGGATTGAATCTTGTGATGAGCTGATTCTGAGTCTTTAATTAAAGTTGCTAGTGCCGACTAAAACCTTCCACAATTTAAGCTGGGAAAATAAACGTCTATCACTAGCAAGATCTTTTTCCATGGTTGGTCCCCCAGGGGACTCGCTGCTTTTCTGGGGCGTACACCATCATCTGAATTCCAGGCCCCCTCGGGTAGCATCAGTAATGGAAAGATTCACATAATAAAATCAGCTGCACAAGACTGCCCAGAAAGGCTGTACACTTGCCTTTCTAGGTATGGTAGGGCAATGACGGCATACCTGTTCTAAGGCAGGATTTACCCTTGTACAGCTACTGCTTCCCTTGCACTCTGCAAGGTGGCATGCAGCAGCTCAACAGTCCTCGCCTCTCCTTTCGGTGTCTCACCAACACAGGGTCTCAGAGCTCAGAATTCCCACAATCCACCTCTCCTAAGAAACTCCCCCTCTCACAACTGCTTCAAATACAAAATCCGACAACTTCCACTCCCCACGTGCACCTGCTCCTAGCCACTCACAGGCCCAGCCTCATGCCAAATGTATTTTGTGGATAGTAATATAATCCTCAGAATTGTATGATACTATTTGTTAGTTCATCTGAATGTACAATACTTTGCTGTATATCTTATGTAGCTGTATACTTATCTCATGTATCTGTTGTGTATTTTCTGCTTTATATCCTTTTCTTCCTTCCCGGGTCGCATCTGAAATGAGCCTCGCTCAGTGTGCCTTTCCCAGTTATCAAATGTTTAAATAAATACATTATTTAATAAAATTGTACCATATTTTTGCACTTGGTCTCCATATTGTTACCCCGACCCTGGACTTCACCTGGACATTAGCCTCTGCTCAGTGTGTCTTTCCTAGTTTTCAAATAAATACATAATCATTCAAAGTGGCACTGCAGTCACTGGGGTGGATGCATGCATAGAGGGTGTACCAAGTTCAAAAAGCACATTTACACACACATTCATACGCACTGCAAACCTCTGACCCACCAGGATGAAGAAGACATTTTGCAGGAAATGAAGAATTTTGCATTTTTTTTAAATTAACACAGAATCAAAGGGATGGGTGGGCTGGGGGAAGCCCCATGCATGACTGTGAAAGCCAGTCTTAAAGCTGATTATAATGGGCTGACTTTATGACCTTAGTTTCAGTGGCGCTCAAGCTGGAACATCAGAATTATTAGTCGTATTCCACCTCCGTAGGTTAACTGGTGCTTGAGGTAATAGTACAAATGATTTAGCTTCTGCACCCCTGAAACTGAAGCTGTGTATTTAGCCTGTCATCATCCTTTTCAGATGTTGGTTCTAGAACTGTATGCAATACTCCAGGTGTGGCCTAACAAATTATTTGTGCAAAAGCAAGATCACCTCTTTGTCGTGTCTAGTAAACCGGTTTCTGATACACCCCAGTTTCCTATTCGCTTTCTCATATGTTGCCCTGCATTGAGAAGATTACAGACTGTTGTTTATCAGGTAATCAGTTATGCCATGTGCTAATACAGTAAATGTTTTCTCATTTTCAGATATTGTGTCCATTCACACTCTAAAGTCAGAAATCTCTAAAAGGTCAAGGAAATCTATATACTCATTCAGCCAAGACAAAATACCTCAGTGGTCTTAAAAAGAAATAAAGAGCCTGAGACAAGGCATAGTTTGGCCAAGGTAAGAATAAATAATGGCCTATTTGTTTTCCTTATGGAGCTTTTAAAATGCTTTCTGTTCCTGAAGCCAGTAGAACTGGCTACAGAAGTTGGGAAGTATCTAACTAAAATTATGAAACAGGTTCTCCTCCCCTAGCCACTGGTGTAGCTTTTTCCAGTATTTTTGGGAGTGTGAAATAGTTGGAGAGAAATTTCCCAAGGGTCCCTTCCTGGAGTATAATGTGATTGCTGGGGAATGTCCACCAGTTAGGTTTGCGTATAACTTTCTCCATAGGGGGCCTTTGGTATGTTTGGCTTGGAACCATTGGATGGTTTGTGCTGATATGAAGGCTACATGATAGCCTTGGAATGAGGGGAAGCCCCAGCCCCCTCTGCTTCAGTGACATCGGAGTTTGGCTTTGCTAAACCTCGGGAGTTTGCCCTTCCATAGGAAATCTTCAGAGTCTCATCAATTTTGTGAAACCATACTTGGGTGATATGAAGAGGAAGATGTGATAAAAGGTGAAAGAAGCTGGGGTGATAAACATCTTGATGGCATCTATTTTACCCGCCAGGGATAAATGTAAAGCTCTCCACCTCTGCAGTTCACTTTTAATGTTAAGTAGGGGCTCTAGATTCCTACCCACAATCTTAGGAGGAGGTCTCTGTGCATATTGATACCAAGCTCACACCAGTAGCTTGGGGAGGAGCACACCCTGTGGATGTGGTCCCCTTTGTGGGGCAACACAGACTGGAGAACAGCCAGTACACTGTCCATTATGGGAAAGACAGGGCATTCATTTGGTCAAAGATCTCCTTTCCCTGATCACATCTATCTTAACTCCTTCAATGGCCTGGTTCAGAGATACCAGATCACCAGGCAAGACTTCTGGAGGTTTCTGCAGATCAGGGATGTGGTCCAAATACTGAAGCCCAAAAGTGAAAATATCCCTTCACCCTCCAGGGTCCACCCCTTGCATCAATCCACCAAGTTACAAAGAAGGAGCGCTTCCCTGATCTATAGGATGCTGAGGGATGCCCAGCCAGACTCCTCCCTACCAGTCCAGCTAGCATGGCAAACTGAGATAGGCTCTCAGATCTCTCCCAAGCAGTGCAGCCACTGCTGGGACAGACTCTACAAGTCTTGTAAGGACAGCAGGAGTAGGTTGATACAAAACAAAATCATGCATATATGGTACCACACTCCCAAAATTCTTAAATCCATGGGCTTATTGAGCCATGACCTCTGCTGGAGATCCCACCCCCACAGAGACATCCTTAATGCATATTCTCTAGAGCTGTCCATCCCTTCAGGCAACTGGTCCTGACCGTATGCAGCTCAATATCCGGCCATGGGCATCAGGTTTCCCAAGAGGCCCTGCTACTGGGATGCTTTCTGGAAGCCACTCCCAGGATTGCCCCTGGGCACAGTGGATTACAGCAGCTGGAGTAGCTGCCAAGCACTTTATTCTGTGCAGATGGTAGTCACAGGAAGTCCCTCTCAGCGAATGAATGACTTCTTGCTCTTGGACACTTAGCGACACATGGACGACTATCGAACATTTGCCAAAAACTTGCACCAACATTGTTTCCTAAAACCTATACTACTGTGCACCAAAACTCACAAACTACAAAATTTACCCACAGCTAGTTCTCAAAAGCTGCTCTGCTATTAGTTCCCACTTTCATCATGCCATTTCCGGAAACTTGTGCCATGAATATTTTACAACATTTGCACTAGTATTGTTTCCCAAACTTTGCACTGATCTGACAGTAGCACACGTTTCCCCAAAAAGAGATCGGCACAAGTTTCTGGAAGTGGATGCACATGTTTTAGAAATTGACAGCATAAGTTTTGAGAAAAGGTTCTAGTGCTTGCCCCCCCCCCCACACAGAGTCACAATTGTGAGCCAACCACTTTCTGTCTCTGTTCCAAATTTCATGCCACTGTGTCATACACAACAGAGTCAAAAGCCTTCCCCTGCATAGTTGCATAGGATATTGTACCATATGGGGAAAGGAGAGTGGACTGACATTCTAATATATAGTGTATGGTGGAACGTTGTTGTTCACCAAATTCAAGCAAAAGCTAAGCTTGTACCACTGATGTGACATCATGGTGCTGTTGTACCATCATTAGTACATCACATCGATGGTACAACAGCTTGTAATGTATTTGCGCAAGCATGACATTCATGTCCCTGATCTTCGTATGGCTGCGGCAAAGAAATCAGTTCTTGAAAGGAGAAAAATGGATTTTTTAATGTCTTTTTGTCCATGCTACAGGTACCTTGATTCTCCGCAAGTTTCAAGGGCCACTCCTACTTCTTCATACCTCGCTAACCGGCAGCACTTCTATCTGACGCACAGATCTCGATCACTGGCGGCACTTCAAACTGACGCACATCGTGGGACTGGGGTATGAGTGAGGATTGTTCTTGGGGTGGGGGTCAAGCAATGATGGAAATCGGGTCGCATGGACTAAAGAAGTGTTCCGCTGTTGATTTACTGTTGTCCATACACTATACAAGACAATGGATGGGCATCAGTAAACAACAACACTGTCTTCACTTCTCGAGGTCGTATGACCACTGTAAACCTTTACATGGTTGTCATGACAACCTCTCAAAGTGAACAACAGTGTTGTTCACTGTTGGTCATCCATTATCCTCTATGTTGTGCTATGCACAGATACTCACTGACCCCTGCTAACTTGTTCACACTTTATAGCATCACCAGCTCACATTTTGTCAAACTGTTCTACACGAGGGCGCAAGCATGCACACTGCCCTTAGGATCCAGCAGGAGCAAAGAATGATGAGGGATCCTCTATATGAAAATGACTAGCCCAGAGGTAACTTCAGGAGAACCTGAATAAGTTGGATGATGAGTCAGAGTCCTGGAGTCTCTTATTCAATGCAGTCAACTACACTTGAGGAGGAAACAGAGGCAGGGCCTTCACCCAGTGTGGGCCCTCTTGCTGTAGTCGAGGAGGAAAAGGACCTGGGATGATAACAGACAGGAGGCTGAAGCATGGCAAGACATATTCTGTGATGAGGGATGGCAGAATGTTGGAGTATATCAAAAGAAGGGGTGACTAGAAGAGCAGAGGAAGTATTCCTACCACTTTACATTGAACTGGCCAGACCCACCTTGAGTACTGTGTACAGTTCGTGCTGCCCAATACAAAAGGGAGGTTGAGAGGTGCAGTGTAGGCCAGCAGAATGATCAGGGTATGGAGGAAAAACTATGAGGAGAGGCTGGAGGCCCTTAACAGGGTCACCCTGAAGAAAAGGAGTCTTTAGAGAACAAGATCTCAGTCTTCTGCATACTCAAGGGTATTGACAAGACTGAACCTATAAAGATGCTGAATCTGGTGTCTTCCAGCTGATCGGTAGAACATGTTCTTAACCTCAAAGGTGGTAAACATTGAACTTGCAGCCCTGTTGAATATACCTGTGTTAGCACTGTCTTGTTAGCCGTTGTATTTCTACTTCTGTGTCACATATGTATCTTTTGTCTTGTCCTGGGTCACCCCTGAAAAAGGGACTGTATTGTCTCAGTGGGCCTACCGGGTTACCAAAATTCAATAAATACTTAAATTCAGGAGTAAGATTAGAGGCACTTTTTTCTCCCAGAGGGTGGTGAACCTGTGGAACAGCCTACTAGTGGAGACAGTGGATTTGAAGACAGTGTAGGACTTCAAGTAAAGCCTGAACAAATTTCTGCTTACCTGGGGAATCAGTGGTTACCCTATATTTTAGAGTGGTTAAAGAATACCTATGAATTAGTACACATTTGCACAGAACACTTTTTTTTCCATCACTACTTATGAAGGGGGGGGCAAACATGATAGACTTATTGATCTAAAAGGCAAAGAACCTCAGACAAAAGGACTTGGGCAAGAACATTTTTATATTTCTTAGAAATGAGGCTTTAGTGACAACACCCTTCCCGGGTAATGCTTGCCTCAGTATTTTTGTGCTGAGGTTCTTTGCCTTTTAGAGTACATTCCTACTTTGAGAAAACAGCAGCAATCATTGCTCCAAAGCATGAAGGATGAGACTGAATAACCAGTCCTGTGTTTTGTATCCTTTATTTGTGGATAAAAGTGCACAAACAAGTAAGCAGCAGCCACTGGTGCCGGAAAGGTTTGAAAAGTGTTAGGGCCAAGGATGTAAGGGGTAAATTCTCCCCTATTAAATACGTTAACATGATTGAAAAAACTGCTAGGGCCACTTATGAAAGTGGTAGGGCCATGGCCCAAGTGGTCCCCCATGTTCTGGCACCTATGGCAGCAGCAACGCACACAAACTCCTTATGTTTTGCCTCATACGAGGCTTTGTCAAAGGATAGTGCCCTCCATAGGCATACCGCTTACTTAACAGCAAAATAAAAGCGTAATAACCAATTTAAAGAGACAGTGCATTTACCAGTGCCAAACAATAAATGCACACTTCAAATTTCAATTGCCCACAACCATTAAAAAACACTGTTCTTGTTCACTAGCATATCTGTGCATAATTTTGTAAGTAGGGTGCCAGGATGTGTTTTCAACAACACTAACTTACTATTGCACATAAGAAAGGAGCCACTGATTGCTAGTGATAATGGGTGTTTACTCACCTGGTAAAGCTGATTGTGTTGGTTGGCATCCATGGCACTCCAGACATTACCTCATGGGTTTTAGTCTACCTGATAGGCTAGTGATGCACATGACCCTAGATCAAATTTCTAGTATATCCAGGTCCCAGAAACCCCTGTTTCCAGTTTGAATCTTCCATAGCTGAAATCAAGGTTAGTAAAATGCAAGAGAAAACAACAATGCAAGGAAGACCAAAAATGATGGCATGAAAGAAAGATGCTAGCTACGACATAGTCTCAGTGGCCAGTAGGTCAATTTATTATACCTATTATTTACAATCTAATCTCGATCCCTCGACCGACTGTAGACTCTCACTGCAGTTTTTCCCACCCTCCTAAGCCTGGCAATGGTTAAAGAACTTTTGCCGTCACTCTGAGCACTCTGAAGGGGTTTGAGTCTATGGATGCTAACCAACACAATCACCTTTACCAGGTGAGTAAACACCCATTGTGATTGGTTGGGCATCTATGGCACTCCAGACATTACCTCATGGGTAGATAAGAAGCAGTGTAGTACCCAAGGGAGGGAGCAGAGTGGTCTATGAGTGAGGGGAAGAAGTTGCTGCTAGGAGGATCTGTGTGGCGAAAGTGGGCTGTATGGCATGCAGGTTTTCGAGTCTGTAGTGTCTAGCGAACGTGTGCAGGGAACTCCAAGTAGCTACCCTACATATGCCTTCGGAGGACACATTGGCCCTTTCTGCCCAGGATGTGGCGACTGCCCTGGTGGAATGGGCCTTGATACCCTGAGGGGTTATCATTTGCTTTGCTAGGTAAGCATTCTGAATGGTTCTCCTTAGCCAACCGGCGATCGTGGACTTGGAGGCTGCCCTGCCTTGCCTTTGTCCCTTTGAGACGACAAATAATCTTTCCGTCTTACAGAGGGGCCGCGTTCTGGCTGTGTAGACGGAGAGGGTGGTTCCGACATCCAGGTGATGCGGGACCGACCAAGTGCCCTGCTGTGTGTCCGCAGGGAAGGTGGGCAGCTCAATGGGCTGTTCCCTGTGGAATGCAGTAGACACCTTGGGCTGGAAAGCTGGTACCGCTTGTAGACGAATCCTTGAGGGATGAAAACAGTGTAGGGTTCTGCATTGATAGAGCCTCCAACTCTCCGATCCGTCTGGCCGAGCAGATGGCCACCAGGAAACATGTCTTGAGGCCAACCCAGAACAGGTCCACCTCCTGAAGCGGCTCGTAGGGCGCTGAGCTGAGGGAGTCGAGTACCAGTGGGAGATCCCAAGGAGCGATAGTTGGTCGCGTCTTTGGTCGGAGTATCTCCACTGCTTTCAGGAAGTGCAGAGCGTCGGGATGTGCTCCTGGACTGTACCCCCCGATGGACCCCATAGCCACCCCTATAGCTGACAGTTGTACCCTGAGGGAAGAGTGGGCTAGGCCCTTGTGCACTCCCTGCTGCAGAAATAGCAAGATGGTAGCCATGTCTGTCTGCTCGGGTCCCTTACCTCTTTCTTGACACCACCTCGAGAATATACACCATTGTCTACCGTAGGTGGAGGTGGTGGAGGTCCGTCTGGACTGTAATATGGTACTGACGACGGAGTCATGGTAGCCTGCCTCCATTAGTCTCCTCCTCTCAGGAGCCAGGCCGTGAGCTTCAGTGTCCGCAGGGCCGGGTGGACTACTGGGCCCTGGGAGAGCATGTCTGCTCGGTAAGGAAGTCTGAGGCTGGCTAGAGACATCTCGCAAACGGAGGCGAACCATGTCCTTCATGGCCAGTACGGGGCCACTAGAATGATGGTGTGATGCAATGCCCTTATTTTGGCTAGTACCTGGGGAATTAGGGGGAGAGGTGGGAACACATATGCATGATCTCGACCCCAAGGTTGGGATAGGGCGTCGGTTCCCTGGGAGTGACTCTCCCTGAAACGCGAGTAATAATCCTTGACCTGTGTGTTCTCCCGTGTTGCCATGAGATCTATGGTTACGGGTCCCCATGTAGTTTGGATCATCTGAAACAGATCGGGGTGCAACCGCCATTCTCCTGGGTGCACCTGTTGTCTGCTGAGCCAATCACAAGACGCTGAGTTTTCCTGCAAGGTGTACTGCTCCTAGATGGCTGAGGTTGATTGAGCCCAATTGAGAACTGATGTTGCCTCCTCAACATGGCTCTGCTCCTGGTACCGCCTCTGTTTTGCAATGTACGCCACTGTGACCCGATTGTTGAACGTGATAGGACCGACTGGTCAGCGATGAGGGGTTTGAAAATCTTGAGTGCATGGTATAAGCCCTCATCTCCAGGATGTTGATGGACAGTTTGGATTCCACTGGCGACCATAGACCCTGGGCGTTGAATCTCCCAGGCATGCCCCCAGCGGACAGGCTCGCATCTGTCTCTATTGTGGCCGTGTAGGAGGCCTCCAGGGAACTCCTGGTGAGGTTCGACTCCACCGTCCACCATGCTAGTGAGAGTCTCACTGACGGTGGTAGCGGACAGTGACCTGCAGGTTGTGTTCATTCGGTGCTCCCCGAGTGAGGACGTATGTCTGGAGCGGGCGATATGCCACCTGGCCCAGGGTATAGATCTATGCATGATGCCATGCATCCTAACAACTGGGCTATGACCCCATGGTCGCCTGGTGGTGGCCCCTCATTTGATGGGCCAGGGTCATCAGGTTTATGACCCTCGAGGGGACGGTTTTGCCCATCCGTAGTCGAGTTGATCAGCACTCCCAGATGCTCGATCAGCTGCGTGGGAATAAGATGGCTCTTTTCCGTTGACCACCCAACCATGCTCCTGCGCCTGTAAGGTGGTCGCTGTGTCCTGTAGGGCCTGTTCTTGGACGTGCTCGAATGAGCCGTCGTCCAAGTATGATATGATATCCAGTCCCTGCTCTCTGAGTCTGGCCACCAGGACTATGGAGACCTTGGTGAACACTCGGCTGATGGAGGCCAAATGGTAAGGCTGGTACTGAAAAATGGGTGGCCCAAGATGTGAAATGGAGGAACTGCCTGTGTTTTGAATGATAGGGATGTGAAGATAAGCGTCCTTTAGATCTATGGACATCAGGTAGTCACCTACCCGGAGACCTGCGAGAGTTGATCGTATTGTTCCATTTTGAATCTGTGGCACACCACATGCTGGTTGGAGATGTTTTAAGTCTAGAATAGGTCTGAGTTCTCTTGACTTCTTGGGTACGAGGAAGAATATTGAGTAGACCTTAGCTTTTGTTCATGCAGGGGAACGGGCTGGATGGCCCTGTTTCGGACTAGTTCCAACAAGATGCGTTGGACCTGGTGAGGGTGACCTTCTTTTGGCTATTGGGGAGGATACAAATCTGTGGGGGATTTGAGAGTGGGACAGCTGTATGGAGTACCCCCGTGTGACCACTTCCCGGACCCACCTGACGAGGTTGTGTTGAACCAAACGTGTGAGAATAACGAGAGCCTTTGCCCTACTGGTGGGTAGGGTCCCTGACTGCGAACGGTTGGAGGGGCGTAGTCACTGTTGCTTCCCCCTGTAACTTCTACCTCATCCCCTGAGTTTTTGACTGCGGGTTCTGAAGGAGGATGGATGATAGGCCTGTGGGTAGGGGTTACGGAGACTGTGGAATGCCCCTCTGCCTCGAAGAAGGAACCATTTTGCTGTGCCGTGTCCCTCAGGAGTTGGTATGGCCTATTCCCAATCTCCGCCTTGATGAGGGGAGGTAGTTGTATCTAGCTTTACTCTTAAGGAGGTCTCTACCCTCCTCCTTTTGTTTTAGGTAATCCTGTAGCCCTCCCCAAACACATACTTCCCCCAGAGGCAAATTCTGCAATAAAGTCTTAGATTCATTGTCAGCGTCCCACAATTTTAGCCATAATGCTGTCACAGGCACGATTGGTGATAGCTGTGGTTCTGGCGGAGGCTAGGGTGTCACCGCCATGTCGGCGAGGTACTTTGCAGCATCTAAGGTGCATTCTAAGAGTTCTGCCTCCTGGATTTTGGGTTGGCTTGTTCCTGAAGTTCTTGAGCCAACGGATCTGTGCTCGGGCTGTGTAGATGGCAGTAGTGGCCGCTTTTGCTGCGGTGCCCTCGATTTCAATGCCTTCTTTAGCATGTCCTCCACTTTCTTGTCTGTAGGATCTTTGAGGGCTATTGTTCCACATGGTAACGCTGTCCTCTTGCTGAGGGCCGCTACCTGAGGGTCGATGGTGGGGGCTTTGCACCAGACACCAGACTTTTCCTCTTGAACCGGATACATTCTGTCCAGGTTTTTCTTGTTTGGCATTCTGCCTGGTTCCATGGATTGCCATTCTTTATTGAAGACATCCTCAATAGCTGGGCATACTGGAAAAGTCTCCGAGTTCAATACCTTCAGTTGTATCATGGGGTCGAGTTTCGACTCGGGCTTACTCTCCTCGATGTCGAACCCCATAGTGGTTTTGATAATCTTCATGAGCCCTGGAACTGTGTCAAAGAAACACAACTTTGAAGTGAGAGATGGCGTAGTCGGGAGTTCTACTTCCTCTTCGTCTGATTCTACCCCATCCACTTCCTCTGGGATGTCCTTGTCCTCATCGGCGTCCTCGTGAGGATTCTCCAGTAAGGTGTCCTCGCGGTCCGGAAGCTCCTCTGGTTGCCCCCCTGCCTTGCCCGGTTCCGGGATCACTGGAATGACTCTGTGTTGGGTGAGGGATTCGAGCTTTTCCATTATCTTCAGCATGAAGTTCTGCTGGCTTTCCATCATGGCGACTGCGGCCTGCTGATTCTGGATCAGGAGGGAGCCAGGGTCCATCCATGTGGAGCCACTGGGCCCCTGGTTGCTGGGCCCCATGGGGGGGGCATTTGCTCCATGGATGAATCATCGTCGTCGAGTAGACAGGCGGCGCAGAGGGGCCTCGGGGTTTGGGGTAGGAGGGTAGCGTTGCAAGCAGAACACTTCTGGCTTTGACCATCTGGTGAGAGAGAAAAAGGCCTTAGAGTAGAGCTGTGTAATGCTCCCAGGGGGTCCTTTTGTCCCCTGTGATTCAGCAAGGAATGGCAAGCTATTGCCTGGCGTCTGCATCAGATTCCTTGGGAGGCTAGCCAGAGTGTGGGTGGCATCAGGGAGAGACCCCGCAGACGAGGGATGGGACAGTCGACTCTACCGGGGGTTCTTCTGCAGTAACAGGCATGCATGGGTCGCTATGGGGAGGGATCCATGGCGTAGCAGAGTAGGTGGTCCAGGGAGCGCCATCTCCTAATACCCGGGTCGCTGTGGGAGGGACCCAGGAGGAGGAAGAGACAGGCACCTGTGTGCCTTAGTGAGCCATAAACCGGGGGGATCGCTATGGGAGGGACCCCTCAGGTGTGGTCGCGCATACTGCCCCAGCTACAACTCTCCATATGGCTGGTTCTAGATGCCTGGTTGCAGAGGAGAGAGTCAGAAGAGGGGCTGCGAGGCCTGGGTCGTCCCTCGAATCCAGGCCGCATGAGTAGGGAGAGGCACGTGGGCTGCCTTGCTAAGGGGATCCTTAGAGCCGAACCGAGCCCTTGACAAAGCAGTTCCCCCTATGGAGAGACTAATGGCTACTGATAGGGCCTCCCCCCCCCGGAAGAGGGAGGAACGCTGGCTGCTGACGCAGGGCCCCCGAGAAGAAAACACTCTCCGTGGGCGCTTTCTCTGTTCCCGAATGTGCCTTACCCCCCCTTTGCTTTCCCCTTCTCCCTGGAAGGAGGCCTCAAGAGTGATTGCCTAGGAAGATAGGCAGCATGGGTCTACTGCAGGAGGCCCAGGGAGGGCAAGGAGCCATGTGGAGCCAGTAGGCCAGATGTCTACCATGCGCAACGCGCGATACAGGCACGTGGTCATATAGAGGCGGATTGCGCTGGGAACACGAGCCCCAGCAGTCTGCGCAGTCCAGGAGGAGTGAGGGAGTCAGAAGGAGCCTCCGGGAGGAGCGGGGGCAGAAACAAACGCCAAAAGGCGTAGTCGCGGTAGGAGGAGGCCGAGAGAAACGGGAGACCACGGGGGTGAGAGAGTCCTAGCGGCTGCCACAGGCCCGGCCAAACCACTAACATTCTCCTCGCTAAACCAAGCGAAAAACAACCAGAGATACAACCCTTAAGCGGGTGAGGACAACCTTTAAATTGAGGATGAAAACAACTCTTTGTCTATTCTTTACAACAACGCGCTATCACAGCGCTTATGATATCCTTAGACATCTAAATAAGCATTGCAACAACAAAAACAAAGCTTAGAGAACTGAGCAATTGGTATAAGCTGCAAATAAGCATTCCAGGCTAAATTTTGCCTCTGATTCTTGCAGAGCTTTAGAACAACCAAACAGAGACATGCAGACTAGAGAGAGCTGTTCTTATACCAAATCCCTCTTCACATTTTTCTCTATATAGCCCCATACTGGGCAGTACAAAAAACAAACCACATTGCTTGCATTTTTTTCTCTAGTAAGCCTCAGATTAAATGTTATATTCTTATAAGTTCAAGGCCTACCTTTGTATGGAGCAGACAGGGATTGCTGGTGTGCTTGTTGCCTGATCAGATGCACGATTCAAACTGAGAGCAGGGGTTTCTGGGACCTGATATACTAGAAATTTGATCTGGGGTCATGTGCATCACTAGCCTATCAAGTGGGCTAAAACCCATGAGGTAATGTCTGGAGTGCCATGGATGCCCAACCAATCACAATGAGACAGTATTCTCAATGCTATAATCATATAGTTTACTACGAAGATAACTTATTTAAGTACATGTTCTTATAGTTTTAATTGTAGTTACAATACCTACTATTAAAAAATCCATTTTCCATTTCTACTATTACAGAATCACAAAAAAGAAACCCATATAAAATACTCTCTAAGGAAATAATAAACGTCATCTCTATTATGTACATGTATATGAATCCCCTCCCCATGAGTATGTTGATGGAAAGTCCGTGTGAGAGGGAACCACACAGAAACACTCACTTGCTGACTTACATTTTGTTCCACAGGTCTGGAGTACAGGGCAGGATTCTCAAAGCTCTCAGAAGGTACAAAACGTTCCCAAGTCCCCAAAACTCCCTCAGCTACGGAAAAAGGGAGAGTTTGCTCCAAGTGCTATTCACAAAACCCCCCGCAGCTGCGGGAAAAACCACTATGGGCTGTGGAAAAGTGCAGCTGCAGAAGTCCCTCAGGACAAAAAGGTGTGAGATAAGTAAGGCACAGCCCCTGAAAGGCTATTCACAGCCAGGTTTTTCCCGCAGCTGAGGAAAGAATGTTACACACAGTGGAATGAGGTGTTACTCTCCCTCAGCACACTACAGTAGTGCCCCAGCAATTGGAATCAATTAAGGTGGAGGTGTACCACAGGTAACAGCATCTCAGACAGTATAGCAGTGGCTGATGTTACAGCACTGAAAGCACACATTGCCATGCTATGGCAACAGGCACCAACCACTAGACCCAGTGCAGCCCATTAAAGAGCCCCACAAGCACTAGAGCCTGACCAGCCAGCAGCGAGTGCTGCCCCCCCCCCGCAGGCTACAGGAACACCCCAGGGAGGGATGACCAGCAGAGACAGTCAGCAACTGTGGTGCTGAGGTATCACAGGTACCTGTGGTGCTGCTGTGTTTCCAGTTGGGGACGGGTTGCTGGACTCTGTGTGTTCTGTCAGCTGCATATTATAGCAGCACTGTTACAGTCTGCTGCTTCAGCTACTGTGGTTCCCTATTGCTGTGCCTTCACAGCCACCACAGCTGCGGATTCGCAGCACTTGCGCAAGTCCTGCAGCTGCTAAATTGCTGCACCTATGGCACTTTTTACGGAAATCCGCAGCTGCGCTGGTTTTCTTTGAGAATACAGCAAGGCTGTGTTTCCGCACTGCAGCAAGCCTTTTCCTGTAGCTGCGGGAATTTCGGTTTTTTGGAATCCTGCCCCCAGATCTTTTCCTCAGGGTGCTGGGCTAGGGCAGACTTGGTTAATAGATAACACTTGAACATTGGAGGCATTAAACAATCCAACCCAAGATTAACAACAATAACAGAACTTTTAATTCACTTGATTTGAACATGGACAGCTTGAGTTACACATTGCGCAATGGCCGCACTGGGGAAAAGTATGTCTGTGGATTTAAGGCACAGTTTAAAAGTCCCAAAGTCCGTATTTACAGCAGACAGCTGATTATTTATACTTGGCATTCACTGTGATTACCCCAAAGCAGACAGCATTATTTAAACACTTCTGATCACAGCATTTCACCTATTTTGCAGTAGATGCTTTACTCACCATCTCTGTAGTTGAACTCCAGAGGCAGGATCCACTGATCCCGATTCCCTGGCCATAAGTACACAATTCCAGACTGCAGCAGCACATTTTTTCTAACCCCAGCCTCACGAAGCAATATTCTCAGTTGCTCAAGACTGTCGCTCTCAGTAGTCTTCACTGGTGAGGTCCTCCATTCCAGAACCCATTGTAAATTCATAAAGGGCATTTGGTAGCCCCCCCCCTTCACTGGCCATTGGCAATTTGTACTTGCACAAGAGCATTTGGCAGCTCTCTATTTGGTTTCATGAAGAAGTACTTTCACTGGTGGCGAGACATCAGTTATCTTTTTACTGCTCCACACTGCAGCCTTCAAGCAGGACCGATCTTTACCATTACAGCCAATCAATGCAGACTTTACACACTAAGGTTCAGGTCCCCACATCCACTGAACATTTTACTTTACATGGTTAGGGCAGGCAGCCAGCCCCAGAGGGTCCATGGTGCCAACAAGATGGTACCTGACACCCACTGGCCAAGAAATAGACTCCGTGACTAATGGGTCCACATGCCTAGTTACATAAATTTAGCAGGCAATGAGCCAGTCCAGTGGCACTGGAGGTTGAGACGCTGGTCACTAGTCACTATACCTCACGCCACACTGGTGAGTTGGGTTCAGGAATGAGTCTGGGCTGCCAGGAGTCGGCGAGAGGGGACAGAGGATCAAGCATCCAGAGGACTGCTCTCCTCTCTTGGTGGGGGGGTCCCAGTCCACAGAAGATCACAACCACCGACCTCTGAAGGTAAGTGTGGGGTAAGGAGGGGAGGTTGCAGGGAGGTGGGTTCACAGAGGAATGGTCAGGATGGGGAGGTTGATGAGGGAGATGATGAGGGATCATTTTTTACAGGCTAAAAAAAAAGACATTGGGGGGACAGTTTTCTTTTTTTAACAGGGTATAAAAAATTTTTATTTCGAGACACTGGGAATGGACTCCCCAGTGTCCCGGGTTTAGATAATGCCGACAGGGGGATTGGGCACCCTGATGTCAGCACGGGGATGGGGAATGGAGGGTGTGGGTGGACAACGCTCAGAGGGAGGGAGTGTGAGGACTTCATTCACATACCGGGACGGGGAACAAGGGATGCAGGGAGGACAACATGAAGAGAGAGGGAGCGGGAGGGCTCAATTTTGATACTGGGAGGGGAACAAAGGGTGCGGGGAGGACAACACGCAGAGAGAGGGAGCGGGAGGAAATACAGCTGAAACCAGGATGGGGAACAAAGGGAGTGGGGAGGACAACATGCAGAAGGAGGGAGTGGGAGGGAATGCAGCTGATACTGGGATGGGGAACAAAGGATGCGGGGAGGACAGCAGCAGAGGGAGGGAGTGGAGGAATGCAGTTGGTACTGCGATGGGGAACAAAGGGTGCAGGAGGACAGCACGCAGAGGGAGGGAGCAGGAGAGAATGCTGCTGGTGATAGGGCAATGGAGGGGCTAATGCAAATGGCGACAAAGAACAGGGGACAGAGCTGTCTGCTTATCAGCCAGCATTATGCTAATGAAAGAAATGAAGTGCTCTCATTGGCGCACTTCATTTCTTTCAACTGGAGAATGGCTTCCAGCTGTGAAACTATGGTTAGTGTCACAGTCTGGTTGCATGCTCATTGGTCTGTCAGGGACGAGCCCACTGTATAGTGCTGTGCATTCGACTCATCCCTGACACACCTCCGAAATGCCATTCTACCGCAGGATGTTTCTTGCACATGCGCAAGGAAACATAATAAAAGGGCTGTAAAAGCCATGGCTCCTCCTCAGTGAAAGAACACAACCTGTTATAGACCAGACCTGAACAGCTGGAAAATGCTGTTCAGGTCCCTAATGTAAGAATCATTGGCATGCAGGACTGCGATAAGGGATTCAATCTGGCTATGTTTCTTGAACGCTGGCTCCTAGAGGCACTTGGACTTGAATATCTAGTGTGGTTATTGTAAGTTTATAGGATTAACTCTTTCCAAGCTCGTCAATCTGAAGATGGCCCAAGGACCATGTGGATGGTCACAGAATCAGCTAGCGCTATGGATCAGATCCTGAGTATGGCTGAGAATCAAGGCACCTTTGAGCAGTAGGGCATCAGATTATTCTTTTCACGTATCTTTCTTATGCTACCCCATGCAAGCACAAAGCATCTGACAGAGTTAAGAGGCAGCTGCTGGACATGGATATTTCTTACCATCTTTGTGTTCCAGCTAGGCTCCAGTTTAATGTAGCCACCAAACGTTATTTATTTACGGATTCCAAAGATGCTGGAGATGCAGAAAATCGAGCGAGAACAAAGCAGCAAGCAATAGGGCAGGACAAGCACTCCTCTAAAGGGGAAGGTGACTGAATATTATTTCTATAGACACTATTCAATTATTGCAGTATCAAGCAATATTAAGGGTTCAGATTTGCCTCAAAGTCGGGACATCCTTCTAAAGTGTTTTACTGCATTTTTCCCTGCTGCATTCTGGGACTCATGAGACGGTGGGGAGGAGACTGATAATGTAATGCATTTTATTTTGTTTTACATAGAGGATAATGCCTGATGTGCAGGTGATAACCATGGTATAATCACCTTGAGTGGTTGCTAGGGCATCAGTAAACCCTGAGAGTGCAGCTCGAGAGGTTTACAATTGCTCTACCAACCAAAAGAGATTATTACACCATGGTTATCACCTGTACATCAGGCATTGCCATTTGTAGTGTATGGGACTCGACATGAAAAGTTACCCCCCCGAACACAAGTAATTTAGCCTTACCTTATTAATGAATCTGCACTACAGCCACATGATTGTGTAGGGAAACAATTTATTAGGATGCACGGACTGAATGACAGCGGGCCAAAATAGCACGAGAGTTAAAATCTCTGTCAGACATAGAGATTGCTAGATTCAGTAACAGTAAACTGAGACAACTGGAATGTTATTTGAATACTCTACTGAGGCTAACAATCACATTCTGGGTGTGTGAATTAGCAATATACCATGACAGAGAGTGGGTATATTGGTGGATTTACCACGCCTGGTGTGGTTCAGTCACGAGGCACAGCTGAGTGACTTAACTACACCAGAAGTGGTAAATCCACCCATATACCCACTTTCTGTCATGGTATATTGCTATTATACAATGTTCAACTTGTTTTTTTGTTTTTATGGTGATATAAAACTTTTACAGTGGGTATACTGGAGGATTTATCACGGTCATGTGATGTGTTTTGACCAGTGAGGTTACAGGATTTCATACCCCATTGTATAAAACTGGACAACACTGGATTCCATTTTGTAAACCCACCGTGATGACAGATGAGATAGGTTTATATGGTTCTGACATCACAACAGTGGGATTACAAGGTTGTAATCTGTTTGATTTCAGTGGGTAATAAGGGCTACCCATACATTATAGAAGGGATTATTGTTATAGTATATTAAGTAAACTTATGCTGTTTTCTTTTTGTTGTTGTTTCACAGCTGGGGCCATTTATTTGGAGCTCCAGGATGGCACAGCTTATTAGCGTATCACAGGTGGAGTATGTAGTTTGCCTGCAAAAGTCTGGTGCATTAGGAGGGGGTGGTAGGTAGGATGTGCAAGGCGGAGGAGGGTGACCTTTCCTCAGTGGAAGATTTTTCCTACGGCCTGATCTCTATAAGCACGTCCAGTAATACTGCTGTGTCCAGTTCTTACTCCTGACGTCTGTCATATGGAAAGTTTTAGCCTGCACCGCAACAATTTTATAGAGTACTACCTTCAGGTTAAGGAGTAGTTAATAGAGGGCTGTGTAGCACAGTGAAATGTAAAATTACACATATCCCCATAATGCAAAGTATTGTGGGAAGTACTGTATATGCAGAGACCTGGCTTTATTGCCAATGCCCTTTCCAGGTAACCCTTGCCTCAGTGCTTTGGTGTTGAGGTTCTTTGCTTTGTGTGTTACAGTGTTTGTTTCACTCTGAAAAGTTTATATTTGTGTTATAAGCATGTGCATGTGCGCATTCCCTTGTGCGTGTCCCCATGTTCCTCCCGCACCACCTAGCCACAACACAGGAGCGTAAGAAGAAATGATACGTAAGAGAGAAACTCAGATTCTGAAACAGAGGGACATGTATAAAACTCTTTATCCATCGGAACCAGTGTTGATATGATTGCATTTTAAAGGCTATCTAAACAGTGTTATTCTGGAGTACACCTTTCCCAAAACCTTCCCAGTCAAGTGTAGCCCAAAGGGAGTACTGTACTTTTGAATAATATAATCGGGTACCTTCAGATCAGTGATTTAATATGTTTTCAACAAGTTTTTTAGAAGTCGGCCATCAGGAAATGTTTTAACCTGACCACACAGGTCGGATCCCGTGACCACGCTGTACATGCAACGGGATGATGTCATTGCAGTGCATCATCCAGTCTGTAGGAAAGAAACCCTATGGAGCCTAATATTTAATGTCTAAACTTAGGGCTTTATGTTTACCTGGTCATGTATAGTGATATTTAATGTGTATATTATGAGACAGTAAATATTAGGCTCCATAGGGTTTCATTTACACAGACTAGATGATGCGATGCAATGACATCATCCCATTGCACATCAAGTATGGTCATGGGATCCGATTGACGCAGTCAGGTTAAAACTTTTCCCGACTGCCAGCTTTTTAAGAAATCATGATGAAAACCTATAAAATCACTGATTTGAAGGTAGCTGATTATATTATTCAAAAGTACTCCCTCTGGGCTACATTTGAAAAGGAGGGTTTTGGGAATGGTGCACTCCAGAATAACACTGTTTAGGTAGCCTTCAAATACACAGTATGGGAATGATGTCTTTCATTAATAAACACAAGAAAGGAAAATTGTCTCCATTTTTGTTTGCTATACTATCTACTGGGGATTGTGAAAGGTATGTCACTATTTGGATGCATAGCATCACTACCTTGTTACCAGGGCCAGCCTTAGCACCGTGCATGCCATGCCCCTGCACTTTGGGGGCCCGGACCAGTCGACCACTGCCCAACAGAAATTTAACTGCCTGCCCTGATTGAGTAAAATTGTTTATTTTATTTTTTTTAATAAGCAGCATCATGTAATGCAAGTGCGACTGCGAGCGTCCGTCTACCGCCGCGTCATAATCACATTGTGGTGTAATGTTGACATTGTTGAAGAATAACATTGTAAATTAGCAACCCCCCCCCCCGAGTCCTGTCTTTGCACTTTTTATTTGTGAAATGAAACAATAGGGTCACTGGGTCAGCCAGATACATTTAATTAAGTGTATTCCTTCCTCCGCTCCCCGGGCCCAACCCCAAGGACTCGTCTTAGACTCCAACACTGCCACCCCCACTGTCCTTCCATCACAGAACAAGTTCAACAGCACTTGTTGATAAGTAAGTTAACAGTTAACGTTTTCTTTTAATATTAAAATTAATCAAATGCTGACCTGGCTGGCAGTCACAGTGGCTCGTAGTCGTTAGATGATGATGTCTTGACTCTTGACTCTGAGGTACTTAATCGGACACTCAATCAGGTGTCATGAGTGTCCAATTACGTAAATGCTCCATCTTTCACCTCCAACTACAGTAGTTTTGTGTTTGCAGCAGCGTTACAATGAAGGAGCTGACATTGGACCATTCACCGACGCAAATACTGAGCGAGTTTGTTACGTGCCCCATGATAATAATCTCTATTATCTCTCACTCACACCTCCAGGAAAAGTTAAATTGTTTGATTTGTTTCCAAATCCACAATTATCGGAGGTGTGAGTGAGTGTCCTATCCTGTGATGTGATGATGCCCCTGTGACTGTCATTACAGAAATTAATTATGGTAGGTAGTACCATATTTACTTACTAGAGATGAATTGGAGAGTACTTGGCAATAAAGCTGCATGGCATTTATCTCCCTGAGGCTGTTCCCAAACGATAAATTAAAACTAAACTGCATGTATTGCATTATCAAAACAGAAATCACAGCCTTTGCGTCTCTGCTAAAATATTATCCCTCTGCTGTGTAATTCTAAGTGAGAATAATATGGGGGGGGGTCTCTAGGTTCTGGCCAGATCTAAAATTATTGCAGTGGCCAAGGGTATTGATTTGGTCCAAGTCATCCTGCCGCACAAACAAAAGTGGTCTCTTCAGGCCCTTATTAAGGTACAGTAGTTGGTAGAACTGTGAGTCCCTAAACACTGTAGGGACCTGTACACCACCAGCTCCATGTCTGTCATCTCTGTCTCATCAGTCACCATAGTGGAAACGGGGCGGGGGGGGGGTTTTAGTAGAAAATGAAAAAAATAATGAATATGGGAGAACAGCAAATCAAGAGTCAAACTGATGATTGGAAATCGGTATAATCTGTACATACTACGCTGTGGCCATTGTTACATAAAAGGGAACAATAGCGAGGAAGAGCTCTGTCTTGCTCATGTCAGCAAATTATTTCAGACTGTCAGTAATCTGAATATTTCTGCACCAGCATCACTGCCAAGTTTTAAGGACTCAATAATGGCTCCGAGAAAAAGGGACTTAACATGTGCAACTATGTACATAAGACCAATGACATGGACAGTTAGTGTTCCTATTACTGTCCAGTCATTGCAACATGGTGCCATCACATGTAGCCTTGTAACTGCCTTAATAACTGGTACAGGGGGTGTGGTGTATTGTGCTTTTAGGAGGGGAGAACACACTGACTACTTTTTGGGATCTTGCACGCTGTATCCTTGTGGTGGAATCTATTCTGCCCATTGGCCAGGTAGACGGGTGTCGGGTGTTACATACAGCCTGCATGCATTGGCTACTGAAACCTGTTAGCTGGTCAGAAGAGCTGGGAAGCGCTTCCTGTGGGCAGCAGATAATGATGACTCAATAATCTACTGGAGACTGGATAAAAATGGCTTCTTTTGGCTAATTTAGTCATTGTTGGAATCATAGTGGTGCCCACGGGGCAATATGGTACAGAGCTGTGGTGCAGGAGAGGTGTAAATGTTGGATGTGGGCAGGTCCAACAGGGAATGGAGTGGTGGGGCCCGACAGGGGGGCTGCACAGGGGCCCAGAATGGTTAAGGCCAGCCCTGCTTATTACTTTTACTCTGATACTGAACACCCTGTAAATATACAGATTGAAAACATTATTCTAAATGATGTGGTGCACTGTGCAACTTTCATTTTTGCATTGTGCTAAACAGGTTATGTTTGTGTTATAAAGACTGGACAGGTTGGGATATAGATTTCCAACTGTTTCATGTCTTCTGACTGTATTACATTTTAGGCATTTGCTGCATTATCGCATATCAAGTGTAGGTCACGTTATAATCTTTACAGTATTATCTTTTCCCTGCAAGAGTTGTATCAAAAAGTTAATGACTCAATAATGTGGGAATTTTTGTATCTGATTTACATTTTCCCTGTGGATGCATTCCCCTGTGTTGCTTTGTGCTATGTATTTTGCAAAAGCTACAGTATAAACAAGTTTTAAAAAATACACTATTGACCTCTAACTGAGTACCCAGGAGCTATAAGATGTGTCTGTTATGCATGGAAATTATGAGGCGGAAGGACAGAGTTAGCCTGGCTGTACAGTAATTGCCCCCCTCCCCTCCAAATTGTGGCTTGTGGGTGGATGGCTTATAAATAATGGTGTTTGAGGGGTTTGGGCGAGGTGGAGGTTGAGCTACTGAGGAGAGCTGTTTTAAAAGATGGTGACTCAGCAAACCATTGGTTTGTACCAGTTGAATTAAAAGTTTAAATTTAGCACCAAAGGTTCACTAGTTTGTGAGAATCGAATAGCAGAAGAATAAAATGCTTGAGTCTCAAATATTTATTTTATTTGTCTAAACGTTTAATCAGGAAATACATACTGATCATATAACAGCTTGTTTCCTGATGTGTCCTGGAGGAGAGGGAAGAAGGAGATAGCTAACAATATAATTACTAAAAATACAAGAAGTAAAATACAATGACATAGACAATACAAGCAGAATCATAAATATTAGAAGCAATGTAATAATGAATGCAATTAGAAAAACATAACAATCTCTTATGTGTAAAGAAGGGAAAAATAGTGAAACAGTTTGAACAGGGCAAAAACTAGACAGGGGGAGTAATACGAGGATAACCAGCAACAAGTAATGAGGGGTACAAGAGGGAAGGGTCATATACTGTACAGTTGCAAGAAGAACAACAATAGACGTAAGAAAGAGACTTTAGGGAGGAAGGAGAAGAGATGTAATGAATAGAAAGGGGAAGAGAGGACCAAAGTTTAGGAAAGCAGTAAGAAAAAGCAGATTATGAAATGGGGATCGTAAATGGAGGAAGCTGATTGGCCAAGAGGTTTTTGAAGCCGTGATGATATCGGGCTACATCATCACGGCTTCAGAAAACCTCTGGTCACCAGCCTCCTTACTTACCGCGCAGAGTTCTACATCTCCCGCAGTCCGTAGCGAGTCAGACTTCCAGTCAGCCGATATTTAAAAAAAAAATAAAATGAACTGCCACCAGCATGCACACGACGGCAACACAATGGGCGACTGCTGACTGCAACATTCACAAAACCACTCGCTCCCAACAAAGAAATGCTATAATGCCACCACGCAGCTCATTAACGGCCGCTCGAGAGAAGAAAACATACCCGGTATCACAATGGCCCTCACAATTACAAAAAACTTCTTTATTAACCTTACCTTCTCCCTTAAAAATGAAGCATCACAGTTGTTCTTTACTCCAGGCTTGCAATAATCACAACATCGTTTGGGGGGTGGGGGGAGCAGATCACAGATCACAACGATCGCTGTCCCTGCCAACATATTAGTGCTTGCAGCTGCACTGCTACATGAACTCCACTTGCAACAGTGCCAGCTGCTGCCCAAAGCCCTCCAGGAACTTTTTTTTTAAAAGATGTTCCTCCAACACTATAAAAAGGGCATTAAAACATTTTAAAAGTTTATTTTTATTTATTTTTCCTAATAAAACTGATAAACCAGTTCATAGTAGTAGTAAACATTTCCAGGGTGTGTAGAGTTATGGATATCGCACTGGACGGTTGGACGCACTCGGCCTGCAGCCTCATGCCCAACCACCCAAGGCGTGACGATATCCCATGATATACCACACCCTGTCGTGCCTTATTACGTAATTATACAATGGTGTGTGAAAATCCTGTAACCTCATAGGTCAAAACATGTCACATGACCGTGGGTAAATCCTGTATAACCCACAGCTGAAGAATGGCATGTATAAAAAACATAATTAAACACATTTTAAATTTATTTTACACATGGATTCATTGTATAATCACAATAAGGCACTCCAGGGTGTGAGTTATTGGGTGATTTACCCACTTCTTTTGTGGTTAAGTCACTTGGCTGCGCCTCATGACACACCATACAAGGCGTGGGTAAATCCCCAATAACCCACACCCTGTTGTGCCTTTTTGCTTAACTGACCTATGGCAGATTTTCTAGAAGGGAGAGAGAAAGAAAGGGAAGTGGTGTTGAGGAGAGGGTAGGAGAAGGAAGGAGGAGTGGATAGAAGGGATCTAAGATAAGAAGCAAGGGAGCATAACCAGAATTTGGATAAAAATTTGACACAATGGGAAAGGGCACCTAGCATCAGAAGAGGTGAGAGAAACGGCGGAGTAAAAAGAGCAGCGGTGAATAGAACTAGAACCAAACTTACAGCCCTACATTTCACCACTCAGAATAATTCCGCCCACATGGAAAAGGCAGTAGTAGAAGGAGATTTTTATTCATATAAAGGCAACCCTCCAATGTTCAGGGCACCCATACAAATTAAAACAATAAGAAAGAACTAGAAATAAAAATAGTACGACTAAAAATAAAAAGACAACAAGTAAGATAAAAGGATAAGAAACATATTGTTCTCTATTACAACCAGCTGTCCTAAAATTCAGAAAAAATGAAGATATAAAAACAATAATTTGTACTTATATCATTACACCTGAATGCTAATACCACGTGGTGCTTCTTCAATTTGTTTTTAATAACAGTATTTGCAGTGTGGATGTCCTTCAAAGGAATGGAGCTCACTGAGATGTTGAGGGCCCAGACTGTTTAGGGCTTTCTATATTTATGAAAGAACCTGGAAATAAATGCACCACCTAATAGGCACTGGCAGTCAGCCAAGGACCTGCAGCACCAATGTGATAAGATCTGACCTCTGAACAGAGGTCAGAAGCCTCGCTGCCACATTCTCAGCTAGCTGCAGGTGGCACAATTGACCCCCAGCTAAGTCCTCATAGAGTGCACGACAGTAGTAGAGACATAAAAAATGAGGGTATTTACCAGAGTGGTAAGGTCTGCAGTATCAAACAGAGGGGGCAGTTTGGCAATATTTTTAAATGATAAAAGCAGCTGTAGACAACAGGAGACAACTGTGAAACAAATGTCAGCTTACTGCCTAGAACCACTCCCAGATTGCAAACCTTATCTGCTGCCTTGAGTCATACCCACCCCCAAGGGTGGTGAGACTCAGATCCTTATGAATAGCCAATACCTTCATCTCACTACCCACAACTAGTATTTTAGTTTTGGATGGCTTAAGTGCTAGCCAATTGGAGGCCATCCATACCCTGATTTCCTCCAAACACTGTTCTAATCTCAGCAAGGAAGATGCCCTGTCAGGAACAAAAAGCACATGGAGCTGGGTATAATCTGTGTAGTAGTGAATTTCTAAGCTGTAGCGCTTAATGATCTTGGAAGCATGTAGACTGCAAACAAGACATGTCACAGAACAGACCCTTGAGGAACTCTGCAGTCAAGGGATGTTGGCTGTTACCAGTAGAAACCGAGCACCACCGATTGCTCTGCTTCACTTAGGAAGGACCAGAACCATTGTAAGAGAGTGCCAGACCCTCCCACCTGCTCTTCGAGTCTGTCCAACAATGCTGAATGATGAAGCCAATACACTGCAGAGCAAATGATATTTCCTAGCAGAATAACTCCTTTCCTCTCTTCTCCCAAACAAGTGTCATTGTTTATGCTAATGCTAGCCAAACAGCATTCCTTCTGTTCTTACCTACAAATAGATTTGTTCTAGCATGACAAATTGCTACTACAGTTCCACTAGTTATAGTCCCAAATTCCATGTTTTGGTGTTAGTCTTGTTCAATACTTTGGGCTTGATTTTCAAAAGCCCGAGAATGTCACAAGCCCCTTGTGCGCCGATCATATGGTGCAGGGGGCTTGCGTCATTCTCCTGGTGCCGATCAGGATTTTCACTCCCGTGCACCAAATACTGCAAGTTAGATCAGCTCCCACAGTCTAACTTGTGGCATGCTGTGGACCTTTTCTATTTGGCGCAAGCCATTTTAAGGAGTGGAAAGTGTTGCAACTGCGCCCGATGTACTAAATTTGGTTGAAGTTGTGCCGAAGAGGTTTGGCAAAGCTACGCCATAAAATGGGGTTGGTGCAGTGCTTGACGTAAGCCCTGCGTCAGCCTTTAAAAATTGAGCCCTTTATCTTTTCACTTCCAGTTCTGGAAGAACTTACTCATAAAGCTGTGCAGTTTTAGCCTTCCAACTTAAATCATCGCATGTCCTCCTGGTGCATCCTGCTTCCCCCAGTTTAGCCTCTTTTTGCACAGTTCAGTCCCTCACTGCACTTCAGCACATTTTGAATTTTGCAGTGTCTGTTCTTATTTTTGCCAGGTTACACAGTACCTTCTGTACAGCTTGTTTTAAGTTTTCTTGTACAGCTCATTCTAGCCACCAAATTACACTGTATTTAGAAATGAGCTGCAGCTCAGCATGAATTTCACAGTTACCATTTTATTAAATAAATATATCAATAAAAAACATTTCACATTGTAAACTCAGACTTTATAGTAGAAATGCAATCTATAATTCTAAAGAAAAGGTACACTTTGCACAATAACATGTAGTTTCCACAGTGTTCACAGCTTGTACAATATCTCCATGTCTGAGGATGTGTTCCACACAATGAGTACCAGTGCCCTACATTTTGAGTGTCTCTGTCCCACATGTCTGTGACAAACCATTCAGAGGCATGGAGTCCAGTTCCCTTCTCAGCACTGTCCTTGGCTCCACGCGTGCCCATCAGCAATGAGCAAGTCCCCTGATCTGTTTCTTTTTTTGTATAATATTTTTATTGATTTTATCTTTTAAACATGAACAGCAATAATAAAAACTTAAAATACATACAATCTCATATTTCTGATATGCACCTTCCTTTACAGACAGAAGTTCAGGCCATATAATTCAATTTTCTATGTCCAACATGTAATTCCAGAGTTTTGACTAGTTCTAACAAAATAGTAATCTACCATATTTCTGGAAATGAAGTCCTTGATAGCCACTAAAGTAAGCAATATTCCATATCTCTTAATTTAACTTCCTAAAAATAAAAATGTAAAAATTTACTCTCAGTATTGCAACCAAGTCCATATTTTAATCTATACCTTTTCGATCTATTAATTAGTGTAAGTCATTACATCAATCTTATTTTCATTATCATGTTGAAGGTGTTGGAAAGACCCAATCCCAGAACCACAAAAATTATACATATCCCCTGAATCCATCTGACACGATAACTACCTCTATTGGGGATAGTGTGGCTAGTAGTTGTGCCCATGTCCTGGAAAACAAATCCAGCTTCCCTTTCTAGGCATATGTTAATCTTTCCATTGCTATTGTAGACAACATTAGATTCCTCCACATCTGGGTTGTGGGTTTCAAACAGGAAACCCATGTGTTCAGCAAAATTTGTCTAGCTAAAATAAGTAACACCCTTACCCATCTAGGATGCAGGGACCAGTCCCCCCTTCCGTCCCTTGTTGCAC
This sequence comes from Neoceratodus forsteri, assembly GCA_016271365.2. NCBI lineage: Eukaryota > Metazoa > Chordata > Ceratodontiformes > Ceratodontidae > Neoceratodus > Neoceratodus forsteri. The sequence goes on along the minus strand of CM057455.1, from coordinate 1,685,378,244 downwards.
CAAAAAGAAGAGAGATGGGGGACACTTCTAGTTGCTGACCCCACATTGCACCAGTTTCTTTCCTTATCTGGTCCCAGTAGTTTTGAATTACTTTACATCCCCAGAAATAGTGCAGATAACTACCTCTCTCAGTCAGGCACCTGCCACACATAGAAGATATTTCAGGGTGATATTTGTTAACCCTTACAGGGAGGTGAAATAGATGGTGGAGGAATTTATATTGTGCCTCTTTAAATTTATTGCAGGCCAAAAGGCCCATGTGAGAGGAGACTACTTGTTCCCACATATCATCATTGAAGACACAACCCAGGTCCCTCTCCCATTTCCCTCTGCTCACTCTTTCCGGTTCTCCAAAGCTCCTTCTATCTAATTTCGCTACTCTCCCTACCAGCCCTTTCTCATTGTTACTTGCCCCTCTTATTTCCTTTTCCATCAGAATCATCATTTCTGCTCTTGATGTTTGTGTCAAGACTCTTTCTCCATAGTGTCTAACTTGCAAATAGCGGAACATATGTGATCTTGGCAGCCTGAGGTTCCTCTTAATTGTGTTGAATGTGAAAATGCCCTCTGCCCCATAGGTCCCCCAGACACCTAACCCCATTGACTTCCCAAACTGTGAATCCCTTGTCCTCCCAACCTGGAAGAAACTCTGGGTTCCTAGCCACCGGCACCAACATTGTATTATTTCCTGCCGCTTTCCCTCTTTTTTTAATACACTCCCAAGCTTCTAATACTGCGGTTACCATGGGGTTAGGGCATGGCAGCCTGGTATACGCTGCCTGTCCACCTGGTGCCAGATATGCCGTAAGACGTTTCAGGCATCCCTCCTGTTCCGTGTCTAGCCAAGCCGCTGCTTCTCCCCATGACACTGATCTGTTTCTTAATGAGCAAGTCCCTTGACCTACTTCTGTTTTAGCCCTCCCAGCTACAGCAATCTGATTAAAGTAGGACCCAGAAGGATGGCCCATCAGTGCAGTAGGTTTGCCGCTTGTGTCGCCTGTGATCCGGGTTTGGGAATGAGCCCAGGATGTTGAAGGGTCGGCCGGGAGAGGAGGATCCAGTGTCTTAAAGAACATTCCCCTTGGCAGAGGGTGGGTTACAGACTCCGGTGCGCTACTGCCACATTGGTTACCATGGTTGGCGATGCAGCTGGAGCTGTATACAGGGGGAGTGGGGATGCTGAGTGGCACCATTGGGAATAGTCACACCATAGTGTGTGCACGCATCAATAAGCCATCATTGACAGTGTTCCTGGGGCTGGTGAGAACAAGGAAAAACTCGCATTGCACATGGGATGAAGCCAGCCACCCTCAGGCCAAGTGTGCTGTCTGCCTCCCAGAACTGAGTTGTTTCAGTGGGGAGTCTGTGCCAGCTCACCGGTGACCCCACCAGTCCGGGGTAAGAGGAGACAATGTTAGTGGCAAGAAAGGCATGGGTGAGGCTAGTAGGTCATCTGTGAGGAAGGGGGCACCATGGAGAAAGAGGGAGAAAAAAACAGAATGCAAAAAAAAAGTAGGACCCAGGGATCATCTTGATGGGGAATGAAGTTCCCTGGTAAGAAAATAGACTCACTGAGTTCCCCTTGTTAAAAGATGGCTAAAAGGGGAAAATTGTGAGCTTTCTTTATTGCTACCTATGGGCCTGGCCTCTGATCTGTTTTCTGAGTTCCCCTTAGTATATGTTTACAATTTGATCACTTACTAGACCCCACTGTCAACAAGGCAGTGCAGCACAGGTAGGTTATACACACCAAATAAAATTGGAACTGATAGGACAAGAGAGCCTGTTGATTTATTTTACATTTGCATCAAATAGGTGTTGGGATGGCCCCGTGAGATACAATATCTTGTTTTCTTGGGAGTCCCAGCATACAAAAAGTCCTTAACAGTATTTTATAGTGCAGCACAGTATAAATAGTGCAATACAATAGGATAAACATTGAAAGAGGGTTTCTAAAAACTATTATTGACACTGAAGTCTAACAGCAAATGTGTTTGGAAAAGCCTCTTGTTGCCACCTAGTGGTTATTCTAAGGAATTATATTGGCTGAGGGGAAAACTCACTCACTAGACGTGTTACAGTAGAATATACCGACTGATAAACACAACAACAGTCACTTTCTTTTTCTCATGATCCTGGCTGGATATACTAGAGGCTCATTATTAAAAAAAAAAGGTCCCTTGATACACACAAGTTCCATTTGTAAGGCTTGAAATGTACACTGAGGCATTCTGTGGTTCATAGTAACATGATGATGTAAGATTCCCCAAGGATAGGGTCTTCCAAGGGTGAGTACTCTCACAGATGCCTTGAAGGTACAGAGCAGTACTACTTTACAATGCTACTGGGTTGCCATAAACATCTCAGTGACACCTGAGTTCTACGACTGGCTGTGAGGGGATCCGTATTCACTGATGGCTAGAAATTGCTTGGGATCTCCAACTAGAGAAAAAGTATAGTTGGCCTGGGATGCTGTACCTCCCCGTTATGGTCACCCCACATGTGGACCCACACAATGTATATTCTGTTCCTACTAAGCATGCTCTTAAACTCCATAATGGTTGGCAGCAGACAAATTCAAACAAAGGAACAGCAGATTTATTTTAGGGACTAGGACCCTAAATAGGAAGAAGAGGGAAGGGTTAGCAAAAAATAAGGTAGGCTGTATACAAATGGTTGGTCTTGCTCTGACCAGTGTAGCCCCAGCCTGATAACACTTGCAGTCACTCTTCACTTGCTCTGAGTAGGCACAGAGTTGATATTTCCCTGGGCTGTCACTAAAACACCCATTGAGACACAGCTCTCACATGCAGCCCGCCCCCACACCACAATGTGCAGCACAGTGTAGCAGTCTCTGTCTCCTGTAAAGGGGGCCCTACCCTCTCCCCACTGATAGCTGTGCTTTGCCCTTTAAAATCCTTTAAAGGTGCTTCCAAAATATTACTAGGTACACAGCCATGGAATTGGTGTAGGAACGCTGTCATAGCATGTGGTCAGCTGGTGGTGGGTCACTTTAAAATAAAGAATTAGCAAACTCAGTGAACTGGTGAAAACCCAAAACCTAAAGGCCATGCAATTGCAAATAATGCACCCACACCTCAAAAGGAGGTATTTGTTTGTTTTCAATTAGTCTTTATCCTCCAGACTGCCCTACCTCGGCCCCCATCCTCATTGGATACTGCCAAGCCCTGTCACCATTCTAGACCTCAGAGGTCTCATCTTTACCTGCCACATTGAGATCCCTCTCATGGTAGGGCTGTTGAGGGTCATCCAGTCCTGCCTGTAGTCTTCTTCAGCTTTGGTGGCCAGGAGGGCTGTGTCACACTGTGCAGGCAGGTGGCACAGAGTCCAGACATGCCTGCATTATCCTGCCATGGCAGGGTGCTTTTCCCATGTTCTCTCAGCCTCAAGATGCTCGGCTGTTAATCTGCAATGGGTATGTGCAACAAGTACAAACACATCACAAAGCCAGTGCATCCCCCCTCCCACTACCATCCCGCAGTGGCTTTCACCTCCTGACACCCTAGTTTGTGCTTGTGCAGCAAGAATCAGTTATACTGCATCCCAGAGGAAGAGATCATCTTGTAGGATGCTTTGCTGTCCTCCCCCGCCAGCCTTCCAGCATACTGGTCTCATTCTCAAACCCAGGTTGCTAGCATTGTGAGCAGCAGCCTCCGCACTGCGCTGACAGGCTGGCCTAAACGGAGGTAATTGTAACTCCTGGTTGGTTTGACCAACTTCTGTAAATGCTTCCCACACTATGTTACTGTGCCCCAGTTGCAGGGGAATCCCTGATCTCACTCATGGGTCTGGTGCTACTAGATCTCCCTCAATATGCAGGGGCTGCTGTGTTGCAGCTTGTGGGGATCCCTTTCAGGCAGTCGGTCGGTTGGTCACTCTTCAAGCTCTCACTTTCACTCTGTTGTGTGCATCAGAAAAAACGATGCAACTGGGAGTTGTGGCTGTCCTCCAATTGATTTAGCCACTATGGATCCGTGCCAACTTCCACACTGAGGCATCCAGTCTAGCATGGGTGGAGATAGCCTGGTACTGGGCAGTGGTACCTGCTGTGCAGATCCTGCAGCTTCCCAGTTGCTCAGCATTCAGTCGGCAGTGTTCAAGGTCACAGGCATATTTGGCTAGCATGAGAATGCCTCTAAGCAGTGCTCTACTTCTGATCACACAGTTCATTAATGGCTGATGGGCAGTTTGTTGTAGCATGGTTCTTCAGCAGTAGTCAGCAGGCCTGCTTTCCTTGGGAGCTCAAAAAAAACTGAACTTGGGGATCAAAACATCCCCTGCTGTTCACAGGATAAGCAGCGAACTGATTTGTCACTGGGCTGTTAGTCAGGGCCGACAGTCCTGAAGGCCTTTCACATGACAGGTGATTTGCAGTTGGAAAGGTGCCTGAGTTAAGTTCCTCTGTAGTGCATGAGCCCCTGTGGCTCCCCAAGTTGATAAACATTCCTAATTCGTTGGCACATACCCACTGACCCCATCAGCAGGGAAGGTGGGTCAGAAGGCCGCAAGCATAGCTGCTGATTGATAGGCTCAATGGCAGTTCTGACAATAGTTCTGATTCAGAGTCCATGGTCCAAACACACTTCCACACCCTGAACCAGTCTTATATAAGTGCAAACTCACATCTGGTTCAGTCAGCTCACAGATCAGGTAATTCCTAGTCCAGTCTCTGACATCCAGTGGCAGTGGCAGTAGAGAACACTTGTGATGCATGAGCAGCAAGGGAGTCTTAAAGATATAGTAACCCACTGGTTGGGATTACAGTAATTTAAAGTTGGAAGAGACTCTAGGTTGATCATATCCGCCCCCTCCCCCAGCTGCACTTCACCAGCAGGGATGAAGTAAGGAAAGTATACTGAACAAACAGGTATCAATTAATTCATACCCACTCTACTACCCAGGCTACCCAGTAATTCCCTTGGTAAGCAAGAAACATAGGATTTGTTATCAGAAAAAGACCACTAGGCCCACCCAGTCTGCCCAAGTGTTCCCTGACCATTCCATCTACACAGACCCTTACTCATCTTCAGCTATCCTTACCCCTCCCTGCCTCTTTCCTAATATACCCCTGTATCTATCCCTTGAATGCTTGAAGACCCCCAACAATCTAGCCTCCACCACTTCTGCTGGCAGTCTCTTCCAGGTGTCTATCACCCTTTCAGTAAAGGAATATTTCTTCACTTCTCTCCTGAACGTCCCCACTTCCAGTTTCATTGCATGCCCCCTGGTCTTCATGCTCATCCTCATTTGTCAGAGACTCTCCACCTTTACCCTGTTCACTCTTGTGAGGTACTTGTAGGTCTCAATCATGTCACCCCTTCTCTCTCCTCTCTTCCAGGGTGTACATATTTAGGTACCTCAGCCTTTCATCTTAGGGCATCCTTTGCAGACCTTGCACCATTTTAGTTGCCTTTCTCTGGACAGCCTCTACCCTATGTCTTTTCTGAGTCATAGTCTCCAAAATCGGACACAGTACTCCAGGTGGTAAGCATACCAGGGAGTGCTACAACAGCAGCACTAACTCCCTCCTCTTGCATGAGATACCCTTCCCTTTGCACTCCAGCAACCCACTAGCCTGCCCACAGCCTGGTCACACTGTGCTTCCACCTTGAGGTCCTCTGATATTATAACTCCAAGGTCCCTCTCCTGTCTAGTGGCTGCTCAGTAGCCCCCCACCCATCCTATACCAAGCATCAGGGTTCTTATGCCCTAGGTGCATGATATTTTGGCATTGAACCCCAGCTGCCACATCTTTGACCACCCCTCGAGTTTCCAAAGATCCCTACAGATTTTCTCCACCCCCTTCTGAGTGTCCACCCTAGTACAGATTTTGGTGTCATCTGGAAAAAGGCACACCTTGCCCTCCAGTTCTTCTGCAGTGTCCTCTATGAAGACAATGAAGAGGACTGGCTCCAGAACCAATCCCTGTGGTACCCCACTGGTCATTCTCCCATCCTTAGATTGATTGCCATTTACCACTACCCTCTGTCTCATATCTCTTAACCAGTTTTTAACACAATTAACCACTCTGGACCCCATTTCTAGGCTGCCGAATTTTTTAAGCAGCCTCCTGTGTGGCAAATTGTTGAAGGCCTACTGAAGTCCAGATAGGCAATGTCAACTGCCTTCCCTTGTTCTATCTCTCTGGCCACCTAGTCAAAGAAATCTATCAGATTCATTTGACATGACCTTTCACCTATGAATCCCTGCTGCCTGTGGTTCTGCAGTCTGGATTCTAGATGCTCAACTAATCTTTCTTTCAGTAGGGTCTCCATTAATTTCCCCATTAAGGACATTAGATTGACTGGCCTATAGCTGATAGCCTCCTCACTGCTGCCACCCTTGCGTAGAAGGAACATGTCATATCTTTGCCAGTCTTCCAGAACCATGCTGGTTTCCAATGAGCTGTTGAATAAGGCTACCAGAATGGCAGCTTGCACCTTCCTGAATTATTTCATTACCCTGTGGTGTATCCCATCTGGTCCCATACCCTTGTCCACCTTCAGGATTGCAAGTCCTTTCTGGACTCTTTCCTCTGAAAATGGACTTGTGTTCACCTCCCCATTTTTGCTTGTCCCTTGTGGACCATCCGCTCCTTCCTCCATGGTGAAGACTGAGCAGGAGTATCTGTTTCAGCTGTTAGCTTTTTCTTGGTCCCCTTCTGATCCTCACTATCCCTCCCCTTGCATTTCTCTTCTCGCTTACATACCTGAAAAAGTCTTATCCCCTTTAGCCACCCCACTAGCAGTCCTTTCCTCTGCACATTTGCTCCCCTAGTCACCTTGCCTGCTTCCTTCTGCATTGGTTGGTGCACCTCCCTGTCCTCTCTTTGTGTTTCTTTATACCTCTTGAATACCACCCTTTTTTTCTTTCACCACCCTTACCACTTCCTTGCTGAACCATGACAGTCTCCTTTTCCTTTTTGATTTTGCTTACCTGTATCACACAGAGGTTTGTTATCCTAACTATACCTTCCCTCGGTCTTCCCCACTGTGCTTCTACTCCATGTTGGCATTCCCCCCTTTGAGTTAATTTCTGAAACAATCTCCCATTTCTTTAAAAATCCATCATCCTGAAGTCCAGGACCCTTGTCCTCATGTGGATCACCTCTGCTCCTCTCCTTATATTGGCCCACACTGTATGGTGGTCACTTTTACCCAGGGGACTGCCCACTGTGGCATCTGCAATGATGTACCTGTTTGTAAGCACCAGGTTAAAAACTGCCCTGTCCCTAGTAAGGTCTGTGGCTAACTGCCTGAGAAAAGTTCATGTAGGGAGTCAAGGATGGCCCTGCTCCTTGCCGAAACTACAGCTGGAAGGACCCATTCCACTTCTGGCAGATTGAATTCTTCACCTAGCAGCACCTCTACCTTTCTTGCTATCCTGATGATAGCTTTCCCTAGTGCACTGTCCATCTCTGTCCTCTGTGCTGGAGTTCTGTATGTTACCATGGTATTGATAGCGGTCCCAGAGCTTGTCTCCAGAATGACTCACAGCACTTCCAGCCCCTCCTCCACTTGGTGCCCCTTGACCTCCATGGCCTTAATTCCTTCTTTCACATATAATACAACCACTCCTCCCCACCCTGTCTTTTCTAAGGAGAGAGAGAGTATCCCAGTACAGCCATCTGCCAGTCATGGTGCTTAGTGCACCATGATTCCATTATGGCACTATCTCCAGGCTAGCCTTCACCATGATAACCTCCGAGTCGTACATTTGGTTTCCAAGGCTCTTTGCATTATAATTTGTCCAGGCTTACCTTAAAGGCTTGTACTGTCTTCATCTCTACTGTCTTCCCTGGTAGACTCTCTGGGAGAAAAAGTGACTCCTAGCAATAACCCCCAAACTTACCATCCCGAGCTTCAAGGCGTATCCACGTCCTGTTGCAACACACCGGATCAAATATCTCTGACTGGTCAATGTTATTAATACTCTTGAGTATGTGAAAGACATATCCTGTCCACTTTCAGCCTCCTTTTCCCCATAGTAACAATGTTAAGGATAAGTGAAAAGGAGAATCTGCAATGGTATAGAAATGGGTGTGGCTGCAGGAGTAGCCAAACCCAAATGTGCTCCACAACAAACAAGAAGCAGCCTCACACCATGCAAACTCAAGGATCTCAATAAAAGCAAATTTAGAGAAAACTTCATATAAACAAAGAACCAAGGCACGTGCCTGTAGCATGAGAAGCTTATCTGGTCCTGTATTTTTGCACCATAATTTGTAAGTTTATGCATGGTATCTACACTTTGAAGTGTATGGCACCATAAATATGCACTTTATTGTTAAACTGCCTAACCTTGTGCTTATTGGGACCCTTTAGTTTGCATAGTGTGCGACTACTTTTTGTTTGTCATGTAACAATAGGTAGAGAGTGTGCTGTCTGCAATTGCTGGTGCTGCCTCCACAAATCCGATCAGCAAAATCCCAAGATAGGTGCACTCTGAGAGCAAACTGCAAAGAAAACAATTCAGTGAAGTAGGACTACTGTCAATGTAGAAAACAACAGCCAAACCCTGTTGCTTTCTATGTTGACAGTGCTTACTTCAATTAATCTATTGGCAATTTGCTCTGAGAGTGCGCCTATCTTTGCATTTTGCTGAACATGTTAAGGGCTTCCAGCCTCCCTTCTTAGCTTTGTCCTCCATACTGTTGACCACTGACGTGGCCTTGTGTTGCACCCTCTCAGCTACCTCAGTGTGATACCTCCGTTCTAGGATTGTGGATATGTTGTTCATTCACATTCTTTTGGTGCGTCCCCTTCCACTTTAAATCTTGCCAGCAGTCTTCAAGCTGACTTCTCCCATCCACCCGGGTTGTATAACCCTCGGCTCCGCCCCATGACACCAGATCTTCCTTTCTGCTGGAAGATACAGGTTGCCTCTCTCGTGCTCATGCATTTTGTAGGCCCTGGCTTCAAAACCTTCGGTTATTCTGAAAATCCGTCCAGTTCACATTCGCGATCCCAACCTTCTAGCTTCGATAATGGAAGACAAGTCTTCCCCTGGATTTCACCGGTGTCCATGTGGCCAGAAGATGTTGCACACGGATCGCAACACCACATGCGTCTGCTGTCTTGGTGTTGACTATGACACCTCGAAGTGCAGTCTTTGTCTCGCTTTTCATCCTAATGTCCTTGATGACCCTCTCGCACACCTGAAGTTGGGGAGGCCAGAGAAACGGAACCCTCTGGTGAAATCTAAGGAGGCTCGATGGGCTGTTTCCGAGCAATTGGAACACATGCAAGCATTCGAAGAGGAAGCGGCTCGGGCTGCAGAAACTACTCTGAGCTTCTTCTTTCTGCTCAACCTAGGCTCTACCTTCTCGGGTTCTTTCCGAGAGTTGTGCCAGTATCTCCTGACCAAGGAAGAGAGTCCTGTGGGCATACACTCCTCTCGGTCCCATAAGTGGGAAAAGGACTCGGGATTGTCTTCGTCCTAATAGAGACATTCTTGGGATCAGGAGAGATCTTGGTCCCAGGAACCAGCGGTCTCGACTTCAGTCGAGATTGCCTCTTCAGCCGCTGGTTTCTCGGCTTTGCCATCTGACCAGTCGACCGAAGTGTCAGTTGATGGTGTGGAAATTGTCATCGATCCAACTGACCCATTGTCGCCGACTCCAGTCGATGACTCACTTGATCGCACTGTGGTCCTTACTTTCCCTGACGAGGAGACCCAGCCTGCTGGGATTTCCATCGAGGAAGTGGCCCTGGACCACGGGAAATCACCGGTCCTGCCGGTGTCTCCCAAGCGACCGAGTCGGCCTGTCTGACCTCAGTCGAGGTCTAGGACCCCCTCGACCGACAGGCCGAGGAAGAGTCATAAGCGCTCTAAAAAGAGGTGATGCCATCGGTCATCTTTGTCCTCCTCGGACAAGGAGAGGCTCTGGCAGAAACTCCATCAGTGCTACGAGGACCTCATGTGGCAACAGCTGATTTTGACCGGGTACAAGCTAACCCTGGCTTCCACCTTGGCCATTACTTGGTTCTCACATCCTAGGCCAAAGCCGACTCCTTTGGAGCCGATCAAGTTGGTTCCTCCACCCACGGAACCGGCCAAACCTCCAGTTCAGCCTAAACTGGTCTCTCCACTGATAGTGGTGGAGCCACCGCCCAAGCAGCCTGTGGGAGGGGCTCCCTCTAAAGAGGACAGGCCAGACACTGGGCTTCCCCGGTGTCTTTCGGTCACCATCACCCTGGACCACCCTCGGCAGGTTGAGGGTGACCTGGGTGGTCGACCGCTATACCCAGATTCCTCGGATTAGGATGTGACCGGCCTGCATTCTCATCCCGGGGATGACGAATCGGCCAGTGGGTTAGAGATGGAGGAAGGGCCTTCATCCTTTCAGGGCATTCTTCACCTCATCTCTGAGTCCACAGGGATGCCCCTGAAGCCCATCCAGAAAAAGGCGTAGTACCCTCTTATGGACATCTTCAAGAGAGGGGGTATCCCGATGGAAGCCTTTCCTGTGGCCGAGGCCATTGTTGGCCCGGCCTTAGAACTCTGGCAGTGCTCTGCCTCTTGTCCAGCGCCATCTGCCCACATGGCCTGCAAGTAGGCAGTGCCCATGGGGCCCCTTGCAGGGTTCACAGAGCATCCTTCGGCGAGAGCCTGATGACAGCCTCTGTGTTCAGGTGTACTGGCAGTTCTGCCAACACTGACCATCCTCCCGAGAAAGAGTCCAAGCTCTTGGACCATTCGGCCAGAAAGGCTTATGCGGCTTCTTCCTTGGGCCTTCGTCAGGCAAGTTCGGCCATCATCATGGCATACTTTTCCCATGCCCTCTTGTGATCCTTGGATAAAGTCCACCCACATCTCCCCACGGACAAGCAGACCACGGTCAAGCAGGTTCGGGATCAGGGCCGAGCTGTTGCCAAACAGCAGCTCCAAACTGCCCTGGACATTGGGAATTCTTGTGCCCATTCAATGGGAACCGCAGTTGCCTCTCGTTGCAGGGCTTGGCTGATACTCGCCTCCTTCCCAGCGGATACTCAGCACAGACTAGCTGATGTGCCTTTCCTGGGCACCGACCTTTTTGGCCCAGGTGTGGCTGGTCACCTTCAGCTCATTGAGCATTCCAGTGCCACCTTGGACGCTACTTCTGCCAAGGGTTCTTTGGGCAAGAACCAGCAGAAGAAAAAGAAGAAACCTTTTCGGCACTCTTCCCCTTCCCCTGTGGCTCAGCAACCCTCCTTTTAAGGGGGACAGCAGTATCAGCAACAGCAACAGCAGCAGGCTCAAGCTTGGCACCCCTGGACCAAGCCTGGGCCCTCCCATGCCCATAAAGGAGGCCGAGGTTCAGGCCCTGGATCCTCCTCCTCCTCCAAGCCTGCTCAGTGATGGGGTTGGGGCTGCTTCCCCCTCTCCCATCACGCCAGCTCTGGGTCCTACCGTAGGGGTCCGGCTCCACCACTTCCTCTCCGTCTGGTCCACTGTCACTTCAGAGAGGTGGATTCTCAAAGTGGTCAGTCAGGGACTGCCTCTGGAATTCGAGCAGTACCCTCCAAGCCGAGCCCGCGCCCCCTCGGGAGGAAAGAATATCCGCCCAGACTCAGACGGCTTTCCGAGACGACATCGCTCAGCTTCTCCTCAAGGAGGCAGTAGCTCCAGTGGCAGACCCAGGCTTTATCTCCAGGTAATTCCTGGTGCCCAAGCAGATGGGGGGCTGGCGCCCCATTCTAGATCTGCACAACCTGAATCAATATCTCAGATCACGCACTTTTCAGAGGGTCACTGTGTCCCAGATCATACCATCCTTGGATCGAAACATGTGGTTCTGTTCACTGGATCTGCAGGACGCATTCTTTCACGTCCCAATCCATCCATCTCATCAGCGGTTCCTCCACTTCAGAGTCGAAGTGACCCTGTACGAGTTCCGAGCCATGCCACTCAGCTGTCATCAGCCCCACGGGTCTTCGTCAAATGCATTGCAGTGGTGGCGGCCCATCTCAGGTGTCAGGGGGGGTCAGGATTTATCCCTACCTCGACAATTGGCTCCCAGCAGGTTCCACCCAGCAGGAGGTGGAGAGGTCCAGGGACCTGGCCCTCCAGACCTGCTCCCAACTCGGCCTCCTGATCAATGAGGCCAAGTCAGAACCCATGCCTTCCCAGGTGATGGGCTTCATCGGGGCCGAGCTTGACTCTCATCAAGCCACAGCTCGGCTCCCAGCGGACAGGGCAGTGGGTCTCTCCTCCTTTGCCCAATCATTTCTGGTTGGGCAATTGCGCCCTGCCCAGGACTTTCTGCGCCTTCTGGGTCCATTGGGCCCGGTTGCACATGCGCCTCCTTCAGTGGGAGCTGGCCGCCCAGTGGACTCACTGCCACGGTAATTTCAACCAGCTGATCGCTGTAAACCAGAAGATGTGGGACGCTCTCCACTGGTGGATCGCCCCAGACCGGTTGCAGGAAGGGATCCCATTTGTCCGCCCCAAGCCAACAGTCGTTCTTACAACCAATGCCTCTCTCATGGGCTGGGGAGACCCACATGGGGGACAAAAGGGCCCATGGACTCTGGACCCCCGGGGAGTCCCAATGCCACATCAGCTTGTTGGAGCTCAGAGCAGTCAGGCTAGCACTGTCAGCTTTTGCTCCTCAGCTCTGGGGTCAAGTGGTTCAAGTCCAGATGGACAGTACCATGACCATGTGCTACCTCAACAGACAGGGTGGCATGCACTCCTGTCTGCTGTGCAGAGAGGTGCTCTTCATCTTGACTCTCGTCAGCCGTTTAAAGGCAGATCTCCTAGCCATCCATGTGGCAGAAGCCTCAAACCATCTGGTGGATGCTCTCAGCCGCTTAGGCGAGACATCCCACGAGTGGTCTCTCCATCCAGAGGTAGCTTACAGCCTGTTCTCCCACTGGGGCAAACCGATGGTGGACCTGTTTGCCTCCAGGGACAACACCAAGCTGAGGATGTTTCATGCCTGCCCCCCTCAGCAGGGCTCACTGCAGGGGGATGCCTTCTTGAGGCCATGGACCCCAGACCTCCTTTACACCTTTCCTCCATTTCCCTTGATCCACAAGGTGCTTCTCAAGGTGAGGAGGGACAAGGTGAAGGTGATCCTGGTAGCCCCAGACTGGCCGTGCCAGTTCTGGTATCCAGATCTCCTCAGCTTCAGCTACAGGCCCCCGGAGCGGCTTCTAGATCGCCCAGACCTGATCTCTCTCTCAATCAGGGAAAGGTATTCCATCCGGACATTCAATCGTTGCATCTCACAGCCTGGTACTTGAGCGGTAGGAGTTCCAGGCTTTGGGTCTTTCCGAAGATGTCATCACCGTGGTGGAGGCATCCAGAAAGGATTCAACCAGGAAATGTTACACCTTCAAATAGAAAAGGTTTTCCATTTGGTGTCAGGGCAAGGGCCTGGACCCTTTTTCCTGTCCAGTGGCTGACATTCTTGACTACCTTTGGTCTCTCCAAAGGGGGTCTGCTGTCATAGACCCTTAGGGTGCACCTGGCAGCCATCTCTGCTTACCGGGCATGGGCCGGTCAGCTGACAGCACAGGAAACAGTGGTCAGGCACTTTTTCAAAGGCCTGGATCACATATCCCCTCCGGTGTATGAACCTCCACCTCCGTGGGATCTTCTGCTGGTACTGGCAAAGCTCATGGACATGGCATTCGAACCTATGCACAAGTGTGCCTTGTCACACTTGTCATGGAAGATGGCCTTCCTGGTGGCTATCACGTCTTCCAGAAGGACAGGGGAGCTCTAGGCACTTTCAGTGGACTCCCCTTATCTGGTCTTCCACAGGGACAAGGTGGTCCTATGCTCCCACCTGAAATTCCTTCCGAAGGTGGTGTCAGAGTTTCACCTTAACCAGGTGTTAACTCTGCCAGTATACTACCCCAATTACACCTCGGAGGCCGAGTACAAGCTCCATACTTTGGACCTGAGACGTGCTCTCTCCTATTACAAGGAGAGGATGGCGGAAATTCAGGGAGAGGTTCGCCAGCTGTTTGTCACCTACGTTGAAGCCGCTTCTGGCAGACCTGCAGCAAAGTGGATGATTGCAAGATGGATTACATCATGCATAACTCTGTGTTATGAGTTGGCAGGCAAGGAGCCTTCCAGAGGGATAAGAGCTGATTCTACCCGCCATACCTCTGCATCAGTGGCTGCTTCCAGGAATATCCCTATCCAGAAAATCTGCCAGGCTGCTACCTGGAAGTCAGCAAAAACCTTCATCACCCACTACCACATCGACCTTGAGTCATGCCGGGATGCTGGTTTTGGGGCCTCAGTTCTCCAATCTCTGTTCCCTAAGTAGGGCGCATGTGCCTTGCCTCCCTCCTCCCGGAGAACTGCTAGGAGTCTGCCAAAGAGTGTGGATGAACAACATATCCACGCTCCTAGAGAAACAGGTTACTCACCTGTAACAGTAGTTCTAGGAGTGGTATATGTTGTTCATCCACACGGACCAACCCAACCGCCCCGGCTGCGGACGCACAACACCTGGCTTCCAGCGGGCTAAGATCTGGCGTCATGGGGCAGAGCCGAGAGTTATATCACCTGGGTGGGTGGGAGGAGCCATCCTGAAGACTTCCGGCAAGATTTAAAGTGGAAGGGGACATGCCAAACAGTGTGGATGAACAACATATACCACTCCTAGAACTACTGTTACAGGTGAGTAACCTGTTTTTTTTGTATTGTGGTCATCAAAACTCCACACAGTACTCTAGGTGTGGTCTGTCCAGACCCTTGTAAAGTAGCAGGATTACTTCCCCTGCTCTGATGGTCACCCCAGCATTCTGCTGGCCTCTTCACAGTGGCCATGCACTGCCTGTCCTGCCGACTATTATGTCTCCCAGGCCCTTTTTCTCTTCCACAGCAGCAAGAGGAGCCCCACATAACGTGTAGGTCCTATCTCTGTTTTTATCTGTTCGAGTGTAGCGCCTTGCATTTGGTCACATTGGTCTGACTCATGGACCTCAGCAGATTTAATCACTCAGTTTGTTCAGGCCTCTTGAAGTTTGTCCCAGGCGAGGATGCCACCCTGGTCAGCTTGGTGTCATCTGAGAACATTTGCTGGAGACCCCAACATCCAGATTGTTGATAAAGATGTTGAAGAGCAGTGGCTCCAGTATTGTGACCCTGCCTGATGCCACTGAGCATTCCTGTCATTCAAA
The DNA here is from genome assembly GCA_016271365.2 of Neoceratodus forsteri. Taxonomy (NCBI): domain Eukaryota; kingdom Metazoa; phylum Chordata; order Ceratodontiformes; family Ceratodontidae; genus Neoceratodus; species Neoceratodus forsteri. The sequence goes on along the minus strand of CM057455.1, from coordinate 1,685,363,095 downwards.
GTGGTGCCCATCCACCACCACCCACTGCTTCCTGCCCCAAAAGCCAGTAAGCAGTCTATCTTGTGTACATCTTATATATACTGCACTGTTTTAATTTGCCTGGAGGCTTTTCATGCACCACAGTGTCAAATGCCTTGCTGAAGTCCAGAAAGATCTATGTGGTTCGCCCTGCTCCTGTCCACCTCCCTGGGCGCCCCCTCATAAAAAGGTGATCAGGTTGGTTTGGCATGATCTGCCCACATAAAGTCATGCTGAGGGGGGCAGGAACCTTCGTCACATCCAAGTGCTGCTTTATTCTGTCCTTCATAATGACCTCTAGGACCTTAAAATGTAGAAAACTGTTGACAGTAGAAGGTCTTGCAGTCTGTCCAGTCTTCCCTGTGAGGTTGTACATGCCCCCCCGAGGGGATCAAAACTGACCTCTCCCCCACCCCTGCCTTCCCTGATTCCTTGACCTGCCCTTTGAGCCTATACTAGCCCCCTCTTAAAGCTCTCCTAACCAGTGCTTCAGTTAGCTTGTTCCACTCCTTCACCACCCTGTCTGTAAAGTAGGACTTCCTTGCATCCCTTCTGAACCTCCCCCAAATGTATAGCCCTAAAAATTCTCCTTTCATGAGGCCCCTGATCCCCATAGACCTGGGATTTGAACCACTGTTTCCAGGTTCTCTGGTCTGTCCTTTTAATCATTTGGCTAAAACACATCGGCCAGCCTTGCTTAGCACTAATGTCAGGCTGACCAGCTTATAGTTTCATAGGTTCATTCTTACTCCCTTCTTAGAAATGACGACCATACTGTCCTCTTTCAATCTTCTGGCACCACCCCTGTCCAGACAGAGTTCTGAAAGATTATTGCAGGTGGTACAGCCAGTTGTTCTTTTAGTTTCTATATGATCCTGGGGTGTGTACTATCCATGATCTTTACCAGGTAGTCAGCTACCAGGGTAGGCGTGATGGCCAATGTCTGTGTTGTGGCAACTCCTGACATTATGAGCCCTACCAGTGAGCCACCTCCTCTCACCAGTGGCCCTTTAGTGAACACTGACGGGCTTTCCCTGTAATGCCCTAGGTTCCTAATGCCATGTTTGATCAGGCATGTACCATCCTTTCTTCCTATCTGAATGGCCAAGTACATTCATTTTGGACTGAACTGGGGCAATGTCTTGCTCCTTTTCTCTATCTTGAAACCATCAGAAGACCCAGGACCCTCTTCCAGACTGTACTCAGGCTCAAAAGCCATCAGAGAACCTCTCTCGGTGATTGGCACCCCACATTCCTTCTTCTCTTGCTCTGTCTTCTCACAGCAACACCATGGCCCAGAGGTCAGAAACGCAAACAGTCCACAGCCTTCTGGGCACAGCCTTTTCATTACTCAAGCTCCACCCCCAAATTAGAACCCCTAGAAACCCTGGCTAGGTCTTGCTAACTCATTTCCTAAAATGCCTCTCATTTACTGTCTACTTCCCAAACCTGTCCAGCTCCCTCTGCAGTTCAATTATCTCATGCTCAAATGCAAATAAATTTCCAGTTTTGCCTTCATCAGCAAACTTGGCAACCAAGTTACTAAACCTCACCTTCAGATCATGTATAAATGTACAGAACAATATTGACCCCTCAATGTTATATTTTAAATATTTTATATTCAAATCAACTTGTTTCAACTTCATGTAGAGTGATGTTGCACGGTACTGTTTTACTCTGTGGGCCACATTGGGATAGAATCCCTGAAACAAATCTGAATCAACAAATGCCAGAAGAAACTTGAATAACTGATGGAAGGCCCCAGTGCCAAAGGACAAGAAACTGTTCCTGACTTGGTCAGAGCATAGGTATCCAGACACAATTTCCTTCCATGGTGGGTGGGGTCTCTGTCAGCTCAAGTTGTGATGAAACAGTATATTAACCCCTGGTCTCATAGTTTTTGGTTGTTTGTTTTCCATCTGTTTTTAGGTCACAGTTAAATTAAACGCTGCTTTTACAGTGTCAGGATTTTGACTTTCTGTTGTTTTTTATCTCTGTATTTTGTGTTCTGTGCATTTTACAGTTTACATTAAGGTGGCCACGGAGAAGCCTAATGCTGCGACAACACTTGAACTTTTCATTGTTATTGCATATACTGATGACACTCTGATCTTTTTATTTTCTCTTGATGTTTATTCAGAGGGTCTGTGCTGTCTTGCTCTTGCTCTAAGATCCAGTTTTGGATGTTTTCTAATTTTCTTAAATTCATCACCTCTAAAACTGAGGTGTATTGGTTGTTTTACAATGTCCATTTTTATTTTCTTATTTATTTTTGTGTTTTTAGTTTACCCCTCCCCGTCAGCACCCCTTCAGAGGAGCACCCCAGCCCTGTCATCCTGACGTCTGCCAGGACTTACCTGCCACTGTCTTCCCCCAGGACTTGCCCCCCCCAGTGGGGTCTGTGAAGTTTCCCAAGCCCCGCCAGACAATGGATCTAGTTTGGGCCAGCGTGCTCAGCTGGCCAGTTGCGTGGCCTGCGGGTGTTCCTCCTCATCCTATCACTGGACGTTTGCCATTTTCTGTCCCCAGGGAGGCGTGACATGCCATGACATCATGCTGCATGCCATGTACTCCTGTGGGATGTGCATTGACATCTGCCATGCCTCCCAACCTTCCTGGCCCAGGCTGCCTTTCACCCATCTTCCGCCATGGGCCAGGCAAGTATCTGGCTCTACTCACCCTCCCCCCCAGAGGAGGACAGCAGTCCTACAGACACTTGATCTTTCTCCCCCTGCCAGCCAGCTATCTTACTAACTGATACCTCCAACAGACTGTAGGGCAAAATGGATCATCGTTTGTCCCTCGATAGCCCTAGAAGCATAACTGTTAAGCTCTCTATAGCTAGGCACTGGTTTGTTGTAAGCTGTCTGTGATTGATGTTGGGATGTTAAGCCACATCTTGGAAACCAGGATGTAATGCTTTGTAGGCTGGTTTCCTGTCTAAATCCACACAAAGTTTGAATTTAGTACAAAATGCAGCAACCAGGTTACTTGCTCGAACCAAGCTCATTTGCCACATTACCCTCATTTCAAAACTGCTTCATTTGTAACCAGTTCAACTGAAAACTGACTATAAAATCTCTTACCCCGTATGACCATGTAAAGGAGGCAAAAAAATTGCCATTTGTAAATTATCCATTGCTGATACTTAGAAAGGAGACGAACAGAGATGGTACTAATGGCGGAAGAATTTAATGAATTAAATAATAATCACAGCAAGAGATAACAAGTGGTACATCCTTCATTCTTCATTCTTAATTCCTTAATTCTTCAAACTAACAGTGTATAGTGGCTTGCTTATATAGTGGAAGACAGTACTATGGTTGTCTATGATTGGTACAAGACAAATATAAACTTTAACTTTAAAAGGCAATTCTCCTTTTAGTTCTTGCATGAGCTATTCCTTACTTAGCACAAATGTATTGATAGTATAAATTATACTACTATATAAGGATAATAATAATGGTCATTACCAGTTATCAAGATCTAGAAGGAAGAAATAGGTTTGCACTTAGGAATGTGCACACAGGCACTCTGGACCGTCCTAATAATAAACACTAAAAATAGTCTGAAGGGATAATTTCAACTCTCTCCCTGTATTTCTGTCTTTGCAGACGCTTAAGACACCTGTCTTCTATTACTCACATGGTCAATACAAATATTAAAAGACACTTGAATATTACAAGTTGTGGCTCAGTTAATTAAACTTGTAACTTTGCAAGTTATATGATTCAGCTTCATAGATCAATATTAGTTACACAAACACCTTATGTTTTAGACCAAAATGAGATTTAGGCTGGAATATTGGGACACATTTCTTTATCCCCTATTACAAGCCCCCCTTTGGACCAATATTTGCCTAATTATTATTCGTGCAACAATGCAGCTCCTCTGAGCATGTACATCTCACTACGTACTTCACATTATTCACAATCACTTGATCAATAAGTGTTGATTAAATCCACTCTCTGGCCCTTTTGTCACATTTGGGCAGTCAGTTGGTGTTACAGTTAAGTATATGGCATTTGAGACTACAAAACATAATGAGTTGCTTAAACTAGCATAGTTACAAACATTATTATTACCCAAAAAACAGTAGGACAGAGTTAACACATAAACATTATTGTCCTTTGGTGTGGCTCTGTTTATAACAAGAAACACATTTTTCTGTTTTTAGTCCATGTAGCTTTGCTGTGATCCAGTCTTGAGCTTTGAGGTACAGCTGCTAGACCAGCTGTTAAGTATGTCCACACAACAATTTAGAAAAGTTAGTGTTCATATTGCTGGCTGAAGGATGGCTGAATAGCTGACACACTGCACTGGCCAGGGGTGCATTAGATTGTGCATTGAGTAGCCACACACACACTGGCATGGCATTTGTGTTGTGGTAGTTGATTACACCCTGGCACACGGATGAACACTCCATAAACAGTCCATAGTAAAGCAATAGTTTTGCATAAAGTATCAGCCGTGTTTGGAATAAACAGCAGTGAAGAAAATGGATATCTTGCTTGAAGATCAATTGAAGAAGAAATCTTCTTGCTGAAGTTAGGGGATTGCCCCTACCCCAGACTTTACTTCATAGTAAGTAGAAACAATAAGCTTGATTGTAGAGTTTAAACTGACTAGACCTTTTTAGTTGATTTAAAGTTGTACAAATAAAAGTAATTTTGCTAAAACATTACACTTGCAGAGGTAATAATGACGTGATTTATGCAATAGAACTTATGTGGAACCAATTAGGAAACATAAGCATTTTTGCAATAGAACAATTTTAGTATTGAGCATAATGTATAAAATACATTTTAAGCACGAAACAAATATAGCTTGTACATGGTCTAAGAAAGCTGAAAAGACAATCAAAAGAATGAATATGTGGAAGTACATACACAACTCCCACTCCAGCTTAACTAATTCTTGAAGCATATGTTTTTGAAGAAGAATCAAAATACACATTTTTTGGTATTTACCCCTATGTGGAGATAGCAATGTACCTTGCAACCTTTGTGGACATTACACTGGAAGGAAGGAAGGAAGGAAGGGTAGCTTACCCCCTCCCCCCAAGCTTTTACTGGCAGAAGATACAGCTCAATTACTGTAATACAAGATTATTTCCATAGGATAAAAGAAGCCAAGCGTCCCTGGGTTTTCTTATCCTAAGCATGACAAAATGTCAGCTGAGTTTATAAAAGAAGTTTTGCTTACCGTTAAATGTTGATTGACTGTGTTGGCTGCAACACAAGAAGGTCAAAAGGTCACATAGTGAGCATGCAAGGGTCGCTCAAACCCAGTTATTTTTGTAGTGGCCTTGAACACTACTGATATTAAAAATATCTTTATGTTACATTGCACAGGAAATGAAAACAACTTTTAAACATTGTTTATCCAAGGACACTTGAATACCATATTTAAAAATATGCCAACATCATTTTAATAAGAATCTTTTTGTCCTTTAGAAACTCTAGTGTTACTGATAACATTATTAATCATGTTAAACTGTGGTTTGTTTGGTTATGATAGCAATTACAGAAGAACAAGTGGCTAGCATTTGCTCTAGTCCACCCCACAGCATACTAAGAGTTGTTAGAATTAAACTCTTTAACATTAGAAGAGGCAAGGTCTTTGGGCATTAAGTTAGCATGACTTGCCAATACCTGACTTTTTACTCCTACATTTTAACTGCTCCTATACAGGAGTTAGCACACTACCAAGTGCTTGTCTTTAGATTTCAAAACATTTACATTTTACAAACGTGCTACAGAAGCTGTGTCATAGTTTATATTGCAATTAATAAAAGAGAATTATCCCTATCTAAAAAAACCAAAGGTCTCCCTGTACCTTTACAAACTCTCTTGCAGGGATTTTGGCTCTTGACTTATTCTGCATTTTCAAACTATTTATTTTTTGACTGTAGCTGGATTATTACATCTTACTGTTCATGCAGCTTTCCTTTTTTAAAAAATCCCATGTGTTAACGAATTACCACCTAGCTATATTATTACAGACTTTGTACAGTATTTGCTAGTTACTCTTTTTTTATTTTTTAATCAAAACACTGCTGTTTCTGTTAATCATGGTTTGTATGCTCCCCCCTTTAGGTGTTTCCCCTAGAAACAACCCATCAATGTTTCCATACTCATAAAATACAATTGTGCCAGTTGATCATCAGGCATTGGTTTGTATGGTTTCCCCTTTAGGGGGTTTTCTAGAAAATGTCCTATTATTGTTTCCATACACATTTTTCTTATCTTTTTCTTGCCTGCCTAGCCTTTACAGCTGGGTGCACCCATGCACTGGTGCCCTGGTCTGTCTAGCTATGTCTTATGGCTCCCCTGTGAGGTCCGGCTTGCAAGTCCCAGCACCTTCACTTACCTATTCTGCCCAATGAGTTCCTACAGAGTTAAGCACTACTTTTATTTAAAGAAATTGGAAAGCATACCTCACCTGATCAGCAAGTGGCTAAACCTGTCTGTGTGCACCTTTTTCTCTCGCTTTAAGCCATTAGCACCACGTGTCCGAGCGTCATCACCTTCTTATTGGGGCTCCAAAGCGTACAGCACCAGTGATCCGAGTCACGGCACCAAATGTAAAGGAGGCAAAAAATTGCCATTTGTAAATTATCCATTGCTGATACTTAGAAAGGAGACGAACAGAGATGGTACTAATGGTGGAAGAATTTAATGAATTAAATAATAATCACAGCAAGAGATTACAAGTGGTACATCCTTCATTCTTCATTCTTCATTCTTAATTCTTCAAACTAACAGTGTATAGTGGCTTGCTTAAATAGTGGAAGACAGTACTATGGTTGTCTATGATTGGTACAAGACAAATATAAACTTTAACTTTAAAAGGCAATTCTCCTTTTAGTTCTTGCATGAGCTAATCCTTACTTAGCACAAATGTATTGATAGTATAAATTATACTACTATATAAGGATAATAATAATGGTCATTACCAGTTATCAAGATCTAGAAGGAAGAAATAGGTTTGCACTTAGGAATGTGCACACAGGCACTCTGGCCTGTCCTAATAATAAACACTAAAAATAGTCTGAAGGGATAATTTGAACTCTCTCCCTGTATTTCTGTCTTTGCAGACACTTAAGACACCTGTCTTCTATTACTCACATGGTCAATACAAATATTAAAAGACACTTGAATTTTACAAGTTGTGGCTCAGTTAAACTTGTAACTTTGCAAGTTATATGATTCAGCTTCATAGATCAATATTAGTTACACAAACACCTTATGTTTTAGACCAAAATGAGATTTAGGCTGGAATATTGGGACACATTTCTTTATCCCCTATTACAGACCAGCTCAATATGGGAAGTACAGTGGAGTCAGCCAGGACGCAGTACCTAGTGAAAAGCATGTCACACTTTCCTACATGACAAACTGATGTAATTCCCAATCGATTACATTGTGCTCCTGTAGCATTCTGCAGCATGTCACTTGCAGAAACCATAGTGAGAGCCCTGCATCCTGATTGGCTCCACTGTACATGTGCCTCCCATTTCTGCTCGTAAATGGTATTCAGGTGAGGTACAAATCTTAGACATTTCAGGCTCTAGATATCTGTGGTAATTGTGACTTTGATTAGAAATTTTGCTAGGACTCCAGCATGTTCTTAATCCCGTATTCCAAATCTGCTGCTGGGCAAGCTGCTTTCTCCTGTCATCTTCCTTCCTTTTGTAACTCCCTCTCTCCCCTACACTTCGCTTATCTCCTTCCTATCTCTCTCTCTCTCTCTCTCAAACACCATCTCAGATTTCATTTTGCAACCACTTGCTCTTGCTCTGGTGTTGGCTAGTTTGCCCCTTATCTAACTTACTCATTCTGCTTAATTTACTCCTCCTCCCTTCTCTCTGTCCCAGTTCCTGTTTTCCTATCACCACTTCCCTTCCCTGTTTTTGTGTTTTCCTGTTAATTTATTGAACTCCCAGCATTACCCCATCTCTCTATATATTTATTTTAGTCATTGTTATTTTGCTTAATTATGCATGCTCCTGTTTGACTCATTCATTCCCCTTGATACAGCCTGTTTACTATTGCTCAATAACCTTAGTAATTCACATCTGCCTATATACCGCATTTTTACATCGGTTGTATTTTACTTTTAAATGTATTTTTCTTCCCAATCACCTTTCCCCTGGGTCACACCTGGAAACAAGCTGTAGCTCACTGTGCCTTTCCTGATTACCAAATTTCAATCAATAAATAAATATTAGAAATGTTGTAATTCTAACATATTTTTTTCCCACCCTTACAGAGACTATTTGGAAACCTGGCAGAGAAGTCAAGGGCTGACAAAAAACTGGAGAAGACTATTCCTTTCCTTACAAAGCAGACACCACAGATCATGTTCCAAGTTTGTTTCTCTGTCTCTGTGTCATCTAACTGACATATAGTAGAACAGATGACCTTGTTGCAGACTATGGACAGTATGGGAAATGGAAACACTCTTGTTTATGTACGCTGCAAGTCTGGAGTCTCTGTTGGCGAATGGAAAGATAATTTTTTTTTTAATTATGTGAACAGCAAGCAGTATAATGTTCTGGCAGAAGCAAACCCTTTTGGGATTGATGTTCATCTAAGCAATAATGCACAGCAGAGTGTGGTATATCATAGGATATTGTCAACTTTGACCTCTGGTGAAGTGACAGTATCCCATGTTATAAAATGGGTTGTGGAATATGCATGGATTTGAGTGATGTGACTGGCTAATGAGATTCCATAAGATGCATTAATAAACCCTTACAAATGCAAAATTGCACTGAGATACATACTATATCCACATGGGTCAGGCATTGCTTCAGCCAGTCAGCTTTCAGAATTTCTCTGCTCAATAAACGTCTTGTATTTCTAAAGGATTTATCTGATCCGTTTGATAAATTATGATTTCTGAGTTGTTTGAACATGATGGACTGGAATTCGTCTTGATTATTTATTGATTTATATGTTAATAAAAGTTCTTATGCATTCATTACAGCCGATATTGAAAATCAGAACAATGGACTCTCACAGCAGTGTGAACCTTTCTTAATGTGAGTTTGACACTTTAGAGAACACTTTGAAACACATTATATTTAGACACAGTTTAGCACATTCTTTATATCAGTGCATTTTCCCCCTTGTTCTTCATTACCAGGTTGACTGACATTAAAACAGGATCCTTGTCCCTTAGAGTTCATCTGTTGATTTACTTCACCTCAACTTCAGTAAGGCCTTTGACTCGGCATCACACAGAAGGCTCCTAAAAAGATGGAAGAATTCTGTCTGAGGAAGGGGCTGGCTAGATGTGTAGGAAGCTGACTAGGGACAAGGCAACAAAGGGTGGTGCTAAATGGAAAGGAATCAGAGATGAGAGATGTCATCAGTGGGGTTGAAAAGGGGTCAGTCATTGGACTTATCATTTTCAATCCATTTATTATCATTATAGCTTTGGGTATTAAAGGGAAGGTGCATCTCTTTGGGACAAGAAAAATCTACGTGACATGGTGGACAACAAAAAGGAGAGTCAGAAAATGTTGCCAAGATCTGGAAAAGCTTGAGAAATAGTCAAAGTTCTAGTAGCGGCATTTCAACGTTATGAGAAATACAAGGTGATGAACATTGCCAGGAAGAATCCATGCAGGGAATTTTGGATGGGGGGGGGTGATGTTAGCCGTAATGGGAAGGGAGAGACCTGGGGAGTTATTAGTGACAACCTAAAAGTCTGCACAATACAGTAGGACTTGCAGTAAGCTGAACCAGATTTTTGGATGTATTGGCAGAGGCTTTGACAGTAGAAGGAGTGAAGTGATCTTGCCACTGTACAGGTCTCTGGCGAGGCCACATCTCAAGTACTTTGCCCAGTTCTGAAACTCACACCTAAAAAGGGACGGGGAGAGTGTGGAGGCAGTACAGAGAAGCACTATCAAGATGATGCAGGGGCAACAGGGATGGATATAGGAGGAATGTCTTTCAAACTCCAGTATGTACTTGCTAGAAGACAGGAGGGGGATATGATAGAAACATACAAGTTCGTGAGGGTTTATAACAATGTGTATATAGTAGGAACCCGCTCACCAGAAATGAAACTGCAATAATGAGAGGACACGATAGGAAATTGGGAGGAGGGAGGGAGGTTTAAGAGGGAAATCAGGAAGTTCTTCTTCACTGAGAGGGTAGTGGACAAGTGGAATAAGCTTCCCAAGGAAGGCATGGAGGCAGGGATAATCCATGGGTGCAAGCCGAGTGAGACAGATTTAGGTGATTAGTAAGGTCGAAAGGGATACTGACCAGGGAAGAGAGCTAGTTTTGTAAAGGCAATAGGCCTACTGAACATTGCATATAGAATAATTAGTTATAGGGCACATTGGATGGTGTAGAAGTCTTTTTCTGCCATCACTTATTTATGTCTTTGTACCTTTGTAGCTGCTGCTTAATCCTTTGCTAAAGTCTTCCATAGTCTTTACAGTTTGTCGCGGAGGACATGACTGCATGATTGTGATGTTACAAACTGAGGAGTGTGACTTCTGCAACGGATTGAAGAGCAGGAGAAGATCAGCTGTAGGGGAGCAGGATCCCATTTCCCATGTAAATTAACCTAATAAAGAAGAATAAAAGGAACAGAAAATCTATTAACTATATCTGAATTGTGCCTTATTATTATGTTTTCTATAAAAATGACAAACTCACTTGAAAGGGAGCATGTGTGGACTATGCCCAGTATACTGATGTTTGAAGGCTCTTGAAAAGCTCTGTTAAATGATATATTTGGCTTACCTATTACTGGCAGCAGACAAGCGATATCGATGACTGAGTCTGCCCTATACTGAGACTACATTGCCATCATTTTTGGAACCTTGTGATGTCATGAAGGATGAGACCACTTAACCACACTGCAGCTAAGCATGGCTTTGCCCTGCATGACATCACAAGTTTCTAAAGCATGGTAACAATGTAGTATCAGTATTGGGCAGACTTAGTCATCGCTGTCTCTGCTGACACCTACTGTACAGGTAAGCCCAATAACTCATTTAAAAGAGCTTTTCATGATAGCGATGACCACTTCTGTTCTATTTATGGTAAAAACCACTGAGCAGAGTTTGTTTACAATGGTGTCTTGTTGAGGTACACTTCTGATGACAAACAAACATGTCAAAGACGTACACGGTGCTAGATACAGTGTGCAGCTTACAAGGCAGTGTACGTCTACGTAGGCATAGCAAAGTTTCAAGTGCAAGGTAAGGCCCAGTGCAGGGAGTATAGGGATGGAGGCTCACGCTTGTTGCTACCTATGTTACACCTCTGGAATGATGGCTACAAGGTTTATGTCCAGAGGAGACTGAAAATAACTATTCTGTGATTATTCTACTGGAGGGCAAGGGGCGGTTTACCATGCACAGCAATTCTGTTAAGAAGTTCCACGCAGTCGAGCATCTGTTAAAAACACAGTTGTGCCGGACCATCAGCTTGAGTGACCCGGTGGAGCACAAGGATCTAGGAGAGGACTCGCAGGTAAGCCTTGAGTGCAGATAAGAGGGGACAATGACTTTGATGCACTCTGGGGATAACAGGATAGAAACATAGACAATGTCTACGGAAAAAGACCATTTGGTTTATCCAGTCTGCCTGTTTTTTATTTTATTTATTTATCTATTTTTTTTACCTTGAAACCTATTGTCTGGATGGGGATTTCACATCCCCCCCCCCTTGTCATTTCATTATTGCTACCCATCTGGGGAACTACTAATCCCTTAAATGTGTGTCCCAACTGTGCTTGAAACCGTTAATGGTTTTTGCACTCACCACTTCTGCTGCTAGGCCATTCCATGACTCAACCACTCTTTCTGTGAAATATAACTTTCTCACACCCTTTCTAAATATCCCCCTGCCCCACCAGCTTCCACTCATGTCTCCAGGTTTTTGACTTACCAGTCATGCTGAATAGTTACTTGCAGTTTACCTTGTTCATTCTTTTCAGGAACTTGAAGAGCTCATTCATCTCTCCCTTCTCTCTTCTGGCCTCCAGCAAATACATGTTCAGATCTCTAGGCCAATCCTCATAAGATCTGCCCTGCTGCCCCTGAATTACTTTGGTTACTCTGTGTTGTACAGTGCAGTGCCTATCTTTGTCTTTCCTTAGGTGAGGAATCCAGAACTGGGCACAGTATTCCAGACGGGTCCTCACCAGTGACCTATAGAGAGGTAGAATTACCTCTCTCCTCCTCTATCGAACCCCCTTCCAATACAGCCTAATCGTTTGATTGCCTTGCCGTAGGATTTGTTGCACTGACTGGATTGCTCTAGGCCAGGAGTCACTTATGATGGCGCCCATATCCCTTTCTTCAGAATAGCGCCAAGCTTCATGCTTCCCATTCAATATTCTATCCTGGGGCTCTTGTTCCCTATGTGCATCACACTGCACGTTTTGACATTGAATTTTAACTGTCAGACCTTGAACCACCCTTCTAACATTTGCAGGTCCTGCAGCAACTCCCTTACTGCCTCCTCACTGTCTACCCTGCCACAGAGACTAGTGTCATCTGCGAAAAGACACATCTTACCCTTTACTCTTTCTCCCAGGTCACTGATGAACACATTGAAAAAGACTGGTCACAGGACTGGTTCCTGGTGCACCCCACGTGTGACCTCCATTTCCCTCATTTAATCCAATTTACCACTACCCTCTGCTTCCTACCTTCCAACAAACTACCCACCCATCTAAGTCTCTCACTGCACCCAGATCCTCTAACTTCTTAAGCAGTTTTCTGTGTGGCACTGAGTTGAATACCTTAGAAAAGTCAAAGTAGAGTAAATACAGTGCATATCCTTTATCCACTTCCCAAGTCACCCAACCAAAGAATACTATCAGGTTGGTCTGACAAGCCCTTCCTGACAACCCCATGCTGCTTACTGTCCCGGAGTCCACTGCCCTCCGTGCAATCTACGAAGTCCTTCTTGATTGGCATCTCCATCAGTTTACCCAAAATGGAGGTAAGACTGACTGGACTGTAGTTACCCAGTTGCTCCTTGTCCCCTCCCTTGTGGAACAGAACCACATCTTCCACTTTCCAGTCTCACGGAAGCACCCCTGACTGTAGAGAGCTGTTGAATAACCCTGGCAGTGATTCAAACAGTTCTGATGCCAGTTCCTAGAGCACTCTCAGGTGCATTCTAATGGCCCCAGAGTCTTGCCTTATCTAATTTCAGGGCTGCAGGTCATTTTCTGACGCTTTGTACTGTAAATATCACCTGTCCTATTTCAAGGATCCCCCTTGCAGCAACCTTTATGCTGCTTTTCGGCAAAGGCCCTCTATCCTCTACTGTGAATAAAGAGCAGAAATAGTCATTAAGAATGGATGCTTTCTGCCCATCCTCTTCTATTACCCTGTCCCATTCATATTCCCAACAATTTCTCCACCTTTCTTGCCTTTTTCCTTATTATAGCTGAAAAAGTTTTTTTCTCCACCCTTAACCCCCCTCTGCAACTGCAGCTCTGTGTCTACTTTTGTGTCCCTGACTGCCCTCTTAGACTCGCTTATTTTTATTTGATACTCTCTCCATTTTTCATCCCCCTGCTTCTCTTTATACCTGATGAAGGCCTTCTTTTTGGATCTCACTGCCTCCATGACCTTCTGAGGGTCATTTCAAACTATAGGGTGTTATGATCACTGGACCTCAGTGGTTCCCTAGCACACACTGTGTGTACCATTTCTGAGTTGGTGAGCACTACATCAAGAATGGCAGTCTGGGCTGGCCCATCGGTGCAGCAGTAGTGCTACAGCTCGCACTGCCAGCAACCCAAATTTGGAAGCAAGCTTGAGCCACTAGGGATTGGCTAGGGGGTGGGAGCAGAAGTTCGAGCATCTCAGAGGAAGCTTTCTTCCTCCTGGGAAGGAGGGCTGCCACTGCAAGACTGCCAGTTGGGTGACCACAGGTGCAGTGCAGTTGGACAGTAGACATTGGAGGAGAACATCAACTTAGGCTCTCAGAGGCACATGCAGCAGGAATGCCTTCTATCTTGCTGATGTCCTGTGGGTGGGGCTTAGAAAGGAAAAAGGCTCATGCACCGTGAACCCATGGTGCACTTGGGCCCTGACCCCAGCCACTATCCTCCATGGAGACAACCAGGAAACTGCCATCTCCATGCCAATGGAGGAAGCAGAGGGTTGGTACCAGCTCAGCTGGTTCCCACCATGAGGGGGACAAGCTCATGGCGTTGGAAGGACCCTTTGGTAAGTGCGGAGGAGGGGAGCTGGGACTGCCCAGAGGGAAGGTTAAGCTGGGAGGATAAAATGTAAATTAAAAAAAGAGAATGGCAGTCTGCCTTGGGGGTTCCTTAACCAGCTGCACCAGCAGGCAGTCCTGCAGTGTATCCAGCATAGCCTGACTTCTGGTGCTCTTAGCTGCAGGAGTGTCCCATTCAGTGTTTGACTGGTTGAGATCCCCCACTATCATTACCTCCCTCTTTGTGACCCCCTTCTCTGTTTCTGCACCTAGTTCCCTATCTCCCACATCCCTCTGTCCCAGCAGTCTCCAGACCACCCCAATGTGCAGTTTCTTGCCTGATACCACTGTGAGCTCAGCTCACAGCGATTATATTTCCCCATTCCGTCCTCTGTTGGACCCATCCTCTACTGACTCAGTACCTTCTCTGACATAGAGGGCTACCCCTGCTCCTTTACCTTTCCCTCTGTCATGCCTATTCATGGTGTAGCATGGGGACATTAGATCACCATCATTACTCCCTGTGGTCCAAGTTACCTTAATGGCTGCAGGATCTAACCTTGTATCTGCCACAAATGCCTGGAGCTCACTGATTTTGTTTCCCAGGCTCCTAGTGTTAAGGAAGACTGCTTTCCAACTTGTGACTGAACTCCTACACTTTTTAAAGATTCTCTCCCTTCATCCTCCCCTAGCCTCCTTAATTTCCATTTTTTCTGTCATTGCCATCTAAGTGAACCCTCCCACCCTGACATCTGCTCTTAACTTGTTTTGAACACGACCTTGCTGCTATTCTCTCCAATGTTCCTAGTTCCTGTTCTGGGGGAGCCCTTGCTAGGTTCCCAATGCCTCTCCCTTTTCTGTGGTTCCCCCAGCCTCCGACTCCCCCATAGTCAGTTTAACTGTCCACCAATGTAGCCATCAGACTTTTCTACTAGAGGACTTTTCCCTCTCTTCTTTGGTGAAAGTCGTCTCCCTTGAAGAGCCTCCTTTCCCAGAAGCTCTCCACAGACTCCCACAAAATGGTACCCCTCCTCCTGACACCATCCCTTTAACTACCCGTCACACTTCTCAGTCTCCTCCTTCCTCACTCTGTCCTTACCATTCTCCCTACACTACACATGGACTACCTCAGAAAAGGTCAAATGTTCTTTTTTTCTTGTTAATGCCCGCTTCTGCATTGCTACAGGAAGATAAATTGCGATTCCTCCTGTTGCCCAGGGGAAGCCAGTTTAATGCACTGTAGAGTGTCAATGGTCAGTGTTATAAGGGTAGTCAAGTATCAGCCTGACTAACATGCTGTATAGCAAATCTAATTTGGCCAGTCTGGACTTGGAAGCACAATAGGTAATGAAGGGCACGTTCATAAATATTCCCTTTTAACATTCTTTTGTGACAATAAGTATTATACTAAAAGAAGTTGTTCTTAACCAGTCATAATGCAAAGTAACTGTCCGGTTATTCTGTGATAATTGGACATTAAACTGACTAATGGGTCAGTTGCTCTGCATTCTGATTGGCTGCTGCATGTATGCTGAACCAATCAGAGAGTAAGACCAGTCTGCCTTCCCACTTCAACACACAGCAGCTAATCAGAGAAATTAGCAATGCTACAGCATGTCTGCAAGAAACAGTTCCTGCTTTCTCACAGTTGTGCTGTAGTGTGGCAAACAGATTTTGGCAGGTTTTTAGACTTTTCTTTCATTTTTTCAGTATAATAGTGGTACTACCAAAATGTTCTTGGTTTACTTGGTAATAACTGGACTGGGGGGGGGTTAATAAACACCAAGGCCTTCGTCTTCTGTGTTTATTACCCCTGATCCCCTAGTCTGGTTATTACCTTGTAAGCCTAGACCACTATGGTGTCATCACTATATTGTACAAGTTATATTTAGACCTGCAAAACGTCTAAGAAATTTAAGATGTTTGTTACGTAATTTTATTCTTTATTAAACTTGTTATATGAATCTAGTTTGAATATGCAGTACCTTTATGCAACTGAGTGGATAGCAACCTTGGGTCCATTATCTGTACTAAAGCAGCCCAGCAAACATGTGATTGTGTGTCTAACATCACTAATGTTAGGATCGACAATATCCAAATCATTTAATTTAACTAATAAAATGTTGCCAATCTATTTCATTTTTCTACATTTGTAATTATGAACAATTAAATCTAAACATATATCACTGTACTGCTGGTGTTTTTCTAGCATTTGATTCTGCATCTTTTTCCCTTGTGAAAATTAGCCATGAATCTATTATGTATGATGTTGCTAAACCTGTTAGGTTTGACAAGAGGAATTCTTGAAAATGTAGTCCCCCAGCCAGCCCATTGGCACAACAGTATCACTATCACTTGCAACACCAGCGACCCTGGTTCAGGAACTAGCCCGAGTCACTGGAGGATCAGAAGAGGGAGGAGGAAGGAAGATTGCATCCCAAAGGACGCTCTCCTTTTCAGGTCAAGTGGGTTATAGATCCCACTGTAATGCTTCTGCCTGAGTAACCACAGGTGGTAGCACAGTTGAGACTGTCAATATGGGAGGGAAAATCTGCCAGCCAGCTCCAATGTGCATAACACCATGTCAGTGTATGCTCACATTGGGGTCTATGCATGCCATGTTCCTGTGGGGGGATAGAAAACTGGATAACACCCCGCTTGTGGCAGGATGTTACCAGTGGCACTGTCGGAGCCCCCCCCAAACACCAACTGGCCTCTGCGTACCTTAGAACTATGTAGTTCCAGGGAGGGGAGCCTGGCCACCTCTGCCCACCAATCCTCAACCCAGGAGGAAAAAGTCTGGGGTAAGAAGGAATCCCAGGTAAGTGCCAGAGAAGGTGTGGATGGGGGCTGGGAGGTAGTCTCAGAGTGTGGCAGAAGGGGGATGTGGTTGTGCAGAAGGGGGTATAAGAAAAAAAAGAAAATGTAGCCCTTCCCCAAATTGGAGGCTTGCCTTTAGGCTCTATTTCAAGAGTCTCCAGCAGAGTCAGACACCCACTCAAGAAGAGGGACATCTTTACTCGGGCACTATGGATTGCAGGCAAAGCATGACTGGAGCTTCAGAAGGGGCACCTGTTTCTGGACCTGTGCCATGAAGGACACACAGATGCTACAGCTCCAGCTACACCACTGGTCGTGGCACCTGCCATGCTTTTTCCCATTCTTCTCCCAGTACCCACAGACAACTAGGGGAACCAAGGACCAGAGAAGTGCCCACAGCTTTTCCTGTGCTGGAGCGGCACATTGAATTGGCGGCTGTGAACCAGCCTCCTGCACCAGGCGCCAAGGACACTGAGGAGGCTGGAGCATGGGCACCACCATGTTGTGCCTTTTGACCCATGCATTGCTGGTGTAAGGTCAGTGGGTAGCAACTGGAAAGCCTTTGAACCTCTCTGTGCCACCAAGGACAGCCAATGGGAGGGAGCTGTGGAAGAGACTGAGGGAGAGCACTGGCTGAAACTGTCTGCAGGCTGCAGCTTCAAGATGGTGAGACTCTTATGGAGTGAAATAGAAGCAGCTCCTGTACAGAGCCCAGAGAAAGAAAGTGAAAGCTGCCCTCGAGGGTCACCTCCTCAATACTCCAGGGGCCGGCCTGGGTTCTTGATGTTCTAATACTCTGGGTCTCGGAACTCTTCTGCATGCTTTCTTCACGTGAGATGGTTCCTTGGGATACCAGTTGGCACACAGGATGTTACCCCCATGAGACTTTAACCCCGGCCCACCTAATCCCACCCCACAATTCAGTGTGACACTGTAACCTTACAAATATAGACAATGTAAGTGAAGTAAAATGTAAAACCGATAAAAGGTCAATTAAAGGGTAGGTAATGGTAAGGCAGTCGATGGGATGCAGTAAGCAATATAAACAACAGCCCCACTGCCTTCCATAACTCCCAACAATTTGTACCACCTCCTGGGTGTACCAAGGCCCTAGGGAGCTCCCTTTGAAGATATGGAGTGCCCCAGCTGCAGACACGTTCTGGGCCAACAATAAGGTAAGTCAACATGGGATAAAGGATTACCAGCCAAATACTAGACAAATTAGTTGCCATCAGAAATAGTTGTATACCATGGTTGTCCATTCTACATTACCATCTAGTTAGAAGCATGACTACAGGAGAGTCCTTATTAATGGCTACAAGTTTGCTTAAGGCCCTATGTCCAGTGGTCTACCTCAGGACTTTGTATTGGTGCCTATACTATTCCAAATTTACATCAGTACTTGGATGAGGGTACCACAAACTGAATACAAAAGTATGCTGATGACACAACAGTAGGAAGATCAGTTGGAACACGGGATGCTGTTAATAGCATTCAGGTCAAGGCAGGTTACTAGGGAGCACTTGAAGGGTTAAGCCTGATCTTGAGAGATGTTCCCTAGTGGGCCTCAGCTTGGACCCAGGGTTTCTGGAGTGTGTGCTCTGAATTCTCTGATGCAGCAAGAAGTAGGAAACCTGGGCTTGAATGTTCATGGCCCTGCCCTTCCCCCTTTAAACTCTAAGAAGGGGAGGCAAGCTGAGAGCCAGGGACAGAGGGGAAGAGAGAGGAACAGCAAAGACAGAGAGAGAGAGAGAGGGAGAGGGAGTCCAGGCTGTCTAACTGCATCCAGGCTGAGGATGCCTGCAGCCTCAGGAATGGTGGCAGGGCCCCTGGGGCTGGGTGGCACTGGTCCCCTCCATTAAGTTTTCCATAGGCTCAAGACCCAGCCTGGGTCTGAGTGAGGAGGAAGAATCCCCAAGAATACCAGCTGGTAAGAGAAGGACCTAACCAGGAGTCCTGCCACAGGAGAAAGGAAAGGAAAGACTGAGACCCGATGGTCAGTAGCAAGTAGTGTAGGGCCACCCCTCAAGGGTGGTCACCGAGGTCTTCAGGTATCCACTCCCATTAACAGCACACAAGGGAAAATGAAGACATATAAGTGCACCTTCACTGAATTACCATGTGGCAGGAAACAACCTAGGTGGTTAAGTAATTTGTAACCCGCGGGTAATGGAAATGTGAAAGTATACTCGGTAATGATAGTCAGGATAGGAGGCCTGGCAAAAGCTGGGGTCGGTAAGTCTATGGAATGGTGCCAGTCATAGAGAACTTGTTCTTTGGGCCACCGGGGCTGTCAATGGGATACCAAAAGGGTATTTAATACGCAGCCAGATCAATTATTCATTATTTAGGAGTAGATCAGAATGCTGATGCACTAATTCATTAAAATGCCACACGCTGGCACCGCTGCCCCCCAGGGTAGTGCTTGTGCTACCTAGGAGAGTGCCACTGCACAAATGGTCTTGGGACTGCCAGGGCTCCAGCGACCCCAAAAATGGGAAATAGTGTTGATTTCTGACAGTGCAGCACTGCATCCCATTTATAACAAAGAGCAGGAAACCTGGATCTAAGTGTACAGTGTAACACAGTGGGGAGTAGATATGCCTACCAGTGATTGACAAAGCCAGTGATAATAAAATATGACTAAAAGTGAAATGAACAATGTGAGTAAAATGCCCTTCAAAGCTGTGTTACAACAGTTCAGAAATAAATATGTACCGTGCACAATTCCTAGCATGGACAGTGATTTGTGAGTGGTCTCCTGTTAGTGGTACCCCCGAATGTGATTAGTTGTCATGGATCCGGTTGCCCTGACTTGAGATGGCAAGAGCAAAGGTAGAGGTACAGTGTTTCATGATATAACTTTCTGACAAGAAGTGCTACTGTATGCCCCTAGATACACGGGGCATAGCCTATACAGGCAGAAAAATGGGGCATGAAGTTTAACATCAATAAATGTAGTATTTACGTCTAGGTGCCAGGAACCCTAACACAAAGTACTACATGGGGGGGGGGGCACTGTCTTAATTTGAAAATAGAAGAATGACACTTCAATGTAATCATATCAAAAATTTTAAAAGTACCAAACACTTCAACTTGATAGTTTAAAAACTGGGTAGGTTGCTCTACTGCATTTGCATAAACTTCAGCAATCGCAGCTGTAAAATCTTTGGGGCACTTTACAAGACATGTGTTAGAGCTCACCCGGATTTGGGGTTTCAGTTTTGGGCTCTATATCTGAGGAGAGATACTGCTAAGGTAGAGGGAATCCAGAGAAAGGCGATAAAAATAACAATGTGACTGAAAGAATATTCATATCATGACAGGTTGGATGCTTTGGGTTTGTTTAGAGGGGTGGAGAATTCGAGGGGGCCCTCATTCCTCAATGACATACTTGTAGGAAGTACCCTAATGTGACATTTGAATATCTTGTACAAACAAATTTCCCATCATACTAGAAGTCACAAAAGACAACTAAACAGGGTAACATTTAGAACAGAAAAGAGGAAATATTTTTATAAACAAACAAAAACAGCAGTGTGAAAATAATGAGGAGAGTACCCAAGGAGGTTGCTGCTAATGGGTTTATCGTGAAACAAAAAGGCAGCACTGAACCCCGAACCTTGAAAACTTGCCTCATTTTGCACACTTCACTGTTTTTTGTTTGTTAGTGTTTGTTTATTTGCCGAGTCCTGCACCCTATCTTGTGTGCCAGCCAATTTTTCATTTCTTTTTTTAATTACATTTTTATTGTCACACTAACAAGTTGAAAACAAGTCTTCGTGCACAATTTACCTAAAGATAAAACTGCGCTGTGAAAAGGATGTAAAAATGCACTATAAAGACAAAAAGACAAGAAAAAAAGACAGTAAAAAAACTCCAGCACCACCAGTCCCTCTCCACGTCAATATTTGTTGATTACCACATTGTACAGGCCTTGCTTGGTGCTGCTCAGTAACCACTGGTACTTAAGATTCAAAATTCCTGTCAAGATGTTACAAACATGGGCCCATATGTGGATGTTTTCTTAATGAATTCGTAGCCATCATCAAAAATATTTGGGAAAGTTAAGCTTTTTTTAAAGCCTTTTATTCTGTAGTTCTATTCCTGTACTTCTACACCTTTGATGATATAATTCTTAGTATCTATAATTCATCATTACTGGGCTCAGATACATGGAAACAAGATCCTACTCCCACCTACAGTCAATCTGCTTTTGCTGTTTAAAGGGACAGCGTCAACACCCTTAGACCTCAAATTGTATCTATTGTAGATCTAAAAAAAAAAACAGGTGAATGATTGTTAATGTTCTATAGAGATTGCTGATGTAGCTGGTAGTTTGATTCTGATTCTTTTTTTTCTTTTGGAAAATGTGTTAATCCCAAACTGAAATAAATAAATATAAAAAGAAAAAAAAGGATTTGAAGTAAAACAAGGGTGGATGTAATTACATCATATTAGCATGCATTCCAGTTCTTCTGTGTTTCTAGTGAAATATTTTTATACCCAGAGAGTGGTTGGTGTATGTGATAACCTACCTGCTGACAATGTGAACAGTACTACAAAGCTCATGGGCCGGATTTTCAGATGCTTGCGAATGCCACAAGCCTGTGCTGTGCCAAACATACGGTGCACGGAGCTTGCGGCATTCACTCAGATTTTTCTGTCCCAGCGCCCATTGCCGCACACATTAAAACCAGCTTTTATGGCCTAGCTCGTCAATCCTGGGTACCCTTTTCACAGGGCTTGCACCAAATATTTGGTGCAAGCTGCCTCAAAATTGGAAAACTGTAAAACTGCACCCGATGTACTAAAATCAGGCACAGTTGCAGCAAAGGTCTTTGGCACAGCTGCGCTAAACAATGATCTGGCTGTATCTAGCTCTGTTCTCCCTCTGGTCAACTACGGCCTAGTCCTAGATGGGTCTGCTTCCAATACTGCCCTAAATAAAATCCGAACTGGCCAAAACAAAGCCTGCTGCCTAGTAGCAGGGTGTGACAGATATACCCATACATGTGATCTCTACCGGCGAACCTCCTTGTTAAACCTTGAGGGAGTGGTTCCACTACCACACCAGCCTCCTTGCCAAAAAAATAGCCCTTGGACTTATCCCTTCTCAAGTGTCAACATTACTAATACTGGCCCATAGAACGAGATTCACCAGATACTCCAGCAATGCTGCCTACCTAAGCCCGCCCTTTGTTTAGAACTTCCACTGAGCAAAGATCCTTTAGTTATAGAGGCCCACTATGGATGAATGCCCTTCCCTTCACTCTACTGGACACCCCTAGACTGGGACTCTTCAAGTCTGAACTACGACAGCTGTTACTTGCCTCCTCTAGTTGTGACTGCCTCCATGTCCCCCCTCCCAACCATGACTAACCCAGTAGCCTCAGTACTCAAACTTGCCCCATGTAGGTCACGTATAACTCCCTACTACCTCATATCTGACAAAATCCCTTGGATTCCCCCTGTATCCCCTCAGCTGCTGGCCAGTTACCCGATTGGGTAATGGAAATGAGTGTTTTTGTTCTGTTTTTTTTTCCTGTAACCCTGTAAGTAACTCATTGGTGTAATTATGGTATTCTACGTCTTGTATGTCTTGCCTGTATTACTGCCTCCTTGTCTGTAACTCCTATTTTTGACACGGAGCCTTTGTAAATGAGTCTGACTCAAAGGGTTGTAATTCCTAAACTATAATAAATGTAACCCCCCTACAAATGAAGGTTCCCAAAAAGTCTACCTTGAGCTTGCCTAAATGCTCACTGCCAGGCTGGTGTCTTGTGTTTTAGCAGTTTAAACGTTATTGCCAGAGAGTGCCTGTATAGCCTTCGTTTACTATCTCTTCAAGAACTGCCTAGATTGCAGTTATAATTAATCTGGGAGGGGGCTGAGTGTTTACATGCTCAAGTCCCACCCGGGCTGCCAGATAATCTCTCTGTTTCTGCCATTGCTATTAGCGCAGAGGGAACTCTGTCAGAAGATGTGCTTGTTTTCTGGTTATCTATTAGAATGGTAAAGATATTGTAATTTGTCTAACCTGCCTTCTTTGCAGCATGGACAATTCTGTTTATCTCCACCATTTTGGTCCTGGACTGCTGAAACTGGCCAATCAGTACCTTTGGGAGCTCTAAAATGGAGCCTGTCCCCAGGGGCTTTGTAGGAGCAAAATTCTGAAGGAATTGTAGTTTTGGGCTTTTGGTGCCTAAATGAACCTGGAGGGGGATCCCTTGTTGTGACTAACAGAGGAATCAGCCAACCAAACCTTTTGGATCCTGGGGAAAGTCCAAGATGGCTTGCAGTTTCAGTTCAAATCTGAGCTGGGAAGTGAAGGAGTAACAGCTCGAGATAGTCAAGCAGTAATCCTGCATAGATTCATGCGAGAGAACTATGAAAGGGCTGAGTTTTGGCCTGCCTGCCTGTCTGCCTGCTGTCCCTGAGAGGGAAAATAGAGTTGATTCAGACTGAATCCAGGTTGTGAAAATGATTTAAGCCACTGGATTGTGACCAGGCTTTAACCTGAAGAAGACCGAAGATTTGCTGAATGCAATCGGCCTGTCAGGATTTCCAGCCACCTCTGAACTCCCGGTTTGTGCAGAAACTCTGTAATTGCGACCAGATAGCAATCTGCTTGGTATAGTAGAATTTCTTATATGCAAATGTGCTGTGTGCTGTTAGTGGGTCATGATTTGGTTCCCCACTGTGTGCTGAACTGTGTTCTGCTTGCTGGAGGCTGCATCCAGTTCCCACGGACTGAATCCGTATTCATCTCCATTGGGCCTGGGCCTTGACACACTGGCCCAGCTAGACTGCCCGCTGCACAGAGAAAGCCATCGACGAGAGACCTGCCTGGGGATCAGCCCCTGCTCATGCTTTGAACAGGAACGATGCCTCAGTGATTCGTGTAGGCCCTGCTTCTCCTGGCACTCCAGTTCAACCACCTGCTAAATCTAAAGTGTTGTCATCCGATTGCTTTGTTGTCTTTTCTGTCATGAACTGAGACCTCCAGCTCTGGATTACAAATAGTGTGTGTTGTGCATGTTGCTTTCTTCTATCACAGGGTCCACACCATCTGCAACTCCGGCCTACCGTAAGCAATGTTCCTGGCTAGCCCACCATCTTCCTAACTGGGTACCTAGTGTGTGTGACTGTGTAGGGACTCTGAAGTGCATGCATAACTGTCTGATTGATATAGCCTTTAAGCAAATCAACCTGATTGCACCCCTTCCTTGTTCAAGTCCTCTGAATAAATCAGATCTAACTCTTTCTGCATTTAACCTAACTGTGGTTCCAGTTTGTGCCAAAAGTATTGTACTGTTGCTATTTGCTGTGCTTAACCTTGTCTTACAGGGGGTCTCCAGGGTCGAGCCAGAGGAACCAGCCCTGGTGGTAAGTGCAAACAGTGTGGGTAATTACCTGGTGAATAAGGGTCACTGTGAAAGTGATTATTGTGTATTGGTCAGGCCACTAGAAGGGAAAGAGGGGGGTTACAGTGTCCCAGAGGGCTGTGCCCAGGTTAGCTTGACCACTAGCAACCCTGACCTCCAGGTGGAGGTACCCGGTTCAGTACCCAGGCCCCTTAACCTGCAACTAGCCACGCAGGCACGGGTAGTAGCCCTTGGGATAGTGCCACCTAGGGGTTACATAAATAAATAAATGGGTTTGAAGCAACTGCGTCACCCTCTGACTCTCCGACTCCATGTTTACAAGTAAATTACAGGTAGATAAATAAATGGGAGAGGGGACTCAATGTATACTGCCACTGAGAAATGTGGGGAAGGGGCAGTCTAGATGTGTGTCATCAGCCTCCTTCTGCCTCTTTAACCTTAATCTGTTCCTTAGTATTACCCACTGATTTTCAGTGGTTGAGAAATGCCATGATTCAATGCTAGCAGCAAATAACAGGGTGTAAATAACATACTGCGAATAATGGGGTATACTGTAACTAATGGAGTGTGAAAAATATCTCAAAACATAAATAATGATTCTATTACCTACTGTTAGCAGCAGATAACAACACTTGCAAAACAACCATATAACTGCACATTAATACCACGAAGGAATACCTCATTTACACTCAGTTAACACTCAAACACATTCCCACGTGGAAAAGCTACATAAATACTATCCCACTTCTTTACCAGGTGAGCAAAAGGAACAGGAGACCGCTATGGTTCTTGAAAGAGGTGGCAGAAAAGGTGAAGTCTAAAAGGGTTGCATTCAGAAAGTATAAGGAGATGCAGAGAGAGGAGGTTAGGGATGTGTATCAGAGGAAGCAGAGGGAAGTAGGGAAAGCAGTAAGGAGTGCAAAGGTGCAAACTGAAGAAAGAATAGCTCAGTCAGTATCAAAAGGGGGCAAGACATTTTTTAGATATGTAAGCGAAAAAGGAAGACAAAGGAATGGATTGTAAGGTTAAAAAAGGAGGGGAGGCTGTATGGAGGAGGACCAAGAAAAGTCGGACATCTTGAAGAAATACTTCTGCTAAGTGTTCACAGATGAAGGGGAAGGGGAGGGACTGAAATGAAGCAGCAGGAACTTTGAAGGGAGGGTGTGACAGGGTAGAAGAGTCCCATTTGTTATGGAGATAGTGTTTAAATGCAAGGATCACTCCTTTTCTGTCCCTTCTGTCTGGTTGCACAACCAAATTTTCCTATGAGACCTCGGACTTGGATCACCCCGAACAATCTTGCAATTCTTTGCCTCTCACTGTCTCTCAGTTTTCTCTTGCTGTATCTTTTTCCCTCCCGTGCATATCTATATAAAATTATGTGCAAATCAATGTATGGAATGAAACTGATAGTGAGAATCCCTATTGTTTAGAATATATACAGTACAGTCTAGATTATCCAGACTGCTTGGGAGACATGAAATTAGTTTGGATAATAGGGAGTCTGTAAAACTGGGATTAAAATGTTCAGAGAGTATTCATTTGGGAGACATGCTGCCAGTCCATTAGATAGGGATGTCTGGATAATAGGGGTTCATTAGATTGAGATTGCACTGTGTATATATATATATATATATATATAGATATATATATATATAAAATAGGTAAGAAAAAAGGAATCAATGGCATTGGACAAACACTATCAGGTGACCGTGTGTATATCAGAGCGTGATCGCACACCTAAGAGTGGGTTATCTATTACATATATATATATATATATATATATATATATATATATATATATAGCATTACTGTTGAAATGTATATTCATTTTAGAAAACTAGAGGTTACTTGAGTGCAAATGCTTGAGTCCTTTTTGCAAAAAGGGGCCGCAGAAACTTCCTACCTGACATTTACAAGAACAGGATGTTTGCTACAGGTGGGGGGTTGAAAAAAGAATTATAAAAAGGCTAAGCTGTTACTGCAATTAGAGAGATTACAAATTTTATTTTGCCTCTGTACATAGTTCTTATGAGCAAGTTTATATTTTTTTATGTTACTCCTACTATAAATAAAGTTTTGGTGAATTTTACAACTGCTCCTGGGTTTTCCCTATGCTTTCTGACCTGTGCTTGATGACAGAGGGAAGTTGGCACTAGTCCTTTTTCTGAGGAGAGAGTCCTGCAAGCACTCGCTAACCTGAAAGTGGACAAAGCTATGGGACCAGACAGGGTGCATCCAAGGGTGTTGAGGGAGCTAACCGAGGTACTAGCTGCACCTCTGACACTCCTTTTTAACATCACTGGAGACTGGAGTGGTCCCAAAGGACGGGTGTGGTCGGTATCCAGTCAAAATAGCGTGGCAAATATAGTGTGGTGAAAATGGCATGTGTATTATAGCATGAGCGGTAATAGCATGTTATGTTTAATAGCGCTTGGGTTTTACAGCGCTGCTGGTGGGGTTTTGCTGTGCCGGTTGGTTTCATAGCACTTTGGAGTTTGCGAGTGGAGTTTCGTGCTGTTGTTGGGGTTGTTTTCTTAATTGTTGGTGTTGTGAGGCATAATTTGAAGTTACTTTTCCATTTTCTTCCTGTGTACTGATATGTTCATTTGCATTATGTTTAATGTTTTGGCTTTGTAGCTTGGGAGTATGTGAAGTATTGGGTACACTTGTTTTTCGCTGTGATGGAATCGTGTCATGTTTCAGTATGGCAGTTATTTGTTGCAACACAATGTGAAATATATGTGGTTCATTGTGGTAACCTGCACTATTGTTTCTGTGTTTTTCTTCATAGGTTAATGTCTGTTCTGTACTTCACACCATGGAGGTGCATGGTGTTATTTGCGCTCTCTGTGGCTGTTGCTATTTTTCCATGATGCTATATTTACTTACACTATTTTGTGTGTCGTTTTTGAACTGCACTGTTATGCATTAGCTATTTTGACCTAGGCCCAATGTGTCCCAATACACAAGAGTGGTAGCAGGGTAGAGGCAGGCAATTATAGGCCTGCCAGCCTTGCATTGGTGGTGGGTAAGTTAACAGAAACACTGCTAAAGGAAAGGATTGTGGAATATATGGAATCTAAATGGGTTACAGGATCCGAGGCAGCATGGATTCATTGGGGGGGGGAGGTCATGCCAAACAAATCTGATAGATTTCTTTGACTGGGTGACCAAGGAATTGGATCAGGCGGAACAGTGGACATGGCCTACCTGGATTTCAGATAGGCTTTTAACACTATTCCACATTGGAGACCGGTAAGCAAGCTGCTGTAGGTAGTTTGGGGGTAGGCAACAAGGTGGTAACTGGGATAAGGAACTGGTTAGGGGATAGGAGACAGAGGGTAGTGTGTCATAAGGGCGAATGCACAATGGGCAACAGCAAAAAAGGGCCACCATAATTTGGGTGACAGACCATTAAGGTGACCAGTCAAAAAGGCTACACATGGTGTTAAAAAAAGAAACACCACAAAAGACACACAGAAAGTGTTTTGCATGTGGGGGGCTTTGCCCCCCGCACCTCCTCACTGTAGATAAGTATCCTCGGAGCCGCAGCCACCACCACATAAGTGGTGCTCATATGACCCGGGGTTCTTTTATCACAGTAGCCCAAATTGCTTGTCACCCTTTTCAATTCGCCATTTTTGGGGTCACCCTTTTGCATTCGCCCTTATGACTGGACACCAAGACAGAGGGTAGTGATAAACAGAGTTCACGCCAAAGAAGCGAGGGTGACCAGCGGGGTACCTTGGGGTTCAGTGCTGGGACCCGTCCTCGGTAATGTCTTATAAGTGACATAGCAGAAGACCTGGAAGAAAAGGTCTACCTTTTTGCAGATGACACCAAGATCTACAACAGAGTGGACACTCTGGTGGGGGGTGGAAGGGATGTGCAGAAACCTGAAAAAAACTAGAGCAGTGGTCAAGGGTATGGCAACTGGGTTTTAATGCAATGTGCAAAATAATGCACTTGGGCACAGAAACCCAGAGGCGGAGTACAAAATGTGTGGAGTATTACTGACAATGACCAAGCAGGCAAGAGACTTGTTGGTAATCATTTTGGATTACCTAAAGGTGACCTGTAGTGTGACAAGGCAATCAGAAGGGCTAGTGGGATGCTGGGGTACATAGGAAGGGATAGCACTAGCAGAAAGCAGAAGGTGGTGTTGCCCCTACATAGATCACTGGTAAGACCCCACCTTCAGTAGTGTGTCCAGTTCTGGAGACCACATCTCAGGAAGGACATAGAGTGGAGGCAGTTCAGAGGAGGGCAGTCTAAATGGTGCAGGGTCTGCATCAACAGCCCTGTGAAGACAGACTAAAATAGCTCAATACGTACAACTTGGATGAGGGGGAGGGATATAATAGAGGCCTTTAAGTACCTCACAGGAGTAAATATGGTACAGAAGGGGAGTATTTTTCGGAAGTGTAACCCCTAGGTGGCACTATCCCAAGTGCTACTACCCCTGCCTGCTTGGCTAGTAGCAGGTTAAGGGGCCTGAGTTCTGAAACAGGTGCCTCCACCCGGAGGTCAGGGTTGGTAGTGGTCAAGCTAACCTGGGCATAGCCCTCCGGGACACTGTAACCCCCCCTCTTTCCCCTCTAATGGCCTGAACACTGTACAATAATCACTTTCACAATACCCCTGGTATACCACACAAGTACTCACACTGTTTGCACTTACCACCAGGGCTGGTTCCTCTGGCTCGACCCTGGGGACTCCCTGTAAAACAAGTTTATGCACAGCAAATAGCAACAGTACAGTACTTTGAGCACAAACTGGAACCACAGTCAGGTTACATGCAAAACAAGTTAGATCTGATTTATTCAGGGTACTTGAACAAGGGAGGGGCAAAATCAGGTTAATTGGCTCAAAGGTTGTATCAATCAAGCAGTTAGGCATGCACGTTGAGTCCCCACACACAGTCCACCTCTGGGTACCCAGGTGGAGAAGAGATGTGCTAGCCAGGACATTTGCCTGGGGTTGCAGCTGGTTGGGGCCCTGTGATAGAAAACACAACATGCACAGTACACAATATTTGTAATCTGGAGCAGGAGGGCTCAGTTCCTAAAGGAAACGAAACAACAAGACAATCAGATGACACACTCAGATTAAGCTGTTGTTGCAGGGAGCTACCCTGGTATTTACTCACGATTCCCAAGACTGGACACAGGCTGACGACAATCGAGACTGCAGGTGGTTGATCTGGAATGCCAGGAGAAGCAGGGCCCACACGAGTCACAGAGGCGTCATTCCTGTTCCAGCGTGGAGCAGGGGGCTGATCCCCAGGCAGGTCTCTCATCGATGGCTTCTCTGTGCAGTGGGTAGTCTGGCTGGGCCAGTCTGGCAAAGCCCAGACCTCATGGAGACAAATTCAGATACAGTCCATTTTGGGCTGGATACAGCTTCCAGCAAGCAGAACACAGTTCACACAGTGGGGAACTAACTCACAACCCACTAGCAGCTCATAGCACATTTACATGTATGGGAATTCTGCTGTACCAGGCAAAGCACTCCCGGTCACAATCGCAAAGTCTCTACACACTCTAGGAGCTTAGGGGTAGCTGGAATTCCTGACAGACCAATCACATTCAGCAAAATCTTTGGACTTCTTCAGGTTGAGCATGGCTCACTTCAGTAGCTTACTTTAGTTACACAAACTTGGATTTAGTCCACAATAATTCTCTTCTCTCCCTCTCAGGAGCAACAGGCAGACATGTAAGCCAAAAACTCAGCCTTTTCACAGTCCTCCCATGCGAATCCACTCAGGATTGTTGCTCAGAATCACTTCAGCTCCTCTCATTTCATTTCCCAGGTCAGAACTAACTGAAAACTGCAAGCAGCCTGGGACTTCCCCAAGATCCAAACAGTTTGGTTGGCTGATTAGGCTGTCAGTCAAAGCAAAAGCTCACCCTTCAGTTGCAAAAAAGGTGCAAAAAGTTCAAAACTACAATTCTGACAGATTTTGACTTCAGACAGCTCCTGTAGTCCAGCTACATTTTAGGTCCCACCAGTACTGTTTGCTCCAGTTTGCAGTCCAGGACCAAGATAGTGGAGAGAAACAAAACAGTCCTTGCTACAAAGAAAGCAGGTTAGACAAATTACGTTATTATCACTCTAAATGATTTTCAATAAATAGTTACATCTTTCAACAGAGCTCCCTCTCGGATTACTTAAGCTGCAACAGACAGCTCTTAAAGAGACAGTACACAGAGACTATACAGGCTCTGGTAATCACATTTTTTTTTTGTAAACTTTATTTAGTTTTAGCTCAGCAGCCATTACATTAGGTACAGCAAATCCTCATTCCATTACATTCAAGTATCATTAAAAATAGTGGAAAGACGAATACATGCATTTACACTTTTTGGGTCTTTATATAAATTATCTCTAATTTATTCTAAACACAGGTTCCTTTATCGAAAGCATTTGTTAAAAACAAGGGAACCAGGGTTGCAATATTACTTCCTCCAGTGGGGCCCACATTTTAAAATATTTATCCACTTGCCTTCTAACAGTATATTATATCTTCTCATATTTCATGCAGTTTAATAGCTGACTGGACCATTCTGAGACTGATGGGGTGGATGCCAGTCTCCAGTGCATAGTCAAAGCCTTTAGGCCCATCACATTACCCAATCTCCAAAGGTTTCTGTGACTATGGACAAGAGAGGGCCCTTGTATCGGGTCACCTGTTGGAAGGCCCACAGTATCTCCACTGGATCGAGATTTAATGGAGCTCCCACCACCCGTGACATAATCTCCTGAACTACGAACCAAAAGGAATTCATCTTGGGACAGAGCCATAACATGCAGTAAAAAGTTCCAACATGGACATGACATTTGGGGCAAATAGGAGAAGCATTAGGGTCTATCTTATGTGCCAGCCATGGTGTATGGTACGTTCTATGTAATATTTTGTATTGAATGATGTTGTTCCTGTTATTCACTGAACTACTCAAACAATTATTCAGAATAGTATTCCAATCACCCCCAGTTAGGCCTTCCGGGTGAAGATCCAAATCCCATTTCTCTTTAACATTCATGAGCATATCTGTTGATGCCTCTATTAAGATTTTATATGTTTTTCTCAGGGGTTTGAACGTAATGTCCTCTGACTGTCCCCAAAAAAGTTCCTCCAAAGGGGATCTGGACATTACTCTCTCAGGGTTATTACCTCCCATTAGACCCTCCAATGCTCTCCTCATTTTCCTGTATAGAGGAAAATGCCCTTCCCTAAACTTTTTGGATGCCATTAAATCTACAAACGGAATTATTCCATTTTTGGATACAACATGCTTGAGTAAGAATATTCTCCTGTGGGCCCAATATTTTAGCACTGGTCTGTCTCATATAGCTATACCTTCCCCCTTTTGGATTAGTCTCCCAAGAGAACATTCTGGGGATACTCCTGCTTCCACTCCCAGCCATCAATGGGCCAGATTCCAAGCCTTAAGCAGAGTGTTTGTACACGGATGATGAGGGGCCCCTGGGGCACTAACCGTTCCACACAGAGACAACCTATCATGATAAATGGAAAAATCTGTCTTTTCCTCAAGCCGGACCCAAGCCAGTTGATTCTCTGGTTTCTTCAAAAGGTCTGAGATGTGAGCCAATTGTGAGGCAACCCAGTAAAAATGAACATTCGGGAGACCCAAACCTCCCCCTCTCTGGGGTGGTCACAAAATGGCTTTTTTAATCCTCGGACGTTTATTGTTCCACAGTAATTGGGTTATTGCCCCTTCGAGGCTTTTAATATATTTCATGGGGACATGCAGTGGGACTGACTGGAAAAAGTATACGAATTTGGGGAGAACTGACATCTTGACCAAGTTCACTTTGCCTATAAGTGTTAGGGGTTTCGCTTGCCAAGCCAGGCAGTCCTCCTTAATTGTCTTAATTATATTTTTCATATTAATAGTAACTAATGCTGAAAGTCTTGAGGGAATCTGGATACCCAAATAGTTAATTACTTTAGATGGTTGAACTACTGTTTGACCTATTTTAATAGGGTTTTTCACCTCTCCCAAAGGCAGCCATTCGCATTTGCGCTAATTAATCTTGTGACCCGAAAGGGGACCATAACTACAAAAAATCTTAGATAATTCCCTCATTGTCTCCTCAGGAGATCTAGTGACTAAAAGTATGTCGTCAGCAAAGAGTGAGATCAGATGCTCTACTCCTCTCCACTGCAGTCCCTTAATGTGGGGGTTTCCTCTAATTTTTAAAGCCAAGGCTTCTATTGTTAATACGTAGAGGAGCGAGGAAAGCGGGCAGCCCTGCCTTGTGCCCCTGGTCAAGGCAAAGGGGGGATGAAACAATATTGCTTGTGAGAATTTGTGCTGTTGGTTTCTTATACAAACTACCTACCCAGTGCAGAAAACGAGGGCCAAAGCCCATCCCCCGTAGAACCGCCATCATAAAGGGCCATTCCACCCGATTGAAGGCCTTCTCCGAATCCAGTGCAAGAAGGCATCCCGATTTCCCCCTGGGCCAACGATGTATAATGTTAAGTACTCTTTTAATATTGTGCTTAATTTGTCTGCCCTTGACAAAACCCCCTGGTCTGGATGGATCAATGTAGCAAGATGGCCCTCCAGCCTATTTGCCAACACTTTAGCCAGAACCTTATAGTCTGTGTTTAACAGCGAGATAGGATGATAGGAGGAACACTGCAGAGGATTTTTACCCCCTTTCAGTAACACCATAATCGTGGCCAGGTTCTGTGAGGGAGGGAGCTCCCCTGCATCCAGCGATTCCCCTAGTGTCTCCAACATTGTTTGGCCTAATTCATCCCACAATTCTTTATATAGCTCCACTGGGATGCCATCTGGCCCTGGAGATCTACCCCTTCTTGATTTCCACACCGCCCTTCTTAGTTCCTCCATAGTGATCAGGGAGTCCAAAAGGTCCACATCCAAGTCCTTCAACTGTGGAAGATTAACCCTCCTCAGGAAAGAGCCAGGGTCTGCTCCCGCAGGGTATTCCGAGGTGTACAGCCCGGAATAGTATTGTAAAAAAGTGGTATTAATTTTCTGCTGATCATAGGTGACCCCCCCCCACCGTTTCCACTCCCAAGATGGTTCTTTCTGCCCTCTGCTTTTTGACCAAGCCCACCAACCATTTTCCAGCTTTATCGCCTTCAAAATGGGAGAAAGATTTAGTCAGTAAAAGGGATCTCTCAATGTTATGTGTGGATAATTGGCTTAGCTCCCCTTTTAGTTTCTTTAAAGTAGCTAATTTGTTACCCTTAAATTTTTTCATTAATTCCTTTTCTAGTTTATGAATTTGGAGCTCCAAGTCATGTTCCTTTTTTGTGGTCATTTTCTTTTTGTAAGCGGCATAGGAGATTGCTTCACCCTGAATGTAGGCCTTAAGGGAGTCCCAGATCATCCTATTATTAGTGTCTCTGGGCCGGTTTACCTCTAAGAAGAATAATACCTGCTGCCTTAAGTGTTGAATAAAGTTTGAATCACCCAAGAGAGCTGGGTCCAGTCGCCACTGTGGGTTGACACCAGGATCTTCCCCCCTTCCATTACTACTTTCAGCGGGGTATGGTCCAAAATCGTAATGGGACCATATTGTGCCTCAGTTATACCCCCCACTCTTGATTTTGTCATAAATAAATAGTCCAATCTCATACAGACTTTGTGGGCGTGTGAGTAGAAAGAATATTCTCGAAGGGAAGGATGACAAAATCTCCAGGCCTCTAAAAGAGATCTCCCCTTCTTCATGCTATGCAGTGTCCCCACACTCTTAGGGAGTGGACCTCTCCCTCCCCCCGAATGGTCCAAGTGCTGATCCCAGTAGGTATTAAAGTCCCCTCCGTCAATTATATCATCAGGGTATGGAGCCATTGTGGTTTCCAAATGGGAGAAGAAATACGGGGAATCTACATTCAGCCCATACACCAACATTAATGTCAAGATAGTGCCCCCCAAATCAACCACTCCAATTACAAATCTACCCTGTGGGTCAGATATTGAGGACAGCACTTTATGTGGGACCCCTGGCATAATCCAAATAGCCACACCTCGGGCCTTGGAATTAAAAGGTGAGGCTAACAGTGTCCCCCCCCCATGCCCTTCGCAGGGCATCCACTTCCTCCCTCGTAGAGTGAAGTTCCTGTAAAAACATAATGTCCCCCTTCATTTTATGTCTGACATGAATAAACCCTTTTCCTGTTAACAACAGTACGGAGACCATTAACATTCCATGATATTAATGATATATTAGCCATCTTCATATTTCCTCTCAATCAGCTTTACCCTTCGAGTGTTTACATGTACTATTATGTTTAACCTTCCTTCACTGCCAAAACTAAGTTTTTTTAACACCAAAAAAAAAAATTCCCCCAACATAGCCCTCCCTCCCACTCTATAACCCCAACTATCAACTGATTAAAACAGAAGAACAGCAGAAAAATATATAATTGTACCCCTCACCCCTTTCTCCCTCCCCCTTTTACTATAGAACTAGCTGCAACAAGCAGTACTACAACCATGTCCCACTACTTGTCGTGGATTGAGCATATACCCCTTGCAATAAATGTATAATCTATTAGAATAATTATTATAAACTGCTTCCCCCTCTCTGCTAGTGCCTCCTTTTGGTAGCCTCCAAAGGCTCAGCATTCCATAAACTAATAACTTAGTAGTCCCTTCCTTCACCCACCCTTCTGGAATTACCCCCAAAAAATCTCTATTCTCCCCAGTTTAGGTACAAAAAAAGAAGTTCCTAATTCTTTTAGGAGGCGTTCTGGGAAGACGCTGCCCCCCAACTGATATTTGTTTGGAGCAGAGTCCCCCAGCACCATGGAGTTCACAGTTTTACCTCCATTGCTCTTACCCATCCAAGATACTGTAAATAGCACCCCCTGTCGAGTTATACTATTAATTTAAAACTAAAAATGAATTATATAGCCTTCTGAGGAGAATAATTAAGCTAACTAAATAAACCAAAAGTGTATGGTGTACTTTATTATCACCAGACCTCAATGAGGGCTTACTACCCTATCACCTGGTGCCCCCGGAGACCACCTTTACCATTTATTAATAAAGTCCAACATTATATTTTAAACTAAATTCCATTTGTCAGCGCTGTTCGGCTTTTAATTTCCAAAATGGAGAAGCTAATTTAAATTTCCTCTCCTGCATGGCGCCAAACGAAGGCACAATAAAGTAAGATTAAAGAAAAAGTTACTGTACTTATGATGCAGGTCATCACCAGTCAAATTAGCAGACAAATCGCTTTGAGTCCAGCAATCAAACGAAATATAAGAGTAGTTCAGTGCGGGAGCCCGGAGGGAGCGGAGCCCCAAAAGATGTTATCAGTCCAGAAACGGGCTTTCCAGCTCGCCCCCCCCGCTCCTCAAATGAAACGATGACATTTCCATTGATTCTAAACTTGAACTTCAAGGTTTGTTCTGAACCTCAAGGTCCTGAACGAACTCCAACGCCGCTGATAGATCGGTGAACGCTCTAGTGTTTCTTCCTGATGGCCTTACTATCAATCGAGCAGGATATGCCAGAGTAAAAGGACAGTTTTTTGTGTGCAGCAAATGCCGAACTTCTGAAAAGGCCTGCCTCTGAATCTGGAGTATACGTGAGTAGTCAGGATAAATGCTGATTCTCCGCTGCTGTACTAGAATAGGCCCCAGCTTCCTCGCTGCATCGAGCACAGCCACTCTATCCTGGTACCTCAGGAATTTAACAATAAGATGCCATGGCCTTTGATTGGATGGTGGCTTCGGGCCTGGCAAGCGGTGTGCCCTCTGGATCTCCAGCTGTTTGTCAGGAGGGAGTTGCAGGCTGGAGACCAACCACTTTTTAAGAAAATTCGCACAATCAGTTCCTTCGAGCCCCTCCGGTAGGCCAATGACTCTAATGTTGCTACGACATTCACGATTCTCGTGGTCGTCTAGGGTTTGTTTCAGCACCTCTATTTCTCATAGGGCCTTTGCAAGGTCTGTGGAGTGAGTCACTGATCTATCTTCCTGATCTCCGATCCTTTGTTCCACTTCCCCCAGTTGCCTTTCATGGGCTTCAACTTGTTCAGAGGTGGAGTTGACAGCCTGCTATAAATGCTGAATTTGCGCCAACATGTTTTCAAAGCCAGCTTCCATCCTGGCTCCTAAGTCATATTTTAGATCTCTGATTAATCTTTCTAACTGTTGGTAACCTTCTGCCATGTTAAGAGTCGGGCCAATCTCCACCTCCTCGCCCTCCACACAAGGGTTTCTCTCCAGGGGGTCCCTTGATGAATCGACAATTTGGGCTTCCTCTGGTGCTTTCCCAGGCCCTGCCAGGCCCTTAGCTGAAGATCCTCTCGGGGAAGGTTTAAATGATATTTTTGCTTGTTTCCTTCCCAGTTTCGGATTGGACGTCATTAGCACCGACAAGACTTAGAGTTTTTGCAAAAATAAGTGACGTTAAGGCACTGCAGTGAGGGGATTGCAAGGGATTTTTCTCAGAGCTGAGGAACTAAGCAGCCATCTCACTCTGATGCTAGGCCACGCCCCCCTGGTAATCACATTTAATCTGCTAAAACGCAGGACACCAGCCTGGCAGTGAGCATTTAGGCAAGCTCAAGGAAGACTTTTTGGAAACCCCCATTTGTAGGGGGGTTACAGAAGAAAAGGTGCTCTAGAACAAGGGGACATACTATGAAACTGGAAGGGGAGGTAGATTCAGGAGAGAAATGAGGAAGTACTTCTTCACAGAAAGAGTGGTGGATTTCTGGAATGGCTTTCCAG
This sequence comes from Neoceratodus forsteri, assembly GCA_016271365.2. NCBI lineage: Eukaryota > Metazoa > Chordata > Ceratodontiformes > Ceratodontidae > Neoceratodus > Neoceratodus forsteri. Next base: position 1,685,325,896 of record CM057455.1, on the reverse strand, counting down.
CAGAGGTAATTGGGTTGAAAACAGTGGGGTTCAAAAATTCCTGGGCTAGGCAGAATGCAATAGTAGAGGTAAGGGGGCGGGGGTGCCACAGACCAAGTAGGGTCTGTTGCAAAAATGAAGGTAAAAAATGGGCAGACTGGGTGGTCCAAGCGGCCCTTATCTGTTGTGAGATTCTATGATTCTATCTTGTGTTTCTATGTAACAAATTACACATAGGTGCTTGTGAAGAACCGGGGGGGGGGGATCATTTCATCTCATGAAACTGGAAGCAGTAGAAGCCACTAATCATTCAGGCTCGTGGGTTATCCTGCCCCCCAGCTTCAATTGATGAAACTGCCACTTTGTTCTTCACAGGCATGCATGCATAATTCTATATGTAATCTACAAAGATAAACCAATTGGTTTAAACACCCAGTGGGCTTCTGCTTGGGCTATCCTTTTAGCACAGTCCTACCAAGGGCGTTTGACACCTCCCTAACTACCTGTAAAAGTTGCTGGGCCTGTAACCTGTGCCTTAATCTTGATCCCCAGAGGCTGGATGTACTGTGCCTGGTCCACTTGGTCAGTCAAAGGGCATCCCCATCACCAAAGGCTGCTGGTCTGTTTATCCTGTACCTTGCTGTTTTCTGTCTCTCCTCTAATGTCACCCCAAAAGGACTTTTCAGTTCCTACCTGCTTCACAAAAGGCAGCAACCACCAGGCCACTGGCCTATCTGTCCTCCAGGGCAGAAAAAGAGCGAGCTGCACCCAGGGCCAGAAACAGCTGCACCTGTACAACTGTTGACATCAGCACATGATAGCTGCCCTGTCATCTTAGCACTAGCATACAGGCACAGCTGGTACCCACAGGGATCCAACTGGAACCAGATGTAAGGCATCCACCTCTCTTGGTCTCTGCTGCAATTGCTGGGAAAGTAACCTGTGGGAAATACCAGAGGCCTTTGTGCATGATGTCTAGCAAATTTGTGCCTGCCTCCAGTCCAGCTCTGGGTAGAGTTGCTGACTCCAGAATACTTAGATCTCTCTTTTCCAGATATTATCTGTCTCTCACTGGCACTGAAGGCAAGTCTATTCTCTCACCTCTCTGAGCAGGAACTTTCTCCTTCCAGTCCTGAAATGCTAGCTCTGTGCTGTCTCCTGATTGGCCCAGATTCACAGGGAAAGCTTGTCCTCTGCTTACAGAAATATGATGCATGCATGCCCTACAAAACTGTAGCAACTCATTATTTTAATCCTGTTCTCTGATCCCTTTCATACAAATGTTCTAGAGTCAAAATGCAGGCAGACATGGACACTGACATGAGTGTTTTTATTTTCTCTTCAGTTGTCTTCTGTTCATGTGCAGCTTTGGCTGCGTCTCTACCCCCAACCACCATGCCTAGCCTTGGGCTGGGAACTTATCCAGAGGGGCCTATGTCCTAACACTGCTTCCCATCTAAGTAGCAGCAGAACCACTCCAAATGATGCTGCAGCATGAACATCAGACACCAGTCACATTGGTGCTTCTTGATCCCTCCCTTTGACTGAAGATTACTGAAGCTGATGCACCACCTGCCTCCCAGACCGGTGCCCAAGTCTGCAGTCTAAGTAGGATTGCTAAGAAGGTTGCTGTTGCTTCTGCTGTGGGGTCCCCAAGGAGCCCAATAAGGAAATCCCAGAATCGGGGGGGGGGGGGTTACAGAAGGGGGATGTCCTGTAAAGTAACAGCTCCTACATGGGAGCAACATACAGTAGCTAGAAGCCAGAAATAGGCAGATGGGAAAGGCTGTGTGGTCCTAGTGGTTAGAGCACTGGATTGGGAACCAGGGAATTACAAGCTCAAACCCAGCTCCCTGAAACCACTAGCCAGAGAGTAGGTTTGGAAAGGCCTTGGCAGGGCTGTTTAATTGCAGTCCAAGCCAGCCTGTCGGTGCAGCGGCTTCACCACCACTAATGATGCCGGCATACTGGCATGGAGAATGAGCCCAAGTTGTCAGAGGGCTGGCAGGGGAAAGAGGCTCGAGCATCCCAGAAGACACTTCTTGGGAAGGGGAAGGTCACCAGACTGTGTTGCAACACCACCACCTAAGTGACCACAAGTAGCAGTGCAAAAAGAGCTGGTAGTCAGGGAGGAGAGATGCAGACAAAGCCTGGCACGATGACACACACACTTGTATGCACATGCACCAACAGCTATGGTCAGGTGGCATCCCAGGGGATGTAGAAATGCAGGGAAAAAAAACAGCTGAGGCACAATGATGCCGTCTGACGCTCCACAGTTCCCATACCACTGACCTAGTCACCTGCCTCTGGACCAAGCAGAACCTCTGATGGGGCATAGCCTACCTTGTTGACCCCATCATGTGGTGGGGGAAGCCAGAAAAGAACAAGGAGGTCAGACTGGGCGATGGGAGTGAAAAAAAAGAATTAAAAAAAATAAATGCAGCCCAGGTGAAGAGCTGCAATTTCACCCAGAGAGCATTTGGGATTCCAGTTACCATTTTGCTTTTGACTGAACTGCACCTTTGAGTAACTTGGTACCCCACCAGTTAGCATCACGGCTCGTACGCAGCCAGATACAGAAAGTTAGGACTTTCCAGGGGAGCTAGCAGAGGTTGGTGACATATAACAAACTATACCAGCAGTGCCAAACAGAAATAATGAGAGAGACAGCAGGAGTGAAGTGGTTCTCCAATCTAGATGCAGCAGCTGGACTCTGGCGAATACCACTTGATAATGTAAGTTCCAAGCTGTACACTCAATATGCCAATTAGCACAGAATTCTAAGACTTCTTTTATATGTTTATATGTACAGTTACTGTGGATTTTGTGGTTATAAGAGGACATTCTCGAGTTCTTTCAGTGAGAGAACTACGATGCGAAACTACGCCATTCTGGCACACAAAGGACTTGAGAACAGACTTTTATAACCATAACAGACATAGAAACTGTACACATAAACACATTATAAATCATGGTAAACACTTTGTTTAAACAACAGAATTTGAATTTAAACGAAAATTTAAACTTTACTTTGCAGAATATTAGAGACTCCCCTTCATGGGACATGGACTATGCTTCAACTGGACGTAGAACTTCAGAATTTTAGAACTGCTGTATGTTCATGAGACACCCTCTTATGGTTATGAGAGTACCTGGCATGTTTAGAATTAAACAATCCTGATTGGCCAAGAATGATGTCATAATTTATAACTGGCATATGTTCTGCACCTGAAGTGTTTAACAGAACCCTATAGCAAATGTTTGAAAGAGTTCCAGTAGTAGCAGTTTATATAGATGCCATTATTCTCTGGGGTGTCACACAGGATTGCTGACAGTACTAAATGTTGTGGAAAAATGGACTAAAGCAGAACCAAAAGAAATGTGTCTTTAAACAAAAAGACATGGCGTACCTGGGGGAGTATTTCCTTCTGAAGGAGTGAAATCTAACAATGAAAAATTGAGAGCAATACGACAAATGTCTGTACCAAAGAATCTAAAAAGATGTACAGTGATTGATGCAAATGATTAGCTTTGTGGAAACATTTATTTCCAGGATTTGTTGCCAAAACCACTTTGCTGATATCTCTTCTGGAATGGGACATAGAGTGGGAATGAACAGTGAAACACGAGAAAGAGTGGAACACCCTAAAACAAGCCTCACCACTTCACATGTGCTGCAGTACTTCAGTACAGAATTGACAATCAAAGCTTCTGTGAAAACATCACAGATAACCTGGGAGCCATGCTACTACAGCATCATCAAGGACAGTGGTTACGGTGGCCTGTGAGTGTAGGACACTGAGTACAGCTGAAAGGATGTATGCACAAACAGAAAAGGAGACTCTAGGATTGTGCTTTGAATGTAAACAGTCTGGCTGGTATAGATAATGCACGTAATAAGTCACAACTGGGTGTGCATTATAGGATTTTAGAAAATGAGTTTGTAAAAAAAGAGAGAGATGTGGTAGCCATGTTAGTCTAGTCAACAATGTAGAGAAAAAATACAATAAATATGTTGCAGGTGATACCTTTTATTGGACTAACAAAATTATTTTTAAGACTAGCTTTCGAGAGGTGAAACTCTCTTCCTCAGGTCAAAAGTGAAAACAGCTGAGCAGTATGACAGATATAAAGGCTGGATGTGGATTCAAAGCCTAGACTAGCAGGTTACAGATCAAAGCATTGCAGTCAGTTTGCACCTCTTACAAAACAGGAAGACTAATTTTCACTGGAGTGTGTCTGTTGGAGAGATCAACTTGTAAGATCAAAAAGCTGACTAATTTTATTCTGAATCTGGACCATTAATTAACATTTCTAAAAAGTCAAGGCATAAAGAAAATACATGCTATTGTCTTAAGAAGGTACCTGTTAAAACAACCAGAGGGTGCTGATGTGAGGGTTTAAAAAGAAACTCAGAAGCACTGCTTTAAGCATAATTACTGGTAGTGTATTAAAAAAACAACATCTTTATTAAGTCCTTTTTTCTTTAGTGTCAACATTTTGTATCATTTTTATTTCAAATGTTTGTCGATCCTGGCTGTTTTTGAAGTTCCTTTTTAACACGCTGACGTTAAAATCACTGGTGGAGTGATCTGGTCTAGAAAAACATTCCCCTACTGGTGTATTTTCATTTTTATGGGTAACTGTGAACCTGTGGTGATTCATTCTTGTTTTGAGTTCTTGTCTGGTTTCACTAATATAGCAGCCTTCCTCACATTTTCTGCATTGTATCATGTATACTACATTGCTAGAAGAGCAGGTATACGAGTTTTGGATTGTAAATGTTTTTCCATTGTGACTGACACATGTCTCAGGAGAGAACCTCTCATACCAAAACAACCATTATACGCAGCCAGGCCATCTGGTACCACTGCATTTGCTCTAATCAAGACGAAGGGACATACACCTTATTACACTAAAAGAAGCTTTCAGACAGAAGGGATATAAAACCAGCTCCATTGACAGGAACATCCATTCTGCACTCCGTAGGCCTAGGGAGGAACTACTACGGTACAAGCCACAGAGAACATCTGCTCGCACACCTCTGGTAGTAACCTACAACCCAGAACTGGAAAAACTATGGAAAATAATTAAAGATCTACAGTCACTACAGTCTGAAGATGAAACTCTAAAAAATATATTTCCCACTTCACCAGTGCTTGCCTTCCGCCAGCCACCAAACCAGAAGCAGAAACTGGTGCAAAGCAAACTTCCTTCTGAGCTCCAACTAGGTGACAAAGGTACAAAATCATGCAAAGCACCTCGCTGCAAACTATGTACACATATCTCTCCTGAGACATGTGTCTGTCACAATGGAAAAACATTTACAATCCAAAACTTGTATACCTGTTCTTCTAGCAACGAAGTATACATGATACAATGCAGAAAATGTGAGGAAGGCTGCTATATTGGTGAAACCAGACAAGAACTCAAAACAAGAATGAATCACCACAGATTCGTAGTTACCCATAAAAATGAAAATACGCCAGTAGGGGAACGTTTTTCTAGACCAGATCACTCCACCAGTGATTTTACTGTCAGAGTGTTAAAAGGGAAGTTCAAAAACAGCCAGGATCGACAAACAGTTGAAATAAAAATGATACAAAATGTTGACACTAAAGAAAAAGGACTTAATAAAGATGTTGGTTTTTAATACACTACCAGTAATTATGCTTAAAGTAGTGCTTCTGAGTTTCTTTTTAAACCCTCACATCAGCACCCTCTGGTTGTTTTAACAGGTACCTTCTTAAGACAATGGTATGTATTTTCTTTATGCCTTCACTTTTTAGAAATGTTCATTAATGGTCCAGATTCAGAGTAAAATTAGGCAGCCTTTTGATCTTACAAGTTGATCTCTCCAACAGACACGCTCCAGTGAAAATTAGTTTTCCTGTTTGTAAGAGGTGTAAATTGACTGCAATGCTTTGATCTGTAACCTGCTAGTCTAGGCTTTGAATCCACATCCAACCTGTATATCTGTCACACTGCTCAGCTGTTTTCCCTTTTGACCTGAGGAAGAGAGTTTCACCTCTCGAAAGCTAGTCTTAAAAATAATTTTGTTAGTCCAATAAAAGGTATCACCTGCAACATATTTGTTGTATTTTTTCTTTAGAAAATGAGTTTGAAATTTCCTGGTCTCTGATTGGCCGAACCTCTTGGAAAGGTAGGCATTTATGAGATAAGAGAGACCAGGAGATAAGTCCCTGTGCCAATTGCCCATTAACCATCAGATATCCCTGTGTCACCTAGAATTTTCATAAATTTAAAACCCAAGCCTGCCACCATTTTCTTTCTCCTTTACCAAGCAAGAGAAGTATGAGTAATAGCAGCCACCTTCTAATGCCATCTAGACTTCAAACTTAAAAGAAAAAGCTTCCATAATCCATTCTCCTTCTATACTGCAGACACCAGAGCATAGTGGAGTGCCCCAAACAAAATTTTTTAAAAAGTAACTCTATTTGTTTTTTTGTAGTTTTAGTGAGTGGCACCCCCTCCCAAACACACACACATACACAGACACCACAACTGAAGCCTTTGTATTGAACTGGCACACACTGTGCCACTTTTATTGCATTCCCCCCCTTAAAAAAGTTTTTCTGTTTAAATGAATAGCGCTAGTATGTTGCGTGCTCAGCGCTACTCAGCTTTGTAGTACAGTACCTTCCTGCCTGGCTCGATGGGATTCCACCCCCGCTCCACCAAAACACAAGAAAGAAACTTCCTAATTTTTTGTTTTTTTGTTATTAATGTAATGAAAACCACACTTTCACATCCCTTAGCCTCCTTACCTGATCACGCTGCATCTTTCAGTCACCATGCCCTCTGCCATCCAACTCCATTCTCACTGCACAACTTCTTCATTTCCGATCACGGTTTTCCAAATTAAACAAAGGAAAAAAAACAAAACAGAGCACCGGTGAGTGAGAGGGATGGGGTGGTGATTGAAAAAGCAGGGGAGGGGGGAGGGTTAAATACACAGCAGTAAACTGTGGCAAGTAAAACAACTTGATGTAAACACTGCAATGCCCTCTACTGGCAAGTAGACTGAAGCGGACGTCCAGGGAAGGAACAGCAGCGTGTGAAGAGGCAGCTGCTGTCTTTGGGGAAGGGAAGTAACTGCAACACAAAGTGCTTTCATTTTTACCTGTTTGCATTGGTGTTTGTTCTAGGTTCCGGGGGGCTGCGTGTATAGACGAGGAATTTTACTTTGGTTGCCTGATTTTTGTGGGGGCAGGGAGCAGCAATGTAGGGATAGGGTAAAAGGGAAGGCAAGGGGGATAAGGCAGAGGAGGGAGAAGGGAAAATGGGGCCCAGTGAGGTAGGGAAGGAGGGTGATGTGGGAGGGCATTGGGGGGTGAGGCAAGTCAGATGAGGGAGTAATGAGGAGGGGCAGGACTTGGATAGAGGCTGGGGCAAAGCAGAGGGACAAATTGGCTGGTAGGGGTGGGGGCATGCAGGGGGGCAGATCAAGCCGTGATATGCAGGACGGGATGGGTTCTGAAAGCAAGTGCAAGGAAGATAGGATGGTATGGGGGCACAAAGGTGAGGGGGGGTTAGTGTTGGGTGACTCAATCCTGAAAGAAGTAATATGGGGAAGTAAATGGGAGTGGCATAGTCGAATATAGGTGGAATCAGTACCTGGACTGACAGCGAAGGCACGGGGTCAATACCACACATGGCAGAATGTCGTGGGACATAATTGATGCCAGCGATTCATGTTATCTTTTTCTGCCCCCACATCCCCTGTTCTGGGAGTTGCACCTGACACCCCCCACTAAGAATTCTAACTCCGGGGGGGGTCCAACACGGAGAGCTCACAGGTCCGGGTTTCGGCATAATGCCGTGCGCTATTAAGCGTACGACATTATAACCCAGTACGGACAGCAAATAGGGCTGGACAGTCTATTCTCAAGTGTGCAAGATGAGGTTGGGCGAAACTGCATATAGTGGTGTACTTGGGTACAAATGACTTGGCGGACAGTACGGTCGGGTTGGTAAGGGAGAGGTTTAAGGAACTGGGGAAGTTGTGTGAGGAGACAGAGAGATCAGTGGCCTTCTCAGAAGTGCTCCCAGTACCCAGGGTAAGCACAGAGAGGGAAGTAAGCATAAAAGAGTTTAACACTTGCCTGGGAGAGTGGTGCCAAACCAAAGGATATGGGCTAGTGGGAGGCTGGGGAAACATCTGGGACAACAGTGACCTGTTCGCAGAGGACAGTTACATTTGAGTAAGGTGGAGCAGAGGGTATTAAAGCAGAGGCTGGGGGAATACATAGCAACTAAGGTGGATTTAAACTAGGTGTGGGGGGAGGTGAGTGTCCGGCTGGAATGCAGAGCCGCCGGAGAGGGAGCCAAACAAGCTTACCCCTCAAGCTAACAAGGATGGCACAAAGGAGGGATCGCAGGGGAGGGTTAAGAATGGAGAGAAATGGGTTAAGGAAGGGAAAGGAACAAGCTGGAGGGTTGTCTCTCTGAATGCAAGAAGCCTGGGGAACAAAGCAGCTGAGTTACATGCTCTCTTGGCAGTGCGGGTGGTGAACATTGTCGCCATCACAGAGACTTGGGCCACACAATACCAGGATTGGGATCTGATGATCCCAGGGTATAAGATGTACAGAAAGGAAAGGAGAAAGGGGGTGGGGTGGTGATTTACATAACGGAGAGGATAACGTGTGTAAGGGAAGAGGAGGGTAGGACTGAGGCATTATGGATGCAGTTCCAGGATTCAAAAAGTAGGACACTTAGGATGGGAGTGGCATACAGACCACCAGCTCAGGCTGAGGACTTGGACAGGGAATTAGTGGAGCAGATCAGGAGGGTCTGTGGGAAGGGGAACACAGTGATTGTGGGGGACTTCAATCTACTAAGACTGGATTGGAGCACCCCAGCCACCTCGAGTGCAAGGGAACAGGTCCTACTGGATGCATTCCAGGACAGCTTCCTGACACAGATGGTTAATGAGCCGACTCAGTTGGGAAAAACTCTAGACCTAGTACTGTCTAAAGGGGAGGCTGTAAGGGAGCTGGGGGCCGAAGACCCCCTGGCTGGGAGTGACCATAACTCGGTGTGGTTCACCCTCAATATGGGCAAGGATGCTGTAGGTACAGGAACCAGGATGGTTGACTACAGAAAGGCTGACTTTGTTAAGATGGGGGAAATTTTGGAGAGGCACCTGGCAGAAATTCATTCACACTTGGATGCATGCCAAAAATGGGAAATCATCAAACTGGGGCTAGTGGAGGCTACTGGGTCACGTACAAAGACACAGAGCAAGAAGGTTAGGGCCAAGAAACCAAGCTGGTTGAATCGGGATGTTTTGGAAGGGGTGAGGGCAAAAAAAGCAGCATTTACGGGGTTCAGGAAATCCAGGAGGTGGGAGGACAGGGAAGTGTATGTGAAGAAGTCCAAAGAGGTAACCAGACTAGTCAGGGCAGCCAAGGCTTCCAGAGAGCTAAGGCTGGTAAAGGGCATCAAGGACGGGGAAAAGGACTTCTTCAGGTACATAACTTATTTGCTTTTGTTAACCAGGTAAGCACTTTAGACATCCAAGTGCCTATTTTCAGATGCGACCCAGGAGGGTTACAGAGTACATAATGCAGAGTCGAGGTAACATACAGGAGCCACAGGCTCCGACAAGTGGGTGGTACAGTTTATAGTACACCAGGCTTTAAAATAGTCAGGTAAGCAGTATAACAACAAGTCACATAACAGTACTGAGAGGCAGGATAAAATCAAATAACTACACGAAAGAGAATAACATCAAAATTATTGAATGTACAAGAATGTATTTGCATGACATGAGCGCTTATAATGAGAGAGAATGGAAATAAAAAATAAAGCAGAAAAGAGACAGGTACAGATATGACGAGATCCCCTCTCCAACAGGAGGGCGGTTAGTGCCTTATACTGGTTATCAGCAGAGATTTACCATCGGCCTGTGAAACTGCCCACAGGACAACTCCCGCAGTGAAACAGGGTGAGGGAGAGAAATATGTTGGGACTATGTGGTACATAGACAGGCAGAGGCAGATTTGAGGAAGCTCCATAGGGATGTTTTGAAGCAGGAATGGGAGGGAGAGGCATGAACTAGGGCAGGAAGGGAGTTCCACAGTCTTGGCACATGGATGGAGAAGGCCCAGTCACCTGTGAGGGTGCGGGTCTTAGGAACCAGGCGGACCTGTGCTGCACTGGATCTTAAGTGGTAGGCAGGGGTTACATGTTTAAGGGGAAGAGCGAGTGCAGAGGGAGTGGTCATTCTAACTATGTTATCTATGAAGTTGCCAAGGACAAAGACATGGTGCTTTTCAGGGGGGAGCCACTCCAGCTGTAAGTAGAGCTCACAACGATGCATAAGGTGAGGGGCACAGAGTGCAAAGCAGCATATATTGTTATATGCAGTGTCCCATTTCACAAGGCTGGAGTTTGGGACTGGGGCAATGGCAACGAGCCCATAACAAAGTGTGGGAAGGAGTATCCCCTGGCTATGGTGAGCCGAGCGGCCGGGGTGAGGCAATCTTTGACTCTGTAGGCAAGGCCGAGCTTGCCATTCATGGCTTTACAAACATTCTGAAGATGTGCGTTGAGATCCAGTTGTGGATCAAGGCTAACTCCTAGATACTTGACGGCGTCAATGACCGGCAGGAGGGAGCCATTTGCTCCATAGATAGTTAGAGGTGCCGGGCAGGAAGAGGTTTTGGCCACAGAGTCGAAGAGCATAGCCTGGGTCTTCTTCAGGTTGACGGTAAGCTTGTGGCCCTCAAGCCAGTTCTAGATTAGATCGAAGTCGGAGTTAAGCCGAGAGTTGATGATAGTGATATCCTGCGAACTGGACAGTATGACGAGGTCATCTGCGTATAGGGTTGGGTGCCTGTGGGTTGTAGTGGAGGGCAATTCATTAATGAACAGGGAAAACAGAATAGGTCCAAGGACGGATCCCTTGGGGACCCCACAGTTAACTGGAAAGAGGGCAGAGAGGGTGCGATTGAAACAGGTGTATTGCTGCCTACCCACAAGATAGTTGGAGAACCAGGCAAGGGCTCGGTGGGAGAATCCGAGAGAATGCAGAGTGGAGTGGAGGAGGGAATGGTCAACCTGATTGAAGGCCTTCGAGAGATCAACGAAGATGGCACCTGCCATTTTGCCTTGGTCAGTCGCAGACCTGATCTCAGAGGTAACCACGGCAAGTGCAGTCGACGTACTGTGCCCCTTTCTGAAGCCATGCTGAGCAGGGGAGAGAACAGCATGACCCTGGAGGTAGTGGGAGAGTTGTGAAGCAACTGCCTTTTCAAGGAGCTTACACGTAGCAGAGAGTATGGCGATGGGGCGACAGTTATTAATATCTTTGGGGTCGTCTTGTTTGTAAACAGGGACAACCTTGGCAACCTTCCATACATCAGGGATGATTCCTGAGATAAGAGAAGCGTTAAAGATATGAACGACCGGCTGGATGAGGAGGGGGGCCCCTAAGCTAAGCAGTTTTGGTTCAAGGCTCTCATGTCCAGCTCCCGTGTGGTGGGAGAGACCAGCTAGGAGTTTCTGGGTCTCTCCAACTGAGCTCCATTTGAGGTAGAAGGGAGGTCAGGGGGGCAGTTGGGGAGTTGGAGGAGGGGCAGGCAGGTCTGAGAACATGCAGTTAAAAGCAGTGGCAATAGTTTGGGGTTGTTACAGTTGGTCCCCCCGATATGCATGTCAACGAACTGTTCCTTGGCAGACCCACCGACAAGGTTTTTAACGTTTTGCCAAAAGCACCGGGGGTTGTTGGCCGAGGCTAGCAGGACCAATTTGCAGTACAAACTCTTGGCGGTGCATATGGCTCTCTTACAGGAGTTTCTGAGTTGACGATATTCAAGGAGGTCGCTGTCATTGCAGGAAATCTTGTGTCTCACCCAACATTTGTCTCTCTCTGCTTCATGAGGGAGAATAGGCCTCCATGGAGTCACTTCGGGACTGTGCCTCTCACCCTCCTTGTGAGGGGTGCATGCCTGTGTTGCAAGGGAACAAATACTGCAAGGAAATGATCTAGGGCTGCAACAGGGTCATTTGTGGCAGTGACCCTGGACCAGTCGACACATCATAGATCTGCAAGGTAGTCGTTGAGTATAAGTTTGGAATAGTCCCTCATCTGGATCACTCTGCTGGGGACTTTGGGCGAGTTGGTGCCCCATATGCAATAGGTAGGGGAGTGATCTGAGATGGCATCAGGGAGTATCCCTGAGTGGACAATTCTATCCAGCCTGTTGCTCATAACCCAGTCGATGAGTGACTCTTTGTCCCCCCGGGAGGAGAGCCTTGTGGGTCCCGTGATGATCTGGCTGAGAGCAATGCCTGAGAGAAGAGGCTCATACTGCTTGGTATTTGGCCCCAGCCAACTGAGGTTAACATCCCCCAGGATTAGCAGCTCATTTGAGCCAACCTTATCCCTAAGTTGGTCAAGTAGTGAGGAGAGCCCTTGAGCACCCCCCTTCGGAGGGTTGTAGGCACAGACAAGATGCACCTTTTTAGTGTTCCCAAGTAGGAGGAGGGTGTGAAGGAACTCGCAGGCAGGGGATGCAGGGGATAAATGAGCAACTAAAGACACATTAAGGTGCACCTTATAATATAGGAGCAAACCCTCCCATGCTTATTGCCTGCCCTGTCATGCCGGACAAGGCTGTAGTCCGGGAGGGCACAAGTGGAGTCAGGAATGCGAGGCTTGAGCCAAGTTTCCGTGAGCCCGTAATGTCAGGCTTGTAGTGGGCCACCCAGGCCGTTAGTTCAGCAAGGATTTGGAGGATGCTGCGGATGTTGAGGTGTGCTATTTTTAAACCTTTGGCAGTCAGCCAGGCTGAGGGGGGCTTGAAGGAGGACAGGGGGTTGGGGGACCTTGACAGCTGGCTAAGGTTCCAGATTGTGCATGTGGAGCCATGGCCCTAGCTTATAAAACAGCCGGTGAGCGTGAGGTACCCAGCAGAGGAAGGATCCCTAACGGGAAGGAACCGCAGTCAAGACTAGCAGGAGTCGGCACAGTGCGGGCGCTTTAGGCAGGGCGCTGGCTTGCAGGAATACAAGGCTATTTACTTAGGGTGCAGTTTCAAGTTTACCCTGGGTATCAGGGCAGGGGTGGAGTAATTTAGACCTCCCAGCTAGTAGGATGCCGGAACGTGCCTTAGATATTGGAAGTAAGGAGTAGCAAAGGCAAGGAGATAGGGCTAGGCTCCTTGATATGTGCTATCAGGAGAGAGCTGGGAGAGAAGGGAGGGTGGGAGCAGCAATTCAGTGGTACGAGGGCTTGTATCAAAGGTAGCTCAGTTTATAATTAGGTAGACTAACAGAAATTAGAGGATGCCTCTAGTGGTGAATCAGTATAGGCTGCAGATGGCAAAGTGGGCTGATTGGTTTTAGCGCATCACGTGATATGAGGTTATAACACGGTGACGACCATGGGTGGTGGTGGGAGCGGTGGGGCAGCTGGCGGAGTCAACACTGCGCAACAGCTCCAAGTCAGCGGAGCAGCCAGCATGACAGTTTAGCAAGGCCATGCGTTGTTTCTATGCTTACAGTCTTAAAAAGTATTTTCAGTTCTTTTCGGTCCAAATCGCAGTAAATATGGCTTTTCGTCGGATTTATTTAAACGCTCCCGCTGAGCATCTCTGGCTGGTGCTGGCTCCTACAAGGATTTAATTACCTGCGGTGTGTTGCAGCTGTGGGGGGTTGGGGAGGGCAGGTACAGCAGCCCTCTCGACCTCCATGTGGGACCCTCACTGGATCCATTTACCTGCAGAGAAAAGAAGGCGAGGTGAGTCTTTTAATACTATCCTGAGGGGGGAGGAGAATAAGAGAATGAGAGAGAGTGGGGGGGGGGCAGAGCAGTGCAAGGGTCAGGAAAGAGCTTTATGCAATAAAAAATTCCTTGTATGAATGGCTCAAGGCCTAGCACTTAACCCCTAGATACTTAACCCCCAGACAGTAATAACTCCACGGAGACAGCAGAAATGCCTATATCGAGCACAGCACAGTTTAAAATAGCTCCAAGTCATGTATTTAACCCCCACTCTGTTAATAACAGGCTAGAGAAAGCAGAAATGCCTGAAAATAAAATCTCTTAAGGTAACCCATTACAATGCAGTATCAATTGCAGGTGGAGCATAGTTTCTTAGGGAAAAAGCAATCTAAACTTTTACGCCAACAGTTGAATAGTGGTAGAAGAAAAGGCGCCAAGTTTGAACACTGCGCAACAGCTCCAAGTCAGTGGAGCAGCCAGCGTGGCAGTTTAGCAAGGCCAGGTGTTGTTTCTACGCTTAAAGTCTTAAAAAATCTTTTCAGTTCTTTTCAGTCCGAATCGCAGTAAATATGGCTTTTCATCGGGTTTGTTTAAATGCTCCCGCTGAGCATCTCTGGCTGGCGCTGGCTCCTACTGGGATCTAATTACCTGCGGTGTGTTGCAGCTGTGGGGGGTTGGGAAGGGCAGGTACAGCAGCCCTCTAGACCTCCATGTGGGACCCTCGCTGGATCCGTTTACCTGAAACATAGAAACATAGACTCTGACAGCAGAGAAGGACCACTTGGCCCACCTAGCCTGCCATTTCCCTACCTAGAAGATAAGCTGCAGATCCTATTTAACCAACAGCCTATTTCTTCCTACCCCCCACAAAAATTGCCTTATGTCTGTCCCATGCATTCTTGAATTCTCCCACAGTTTTGGACCCCACAACCTCCTCAGAAAGGCTGTTCATGTGTCCACCACCCTCTCTGTGAAAAAATACTTCCTCACATTGCCCCTGAGCCGTCCCCCCTCTATCTTCAAATTGTGTCCCCTTGTTCTTGCACATCTCTTTTTCTGAAAGATGCTACCCTCTTGGACTTTGTTGATTCCACTGAGGTACTTAAACATTTCTATCATGTCCCCCCTCTCCCTCCTTTCCTCAAGGGTATACATATTAAGCTCCTTTAGCCTCTCCTCGTATGGCTTCTCTTGCAGACCCTTCACCATTTTAGTTGCCCTCCTCTGAACTGCCTCCATCCTGTCTATATCCTTGCGGAGGTAGGGACTCCAGAACTGGAAGCAGCACTCCAGATGGGGTCTCACCAACTGTCTGTACATGGGGATAACAACTTCCTGTTTTCTGCTGGTGATGCCTCTCCCTATACATCCCAGTATCCCCCCAGCCCTCCCTACTGCCTTCTCACATTGCTTGCCAACCTTAAGGTCATCTGATATGATTACCCCCAGGTCCCTTTCCATTTTTGTTGTTGTTACTACCTCCCCCCCCATTGTGTAATCTTCCCCTGGGTTTTTGTTTCCCAAGTGCATTACTTTGCACTTCTTTGCATTGAATCCAAGCTGCCATACTTCTGACAATTCCTCTAACCTTGCCACGTCCCTTCTCATCATTTCCACGCCTCTTTGTGTATCAACCCTGTTGCAGATCTTTGTGTCATCTGCAAAGAGGCATACTTTTCCTTCTAGTCCCTCTGCAATGTCACTTAAAAAGACATTAAAAAGGACTGGACCCAGGACTGAACCCTGCGGTACCCCACTAGTAACCCCTCTTTCTTCAGAGTGGACTCCATTTACAATTACCTTCTGTGTGCTGTTGTTCAGCCAATGTTTTACACAGGCTACCACCCTGGGACCCACTCCAAGGCTGGTTAATTTGACTACTAATCTTTAGTTTGGGACTGTGTCAAATGCCTTTCTAAAGTCTAGGTAGGCCATGTCCATAGCCCCTCCCTGGTCTACTACTTAGGTCACCCAGTCAAAGAAATCAATTAGATTCGTCTGACATGACCTTCCCGCTGTGAACCCATGCTGCCTTGGGTCCTGTGCCCCACTGGCCTCTAGGTACTCAACAATTCTTTCCTTCAGAAGTGATTCCATCACTTTCCCTACCACAGAGGTCAAAACTGACAGGTCTATAGTTTCCTGCCTCTGTCTTGCTCCCACTTTTGTGAAGGGGAATCACATCAGCCTTCTTCCAGTCCTCAGGTACCACACCATCCTCCCATGATTTGTTATAAAGGATAGTCAGTGGTGTCATTAGTTCTCTGCTTAATTCTTTTATAATTCTGGGGTGAATTCCATCTGGCCCTATTGCTTTGTTCACCTTCAGTTTTAGGAGTTCTTTCAGAATCCTTTCTACTGTGAAAGGACTGGGATCGACCCCCCCCCCCCCAGAGTGCTTCTGTTAATTGGATTAGGCACCTCCCCCACTTCCTCTTTCGTGAATACTGAACTGAGGTATTCATTCAGTATCCCTGCTTTTTCACTGTCACTCTCTGCCCACCCACCATCCATTCTATTCAGCCTCACTATCCCTCCCTTTGTCTTTCTACGATCCCTGATATACCTATAAAATATTTTATCCCCCTTCTTAACCGAGTTGGCTATCTTTTCCTCAGTTTGTGCCTTTGCTATTCTGACTACCCTCCCTGCTTCCTTCTGCCTTAACTGGTACAGCTCTCTGTCCTGCTCCTTCTGTGTTTCCTTATACTTCCTAAATGCTATCTTTTTCTCCCTAATCTTCACCGCCTCTTCTTTTGAGAACCATAGTGGCTTTTTCTTTCATTTTGATTTGTTTATTTGCGTCACACAAAGGCTTGTTGCCTCTGTGATGGCAGTTTTGATATTTCCCCATTGTTGCTCCACCCCTCCTTCTAGCTTGTTTGCTAGTGCTTTTCTAAGACACTCTCCCATCTTGCCAAAGTCAGCCCTCCTGAAGTCCAGAACCTTCACTTTTGTATGGCTTGACTCTGTAGCTGAGTTTATCGTGAACCACACTGTTTGGTGGTCACTTGTTCCCAAATGGCTACCCACTTCTAGATCTGAGATCTTCTCACTGTCCCCATTTGAGAGTACAAGGTCTAAGATTGCTCCCTCATGAGTAGGTTCCAAAACTAGCTGTCTGAGGCATGCCACCTGAAGGGCATCAAGAATGGCCCTGCTTTTGGATGTGGCTGCAGCAAAAGTGCTCCAGTTAACATCTGGCATATTAAGGTCCACCATCAACAGTATCTCTCCTTTCTCTGCCATCCTAAGTACGCCTTCTATCATATCCTTGTCCATTCCCTCCCCCTGACATGGGGGTCTGTATACAACCCCTGTGCGGATTGTGGTGCCATTTCCAGTCTCTAAGGTGACCCACAGTGCCTCCTCTCCTCCCTGTTTACTCTTTTGTTCAGTTGCTTTTATCCCTTCCCTTACATAGAGAGCTACCCCCTTCTGCCCTCCCTGTCTCTCCTGTAGGTTGTGTACCCTGGTATGTTAACATCCCAGTCATGGTTCTCTGTGTACCATGTTTCTGTGACTGCTACGATATCCAGGCATCCCTCTTCCATCAAGGCCACCAGTTCAGGGAACTTGTTGCCCAGACTACGGGCATTGGTACTTATTACCCTCCATTCCTTTTTGCCCCATCTCTGTCCTTATTGCGTTTGTCACTTTCTCCATTTACCCCTGCGCTTCTCCCTATTGACATCTCTATGTTGGTGTCTACCTCACTTAGTACCCTGAATTTTTTTTGGGGTGGGGCTAGGATTTCCCTGCTCCTTTCCAGTGCCTCCCCCCTTGACTAGTTTAAATACTTGCCAATGAAGTATTTAAACCTATCACCTAGGATCCTAGTTCCCCTCCTGGACAGATGCAGACCATCACGCCAGTATAGGCCTGCATCCGTCCAGGTGGACCCCCAGTCCCCAATGAAGCCAAATCCCTGAGCTCTACACCAGTTTTTCAACCACTGATTGAATCCTATGGTGTGGAGCACCCTAGCCTCATCTGTGCCATAGACAGGCAGCACCTCCGAGAAGATTACCGTGTGTCCTATTTGTCTAAAGCCCCTCCCCATCTCCACAGACATTTCTTGCACTGCTCTGGTCCCTTTCTTAGCCAGGTCATTTGTCCCTAGGTGGACAATGACATCCAGCTCCCTCCCCTGTGCAGCTGCTCCTGTGATCCTGAGGATTCGCTCTCTGTCCCTCCAAGCCATGGTGCCAGGCAGGCACCTTACCTCCCTCTCTCCTTCCTCCCCCAGTTCTACCTTCCTAGCAATGGAGTTCCCCACTAGGAGTTGTTTCCTTCTCCTGTGGGGTCCCATGCCACCCTTCTGTGGGTCTCCTTTGTGGAGGTTCCCAGCATCCTCCTTGGTCTCCACTGTGGGTACCTCCATAGAGGAACTGCACTTTTCCAGAATGGCGTGGAAATTGTGGAGAGGAACAACTGGAGGGATGCACCTTTGTTCTACCACCCTCACCCTCCTTGAGCCCACTGTGGTCCAACCACTCCTGTTTCTTGGCAACCTCTGAGGCAACGGCAGTGACCCTGGTGGTCCTTGGGTGGGAGAGGAGGTCCCACAAATCCTGGCCAACTCAGCCTGGAGTTGAGCAACCTCCTCCCTCAGCCCAGAGAGGTGCCTGCAGATGGGACAACACTGCATCCTCCAAAACGTCTCCTGGAAAACTGTTGCTCCACAGCCACTGCACTGCACCACTCCCATCATGTCTTTTTTCTGGCCCCCTAACTGTTGTTTGGAATACTTACTCTTTCCTCTGTTTGTTTATTTTTTTTCTTCCCCTACTTAGTTACTGCCTCTGTGCCCTTTTAGCTCCTGATCTTCCTGTTCTGAGACAAGAAGTTCCTATATTTCTCAGTAGTCTCCTTACTTGCTCAGAGTCAGACCTCCAGCAGCTGGGGGGGGGCAGAGAGCTATTCTTGCCCTTCTAGGATGGTGAGTCTTTGGTGGCTCTGTGATCACTCACTTCCTGCTTTCAAACAGGAAGTTCCTGTTGTCAGTTAAATCCTGTGCCTATAAAGTAGAACTGGTTTAGGGTGGAGGGAAGGGAAGGAGGGCAATATAGTCCCAGTAGAGAAGTTTTAGTTATACCAGTAGCTCCTTCCTCCTGGTGTTCTGTCTTTTCTCTGGCAGAAGCTATCTAGGGCAGTGCTTGAATCTGGTTTTAACCTTGCTCCTTCTAGCTAAGCCACGCCCCCTACTTTGCAAATCTTTCTACACTTAGTTAATTTCACAGATAACAATTCCCTTCTGACACCTGTGACAAGTACACAGATGACAATTGACTTCAACTACCTCTGACAAACATACTCTTTTTTTTGTTTTTTACCCTAAATTGAAGGTCCCAGTACAAGAGTTTTAGTTCTTAGTCCCAGTAGAGAAGTTTTAGTTATATCAGTAGCTCCTTCCTCTTGGTGGTCTGTCTGTTCTCATTTTTTTAGCGGTTTGCCTCGGGGGAGGGGGCAGTTAAGGCCACTGTAGGGCTGACAGTGATGAGTGAGGCGGTGAGAAGCCAGAGCAAAGCGGCATATATTATTATAAGACAAAGAACCTCTGTGCGCAAGCACTGAGGCAATGGTTACCCCAAAGAAATACAAAATCACAGATGCCCCCACAATGCAAAGCATCATGGGCTGCATATGCAAATCACCACAGAATATTATGATGGTTCAACTTTAAGCGGAAATGCATGGTGCCAAAAGGCCTCTCACACAGTTTGCCAAGGGTGCCAACAGAAGACATAGACACGTGTTTCATCCTACCAGGACTCATCAGTATGCCTGCGGTGTGTTGCAGCTGTGGGGGGTTGGGGAGGGCAGGTACAGCAGTCCTCTTGACCTCTGTGTGGGACCCTCACTGGATCTGTTTACCTGTGGTGTGTTGCAGCTGTGGGGGAGGGCAGGTACAGCAGCCCTCTCAACCTCCGTGTGGGACCCTTGCTGGATCCATTTACCTGCAGTGTGTTGCAGCTGTAGGGGGTGGGAGAGGGCAGGTACAGCAGCCCTTTCGACCTCCGTGTGGGACCCTCACTGGATCTGTTTACCTGTGGTGTGTTGCAGCTGTGGGGGGTTGGGGAGGGCAGGTACAGCAGCCCTCTCAACCTCCGTGTGGGACCCTCACTGGATCTGTTTACCTGTGGTGTGTTGCAGCTGTGGGGGTGGGGAGGGCAGGAAGAGCAGTCCTCTCGACCTCCATGTGGGACCTCGCTGGATCCGCTTACCTGCAGTGTGTTGCAGCTGTGGGGGTGGGGAGGGCAGGTACAGCAGCCCTCTTGACCTCCATGTTGGACCCTCGCTGGATCCATTTTTACCTGTGGTGTGTTGCAGCTGTGGGGGTGGGGGCCGGCAGGTACAGCAGCCCTCTCGACCTCCATGTGGGACCCTCGCCAGATCCGTTTACCTGCGGTGTGTTGCAGCTGTGGGGGTGGGGGAAGGCAGGTACAGCAGCCCTCTTGACCTCCGTGTGGGACCCTCGTTGGAGAGAAGGAGCTGCAAGGACCAGATACTGAGGATTAGGAAGGACGGGGGGTTGGTGGAGAAAGGGGTGGAGCAGATAGAAGCACTAAATGCATACTTCTGTTCTGTATTCAAGAAAGAGAAGGGTGGACAGCTACCTCCGGGGATTGGGAAGGTGGGCAAGGGGGGGAAGGGTGACAGATGAGGTAATTACAAAGAGCAGGGTGCTAGAGGGTCCGAAGGCTCTGAGGGTGGATAAGGCACCAGGACCAGATGGCATTCACCCTAGGGTGTTAAAAGAACTGATGGAGATCCTGACAGGTCCACTGGCAGACCTGTTCAATACCTCCCTAGACACAGGATGCATGCCACAGGACTGGAGGATGGCTCACATGGTGACCCTCCACAAAAGTGGCCCAAAGGATGAACCAGGCAATTACACACCAGTAAGCCTCACATCCATTGTTGGGGAAACTAATGGAGACAATCCTGAAAGTGAGGCTGGTGACCTTTTTGGAAGACAATGGACTCCAGGACAGACAGCAACATGAGTTCATCTCAGGAAGATCCTGCCAGACCAACCTAGTTGAGTATTACAACTGGGTGATGAGGGAACTGGGCAAGGGCCATGCAGTGGATGTCCTGTATTTGGACTTCAACAAGGTCTTTGATTCGGTGCCTCATGGGCAGTTGGGGAAAAGTTGGAGTATGTGGGGGTAGGGCCAAAGATGGTGAACTGGATTGTGAACTGGCTGAAGGGGAGGCAGCAAAGGGTGGTGGTGGGGGAGGAACTCTCAACCCCAAGTGCTGTGATGAGTGGGGTTCCACAGGGCTCGGTACTGGGCCTAGTGGTGTTTGGGATTTTCATATTGGATATCTCACATGGCATCAGGAGTAAGATCAGTCTGTTTGCTGATGATACAAAGATGGGGGTGGTGGTGGACGACATAGTAAGGTGGCAAGGGCTACAGGATGACCTAACTAAACTGGAAGAGTGATCGGAAATGTGACAGTTGGGGTTCAATGCTAAGAAGTGCAAGGTACTGCACTTCGGAGCAAGGAACCCTGGGAGAGCTATCAGTTGGGAGGGGTTCAGTTAGGTACTACTGAGGAAGACAAGGATCTAGGGGTGATTATAATGGGGAATATGAACAACTCAGCTCAGTGCAGGAAGGCGGCAGCTAAAGCCAACAGGATGCTGGGGTGTATTGCGAGAGGAATCTCCTCCAGAAGGAGGGAGGTGATCCTGCCTCTGTACAGGTCATTGGTCAGACCACACCTGGAGTACTGCGTGCAGTTCTGGCACCCATTTCTGAAGAAAGATGTCAGATTACTGGAAGGGGTATAGCGCAAGGCAACAAAGATGATCCAGGGTTTGGAGGACAGACCCTACGAGGACAGGCTGAGGGAGTTGAATATGTACTCACTGGAGGAGAGAAGGGATCGGGGGATATGATTGAGACCTTTAAATACATGATGGGGATAAACAAGACAGGTACAGAAGGCGTATTTAAGTTGAGGAAGGGGAGAGACACAAGAGGGCATGGTCTCAGATTGGGGGGGGGAGATACAGGAGAGAGATGAGGAGACATTTTTCACAGAGAGAGTGGTGGCTAAGTGGAATGCTCTGCCCGAAGAGATGGCATCCTGAAGGATGGTGGGCAGTTTTAAAAGGGGATGAGACAGGGTGAGGGGGGTAAACACGAGGGGGGATGGGGAGCAGCTGCAATGTAGGGGGCTAGCTGCATATTTGAGCAGACTTGATAGACCATGAGGCCTGTTTCTGCTGGCAGATTCATAAGTATATCAGTATAGGGACTACTTCACCAACAAAATAACTTTAAATTGATTTTTAGGTTTTTTATATATTTTTTTTCTTTCAAACAGTACATAAAAGTGTTACATGTAACTCATTTTATAAATGTAATAATGCCCTCCACGGTGGGTGGCATGGGCTATATTGGACCTTTCAGGGGCTATAAGGCCCTCTGTCTGTGGTGCTGGGCTTCATTAAACCCCTGGATGGTCCAGTGTATCCCAATACTGCCCACCTTGGTGGGTATTATTGCTTGCTTAATGCATGTCCCAGGGATGTAGTAAGGCACAAAGCTGAAGGCCGAATGTCCTTACACCCCTGAGAAGTGCATTAAAATTCCCATGATGCACACTCTGCAGGGCTTTATTACACTTATAAGATATCTTTATGTAGGTTTTTTGTGTGAAGAAAATGAGATTTGACTGCTGACCGTGCATTTATAAAGATTTTATGCTCTGTCAGGTGACGTCTCTTGGCCAGTTAAATTTCTAGATTTTTTTACCATTTTATTAAAACCTTTAATCACAATCTGAAAATGAGAATTTAGTAAAACTCCTCCCAGGATACAAATACTGTTCCTGCATTTACAAAATTATGATCTGAAACGGGAATATAACTCAGGCAGCAAGTTACTCTACAAAGAGTATTAACATCAATTAGAAATATAAAGAGAAGTGAGGATATACCAATCAGTTATGCTCCACTTACATTACATATTAATTAATGGAAGTAGATTGGATTTTACTGTAAGGAAATTAGATTGTATTTCTCTCAACTTTAAGACAACAGATTTTGCAACATCTACATGAAGGGCAAAGTGGCACCGAGAAATGGAAAAGATGGGCATGAAAATCAGTATACTGGCCTAGCATCAACAAGTACATTGAGAAACTACGCAAGGACTGGACTGTATACCAGAAATATAGAAATCAGCAGGCAAATGAGCAACTGTGGCCTACAAACAAAACAGTGGTGGCATGGTAAGGGTTGGTATTGGCTTATTCAAACCCCAGGAATCCCTCACTTATGCTTATGGGAAAGGGGAAATTGTTTAACCAGGAAATGGGAAATTGTTTAACCGGGAAAGACACACTAAGCCAGAGCTTGTTTCCAGGTGCGATCTGGGAGCACAAGGAAGTTAAGTGACTTGCTCAGGATCACACAGTATGCAAGTGGGGGCTGTTAGGATTCAAACCCAGGTCTTCAGGTTTGCAGCTCAGTGCCCTTAACCACTAACACTACACTGTCTCCAACTTGCCTTATCAACTGAAATCATTCCCCTGGAATAAGCAGCCCCCAGAGCTTTAGAATGTTATGCAAATTATGGAATTTGGAATGAAATTCAAACTCTGCTTTGCAGTCACTTACACCCCTGCACTCTAAACATCAGATTTATTTGTGTGCCTGAAGAAAGCAGTCGCCCTGAAGTCTTCTCTTCATCTTCTGACCAGTTTATGATTTATTTTAAATTCTGTTGTGTTTAACTCAACTATGTACCAGTGCAGTTCTACCAAATATAAGTGCAAACTCTGTCATCAGCTGGATCAAATCAGTGTTTGCCAGATGTAGAATATTATGAGTGGTGGTAACAGACAATGGACAACAATTTAGTGAAAGAGACTTTAAGGAATTCAGTGAGAAAACCAGTGTCAACACCACACATCCAGTCCAGAATATCCTCAATCAAATGGTAAAAATCCTGCCATACTAAAGGTGAAGCACAAAGGATGGAAGAACAAGCCTTACGTTTCATCAGTGGTGCAAAGAAATGTTTGATGGACAGTGCTATTGTTTGCAGCAGATGAAACAGGTGGGGAGAAACTGCAAAGGTGGTATATAAAGACACTCCTACAGTAGGTTGTATTAGGTATGCACTGACTCAGGGAAAGTTCTTCAGTAAAATCAGAGACAGTTGTTGCTAACTTATGAACCTGAAACTGTTACCAACATATGGTAGAACGAGAAGGTACAAACTTCATACAAGATCATGTGCAAAGTACAGAACTGAGAAATCAGTTGTCAGAAAAAAAACTGTCTCTGTACAAACTAATGAAGAAACCACCAAAAATACCAGAACTGTTACCACAGAGAATCAGCAGAGGCAACTACCAGAGACAAAAGAGACTTTCTCACTCTGGTCATAATGTTAAACATCCACAAAGATACATTGTGATTGCTAACTTTATTTCAGTAGTGCAGAAAGACAGCTTTACCAAGTTAATACATTTGAACCACATGCACAACTAATATTACGCAAGAATGTAATGAGTTTTTTGTGTTGGTAACTGTTTTGACAAGGGAGGAGTGCAGAGTTACTTCCAGTAAAGCAAACTGCAAGTACTAGCGTTGAGGTCACAGTGTATCTGACCTTTGTGGACAGGCTGTGTAGCCTGTACTGGTAGCTGTGTCACAACTGAATAAACACTGAAGTTAAATGCAGCTGTTGGCTCTGTGTTATCATTCTTTCTCCCTGTAGTTTGGCTGTAGAAGTCAATCAGCATGACTGGTAAATGTGTGTTGTAGATGACATCCCTGGTGGCCAATAATAAAGAAAGAGAAAAGAAGCGGGGACATCATAGATTCATTCTACTAACCTGGATGTGGCCTTTATCTTGTGCAGGCCAGCAAGTTGGGAGATAGTGCAGTAGGTCCTAATCTAGCTGTGGTCCCCCAGCAGGAGCCTATAGAACCTCGCTAAAGCAAGTAATTAAGTAAACTTTTTTTGGTTGAGTTCCAGTTCCTTGGGGCTCAGGATGCTGCACAGAGGTCAGGACAATACCAACATAAAACATTTCTAGATATAGACTTTTGGGTGACTATCAGCTCATAATAAATAAAGTAGTTAAAATAAGATAAATGAAGTTAAATAAGCTGATAAATAATTTCAAGTCTGACTAACTGCCAGTGTGTCAGGAGCCTTGCCTACACTCAAAGGCCACCCTAAATAGGAACAACACCAGACCTCTCTTAAAGGCCTACAGGGAGAGGGCCTCCCTCAAGGATCTTGGAAGCGTGTTCCACAGAGCCAATTCAGCCACCTCAAATGCTTGATCACCAGATGATTTGAGCCATGCCCTGGGAACCACTAGGAGGCCCACCTCAGAGGAGCGGAGAGGGTGCTGGGTATGGTAGGGAGTCAGGAGGTTGTGCAGATAACCAGGGCACAGTCCATGTAGGGCTTTATAGGTCAGTAAATTGACCTTGAAGGTGATTCGTAACCTCACCGGTAGCCAGTGCAAATCACGCAGGACCAAGGTCACATGACAGAACCTCGGGAGGCCCGGCAGCAACCTGTCCGCTGCATTCTGCACCAACTGAAGGTAACGTAGGACACCTCCGTTAACACTGAGGTAAAAAGTATTGCAATAATCAAGTCTGGAAGTGACAAAAGCATGAACTAGTGAGGGCAGGTCATCAGGCGGGATCAAGGCTTTAATCCAGGTGATATTCCTAAAATGATAAAAGCTGTTCCAGACAACAGCTGACACCTGAGCCTCAAGTGTCAACCTATCTTCCAGAATGACCCCCAGATTCTTCACCTTAGCAGAGGCAGCAAGTGGAGAGGAACCAAGCACCAGGCCAGTCACCTCCCTCACCACCTCTGCACCCTGCCAAAGACCGAGCTCAATTACCAGGACTTCCATCTTGCCCGAGCTGAGCTTCAGCCAGCAGAAGGACATCCAGTCCTGGATTTTGGCCAGGCATAAATTCAGTACCGCAACTGTGTCATGTATCCTGGTGCAAACAACAAATACAGCTGGGTGTCATCCGCATAGCATTGAAACCCCATACTGTAGAGTCTAATGATCTCCCCCAGGGCCAGCAAGTACACTGCAAACAACATGAGTGGGAGAATAAAGCCCTGAGGAATTCCACATAATAGCAGCTTCAGGAGTGAGGAGAAATTCCCAGCACCACCCTCTGCAGGATCTACTTCAAATTACTGAAATGCAAAAGCCCAAGTGTCGGGAGCCCGAAACAGATTTCCCAATACTCGGTATCCCGATACTCTGGAAGTGCCCATGGCAGAGGTTTTTTGTCATGTTTTGGGGGGCTTCACCCCCCCCACCACCACCCTTATTTAAAATTACCAACTCTGCCGTGGGAAAATCCTGAGTGTCAGGATACCAAGTGTCAGAAAATCAGTCTCAGGTTCCTGTCCTGACACTCGGGCTTCTGCATTTTGGTCATTCGTAATACTCCCCCCTCTGCATCCTATCTATGAGGAAAGGACTCAAACTACCTAATGAGGCAGTCTCTGGCTCCTCTCACTTGCCGACGGGACATCACAAAGCATCAGGGGTTGAGGGTTCCCCTTCATCTGGTTACCGGTGCCCTTCCCCTACACTGGAGAACATCCTTCTTCAAAACTACCTCCTAATTATCTGTTAAGTCGCCATAGATAGGCTTAATCTAAATCGTGCGGAGGCCAGAGACTTGTTGCCTGAGATCTGCAGATCAGAGAAAGGGTTTCAGATCAGAGGAAAACAAAGAAAATATACCCGAATCTTGCAGTTCAGTGGGAAGGCTTTTCGGCGCTGAGGAAAAATAAAGAAGTTTGCTTGAGTCTTGCGGCTTGGTACTGTTCAATGACCTGAGGGACTGGGCTTTGTCTCGGGAGCCAATCATGTGGTGCGACTGCCAAGGTGACAAATTAAAATTTCTGAGTGGACTCCTTTTATTCCCTGCAGTCTCCGGCTCCTCTCACTTGCCGCCAGGACATCACAGAGTATCAGAGGTTGAGGGCTTACCTTCATCTGGTTACCGGCACCCTCCCCCTACACCAAAAAACATCCTTCTTCAAAACTGCCTCCTAATTATCTGTTAAGGTGCCATTGGCTTAATCTAAATCAAACAGAGGCCAGAGACTTGTTGCCTGAGACTTCTGGCTCAGAGGAAGGGTTTTTATCACCCCCTGCTCCTTTTAAATAGACCTAGCTGTTCCATATTAGCCATACGGTGCAGGAATGCTGAAGGAGCCTTGTTGTAAATTATGTGGAAGTAGGTTTTGATTCTTTAGGAGGGCATAGTTTGTGTGTTACTCTTAGGTTGATTAATACTGTTCCCTATCCATTAGCTCTCTGGATCTGAACTATTTAGGGTGTTGGTAGTTATTCATAAGTTATTGAATGAGATTCCAGTTGTTGTCTATGTGCTGAATTACCCTGACTTTATGCTTTCCAGTTGTATTAATATTATTTGCAATTAACTAGAACTGCATGGGCTATTATATTTTGCTAGGGTTTCAGATTTCAATTACTTAGCTGATGTGACTTAATTGGTAGAAGATGTCTCAAGGAATATTAGGTGCTTGTATGTGCATTACGGTGGTCCTGTGTTTCGATCACATATTGCCCTGCATGCATTGTGGATCTGGGGAGCTCCCAGATCCTTGGTACTCCCATTTCCTAAGTGTTTGTCCCCAGGACAACCTCAATCCCTCCCTATTGGTCCTGCATGGCCTCAGAAAAGTGTGTGTGTGTGTGTGTGTGGGGGGGGGGATCTGTTACTATATCACTGATTATTTAAGAGGTTTGAAATGCCAGACCTTTCTCCCCCTCCCTAGTATGCTGGTGAAACTCCTGATGAGCTTAAAGCTTCTACTAGCTGGCGATATTGAGTTAAATCCAGGTCCGCCTTGTGCACATGTTCAGATTGTGTCACCCAATAAGTCCTTTTGGGCGAATACCAAAGGTTTAAAAATAACTCACATGAATATCAACAGCCTTAGGCCCAAAATGCATGAACTTGAAGCATGGGTAGACCAATATTCCCCAGAAATAGTGTCTGTCTCTGAAACTTGGCTCAAACCATGTATTCAAACACACGAGGTTGAACTTAATGGTTTCAAGACCTTTAGGAATGACAGAAAAAAAAAAGAATGGAGGCATCATCTTCTATGTTAAGTCCTCTTTAAATGTGTCCCCGGTGGCAATGCCTGCTCTATTAAAGTTGGATTGTGAGGCAATATTCATCAAACTGGTGCTGGGTGGGACTAAGTCCCGGGTGATAGGGTGTGTTTATTATAATCCACCAAAGGAAGCAGCAGATGACTTAAAGTCTCTGGCAGCAATAATCCCAGATCTGCCCCCTGGGGAGAAAATAAACCTTGGGGATTTCAATCTCCACTGGGCTAAACATCCCAATGGGGATATCAAATCTATCTGGCAAGATGTTAATCTGACCCAGATAATTAGTGTACCCATGAGACTGAATATGAAATCAGGCAACCATACCATGCTGGACTGGGTCCTTGTCTTCAGACTGGAGAGATTCAAATTGGCAGGTACCTTCGCTGACTCTCTGAGTGGCCATGCTCCCATGTTCGGTATCTGGAAAAATGACTATCCCACACCTCCCCCCAGAATTTCTGGACCCAGGACTACTCTTACTTTGATGTGTACTCATTTCTTGACACACTGTCTGTAGAGAATTGGACCCAAATTAAACTCGTCCCCTGTCTAGATGCAACCATTGATTTCTTTATTAACAATTTCCTCTTGGCCACAAATAAGCATGCACATTTAAAACAAATTAGGGTTAAAGGGCAGCAATCAAGGTGACTGTCCTAGAAACTTAAAAAATTAATGCAAGCAAAAGATAGGGCTTGAAGTTCGTTCAAGTCCACGAATCTGACTAAGGATTGGCAGAAATATAGAGAATTAAGGAATACCTACGAAAAGCAACTAAAACTAGCAAAAAGACAGTACCTATGGAATCTACAAAATAACAGTCTTTCGGACCCCCAAAAATTCTGGTCCCAAATTAATACTCTTCTTAAGCGGTGAATCTCTCAGGAGGAAAGTGACATAATAACAAATGGTGTCCACCTTACAAATCCGGAGGACTCAGATAAATCAATCAGTGCCTTTCTTACAGACCTGGATAAGTTTAAGATGCATCCCTCTGGGGCACCCCACCCCTCCGAACAGTGTCATTGATCGTCCCCCTCACCTAATTTCCAATTTATGTTAGTGTCTAAAACGGAGGTCCTCAAATTACTCAAGATTATTAAAAACACTGGTTCCGCTGGGTATGATAAATTGGAACCAAGGCTATTTAGAATCTCAGCTCATGTCATTGCCTTCCCTATTATTTGGCTGTTTAATAGATCCCTTCTTGAAGGTCGAGTCCCTGTAGAGTAGGAAAGTAGCCCTTATTACCTGGATCCATAAAGGAGGGTCAAGAGAGCATGTGGAGAACTATAGGCCAATATATCTCCTCTTCATCCTAAGCAAAGTATTAGAGAGGATTGTGTATAACCAGGTTCAGGACTATATTGAGCATCATGGAATACTAACAACATGGCAACATGGTTTTAGAAAAAAATCATGGTACAAGCACTGCTCTAGCGAGTCTCACTACAGATATTCTCTCCACCTTGGACAATGGCCTGTTAACTGGTGCTGTCTTTATCGACCTCACCAAGGCCTTCGACTTGGTGGACCACCAGCTGCTCATCTTGAAACTGAAACTCCTAGGTCTGGATAGTCTGTCAACACAGTGGTTCTGTGACTACTTTCATGGAAGGTCACAAATCGTTGAGTGGCAGGGCGCTTTATCTGATAAACAACCTATCCTGGACGGAGTCCCACAGGATTCGATTTTGAGACCTCTACTATTCTCCTTTTTATTAATGGCATGCCTCAACATTGTGAAGGGGTCAATATGACCTTATATGCTGATGATGCAGTATTATATATGTCTTCCCGTGATGTGGCCCAACTGAATGAACAACTTGGAAAAGACCTACTACCAATTGAGAATTGGTTTCTCTCCAATAAATTAGTTCTGAATAGCAAAATGACTAAGGCCATGTTGTTTGGCCCTAACAGTTTGGGTTCCAATAGATCTCACCTACTGACACCCACTCTTTCAGCTGGTGCTAGGGTTGAACTTGTGGACTCAATCAAGTATCTGGGGGTGCACCTAGACCAAAAGTGCACCTATAAGGTGCATATCAATCACCTGACCAAGACTATAAATCAAAAACTAGGTCTCCTATACAGGGTAAGCCATTTCCTCACACAGGGATCTTGGTGTAAGGTAGCCACAGGAACCCTCTTACCCTTATTGCTACATGGGTCCCCAGTCCTACATTCTGACAGAACCATAGGGATGCAAAGGTTGGGAACCTTATATCATAGGATTGGACACTGCAGCTGGTGCCCCGCCCTGGGAACATTACTGTAAAGTGCTACAGTCATTAAATTGGCCTTCTCTTGAGGGTAAATTAGCATACCCATTGTTGTGTCTTGCCTTCAAACTCCAACAAAGCAACGCTCCCCCAAGTCTGATTTACTTGATTAGGTCCTCTGACCACCAGCTTCTCCATGTCCCTAGAGTCAGGACTTCTGAAGGGCTGAGGTCACTTGCCCTCTCCATCCTGTCTCGCTGGAATACACTCCCCAGTAACCTTCAGGAATGCACCTCTCATGATGGTTTCAAGGGTCTCAAGGCTCATTTATTGGAGTTGAGCTGCTGCACTTGCAACCAGTGAAGAATGGTTATTTATTGATGGAGGGTGATCATATGACTGTGTTGGATGTAGTGCTAATCTCTTAGTTTGAATGGAGAGCTTCATGCTAAGCATAATTACCCTACTATATTGCTGTACACTCTCAACTTATCTGCCTTATTACCTTGATTAATCCCCTTGCAGTGAATGATGTCCCCCCCTTCCATCCCTCTTGTCCATCAAATGTAACTTACCTGATATACTCACATTTATGCCTATGTTTGTTAATGATGTACTGTGCAATATGTATGATCTACTGTGTTACTTGTAAATAATTCCAGGTCGCCCCTGAAAAAGAGACTGTAATGGTCTCAGTGGGCCTACCCGGTTACCAAAATTTAAATAAATAAATAATTAAACAGTGCTGGTGAGTACGAAGTGTTAAATAGTCCACGGTGTCAAATGCTGAAGAGAGACTGAGGAGAATGAGAACTGACCCCCCATCTCTTGCCCTGAAGAGATCGTTATGCACCCTGGCCAATGCAGTCTCCGTACTGTGCCTAGATCTAAATCCTGACAAGAGGCTCATAGATGTCATAGATAGTGAGATGTGCCTCAAGCTGCAGTGCCACTATCTTCTCAATAACCTTTCTCAAAAAAGGGAAGGTTAAAAACTGGTCTAGGATTCACCAAGCAGTCCAGGTCCAAAGATGGTTTCTTCAGAAGGGGTTTCACCAGTGCATCCATCAAGCTGCTAGGAAAAGGCCCATCCAAGAGCACCAGACAATCTCAGTGAACACTGGACCTGCAGACACTACACAGACTCTTCACAGCTCCCAAGGAGATGAGTCAAGCCTGGGTCCAGTTCACAAGTGGAATGCAGCTTCAAGATTACCTCTCAAACTTTTTCCACCCCCACTGGCCTAGACTCACTCCAGACAGGAGGAGTGCTCCTAGTGACAACCACCTCTCCACTGCAGGGTTGTGACTGATAGAGGACACACTGTCAGAGAAGAACTGAGTGACCTCTTTGCACATGGTGGCTGTGATAGGTTCACTCATTATGTATGTATGTAATGTTTTGAAAGGAAAGGATATAAACTGAAAAAGGAATAAGCCGGTAGAGGACAGAAACAAGAAGGAAATGCCTGCCCTAAGGGACTGCAGGTCCTCACTTCTGGGGTGGCTCCAAGGGAGGAACAGATAAAGAAGAGGAGAAAAAGGAAAAAGAAGAAGAGAGGGAGACACAAGGGATGTTGGGACGGGAGAACTCTACCCATTGAGATATTGGTTTAAAGGCTTAAAAGCTCGGAATCAAAAACAAGGGAGGAAGGATCCCTCTTGATAGGACTGAAGAGCAGGTTCAACCGAACCGCTTGCACAGAATGGACACAAAGGGCAGATTCTCTAACCTCCCGTCATCCCAATCCCTTAAACTCTAGGTGAGAGCTCACAGACTGTTAAGGCAGAAATTCTGTTCCGGAAAGAGAGCGCCCAACTAGGAAGGGGAAAGAAGCCCCCTAGCACCTTGTCAAGTGCTAACACAAATGTGTGTGGGGAGGGGGTGAGCTCTACAGAGGGCACCCCTTTACATAAAGGATAGAGTGGGAACTCAATCAGACTCCCTGAAGGCAAGGCAAGAACATTAGCTCAAGGTAATTGAAGTGCCAGGACAGCACCAACCAGCAGAAGCTGATACAAAGGGAGATTAAGACCTGCCAGAGGGGAACCTGGAAAAAGGAGGCCGAGCCATTAGAGGGACATTCTCTTCAACTGTGAATTGAACAACATGGCTAAGAAAGAGCCAAAAGGTTACCCCTAGGGACAGTCAGAAAGAGTTCCCTCAGGACAGAAATAAATCCTACTCGTTCCCCCTTACCGTCAGGAAATGGGATCCGTCCAGAGAAGAACGGAAAAATCAAGATAAGCTTTTTTTTTTTTTGGCTTAAAGGCCAATGAAGAAGAGGGAAGGAAAGAGCAGGGAAGGGGAGACGCTGAAGTAGGAGGCCCTTGAAGGGAAGGTGGGAGGGTATCAGTAATGAATGGTGAAGATACAAGAGATCAAGAATTACGGTAGGTACATAATTTTCATATCTTCCCTTGTCAATCTTCACCATTCATTACTGCTTGGGTGAGTGCCAAGCCCCGGAGGGGGGACAAGAAAAACCCTGAGGGAACAAGATTCTCAGCCTCCTGCTGGTGGAAAACAGAAGGGGGAGACCCTGGGCTAATCAGACGAGAAGCCTAAGGCTGAGGAGAGCTAGGAAATGTCCCCCGGAGATGAAGAGATATAGGAAGGCCCTGCAGAAGCCTCCTAGCTCTGGTGGAGAAAAGACGGGTTCCCCCAGAAAGCGGAGTGAATCACCCTACACTGGGCCAGGGGTGACAATCTTGATAGAGAAAGCCATGCCATCCGCCTAATGCAGATCGCTGTCCCTGCAAGCCTGGAAACCACCTCATTGGTGTCGTAAGATGCCCTTGCCTGGTGTCTTGCTAGCTCCAGGCCTACAGCAGGGAGGGCTATGGCCTGCCTATATTGCTCCATGTCAGGCATTGATGCTAGAAGCTGAGACAGCATTGACCATAGATGCCTGTTGTAGGCAGCATGGTGTGCCTGATGTGATGTGATACACAGCATCACATGAGAGGAAGAGAACACTGTTTGCCCCAACTGGTCAAACTGTAGAGAATCTGAGTCTGGTGGTCGGTTGTGCACCAGGTGGTGGTGCCCGGAAGGAGTCTCTAGGGTCACCAATCCCAAAGGCGGGTTGGGAAGAGAACCTAGGGATTCAGATGAGGCACAATACTTCCTCCTGCAGTCTGTCAGGGCTGGGATAGGGTCGGCTGGAGACTCCCAGGAACGGATAGACGCCTCCTGGAAAGGAATAGGCCAGGATGGCACCACCAAATGTTGTGCACTGAATTCACGGAGGAATTCACACGTCTCCCATTCAGTATTGTCTTACCTAACAAAGAAGATATGGAGGTCTGCAACCATCCTTGAAAGGAAATACTAATATTCAGTGAAATCAGCGTCAGCAGAGAGGTGAGCAGAGGGTTCCTCTCCCTCCGAGGAGGGAGACGAGGAGGATGGGGAGCTCGAATGTCCAGAGGACTCCTGCAGTGGTGGGGATAGGTGAAACACCTGCTCATGCATACATCTAACATATAAGGGGAAGGCTGCCGCAGTGCCTCTGAACGTCTCCCAGGACAACGGACCCGTAGGACCGACATGGCCCGGGAGAGAGGGTGGTGGCTGCAGAGGAATGGGAGTAAGGCACCTATGAAGAGGCAATTGTCCTCTGCTCAGGCTCTGGAATCCGGGGAACGGAGCCCGAAGCTGGCGGGGTCCTGGATCACAAACCATGTCGCAGAATGGAACCCTGGGGATGCGAACCTTGGAAGAGCCTGGAGGAAAATCCTCCCCTGTGACATACCTGGGGCTGCAAGGATCCAGAAGGGCAGCCCACAGCAATGCCAGCGGAGGGGTCCCTCGAGCCCAAGAGGAAGAGGTGAGGCTTGGCACCATACGGCTCCTA
The DNA here is from genome assembly GCA_016271365.2 of Neoceratodus forsteri. Classification (NCBI taxonomy): domain Eukaryota; kingdom Metazoa; phylum Chordata; order Ceratodontiformes; family Ceratodontidae; genus Neoceratodus; species Neoceratodus forsteri. The sequence goes on along the minus strand of CM057455.1, from coordinate 1,685,291,883 downwards.
CCTACACCCCGAGGGGTAGCAGGCAAAACTCGACGTGCCTCACCCTAGCCCCTCAACCCCTCAGACTCAGAGGACACCCTCCTCCTCAACGCCAGTGACAGAGCCCGTTGATCCTGGGATCTCTGAGGGGAGCCCCCAGAAGACAAGGCCCCTTGTTCACCCTGAGATGGCGCAGCAGCACCGGAGATGGCAGCTGCTACAGCCCCTTCTGGGTGAACAGACCCCTCCCCAACCCCCATGCCGTCCCCTTCCAAGGACCCCAGGCCACCCCCAGCCTGGGAGTCCTCAGAAGAAGGTTGCTGTGGAGACTGAGGAATGGGCGCGCTGGGTCGCCTGACACCATGTCCCACAGAAGACTCGGATTCCGAAGAATTAGGGAGCCAGGATGGGTCCACATCTGACTCGTCTGCTTCTGAGGAAGAGATCACTAGCAGGATCTCAGTACTGGCCACCCCAGGAGTCTCCCGAGAAACGGCGCCGAAAACAGTGACGGTGCCACTCACGGCGCTGGTCAGCGTTGGCGCACCAGAGACAATGTTGGAAACTGGTCCCGACTCACCCACAGCCCCAGCCGAGTCTCCAGCACTGCCCTCAGTGCTGGGACCCGACATTGCATCGCCAGCAGTCGACTGGGCCCGCGGCACTGCCAGTGGTGTCACAAGCGGTGGCGCCGAGATCTGAGGCAGCGCTGGAGGGTCCACCCACACCAAGCCCAGCAACCTTGGGCCACGACACTGGGGGAGCCTGCACCTCTGAAGAGGTGACTGCCGAGGCGGTGTCCCCACCGCGGCCCTGGGAGGGACCACGGCATTCCCCCGACACTGCGAAAGAGGCCTCCTCCTGGCAAGACTTAAAGATGAGGCGGCCTCCTCCTCTCCAGACTGTATAGGCCTGGAAGGGGACTAAAGATTTGACCTAGGAGGCCCGAGAGTGACGCCATCCTCCAAAATTCAGCAGGGCCTTGTCGATTTTGAATGCGGACTTCGAGAACACGGCAGTCCATTGAGAAACAGGCATTGCATCTATCCATATCATGGCTAGGTCCCAGGCAGCGAAGGCAAACAGCATGTCGGTCCGTCATGGAAAAATGTCGACCACAGGAGCACCGACGCATAGGGGGCATGGCCCACTTTTGACTTTCACTTAGCTCCAGTACCGGACATGATGCGAAAATAATCAAGAACACAGTAAAGCTCCTGGCACCATCGAAAAGAAAAGGAACGAACTTACCGGCAGTCAACGGCGTCGGGAAAAACAGCGGGATGAAGGAGTCGCAGACGAGCTAGGCCTATGGCGCAGAAGAGAAAACTCACACACGCACTAGCAGGTGCAGCCTCGATGGCAGGAGAAACAGAACTGGGATGGAGGAGGAGGAGGAGTCTGCGGCACCTAATGGCCACCCCTCGCACATCACACAATGCGCCACTATTGGGGGCGGCGCCATTGGCGCCGGCTCCTCTGGAGGAAAAAAAAAACTCCCGTGGTGGGTGTGCACCCCTGGCTTACACCCAAGCAGTAATGAATGATGAAGATTGACAAGGGAAGATATCTTTGCTTCATGCAGAGGATGCTGTATATGAAGATCACTCCACATCTGGCAGATTGAAGTCCCCTATCAGCAGCATCTCTCCCCTGTCTGCCATTATCAAGATGGCCTCCATGAACTCTTTATTTATATCAGCTTCTTGGGATGGAGGTCTGTAGATAACTCCAATCCAGACTGGTGCATTCTCTTCAGCCCCGAGGGTAATCCAAAGTGCCTCTGCCTTGCTTTGCTTCCTTTGGATTTCTGTTGCATTGATGTCCTTGTTTACAAACAATGCTACTCCTCCTCCCTTTTCACCTTCTCAATCCTTCCAGAATAGCGTGTGCCCTGGGATGGTGACATCCCTTGTGTGGTTCCTGTTGAACCATGTTTCCGTAAAGGCGACCAAGCCTAACTGCACTTTTGCCATCATGGCTGTGAGATTGGGAATTTTATTCATCAGGCTACAACCACTGATGCACACAGCCTTCCAACACTGTTTATTCTGGTCATTTGAAGGCTTACCCTGGCTCCATTGCATATGTGTACTGTGTTGCTTGTTGTGTGTATGATAGGAGCATATTCGTGCTGAACTAGCTGGTGATGGGGAGGGGCACAAGGCGCCCTTGTGGTGTAAGGGGTACCTGTGCCACACCCGCGTCCCCTAGTTTAACTGACCAGTATGGACATCAACCTTTTGACCAAGCACCAAGCAGGTCTAGGTTGAGAGAAGGCATTTTCCTAGTATTACAGGCTACAGTAATACCTAGATATTTAAATTTGTCCGCCTGCCACTTGAGCCCCAATGCCTCTATACCTGCCTTAGATACTCTTGTATTAAGTGGCATTACCTCTGATTTGTCAGTGTTCAATTTGCAATCGGATACTTTCCCAAACTCTTCAGTTATCCGGAGGACACAAGGCAGGGGTGCTTCTGAGGATGTACTATGAAGCAGTACAGCATGTTGTTTGTACAGACTTAGTCTTTGTACTCCACACCTTCTATTCTATTGCCCCCAATTTCATGTGTTTATTTACGTTTTATTATCAAAGGTACCAGTAACAAATTAAAAAGTAGAGGGGAAAGCGGGCATCTCTGCCTTATGCCTTTCTACAGGCCAAAACTAGGGGAGTATACTCCATTACAAAATATTTGAGCTGTTGGGAAGGAATATAAGACTGAGCCATGTGACGAATTACTTTGGGATGTCGCATCTGTTCAGGGCAGCAAATAAGTAGCTCCAGTGGACTCTATCAAATACCTTTTCTGCATCAAGGGAGACCAGCACTGCTGGGTTGGCTGGCTTCCCAGATGCAAATATAAAGTGTGCCAGCTTCCTCAAGTGGTCTGAGGAGACTCTGCCGGGCATGAATCCTACCTACTGTTCCCAAGATGAGCGCTCTCCTGACTCTGTTGAGGCACATCACAAGGACCTTTGCCAAAATTTTAATATCAAGGCTTAACAGTAAGATCAGTCTATAGTCACCCAGCAAGGAATGATCCCTTCCCAATTTTGGGATTAGAGTGATTAGAGTGCTTGTCATATCCCTTTCTGTAACCCCTTGGTAGAATGTATTCTTGAACATTTCTAACAGGAAAAGGCTTAGCTCCTGTTTAAAACATTTCTAGAAATTCAGAGAGAAGCCATCAGGCCCTGGGGCTTTGTCAGGTGTCAGTTCTTTGATAGCCTGGTCAATCTCTCCTAGTGTTAACTTTGAGGCTATAATTTTGCGTTGTGTCTTGTCCAACTTCGGTAGCGGGAACAAGTCTAAGTATGAGTGCACCTCCACATCACTAGTGGTGAGTTCTGTTTTGCTGTACAAGGCTTGGTAGAAGTTTTTGAATTCAACTCCTTTATGTTTGGGTTTGGTGGCCAAGATAGGCTTATCAGGGACCCGTAGCCCCTGCACTTTTCTAAAGCCTTTTTGTTGGTGATGCAAAGGGTTGTAAGTTTCCCAGCCTTCTCATCTTGGTCAAAGTATTTAATTTTAGTTCTATGTATGGCGAGCTCTGACGCCTTCCTATTAAGTTCAGCATCGGCAGAACGGAGCCTGTTCAGCTCCACCCAGGTGTTTTCCAGGGTTTTTCTACACAGTATTTGGCCTAGCAGCTGTTCTGTCCTCTGATCCCATTGTTCTTTCTTTAGATGTCAAGCAAATCAGCCAACCCCCCGCCCAAGCTGCACTTGCAGGCCATCCAGAGCGATCTATGTTGAAGGCTGAGTTTTGTTAGTTTGAATAAAATCTATCATGCATTGTTTATTGTGTTCAATTAAAGTCTTGCCTTTTAAAATTTGGTTGTCTAATCTCCACTTTTCTTCCTGCTGGGGGGGAGAGGTCTGATGTAACTGCAGTGAAAGAGTTACTGGGGCATGGTCCGAGACCACTTTTGCTTGTATTTTGCTGCCTAGTAGTTCAGGGAGCTACTCTTTGCTGAGCAAAAGAAAATCCAGTCTTAAGAACATGTTGTGAACTACTGAATGGTATGCAAAGTCCCTAGTGTCCAGGTAAAAGTTCTTCATGGGTCTGTAAGCCCCAGGGTGTCCATGAGCTCTCTGACAGCCCATTGAGCTGGGGTAAGGCTCTTGTGAAGTGATGGGATTCTATCCAGGGTGTGGTATGTGGTGATTTAACCACTTCAGTCATATAGCAGACATACTGCTGTTATATTTCTCTAAAAGTTTTATGATTAAATTTCCCAAAAGGCCAGAATAGCAGGTTAACCAGAAGGATGCCCATGTTTCTTTTTTTTAAAGGGTACTTGACAGAGAGAATGCATATTGCAAATGTCTGACATTCCTCTGTGACCCAAGAAAAGGCTGCTTAACAGGAAACTAAAATTCCATTTTAAAGGGGGAAATTGGTATTCTGTGACCTGAGAAAAGGCTGCTTAACAGTAAACTAAAATTCCATTTCAAGGGGGAAAATTTGTATTTTCTGATAAACTAATCAAGGGACACAAGTCTAGTAGGACAGGAGATGGGAGTAACTCTCTCACCATAGTAAACTTTCCACTTCAAAGCAACATATTTTGAGACACAGGATCTGGGGGATATCTACTCTGGAAGTCTATTGTGAATTCACTTCAAGTGTCATATTCATCTCCATTTAAAAGTGGCTGAAGGGATACTGTTTTTTGGTTTTTTCCTGGTTCATTTAAAATTTGGGAAACAGCAAGAAAGGCTCCTGCTGGTCCAAAAAGATAAGGCCACAGACTGCAGAAATCAGGGTATGTAAGACCATCAACATAGCATTTTGGCAAACTTTTTCATGAGACACCTTTCCTGCCACACCAGAGCAGCAAAACTGTCTAACTCAGACTGAAAACCAGGGCTACAAGAAGAACTGGGATTTGGAAAACTTTTGCAGAAACTCAATTATTTTCTGGACTTCTGATTCTCCATTGACAAGGTAGAAGTTACATTTTACACTGTGTTTTCTTTGCGTGTTTTGTCCAACTTTTTTTGGTATTCTGTAATAAAATTTCTGAATCGTTTGTTTGTAATTCTTGTATGATAATTATCTAGTAATTAGTAAAAGCACTTGCTTTTAAAAACTGCCTGTGAGTGATTTGTGCATGTGTAAAGGTGGGAAGGTTTATTAAAATCTGAACCCAACCTGGTTATTGCTAAAGGTGCCACCATAGCTACCAAAGACTAGGATCTTGGAAGGGAATCTGGGGGCCAAGTAGGGGAAATACATAGGTCTCTGGAGGGGTCTATGGGGGGGGAACAAGGTTGCTGCACCACCGTGGGAGAAGACACAATCAGGGTTATGAGGACAGCCCCGAAGAGCTCATAATGCCTGGATCTTCCCCCCAGTACAGTAACCAAGGAGGGTTCTCACCTGGCTATTGACTCAAGACTATATTTTACCCTTACCCAGATTGGAGAGGAAGCCCTAGGCCCTCGTGGCAGTGTTCAGTTGTGAACTCAGCAAGCATTCTAAAAGGATACTAGGAGGGTATTCCTGTTCTCCCCGTCACGGATTGCACTTAAGAGTGGGTGCTGTGAGCTCAGTGGAACTGGCCCCCAGGAGTGGGTTTGTGACAGATCTGGTGGCACAGTGGTGGCATCTGAGAGATATTAGTGGCACAGGCATAGTGGGCGGATTCAAGGCCAGTGTATCAGATTGACAAACTGTAAACAATCCACACACAAACAGGGCAGAGATTTGGAAAAAACTATTTGGTTACAGTATAAAGTTTCATACCCTGTTTTTCTTTTTTCTACAGTGTAAGCTAGTGTAGCAGTAGTTAGGGAAGAAGATGGCTTCCAACTACAGCAAATGCACTGCAGACCAGTTAAGGCAGTTGTGTCAAGAAAGAGGGGTACATTATAAGGGGCGAACCAAAAAGAACCTCATGGAGGCTCTCGTGGCAGCCGATGAGCAAGCAGTTGCCCTGAACCTCAAGTTATGGCCAGTGACTGAAAAGGACCAGACCTTAGGCATGGGGGTGCCAAGGGACGTCGCAGTGTCCAGTCCCAGGGAGGAGGAGAGCAGCAAGACCAGAGAGGACCCAGAAGTGCAGCACCAAGTGAAGTCCACAACAGATTCTGAGCTAGAGCGGCTAGAGCTACAATTGGAGCTGAGGAAATTGAAGCCTGCAGAAAAGTGGCAAGAAAGGGAACTGGAGCTGGATCAAGAAGGTCCAAAGCCCAGCAAGAAAGACAGCAGAAGAAGTTTGAACTGGAGATGCAGGAAAAGCAGCACCAGAGAGTGGCCGAGGAAAAGCAGCGCCAGAGAGAGGCAGAGGAAAAGCAGCATCAGAGAGAGGTGGAGGAACAGCAGCACCAGAGAGAGTTTGAACTGGAGAGTCTAAGACTCCAGCGACTGGCGCCAGAGGAGGTAAGTGGCAGGGGTGAACCTGAAACTACAGGGCTGGGGTATAAATTAAATTCTAAATTTAAAAAAAGGGATGATATGGATGCATTTTTGAATTCTTTTGAAAAGGTCTATATCCAGGTCAAGATGGCCAAGATACCCAAGGAGGCCTGGAGCTTTCAGCTATCCTCGCTGCTTACTGGTAAAGGGCATGAGGCGCTAGGCCAAATGGACAATGATGATAATAGAGACTATGAGACACTTAAAACTGCTTTACTTAAAAAGTATGAAATAACTCCTGAGGCCTACAGGGTTAAATTCCAGAAACTATGAAAAAGCCCAGACATGAGCTTTGAGGAACTCACTATAAAGCAATGTCAGTTTTTGAAGCATTTATGGGAGGGGGTGGAAGCAAATGGCATGGGGTCATACCACTGTATGACAAAACCATGCAGCCAAAAATGCCACAGCGAAACAGTGCCACACGAAAACAGAGTCAGGCAAAACACCAACCTGTTTGCACACCGTGAACATTCAAAATAATGGATCTTTGTTTTTTCGTGGGCAGATTTCACCCCCAACACCCCCTGCATGGAGGGCTTTGCCCCCTAAACCTCCCGGAACTTAAATAAACTCCAGAGGGGGATTTCGGGGATGGGGGAGAAACTCAAGAGAGGGGAAGTTTGATTTAAAAAAAAAAACATGCCGGCAAAAGTTGCAGCAGGGAAGACCTTTGGGAAACCGAACCACAGTCCCAGATCTCTCAACTGTGCCATGTGCTGGTGCCCTAGCGACTCCACCATGGGAGCGGCTCGACCAGGCACCCAGCACACGGCACCTTCTCCTCTCTTGCCATCAGTGTGCAGTGACAGGGATAGCAGTAAATCCCTATTGCTACTGTACCCTTGTCGCTGTGATTTCAAACACTGCATGTACAGTGTGGTTAATACTGCATTGTCTTACATGCATGGTATTGACCTGGTACTGAAGCAAACTCTGTGGGGAAAACTGAGGAGGTTGTACTTTTAGAGCAGTTCCTTTGGGCTTGCTCAGTGGAGCTGAAAACCTGGCTAGAGGACTGAGATCCAAAAACAGCACAGCAAGTTGCTGAGCTCTCAGATCGCTTTTGCCAGGAACAGGCCTGCTCTGAAAGGAACCGGGGGAGCAGGTGCTGCAGGGCAAAAAGGGAAAAGTGTGCCTTCTGGGCATCTGAAACCCTCACCGTCTCTGCAGAAATGAGGAAGCCCCAAGTTATCAAAAAGGGATTTCTTAGATAAAAGAAATGATGAATGTTGGTTTTGTAAACAACCAGGGCATCTTACATACGCACATACGAAGAAGCCAGCAGAAGAAGGCCATTTGATCTATCAAGTCTTCTTATATTGCAGGGGCCACAGTTTGAGCTAATGTCCCTGCCCTCGCTCCACACTCTTCCCATCCTCCCTACCCATGATCCTTACTTTCCCCCATGCCTATTCCAGCCTCTCTTTAAGCTGCCCACTATCTTCAATGAGATGACCTCTTCTGGCTGTGCATTCCAAGTGTCCACCACCCTCTCTGTGAGGAAGTACTTCCTGACCTCCCTCCTCAACCTCCTACCCTCTAGCTTAAGACTGTGCCCCCTAGTGTTATGGTTGCCACTCAGCTTAAAGAGACTCTCCTTATCAATCTTATATATCCCTTTCAAGTACTTTAAGGTCCCAATCATGTCCTCTCTCTCTCTCCTGTCTTCCACGGAATACATGTTCAGTGCCCTCAACCTCTTCTCATATGCCTTACCCTGCTGACCCACTATCATCTTTGTAGCCCTCCTCTGTACTGTCTCCAGCTGGTTAATGTCCTTTTTGAGGTGTGTGCACCAGTACTGAACTCCATACTCTAAATGCGGCCTTACCAGTGACCTGTACAATGGCAGTATAACCTCCTCTCTCCTACTACTGATACCCTAAATATGCATCCCAGCATCTTGACCTCTCCTTTCTCTCCTCAGCTGAGGACAAACTTCCCAAGGGCTCCCAGCTCTTCAGCCGAGGGCGGATGACACTTCCCCAGCCACCACTTGAGACTGCAAGCCCGGATCCTCAGCAAGCAAGGTACGGCTAAAGCCGCTAACCAATCAGAACATGAGCGCTCTTTGGCCCTGGCTTCCGATTGGTTCCTGCAGTGTTCTCCTTTATTCCTCTTGAAAGTGTGCTAAAAGACTGCTTTTTGTTGTTAAAACTGCACTGAAAGTCTATAATCCTTGATCTTTTATGCTGTTAAGTCTCTTTTACAAGTGTTTGAATGCTAAGGTTTTGAATTTAAGTGAATACAGCCCTGTCCTGAACTTGTGTTCTGCGGCCAGACATTCGGCACCAAAGCAATACACAATCCTTTGTTTCACAAATTTGGGACCCTGCTGGTTCAGTTGGCCTTTTGTCTATGGCCAGCTCTTAAATTTGACCTCTCCTTTCTCTCCTCAGCTGAGGACAAGCATCCCAGGGGCTCCCCACTCTTCAGCCGAGGGAGACTTGGCCAGCAGGCGGACAGTGCTTCCCCAGCCGCCGCCCGAGACCACAAGTCCGGATCCTCAGCAAACAAGGTACGGCTAAAGCCGCTAATTTTTGCCCACCCGCCTCTTCCCCACCTCCTCCATTTATTAAATACACCTCGTCCCGCCCTTTTCTGAGGAACGCCCATTGTGTCCACTGTCACCCAGTCTTGATAAATCTCTGCTCCTCCCCCCTCAGTTCTGAAAATTTGTTTTCCCCATGCGCTGCGACTGCTACTCTATCTCTGTGCTGGGGGGATCTCTTCAACTGCTGGACTCTGGTACCTCTAGCGGGGTGCTTGCCTTAGGTTTCTACCTGGCAGTGTCCTTTGTTAACAGAAGTCCCTAGTATTCCTAGCGATTGTGTGCTGCTGCAAGCCCAATTATGCAGGGAATCCCCGTACTCCTCTTACTGACTGTCCTCTCCCTTGTACTGGGAATGCTTCACTAGCCCAAACTTCCTTCACAACCTGGGGATTATGAACTCCCTCCACAATGCTTATTGCAAAATAAGTCAAGCTACAGATATCTTTGTGCCCATTTGCTTCCTCATCCACTAGTATATTATCAGGGAACTCTATGTGGTGGTACCTGTATCGAACAGCCCTTTCAAGCTATCCCTTCCTCCCTCGCACTATGGCACCTGTCTTTCCCTGCATTTCTCTGCCAGAGTACTGGTCTCCTTAGTTATGGGACAGTACACCACTAGGGGAAATGTCCGGCATACCATAATTGACAAACCGCACAGGCGAACCACAGCTAAAATACTCAGTCTAACTTTTGCTGCCCTTTCTAAGATACTCGTACTCCTTCTACTATGCTCCGGTAACGTTGAGCTGAATCCTGTCCCCCCTGCAGCCCTGACATCTCCTTCTGATACTGCAAAGCAGAAAGGTATGAGCTTCTGGCATGTTAATGTCTGCAGTCTCATGAAAAAGTTTACCATGATCCAAGCATGGATTAGCCATATCTCGCCAGATATCTTGGTGGTCTCCGAACCATGGCTCAGGCCAGCTACCTTGGACAGTGAGATCAACATCCCTATTTACACTATCTTCAGAGCAGATAGACTGACTAGAGGAGGAGGAGTGGCAATCTATTTCAAGGATAAGTACTCCGTATCCTGCCTTGACTCAGCTACTGTCAAAAACGAATTTGAATGTCTGACCATCAAGATTGAATTATCCACTTCCCTTGCACTTCGTGTAATAGGTTGTTATAGACTGCCGTCAGCTGGGCTACAGCTCCTAAAGCATCTTGGATCTTTACTAGAGACAGAAAACCTCAAAACAATTATTTTAGGGGATTTCAACCTCGACTGGCTATCCAAGACTTCGACTCTGCTGAACACCTTCTGTGACTCTCATGGGTTGACGCAAATAATTGGTGAACCTACACGCCTGAACAAAGGGAACCCGAATAAAAGTACCCTATTAGATGTTATACTAGTTAATAAGCCCCACTTATTCTCTCACGCTGGCACCTTTGTTTTGGATGTCAGCGACCGTTGTTTCATTGCTGGTGTTAGATCATTACATAATACAGTACCAGCAGCTGAATTTAACACAAAAAGGACATGGAGGAACTTTGATCAGTTTGCGTACATCAATGACCTGAAATACTCATTACTCTGGCAAGACTTCTTCCTAGCCAATGCGGTAAATTTAGCATATGATATACTACATGAAATTCTGGTGGGGGCACTAAATAGGCATGCCCCCGTGGTAAAAATCTGTGTAAGGTACAAATCCTGTCACTGGTTTTCTGCTGAACTGAAGGCTGCATTGCTAGCAAGAGACAAACTCTGGAAGAAGGCTCGCAGAACCAAGTTGTATGCAGACTGGTGTCAGTTCAGGAAGGCACAGAACTTATGTACAAAAATGATCAGGGAAGCGAAGACTGCATTCTATCGTAATGAACTGGATTCCGACGCAAAATCCCCCTCTAAATTCTAGAATACAATGAAGGAAATGTTGGGGCACACACCTGGCAACTCCCTACCAGAAAAAATCATCTTTGGGAATACTACCATTTGTGAGAAAAAGGGGATCCTATACTCCTTTAATAATCATTTTGCTACTGCTGGTCTTGCTTTTGATAACTCTCCTGCATGCTTGGCATGCTCTCAACTAGGAGCACAAGATGATGATTCTGATGTCCCCGCCCCTGATTTCTCCTTCCAACCTGTATCACCGAAAGAGGTCGAAGATCTTTTACTTCAGTTGGACTCGAAGAAAAGCGCTGGTGCTGATTCTCTAGATCCCTATTTACTTAAGATTGCCTATCATTGTTCTAGCGGTGCCAATCACTCACCTTTTCAATCTATCTATGTCACAAGGGCTTATTCCCTCAATATGGAAAATTGCACGTCATTCACTTATTTAAGTTGGGAGATCCTTGTGATCTGAACAATTATAGACAGATATCTCTCTTGCCAGTTCTATCAAAACTTGGAAGGAAAAGTATGTCTCTTTGCAGATGACACAAAGATCTGCAACAGAGTTGATGCACAAGGTGGGGTGGAAAGGATGAGAAGGGACTTGGCAAGGTTAGAGGAATGGTCAAATGTATGGCAGCTTAGATTCAATGCTAAGAAGTGCAAGGTAATGCACCTGGGAAACAAAAACCCAGGGGAAGAGTACACAGTGGGGGGTGAGATACTAACAACAACAAAAATGGAAAGGGACCTGGGGGTAGTCATATCAGATGACTTAAGGGTGGGCAAGCAATGTGAGAGGGCAGCAAGGAGGGCTGGGGGATACTGGGATGCATAGGGAGAGGCATCACCAGTAGAAAACAAGAAGTTACTATCCCTCTGTACAGACAGCTGGTGAGACCCCATCTGGAGTACTGCGTGCAGTTCTGGAGACCCAATCTCCGCAAAGACATAGACAGGATGGAAGCTGTCCAGAGGAGGGCACTAAAATGGTGCAGGGTCTGCACCGGAAGACATATGAAGAGAGACTTAAGGAGCTAATATGTATAGCCTCGAGGAAAGGAGGGAGAGGGGACATGATAGAAACTTTCAAGTCCTCAAGGGAATCAACAAAGTCCAAGAGGGTAGCATCTTTCAAAAAAGAGGTGCAAGAAACAAGGGGCACAATTTGAAGATGGGGGGGGCTCAGAGGTAATTTAAGGAAGTATTTTTTCACAGAGAGGGTTGTGGATGTATGGAACGGCCTTCCAGAGGAGGTTGTGGAGTCAAAAACAGTGGTGGAATTCAAGCATGCATGGGACAGTCATAAGGCAATTCTAGGGGGTGGGGGTAGGAAGAAGTAGGCTGCTGGTTAACTAGGATCTGCAACTTCTCCATCAGGTAGGGAAATGGGCAGACTGGGTGGGCCAAGCGGTCCTTATCTGCCGTCAAATTCTATGTTTCTATGTTTCTATGGAAAAAATAGTGAGTAACCAGCACAGGAATTAGCTAGAATTGAAAAATCTATTAAATCCCTTGCAATCTGGTTTCAGAACAAGACACAGCTCTATTTTGGCCCTTGCCAAAGTGACCAATGATTGGTACCATGATCTGGATAGTAAAAAAATTTGTCTGTGCCGTATTCTTAGACCCAATCAAGGCTTTTGACACCGTGGATCACAGCCTGCTTCTCTCATCCTTGAGGAGCATAGGTCTAGACACAGTATGACTGCACTGGTTTACTGATTACCTCTCAGGACGGTTCCAGCAGATCAAGGCTGAGGATGAGCTCTCCCCCACTAAAACCTCTCCAAAGGGGAGTGCCACAAGGGTCAATACTTGGCCCCCTACTGTTCGCTATCTATATTAATAACATTGATGATAGCATAACCAAGGCCAATATACACCTGTTCGCAGACGACACGGTTCTTTACCTTAGTCTCCCGACTCCTGAAGCTGCCTATGCAGACCTCCAGGAGGAATTCAACCAACTTCAGAATCAGCTTCTTTTCAAAAAACTCCTGTTAAATGCTAAAAAAACAAAAGCGATGCGTTTCTCGCCTTATAGTCTTGTGGCGAACCCGGGCCAGTACTGGAGCACTACCTCAGACACTACAGTCCTTGGAGAAAATCTGGAGTTTGTCACAAAATTTAAATACCTGGGAGTGTGGTTGGACCAAAATCTCTCATTCTCGGAGCATACTGAAGAATTGCTTAAGAAATTAAGGCAGAGGCTGGGCCTCTTCTTTAGGATTAACCAGCTCCTTACTACAGATGCTAAAATGTGCCTGGTCCAAACAACGTTCCTATCCCTGGTTGACTATGTAGACTTCTTATATAGTCAGTGCCCAAAAGCTTCTCTTGCTCAACTGGATACGCTTTACCACAGAGCTATCACATTTATAACAAGCCTTCCTCATTCCAACTACCACTGCTCATTGTATGCTGCTGTAGGGTGGACCTCCCTCATGTTTAGGCGAAACAGGAACGTGGCACTTTGGACTTTTAGAGCTGTCACAAAAAAGCTTCCTCAATATATCTTTGACTGTCTCCTGCTAAGCACGCCAGGTACATATGCCTTAAGAAGTGCCTCATTTTTCACACTTTGTATTCCTAAGGTCTCTTCCCGCTTTGGTAGAGCAGCATTTAGCTTTGTACTGCCATCATTGTGGAATAAACTGCAAAAGTCATTGAAATTGAGTGTCCCCATCAGTTTGGATTTCTTAAAGACCTTATTTGCTCGGACTGTGAGAGAACACTGTAATTGCTTCCCTTGTCCCGAGTCATAGTCTCACAGCTCTCAGCTGCCTGCAGTGTAGACCAGAGTTACTGCTGGCTACCCATGGATTCACCTAATTTGTGAGGGAAACCTATAACTTCTCTCCACCCAATTAGGTCGCATCTGCACGCTATCTACCTGTATTCCGGTTTCGGCCTCCAATCTCCTTCCCCTATGCACTCCCTTACCAACTATGCCCTCCCACCCCCCTGCTCCACTGCCTCAATCTCCTGGGAAATCTACACACCCTCCTTAACCTAGCGGTGTATCCCTGCTATTTATCCTGCACCCTTGTTAAGTTCTCGTACTTATCTAGGCTACCAAAAAACTCATCTATATGTAATAAAGTCACCATCTGAAGTGCTTGTATGTCTGCCTCTGTATTACTCTGTTGCTGCATTGAGCACCTACTTTGTATTTATTTGTTGTCACAATGATGTATTTGTCACTGTTGTAATTCTATTTTGACACGGTATTAACCAGGTTCATCTTGTAAATGAGCTTTGTATTTATTTGTTGTCACAATGATGTATTTGTCACTGTTGTATGTAATTCTACTTTGACCAGGTATTAACCAGGTCCATCTTGTAAATGAGCTTTGCTCAACAATGTTCACCTGGATAAATAAAGATTTTGATTGATTGATTGATCTTGTTTGCCTTTCCTGCTGCTTTCTTGCAGTGTGTGGAGTGCTTCAGGTCACTAGTGATCATCACTCTCAGGTCCTTCTCCTCCTCTGATACAGATACTCGGACTCAACCCAGGTAGTACTCTGTTCTGGTATTATTGGCTCCAATATGCATAACTTTGCATTTCTTAGCACTGAAGCCAAGCTGCTAGATCCTGGACCACCTCCCCAGCTTTTCCAGATCTTCCTGTAGGTACTGTATCCCTTCAGCTGTGTTCACTCTCCTGCAGAGCTTGGTGTCATCCACAAATAGGCACATTTTGCCCTTAATGCCATCCCTAATGTCACTGATGAAGACATTGAACAACGCCGGCCCCAGAACAGAGCCCTGTGGGACCCCACTGGTTACCTCTCTGGTACCAGACAACTCTCCCCCCCCACAACCACCCTCTGAGTTCTGTCCCTTAGCCAGTTTTACACCCATTTGGCCATCTTTTTCCCAACCCCAAAATTCACCAACTTCCTGATCATCCTTTTGTAGGACACAGAGTCAAAGGCCTTGCCGAAATCAAGATAGAGGATGTTTACTGCTTGGCCCCTGACTACTATCTTACTGACCCAGTCAAAGAAGTAAATCAGATTCTTTGACATGATCTCCCCCATGAACCCATGCTGCCTCGCATCCTGGAGACCATGCTCCTCTAGATATTCCACCAACCTTTCCTTTAGTATGGTCTCTATAAGCTTGCCCACAATGGAGGCCAGACTGACTGGTCTGTAATTCCATGGGTCATCCTTTAGGACCGCTTTTGTGGAGGGGCACTATATGTGCTGTTCTCCAGTCCTGCAGTACCATGCCTGACTCTAGTGAACTGTTACATAGGTCTGACAGTGGCTCTGCCAGCTCCTCAGCCAGTTCCTTTAGTCCCCATGGATGCACTCTGTACGGGCCTGCTAGGCAGTGTCCTAAAAAGGTACAGAGTGGGTAAAGTGTCCCTTGGAAGGAAGTGGGTGCACTGTGTACCCCTGAAAGCATGCCTGTAAACATGAGGGAGCACATACACCCAATTACTGTAAATAGGGTGCAGACCCATGGGTTAAGGGACCCAGGGGCATCTCATACCATGGTAAAAGGGGATTTTGTTGGGCCTGAACAGTTTATACCTAATCAGTTTGTAACTGTGATGGGATTCACTGGGAAGGATAAAACCCTGCCACTAGCTAGTCTCCTGGATTGGGATGAGACAGGAGAGAGGGTGCAAAAAGTAGCAGTGACAGTGGCAGACAACCTCACCCTGGATGTGATTATAGGGGATAATCTACAGCAGGGGGTGGTGTGTGCAGTTATCTGCAGTCAGATGGTAAAGGCCGCTTGTAATTCCCTGAACCCCACAGAAGCTCCTGTGGACAAGAATAGGAGGCTGGTTCCCCAGCCTGCATCTCCTAACATGGAGAGTAATGAAAGGAAGGTAGGACTTCCCCAAATAGCTGTTCATCAAACAGCTACAGAAGGTTACTCTGAGGAGGGAGGGGTAACAAATGGTCAGAAAGTTAGGGATGGCAGTGACTCTGAATGCCCTGATGCTAGAACTATGGACCCCAGTTTAGGAACTGAGGGGGACATGTCCCAGGCTTTGGGAAAATGTGAAGATTTTGCTGCTGCTCAGAGCACTGACCCTAGTTTGGAGAGGCTGAGGGCTTTTGCAGAATCAAACAGGATACAGGGAGGTGACATGAGACATAGGGTATTTTGGGACAATGGACTGTTGTATACACAGGACGTGAGGACAGAGGGAGGGGTGATGGGCAGGCAGCTTGTCGTTCCCCAGGGGTATCATGAGCGGTAGCTCAAGATCGCTCATGACATCCGGGCATCACTTGCACCATGCAGTGATTGGCCCAAAATTTCTATTGGCCCAACTTCACCCAGCAAGTGAAGGAATATTGCAGGTCTTGTCACCGATGCCAACAAATAGGGAAGCCAGGTAGTAAAACCAAAGCTGCCCTAATTCCCTTGCCCATTGTGGAGAAGCCATTCCAGAGGGTAGGAATGGATACTGGGGACCCTTGAATAACCCAAGCTCCTTCTGGAAAAAGTTTATCCTGACAGTGGCCAATTACACCACCCAATACCCAAAGGCAGTCACCTTCTCCTCACTTAAGGCAGACAAATTGGCAGACGCCTTGTTAGGGATTTTCTCCCATGTCAGGTTTCCACAGGAGATTATCTCTGATCAAGGGGTAGCTTCATGTCAGACCTGATGAAGTGTTTGTGAGAGAAGTGTGGGGTGGTGCAGAGACGCACGACACCTTATCACCCACAAGCCAATGGACTCAAGGAAAGATTTAATGGTACCCTAAAAATGATGCTCCAAGCATTTGTTGAACAGCATGGGAGGGACTGGGAGAAATACCTTCCCCACCTGTTGTTCGCATACAGGGAGGTACCCCAAGAGTCGACAGGGTTCTCCCCCTTTGAACTCTTATATGGACATAGGGCGCGTGGGCCCCTAGACGTGATCCGGGAAGACTAGAAAGGCAAGTACGCCACCCAGGGAACTCCCATACTGGAGCATGTTCTTAAGATTAGGAAGAAGCTGAAGAAGCTTATGGGGGTGGTCCAAAGCAACCCCTCAGCTGCCCAACAGAAGCAAAAAGTCTGGTACGACCATGGAGCAAGAGCTCGCATGTACAGTGCAGGCCAGGAAGTAATGGTCCTAATTCCAGTCCAGAAGGACAAGCTGCAGGCTGAGTGGGCAGGACTATACAAGGTGGTCCAACAGGTCAATCACGTGAACTATATTGTGGACCTGCCTGACAGGAGACATACCCATAGGATGTACTATGTCAATGGGGAGTCTGTGGCATTCTCCGAGGTGCTCCCAGTACCCTGCACAAGCACAGTGAGAAAGGAGAGGATTAGGGAGTTGAACACATGGTTGGTACAATGGTGTCAAACTAAGGGATATGGGGTTGTGGGCGGCTGGGGCAGTACCTGAGATAATAACAATCTGTTTGCAAGGGATAGGCTGCACCTGAGTGGGGAGAGGAAGGAGGTATTAAAGCAAAGACTGGGGAGGTATATTGCGACAAAGGTGGATTTAAACTAGATGGGTTGGCAAGTGGACAGCAGGTAGGCAGGGATCAGATAGAGTGGCATCACAGCCTACCCCCCCAGGCTAGCAGGGAAGGACTCGGGGTGGCTGAAAAAGAAGGGCATAGAAGGAAGGAAATGGAGGCCAATGAAGGGAAGAGGGCAGGATGGAGGGTGGTCTCGATGAATGTGAGAAGCTTAGGCAACAAATCAGCTGAGCTACAGGCACTCTTAGCAGTGTGGAAATGGATATTGCAGCTGTCACAGAAACGTGGGCAACTGAGCACCGGGACGGTGATCTGGCAATCCCAGGATACAAAGTATACAGGAAGGACCATAAGGAAGGTAGGGGTGGCAGTCTATGTGAGGGACGGGATCAAATGCACAAGGGACGAGGGGGAAGAAAGGAGAACAGAGGCAATCTGGCTGCAGCTCCTAGACTCAAGGGGTAGGAAACTGAGGTTTGGGGTGATATATACAGGCCACCGTCCCAGTCTGATGAGTGTGACAGGGAATTAGCAGGACAAATCAGAAAGGTATGTAGAAAAGGGAAGGTGGTCATTGTGGGGGATTTCAACTTGCTGGGGGTTGACTGCAGAATTCCGGTCACCTCCAGTGCTAGGGAGCAAGTGCTCCTGGATGCGATCCAGGAGGGTCTCCTGACACAGTTGGTTAGTGTACCTATTAGGCTAAAGAAAACTTCAGATCTGGTGTTGTCGAATGGGGAGGCAGTAAGGGAAATAAAGGCGAAAGACCCACTAGCCGACAGCGATCACCAAACGGTGTGGTTTAATATCATGATGTGTGGGGAGCCAGAGAAATCAGTCACTCCAGTGGTAAACTTCAGGGGGGCAGACTTTGGGAGGATGCAGAAAGTACTGAAAGGGAAACTAGCGGGTATAAGGCAGGAGATGGATGCAGAGCAGAAATGGGATATTTTTAAACGGGGGATTACAGAGGCAACAGAAGCCTGCACCAAGACACAGAGTAAGAGGAGCAGAGCAAGAAAACTATGCTGGTTGAACAGCGAGGTAGTGGAGGTGGTGAGAGCAAAACAAGAGGCACACCAGAGGTATAGGAGGACGGGGAAGAAATTGGACAGGGAGGAGTATGCAAGATGGTCCAGGGAGGTAACCAGAAAAGTGAGAGAAGCCAAGGCCCAGAGGTAGCTGAGATTAGCACAGAGAATTAACAGGGGGGAAGGGGACTTTTTCAGCTACATCAGGGAGAAAAGGAAGTGCAAGGACACAATAGTGAGGATAAAAAGGGGTGGGGAGTGGATGGAAAAGGGTGGAGAGCAGGCAGAAGCACTGAATGAATACTTTAGCTCAGTGTTCATGGAAGAAAAGGGGGTCCGCTACCACCATGGGCTGGGAGAGTTGGGGCAAGGGGAGAAAAGCCAACAAATGGAAGAATTGAGGCAAGTAGAGTCCTAGAGGGACTGAGGGCACTGAAGGTAGACAAGGCACCAGGGCCAGATGGTATCCACCCCAGGGTGCTGAGGGAGATGGTGGAGGTGTTGGCGGAGCCACTGGTGGATCTGTATAGTACCTCACTGGAGTCGGGATGTGTGCCACTGGACTGGAGGATGGCACATGTAGTACCATTACACAAGAGCAGACCAAGGGATGAACCGGGTAATTATCACCCGGTACGTCTCACCTCCATAGTGTGCAAACTCATGGCAACAATACTAAAGGAAAGACTGGTGTCGTACCTGGAGGACAATGGCCTCCAGGATGTGAGGCAGCATGGGTTTGTTTCAGGGAAGTCTTGTCAAACCAACCTGATACAATATTATGACTGGGTGACAGGTGAGCTGGATAAGGGTCATGCAGTGGATGTTCTTTACTTGGACTTCAGCAAGGCCTTCGATTCTGTGCCTCATGGGTGGCTTGGGAGAAGCTGACTGGTGTAGGGGTAGGAGCAAAATTGATGAACTGGATTACAAGCTGGCTGAGTGGGAGGCTGCAACGGGTGGTGGTGAGAGGGGAGCTCTCAACTCCAAGGCTGGTGACGAGTGGGGTGCCACAGGGCCTGTGTTGGGGCCAGTACTGTTTGGGCTGTTCATATCAGACACTGCACACAGGATGGTGAGCAAGATAAGTCTGTTGTTGATGACACCAAAATTGGAGCAGTGGTGGATGGAAAGGAGGGATGGAAGCAGCTGCAGGGGGACCTAAGCAAGCTACAGAAGTAGTTAGAGATGTGGTAGCTGGGGTTCAATGCAAAGAAGTGTAAGGTTATGCACTTCGGGGTGAAGAACCCAAGGAGAGAGTACTGGCTGGGAGGGGTTAAGTTGGGGATCACTAAGGAGGAGAAGGGCCTAGGGGTAATGATAACAGGGACCATGAAATGAAAATTATGTACCTACTGTAATTCTTGATCTTCTCTTGTATCTTCACCATTCATTACTGTTGGGGTGACAGCCGGAGGCGTGCACCTGCCACGGGAGCCTTTTTTTTTTTTTTCTGTTAGAGGAGTCGGCATCGACGGCGCTGCCCCCTGGAGTGATGCTCTGCATAGAGCGTGAGGGGCGGCTGTTAGGCGCCGCAGACTCCTCCTCCATCCCAGTTCTGTTAGCTGGAGAGGCGTAAAAAGGGTTAGAAGAAAGAGTGAGGCAAGAGAGCCGAGGGATAGAAAAAGGAAAGGATATAAATTGAAAAAGGAATAAGCCAATAGAGGATAGAAGGGAAAAGAAGAACTGCCTACCATAAGGGACCGAAGGGCCTCACTTCTGGGGCGGCTCTAAGGAGGAACAGATAGGGAGGAGAAAGAAGAAGGGTAAAGAGAGAAGAATAGGAGGGGAGGCTAGGAGGGGAAGACTTCCGTTTGCAATTAGTTAAGGGTTAAAAACTCGGAACCACAAACAAGGGAGCAAGGATCCCATTTTGGAATTGAAAGAGAAGGTCAACTGAACTTCTCGCTCAGAATTGACACCAAAGGCAGGTTCCCTAACCTCCCGCCTACCCAGTTTTTCACAGACTCCAGTCGGGAGCAATTTAATCATTAAGAAGGAAAAACTCTGTTCCAAACAATAGCTGCCAGCTAGGAGGGAGGAAGCCCACCAGCATTTTGTTAAGTGATAACACAGTATCATGTGAAAGTGGGGGGGGGGCCCTGCAGGGGGCACCCCTATGCCAAAGAGAGAGAGAGCAGGAACTCAATTGGACTCCCTAGAGGCAAGGCAGGGAACACTCTTTAAGGAAACTGGAGTGCTGAATAGCACTACACTTGTACAGGCTGACATAATAGGATTAAGACTTGCCAGAAGTGGTCTGGAAAGAGAAGTCGAGTCCCGAAAGGGATCGTCTCTTTAAACTGTGAATTGAGAAGAAATGGCTGGGGAGAACCAAGAGATGCCCATTAAGGGCAGTCAGAAAGAGTTCCCACAGGACAGATAAATGAAGCTCGTTCCTCCTATTTTCAGAGGGAAAGATCCATTCAGAGGATCAGAAAGAGAGCATGTAAAAATGTATTTTTTGGCTTAACGGCCCAGGGAGAAAGGAAGGGACGAGCAGGAGGGGAGACGCTCAAGAAGGAGGCCCTTGAGGGAGTGGATTCAGTAATGAATGAAGATACAAGAGAAGATCAAGAATTACAGTAGGCTACGCAATTTCATATCTTCCCTTGTCAATCTTCACCATTCATTACTGTTGGGTGAGTATTAGCCCTCCCCTAGAAAAAGGGGAGGAGAGAGAAAACCCTGAGGGGACAGACCCTCAGCCTCCTACTGGTGACAAGTAGAGAGGGGGAGACCCTGACCAATAGACAAGAGTCTAAGGTGGGTGAGGAGGAGAAGACACCCCCAAGGGGCTGTGGGAAGGGGGTTGCCCCTGAAGACATCTCCTCGCCCTACGGGAAAATAAGCAGGTCCCCCGGAAAGCAGAGCCAGTCACCTTATGCCAGGCCATGGGTGACAGTCGGGAGAGACGAAGCCATGCCGTCCGCCTGATGCAGATCGCTGTCCCTACTAGCCTGGATGCCACCTCATTGGCGTCATAGGATGCCCTCGCTTGGTGCCTTGCAAGCTCCAGACCCTGTGCAGAGAGGGCAATGGCTTGTCTAGACTGCTCTGAGTCAGGTAGCAAAGCTAAGACCTGAGCCAGCATCGACCACAGATGCCTGTTGTAAGCAGCGTGGTGAGCCTGATGGGAGGAAATGCACAGTAATGCATGACCAGAAGAGAAAACTCTTTGTCCCCACCGGTCGAACTCAGCAGAATCTGAGTCCGGAGGCCTGTCGTGCACTGGGCGGGCGAAGCCCAGAAGGAGTATCTAGGGACGTCAAACCCGAAGGTGGGTGAGGTAGAGAACCAAGAGACTTGTGGGGGCACAATACCATCTCCTGCAGTCTCCTGGGGCTGGAGAAGGAGTGGCTGGAGACTGCCAGGTGCGGATAGACGCTTCCTGGAAGGGAATTGGCCAGGAAGGCACCACCAAATGGCGGGCGCTGAATTCACTGAGGAAAGCATGCATCTGCCGCTCGGTATTGTCTCTACGAACGTTAGGAAATATGAAGCTCCGAGACCATCCTCAAAAGAAAATGCTGATAGTCAGTGAAGACAGCGTCAGAGGAAAGGTGGACAGGAAGTTCCTCTTCCTCAGTTGAGGGAGACGAGGAGGAAGTGGAGCTCGAATGTCCAGAAGACTCCTGCGGCAGGGGGGACAGGCGAAAAACCTGTTCGTCCATGGCCCTAACATAGGACGGGAAGGCCACCACAGTAGCTCTGAACATCTCCCAAGTTAATGGCCCAGTGGGCCCCACATGGCCTGGGAGAGAGGGGGGTGGTTGCATAGGGATGGACGAAGGGCACCTAAAAGCATGTGCCTGGCCTCTGCCAGAGTTCTGAGATCCAGGTAGTGATGCCGCCAAAACTGGGGACCCTGTGATCACGCCAGGTTGCGTAGAAGAAAGGAAGGGAGGCAACTCCGGAAAGAGCCCTGAAGGAGAATCTCCCCTGTGGCGCGCCTGGGATTGCATGAGTCCAGAAGGGCAACTGTCAGAATCGCCACTAGAAGGCGCTTTAGAGACCTTCAGTGAGAGAGGTGAGGATCAGCGCTACGACTCCTCCCCGCACCCCGCGGGGCGGTGGGGGCTCGACGCTGCTCTCGACCCCTACCTCTCAATCCTCCGGACTCTAAAGAAGCCCTCTTCCTCGAAAACAGCGGTGGAGGTCCCTGCTGAGCAAGGCCCCAAAGGGCGCCTACCGAAGCAGGGTCCTCCTCCCTCTGCTGAAGGACCCCAGCAGCACCAGAAACAGCGGCTGCCTGGGACCTACCAGAAGAGGGAATCCTTCTCAGATCTCAAGGGTCCACCACAGATGACCCCAGGCCACCTGCCGTGGAGCCTCCGGCTGACCAGCTCGGGAGTCCGGGAGAGGGATACTGGACCGCCTAGCCCCTGCGGCTCACAAGAGGTTCAGAGCCAGAGGACTTCTAGCTGCTGGTCTGTGTCCTCACTGAGACGTGTTTCTCCGAGGATGGGTCGCACAAGGGAAGACCACAAACCAACCGCAGCAGGAACCTGCCCCGAGGTGGGCACCAGGCCTGGTACCGCCGTGAGCCTAACGCAGCAATACGCCTGTCAAGCATCAGTCCCTGGCAGTGCCTGGTTCCCGGCTGCACCGCCAATGGTGCTGCCTGAGTACCTGACACCCGCCATGGTGCCAAGATCTGGCGCTGCATCACAATGATGCTGCGCATGTCCCCAGCACCGCGAACAGCGCTGAGGCCCAGCGCAGCACCACCGATTGCGCTGTCCAAGTCCCCGGCTCCGTGTTAGGCACCGAGGCCCAGTGCGGCAACGCTGACGGCGCCGCCCAAGTCCCCAGCACCACATACGGCACCGCGGCCCAGCGCGGCACCACCTATGGTGCTGCCCGAGTCCCCGGCACCGCGTACGGCACTGAGGCCCAAGGTGGCACCACCGCAGACGCTGCCCGAACCCACGGCGCCGCGACCTCCAGAGCGACACCACCGATGGCACCGCCAGAGTCCCCGGGTGCCGTGGAACGACGCCAAGGCCCAGAACAGCGCTGCTCTACGGCCCCAACCGAGTGGCCGGCACCATGAGAAGTGGAAGACTCCACGGCGAGGAAAAACAGTAACGAGGGCCCACCAGCACCGGGCCCCGCATCCAAGGGCCGTGACACCAGGGGAGCTTGCACCTCAATGGAGGTGACTGCCAGGACAGTGCCAACAGCGTGACCCCGGGTGGGATCACGCCGTTCCTCCGGCGCCGAAGAAGAAACCTCCTCCTCTGCAAGGCTGGAAGTGGAGGAGGTTTCCTCCTCGCCGGGCCGTATAGACCCGGGAGGGGACCCGGAGGAAAGGTCGAGAGATCTGGCCTGGGAAGCCCTAGGGTGACGTTGTCCTCCAAAAGTCGGCAGAGCTTGCCCGACTCACAACGCGCGGAGTTCTAAAACATGGCGGTCCATGGAGAAGCAGGCGTCGCAATGGTCCATATCATGGTAGGGTCCCAGGCACTGGAGAAAAACATCATGACGGTCCATGACGGAAGACTGCCAGCCACAAGGGCACCGACGCATAGGGGCATGGCCCGTCTTAGACTTACTCTTTGCCCCCGAACCAGACATAATGCTAAACAATCAAGCAAAAACACAGAAAAGGCTCGGTGTCATCGAAAGAAAAAAACAATAATGGAAAAATCTTACCAGTCGACGACATTGAGAAAGTACCGGGATGAAGGAGCGTCAAATAAATTTCTCAAATGACCTATGACGAGTAACTATCAAACTATCGAAACTCACGAGAGCAGGTGCAGCCTTGATGGCAGAAGAAACAGAACTGGGATGGAGGAGGAGTTCATGGCGCCAATGGCCGCCGCACTCTATGCAGAGCATCACTCCAGGGGGCGCGCCATCGACTCCTCTAAAAAAAAAAAAAAAAAGGCTCCTGTGGCGGGTGCGCACCTCCGGCTGTCACCCCAACAGTAATGAATGGTGAAGATTGACAAGGGAAGATCAACACTGCCCAGTGCAGGTGAGCGGCTGCAAAAGCGAACAAAATACTAGGGTGCATAGCGAGGGTTTTTTCGTCCAGGTGAAGAGAGGTTATCTTGCCCCTCTACAGGTCGCTGGTAAGGCCGCTCTTAAGAGTACTGTGTGGCGTTTTGGAGGCCATACCTAAAGCTTGATATCAGGCTACTGGAGGGGGGGTGCAGAGGAGGGTAACAAAGATGATATGTGGAATGGAGGGGATAGACTATGACAGCAGGCTGGGAGACCTGAATATGTACACCATGGAGGATAAAAGGGACAGGGGGGATATGATAGAGACATTGAAGTATCTGAGGGGAATTAATAAGGATGGGTCAGATGGGGTCTTTAAGTTAAGGAGGGGGAGGGGCTAAGAACAGAGGGGGAAGATTTAGGAAGGAAATGAGGAGGCACTATTTCACAGAGAGGGTGGTAGCAAAATGGAATGCTCTACCAGAATGGGTGGTATCACGTAAATCTGCGAACAGTTTCAAAAGGGCATGGGACAGGGAACAGGGGAGAGTGAGGGTGGGGGGTGGCAGTGGGATGACAAAGGGAAGGGGGTGGGGCAGCTGCAAACTAGTGGTGTTAGCTGCACACTCGAGCAGACTTAGATAGACCGGGTGGTCTGTTTCTGCTGGCACATTCATATGTTCGTATATTCGTATAATACGATGAAGCCATATGCCAATAGGGCCGACATGGTGTTTGCAGTGTGTAGTCCTGGGGCGGGTGGAAGAGGAAGACCCCCTCCTGGACTTGCTGGGGGAAAGCAAGTGGGAGTCATCTATGGAGGCAATCAAGCTGTTGCCCCAGTTGACCCCAGAACAGAGCCAGGAAGTGATGGAGGTTTTAGAGGACTTTGCTCCTTTGTTTACGGCCAAGCCCGGATGAACTCCCTTAGCAACACATGACGTAGACACGAGGATGCAAGTGCCCATGTGGTGGGCAGCCTACCAGGTGTCTGAGGGTGTCCTAAAGGACATTAGGAGGGAGGTGGAGGAAAAGCTGAATTAATGGGTAATCCAGAAATCCCACAGTCCCTGGGCCTCACCCGTAGTCCTCATTCCAAGCCGGATGGGTCTACTTGCTTTTGTGTGGATTATCGTTGACTCAATACAGTCATGAAGTCTAATGCTACCCAATGCCACAGATGGCCGAACTACTAGACAAACTAGGAGGAGCGACATACCTTAGCACAATTTACTTGAGAAACGGATACTGGCAGGTGGCGTTAACTGCCAGAGGTAGAGAATGGTCAGCCTTCATCACTCAATAGGATTATTTGAATTCTGGGTAATGCCTTTTGCAATGAAGAATACCCCTGCTACATTCCAAAGGTTGCTCAACCAGGTGTTACATGAAACTAAAGAGTACGCAGTGGCTTATCTGGATGATATTTCCATCTTCAGTGCCGGCTGGAAGGAACATCTGTCCCATCTGAAAGATGTGTTGGGCAGGATACAGAGGGAAGGGCTCACTGTCAAGGATGAAAAGTGCCAGTGGCTATGGCGGAGGTGGCATACCTAGGCCATGTAGTGGGGCGGGGGCAGTTTCATCCTAATCAAGCAAAGATTGAGGCAATAGAGGCGTGGCCCACACCTGAAACCCATAAGCATGTTAGGAGCTTCCTAGGGACCACAGGGTACTACCATTTATGCCCAATTACAGTACCCTGTTGGCTCCCCTATCTGGCTTGCTAAAGAAAAGACAGCCCAAAAAGGTAAACTGGGAGCCAGCATGTGAATGAGCTTTTGCTCGGCTAAAAGCGGCTCTGTGCAGTGCCCCTGTGTTGGCCAGTCCAGATTACACTAGGTAGTTTGTAGTACAAACGGCTGCCTCAGATGTGGGGATTGGAGCAGTCCTCAGCCAGACATCTAATCACGGAAGAGACCATCCGATATTGTACCTGAGCAAGAAGTTACTTCACCAGGAGCAGGCATACTCCATGGTAAAAAAAGGAATGCCTTGCACTGGTATGGGCCCTGAAGAAATTAGAGCTGTACCACGCAGGAGGTGCTTCAAGGTACAGACTGATCACAACCCCCCAGTGTGATTAAATCAGACGGGCAAAACAAATGGCTGGCTCCTTAGATGAAGTATTGCTCTACAGGCCTATGCCATGACAATTACGCACAGGTCAGGATCTGCCAATGCAAACGCCAGATGGCCTATCTCACCAGTTAGAACAGTAACAGAATTATGGAAATTCTGCCATACAATAGGGGTGTGTTCCCATAAATTCAGTCTTAGGAGGGAGGGATGTGGCGATTTGACTACTTCAGTCATACAGGAGACATACTTCTGATGTACACTGTACATCAAACTTGATACCCTCTGTAAAATTTGAATTGCAACATGGGCAAGTTTATACCACATATGATGTTTCTATCTCTTTATATCCCTTCCCTTTATCCCTTCCCCCTTCCCTAGGACGCATTTGGAATTGAGCTTTTGCTCAGTATGCCTTTCCTGGTAAAACATTTTAAATAAATATTGCTGTCATATTTCTCTAAAAGTTTTATGTTTAATTTCCAAAAAGGCCAGGATAGCAGGTTTACCAGAAGGATGCCCATGTCTTTTTTTTTTCCAAAGGGTAACTGAGAGAATGTATATTGCAAATGTCTGACATCCCTCTGTGACCTGAGAAAAGGCTACTTAACAGGAAACTAAAATTCCATTTCGAGGGGAGATTGGTATTTTCTGATAAACTAAGACAAGTTATTGAAGACAAGTCCAGAAGGACAGGAGATAGGAGGAACTCTTTCGCTGTAATAAACTTTCCACTTCAAAGCAACATACTTTGACACACAGGATCTGGGGGATATCTACTCTGGAAGTCTATTGTGAATTCACTTCAAGTGTCATATTCATTTCCATTTAAAAGTGGCAGAAGCAATACTGTTTTTTTTTTTTTGTGTGTGATTCACTTAAAATTTGGGAAAGAGCAAGAGAGAGACCCCTGCTGGCCCAGAAAGACAGTGCCACAGACTGCAGAAATCAGGTTGATTGTGGCATAAGAGGGTGGGACTTGAGAAAACTTGTGGGACAAAGGGAAAGTTACTGGATATACACATTGAAGGTAAGATCTGATAGAGGCTTGAATGACAATATAGATTTATTAGCTTTTCTTAAAAGATTCAAGTGAGAAAACATGTATAAAAAATATATGTTTTTTTGACCTCCCTGACCTCCCATCAAGGCACTGAACTAAGATTGGCTTGATGTTATTTATGGGTAGGTCTAATTGAGGTTGGAATGATTATTTGGATCTAGTTGTATTCCTTAGGAAATTCAAGTGAGGAAATATATATTAAACAAAAAAATTTTTTCGTGACCTCCCACTAAGGTAATAATGTGCTAAAGAAAATTGCATTAGGGCACTAATGGCATCTTATATCCATGTCTTAGAAAGTGTTTATTATGAAATCCAGGTTAAAAACATATGTATAAATATATATTTAAAAACAATTGTTCTTTTGACCTCCATGACTTCCCACTTGGCATATAAGAATTGTATTATCCTTGACATTCTATATTTATGAGGAGCCATATAGGCAACACGTATTGATGCTAACTGGTATTCAAGTTCTTATTTAAAGTGCTGACAACTTTGGCATCCCTGACCTTCTTGCCCTCCTACATGCATTGAATCTTGAAGCAGCAGTGATGTAAAATTGTTACAAATAGACATACCACATCATTTAGTTTATTTATATCCTGCTTAGCACTAATTGAAACACACATTTCTACCATGATAAGTTCGTGCCTGAGTAATGTGTGTAAGTGTATTTATCTCTGTGAGTACTAATTTAATTATCTTACACGATCATTCCCCATGTGTTTTTAATCAAGCTATATAACTTGAATTAATTGTTTTGCATATTGTGTGATGCACTATGGGATACTTTATACTGCTATATTTTAAGCACTAAAGTGAATGTGATGTTTGTCTGATGAAGCTCAGAGTGTCCTGAGCATAACATTTGTGGCACCACCCACACTGAAACTGTTGCTGTATCTGCACTAGCATGCTTAAGGTGATGATGTGACCATGAATTTAGATGGATAAATAAAAGAAATGGCGAGCCACTTTCTCTGTCTGCTACTGTGACTTATTTGGTGGGTGCTCCTTACTTACTTAAGACTGTTCACATTTTTTGGAGCACCACCTATACCCTAGTGCTCATACTTTTTGATTTCTGGATTGTTGCTTATACCTGAGCATGGGTTGTTCTATGTTAAGAACATAAAAATACTTCACAGTACCATTGTAAGTGCACAACTTCATGTGCGCTTATACCATGCCAGTGGTCACTAACCATATTGTTCCACCGAGAATTACTATAAGTCCAAGGGGGTGTTGGTAGCTCCCATCGATTTGCCTTTTTTGAATTTTGGCGCTGCCAAGAGAGAAGTCATTGCCACAATGGAGGGTCTGAGTTCAAACCTCACTGGTCCAACCACAGTCAGTTTTACTGAAATGCTACTTAATTCTAAGCAGGACATTAATCCAATATTGGAAGCTGTACCTAAAGATATAAACACAGCAACCCCTAATGCTTTGGAGAAAACACCTAGAAGCATTTACAGACAATTGGAGAAGGAGGTGATGAAGGGAAGGTGTATGCATTGGCATCAGATAACCCTTGAAGCTTATTGGAAAGTACAAAGAGTACCACCTGGTTTAAGAATACTGAACAAACCTGCATTTGGGACTGATGACAAGGAATTCATGAATAAATGGAGATGCAACATGGAAAATGTCTCCTTTAATAACATCAAGCTAATCCTGGACAATGCTGCCCCAATATGTGAATCACTGTCAGCTGACATAGCAAAAACGGAGGCACTTTTGAAAGAAAATACCACCCCTGAGGAATGTATTCAATTTAACCAAATGCTACAGAATAAAGCCCAAAGGTATGATCTGCAATTACAGTAAGCAAGAAAAAGAAGTTTATCCATGATGAAGGTGACTACATGCTCGACAGGGTATATGATTGGCAAACAAGCAAAAAGGGGGATTATGCGCACATGAAATCCATACTGAAATGCACGGCAGAGACTGGGAACGTAAATACTGAGGCAAATCTTGATGGCACCGTTTTGTATTATACTTCAAACAACATGAAGTCTTGCTGTATTCTGACATATGCAGTTAGCCCAAGCACTTGAACTGCTCTGGAAAGGAAAGAGTTAATTTCTATGCAGGGCATAGAACATTGCGCTCGAGCTCAGTTTTCAAACCTCTGTCTGTGGTGCCTCAGAGTGTAACCGTCAGATTCTTTACTCAGCCTGTGAAGTCGCTCCTGAGATTGCTCCTTCGCTTCAGTTCGGCAAAGTTTCAAAACGCATTGTTTCTTCAACCGATTTATTTTCAGTTTCGAGCCTCTGTCTACGGTACAGTAAGTAGTGTAGATAGGTAGTGAACTGTAATTTGTGTTTTTCTTCTGTGGAAATTGTAAACTTCGGTTCTTTCTCGGTCGGTCTGGTTGGGAACCGACCTTTTGTGTTTAAATTTATCTTCTGGGATTGTAGTAGTGGTGTGCCGGTTCCTATCGGGTTAAAAAAAAAATTCCTTTTTTTGGTTTCTTTACACAACCCGTGACACGGTTGGTAACCGATAGGGGTGTATTACCTGGCAAAAAGCTGTAAAGGGTCATTTTTTCTAGTCTGGTCATGTCTGAGAAACCCAAGAAAAAAACTGGTCCCACTGGGTTTCAACACTGTACAGAGTGTGGGGAGGCCTTTGCTAAGGCCGACCCCCACCTCATCTGTGTTTATTGTCTGGGGTTTGACCACCTCAAAACAGACTGCCAAATCTTCAAATATTTTCCTTAGGCCACTCTGTAAAAAAGATTGGGTAGGCTAAAGGAAAAGGAGGCCGAGAAGTCCGCTGACCCAGATGGTCAGCCCGGTTCTGTTCTGACCGAACCTGAGGAGCTGCCCACTGACCTGGCGAGACGTCCTCGGGCAAAAGGAGAGCAGACCCTAAGGGGTCGGTTCCGTCAAAAAGACGAAAAAAGTGAGCCGGTTCGGATCCAGCATCCCTTACTCTAACCGCTGAAGAAATAGCCAAAGTGATTAGTATTGTGCAATTGCTTCATCCAGTTCCGTCTGAACTGGCACCGTCGGTTAGGTGCTGGGTTCGGTCAGATCCAACTCCAATGGATTATGATCTGGATGCTTACTACGAATTGGAGTGGGAGGGGGATGAAGAGTTACTGGATGATGATGATGACAATGATTATGAAGGTCTGGATGTGCCCATTGAACTGGACATCTCCCCAGACAGACCCTCCAGTGTCTCCCCTCCAAGTCTTTCTGAATCCCCATCTCACTTTTTGTTTTACAAAAAGGTGTCTGAAACCCTTCATCTCCCTATGGCTGAAGCTGTTCAGGAGGAAGAAGAGCCTAATTTTGTGGAGATGATGGACATCCCAGAGTCCAAGAGGCTGTCTATTCCCCTCCATAAATCCCTGGGGAAACAGACACAAAAGATTTTACAGACACCAAATTCTTTACCTCCTGTGGATAAGAGAATGGACAGAAGGTATATGATATCAGGCTCAGGTACGGAGTTTTTGTTCAATCACTGCAGCCATGTTGTGGTAGTGCAGGCTGCAGCCTGTGACAGGGCGAATATGCCTTTGGTTTCACCCCCACCCAGATAAAGACTCCAGGAAGGTGGATGCCATGGCCAAGAAACAATACTTGGCATCCTCTTTGGGACTCAAGCAGGCTAATTATATGGCCTACACAGCCAGATACCAGAAGTCCAGGTGGGATACGTTTCTGGAACTGGCTAAACAGGCTTCCCCCCCAGCTAGCCAAAGAGATGGAGGAGGTGGCTGCTAATGGGACTGAGGCATCCAAAGTGCAATTCCATGCCGCTGTAGACTCTAACGATGTGGCATCGAGCATCATGGCTACATCTGTGTTTCTCAGATTTGCTTGGCTCAGATGCATTAGCCTTTCTCAGGACACCCAGGCTAAGGCCATGGATTTCCCTGTGGTGGGTAACTCTCTGTTTGGGGAGCAGACAGAAGCTTACATGAAGAAGATGGATGAGTACAGGAGTGCACACGCCAAGGAGCGGCAAGCCACTCCTCAAAAGCAGCAGTCTAGGGGCAGGGGCAGGCCCTTTCACAGGCCTTTCTACCATGCCCAGGCCTCCTCTCCCTTCCCACAGAGGGGGTGCTTTCGAGGGAGAGGCAGGAGGGGGATGAGCATGGCTGCATCCTCTTCCCAGTCCAAGGCTCCTGCCAAGCAGACACCCTGATGTGTCAGCCCGGATCGACTCCCTAACTCCAGTAGGAGGCAGGCTGGCCTGGAAGTCTGTTACCTCAGACGAGTGGGTCCTGGAGGTAGTAAGCCAGGGACTGGCCCTCAGTTTCAAGAAGTTTCCAAAAATGAGGGTCAGGTCTTTTCCACCTGCAAACATCTTCAAAACCATTGCTCTAGAAGCAGAGGTTTCCTCTCTGCTGGCTCTCAGTGCCATGGACAGAGTTCCTACTATACACAGGGGAAAGGGTCTGTACTCCAGATATTTCCTTACCCCAAAAAAGACAGGGGAGTGGCGACCCATCCTAGACTTAAAGTACTTGAATAAACACCTCTTAAAACCAAAGTTCAAAATGGTGACTCTGGGAGTAATTCTTCCCTCTCTGAGGCCAGGGCATTGGTTAGCATCCCTGGACCTCAAGGATGCCTATTTCCACATTCCTATCAGGTGCTCCCACAGAAAGTACCTCAGGTTCGAGCTGCCTTTAGGCCATTAACAGTTCAGAGCCATGCCTTTCGTCCTAACATTGGCTCCAAGAGTGTTTACAAAGTGCCTTGCAGTAGTAGTGGCCTTCCTCAGAAGGCAGGGGATCTCTCTATTCCCATACCTGGAAGACTGGCTCATTGTAGGACAGTCTCCCGACCAGGTTAGGTCAGCTCTTCAAGTCACTCAAGATTTGCTCAGTTCTCTGGGTTTTCTTCTCAATCTACCAAAGTCGGTTCTCGAACCAGTACAACTCCTCACTTTCATAGGGATAGAGATAGATACCGTACAAGCAAAAGCCTTCCTCCCACTAGCAAGGGTAAAGGCCCTTACAGATCTTGCTTCCTCTTTTCATCCTCTGGTTTCTCGCCCAGCAAGACATTTTCTTCAGCTCCTAGGCCACATGGTAGCTTCCACTGCAGTGGTACAAGGAGCCAGGTTCCAAATGAGGGACATTCAGTTTCACCTAAGGTCTTTTTGGTCTCAGAAAAAAGATTCTCTCACCAAATTGGTTCCAGTGACTCAGACTCTGGTCCAAGCTCTCCAGTGGTGGCTGGATCAGGACAATCTCAGACAAGGTGTCTCGTTCCTCAATCAATCTCATTCGGTGGTACTAACCACCGATGCTTCTCTCCTGGGCTGGGGAGCCCACCTAGGACCCCTCACAGCACAAGGTGTTTGGTCTCCACAAGAGTCTCTCCTTCATATCAATCTTCTGGAACTCAGGGCAGTATTCCTAGCCCTTCAAGCTTTCTCAGACTCAGTAAGGGACAAGGTGGTTCAGGTCAGGACAGATAACACCACCACCACGTGGTACATCAACAAGCAAGGGGGCACTCGGTCTACGGCCTTGTGCACGGAGGCCATGAAAGTATGGTCTCTAGCCTACTCCTTGCAAACCTCCCTAATAGCAGTCCACCTCCCAGGGAAGTACAATGTGTCAGCAGATACTCTGAGCAGAATCTCCCAGGGCCATCATAAATGGACCTTGGATCCCCTCATAGTGAAAGTAATCTTCACCAGGTGGGGCACTCCAGAGATAGATCTCTTGCAGCCCCAATCACCAACGTCCCCTCTTCTGTTGCAGACCCACAGTCCTAGGGACCGTTCCCCTGGATGCCCTGATATTGGACTGGGAAGGCAAGTTCCTTTATACTTTTCATCCCTTCCCCTGTTGTTCAGGGTTCTAGTCAAGATCAGGTCACAACCCTGCACAGTGATTCTACTGGCTTCAGACTGGGCCAGACAGCCTTGGTATCCTCTGTTGTTGTCCCCAGGAGTCTCACTCCCCCCTGTCTCATCCCAAAAGACGCAATCTCCTAACCTCCTCCCAGGGGAAGATCTGGTACAAAATCTGGGCGTTGTGTTCAACAGCGGCATGACATTAAGATCTCAGGTGTCTGCTGTCATTAAAACCTCATTTTACCATCTGAGGAACATCGCTTGGATTAAGCACCCGGTTCCACCTGGTGATCTTCCAATG
Organism: Neoceratodus forsteri; assembly: GCA_016271365.2. Lineage (NCBI taxonomy): Eukaryota > Metazoa > Chordata > Ceratodontiformes > Ceratodontidae > Neoceratodus > Neoceratodus forsteri. Next base: position 1,685,258,334 of record CM057455.1, on the reverse strand, counting down.
TTGGTCCATGCCTTTGTAACCTCGCACCTTGATTACTGCAATGCCCTTTACCCAGGGCTACCGGGAGCTGATATCTGTCAACTGCAGCTTGTGCAGAATACAGCGGCCAGGTTGTTGACTAGTTTTTCAAAATTTTGCCATGTCACCCCTGTGCTCCATGACCTGCACTGGCTGCCTATGCACTGCCGCATCACCTTCAAGGTCGGGTTACTGACCTTGAAAGCCCTACATGGGCAGGGAACGTGTTACTTGAAAGATCTTCTTCGTCCCTACTGCCCCCTCCGCTTACTCTGTTCCTCTGACGAGCGATTGCTAGAGGTTCCCAGGGTTCGACTGAAGACCTCTGGGGCCTGTTCTTTTGCATTTGTGGCCCCAACCCTGTGGAATTCTCTACCTCGTCAGATTAGGGAGTGCCTGACCGTCAAGTATTTTAAATCTGCCCTGAAAACCTATTTATTTTCCCTAGCATTCCCTGATGCTATTGTTGATTAGTTTACTGCTACTTCTTATTTCATTTTAGGATTAATTATTTTAGATCTTTTATATCTGCTGATTTTATTGGTTTTATTGTTCTACTTTGTACAGCACTTTGATCTTTCAGAATAGCACTCTAGAAATAAAGAGTTGATTGACTGATTGACTGGTGCCGGGGTAAGCATGTGCCTGCTGCTAGCCTCAGTCCTCTGAAAAGTTCTGGCTCCTGCAGGGTCCTAGCACCTCCATCTCAGACCCACTAGTCGGAACCAGTGGTGAAGACTGATTCCTGGAAGATTACGAGATTCACTTGGGGGGGGCTCTAACCAGTGTAAAGTTCCAGTTCTGCTAGGTCCAGGCAACCTTCATCATCTGGAATCTGAATCCGGAATAACATATGGATTATACTCATCATCATCAGGATGAGCAGGAGACAATGGAACACAATAGCTCCAGTAACAGAGTAGGCATCAGCAATGAAGTCAACGCCAGGAACAGTGTCTTCTCCAGATGTGGTGGCACTGACCCTGGCACTGAGGCCAGGTTTGGCACCAACAGCAACCCCGCAAGCAAGGTCCCTGAAAGACCTGTCACCACCAAAGTCAACCATTCCAAAGGCAGTACCAGTGCTGGTAATAACAGGGTTGCCAAAACCAGGGCCCACACCAAAAACTGAGCCACCGATCCTATGGTGTACTGGATCAATTGCTTTATAGAAGTAGCCTAACAACCAAACTGCTCCACTGAGGGCTCTCCAGCAGGCAGGGAGATACTCAGGGATTGAGGCATCAGACCAGAATGCCTCAGGAAATCTAGCATCGTCAACAGAGACAACTATGGAGCTTCTGGCCCCACTGATGTATAATGTCTCGATGCAGAGTGGTGACAGCCCAACCTCGACCTACATCTTCTCTTTTCTTCTTTATGCTTTCTGTGAGAAGAGGTCAAGGCCGAATGGTCCCTGGAACCTGACACCTGAGTGTGGGCGGGGTACGAGCAGCTTGTTTTTGCGACTCTGGAAAGACTGCCCTTCCTGCTGGGTGTGAGATTGCCCAGAATCTGAACAGTTGCTCAGGAAGGAGTGGTGGTCTGACACAACCTAACCACCAAAGTAACAGAGATACGGACGCCACAGACACCCCCCCCCCGAAGGGAGGAAGTTCAGGTCATGAGGGCCTACACAGGAGCCCTCCTACAAGCTGCAATCCAGGCCACTGGTCTGACGCCACAGACACCCCCAGGGAGGAAGGTCAGGTCGTGAGGGCCTACACAGAGACCTTTCCAACAAACTGCAATCCAGGCCACCGAGGTACGGACGCCACAGACACCCCCCCCAAAGGGAGCAAGGTCAGGTTGTGAGGGCCTACAGGGAGCCCTCCCACAAGCTGCAATCCAGACCACCGAGGTATGGACGCCACAGACACCCCACCCCCAAAGGGAGGGAAAAGATCAGGTCGTGCGGGCCTACACAGGGAGCCCTCCCTACAAGCTGCAATCCAGGAACAGAGATACAGGGCGAGATGCCACGCGGTCCGAACTGAGGCTGCTGTCCTGAACACTGGTAGTTGGCGCCATTTGCAGGATTCAAACATTGTCTTTAATTATAAATTACTGTCTCCACACGTGTGCAGATAGTTTTTTTGTATCTTGCTTTGCCTCCGATAGCACAGAAAACTGGGACATATGAAGGATGCCTTAAATACTAGTAGGAACAGTAGATAGTTATCTATATATAAGTTGTTAAATTTGCCTGTTCAAAAACTGCAACAGCCTGCTGTAAGGCACCTTAACTGTAACCACAGATCTCATAGCAATTGCCTGTTCTAAAACTGCAACAGCCTGCTGTAAGACACCTTAAATTTAAACCATAGATTTCATAGCAGGATCAGTAGAGATTGCTGTACATTTTCTCCCTACTTCCTGTCAAATGTTTAAATAAACTGCTGCTCGTAAGGCGCCTTAACAACAACGAGCAGATTTAAAAACCGAGCAGTTAGCGATTATCGGGACATTTGCCCTTCCTCTTGTACTCACCCCCTTCCACTGTTGGAAAACAAAAGGAGCTCACCATATTTAACCCCGCTTCTTTCTTGTACTCCTGCACAGGCCACCAAGGTACGGACGCCACAGACACCCCACTCGGAGGAAGGTCAGGTCATGAGGGCCTACACAGGGAGCCCTCCCTACAAGCTGCAATCCAGGTATGGAGATACAGGACAAGATGCCACATGGTCCGAACTGAGGCTGCTGTCCTGAACGCTGGTAGTCCCCGCTGACGCTGCACGTCAGCTGGCCCACCGCCCCCACCACCACCCTTGGTGGAATCCGGCTTATATTGTGGATCTCACGTGCCTGCCTGAGCCTATCAGCTCACTTCTCCATTTGCAGCTTCTCGTCTGCTACCACTAGAGGCTGCCCTAGCAGGGCTGCCTATCCTATCCTACCAGTGTTGCCTTCTCAACAGAATAACATTTCTCTCAGCTCTGTACTTGAGTCTGTTGTTTAGCACAACAACTAGTCATCACAATCTAGGGAAGAACCGGAGGGTGGAGCTGAGGATCCCACACGAGCCCCACTGCACATCCCCAGTGCCAAGGACCATACCAGCAAATACAAGATATAATCCTGGTAAGGCAGACACACCTCATAAGGACAACAGAACTGCTCAGATGTAGGGAACCCCGCTCCCTCAGCACCACTATTTGGGTATGGAGGCTTGGAGGAACAGGCTCCACACCAAAGTAGCCCAACCACTCTACCAGCACCGTTGGTGCTTGTGGCTGAACCTGAACCCTGCTAACATTAGAATACTGGCAGTGTTACTCCTGTACGTAGCTGCACTAGGATGGGTTGATGCTAAAATAAGTGGCTGCCAAGATCCTAACCTGCTTAGGGGGGCACAGGACCATCACCTACCATACCTCACATACTGCCCTGGTTCCTCAATCCTGCACTCGCTGGTTATCAAGCACAGATTAGCTCACAAGGGAGCCTGCTACCTCATCTTCTCTGGTGTGCCAGGTTACCGATTAAAACGATCTTCCCTTACTTGGCAGAGGGTCCTCTGCCTCATCCTACTAATATTGATATTGCGGGCTGGTGACATTCACCCCAACCCTGGGCCCCCAACCGCCAACTCCATCCTGGGGTCCTCTGGGGACCCCACAGTGTCACACCATGGGCCTAAGGGTGGCCCACATGAACATCTGCAACCTACGACCTAAGATGCCTGAGGTGCAATCATGGGTAGATACATATAGGCCTGATGTGCTAGCCATATCTGAAACATGGCTGAAGCCTCACATACTCCCTCACGAAGTGGAACTAGACCACTACAACTCCTTCCGAAAGGAAAGAGAAGGGAAAAAAGGAGATGGTGTCCTTATCTATGTGACTTCCTCCCTGGCGGCTTCCTTGTCCCCTGTCGAAATGCCAAGCACTAATGGGTTAGAATCGCTATTTATCCAAATAGTACTGGGTCATGCTAAGCACCTAACCATAGGCTGTATCTACAACCCTCCCACTGGTGGCACCGCAGCACTCCAGAACCTCGTCCGCTCAATAGCAGGGGCACGGCTCACGGAGCTGCTGGTCCTTGGGGACTTCAACTTAAAGTGGGAACCCACCACCAAGCAAAAATACAAGACCACATTTCTCGATGCAACTCTGACCCAGGTCATCACTGAGGTCACAAGGCACAACCAAAAAACAGGGAACCACTCTATCCTTGACTGGATCCTTGCCTCCAAACCCACCAACACACAAGTGACTGTTGTGATGTCAGACACCCTAAGCGCTCACCCACCCTCTACATCTGGAATAATCAGCCTCCCAGGATCCTGCCCAAGCTCATAGTGGCCAGGGATTTCTCTGGATTCTTGGCTGAGGCATTCCAGAGCTCCTTAAGAGAAACACAGACTGGTCACCGTTAAGACTCCTAGGGAGCACGGAGGAGGCAGTACGGTATTTCCAGCACACGTTCTCTGCAGTGGCCAACATACATGCCCCAATTAGGACCAGACGAGCTAAGGGCCATTGCCACAAATGGATTTCGCGTGAGCTGAAATCACTGATGATAGCCAGAGACAAGGCCTGGAAAAAGGCAAGGAGATCTGCTATCCCTGCTGACTTCTCTGCCTATAGATCACTGTGGAACCAGTGCCAAAAAAAGCTCCAAAACTGCCAAAAGGGACTACATAAAATCCCTTCAGAGGCAAACACTATCTGACTCAAAGTCCTTCTGGACAAGCATCAACACCCTGCTAAAAGGTACAAAAATGCCCCAGCAGGGTAATATAATCTGTAACTACACTACACTCACGGACGGAGAGGCGGAAGCAACAGCCTTCAATCGCTTCTTCACCGACCTGGGGCACTCAGACCCAACCCCACACACAGCTCACAGAGCCCTTTGGCCACTGAATCCCAGGACCCTCTGATTGCCCACTTCCACCTGCGGACAGTGCGAACCAAAGATGTGCTGCCTCTCCTACAATCCTTAAAACCCAGCAGATCACCAGGACCTGAAGGACTGGACCCTAGGCTGCTAAGGGCTGCTGCCCCAGCCATTGCACTACCTGTAACCCTGTTAATAAACAGATCCCTGCAGGAAGAAACAGTCCCACTTACATGGAAATGGGCCCATGTAGTCCCAATCCACAAGGGCGGAGCAAGGGAACCCATAGGCCACTATAGGCCCATCTCCATCCTATGTCACCTGGCTAAGATTCAGGAGCAGCTAGTTTACAGCCAACTCAGAGACTACCTGGAAGCCAACAGGCTACTGGCCCCCTCACAGCATGGCTTTAGACCAAAGCATGGGACCGACACTGCCCTCATCAAATTCACCTCCGATGTCCTGGCCACCTGGGACAAGGGTACCCCCACTGGGGCCGTGTTCATGGACCTCTCTAAGGCCTTCAACCTGGAGGATCACCCACTCCTACTAACCAAGCTTAGCCAATTGGGGCTGGATCAGCACTCCCTCAACTGGTTCCGTAATTACCTCACTGACCGCACTCAACAGGTCAAGTGGAAAGGGGTCACCTCCGAACCCCTACCTTTAACTGAGGGGGTCCCACAGGGCTCAATCTTAGGCCTGCTTATGTTCTCCCTATTCACAAATGATCTCTATGGATACTGTGGGGGCAGCTCCATAGTACAGTATGCTGACGATGCAGTACTGTACAGAACAGGGGATCGCCCATCCGACCTAGGACTCCGGCTCCAAGATGACTTCACCAAGGCAGAGACTTGGCTAATTGAGAACCGCTTGGTCCTTAACCCCACCAAGACTAAGGCAATGCTGCTCGGGCCAAAATCCCTGGGTCTCTCCAGGGCCCATCTTCTGCCACTCACTACCATATCTGGCTCCAAAATAGAGGTAGTACAATCAGTCAAATACCTTGGCCTCACATTAGATCAGGGGCTCACACTGAAGCCCCATGTGGACGTAGTAATAAAAAACATTCACCAAAAACTGGGCCTCCTCTATCGCCTAAGCCACAACATGATACCAGAGACTAGACTGGCAATCTCACAAAGCATCCTTCTCCCAATCTTAACCTACGCTGCCCCCATTGTACTCGGCATTGCTAAAACGGACCACAGTAGATTAATGACCCTATACCACAAAATTGCTCGCTTTGCTTCCAAATCATACCCGAGGACCCACCATTGTGATGCCCTCAACTGGCCATCCCTGTACAACAGGCTCCAGTACCCCCTATTAAGTTGGACCTACAAGCTCCTCGATGCCCAACCTCCGGCAGGTCTGATCGGACTACTTGCCCCAAAGCGGACCAGACGACCACTCCGCTCCTCGAACAAAAAATTCCTGGAAATTCCCCTGGCCTGCTCTGTCGCTGGGAGTAAATCCTTTACTCACCTAGCCACGGAATCATGGAACAATCTCCCCAGCCATCTTCAGGAGGCACCCACCCTAGCCATCTTTCAAAAGGGACTGCGTGCTCACCTCCTCAAACTTAGTCCCTGCCCCTGCACCAATGGCTAAGTCAACCACACCTCGCGTCAATCTGTACTGGCTCTATACTGCTACCTTACAAGGGTTACGACTAATGACTGCACAAGCTGGTACTCTACCCCATATGGAACTTCCCGTATGCATTTAAAGCACTTATCACCCTCACCCCTATCTGCCGTCACTGCTGTACTCTATATTGTAAGGTATTTACTGCCCTCTTCTACAGAAACTGTATACTGTCCTTATAACTCTGTATTATATGTACTACTCTGTTCTGCTGTACTCATCAGTGTAATATACCTCCTGTATTAGATGTACTGTACTGCGGTATTAGATGTACTACTGTATTAGACGTACTGCACTGTACTACTGTTTTCACTAATATCATGTACCTCCTGCCCTCTTCCACAAAAACTGTAAAATTGTATACTGTCCTTGTAATCCTGTACAATATGTCTGACACTGTACTACCTGACTGTATGTTCAAAATTATACATAACAAACTCCGGGTCGCCCCTGAAAAAGGGACCCTCGGGGCCCAGTGGGCTTACTCGGTTAACAAAATTTAATAAATAATAAATAAATGTTCAGTAGCCCTACATGCCATGACTGTTGTTGACCACTGTCAAATATGTTAGGACTGTGAGGAGACTTTTGTTTTTAAATAAACTAATCTGAACAAATCAATAAACACTAGCTAATACTTATAGTACCGAAAGACAAACTAGACATGTACACTATTTGTAAAGCAAACTGTGAGTTTTTGTCTCCAAAAAGGAAAGCGAGACAGACGCTGCTCATCAATGGCAAGGAAAAAAGAAACTGAGGTAGTTGGGGCTGGTGTCCCTGTATACAAATGGTCTCACGAATGGCATGTGAGTGGGGATGCATGCACCCCTGCTGCCAGCTGCAAAAGTTCTGGCTCCTGCAGGGTCCAAGTACATCTGATCTTAAGACCAAAGAGTGGGACTCTATGGGGAAGGTTGATTCTAGGAAGATCTTGCCATTCTAGGGACCAGGGGATGCAGTGACACCCCCCCCCCCCGTGCTGACTGAAATGTGGGGACTAGGCCTCCTCTGTTTCAGCCCTGGTACATTACAACTCCTTCCCCACGGCTCTCAGAAAACTTCTTGCGAGAGACACTTTATGGCTGAAGTCAGAAAGTTCTCTTGAACACTGCCTACCCTGGCCCCCAACACCAAATGCTCTGACTGGATTGAGATGGGGGTATTTGTTGTTCACTGATGTCGGACTGCCATGTTTTCATGTGCTGTATTTATGGTCTTACAGTATTCGTGGTATATTCACTCTTTGTTCTTACTCTGTAATATAAAGCGCTCTGGGTATTGTGGACAGGCACTTGATAAAAAGCGACTCAGAAACTTGTACACTGTATGCCTAGGGACTTCTCTTAAAAAAACATCTGGTGAAAATCTTGTACTTTATTAGCATTAAATAGTTTTATTATATTATAATTTCTGTTTACATGTAGTAAAATCAGAATAAGATCCCAACTATGAAACTGTTTACAAAGCTTTCTTGTTTCGTATCTAAATATTTGTTCACTGTTCAGGACATTCTTCTTATAAATAAAGATGGTGTTAATTCAAAGTAAACACAAATTACCAATGCTGCACCATTTAAAGCCAAACTTGAGTGTGAATTACCAGGGACAGAACTATGTTATGAATTGCAGCACAAATGAAGCATTTAAATAATGTAGACTTTTTTCCCCTGGACAAATGATTGTATGTCTCTGAAAATGCGATCATGTTATGAATTTTAGTTTGGTTATTGTCTGACAAATGCCTAAAAAACAAACATTTGGTAAAAATGATTAGTTGTAAACTTAGTGGATTTGTCTCCTCATGTACAATAGACATACAACCCCTATCCATAGATGTCTGATACAGAAATACATATGGTAAATTCTCATATTAAATTTATCTCTCAAAGAATGGTCACATAAAAGGACCTGTTGTGCTCTAAACATTTTCTTGGCAGGAAAACACTGGTGTTATTCTTATTCTTAATGTGCAAAGGATCAAAGTAGAAACAGCCGTATTCTTGGTCATAGCAGCCGACTGCTACTGAGGACTGCCTTCTACAGAGACATCTTGGTTTCCAGAGGTGATTGTGCATTATTGCGACTGTGTGCAATTAGTAGAAGCCTTCCCGCAGCGCCTTATTTTTCACCATGTTGAACTTGCTCACAAAAACACGAGAAAAGTGAGGCTCCACCACATACTGGTAAGTCTTAATTGTAGAGGGAAGGGGTTCAGCAGCTATTACTTGTGATGCCATCTGCATAGATGAGTTGCTTGGAACAAGGTGGTGGGATGTTCTCTGGACAAAATCCACAAGTCGATTATACTGTTGTTCGGAAAGTCTCTCCCTAACACCATCAACCTGGAAAAAAGTAAATTTATAAACAGTTAGTTATAGTGTTTAAAACTCTAAGAAGACCCACAACTTGGAACTTAAAGTAATGTTGCAAGTAGGGAACCACTAGGTATGTTGGATGACCTAGGATAGTGCCAATCTGATTACATGCTCTATTCCTCTCTGGGGAGTCGGGACCAATGGCTCACTATGCTGCATGACTGCCCTCAAACGCTAGACAGGAGGCAGCATATGGAGCCATCTGTTGTTATAGGACACAGGGGGGCCCGACCTGTTGGCTTAACATCAGGGATGCTGCTAGTGACACCGGCAGCCCAGGTTCCAAAATTATCCCGGGCTACTAAGGACCAGATGGGGAAAGGAGGATAGAGCATCCCAGAGGATGCTCTCCTTCATGGAGGGAAGGTCACTGCCTCCGCTGTAATACTACCACCTGCATGGCCACAGGTGGCAGTGCAGCAAAGGCATTGTGTGAGGGAGGATGTTGGCCAGGCTCTGAGGCATCATGCTCTGCACGTGCACTTAGAGCCCCCAGCACACTGGTGTTTTGGTCCAAGGGAACACAACCTTGAAAGAATCCTGGCATGCAACAGGAAGACACAAGGGCACTTTCAGGGCCCTGACTCCGCCACTGACCTCTCGCCAAGGAGTCTCAATGCACTGTGAGACAATATTCTAATGGGTTCCATTCACCAGACCTGGATGGGTATACTGTGGGGATTCTGAGGTACGTGCCAGAGAAGTTAGGGGTGGGGCTGGGAGATTGCCTTGAGTACATGGGGGCAAAGACTGTATGAGGGAACACTTAGTATAAATGAAGCAAAAGAACAGTACCCAGGCCGGCCCATCGGTACAGCTGTAGGGCTTCTGCTTGTGACGCTGACATCCTGAGTTCAGGAATGGACCCAGGAGTCAGATGACCAGCCGGGGGTAGGAGGACTGAGCATCCTGGGGACTGCTCTCCTCCTGGGGGGGGGGGGGCATCGGCATGTGACTGACCTCTGGCAGAGCCCGGAAGAGCAGCTGCCGAAGCCTATACTGTGGGGAGGCACGCCAGATGTTGGCACTTGGGCAATGTCACGTCATTGCATGCCACACCTGCCATTGGGGCTACCAGCATTAACGAAAAATGTCATCCCCCATGAATGATACCCCGCTTCTCCAGTCCAGCTCTGCCACCGTGGCACTTGACTACGTGTCGTGCTCCCTACGGGCTACTTGACCCCACGGCCCCACCCTGGTGGGGGGGCAAGCCAGAGAGGCATCCCATTAATGGGTGTAACACCTGTCTAGTCTTCTCCGGGAGTGCCTACCTGAGGCCTCACCTGGGGCGGAGGGCAAGCCAGAAAGATCACCACCCAAGGTAAGTCCCAGGGGCCGGGTGTGCAGGGGCTGAGCCTCCCGGGGGGGTCTGGTGCCAAAAAAAAAAAAAGGAACAGTACCCAGGATGGCTGACATTTGGTGGAGCATTTTGATGTCAGTGCCCTATACCCCAGGGGGTGGGACAGAGGTAAAAATTCAGTCCCTGGTGTCAGATGTCAACTGTCTAATCCCTGCCCATGTGAATGGGTCTGTGCTCCACAGGGTTCTCCTCCTCTAACATTCCAGACTGCCCACTCAAATATTTCCTTCCTCCCTGCATAACTCCATCTGGAAGCTAGAGTCAAGGCCAAAAAGATCACCAGATGCTCCTCAGGCCTTCTGTAGGCACATACAAGGAGCTCATTGGATTGAAATACTGAGTTTGAAGTCGCAAGGGGGGGGGGGGGAGTAAAAAGCCAGGCCATCCAACACCAGGGTCCCCATACAACGGTACTCTAGAGAACAGGTCACCAAGTGCTTTCAGCATTTCCACTATTTCTATGTTTGATGAAGATGATGTTTGATTTGATGAACTCTATGAGCCTTTTCTGTTCTGGGCAGCTGTCTTGCTGAGGTCTGGAATGACCTATAAAGGTGAAGAGGTGTGAAGTCCCCACGTTATTTTACAAATGTTCAGAATGTTTAAATGCAGGTTCTGTAAGGCAGTAAAGGCCAAGATTTTAATGTCAAGAAATAGCTATTTACTGTGTCTCTTCACATCAGTTTCTTTCTTTTTGTTTGTTGCATACAACTGATAAAAACAGCAAGACCCATTCCTATGGGCTTCCTCACGGGGTAAGGCTTATGCTTGTGCCTGTGGTTGAGATGCTTAGTTTCCAGTGTGGCCAGTACTGTACCTAATGAAGAATCCTGACACAAATGATCCTAGCTCTCACCTGTAAAGCATTTTGTGTAGTTTTATCTAACCTAGAATAACGGCTGCAATCTCATTCATTGTCTCTTCAAGTCCTGGTCACAAAATGTAATTGTCGGTTTGTAAGCAACCCCTCATTGGGTGGGCTTACTAGCCTGTGTTTGCATTCCCCCCTCTTAGTGGTGCAGTTTAGTCTGGTAAGTGCCCTCCGGCCTTGTTTCCATGCTGCCATGAGGGGGCAGCAGCAAGGTAGGTATTTAAGGCCCTGGTTTTCTTGGGTAAAGGAAGAGAAGGCAGGAGTCAGCGGTTGATGTAGGGGCAGCTCAAGGCCCCCCCCTCGGCCTTGTAGGTTGGCAGTATGCAGCGTCAGTGCAATGCAGGGTTTGGTACTCCGAGGGAGGATGTGCAGTAGTAGCAGCGGTCATGTGGGTCTGGGAGAAGATCCCCTCCTTGTGATTTGGACATCAGCTGCAGTGGGTAAGAAGGGCAGAAGGCAGGAGGAATGAGATCTAAATGGTGCTGGTATTGCCTCTGTAGCTCAGGGGTCCCGGTACCCCGGTTAAGGTAAGAGACATCCGGGCAGTGGAGCTGTTGTAGTAGTGGCAGCACTGCAGTAGGGCACACTTGGAGGTGGCAGCTGTGGTATGTTTTACCCATGTGGCACGCTGCCTGTGAGAAAAGTCTAGAAGGCGGGGAGAGTTTTGGCTTGGAATTCGCTATAGAGACCTCCATGCCCATGTCTGGGGCAGGCCGTAGGACCTACCGTGCCCATGTCTGGGGTAAGTCCATCAGACCCATTAAAGGCTGTGGTTTTCCTGTGGAGAATGGAAAATGAAGGAAGGAATGGAGCCACTGTTTTTACTAGTGCAGCCCAGTGCTGGATTGGAGTAGCCCTGGAAGTCTGGTGCACCATTTTGGCTCAGGGAACTGTGTGGAGGTAACATTTTGGAATCAGCCATGGAGGCTTAGGCTGCAGTCCGCCCAGAGGTCGTTTTGTCTCGGCTGGCATGGGAGGAGTAAGGCACTCTCCCATCTGGAGGTTAATGGGATACAAGGATAAAGGAATTAAATCTATAAGAGGGGTTTCTGTGGATGAAGCTATTAAACTAAGGAGCCAGTTTGGTCTATCTCGCTTTATGTCTGTGTGTATAAAATCTTGCTGCACGCTGACTGAAAATAACCTGAACCTGCCGTTTGACTATCTGCTGCTCTCAGCCCCATGGAGCTGCACCAGTTTCAATTTATTGATTACTCAAATGCTCTGGGCATAATCATTTCAATGTCCAGAATAAAGTTCTTGATTTGCAGTAACTGTGATTGTGGTGTCCGTTCTTGGATTAATGAAGTGAGCATTAATGAATTTATTTTTTAACCACACTCAGTTTTGTCACTTTGCCTCCTGAGATAAGGAAAATCCCCCCCACCCCCCAGCTTGGGGGCAGCAGCAGTTGTCGTCACCCAACCCTGGTGCCGATCCATTATTCCACCACCACCTGGTCCAGGAGATCCTGTTGGGGTAGAGGTAGGCCGCATCTATTTATGAAGATGTCACAAGGCAGGCCACTTCTCTTTTCATGGTTCAGCAGTGAGAAGTATCGTGGAGTGTTTCTGGTCTGTGGTCTCTTTCCTTCCCCACAACATCCGACCCCTGGACATAGAGGGAAAGGGGGGGGGGGTTGGTTTACAGGTTGATGCAAGTGTTGTTTTACTTTACTTCTGCTTAGTTTTTCCATGACAAAAGGGATTAAAACTAGGCACCACAGAAGCCATTTTTCATTTACTTAACCAACCCCAGCCAAATGTTTTTCTATTGTACTCTCTACTGATGTTTTGGGTTGTTGGTTTTCACCACTGACACACTAGTCCAACTTGGAAGCAGACTTTAGGCATACACTTCTCCTTAACTTGGTTGCAGCGTGGCTGAATTTAGAGTGCCCTGTTGATTTGGTCTTGGAACAACCAAGGACTAAGATCCAACCAACTGGTGGCAGACAGCACAGACATAGCAGACACTGAACTTAAGCGGCCTACTGCAAGAGATGGCACAAGTAAACTCAGCAGTGCTGGCAAAAACTTCAATAAAGCTATCAAAGAGGAAGATATGCGAAAGGACAGGAAGGATGCAAATGTTATGCTTAGCCACACAATAGGTCTCAAAGTCCAATATAGGGAACTATGGGGCCAGTGAGTGTGACATCTGTAAAAGGGAAACTAATGGACACACTAATAAAGGACAAGCTAAATGAGCATCTGACACAAGGGAAGGGGGAAATTGTTTAACCAGGAAAGGCACACTAAGCCGGAGCTTGTTTCCAGGTGTGACCTGGGAGCACAAGGAAGTTAAGCGACTTGCTCAGGGTCACACAGTACATAAGTGGAAGCTGTGGAATTCAAACCCAGGTCTGGTCTGCTGGATGTCACCAAATTTGCAGCTCAGAGCCTTAGACCACTGTGCTATACTGCCTCTTTTGCTTTAGGGAAATCAAGCAAGTTCAGATTCAAAAAAAGGGAGATTGTATCAAACCAGCCTGCTAACCTTTTCTGAGATTACAGATGGAACGAAATTAACTGCTGCAGTGCTCAGCACTGCTATGCACTTGAAACACATTGTAACAACAAAGAAATAATACGCCCTGACTGGGAATTAACATGGTACCTTCCCAGAGCTCTACCAGCTGAACTATTGGGCCAGCTCGATAGTCTCAGCCTCCCACAGTCACTTTCTTTCTCAAACTGTAAATCTTGCAGCTGGGAACAAGTTAGGTGGCAAGGAATCTTAAGTATTAGAACCGAGACTTCGGCTGTGTTGCCTTTTGCGTCTGTCCTGCGTGTCTACATATTTATTGCATTATTTGTACATTGATGTGTCCCAAGCAGCAAGTTCACACTTCAGATTTTGCTGGTCTAAGTCTGATTAGCCTTCAGACAGGACAGACTCAAACAATAAGCCCACTCGCCTCTAAGGCCAGGAGATCAGAAGGCTGTGGGTTCTGTCCCCACACCAGGCACTTGGGTTAATATCCCAATACTGACACTGCAGTGCAGAATGAGGGGGGGGCGCTACACTCCTGAGGTGTTGTTTTTCAGATGAGGCGTTAAACCGAGGTCCCATCTGCCTGTTCTGGTGGTTGTTCAGGGGGATGTTAAAGATCCCATGGCACTTCTCGAAAAGAGTAAGGGAAATTTCCCCGGTGTCCTGGCGAAATTTCCTCCATTCACTAGAAATACTCCCAACAGCTTAATCTGGTTCAGTTTCAGCTGGTTACCAGCTGTATCCCCACCCCCGGGTCGCCCCTGAAAAAGGGACTTCCTAGTCTCGGTGGGCTTACCCGGTCAACAAAATTCAATAAATAAAAAAATTAAGCGGCAGCAGTTAGACTGTTTCCATGACCACTGTTCTAGAATAAGTTTATTGTGAGAATATTTCAAGAGTTTGTTTCTTGAACTTAATTCTCTTTAGTGTAGTGTTAGTATTATGACACACGCCACCATGGATTATCACTCAGGTAAATTTTGGGGGAAAAAGAGCTTTAAAATGTTTATAAACTGAGTAGGATTCAGATCCAGATCTCCTGGTTCACAGCCATGTTATGCTAAGTCGCTTACTGTTTGGCAAGACAGTGGTTACGACACACCTCTGACACAAACTGACCCCAGATCAGTTTGGTGACCTTAGCAGGAAATTGATTGAGGGGGGTGTAATGATCAGGAACAACTTTAAATGGAGGCTATAGTGTGGAGCAGTATCAAGGAAAGCACATAAAATCATGGTATGCAGCAAAAGAAACTTTATAAGCAGACTGACAAGATATCAAACTGTCTCTGTATAGATCACTGGTGGTCACATCCCATCTTGTGTGTAGCATACAGTTCTGGTCCTCATATCAGAGATAAGATATCAAGAGGACTGAAAAGGTAAAGACGAGAGTGACCAGGGAAGTTGAAGGCTTGAAAACAGGGGCTGTGAGGACCGACTGACAGAACTGGGACTAATCTCCACATAAAAGAAGAGACTCTATAATTATAGCATTCAGATATCTGAAAAGGGAAAGGGATAACACCATCAAACCAAATACAGCTCTTCCTGATGTGCAGTGCAAGGATAAGGACAAGTGGCCACTCGGTGTCATTAAGTGGGAAACATCAGGAAGGACTACTTCACAGAACGAGTTGTGGACACTTGGAAAAGACTTCCAGCTCAACGTGGTCTCAGAGAACTTGGGCACTAAAAACATTAAAACAACAAAAGTATGGTAACTGTGACTGCAACTAACTGTATGAGGATCCTAAAGGGGTCCCTAGTGTTTCAAAATGTTAATGACACTATAGGGGTTACACATGTCTCTGCACATGAAGGGAGGGGGGGAGATCTGGACCATAGATCTCTTTTCACTGCAACCGCTGGTTTACAGAGGGCTATTTTGTTTTTACACTCAACAGGGTTAATGTCTTACTGACTGGGGAAACTTTACGACGTTCAACTACTGTAGCTGAACAAAGGGCACCTGTGGACCTAGAGTACATATGCAGTACAGAGTCGTCAGCAGTTCTAGCATCACAGGAGGATTGCATAATATCGTGTGAGGCCTCATGCCAGCCTGCCATGGTAGAATAACAATTCACGTTCAAGCTGCACACAGGTTCCTAAATCCCAATCTCTATGTATTAATTACTGTGATTGGTTTGAAACGTTTTCTTTGCTGGATGTAACTATTCAGCAAGACTATACACCCTCTTTAGGGATAGGTGTCTAGCTGTCCTTGCACCTGGCTCCAATGTTAAATGATATTCAAAATGTGTGTGCTACTAAGGTTACTGAATGTTACAGGTGTGACAGCTTTTTTCCATATTTGACCAAGGTCGCCTCACTTGTTGGGGCCATCTCCAGTCAACTCTCAACCAGACACTTCCTAAGCAGGTAAGTAAGGATACATCGCAGACGATAAGGCATACCCATCAGACATCAACACCAACCCTTTTGTATGGCAGACTGTATTATATCCTGGAATGTCCAGGGTGTAAACCACTGCATCAAAAAGAAAAAGAGATACAAAATTACCTTATGGTTGTCATGTGCGATGTAGTCTTTCTTCAGGAGATGCGCCTCCTGCAACAAGAGGCATCCAAATTGGTCAAAGATTGGGTAGGGCAGGAATTCTTAACCTCCTACTCTGCCAAGAAATGGGGAGTCTAAATCCTCATACACAAAATACCCCCAGTTATAGTAAATAAAATCATGAAGGACAGGGAGGGGAGTTGGATAACAGTGAAATAAACCCTAAATCATCTGAAGACCATATTTCTAGACGTTTATGTCCTGAACCAGAAGAGTGAGAATTTATTTTTGAATGGATGGAATTCTCAGGGGAACCCATAAAGTTGACCAACATATTACTTGTGGGGGGAGGGGGGGATATTTCAATGTAACTTGGCACCCTCTACCCAATAGGGACATAATTGGGATGACACATTACACAGTGGGGGAGGCTAGGTCCAGGGACAGGGCAGCCCTACCCTGGATGGCAGATGAATTGTCCTTAGCAGATGCCTGGTGTATATTTCATCCACAGGAAATACATCACATGTGCAGGTCTGTGACCCATGGCACTCACAGGCAAGGCAAGGTACATTTTATTTAAAAGAGACGCCCATCCCGGAGGCTCTGGGCACCATACATCAATCAATACAATGCACAACTAAAATACAATGTTCTAAACAGAATAAAACAAGATTTTCTATACAATAACTACCCTTAATTTCAGCTGCCTGTAAAGTCTCTAAAACTAAAATGTCAGATTTATCTTAATTAAAATAAAAAAAAAAAGACAGGTAAGGGACTAAATAACATAGTCCGGGAAGGCCTGACAAAAAGGCCTTGAGGTGGGCCTTAAAAACCTCAACAGATGAGGCCTCCCTAACAGCTAAAGGACGCGAATTCCACAGGGTGGGAACAGCAGGACTGACTACCTGTTAGTCTCCCCAACACTTCTCCAAAATATATCCCTTACTGACAGAGTAAATATCTCCCTAGTGCTAGATACTCTGGTTAAAAAGTCTCTTAGGTGATGCCTTAACTCATTCCTATTGCAATCTGCAGATCTGAAAACATGGTTTTGTAAAGAAGCTCAAGAATTCTATGAAACAAACACCACAGCGATACCTTCCATGCTTGCTTGTGGGAAGCATTTAAGGCCTTCTGGTGAGGCTGCATAATACGTTGTTTGGCTGAAAAGAATAAAATCCATAAAGAAACTCTCACCGTACTACGGAGGGACCTAACTATAAAGGAAGAACCCTATTTTGACTTCACGTCAAAAAACAAGGAATACCTTTATGAAATTCTTAGAATCATATATGCCATTAACTTGATTCTCCATCACGAAGCTGAAATAGCTCTCCTCTTCACCAATCACAAATATTACGTGCTTGCACCCAGTATAAGGTAGGCCAATGGGATCCAAAAGCATCACTCAACAGGGATTTAATGATAGTTTTAAGAGTTCCTATGTAGAACTCTATTTGTCCTACAGGGAAGGTAAAGTACAGTTACGTAAGAACTTACCATAACAGTAGATCTTCGAGAACAGCTCTTGCAGCAGGTTACACCATTAGGACTGAAGCCGGCAGGCACCAGGACCCCACGGAAAAACTCTAGATAGCAGTATCCAGCGGGGCACCGCCCCAGACGTCGGCCCCTCCCCGACGTCAGGCATCATATAAAAGGGGGCGGTCCCCCAGCATCCCCAGTTCTCCCGCCAGAGACTCCCGCCTCAAGTGTGGCATCTGAAGGGGAGACTGAGGATCCACTTCCAAAGGAAGGTTCACAGAAGTCGTCAAAAGATGCTGTAGCCTAAGAATTAGGTCAGAAGACAACCTCCACAGTGGAAGGTGGGAGGGAAACTACCTGCTGCGAGAGCTGTTCTCGAAGATCTACTGTTACGGTAAGTTCTTATGTAACTGTACTATCTTACTTTGAGAAACAGCTCTTGCAGCAGGTTACACCATTAGGACTGATTCCCAAGCAGTAAGGGACCAAGTTGTTATCGGGAGGAGGATAGGAGGAATGCTCCAAGCTTCAGGACAAAAGTCCCTAAAGGACCGCCAAGCTGAAACCAGCTCTACGCCTAGAGGCAATATCCAAACTGTAGTGCCTGATGAATGTGTGTACAGTGCTCCAGGTCGCTGCTGCACAGATGGCTGAAGTGGAGACATTTTTAAGCTCAGCAAAGGAGGTAGCCACCCCTCTAGTAGAATGACCCTTCACCAGCCCCGGTAAGGGTTTATTGTGCTTCTGATAATATAACATGATGCACTTTACCAGCCATCTAGAAAGCGACCGTTTAGAAACAGGAGCACCAATCATCCTCTGAGCATAGGAAACAAAGAGCTGGTCCGATTTACGATGGGCTTTGGTTCTGGTTAGATAATATCTGAGGCACCTATGCACATCCAAAGTGTGCAATAGGGTTTCCCCCCTGTTACCGTGATTTGGGAAATACACCGGTAGATCTATATCCTGGTTGAGTGTGACAGCTGAGACCACCATGGGAAGGAACTTAGGATTTGTTCTTAAGTACACCCTGTCCTTGTGAAAAACCAAATAAGAATCCTTGCACATGAGTGCATGAAGCTCAGAAACTCTTCTGACAGAAGTAACAGCAACTAAAAGGAGCATCTTCCAAGCGAGGAGACGCAGCTCGCAATCCGTGGCTGGTTCAAAAGGAGGCAGCGTAAAGCTGCTCTAGAACAAAAGGAAGATCCCAAGGTGGAACCGGGTCTTTGATGGGAGGTCTCAAGTGCAGGATGCCGCGCAAAAAGGCACGAGAAGCCTCTAGTTGAGCTAGAGACCTGTGACCTATCGGACAATGATACGCTGAAATAGCGCATAGATGGACCTTAATGGAGGAATAGGCCAGTCCTGCTCATAGAGGGATAGGAGGTAGTCTAAAACAGACCTTACAGAACACTCCAATGGGGTCAACGCTCAAGCCTGAGCTCAAATACAAAATCTACGCCACTTCATGGCATAAGTAGCATGAGTAGAGGGTTTTCTGGCTGCCACCAGAACGTCCGCAACTTCCTGAGAGACCCTGTATCTCAGGACTGCTATGTCCTTAGGAGCCAGGCATGCAGGTTCAGAGACTGAAGATCCGGATGGACCAAGGAGCCTGTCTCCTGAGATAGAAGGTGAGAGTAAAAATGGCAGAGGCACTGGAGGTTCCTGGGCCAGCTGATGTAAGAGAGGGAACCAAATCTGCCTGGGCCAAAAGGGTGCTACTAGAATAAGGCACGCTTACTCTTGATGGAGCTTCAATAGAACCCTCTGGATCAAAGGAAAGGGTGGGAAAGCATAGAGGAACCTGCCCGTCTGAGAGAGGAACAACACGTCTTGCCAGACAACACCAGGTCCTGGATCTAGCAAGCAGAAATTGGGCAGTTTTGCATTGAATGGGGACGTGAAGGGGTCTAATTCTGGTGTCCCCCATCTGTGGAACAGGTCCTCTGCGACTTCCTGAAGCAGTTCCCATTCGTGGACCCTGGCCTGTGATCGGCTTAGGCTGTCCGCGATAGTGTTGTCCACACCGGGAACATGTACAGCAATAATGTGAGCGCCGTGTTGTAATACCCAATTCCAAACCCTTTGAGCCTCCCTGCAAAGGGGGTAGGAATGAGTGCCTCCTTGTTTGTTGAGATAGTACATCACCGCGGTATTGTCTGTTTGAACCACAAGAGTACCCGGCGGAATCTCCGTCTGGAATGCCTGTAGGGCATATAGAACGTCTCTCATCTCCAGAATATTTATGTGAAGATGGGACTCCAGAGACATCCCGGAGCCTTAAGTCCTGACCCCGTTGAGGTGAGCCCCCATCCGGACCCTGAAGCATCTGTGGAGAGAGTCGCTGAAGGAGGTGGCGCAGTGAAGGGGACTCCTGACGAGAGGTGGTCTGGGACAAGCCACCAATGCCAGTCTCGGATGACTGCGTTCGTGATCTGGACTGGATGCTGCAGATGATCCTACTTTTGGTCCCACTGTGCTCTCAGCATCCACTGGGTAACCCACATATGGAGTAGAGCTAGGGGAACCGTTGCAATGGCAGCCGCCATGTGTCCGAGCAGGCAAAGGACGGTGTGGGCTGGTACCATCTTCTTTTCCTTTATGTCCCTTATGAGGGATCTGATGCATTTTGCCCTGTCCTGGGGAAGGAATGCCCTTCCCTGAATTGCGTCCAGAACCGCTCCTATAAAGTGCAAGTTCTGAGACGGAACAAGGCATTACTTCTCCTGATTGATGGTGATGCCAAGCGATAGGAAGAAAAAATTACTCACCTTAGTAATGTTGTTTCTTCTAATGGAGTCTTGCTATATTATAGACATTAGCAGTTTGTTCCAGCTCTAGAACTGCTCCCGGAGTGAAATGGTTAAACCATTCCAAAATAGAATTTTGGCGCGAGAGCAGCCTCATCTGTGTCATTTCAAACTTGAACTGTCAGATTTACGAGCCAAACTCACTAAGGTCTGTGTGGAAGCTGTAAACTACACTAGCCAAATGGCTACCTAAATAATAACAACCATTGATGGTCCCAACACCCAAGACTCAAGTCAGGGACCAGAAATACTAACACCATTCTAATAATATGAAAATGGAACATAAGTATAATAAAACACACACACGCGTACACATACACACCCCAAAGTCTCAAAGGGGACAAAATGCTAACAGGACATAAGTAGTACACACTAAGTTGCCGCACCCACCAAGTAGAGGTTCTGAGAGGGCAGGTTGGGAGGTCTATAATATAGCAAGACTCCATTAGAAGAAACAACATTACTAAGGTGAGTAATTTTTTCTTCAAACAACATGAAGTCTTGCTATATTATAGACATTAGCAGAATACACAGCAGTACCTCCATGGAGGAGGGGTAGAACCTACTTAGGGAATAGGCTCTGAAGAACAGCTGTGCCAAACCGAGCATCTCTCCTGGCCTGGACATCCAGGGAGTAATGCTTGGTAAAAGTGTGTACCGTTTTCCAAGTAGCAGCCTGGCAAATCTCTAATAAAGGGATATCTCTGGCAGCAGCTAGAGACGCAGCTGTACCCCCTCAAACCGGGGGGGGGGGGGCCTCTGCCCACTTTCTGATAACAAAATTGGATACAAGAGACAATCCACCTGGCTATTGATCTCTTAGTGGCAGGTTTGCTTTTCCCAACTTCACCATAGGTAAGGAAAAGTTGGAGGGATACGAACCTGTGACCTTTGGTACTCTATATAATAACTAAGAGCCTCTTAACATCCAGGCTGTGCAACCTCCTCTCACCAAGAGAAGTGATCAGTGAAAAATACTGGAAGGAGATAGATTGATTAAGATGGAAATCTGAAACCACCTTAGGCAAAACTTCCTATTAGTCCTAAGGACTACCTTATCCCTGTGGAAAGAAATAAAGTCAGTCTCCACTGACAAGGCTTGCAATCCACTTATGCGCCTGGCAGAAGTGATAGCCACTAGAAAAACAGTTTTCCAAGTTAGGTACTTAAGCTCTGCAGAAGACAGAGGTTCAAAAGGGCTGTATTAACTGGGCAATGCAAACATTAAGGTCCCAAGCAGGGCCGGTTCCCGAAAGGGAGGATTAGTATGGAGTAACTTTAAAAAACTTGAAAACACAGGATGAGAGGAAAGAGGGGATGACTTTCCTGTTGACACAAAAGCAGACACAGCTGCCAAATGAACTCTCAGGGTAGCTGGTCTGAGACCCAAGGAATTAAGATGTACCATGTAATCTAACAAAATTGGCAATTCAGCAGATTCTGGGAAATATTTTTCCAGCACACCAAATGGAAAACCTTTTCCATTTAGAACTATAGTAGCCCTAGTGGAAGGCTTTCTGGAAGCCTTTAGGATCTCAAGAACACCCTGAGAGAGTGTAAATCAGCAACTCTAACTCCTCAAGAGCCAGGCCTTGAGGTTGAGGGATTTGAGGTCCGGATACCAAACCCTTCCCTGGGCACAAGTCAACAGATTGTGATTCCTGGGGAGGCACAGGGGAGGATGGACTGTCAGAGACAGAAGGAGTGGGTACCAGGGCTGCCTGGCCCAATCCGGGGCAATCAGAATCACCCTGCAAGGCTGAGATCTGATTTTGACTAGTACTTTGAATAGGAGAGGAAAGGGGAAGCATAGAGGAACTTCCCTCCCAATCCAGAAGAAGGGCATCCAGGGAACTGAGCCCAGCACTGAGGCCTGCAACAGAACAGAGGAAGTTTGTGATTGTCTGGGGCTGCAAAAGATCTATCTGAGGGATGCCCCACCTGGCAAAACTATCCCCAGCACTTGAGGATCCAGGGACCATTCGTGATGGCCCTGGGAAATCCTGCCGAGGGCATCCGCTAGACACATTGTCCTTCCTGGAAGATGAACTGCTATGAGGGAAGTGTTCAGGAATAGGCCAGAGACCACAACTCATTGCCTCGTGCACAAGGTCAAGACCGAGTGCCTCCTGTTTGTTGATGTACCACATTGTTGTGGTGTTGTCTGTTCTGACTTGTATCACCTTGTCGTGGACAGATGCAGAAAAAGCTTGAAGAGCTAAAAAGACAGCTCTGAGTTCCAGCAAACTGATGTGGAGCAGAGATTCCTGGGGGGACCAAACTCCCTGAGTGGAAAGGTCGCCCATGTGGGCTCCCCAACCCAGAAGGGAAGCATCAAACCCCAGACAATAAACACATGTGGTGTGTGGGTCAGCCTTGGCAAAGACTTCCCCACAAACATCACAGTGTTGAAACCCAGTGGGCCCGGTTTTTCTTTTGGGTTTCTCAGACATAATGCCAGCCTAACCAAAACTTGCCCTTTAACGGCAGTGCCAGGTAAGACACCTTATCGGTTCCTAACCTGTTATACGGTATTGGAAAACCGTAATAAATCCTGTTTTTTAGAACCGATAAGAACCGGAACCGCACTCTAAAATAGTAACTTTTAGTTTTAAATGAGTTTTAAACCCACTGATTGGTTCAAAACCGAACCGATAACTACAAGTTCCACACGGACAAAACCTTCATTTACTTACGGTTACCACAGATAGAGCTTGAACCGAACGGTTTTGCGGTTAAAATAAAACTATTCTCGGTTAAATCCAACCGAGAAAACACTTTTTAAACCGAGAAATGAACCGAGCAGAAGGAGAAATCTCCGGAGCGACTGTTCACTGAGGCGGAGTAAAGAATCTGACAGTTCAAGTTTGAAATGACACAGATAGAGCTGCTCTCGTGCCAAAATTCTATTTTGGAATGGTTTTAAACATTTCACTCCGGGGCAGTTCTAGAGCTGGAACAAACTGCTAATGTCTATAATATAGCAAGACTTCATGTTGTTTGAAGAGGGAACAGGTATCCTGTATTGCAGACATCAGGGTCTCCCATGAGGGTGCCATGAGGAGCCAGTCTTCTAGGTACGGAAACACGTAGTGGCCCCCTCTCCTGAGAGCTGCTGCCACGACTGCCATACACTTCGTGAACACCCGAGGTGCCGAAGACAGTCCGAAGGGGAGGGCTTGGAACTGGTAGTGGCGTCTCAGAAACTCGAAGCGCAAAAATCTGCGGTGTGCTCGAGCGATTGGGAGATGTAGGTAAGCGTCCTGCATATCCAGCGACGCCAGCCATGCACCCTCTTTGAGCATGGGAATGAGACCTGGCAGAGTCACCATGCGAACATGCTTGTACAGCACAAAGTTGTTGAGATCGCTGAGATCCAAAATCGGGCACAAATCCCCTGATTTCTTTGGAACCAGGAAGAAGTGGGAATAGTAACCGTTTTCTCTCTGGTTCAGTGGAACATGTTCTATGGTCTCCTTCTGTAGGAGGGCCAAGATCTCCTACTGAATAAGCAGGGCATGCTGACCCGAGTAACGGGAGAGCAGGGGAGGTCTGGATGACGGGTGATCGAGGAACTCTATAGAGTGACCTCGTTCGACCAACTGCAACACCCACCAGTCAGAGGTGATCCTCTGCCATCCTGAAAGGTGATGAGAGATGCGAACCCCGACCTTCTCGACCCTTTGATCCAGAGGAGGGGCGGGGACCGGGAAGGAGTCATGCTGTGGTGGTGTTGGCCCCCGAGGGCTGAGCTGCTTTTGAATGCTTCGGGCCCTGGTCCAAGGGGAACCTGGCTTGATTCTTGCAGCCAAAGTTGCCCATGGGTTGCTGGCCGGAACGTGGCTGTTGCCTTTGTTAGCGGCTGCGAAAACGATTCTGGTTCCTACGAAAGGAACCAGATTTTGGTCTGTACGTGGCTTGTACAGTCCTGATTGCCTTCCCAGTGTCCTGCAATTTGGTGATGACCTTCTCGCACTCCTCACCAAAGAGGACCGCTCCATTATAAGAGACGTCCAGGAGATTCTTCTGGACATCCGGGGTAAATCCTGAGACCCTCAGCCACGAGTATCTCCGGAGACAAATGCCTGTAGCTGCTCCCCTGGCTGCCGAGTCCGCTGAGTCGTAAGCGGCTCGGAGAACCTGGGTCCCCACGTCAGACCCAGTTTGGAGGAGGTTTAGCAGCTCCTCCTTCTTTTTGCCATCCGGTAGATCTTTAAGAAGGTCTTGGCCCTGATCCCAGAGGGCGTTCTGAAATTGCACCATGTGCGTCAGCTAGTTCAAAGACTTAATAGAGCATGTAGCAGCTGCATACACACGTTTTCCCACGGAATCTAATTGCTAGATTCCTTGTCCAGAGGCTGGGTGCTCAAATGTTGAGGCCGCTGGGACCTGTCTTGAGATGCAGTAATGACCAGGGAGTCAGCCAGGGGTTGTTGCGCCAAATACTGGTCCTCCGTAGGAGCCCTGTAAAGGTGGTCAGCCTTCTTTGGAACAGCCGGTGTGGAACGCAGACGCTTCCAAGCTGCCTTGGTGACGTCCGTAAAGGTGTCCACCAAAGGTGGGACCACTACAGGCTTCGGTTCTTTCTGCCTGAGGTAACGGGCAAGGCGTTGTCTCTCGGGGTCTAGTTCTTCTGTCTCCCATCCCATACTGTCCTGAATGTGCCTCATGATTTCTGAAAAGGAGGGATCATCCGGAGGCGACCTTGGAAGGTCCCGTGGGTCTGGTGATAGGGGACTGAAAGGAGATGGAGACCTGGAGATGTCGGACGTATCCAGTTTGAAGTCATCTCCCGATGATCGACATCTGCCCCTGCGTCGCTTCGGGCTCGGGGACCCTGAGGGAGAGCGTGATGGGCATTTCTTGTCTCTCGATTGGCCCTGAGGAGGCGGAGTTGGCTCCTTGGGGGTCGGGGGTCTGTCACCTTCCGCGCCCCTAGGAGGAGGAGGTGGAGGAGGCTGAGGCTTAGGAG
Organism: Neoceratodus forsteri; assembly: GCA_016271365.2. NCBI lineage: Eukaryota > Metazoa > Chordata > Ceratodontiformes > Ceratodontidae > Neoceratodus > Neoceratodus forsteri. Next base: position 1,685,232,899 of record CM057455.1, on the reverse strand, counting down.
GAACCACGTCCTTCTTGATGGTTTCCCACCAGAAGGTGAACAAATCCTTCACCTCCTGGATGTTCATACCTGACGACGGACCTGGCGTCGGTGTGGGCCTGTCATCGGGGTCGGTCGTCGGGTCCCAGAGAAGCACTGGATCTGGCTCCCCGGGCAAGCCGCGTCCCTCTGTGTCGCTCATCTGGTGGCGGGTAACCTCTTTGCCTGAGGACCCTGACGCCCAGCGCGTCCACCGCGCCGTAGTAGCTGGCCGCTTTCGGGTGCCGGATCGGACACCTTCTTGGACTCCATCGTCCGCTTAAGGGACGTCAGCTTGGAAATCTTCCTTTCAGGTGCTTAGGAGGTTGGGAGATGGACCTGAAGTCGGTGTCCCGCTGTCGGTCAGACGCACCTCGCGATTTGGAGGAAGACGTTTTGTGCCTGTCCGAAGGAACAGGCTTGGAGGCATCCGACGCCCAAGAGGTCTTGAGCGGGTGCAGGGAGGCGAGGAAGCCCCCATGAAGACCTTACCTTTACCGGGGGAGGCTGGGAGCGAGCCTGGGAAGGAGATCTATCGGACCGGGCAGAGCTGGAGCTGGTCCTGGACTCTGAGGCCCTGCTTTGGGATTTTGCCCTGTCCAAGTCCCGATGCCTGTCCCGGTGCTTCTCAGATTTATGAGAAGATTCCCCTTTGGAGGAAGGTCTTTTCTCCATCTTTTTCAATTTCTCCTCGAGGAGGAATCCCTGAAAGGCCTTTGTGGCGGCGGATCTGGGTCCTGTTATTAAACTGTTGGCAAACTGAGCAGGCCTGGGTGTCGTGCTCTGGGCCCAGACACCTGACACAGGCAGAATGATGGTCTGCAAAGGGGATCTGCTTGTCGGAGGCGCACTTAGAGGGACGTCCATCGGGAGAAGGAGTAGAAGAAGCAGACATGGATTAAAATTTTACTTAAAATAAAGATTTCATGTGTCGTAACAGTAGAGCAGGCTTCCGTGATGCCGATGCTGGCGAGTCGACGGCAGAAAAAGAACTGGGGATGCTGGGGCACCGCCCCCTTTTATGTAATGCCTGACGTGGGGGAGGGGCCGACGTCAGGGGTGGTCCCCCGCCGGATACTGCTAGCTAGAGTTTCTCCGTGGGACCTGGCACTCACGGCTTCAGTCCTAATGGTAAACTGCTGCAAGAGCTGTTTCTCAAGTACGATCTCATGTTTACTGACCCCGTTCCTAAACCATATCACCTTGCCCTCTATTGTCAATCACATAACTGAAGCCTTGGACTTGCCCATTATGAGCTTACCTTACTAGTGGTTGCCTGCTTGCCCTGGTTAGGTCCTACATATTCCTTACCATTTTGGAGCCAGTCAATGGCTATGGCATGGCTCCAAGTGAGCAAAGGGGTAAGGGATACACTTTATTTTAATCAACGCTTAACTACACTACAGTTATAATGTAACTATACTGTAACTGCATTGCAATTGCAATGTAGTTACATGCAACAAACACGTAACTACAGCACAATTACACTGTTGCATGCAATTAATAAAGCAATAAGACATGACAGGGTGTGCGTTGAGGTGGGATAATGGCACACCTCAGGTGTGTTGTGAGGCATGTGGCATTGCCAAGTGCCTTCAACCACCTGAGAAGTGCCATTATCCCACCACAAAGCACACCCTGGAGTGTCTTATTATGATTATTCAATGGATCCTGGATTTTTTTTTGGGGGAGAAATGCACCACAATCAAAAAAGAAACATTTGTATGTCTTTTTTTAACAAAAAGTTCATCCACCTCAACAAAATAGTCCCAGCACATCCCAGCACTGACATGCCATCTCAGGTTCAAATATTATGCACAGCAAAATATGTGTATCTTTAATTAGCTCTTAAACCCTCTATTTTCCCCAACCCACCCCCCATTTACCCATTTCCTCACCTTTCTTTATTTTTCTTTATATTATTCACTCCCTTTTCCCTATCTTGATTATTTTCTGTCTTGCCTACATTTAAGAGATGGAAACTGCAAACTTGGCCTGGCCTATAGGGCAAAGAGCTGCCTTACCCCTGCGGCTCGACTTGCCATTGATAAAAGGGTGCTTCTCCCCACGCTCTGCTATGGGCTCACCTCCTTCGTGAATGCCCCCAAATCCTGGCTCACGAAATGGGACACAGCTTACAACAATGTTTGTCGCTTTGCTCTATCAGCCCCCCGTCTCACCCATCACTGTCAACTTTACGCTAGGCTGGGGTGGCTCTCCCCTAGTAACCATCGATCCTTTATCCTGGGCAATTTTACTGACAACATCCTCCGTTCATCCACCCCTCCTGCACTCGCCGTTCTGCTTAAACCTGTCCCCTCTGGTTATACACTGAGGTCTACGGACTCCCAGGCTCTCGAGGTCCCAAAAACTCGCTCCATTACAGGGGACCGTGCCTTCGTAGCCCTTGCCCCAGAGCTTGGAATCAACTCCCTGCTTATGTACGGACCGCCCCCTCCCACAGGAGTTTCAGGACCTCCCTCTGGGACCACCTAATAAAAGCCTCGGCCTGCCTCTGTTCCTAGCTGTCCTCCCCTCCACTGTGCCCCGAGGTCCCCTCGACAGCTCGTGAGCAACAGTATAGACTGCCCTCTTCATAAGGGCTCTGCTATATCTGCCTGGCCCCCTGGCCACCTCCTGTGGCTGCCATGCCCTTTTCGCTGCACTTACTATGTATTTTCTATCTGCCTGCACCTGACTACAGTCTGCTGCCTATTCCTGTCTGTACCTCGCTGAACTGTTGCTATCATGTTCCACACTGTGATATTTGCCCGGACTCCCTGCCAGCACTGGACTGTACAATATTGACTAATTGTTACCTTGTCTCTGACATGTTGTTTTTGCCTTTGTAATTCTCCCGGGTCGCTCCTGAAAATAGGCATTTGACTGTCTAGTGTGCTTACCTGGTAAACAAAAGCTAAATAATTACAAGAATTCAAATCTCTGCTATCACACAGCAGAAGGCCTCAGATGGAACCAGGGCTTTTGTTTTATCTGTAGCAGGTTAAATAGCACATATTTCCCCAGTAAGCAGGTAAGGATAGGAGGGGGATTTCTCATGGTCAGCAAAGAAGCACCATAAATTAAAATTGTAAGTACTGTAGTACATTTTTAAGTTTTGTGTGTACGTATGTATAAGAAGAGGATTATGAGGGCAAATAACATTTAATAATTGTGTTTTTAAATGTAAGGCAGTTTTATTTTTAGGGCCTAGCTGAAGTTTTTAAGTAAGTAAAGGTGACAACCATGTTTGTGATGGCAGTCAGGCATGTGTGGTAGTACTGATTTTATTGTGAAGAGGCTGCTGGATCTTTAGTCAGTGCGTTGTGCTGAGATGACAGCACTGAAAAAGATGGCCCTCGGCCAATCAGGTTTCATGATTTTAAAACCCATTTTATAATGATTAGTTACACTGAAACAGACACTTAAAGTGTAACTGGGTAGGCAGCAACCTTCTACAGAGCACTCCTCCAGGCTGTTAAACCATCACTTGATACATATATGAGACAATGGGAATCAGAGCTGAAGCTTACTATCTTGGATAGGATACGTTTTTCCTGTAAGGATACCAGGTATCAGAGATACAAGAGAAAATACTGAGTAGAGGATATAGGACCCTGGTGGTATTAAAGAAAGTGGGGTTAATTCAGAATGATCGGTGATGGAGATATGTATGAGACAAGGGGATCCTGTTACACATAGTTAGTTGGTCTTGTCCAGTAGCAACGGAGATCGAAAATTAGAACCACAAATCAGAGCATGACAGGTCTGCACCTCCCCCAGGACTCTGGATATAAGAATGCTCCCACATACTGGGAACAATACCCTTGACTTAAGTAACTGTGTTGTCCACTGAAGCGAAAAGAAAATGACCTCATGTTGTGGTGCCAAATGAGGGTCCCACAGTTGGGAAAATGGCTAACAGCTAACTAAAATTACAGCATACAATATAATTTCTTACACCAATACAAATTGTCTCCAGCAGTTTCAGCATACATGGGGCCAAATATTCAAAGGTGTCTCACTGCGCTATAAAAACTATAGTGTGGCGCACTAATCAGCACACTGCAGTTAGGGAGATATATTCGTACAAGCAGAGTACATCAGTTCGGTACATGCTGCATATACGGATATCAGGCTACGGTAGTGCCATGCACAATGCAGATACGCAGTTCTCCCAGCCCCCAGCTGGCAACTGACACCCAGGAGCAATGGGAAAGTGCATCTCTAATGGGTTTGCGCCTTTGCTCCTGGCTGTCATATTCAAACATCGGCATGTTAATGACCACACAAGGGATGCAAGGTGCTAAAAGGCCATTTGCATGCCATTACTCTATGTAGCCACTAGCAGCTCTGCAAAGAGTGGAGGCCATTGCCCGCTTCCTCACCTGCATCCATGTAGAAGAATATCCCTGATAGTACAGGTGTAACCTGCTCCCTCACCTGATACCTGTCTCAATAAAAAACACATCCATGGTGATAGTGGTATCCCCTTCTGCCCTGATCCCCATCTTAATACATAACTTATCCTCAGTGCTAGCAGTACTTCCCTCCCATCCTTATAACCGTCTTAATATGTAACTTATCCCTGCTGCTAGTTGTACTCTCCACTGTCCCAATTACAGTTATAATAATAGGGGCAGTATACCTGTAAGTCCACAGGTCCCTTCCCCTTCCAGTAGCCGCCAATCCCTCCCAATGCTAACACCCCCCTTCCCCATGGCAGCCAGCACTTGCCCTTTGTTCTCCGCCCTGACTGGCTGCAGTCTGCTTACACAAGTCCTGCAGTATTCAACAAAGCTGCAAACTGCAACAGGACTTGTTGGCCCCGACTTCTTTTATTTTCCGACAAGTCCTGTGTCAATATACAGCTTCGTAGATTGTTACAGGACATGTGTGAGGCAGACGGTGGCTGGTCAGGGAGGAGAGTGGAGGGTACATGCTGGCCACTATTGTGGGGTGGAGTCTGCATCAGGGAGTTCAGGGGCTCAGAGGGTGGAGGGACTACTGAACTACCAGGGTACTGTCCCTATTACAATGGTGATCAGGGCAAGACGACAGTTGCAGGGGGATCTGGAGAAGGTAGTAGGGTGTGAAACAGTTTACCTAGCAATGCAGTCAAAGCCAACATTAACACGTTTAAAGTCAGAACAGAGAAATGCATAGAAATAAAAGGGATCCATGGGTATAACAGTGTCAGTGGCTCAGCAGGTAGCACACTCGCCTCTGAGGCTGGGAGATCAGAAGGCTGTGGGTTCTGATCCCACACCAGGCACTTGGGTTAATATCCCAATACTGACACTGCAGTGCAGAATGAGGGGGGGCGCTACACTCCTGAGGTGTTGTTTTTCAGATGAGACGTTAAACCGAGGTCCCATCTCCCTATTCTGATGGTAGTTTAGGTGGATGTTAAAGATCCCATGGCACTTCTCAAAAAGAGCAGGGGAATTTCCCCCATTCACTAAAAATACCACCAACAGCTTAATCTGGTTCAAGGTCAGTTGGCATTCACCTGTATCCCACCTCCCCGGGTTGTGCCTGAAAATAGGCAAGAATTTGTCTAGTGCACTTACCCGGTCAACAAAAACGTAATACATAAAACAAATAATTACAGTGCACTGAAAACAAGGGTCCTGCCATCATGGGCAGCCTTCTTCAATATCCAGTCCTATGTACGGGCTACTGCAAAAGACACATTTCCTATGTTTTACATAAAGAACTAAAATATCTCCATACCTCTGAATCACAAGGCACTCTTTGATGTTTTAGCGCCACTTTTAGCACATTTTCCTGCCTGGAGTCACCTATGCACTCAATTTCAGTGACCGGGAACGCCTGCTGCTGGGTGTCTTCACTGATGCTGACTACGAACAGCACTTCATTAGTCAGCAGTAAACATCCTTCATGCTCCTGTCCAGAACCGCTCACAATAACAACATCCAGTGCCATGAAGACCTCTGGCCTCCCAAGAGACTGAAGCATTTTCCTGCCAAGAAAAAACAAAAACTGAATGTTGTTAAAAAAACATTCTGATAAGTTACTCTGCCTCTTGTTCTTACACATAGTACAGTTACGTAGGAACGTACCGTAACAATAGATCTTCGAGAGAGGTTCCTTCAGTAGGTCATTACATATAGGACTGGTGCCACCTGGCATCGGGCCGCACGGCAGACTTTTCTAGCAATCCCTGACGGGGGACTACCCACCCGATGTCACGTGACCGACGTCAGCGTGTCAGTATATAGTTGGCGATCCCCATGCCCACCCTCCAGTTCTCCTGCCAGAGCCAGGAAGAGGCCTGGCAGCAGGAGCAAACGGGATTTGGAGTCCCTGTAAGAAATAAAATGAGGGGAAGGAGGGAAGGAAAAATATCACCTACTGAAGGAACCTCTCTCGAAGATCTACTGTTATGGTAAGTTCCTACGTAACTGTACTATCTTACTTCGAGAGGGTTCCTTCAGTAGGTCATTACATATAGGACAGAGTCCCAAGCAGTCCCTCCAAACAGAGACCGAGAGAAACCAGAGAGGAGGAGAAAATAGCTCCAACAGAAACTGGGAACCAGAATCGACCCTGCCTAGGACAGAAGGCCCTGCAAGACAGCTAGGTCGAAGCCAGCCCTCCGCCTAGAAGCAATGTCCAGACTGTAGTGTTTGGTAAAGGTATGGACAGAACTCCAAGTGACTGCAGCACAGATATCAGCTGCAGACACGTTCCGCAAAAAGGCAGCAGAAGCAGCTATGCCCCTAGAAAAATGACCTCTGATGGGACCCGGCAGAGGTGTTTCGTACTTTTGGTAACAATACTGAATACAGTTGCCTAACCATTTGGAGAGGCACTGCTTGGAAACTGCTTTGCCCTTAGACCTGGGGGCAAAAGAAACAAAAAGCTGATTGCAGCTACGGAAATCCTTGGTCTGGTGTGTGTAGCACCGAAGGATCCAATGGACGTCCATGGTGTGCAGGAGTGCCTCACTTCAATTTGAAGGGGATGGAAAGTAAACAGGAAGCTCTACTGATTGGTTCAGTGTGGCTTCTGACACCACCTTGGGAAGAAACTTAGGATTTGTCCGGAGGGCCGCCCGGTCCTTGTAGAAAATAAGATAAGGCTCTTTACAAAGCAGAGCGCGTAGCTCAGAAATCCTTCGGGCTGACATAATGGCAACTAAAATAATGTCTTCCAGGAAAGGAAGGCAAACCAAAGCTCATGGCTGGCTCAAATGGGGAAGAGTCGGCTTCTCCAACACAAAGTTCAAATCCCAGGTGGAGCTGGGCTATGATGGGGGGTTCAGATGGGGATCCCTTTCAGAAAGGTTTTGAGACTTCCAACTAAGCCATGGGTTTACCATCCACCAGCTCATGGTATGCCGAAATTGCAGAAAGGTGGACCTTCAAGGAAGAATATGACAGACTAGAGTCTGACAGATGAAGGAGGTGTTGCATGATCTGAGGGGGCAGAACAAGAAAAGGGGTTCCAATTCTTGGAAGTCGCCCAGATGGAAAAACGTTTCCACTTCATGGTGTAAGTGGAACGAGTAGAGGGTTTTCTAGCATCTATAAGGACTTGAGTGACTCGGGAGGAGACCCAGAAGTGAGAAATCGCTATGTCTGCAGAAGCCATGCGTAACCCCTAGGTGGCGCTATCCCAAGGGCTACTACCCCTGCATGCTTGGCTAGTAGCAGGTTAAGGGGCCTGAGTTCTGAAATGGGTGCCTCCATCTGGAGGTCAGGGTTGGTTGTGGTCAAGCTAACCTGGGAACAGCCCTCCGGGACACTGTAACCCCCCCTTCTTTCCCTTCTAGTAGCCTGAACACTGTACAATAATCACTTTCACAATACCCCTGGTACACCACACAAGTACCCACACTGTTTGCACTTACCACCAGGGCTGGTTCCTCTGGCTCGACCCTGGGGACCCACTGTAAAACAAGGTCATGCACAGCAAATAGCAACAGTACAATACTTTGAGCACAAACTGGAACCACGGTCAGATTACATGCAGAAAAAGTTAGATCTGATTTATTCAGGAGACTTGAACAAGGAAGGGGCAAAATCAGGTTAATTAGCTTAAAGGTTATATCAATCAAGCAGTTATGCATGCGCTTTCAGTCCCCCCACATAGTCACACCTCTGGGTACCCAGGTGGAGAAGAGGGGGCTAGCCAGGACTGTTGCCCATGGCTGCAGCTGGTTGAGGCCCTGTGATGGAAAACACAACATGCACAGTACACAATATTTGTAATCCAGAGCCAGAGGGCTCAGTTCGTAAAGGAAACGAAACAAAACAATCAGATGACACACTCAGATTACGCTGTTGTTGCAGGGAGCTACCCTGGTATTTACTCACGATACCCAAGACTGGACACAGGCTGGACAAAAATTGAGACTGCAGGTGGTTGAACTGGAATGCCAAGAGAAGCAGGGCCCACACGAGTCGCAGAGGCGTCATTCCTGTTCAAGCATGGAGCAGGGGGCTGATCCCCAGGCAGGTCTCTCGTCGATGGCTTCTCTGTGCAGTTGGTAGTCTGGCTGGGCCAGTCTCTCAAGGCCCAGACTGCATGGAGACAAAATTCGGATGCAGTCTGTTTTGGGCTGTATACAGCTTCCAGCACGCAGAACACAGTTCACACAGTGGGGAACTAACTCACAACCCACTAGCAGCTCATAGCACATTTACATTTACATGTATGGGAATTCTACTGTACCAGGCAAAGCGCTCCCTGGTCATAATCGCAAAGTCTCTGCACACACCGGGAGCTTAGGGGTAGCTGCAACTCCTGACAGGCTGATCGCATTCAGAAAAATCTTCGGTCTTCTTCAGGCTGAGCCTGGCCCACTTCAGTAGCTTACTTTAGTCACACAAACTTGGATTTAGTCCAAAATAATTCTCTTCTCTCCCTCTCAGGAGCAGCTGGCAGACACGCAAGCCAAAAACTCAGCCTTTTCACAATTCTCCCATGCGAATCCACTCAAGATTGCTGCTCAAAATTACTTCAGCTCTTTCTTGTTCAGCTTCCAGCTTAGATCTAACTGAAAACTGCAAGCAGCCCGGGACTTCCCCAAGATCCAAAAGGTCTGGTTGGCTGATTTGGCTGTCAGTCAAAGCAAGAGCTCCCCTTCAGTTGCAAAAAAGGCGCAAAAAGTTCAAAACTACAATTCCTACAGATTTTGACTTCAGACAGCTCCTGTAGTCCGGCTACATTTTAGGTCCCACCAGAACTGATAGGTCCAATTTGCAGTCCAGGACCAAGACAGTAGAGACAAACAAAATGTCCTTGCTACAAAGAAAGCAGGTTAGACAAACTACATTATCATTATCACTCTAAATGATTTTCAGCAAATAGTTACATCTTTCAACAGAGTTCCCTCTCAGATTACTTATGCTGCAAATAGGTAGCTCTTAAAGATACAGTACACAGGGGCTATACAGGCTCTGGTAATCACATTTAAACTGCTAAAATGCAGGACACCAGCCTGGCAGTGAGCATTTAGGCAAGCTCAAGGAAGACTTGTTGGGAATCCCCATTTGTAGGGGAGTTACACATGCATGAAGATGCAGTGTCCTGAGCCCCGGATGTACAAGATGACCTCAATCCTGGGTCATGAGGTCGTGGGTCACTGGAAGTGGAACCTGTGGTTCCCTGGATAGCTGTTGTAACAGCGGAAACCAAATTTGTCTCGGCCAGAGAGCAGCGATGCGAATCATCCTCGCCTTCTCTGCCTGAAACTTGAGAAGGACCCTCTGGAGAATGGGAAATGGAGGGAAGGCGTACTAAAATGTCCTTGTCCAGGAGAGAGACAGCGTGTCATTGCAGAAAGCACCATGCCTTGGAACGAGCGTGCAAAAACTGGGAAGTTTTGCATTGTATTGGGAGGCAGCCCCCAAATTAGGAAGAGAGATTCTGCCACTTCCTGATTTAATTCCCATTCATGAGCTAGGGTCTGAGACCTGCTGAGACTGTCTGCCAGGACATTTAGAACATCTGGGAGGTGCACGGCCACCAGAACCAGATTGTGCTGGACCACCCAGTTCCACACCCGCATTGCCTCCCTGCATAGGGGGTACTGTCGGGTTCCTCCTTGTTTGTTGAGGAACCAGACTACCGACATATTGTCCATTTGGACCAGCAATGATCCCTTGGGAAGGAGGGTCTGGAAGGCTTGCAAGTCATACAAGACCGCTTTCATCTCCAGAACGTTGATATGTAAAGGGGCTTCCAAGCTGGACCACAGTCCTGGAGCTTGGTGTTCCTCCAGATGCACTCCCCATCCCATGTTCGAAGTGTCCGTAGTTAGGGATGCCAGAGGAGCAGGGCTCCTGAAAGGCAGACCTAAGGAAAGGTTGCAGGGGTCCCTCCACCAAAGCAATTCTTTCTGAACCGCTGAGGAGACCAGTACCGGATGGTCCAGGTCGTCCAGGTGTTGGTCCTACTACACGCACAAGGACCACTGAGTAACTCTCATGTGAAGCCTCGCCAGAGGAACAATAGTGATGGAGGCTGCCATCAGGCCAAGAAGGCGGAGGATCTCCCAGGCCGGGATGGTCCTGGATGAAGCTACTCGCGAAGCCTGATGGATCAGGGTCTCCGCCCTGTCTGGAAGAGGAAGGCTCTGCATTGGACCGTATCCAAGACTGCCCCAATGAACTGTAGTCTCTGGGACGGGATCATGGATGACTTGGGAATACTGATTGTAATCCCCAGTCTGCCAAAGAGGTCCAAGGTGAAAGAGAGAGCCTTCAGTATGGAGTCCCTGGATGGGGCTGAGATCAGCCAATCGTCCAGGTAAGGGAAAACTGCAATACCCTGGCAGCGTAAAGAAGCCGCCACCACCGCCAGGCACTTGGTAAACACCCCGGGTGCCAAGGACAGACCAAAAGGGAGCACCCGAAACTGGAAGTGCTCTCCTTGGAATTGGAACCGCAGGAAATGGCGGTGGTTGGGGAATATCGGTATGTGAAGATAAGCATCCTGCATGTCCAGAGCGCACAACCAATGATCCTCCAGAAGGAGTGGGAGGAGACTCTGGAGCGTCAACATCCGAAACTTTTTGTACTTGACAAACTGATTGAGGTTGCTTAAGCTGAGAATGGGTCTGAAGTCTACTGTCTTTTTTTGGAACTAGGAAAAAATTGGAGTAAAACCCCCTGCCCCTTTGCAGGAGGGGAACGCACTCTATTGCTTCCTTGAGCAAGAGGCTTTGAACTTCTTCTCGGACAAGAAGAGCCTGATCCCTGGAGTAAGAAGACCTTTATGGCAGAGATTCTGGAGGAAGTTCCAGAAACTCTATGGTGTGTCCGATGGACACCAGTTGCACGACCCATGCGTCGGAGGCTATTGCCTTCCATTAATGCGCATGGCTGGTGAACCTCCCCCCACCTGCTCCTCGTTCTGAGACTGAGGAGGTAGTGGGGATAGTGAGTCATAAAGGAATATTGAAAATAAAGATTTAGCAAAGGAGAAATCCGATGCAAGAACTAACACGACGACTGCTGTATGGAAGTTTGCAATGTGACTGACTGACACGAGGCGACGGCGGGAAAGAACTGTAGGGCAGGCAGAGGACTGCCCACCTGACATCACGTGACCGATGTCAGCATGTCCGTATATAGTGGGCGGTCCCCCATCAGGGACTGCTAGAAAAATCTGCGGTGTGGCCCGATGCCAGGTGGCGCCAGTCCTATATGTAATGACCTACTGAAGGAACCCTCTCGAAGTAAGATACAGTAGTTCCATTTTTTGGTGCTGCAATGTATTCAGGACATATTTAAGATTTTTCCCTGGAGTATTCATAATTTATTTAACTACTTTTTATTTTTAAACTTTCATTTCTGCTACTTTTTCCTTTCTTCAAGTTTCAGCACCATGACTGCACTCTGCTTCAGGCTGGGAGGTCAGGCAAGCAACAACCTTCCTAGGCAATGTCATGTGCTGTGCTCTGAAATCATACGGCAAGGACTGTGAGTACCCAGGCTGAGACGCACCCTTTTATTTAATTTTGATAACTGTAAGAACTCATGGATAGGGGGACATGGATGTCCACAAAAACAAAATAAGAAGTAAATAAACAGTAATATAATAACAGCAGATAAGGCACATGCAATGAGAAGGAAGTAGCAAATAACAACTGTACTGCAACTTAAATGAAACACAATTTTTGTCTACCAACAAATGCCCAGAGGTAGAGTTTCACAGTTAAGTAATAACATAAGAAAAGGATCTTTGACAATGTAGTTCTCCTGAAGAGTACTTTTAACAATAACTGGACAGAATTATGGGCAAGATGCAGGGTAAATAAATTAGCTAGAAAACTAAGTCCTATTCCCCTAAATAATTTCCAACTAATAAACAGACCAAAGTAATTTTGTCACTGCTCCAAAGAGAACTACTGCAAATCACAATATAAAAAACATTGATGTGTTAATCTACCACCATCAAACACAAAGCAGCAATCATTGTTAAATAACACCGTAGGTTGTTAGCTGCTGAATAAAATGAGTAAGGCATAGTCAGGGAGGGTTACGGCTAATCCAAGTACTTCCAATTTTCTAGATTCAAAAACAGTTTTTAATGCAACATAATATTTATTAATTAGCTTTTGGTAAGTGCACTAGGCAATACCTGCCTATTTTCAGGCACGACTCAGGAGCGTACAAAATACATTGCTTAAACATACATACATACATTATTGGACAGCAGACAACAATAATCCTAAGCATACCCATGCAGACTTAACTAAGGCATTAGCGTACCTAGCATAAGACAGTGAATAGTCTAAAATCAAGCAAAGGTACATAAATGTATTACCATAACTGATGAGTCAGTGGAGGGACCCTACCCGACTGTCTCAGATGCACACTTTCAGTCCCTGGATAATCCTATTCTAATGTTTACTGTATGAATGCCAGGTGGTAATGCCACACTTTGTGAGTGCATCACTGGGGCCAGCCCTTCAATCGCTTTTTAGAACAGTTTTTCTTAATAAGTGGCATGCTATAATGAAGATGGCAGTGCCTTGCAGTTCCCAACAGTTGGGGATGACAATGTAGTCTGCTGGTCAAAGCACGGAACTGTAAAACAATAGATCCCAGGTTTGAATCCCACCACATCCACTGGCTCTCAAGATGACCTTTAGCATATCTCTTTATTTATGTCTGCTTCAGTCTTCCCAGCTGTAAACCATGCAGCTGGACCTCACTGAAAGTGAGATGCATTTCAGTTGGTCAATCCTGGACAATTCAACTGTAATATTAGAAATAGAACCCCTTCCCCTGAGGTACCTCTTCATCTCTGCACACAGTTAGATATACTGTGATGATTATTGCACAGGTTTTTGATATCCAGCAACATACCGTATTACCCCCCAAGTGACCCAGGCCAATCCTAACAGGCTTGGCAGGAGCTTTTAATTTTACTAAGCTTTTCTTGTTCCCCAACTCACCAGACGGCACCCCCTGCTTTTCTCATGGAATTCCTGGTTATCCAGCACTTACCCAGAACTACAGCTGTGGTTGGTAGCCTGCTATGTGGGTGGGTCTGTGGGGGGGGGGGGGCAGGTGCTGGTACGATGGAGGGCAAGGGCTTCTTCATCCTCTGGCTCCTGGTTTTCTCCTGAAGGTACTGGTGTGCAGTGATGTGCAAACATGCACCCAGCAGCACACATGCATACTGCAGTCTGCCCTTCACTTGCTACTATTCCACTGTGCTGTCTTTGGCCTTACCAGGTGGAAAATGAACAGCTTAATGCGCCCCGCACAGTGGGCAGCAACACTACTTCTGCAATACTGGGACAGTTTTGTTCAGAGTTTAAACATGGACAGGACTTAACATGTACACCCTTGAGAAGAGGAGGGAAAGGGGTAATAAGACTGACACGTACAAGTACCTGCATGGGAAAGAGTTTGTCAAGGGCATAAAACAGAAAGAAAAATGGATATACCAATTTGTTTTTGAATTTCATTTTTAATAAATGCTATTGCATCACTTGCTTTCCAGTTGTTAGCATTCTATACATGCCTGAACACTAACCAGTAAATCTGAATGCCAAACTCCGAACCAGTCTGAAACCAAAAAATCTATATCTCCATCTTTACAATGCTGTTGTAACTGCCTAGAACCCTGCCTGTAGCTTCTGCCTTATTTGGTAATTTGCTTTGCTGTTTTTTTATTGTCACTGGATTGTTTCTCACTGTATGTTGCTTGGCATTGTTTTTACTATACCCTAATTGTATTACAATGACCCTGATGTGGAACCTTTGTAAATGAGCACTTTTGTTCAAAGGCACTTTCCGAACAACTGAATAAATAAGTAACTAAAATCTACAATTTGTGATGAAGCTGGCTGCAGATTCATGTACCATGTCAGCTTATGCCCAACAAATTCTTTGAAAAACCAACAGAACACTGCCACTCTCCTTGAGACAACAGGTAAAGTAATGGAGGAAAGCATGCAGTTAGCTAAGGTTTATATTCTGAAATGTAGTTTTGAACGGGTAAAGTTCTGATTTATGCAGTGCAAATAACAACCTACAGGACTGGTTGAGAAATAGGTCCTATAGACTGTTCCTCAGCTGCCAGCTGTGGTGAAGGTGCATTTGTCTTGAGAACTGATGGAAAACAGTTACATGTGGTGTTCCAACAACTGGAACTGCGGTGAGAGACATTCTGGGGTAATTATTGTGGTTACTGGATTTCTGTGCGAGAGACCAAAACCTATTTCATATTAAGAAACATAATTCTGTTTGTTTGAAGTCTAATTCTTCTTATGTCTGTTTTGTGTAATACGCTGCATTTTTAATCTTTTGTTTATGTTGCTAGGTTTCAGTTTTGCCTTGGAAGCCTCACTGTACAGGAACCTACTAAACAAGAACATCAGTTTTATATTTTTCTATTCAAAGTAGATCAACAAAAAAGGTGTTGAAAACAAAAATGCAGAATTGGCTTCCGGTATACGAAGCAATGCCATGATGAGCTTTCTGCCTGACGATGCAGTGCTTAAAGTGGAACAGTCAGCATAAGAGCCCCACACAAGGGTGGGGCTGGTCCTCATGTGCACTTTGTGTGCAAAAACATTTTTGTTTACTTACTGTTTACTGTAGTGTAGTGGATTGTATCAGACTAATTTTGTCTACTTCTAGGCTGACATCTTCTGTTAATACAAATCCCAGAATCCCCTACAGCTGACATCAGGGCAGTAAGCAGCAGTGGGTGATTCAATAGCCTGTAGTGCATTTTGGAGCTTTTATAACCTCCGATCAGAAGCCATCCTGTTCTGCTTTTCTCCAGGGGCTAAGTAGAAGCCTCTGTGACTATACTTAGCCCAGGGAGGACAGGGGGACCAGCAAACAAAAGAGCAGAGGTTGTATATACTCTAACATGCTCTGCAGGCTACTGAATCACTCACTGCTGCCTACGTCTCTGAAGTCAGTTGTAGGGGATTCTGGGAATTTTAGTAACAGAAGATGTCAGTCTAGAAGTAAACTAAATTAGTTGGTTACAATCTACTATACTACAGTAAACAGTAACCAAAGCAGTAAAGTGAGGGAAGGCTGGCCTCCTAGAGTTTCCCAATTTTTTAGTGATTTTAAGCCCTAGGTATTTGAGGGCATCCACCTCTTGAAGTGATAACCCTGCATTGCCACCCCTTTCCTCCTGACCCCCACCATACATGATTTCCCTTTTGTTTAAGTTTATTTTATGTCCAAAGAGGAAGCAATACTCTTGCAAAGACCTGGCTAGGGCAGGGATTGCCACACTTTTTATTTTTTTTATTTTATTTTAGACTTTGGTAATCGGGTAAGGCCCACTAGGCACAATTGCCTGTTTTCAGGGGCAACCTGGGAGCACTGGGGAGGTTAAGCGACTTGCTCAGAGTCACAGAGTATGCAAGTGGAGGTTGTGGGACTCAAACCCCAGTCTGCTGGATGTATCAAGCTCATTCACAGCTCGTTACTCTAACCTCTAGGCTCTACTGCAAGCCCCCACTTGGGCATCTAATACAGAGCAACAAGTAATCTGCTAAGAGGGAAACCTTATGTTCTGTCCCCTCTACCTTTAAGCCCTCAATATCCATGCTACCCTGTAGAGTCCCCACCAGTGGTTCAAGAGATAGGACATGCAATACAGACAATGGGCACCCCTCCTGGGTTCCCTGCCGCAGCACGAATGGCTGGATAGTCCCCCATCCACCATGACCTGTGCTGTGGGGCTCAAATAGAGCATTTGAAACCATGTTCCATAGGTGTCCCTGATACTAAACTGTTGCAGAGCCTGGTGGAGGTAAGTCCATTCCACATGGCTGAACACCTTTTTGGCATCATGGGCCAGTATTTCCGCCGGCTCCCCCCACCCCCCTCCATCTCTACACCACATTCAAAATTCAGCGAATACTGACGTTCCCTTGCCTACCCATCACAAACCTGGACTGGTCTGGGTGAATAATCTCAGGAAGAAGTTTCTCCAGTCAGGTGTGCATGACTTTGGCCATTATTTTGCAGTCTGCTGTTGGGAAGGAGATGGGGTGGCAGGAGGACCACAGCAGTGAGTCTTTCCCTGGCTTTGGTAATACAACTATGGTCACTGACCATGTGGAAGAGGGCAGCTCTTTTTCGTTCATGCTCTCTAAGAACATTAGAGGATTAAGCATCTCGCCATTTAAAGTCTTACAAAAGTCAACAGGCAGGCCATCTGGCCCTGGCGACTTCTCTCCCACAAGCCCACCAATAGCTGACTTCACCTCCTTCCATGTGAGCAAAGCATTAACAATCTCCCTCTGTTCCTGTGTTATCTCTAGGACTGGAACTTTGTCAAATAAAGAGCCCATGGCCTCTTTTGTGGGGTTGCATTCTGAGATATATAGGTCCTGATAGTAGTGCCTAAATTCCCTCTCTGTCCAAGATTTTATTGGACCCCCCCCCCGGACACGGATTTTTGGGATGAAGGTGGAACCAGACTTAGGCTTTATCTCCACGCCAGCCATTTCAATGCCTTATCTCCTTCAAAATACATATCTGCACCTCATAGCGGGATTTTCCCTTCACGAATCCTGGTGTTAAGGAGACTATTCTGTACAATCCTTTTTCAGGTCACTATGAATGTCTGGAGTGGCATTTACTTTGTGGGCTACCTCTCCCTTTGTGATTTGCTATTCCAGATCAAGCGGCCTGCCCCTTCTAACTTTACTTAAATAGTGAACATATGAGATGATTGCTCCTCTCACAGTGGCCTTTAGGGCCTCCAAACTAGAAGCCTCCAATGGGTCACCCAACTTGTTGTTTTGCAAGAACTCCTGTATGACTACCCCCACATTGTCCTAAAAATCTCTGGTCCTTAATAGGGTGGGGTAAATCTCCACTACCAGGCTGTGGTTTTTCATGTTGTTCACTCCCCCTTAAAGAATACTGGAGCATGGTTGGTCACCACTATGTTACCATGACCCACTTCCACCTCATCCTACACAGCATCCTGACTGGCAAGAACTAAATCAGTTCTAACGTAAGAACTCTACTGTGTGCGTGAGAGTAAAATGTATAGTCATGGGTGGTGGGGTTTTTAAATCGCCAAGGGTAAAACTAGTGACACCACTGACTACCCTCTTTAACAAATCATGGGAGGATGGGGTGGTACCCGAGGACTGGAGGAGGGCAGATGTGATTCCCCTTCACAAAAGTGGGAGCAAGGCAGAAGCAGGAAACTACAGACCTGTTAGTTTAACCTCAGTGATAGGGGAAAATGATGGAATCACTTCTGAAGGAAAGAATTGTCGAGTATCTAGAGGCCAGAGGGGCACAGGACCCAAGGCAGCATGGATTCACAGCGGGAAGGTCATGCCAGACGAATCTAATAGATTTCTTTGACTGGGTGACCAAAGTAGTAGATCAGGGAGGGGCTGTGGACATGGACTACCTAGACTTTAGCAAGGCATTTGACACAGTCCCACACAAAAGATTAATATACAAGTTAGCCAGCCTGGGAGTGGGTCCCAAGATGACAGCCTGGGTAAAGAATTGGCTGGAGAATACGACAGAGAGTAATAGTAAATGGAGTCCACTCTGAAGAAAGGGGGGTTACTGTGGGGTACTGCAGGGTTCAATATTAGACTGGTCCCTTCAATGTCTTTATGTTTACATTGCAGAGGGACTGGAAGGAAAAGTATGTCTCTTTGCAGAGGACACAAAGATCTGCAACAGAGTTGATGCACAAGGTGGGGTGGAAAGGATGAGAAGGGACTTGGCAAGGTTAGAGGAATGGTCAAATGTATGGCAGCTTAGATTCAATGCTAAGAAGTGAAGGTAATGCACCTGGGAAACAAAACCCAGGGAAGAGTACATAGTGGGGTGAGATACTAACAACAACAAAATGGAAAGGGACCTGGGGGTAGTCATATCAGATGACCTAAAGGTGGGCAAGCAATGTGAGAGGGCAGCAAGGAGGGCTGGGAGGATACTGGGATGCATAGGGAGAGGCATCACCAGTAGAAAACAGGAAGTTATTATCCCTCTGTACAGACAGCTGGTGAGACCCCATCTGGAGTACTGTGTGCAGTTCTGGAGACCCAATCCGCAAAGACATAAACAGGATGGAAGCTGTCCAGAGGAGGGCAACTAAAATGGTGCAGGGTCTGCACCGGAAGACATATGAAGAGAGACTAAAGGAGCTAATATGTATAGCCTTGAGGAAAGGAGGAGAGGGGGACATGATAGAAACTTTCAAGTACCTCAAGGGAATCAACAAAGTCCAAGAGGGTAGCATCTTTCAAAAAAAGAGGTGTGCAAGAACAAGGGGCACAATTTGAAGATGGGGGGGGCGGCTCAGAGGTAATTTAAGGCAGTATTTTTTCACAGAGAGGGTTGTGGATGCATGGAACGACCTTCCGGAGGAGGTTGTGGAGTCAAAAACAGTGGTGGAATTCAAGCATGCATGGGACAGTCATAAGGCAATTCTAGGGGGTTGGGGTAGGAAGAAGTAGGCTGCTGGTTAACTAGGATCTGCTGCTTATCCATTAGGTAGGGAAATGGGCAGACTGGGTGGGCCAAGCGGTCCTTATCTGCCGTCAAATTCTATGTTTCTGTTTCCACACATCAACTACCTTGTGGCTCCCCAACAGTGTCCCTGAGGGTAGCTGTGCTTTTCTTTGCCTTGTAAGGGTTCTTAGATGACTGGTCCAGTATCCCCACCACAGCACAGCATCTACCCCAAGGACCCACTCCCCCTTGAATTGGGTAATTTCAAGTGACAGCTTGGAATAAAAATCAGAGGTGTCAAATTTGGCCCATAAAATGGGCTAATAGCATATTCTAATCCATTACTCAGACTGATCTGTATTAACAAGAACCTCCCTCTTGGATCATCAACAGCTTTCAGTACAGAGCCCTGCACATGTGGCTGAATCCAGATTGTCGTCCGCCTAGCCTTAGCGTTAAAGTTGGCCCCTCCTCAGTTGCCCCCCCCCGCAGTTTTTCTGCAAGTGCTCCAGTTCAGAAGGTGTCGCATGGGTTTCTCTGAGACACACAATATCAAGATTATCTCCTTTAATTTCCTTCAGTACTCTTTTCTTTTTAATAACTGTCTTTAAGTTGATGACGTTGCAGGACTGTGTGCACACATATACAGTTAAACAAATCTTTGTTTATTGTCATTGATGTAGATGAGCTTGTCTGCCTCTTTGGACTCATGTAGTTTATCATCTCAAATCTGAGCACCCCATACTTGCAGCCTGCTTTAGAAGTTTGCTTCCGATCCCAACTTGAGCATCTGCCCCCCTACCCCACCCCCATTTTAGGCACCCAAACTTTACCCTCCCCCACTCTAACGACATTCTCCCAGCACAATCCGCCAGTTTACGCCCACCTTCAGTACCTCCCATTCAGATATCCCCATCTCCCTACCTCATTCCCCCTGCCCCTCAAGGATCAATCCCAAACTAGATCCTCCATTTCCCTCCAACTATAGGAGACAGGCATTCCTGTCATGGCAATGGCATCCTTTAGACCCTCCATCCAACAGCAGCTAGTACCCATTCATGCCATGGGGCCAAGCTATGCAGTTACTTCTCCATCTAGAAACCTCCCCTGCTCTCACTCAAGTTCCCCACATGACTTCAGCCCCACGTGCTGCTCCACATAGTACACTAATCACCCCACTGCAGAAGTCTTTAACTCGGGGGGCTATGGCGCTCTGCCGCAGGACATGGTAGAGGTGCTGGCTACTAACCGGAAATCATAATTTATCGTGGCATCACTCATTCCATTCACATCCAGCCTCAGGGATTCAAGGTATAAAATTAGCAGATTTGCATAGCAATTTACTACCCAAAAAATGCTATTTGCTAATCAAGTGTGGTCTTGATTAGCAGAAGTTACTAATGAACTGATTTGCCAGACTGTGTAAAAATTTCCAAATTGTGTTAATATTGTACTGCAGTTGTGGCAAAAAGTACAGAATTGCAGAAACAATTTTTTTTTTTTTGCATAATTTGTTTTATTAGTTTTTCTATGATAATAGATAGACATTTTGACAGAAGACACATACAATACATTACATTACACCACACACATGATACACTAACAAATAACAACTTATATACATTCGATCCATTCTCTGATTCATTTCTACTTTAAAACCAATCACAAGTATGTTATCATTCCATCCTTTATCAATGGGGGAGGGGGGGAGCAACTCGAGAACCATGAGAAGGGGACCAAGAATTCATCATTTACTTAGCCCAGGAAGGACCATTTGTTATTCACTTACCCTCCAGGTCATTTTTATTATATCCATCCCTCCCTCATCATAATATTATCAGCCACTGTTAGTGACTCCAGATATGGCTGCCACGTTTTTTGGAAAAGCTCCTCCTTATCTTTAGTGACACATACCAATCTCTCCAACGTAAGAGCTTGCAATATCAGAGCCTTCCATTGGGGTATAGTAGGTTTCATCGCATTTACCCAAGTATTAAGAATACAATGCCTAGCCATGCCCAAAACCACTCTAAGCCATCTTTTGACCAGTATCCATTCCCCATCCTCTGCAATTTCTATACCAAAAAGCAACAATAATGGAGATTTAGTATATTGTTGTCCCGTAATCCTTATCTCCGTTATAATCTCTCTCCAAAAGTCTTGTAACACTGGGCAGGCCCAGAAATAATGATAATATGATGCTAAATCCTTATTACATCTAGGGCATAAAGGGGATACTAACGGATTATACTTATGAACCACTAGTGGTGGGTAGTACAATCTGTGTCAGAATTTGTAGTAAGATTCTCTATATTTATTTATCTATTTATTTAGTTAGTTAGTTAAACATCAGTTTAGAAACCTTTGAGCCAGAGGCTCATTTACAAAGGTACCTCGTCACAAAGAGGACATCAGAACAGTAGTACAAGGGACACAGTACTTACAAACAAAAAAGTTACAGTTCAATTACAATTTTGTTACAATAGAATACAATCTCCAACGAAGCAAAAGATAACAAAGGTGCAACACTTATGGTCGGGGAGAGCTGAGTGGGGGTAGAAGGAGGAGATAGGGGAGGAGGTTAGTAGGGAAAGGAAGGGCGCTCAGTGAGCATTGTCAAACAGAGTATATATATATTTTTTTACACAGGCTAGCTGCAGTTGCATTTGCGAGAGCTAAGCAGGAAGTTTCTGAGCCTGGGCTTAAAGCAAGCTAAGGTTAGTGAGTTTGAGACACTGGCAGGGAGGGAGTTATACCAGTGGGGCGCATGGTAGGGGAATGCCCTCTGACCTTGAGAGGTCCTGGCTCTCGGAATAACTAGGGTAGCTCTTGACGAGCTGCGCATGATCTGGGTCGGTGCAGTACGGCGAATGGAGTTGGATAGGCCTATGGGGGATAGGCCACGCAGGGCTTTAAAGGTGAGCTGGCATATTACATATCATTATGCCCTGATGGAGCTGAATTATTAATTCCCAATTCTCTTCTGTTATAGGGGTCCCTAGGTCTCTCTCTCTCCCAGAGCCTTTTGGTACTCAATGTCTTGTCTGAGAGCCAGGTTCTTCCTTCTCTTGCTATTCTTCGAATAGTGCCCTTTGGTCTTTTCTGCCCCGCAACTATCATTTGTTCAATGTGTTCCCATTTAGACTCGGGATTTTGTAGCCTACCAGTAGAACCTATATAGGCCCTGAGTTGCAAGTAGCGAAAGAAATGTTGACGGCCTAGGCCAGTCCAAGCCTGTATATTTTCGAATGTATCGAGTCCGTTCCGATTGAATAATTGTCTTAAGCATTGTACCCCCCTCGTCTCCCACTCACAATATCCCTTATCCTCTAGTCCAGGGAGGAAAAAAGGGTTCCCTTTCAGGGGCAGCAACAGTGTGTCCTCCCATCCCAACTCCCTTCTCTTACTCATTCCTCCAGCTCTCTAATACCGCTTTAATTAAGGGGTTGGGATTAAGCAAATCCAGAAAGGCCTTCCATCCTCTAGTTGATAAATATGCTGAGACCCTGCCAGGACATCCCTCTCTTCCAGATCAATCCAACCAGCCTCTTCTGGTCTCCGAACCAGTCCTGAACGTATCGGCACTGAGCAGCCATATGGTAAATTTCTAAGTCCAGGAATTGTAATCCCCTTTCTCTATTGGTGCTTTTAGTCTGGCTAATCCCACCCTGGGTCGCTTACCTCTCCAGATGAAAATAGTAAAGGCTTTTTCCAGCTTCTTAATATCCGCCCTCCTGATCCCAAGATGGAGCATCTGCAGACAGTACAGTATTCGTGGCAGTGCATTCATCTTGAGTAAATTGATTCTACCCAGCCATGTAATAGGGAGCCCCTGACATCTATTCAAATCTGCCACTATTGTCTGTAGTAGTGGTCCATAATTAAGATTATATAAACCCTCAATATTTCTACCTATTCTTATCCCTAGATATGTGAAGGCTTCATGGACTGTTTTAAGACCCCATTTCGATTTCTGCAAAATCTTCCCCTTATCATTAGGTTTCCCAACTATCATTTCTTCTGATTTGTCTAAGTTAAGTTTATATCCTGAGAATTGTTCTATTAACCCTAATAATACAGGCATAGACTGATCTGGCTCCGCAACATATAGCAGCATGTCATCTGCGTATAAGGAGAGTTTTTTCTCTTTACCCATCCTCCCCCATACCCCCTTTATTCCCTGATGTGATCTAATAGCTATAGCTAAAGGTTCGAGCACCAGTGCAAACAATAGTGGAGACAGGGGGCATCTTTGTCTGGTTCCTCTACTTAGCTCCAAACTATCCGAAGGTATACCGTTCACTAACACTCTAGCTCTAGGACTGGCATACATTCGCTGCACCATTCCTATAAATTCGTCACCCAGACCAAACCGGGCCAAAATTTCCATCAAATATGGCCATTCCACCCTGTCAAACGCTTTTTCCGCGTCTATCGAAAGAATATGCACCTCCTCACCTAGATGTTGTGCTCCCCAAATCACATTTAACAGGGTCCGCATATTGTGATAAGAATATCTATCTCGAATAAACCCGGTCTGATCTGGGTGAACAAGCCTTGGTAATATTATTTCCAATCTACTCGCCAGAACCTTGGCCAATATCTTGGGAGTCACAGTTTAGGAGGGATATCGGTCTAAAAGAGGAGCATTCAAGCAAGTCTTTTCCTGCCTTTGGAATCAGACATATCGTTGCTTCCCCCCAGGATCGTGGTAACTGTCCTCCCTCTTCCCTGGCTTCTTTGAATACAGCTTCCAAATGTTCTACTATCTGTGGCTGCATGTTTTTATAGTACTCAACCGGGAATCCGTCCGGCCCACTAGTTTTCCCTCTCTTAAGGGCCCCGATCGCTTTTATAATTTCTTCTTTTGTTATATCTGAGTCTAGCCAGTCCCGGTGTGCTTATGTGACCCTAGGGAGAGTTATTCCATTCAAAAAATCTCTCATCCCTTCTCCTCCTTCCTCAGCTTTTGACTGATAGAGTCTCCGATAGAATCTCTTAAAACATTCTCCAATACCCCCAATGTCTTTCCGTAATACCCCATCTTCCCCCCTTACAGCCTGAATCAAATGCGATCCTCTTTTCCCTCTAATTAAATTGGCCAACATAGTGTTCAGTCTATTGCCCCATTCATAGAAATGTTTCCTGACAAAGAGGCAGGTTTTCCTAGCTTCTCCAAATAGCAAATTATTAAGGGCTTCCCTAGTTCCGTTCAGCAACTGCTGTATATTCTCCCCCACTCTCCCCTCTAGCTGCTTTTCCCTCCAAAACCCTAAGTCGCTGTTCCAGGTTCATCCTCCTTTCCCTAATTTTATGCTTATAATGAGCTACAAAACTAATAATAGATCCTCTCATGAACGCTTTCCCTGCGTCCCAAAAAACAGCGCGTGAAGTAGCTGACTCTGAATTAGTCTGCACATACAGTTTCCATTGATCCTGTATATACTCCTTAAATTTTTTATTAGCTAGCAGATAGTTAGGGAATCCCACGTACTGGGACTCTTTCTCCCCCCCCCCCATTTCAGTGTCAGAATGACCATTGCATGGTCCGATATATGTATTGGACTGTGCCTGACGTCACTAACCCGAAAATACCAAGTCCGAGGGAGCAACACGTAGTCCAAACGGGACCAGGTCTGGTGTGGGTGCGAGAAAAAAGTATATTCTCTAGCCATAGGATTGGCTGCATGCCACCCATCAATTAAATCCAAGTCACACATCCCCGCCAACCATTCCCGAATCACCCCTTTCGAGGCCCCATTACCTTTTGAATGGTCTAGAGTGGGGTTAAACAAACAATTCATGTTGCCTCCTAGTATTAGATTTGGGAATTGTTCCGCTATCAAGAGAGCCATTAATGTTCTATAGAAGGTTGGTTCATGCACCGCAGGGGCATAAACACTCCCAAACGTAACTGTCTCCCCATGTACAGTACCGATCACAAAAACGTACCTCCCATCAACCGGGTCAGTCACAGGTTTTTCTTTCTTAAATGGCAAGCTTTTTGTGAGGAGAACAGCCACCCTCTTATGAGATCGATAAGCCGAATAACATTCTCCAACCCACCCCCTCTTCAATTTCGCATGTTCCTTATCCGTGAGATGGGTTTCCTGCAACACAGCTACTTGGGCGTTTTGACGTTTCAGCGCCGTCAATAGCATCGTATGTTTAATGGGAGTGGCTATTCCCCTGACATTCCATGAAACAATGGTCAATTCCTTCAATCCAGCCATCCTTCATCTTTTTGAATTCTCCCTTTCACCATAGGCTCATTCATTTCTCCCAACTTCCCTCCTCCAACCCCCCATATCCATAGATTGGTATTATTTTTGGATCTGTAAATGAGTGAAAACATATAACATAACATTTCAACAACAACTATATACAAACCCCCTTCCCTCCCATTCCTTTCCTCTCCCCCCACCCTTATTTCCTTGCCTCCCCTTCCCTCTTTTGTAACAGTAACTGCAATAAGCAGACATTTTACAATCCCAACCCTTTATCAGACAAACACATCCCCTCGAGCCCACTTTTAGTGTAAAAAAAAAAAGTTACATATAACCCTTTATATGGATCTGTTGGAGGCATTTCTAACTCATAGTCGCAATAGGGAGGAGTTCCCCTCCATTTCAGCCTGCCTCTGTACCATACCCCCTTCCCCATAACTCTATATATAAAAAAGAAAAAGTTTACGTTGTTTTCCAATCACTTTCAGTTCCTTCCCCTCTCCAAACTTTACAGTTCTCTACCTACTAAGTTCAACCCTCTCACCAGCCACACAGCTTTAAGATTTAGAGTGTCACTTGAGTCTGTTGATGGTGGGAAGCCAGCGAAAAGTCCTCAGTAAGTCTATACTTTCCTCCATTATCACCATGGAGGTTATAAAATAAAATAAAATAAAAAGAGCCAGTCCAGGTGCGAGAAATGAAATCTGATGCATACTGCAATATGTCTTTAATCCCATATTCACTTAGGGATCCCTCGATGGACTAAAATTACACCGTCAGTCTAACTCCTTGTTTCTCTGAGGACCAATGTCCATTATAAAACAAAAAATAGTCAAGTGAACGCCATTTGAATTTCCAGTGCCAGTTTCCACCACGCCAATTAGCCTATCTTCCGTTTATAGCGATTCCATCTCGTGGCATTGGGTTCTATCATCCACTCTTCCTTTTCAGTTCCTTAACAAATATTTCTGCTTTAGGCACTTCCCAAAAAGAGTACGTAGCTCCTTCATGCTTAATCTTGAGAGTGGCGGGATACAGCATATAGCACTCAATTTTAGCTTCTCGTAGCTGCGACATAACAGGGTTGAAGGCCCAGCGCCTTTTAAGTAAACGTGTGCAGAATAATCTTGTGAGATAAATAGGCGATGTCCCTCATATTGGAGTTCAGAGCATTCACGGTAAGCTTTTAAGACTGATTCTCTATCAGGGTAGTTGTGAAATCTCATAATTATCTGCCTCGGAGGCTGATACGGCCCTGGTTTCGGCATAACAGATCTGTGGGCCCTCTCGATTTTTATGCGCCCATTTTTTAATGAAACTCCCAAAAGCTCTGGCAATACCTTGGCACAGAAGTCAATGATATCTGGTCCCTCCAGACCCTCTGGCAACCCTCTGAGGCGCAAGTTGAGTCGGCGATGATAGTTTTCTTGGTAATCTAGTAGATCCTTTAATTCCTCCATCTCTCTCTGCATTATAGTAAGTTGTTCCCGGTACTGGATTCGTAGTATCCTCTAGGTCAGAAATCTGTTGTTCCACTTCGCACATTCGTGTAGCGTGAGTAGAATGCAAGTCTACCAGTTCTTGCAGTTTACGGTCGAAATTTGTGGCCAAGCTGGTAAACCTAGGCTCCAGTGCCAAAACCTGTTGTGTGACCTCGTGGCCTAGTGCGCTTGCTTCTCCTGCCGAGAGGGAGACCTGGGCTGTATTTTCCTCTTGCAGGGTCTGTGGTTGCTTCCTCTGTGTTTTCCCGGTAGTTCGAGCACTTTTCGCTGAAGCTGAGACCACATGTTCATCCATCCCACCTTCCAACAACCTCCTGTAGCTTCCAATACTTTATATCTCAATTTAAAGTAGTTATATTTTCTTTTGTGGCAGCTCAGGGAGCAGTAGAAACATGCGTCTTTAGGCTAGCTGGCTCATCAGCGCCCCCCAGAAACTGTTCTTGCAATTTGACATTTTTTCATACAGTTTCTCTCTTCTGGATTGCATCTTATAGATAAAACAACCCTTTTGTGAAACTGCTCTTCAGCCCTGGCTGGTTGTTAATCAAAAGTATGTTGATCAGCAAAGACTGCTAATCAGGTTTCCAAAACTAATTTACACCTTGGCATTACCATTCCATCCCTCCAGCTCCAAGTGAGCAAACCGCAGCCTGTGCTAGTGAACTCAGAGCTTGCACAGTATTTCCTTCCCTCCATCATCCAACTGACAGGTAACACAGAAACAGAATTTGGCAGCAGAAAAGGAATGGTATGCCCATCCAGTATGCCCTATTTCTTCCCTACCTATTCTGACACTTTGGACTCTATTTGGTCACTGGAGTCCCTCCTGCCTCCCTTTCTTCTGCTTATTATACCCGTGTGCTTAACCTACACATGCTTGAAGCTCCCCACTGTTTCTGCCCTCACCTCTTCTGGCAGGCTGTTCCAGGTGTCCAGCACCTTTTCTGTGAAGAAGCATTTCCTCACATCCCTCTTAAACTCACCTCCCCAAGCTTCATAGCATGCCCCCGTGTTCTGGTGCTTCTCCTCCTCTGAAAGAGACCCCCCCTCCTGCACTTTGTTCACCCCTGTGAGGTACTTATAGGTCTCAATCAAGTCACCTCTTGCGCTCCTCTCCTGCAGGGAGTACATGTTGAACTCCTGCAGCCTCTCCTCACATGGTTTCTCATGCAACCCTTGCACCATTTTGGTAGCCCTCCTCTGGACTGCTTCCTCCCTGTCAATGTCCTTGGTAAGGTGTGGCTTCCAGAACTGGACACAGCACTCTGGTAGGTGCCTCACTAGTAAGTAATACAGTGGCAACACCGCCTCCCTTCTCCTGCTAGAAATCCCTCTCCCTATGCACCCCAGCATCCCACTAGCCTTGCCTACTGCCTTGTCTCACTGCCCTGCCACCTTCAGATCATCACATACCATTACCCTGAAGTTCCTTTCTTTTGCTTGTTGACTGTCAGTACCTCCTCTCATTTTATACACAGCTCTTGGGTTTCCTCACCCCAGCTCTGCACTTTTTGGCATTGATACCCTGCTGTAATGCTCTAGACCACTCCTCTAGTTTCCTCAGATCCCTCTGCATTCTCTCCACCCCTTCCTAGTGTCCTCCACGCTGCAGATTTTTGTAGCACCCACAAAGGGACACACCTTCCCCTCCAGTTCCTCAGCAATATCATTTATGAAGACAATGAGGAAGACCAGTCCCAGTACTGATCCCTGTGGTACCCTGCTAGTCACTCTCCCATCCTCCAAGTGTCTGCTGTTTACCACCATCCACCACCGCACTTCAGCCCTATACAGGTCTTAATCAGGGGGCTCAGGGTTCTAGTCAGAGTTTTCTACTTGCTTGTCACACAACAAATTTATCACTTTATTCTTGCCTGAACCTTTGTTGCACTGAGTCCGGGAGTACTGAGCTACCTGAACTCATGTGGCCCGATTCTAGAAGCAACCCCTATGCATGTTGCAAGTTCCGACATGTGAGGGGTGCAGCTGCGCCAAGGACCCTGCACCTGATTCTAGAAGGGGCAGGGTCCCGGGGGCTAAGTCCTGTGACAGTCCCACAGCTACACCAAATGGAGGGTGTATCAGAAGGTTCGCCAAAGCCGCAACCCTGGATGCCATGGGCGAAGTGCCCCTCCACCCATCCCCAAGACAGACTTAAATGCCCTCCATAATATTAGAAAGCCCCATCAGATTCATGTGCCCCATCCCCCAAAATGCGCAAAAGACCCATTAGGCTAGGTCATGCTCCCCACCTCCCAATAATGATGTAAAAGCCCCACAGGCTGGTTATGCCTCTCACCCCTGCTAATAATGATGAAACACCTGCAGGCTAGGACATGCCCCTGATCCCCTATATCATGGCAAAACCACGCAGATGCCGTTATCCTTGCTAGTCTAGTGGCCCCTCACCCGCCTGTCCCCCATCATCCTGCTTCCTCCGACCCTTTTAGGCCAGCAACTGGCACAGCTCACCTCTCTCCCACCATGGCCAGCCGCTGACTAAAGTTCTTCAGTGACCATACTGTTTATAGTATCGCCAGTGTGAGAGTTCACTGAGCACGATTTCATGAACAGTACGCTCACTGAAAAGCTCAGTAGGTGGCTGGCAGTGGTGGTGAGAGGTAGGTTGTTGCAGTTGCCAGCCTAAAACGGATTTGGGGGAAGCGATGGTGGGGCACAGCCAGGTGGGAGAGCCACTAGACTACCAGGGATAACGGTATCTGCATGGTTTTGTGTAGATATAGGGATCGGGATGGGGGGTATGTCCTATTCATGGGGCTTTTCATCATTACTGGGGTCAGGGCATGACCTAGCCCCTGTGGGGCTTTTTTACATCATTATTGGGGATCGGAGGGGGGAATGACCTAACCCTGAGGGGCTTTTGTGCCTTTTTGGGGATGGGGGTATGTGCAAGCCCTGTGGGGCTTTTATTCATTACTGAGGGTCGGGCATGGGCAAGCCCTCACAGGGCTTTTACATCATTACTGGGGGTCGGAGTGATGAGCAAGCCCTGCAGGGCTTTTTTACCCTTATTGGGGTTGGGGGCATGGGTATAGTGGGACTTAAGTGGGGCTTTTACAGGACTATTGGGAGATGGCTAGGCGGCACACTGGCGCAACTCTATTGGATTGTGGAGTACACTTACACCAACTAACAGCTGGTGTAACTGTACTTTGGCGGATGTCCTCTGTGGATTGTTTGAGAATAGCGCCCTGAGGGATTTGGTGGCTGCCGTTCCAGAATAGGGCACAACTGCAGCCATAAACCCCCTAGCACCATGTCGCAAAGGGTTTAGGGTGTAACTGGTGGCATTTGTCTACTTTGGCGCAAGCAGCCTGTGACATGTCACAGGCTGCTTTGCAGAATACCATATGTTGCAACTGTTGGTGTAACTTGCTACTTGCACCATTTATTTGGGTGCAAGTCGAGTTATATCAGGTGTAAGCTTTTGAGAATCAGGCCCTTAGTTTGTTAACAGGCTGGCCACTTTGCTTAGCACCACCTTCATCTTCAGAGCGTAACAATTTCTTTTTTATTTTAGTTGCTAGCCTCTTCCCTGCTACCACTCTTGTAGAAAGGACCACATCAGCCCTCCTCCAGTCCTCTGGGACTAACCCAGTCTCCAAGGAAGTGCTGAATAGTGTTGCCAGAGGAGCAGCTAGCACTGTACTCAGTTCTTTTAGGACGGTTGGATGAATCCCATTTGGTCCCATCCCCGTGTTCTCCTTTAGGGCCTCCAATCCTTTCCAGACTCTCTCCTCCAAAAGTGGACTTGTACCAACTCCTGCCTCCCCACTGGTGCATTCTGATAAACTTCCTCCCCCCACTGTGAAGGCCGAGCAGTAGTACACATTTAAAATTTTAGCTTTTTCCTGAGTGTCATCTGCACAAGAAACTTTTTAATCCAGAGAAACAAAAATGTGATAAAGACAAAAATGTCTTTAATGCAACAGGCAATCAACATGAACAAAGATAACTTCCATCACCCTTGGCCCCTGCAGATGGCCTAGTGGAGAAAGGAATGGCATTTCAGCTAATTATATCCAGCACATTGGGCAAATATACTTTTTTCTTATTCTCTGATAACCGTTTAAGGCCCACGGGAACACTGGAGTGGTTACATGACTTGTTCAGAGTCACACGGTGTACAAGTAGAGACTGTGGAAATCAAACCCAGGTCTGCAGATGTACCAAGCTCATTCACAGCTCTTCACTCAAACCTCTGGGCTATACTGCCTGCCCATACTTAAAGCTGAGCTGCTTGCTTACCAGATTAAGTTTCCTGATCCTTCTAGGTTGAACCTGACCAAGCAAGTCTGTAGGTCGGCGGCGCGTAACTTAGAGTCTGCCACATTGCTAGCCCCCCCAACCCGATACACTATGGTGCTGAGGTTGCAAACTAAGATGACTGGCAAAACACATTTCTAGCCTTTTCTTTAAATACAAACATACCTGTTTTCCATGCAGGGCTGGTTAATTTCAAGTGGGCCCACTAAAGGAACTGGTAGGTGGACATGCTGTAGAGGTCAGAGAACTAAGGGGAAGGTGTGGATCATGTGACTGCAGACAGCCAAACATGGTAATCCAGGAACTGCTGAACACAGCACAAAAAGCAGTGGGTGAGCTGTGTTTACTCACACTGAGGCTGCGTTGGTAGTGCGAACTGAGGATAACACCCTAAGAAGTATTTTCCACTGAAGATGCAAAAATGAAAATTACGTACCTACCGTAATTCCTGATCTTTCTGTGTATCTTCACTATTCATCACCTTTGGGTAATGTGACTGGAGGTCATGACCTCGTGGGATCTTTTTTTTTTTTGGATGGGCAGAGTCGACGCACCATCGGTGCCGCCTTCGAGGCCGACGCACTGCGTGGCGCTCGCGGGTTGGTCGTTAGGTGTCGTCGACCCCACCCTCCCGTCAGTTCTGAGTCGCCATAGAGTAAGAAAAGATTGGGAGGGAGGGACAAGGGAGTCCAAGGGACAGATAAAGGAAAAGATATACAAACTAAAAGGAGAAATAAATGACTGAGAGGACACAAAGAAAGTTGGAAAAACTAAGGGGATTGGGAAGGGGCCCCAATCTCTGGAAGTAGAAGAGGAGGGAGGGAGGAAAAGAAGAATTAGAAGTAAGGGGGGGGGCATACCCTGAAGCCTTGACCTGTCTCCAGATTGTATAGAAACTGCGAAGGAGTACCCAGAAGGCTACACTGCCAAAATTCAAGGCACAGAATCACTGGCAATAAACTCCAACATAAGCAGAAGCGGCTATTCTGGAAGAAAAGACAGGATACAGGGCTGTACACCCCCCCCGAAACCAAATTTGGAGGTAAGAAACAAGTTTCTTAAATTAATTTGAGAGCTGAGTCCCTAAGGACCAGAATGAAGGGATAATAGCGGAAAGGGGGGGGGGGGAGAGAGAGAGAGAGAGACAGAGAGAGAGAAGAAGAGAGGGCAACCACCAACCCCAACCCCACAGGGGTGGAGCCGAGGCACTGAGGGAAGAAGTGCCCTCTTCCCTGATCACTCTCCCCCCTGACAGAATGTAAAAATCTCCCTGTGTGCCCAAGGTCCCCTCGCTCCTGACCAACGGAAAGGAAGGGGGGGGATGAGGGCACACAGAGGGAGGAGGACCCATAGACTGAGGCCCCAGGGGGATGGAGGGTGGGATTGTGATGAATGGTGAAAATACACTGAAAAATCAGGAATTATAGTAGGTACGTAATGTTCATATCTTATCTGTTTCAATCTTCACCATTCACCACCTTTATGTGAGTGCCGAGCCCCCCTTCCGAAGGGGGCCCTGGACCCTAAGGGACTAAGTCCCTTAGTTCTCAGTGGGTGGCACACCAAGAGAGAGAGAGAACCTTCACAGGTCTGGAGAGGCCCGAGACTGGGGAGAGTGAGATGGGGACACCCCGGAGGGGGCAGGAGATTGCCCCGACAAACGCCGCCTCACTCTATGGGAGAAAAGATGGGTTCTCTGGCATGCTGAAGAAATCACCCTATGCCGGGCCAAGGGTGACAACCGGGAGAGACGTAGGCATGCCATCTGCCTAGTGCAGCTCGCTGTCCCTACGACCCTGGAATCTACCTCGCTGGCGTCGTAAGATGCCCTCGCTTGGTGTCTTGCTAGCTCCAGGCCACATGCAGAGAGTGCAATGGCTTGTCTGGTTACCTCCATATCAGGCAAAGAGGTCAGGAGTTGACCTAGCTTGGACTACAGGAACCTATCACAGGTAGCGTAGTGGGCCTGACGTGCAGATATTGAAAGGAGCAACCGTGCCGAGTAGAAAGTCCTCCTTCCCCAGAAGTCAAAATCCATGTAATCTGTATCTGGGAGTGGGTCACAGTGAAGTGTGCAAAGCCCATCAGGAGTGTCCAGTTGCGTCAGTCCTGACTGAGGATGAGGCAAACTACCCGGAGACTCTGGGGGGGGGCACCATACCTCTGGCGCAGATCCCTAGGAGCTGGGACTCCGGAAAAGGGTCTCTGCCAGAAACACAACGATGCCTCCCAAAAGTGAGCAGGCCAGAGGGGCACCACAAGGGTGTGCGCACTTAAATCGCCTAGGAAGGCGTGCGTCGAGTGCTCCAGATTGTACTGAGTGGGTGGGGTGATATGCAGGTCCTCCAACATCCTCACGAGGAAACGCTGATACTCTGCGAGATCAGCAGCAGAGGAGATGTGGACAGAGGGTTCCCCTCCTCCCGAAGAGGAGGATAAAAAAGCGAAGGACCTCGTAGATTCAGTGGCTGGTTGCTCAGGGGGAGGTTGGAACACCTGCCTGTCCATGGCCCTAACATAAAAGGGAAAATGAGCAGCCACAACCCTGAATTGCTCCCAGGAGAGAGGCCCACTAGGACCAAGAATGCCTGAGACAGAAGGAGAAGGTGGCAGAGTAGTGGGGGCAGCGCCAACAACAGGAATCGACTGTCCTCTGCCTGGGCAGGAGGGCGCACCTGGATCCCCAAGGGAAGAGGGTGCTCTGGAAAACTCAACAGCCAACAGCTGATTAACCGTACTGGAACTGACTAGGCTGTGCCCTGAAAATTCCCCCCTGTGAGGTGACCGGGGCCGTGGAACTCCAAAAGAACAGTCTCCCACCTCCAAAGAACAGGGCCCTCTCGAGGAGACCGAGAAGGAAAGGCGGAGGTCCGCACTATGTCTCCTTCCCAAACCCGGGTTGGTCCCAGAAAAGGGTTGCCGCGTTGAACCCCTGCCCCTCGACCCCTCGGAGTCTGACAGAGCCCTTCTCCTCGCAAACACCAGCCCAGCCAGCTGACAACTCTGGTCAGTCCCTGAAGGGACTACCCAGGAAGTAGTACCCTCCCCTTCCCTCCTGTGGGTGCTCCAATCGGCCCCAAAGTCGGGCGATCGAGGCACACCACCTGAGGAGGTACCACCACTGAGAGGTCAGAAAACCCTCCAAGGCCAGGCTGCAGAGTAATAGTGGCCTGCACCACTGCCTGCTGGTCAGCACCCCTGACCCTGGATCTAGGGTCAACTGTCCACTCCTCAGAGGGGCTCTGGTTCTGGCCAGACGAGGACACTACCAGGGTGTCCATGTGAGCGGCCAACTCCAAAGAGTCAGACTCCGCCTCTGAGGAAGTGGAGACCAAAGTCCGGTGCCAGACAGTACGCGGATGCTCACTGCAATCCCGACCGAAGGGGGTACCAGTCTGGGTGACTGCACCAGAGTCGGCGCCGAAGTCCCCAACCACACCGCGAATGGTGTGCGAAGAAGACATGGCGCCGAGGATGGCAGCAGCAGCATTGGAGTCAGTGCCCGTCACGGTGCCGTCCCGACCCACATTGCCGCAAGCGGCGGCGAGGTCAGAGATGGCGCCAACTATGGCTCCGACAGCTCTCTCGGTGCTGCGAACGGCATCGAGAATAGTACTCCCCATGGTGCCGTATCCTCGTTCAGCACCGCAGGTGGCACCAGAGCTAGACACAGCGCTGTGCTCAGCCTCTGCGCCGTGAGAAACAGTTGAGGACGGCACCGCAGAACCTCCCATGGCGCCGACAGCATCATCCGTGCCGCGAATTGCGCCGACAGCAGAGACGGTGCTGAGCGATGGACCGGCGCCGACCACAGCGCCATCAGGGCCCACGGCACTGCAAACAGCATCAAGGCCCAAGACGGTGCCGACCCAGGCTTCCCAGCCCAAGGAAACAACACCGGGGGAGCCTTCACCTCCGAAGGGGTGATTGCCAATGTAGTGCCTCCAGCCCGCCCCCTGAGGGGGGGGAAGGACTGGGCCTCCTGCACTGCGGAAGAGGTTTCTGCAATGGCGAGGCTACTAGAAGCAAAAGCGCCCTCCTCCTCCACAGTTCGTATAGCACTGGGAGGGGACCGGAGGAAAGGCTGTGGCTTGGCCCGACGTGAAAAGCCTCGTCCCACGAAGTCACGGAGCTCGTCAACTTTCACGCCTGTTTCTCGAAGACACGACGGTCCATGGAGAAGCAGGCATCGCGCAAATCCATGTCGTGAAGTGGGCCAAGACACGCGAGGCAATAGTCATGTTGGTCTGTGACGGAGTATTTATGGTCGCACGGGCACCGTCGCATGTTGGGCCATCCCGTCTTCACAGATTTCTTGCCCCCCGGCCAAGACATGACCTACAGTAAAAACAAGCTAAACAAGACTCAACGTCGCCAAGAAAATAAAAAGGAACAGTCTTACCAGCAGTGTCGAGTGGAGATAAAAACGGAACAGTCAGGATATAGAGACGGCATCAAAGATATTTTGGCGTCAAAGGCTTTTCTTGTCGAAGTAGGCCTCTTGTGCAGGTAGCTTCCCACCAGGTTCGACCTTTATGGTGGGAGACAAAGAACTGGTGGGAGGGTGGGGTCGACACGCCCTAATGGCCAACCTGCGAGCGCCACGCAGTGCTCAGCCTTGAGGGCGGCGCGATGAAGGCCGACTCCGCCAATCCCCCCAAAAAATAAACATCTGCTGGCTCGTGACCTCCGCCTACATTACCAAAGGTGATGAATGGTGAAGACTGACACAGATACAATCTTCAAATTACATAACAGCTGCTTGATCAATTCATGTGACACAGCATTCTGTATCAAATGTCTTACCCATGCAAGTGTATGTATTTTTGGCTATTTCTGAAATAAAGATGAGTTTCAAAAAACAAAAGAAAAGTATTTTCCTGGAACCACCTTTACTCTAGTTCAAACAACCATCAGTCGTACCCAACCTGATTGTCAGGAGCTAAATTACACTTGACCCAAACAGTGGAACACTAGGAGACACTAAACCCTGCAATTGACCAGCTCCATGGCACTCAGCGAAGGGGTTCGTTCGGCATGCTTGAGACCCGGGTTCGCGCCCTGAGCCTGGGTGTCAAGGGTGGAGACCGGCAGGCAGGAAATCCAGAGTGTCCATTGGACACTTCCCTCCTCGGTCGGGGGGGGGGGCAGCCTTCAGGCACCTGGAGGTGGATTGGGCGATGTGCCAAGTAGTGTGCAGCCTCGACACGCCCCTGCATGTCTCCGCCTTAGGTCGCCGTCACACTCAGGCCCAATTAGGGTAGAGGGAATGGGAGGGTAGAAAATGAAAAAACCCCCATGATCAACCAGATGATGGCCTCCAGTCCCCATCGCCACCAAGCCCCGGAACATGTCCAGACTGACCCCGCAGCACCCAGGGCACGTAGTTGAACCTAAGGGCGCTTCTCCATCCTCCCCCGAAAGGGAGGGACCCAACCGATGAAGGGATACACTGGGTTACCCTGGGGGGGGTGCCGCTAATAGGGGTAGTGGATGCAACTTGGAGGCCCGAAGGAGTGGCCAGCAGGGGGTGCCCAGGGAAGTGCAAAAAAACCAAAACAAACCTGCAACATTTCTAAATGCAAAATATGTGATCACATTTCCACTGCAGATTTTTTTAATTTTTTAATTTAAAATATTGCAATCGGGAATGGCACATTGAGCTGAGACTTGTTTTCATGTGTGACCTGGGGAAAGGGTAACAAATGAAACAAAACAATGATACAATACAATAAAATATACAGAGAATGAAGTTAAATTACAGTAGGATACAATCATAATACAGGAAGTAAAAACACTGTACAGGTGTGACTACAAGCCCATTCTGGGAAATAAATAAATTTGGTTTGAGAAAATAATCCAGAATAACTTTGGCAAGGGTTGGGTACTCAACCCTGCACCATGGAGAGGGGGAGCTTGTGAGAGGTGACCTCGAGGTTCTGGCTAATGAGAAGATGGGTTGCTCAGGATGCAATGGGGACTGTGGAACACTGTGGGCACAATGGAGAGGGGAGAAGTCTGAGGAGTCTTTTGACGGACGAGAAGGATGAGGTTAGCTGGAGATCTAGAGGCAGCTTGTTTCAAAGAAGTGGAAATCAATAGGAGAAGTCAGATTGGCCAGTGGCAGAGTGAAGGTGGGGGATAAAGAAGGAGTGAGGGTCTCTGTGACATAGGAGTACGTTGAGGTGGTAACCTGAGAGAGGCAGGAGGAGAGGTGGGGGGCAGAGTTCCGAAACAGAACTTAAAAACAAGGGAGGTGCAATGAACCATCCTTCTGTGAGATAGTGGTACAAAAGAGAGAGAGCAGTGTAGAGGAGACAGTGGTGAGTGTGGGGAGGGGTAGCAGTAGCAAAGTGGCAGAAAGAACTTAGGAGGGTGTTCAGTCTGGAGAGAGATGTGGCAGGTGCGGTGCCATAGACCACGTCAGCTTAGTTAATGACAATAGCATCATTTTAGATACTAGCTCACATCGGTTGGATAAAGGAAGACTATCTTTATGGCAAAAGTGGACTGTGAGCTTGGGTCAGAGTTTGGTACAGATGGAGTCGATGTGGGTTTTGAAATCTAGGTGGTTGTACAGCCAGACCCCAAGGTATTTGAAGGCTGAGATCATCTCTAGGGGGAGCCGTCCAAGTCGGAGAAAACTTGGGTAGAGTGGAGGGAGGCCAGCTTTTGTCTCGAGCTGAAAGTCATGGCAATGGTTTTTTGGTATTGAGTTTTAGTTGGTTTGATTGCAACCAAGTCTGTACTCTATTAAAGTCTTGCTGTAGAAGGGACTGCACCCTGATAGATGAGGGATCAGAGGGAAAGATGATGGTATCATCTGCGTACATGTGTATACTGGAGGTGCTACAGACAGCAAGGAGGTCATTAATGAATAGAGAAAAAAGGATGGGGCCAAGGACAGAGCCTTGGGGGACTCCAGTAAGGATGGGGAGGGGGGAGAAAAGTGCGTCGCCAGTTGGAACACATTGCTGCCTATCATGTAGATAGGAGCAGAACCAGTTTACTGTAGGGTCTGTGAGGACAACACATTTTAGTTTAAGTAGCAGGAGGCTGTGGGAGACGGAATCAAATGCCTTTGTTAGATCTATGAAAATGGCGGCTGTGAAAAGACTCTGGTCCATTGCCGGGAAAACAGAGTCAGTGGTAGGGAGGAGATGGTAGAGTGCTGCTTTCTAAAACCAGACTGCATGGGGGATAGAGAGAGAGTTGTTTGAGGCAAGGAACTCAGACAGCCTAGAGTAAACGTGTGACTCCTTAGGTTTGGCTAGAGAAGGGAGGAGGGAGATGGGCCGGTAGTTCCTGGGAGAAGTGGGGTCGCCACCCTTATGGAAAGGCAACACCCTGGTGAACTTCCATGCTTTGGGATTATGGCAGAAGCTGGAAAATCTTGGACTAGAACCGGCATTATTAGACATCTTGATCAGACTCCACAAAAATACATGGGCCAAAGTTCACAATAATCAATATTTCCAAACAACTCCTGAATTTTCAACTAACCTTGGAGTGCGACAGGGTTGTTTGTTGGCCCCAACGTTGTTTAACACTTATATTAATGACATTTTGGAAAGCCTCTCTATTCCTGACTTCCATTCACCTAAAATACCTGACAGAAGAATAGACTGCTTGGTATAAGCAGATGATTTGGTCCTCACCTCAACATCTGCATTAGGCCTATTGAGGAAGCCAAAGCTGTTTGTAGACCTTTGCAGAAGCTATAAACTAAAGGTCAATAAAGAACAAAACAAAAATCATAATCTTTGGAAACAAAAGTAGGTCATTACCAAAAATCTGGATAAACAAGGATACAATAGAAGTAGTAAAACAATACAACTGTTTAGGGGTCAGATTTGCACAAAATAATATATGGAAAGAACATCTAAAGTTAGTTCAAACAAAAATGAATACGGCTTCCAATACGTAGAAGATCTTCAATGCAAAGATAGGAAGGGGTATGATCACTGGGATCTTGAAGGTTCTTAACGCAAAAATAAAGACAAGTGCCCTTTATGCAGCAGAAGTCTGGGGTTTTGAAAATCTAGACTCCTGAGATTATTTTTAACAAATTATATAGATATATTTTAATGGTCCCACAGACAATTCCATCAGCCGTCCTTAGGATGGAATTGGGACACTATTCCATTTCTACCCTTGTACTGGAAAGGAAAATCCTGCTTATACTGAAACTGTTCCTTTTGCTTGAGTCATTCAACCTGGAAAAGTGTACAGTGTTACAGTTTGGAAGGAGCAATCCAAAATATAAATATTCTATAAACTGGACCCCTCTAAAAATCTGTATTTAAGGAGCGAGATTTAGGGATTACAATTAATAACACTTTCCCCCCTCTGATCATTGTACCTTAGTTGCTAGGAAAGCT
The DNA here is from genome assembly GCA_016271365.2 of Neoceratodus forsteri. NCBI lineage: Eukaryota > Metazoa > Chordata > Ceratodontiformes > Ceratodontidae > Neoceratodus > Neoceratodus forsteri. The sequence continues at coordinate 1,685,193,525 of CM057455.1, read as the reverse complement.
AACTATCTAATTCATGCAACACGACGTTCGTTTGTGACAAGACAACCTCACTGCCTTATCCAGATGTATAAAACTTTTGTAATTCCGCACCTGGATTATGGCTCCCCCTTCTGGTCCCCTCATCTAAGGAAGGATGTAAATTGACTTGAGAGACCCCAGAGAAGATTAACTAAAATGTTGATGGGCTATAGAGACAAGGATTATGTAAACAGACTTAATAGACTGGGGCTGTTTAGCTTACAGGAGAGGAGACAAAGAGGCGATCTCTTATTTCTCTATGATTTACTCAAGAACAAGGACCTAATGAAGGAACTAGGTATGCGGCTTAATGAGAGAAGCACCCAGTTAAGATGCCACAAATGAAAATTACGTACCTACCGTAATTCTTGATCTTTCTGTGTATCTTCACCATTCATCACTGGTGGGTTGTGGCCTTGAGGAGCAGATTCTCGCGACATTTTTTTCTAAAAGGGGAGGAGCCGGTGCCGTGGGAGGCACCACCCTTGAGGCTGATGCACTGCGTGGTACTAACAGGTTGACCAGTAACCAACACCGACTCCTCCTCCATCCCAGTACTGCACGCCACAGTGAAGTCAGGAAAAGAAAGAGAGTGGTGCAAGGGAGCTGGAGAGATAGGAAAAAGGATATAAACAGATGAAGAGATAATGCCGGCCAAGAGGACAGAAGAGTAAACCTAGGGGTCTGGGAAAGGGGGGCCCCCAACCTCTAGGCAGGCAAGGGAGGGAGGGAGAGTAAGACCATAGGAAATAAGGAAAGATAAAGAGGAGAGGAAAAAGGAAACACTATACCACCCCTGCAGAGGTTCAGAGGACACTCTGAGGCCCCGGGGAGACAGGCATTACTGTCTTGAGCCACACCTGAGTTTTTTTTTTTTTTTATCTCTACAGAAGGGGAGTGGGAGACAATTCCCCCAGGCTTGAAGAAAACGGGGGGGCTAACTAAGCAACGGTCCAGAAGATAGTAAGCAAGCCAGGGCACCGGACTTGAAGGTGCCCTCTCCGCCAGCCCAAAAGAGGTGGAGTGGGTGGCAAGCATCTCTCACTCCTGTCCTTAAAAACATCCTGCAGTGGGTACAGGACCCATGCCACTGCAGGGTCCCCTCGTAGAAAGATTCCTCCCCCAGAGGTCTAGAGATGACACACCCCCTGAGCTAGACAGAAGGAGGGAAGAGGATGCCAGGAGGTTGAACCTCTCTTACAGATATATATCATACAATCCAGAAGGGGACCCTGCTTAGGAAGACGTCAGCTGGAACCAGTGGGGAAAAAAGGGAGTCACAGCTCCTAAAAGGAAGGAAGGGTTCTAGGGGTCACCAGGGCCCTCCAATTGCTTTAGCCCTGAGAAGGATCCCATGGGTTGAAAAGACCAGAGCTGGCAATTCGTACCTTCAGAGGGGTCCAGACCATAGCCACAGGAAGGTGTCCTCATCAGGAGCGCAAGAAAAGGGCCCAAGTGAGCCCCCATCATGAAGGAACAAGCGCCTCTGCTTGCCCTCCCCCAACAGTGAACTTCTGTCACTTGCACCAGAAGAAACAGAGAACTCAGAGGTACCAGCAGGACCAGGCCCAAAATTGGCCTCAGTTGGGGAAAGGCAAACAGGGAGGAGGCATTGCCCAGAGTCTGAGGCCCAAGAGGGGAAGGAGGGTGGGAAGCAGTGATGAATGGTGAAGATACACAGAAAGATCAAGAATTATGGTAGGTACGTAATTTTTATATCTTATCTGTGTCAATCTTCACCATTCATCACTGGTGGGTGATTATCAAGCCCCCCGAAGGGGATCTGGTACCTTCCTGAGGGAAGAATGCCTCTTAGCCTCCTATGGGGGAGACACAGAAGGGGGGGGAGACCCTTACATGTCTAGTTAGGCCTGGGACTGGTCAGGGTGAGGCGGAGTCTCCATCTGGCTGGGAGATGGAAGTCACCCCTGAAGTTCCCACCTGACTCTGTGGGGGAAAAAAGGTGGGTTCCCCGGAAGAAGGAGGCAATCACCCTTCGTCGGGCCACGGGTGATGACCAGGAAAGATGAAGCCATGCCGTCCGCCTGACGCAGATCACTGTCCCTGATAGCCTGGATGCCACCTCATTGGCGACATACGATGCCCTTGCTTGGTGCCTCGCAAGCTCCAGGCCACATGCAGAGAGGGCAATGGCTTGTCTGGTTGCCACCATATCAGGCACAGATGCTAGGATTTGTCCTAGCAAAGACCATAAGTGCCTGTTGTAGGCAGCATGATGGGCCTGATGTGCTGCAATGGAGAGAGAGAGAGAGAGAGAGAGAGAGACAGAGAGAGAGAGATGCGCCAAGGAAAAGACTCTCCTCCCCCAGGAGTCGAACTCCGCGGAGTCTGCATCCAGGGGCTGGTTATGTCTTGGGCTTCTATGTCTGAAGGGAGTGTCCAGGAGCATCACACCTGAAGAGGGGTGAGGTAGGTTTCCCGGAGATCCCTTGGGTGTGCAATACCTATGCCAGCAGTCCATCAGGGATGGGGAAGGGACTGATAGACATTGCCAAGCATGGTAGGACGCCTCCCAAAAGGGGGAGGGCCACACAGGCACCACCAGGCTGCCCACACTGTATTCACTTAAATAAGAGCGTGTCACCCGCTCAGGATTGCGTCTTGCCAATTGTGAAATGTGGAACTTATCGTTCAACCTCGAAAGGAAACGCTGATAGGAGGTCTGATCAGCGTCCAGTGATAGGTGGACAGAAAGATCTTCTTCCTCAATTAGGGTTTGTAAAAAAAACAACATAACGAACACTCGGCATAGACAGTATTTTATATAATTCACTGGTGCAAGAGTTTACTTTTTTTTCCCCCGCACAGACAACGGAATGGATGCTGCCGTCGAGTGAAGAGACTGAACCTTGATGTTTGTGTGCAATTCTATGTGGCGCTAATGGCAGCTGAAGTTCGTCTGTGTGTGCGAGGCAACTGAATGCTGGTAAGGCTTTAGAATTAGAGCAGAATGTCAAACGAACACCGTAATAACCTGGTTGCCCAGTTATTACGGTGTTTGAAACAGGAACCTGGGTCAGACAATAAAGGGGGTCACCAGTAATTATATGGAATTAATGCTCTGATATGAAATGAAAAAATTCTCATGGCTTTAAATGTACTTTATTGTAAATTGCAATGGCATTTGTCAATCAATAACAGTTTTTGAACTTTGAACCATGCTTTGGGAACAGTGGAGGTAGAGAGGGAGAGATTGAGGATGTGGGCTAGAAGGGCGGCGATGGCAGGGGCGGAGAGATGGAGAAGCCTAGACGGTGGAGACCGTCAAGGCTGGTTTTGGCTGAGTTGAGGGCAAGGAGAGCAGTATAGACTTCTCGGGAGGAAGTGGAACATGATGGGAGGATTGGCAGATTCAGAAGTGGTAGGAGGAAATGGGTGGGGTGGGAGAGGGGTCATCCAGAAGTGCACAGATGGCAAAGAATTTGTTAACAATCTCTGCTACTGAGGAGGGGTCAAAGACAGGGGAGCCATCAATATTAAGGACTGGAGAGGCCTGTTGAGCAGAGGGGGTCAAGGAGAGTACAGTTACGTAAGAACTTACTGTAACAGCAGATCTTCGAGAACAGCTCTTGCAGCAGGTTACACCACTAGGACTGAAGCCGGCAGGTGCCAGGACCCCACATAAATTTTCTAGCTAGCAGTATTCAGCGGGGACCGCCCCTGACGTTGGTCCCGCCACTGACGTCAGGCTAGTACATAAGGGGGCGGTCCCCCAGAATCCCCAGTTCTCCTGTCGGAGACTCCGCTGCTGGATGACATCAGAAGTGGAGACTGAGGATCCGCCATCAAATGGCAGTCAGAGAAATGCTGAGACACCTGATCCTAGGAGAAGGATGTCGGAACTAGAATCTACCTCCAGCGGGGATGGTGGGAGGGAAAGTACCTGCTGCAAGAGCTGTTCTCGAAGATCTACTGTTATGGTAAGTTCTTACGTAACTGTACTATCTTCCTTTGAGAAACAGCTCTTGCAGCAGGTTACACCATTAGGACTGATTCCCAAGCAATAATGGAAATCCCACACCACTGGGAGGAGGGAAGGCAGAAATCCTTAATGAAACCAAAGCCTAGGACAGAAGTCCTTGAAAGACTGCTAGACCAAAACCTGCTCTTCTCCTCGATGCAATATCCAGGCTATAATGCCTGATGAAAGTGTGCACGGAGCTCCCAGTAGCTGCAGCACAGATGGCCGAGGTGAACACATTCTTAAGGGCCACAAAGTAGGTAGCCACCCCCCTTGTGGAATAAACCTCAACTGCGCATTTATAAGGGTTTGTTGCGCTTCTGGTAACAGAACGTGATACACTGAATGAGCCACCTGGACAGCAACTGTTTGGAAACAGGAGCTCCCATCATCTTGCGGGCAAAGGATACAAAAAACTGGTCTGATTTTCGATGGTGTTTGGTTCTGGTCAGGTAGTATCGGAGACACCTATGCACATCTAGGGTGTGCAACAGGGCCTCTCCTCGATTCGAATAGTTGGGAAAGTACATTGGTAGATCGATGTCTTGATTAAGGGTGAGAGCTGAGACCACCTTAGGCAGAAATTTGGGATTAGTCCGTAGGGATACCCTGTCTTGGTGAAAAACCAAATAAGGCTCTTTGTGCATGAGTGCATGGAGTTCTGAAATTCTTCTGGACGAAGTAACGGCAATTAAAAACAACGTCTTCCAAGTGAGAACACGTAGCTCGCAATCCGCGGCTGGTTCAAAGGGTGGCAGCATGAGCTGCTCCAGGACAAAGGGTAGATCCCATTGTGGAATTGGATCCTTAATCGGAGGTCTAAGGTGGAGAATACCTCCTCAGGAAGGCTTGTGCTGTGTCCAACTGGGATATGGTGCGTTGGCCTATCAGACAATGATAGGCTGATATTACACAGAGGTGTATTTTGATCGAGGAATAGGCCAAGCCTGTCTGAAAAAGAGACAGGAGATAGTCCAAGACCGACTTTTCTGGACAGTCTAGAGGCGAAACCCCCCGCGCTTGAGCCCATAGGCAAAAACTGCGCCATTTCATGGCGTAAGTGGCATGAGTGGCCGGCTTTCTTACAGCCACCAGGACATCAGTTACCCTGTGAGACCCCGTATTACAAAATGGCTATGTCTCTAGGAGCCAAGCGTGCAGGCTCAACGAACGAAGGTCCGGATGGACCAAGGAGCCCTCCTCCTGAGACAAAACGTGAGAGCTGATTGGCAGAAGCACCAGAGGTTCCCGGGACAGCTGGTGTAGTAGAGGGAACCAGATCTGCCTGGGCCAGAACGGCACGATGAGTATCAGCATCGCTTGCTCTCTGCGATGTTTCAGAAGAACCCTCTGGATCAACGGAAAGGGGGGAAAGGCATAGAGGAATCTGCCCGCCCAGGAGAGGGACAACGCGTCTCGCCAGAAAACACCAGGCCCTGGATCTAGCAAGCAAAAATTGGTCAGTTTTGCGTTGGATAGGGGTGCGAAAAGGTCTAAATCTGGTGTACCCCATCTGTGAAACAGATCCTCTACTACCTCCTGGAGTAGTTCCCACTCATGGACTCAAGCCTGAGAGCGGCTCAGGCCGTCTGCGATGACGTTGTCCACTCCTGGGACATGAACTGCAATGAGGTTTGCACCGTGTTGCAAAGCCCAATCCCACACCCTCATGGCCTCCCTGCAAAGCGGGTAGGAATGGGTGCCTCCTTGTTTGTTGAGGTAATACATCACTGCGGAATTGTCTGTTTATAACAGAAGAGTACCTGGTGGAATCTCCGACTGGAAGGCCTGCAGGGCATAAAAGAACTGCTCTCATTTCCAGGATGTTTATGTGAAGATGAGTCTCTTGGGCTGTCCACAGGCCCTGAGACCTGACACCGTCAAGGTGTGCTCCCCATCCGAGCCCTGAGGCGTCTGTGGAGAGTGTCACAATCGGAGATGGCGCAATGAAGGGGACCCCTGCCGATAGATTCTTCAGATCTAGCCACCATTGCCAATCCCGGATTATGGTCTTCGTGATCCAGATTGGAAGCTGCAGATGGCCTTGCTTTTGATCCCATTGGACCTGTAACATCCACTGAGTGACCCGCATGTGGAGACGAGCAAGCGGGACTGTTGCAATGGCTGCAGCTATGTGTCCGAGCAGGCAAAGGACCAATCTGGCAGGAATGGTCTTCTTTGCCGAGATGTCCCTGATGAGGGATCTGATGTGTTCCGCTCTGTCCTGGGGAAGAAAGGCTTTCCCTTGGACGGTGTCCAGAACTGCGCCCATGAACTGCAGAGTCTGAGATGGAACCAGACGTGACTTCTCTTGATTGATCAACATGCCCAGCGTCTTGAACAGAGACTGAGTATAATGAATGGCGGACATCAAGGCCTCCCAAGAGGGCGCCATGAGAAGCCAGTCGTCCAGGTAGGGGAACACGTAGTGGCCTTGCCTCCTCAGAGTCGGTGCTATGACCGCCATACACTTCGTGAATACCCGAGGTGCCAATGACAGTCCGAAAGGGAGGGCTCAGAACTGATAATGGTGGCCCTGGAACTCGAAGCGCAGAAACTTCCTGTGCGCTTGAGCGATGGGTATATGCAGGTACGCGTCCTGCATGTCAAAGGACACTAGAAAGGCTCCCTGCTTGAGCTTGGGAATCAGACCTGGGAGGGTCACCATGCGGAAGCGCTTGTACAGGACCGACTCGTTGGCATGGTTGTACACCTGCAGCACACAGCCCTGGGTCCCCACTAGTACCAAATAATGCCAAACCTGTTACCTCGGCCAATCAGAATCATACTCTATAAGTAAACAGTAATAAGAAAAAAATCCAACCTTTGAGTATCCTCTACTTATCCCACCCCCTTGATAACTTGTTAAATGTCTCCCCCCTTCCCGGCTTTGAACATAAGCCCTGTGAGAGAAAAAGGCGCCCTCCTGCCGAGGGACTGCACAGAAAGAACATACTGTAACAACTGTGACCGCATATCATCAACTTGGTGCAAAAGAATTATGATAAGTCACGGAGGCCATGTTGTGGACCTGACCAAATCATTCGACCATACTGACCATAAGCTGCTTTGTGAAAATTTTTAAGTTTTGGCTCATCAACAAATGTCATTCTTTGGTTATAAAACTATCTATCAGGGTGTTCCCAGTTTGTGGAAGTTGGATCTTTGTTCTCTTTATCTTATATGGTTGCTATGACTCTTGGATCCCCGATGTTTAATCTCTTTGCTAATGCCATTCCAAATATCCGTACAAACTATGATTCACTGTTATATGCAGATGACTTAATAGTATACTGCTGATCTAAGGATGTTGAAGGGAGTTACTGTCATCTAGCGAAGTATTTTCTTGCTGCATACTATTGGTTTAGTTATAACTGTTTGGTACTTAATGTGAAAAAAAAAAAACTATGCTTTTTGGGTCCAAAACCTTACTGAATAGTAGGCCTTCCATACAACTAGGAACAAACTAAACAAAATAACACTCAGGAGTAAAAAAATGAAAGTAGCCAGTCACAGAGTAAGTTTGCAACCAATTTATTGCAAAACCAGCAAATGAGAAGCACTGCTCCATACTCCAGCGCTTCGACTCGGGATGAGTCTTTGTCTTCATGTGGGGCAACAGGCAAGGTGATTCAGTATTTATACAAGTTTAATTAACTGAAATCAGTCAAAAATTAGTTGCCTGTAGCCAGTCTGCAAATTATTAAGAGACAGCAGATGAATACCGAACGATAAAATTAACACCACAAAAATCCCAGAGGTGAACAAGTGCAGAATGGCAGACTACAAAGCTGAAATATAATATCGCACCGTGGCTTTCAACTATATGACTTTGTGGGAAATGACACAGAGCATGTGCAATAGTTAAAATATTTGAGTATTTCTGCTAGATCCTTCACTGTCTTTTTCTAGTCATGTTCAATTGGTTTGCAAAAATGTAAATCAAAAACTGGGTGTTCTTTATAAATATAAAAAAATATTTTTCTTTTCAGATTTGTAAATCTATTACCATTGGCTCAATACTTCCTCTTTTTGATTGTGTTTTGCACCTTTTTCTGCGATTTGACTATGAAAGAGCTGCAGGACTTAACAGTTGCCTATGATAACACAGGCTGCTTCGTTCTTCTTGGCCCAGCACATACCTACCACTGTCCTCTATGCTGATCTGGGCTAGTTATCTCCAGCGGCGTAAATGAAGTATTTTTTGGGTTGCAATATTTGCAAAGCTATTTTTTTGACTGAAGCTTCTGCTCTTATTGACTGGGTTATTTTAAATGACTCCAAGGGCAATTAAGGTTAACTAAAGACTACATCTTTGCAAACTTGACTTTGTAGAACAAAGGTGGGATCTTGTGCTTTTTTCCAAGGCAGCTCCTATTTACTGGAATAAGCTATCTGATTGCCTTTGTAAGTCAAGTTTTTAAATGTTTAAAAAAATGTGCGACAATGTTTGATGTCTCAAAATTTCTGTAACTGTGAATAAGATGCTTGTAACTGTTCTGTATGTTATAGTACCTATGCTGTACATTATATATGCTTGTAACTGTTCTGTATGTTATAGTACCTATGCTGTACATTATATATGCTTGTAACTGTTCTGTATGTTATAGTAACTATACTGTACATTATATATACTTGTAACTGTTCTGTATGTTATAGTAACTATACTGTACATTATATATACTTGTAACTGTTCTGTATGTTACAGTACCTATAGTGTATATTATATATGCTTGCCATGTTTTTTGGCCCAGGTCGAACCTGAAAAGGACCTTTGGTTCAGTTGCTCCTACCTGGTAATCAGATTTCAAATATATAAATAGATAAATCAGCTGGTCTTATGGGACATTAATCCTTCTCAGGAGGATATTCAAGAATGGGGTCATGCATCATGTTTCACTCACGCGTTGCTGCCCATGAGAGGCCAGAATGTATCCCTATCCTCAGAAATGTGTTACTAAAGAATGGCCTGACTACAGCAAGCAATGGAAAACTATAGCAAGCCCTTCTCCTCGATGGGGCCCTGCTGGAACCGTGCCAAGGGGGTGGTACCCATCCCTCCGAGCATGCCTCCCACAGCTCCTCCACCAGCAAGAGGACAATAAGGACGGGAAGGCCATTATCAGCCGATGGCTAAAAGCCATGGAGAGATGTGCCCTCTAATGCCAGCATTTAACCAGCTACTTGTAGCCTTTCCTGGTGCATATAGCAGCCAAGCAGGATATTTAGTCCCCCAGAACCTCACTGCCAACTGTGTGTCATGTTTCCAACCAAACCCACTATACAGTAACACCACTGCTGTCTAACAGTGTGACCCAGGACATCATATAAGAGCAGAAAAGAAGAAAAATGAAACACATACAATATAAAATAAAGAACTGTCCCAGTGTTATCTTCATCACTGGCAATAATGCAAAAGCACATCTGAGTCTCCTAGTGACTACAGGTATTAGTCAGTAAAAAAGTTAAAAGGTCTCAGCCAGCTGCAAATATGGCCCTTTCTAAGCCCAGGGTAATGCTATATATAAAGGAAAACTCAATATGTCATTTTTTGGCAGTTCCCTTCAGTGTATAACAAATATAATCCTCCTTAAGCCTAAACCGTCTGAAAATAAATGCGGCCATGTATGATCACTTGTATCGGTGGGAAACAATTTCAATCTCAAATGGCTGCATAATGCATCATCTAAAGTCCCACCACCGGCACTTGCAAAGGAAAAACTGTTATATACGTAGATAGAAAAAGGAAAGCATAGCTAAAAGTTACCCTCCCTACATGTCCACTATCCCTACAGCCGGTGGCATGGGTCCGCATCTTCTCTTGCTCTGAGTCAGGATAGCAATATCTTAAAATGTGGCACCATGCCTCATTCCAGGAGTTGACTTGCTGCTTTTCACTTTTTTGCTTGTGTTGAAGCATGGGGTCATCAAGGTGTGCTACTTCAAACCCCTCTCCGATTCCTCTACTAGTGGGTCGTGCTGACACTGAATCCACAGGTTGAGCAGAAGCTCGCTGGCATCCTCTAATTTTCTAAAGAACTTAGGGCTGGTCTCAGTGATCATCCACATCTCTGCTGGTGCTATGAGGCAGACCTTAACTCTCTCGCCCTTCAACTGCTTTACCACATCTAAGATCTTGTGAAGCTTGCCCATAAGAAAAAATTACTCACCTTAGTAATTGCTTTTCTTCTCATGGAGTCTTGCTGTATTAGGACTATAGCAGTCAGCCTCAGCCTCTGAACTGCCCCGGAGAGGAAAGGGTTAACTCCAGAGAAGTCTGGAGTTCCACAGCGAGGGCTTGTTCAAAGTTTCATCTGTGCAGTTTAAAGTCAAACTGCCAGATTCTTTTACGGCTAAACTAATATAGCAAGTCTGTGTGGAAAAACTCACACTAGCCATTGGCTACCTACCAGTAGTAGAACTACAAAAACACAACAATCACAGAATAGCAACAAAATTATTAAATATTGTTAGCATTACTGAAAAGAAGCATTAACAGACCCCTCTTCCCAAAAAGACTCAAGTCAGGAGGGCCACCTACCACCAAACTAACAACAGAATTACCTAGTTCCTAAACCCAATAAGCAAGAAAAGGCATGACACATTGCTTGCACTAATTTGCCAACCCCATACCTAAGAGGAGTTCTGAGCGGGTAGGAGGGAGGGTTGTTTAATACAGCAAGACTCCATGAGAAGAAAAGCAATTACTAAGGTGAGTAATTTTTCTTCAAACACCATGAAGTCTTGCTGTAATTAGGACTATAGCAGATTACACAGCAGTACCTCCATGGAGGAGGTCAGAACCTACTTGGGAAATAGGCTCGAAGCACAGCTGTGCAAAACGGGCATCCCTCCTGGATTGAACATCCAAGGAGTAATGTTTGGTAAAGGTGTGAACTGTTTTCCAGGTAGCAGCTTGACAGATCTCCAAATGGGAATATCTCTAGCAGCCGCTAGAGATGCAGCTGTACCTCTGGTAGAATGAGCCCTCAATCCTGAGGGGCGCTTTACCCAGTTTTGGTAACAGAATTGGATACAAGAGACAATCCACCTTGCAATTGTCCTCTTAGTGGCAGGTCTCCCTTTGCCAACTTTCCCATAGGTAAGGAAGAGCTGGAGGATTCAAACCTATGACCCTTGGTGCATTCCAAATAGTAGCTTAGAGCTCTTTTGACGCTCCAGACTGTGCAATCTCCTCTCCCTGAAGAGGAATGCTCAGTGAAAATACTGGGAGAGAGATGGATTGGTTGAGATGAAAATCCGAGACCACCTTTGGAAAAACCTTCTATTAGTCCTAAGGACTACCTTGTCCTGAAAAGAAATGAAATCTTCTTCCACTGACAAGGCTTGCATCTCACTTATACGTCTAGCAGAAGTGATGGCCACTAGAAAAACAGTCTTCCAAGTCAAAACTTGAGGTCTGCCGAAGACAGGGGTCAAAGGGGGTTGCATTAGCTAAGCAATGCAAACATTCAGGTCCCAAGCAGGAGCTGGTTCCCGAAAAGGAGGGTTAGTGTGAAGTAACCCCTTAAAAAACTTGGAAATTACAGGGTGAGAAGAGATGGAAGCAGGTTTACCTGCTGACACATAAGCGAGACTGCTGCCAGATGAACCCTTAAGGTAGCTGGCTTAAGGCCTAGAGAATTTAAGTGGACCAGATAGTCCAATAAAACAGTCAAATCAGCAGATTCTGGGAGATTTGCTTCCCAGAGCACCAAATGGAAAACCTCTTCCACTTAGAATTATAGGTGGCCTTAGTAGAAGGCCTCCTGGCATCTTCAAAATATCCAAGACACCTTGAGAGAGGTGTAGATCAGCAATTCTGGCTCCTCAAGAACCAAGCCTTGAGGTGGAGGGAACTGAGGTTCGATACCACACTCTCCCTGTGCACAGGTCAACAGGTCGTGGGTCCTGGGCAAGCTCAGGGAGGGTGGACAATCAGGGACAGAAGGAGAGGGTACCAGGGCTGTCTGGCCCAATCTGGAGCAATCAGAATCACCTTGCAGGACTGAGTTCTGATCCTCACTAGTACCCTGAAAAGGAGAGGAAGGAGGGAAGGCATATAGATATTTCCTCCCAATCCAACTGGAAGGCGCCCAGTGGGACTGATCCCAACACTGAGGTCTGCGACAAACAGAGGAAGTTGGTGTTGTCTGGGGCTGCGAAAAGATCTATCTGAGGGGTGCCCCATCTGGCAAAGACTGACCCCAGCACTAGAGGGTTCAGGGCCCATTTGGTAGGCCCTGAGAAATCCTGCTGAGGGCATCCGCTAGACATTGTCCTTCCCTGGAAGGTGAACTGCTATCAGGGAGGTATTCAAGGAGCAAGCCAGACCACAGCTTCATTGCTTGCACAAGGCAGAAGACCGAGTGCCCCCTTGCTTGTTGATGTACCACATTGTTGTGGTATTGTCTGTCCTGACTTGAACTACCTTGTTCTGGACAGAAGCTGAAAAGGCCTGAGAGCTAAGAGGACAGCCCTGAGCTCCAGAAGGTTGATGGAGCAGAGATTCCTGAGGAGACCACACTCCCTGAGTGGAAAGGTCGCAGTGAGCCCCCATCCTAGGAGGGAGGCATCTGTGGTAAGTGTGAGGGAGTGAGGAATGGGAAGAAGGGACCCTTGAGTTAGATTGCTCTGGTCCTGCCACCACTGAAGGGCCAGGATCAGAGACCTTGTCACTGGGACTAATTTGGTGAGGGGTCTCTTTGGGACCAAAAAGAGCTCAGGTGGAATTGGATGTCTCTCATCTGGAATCTTGCTCCCTGCACGACAGCTGTGGACGCAGCCATGTGTCCTAGGAGTTGCAGGAAGTGCCTTGCTGGCCGAGAGACCCGCATGGTGAAGGAAGATGCCAGGGCAATGAGTCTGTCCACTCTCTCGGAGGGGAGATATGCCCTGGCAGACTTTGTGTTCAACTCTGCACCTATGAAAGTTAGTACCTGAACTGGTTCGAGAACTGACTTTGGAAGATTCAACAGGAATCCCGAGAGGTGAGAAGCTGCTGGGTGACCAACAAGGAGATTTTACGTGATCTGGAGACTGACCCACTATGAGCCAGTCATCCAGGTAGGGAAAACGGCCACCCTTGCCTTCTTCAGATGAGCCACTATCACAGCCAGACATTTGAGAAAACCTTGGGGCAGAGGTAAGGGGTCAAGGGCATTGCTCTGAACTGATAGTGCCAGAAGGTAGTTCAACCTGAGGTACTTTCTGTGAGAAGGCCTGATCAAGAAATGAAAATAGGCGTCCTTGAGGTCCAAGGAAGCTAGCCAGTCTCCTGGTCTCAGGAGGGCAAAATCATTGCCAGAGTTAACATTTTGAACTTTGGTTTCAGAAGATGCTTGTTCAGGAACCTTAAATCTAAGATGGGCCGCCATTCTCCTGTCTTTTTGGGGTAAGGAATACCTTGAATAAAGACCCTTGCCCTGATGGCAAGGGAACCTCTCTACTGCTTTGCATCCCAGCAGAGAAGAAACCTCTGTTTCCAAAGCAAGGGCTTCCAAAGGATTAGCAGGTGGGAAATGTCTGGCCTCATCTTTGGGAACTGTTTGAAACTGAGGACCAGACCTTGGCTTACCACCTCCAGAACCCACTTGTCCGGGTTAGGGACAACCAGTTCTGGCTGAAATAAGCCAACCTGCCCCCACCGGTACAGGAGATTCGGCCCTGGGCACCCCATCAGGGTGCCTGCTTGGCAGCTGTTTTTGGCTGGGAAGAAGGGACGGTCTGCCAGAGCCCCGCCTGCCCCTGCCTCTGAAGAAACCCCCTGAACAAAGGCTGAAGAGGCTTGAGCTGATAAAAGGGCCTGTGGTAAGGCTCTACCTCACCCTGGGGCATGCCTTTGGGGGCATGCTCTCTTTAGCTTGGGCACTTTGTAGGTAGTTCTGTATTCATCCATTTTTTCATGTAATTTTCTGTCTGATCACCAAACAGAGAGTTACCTACTACAGGAAATCCATAGCCTTTGCCTGAGTGTCTTGGGACAAATTAGTGCATCTGAGCCATGCCAACCTACGGAGAGCTACAGAAGTGGCCATGACCCTAGAAGAAACATCATTAACATCAACAGCAGTATGAAATTGAACTTTAGAGGCCTCAATGCCATCAGCAGCCACCTGTTCCAACTCACTAGCCAGCTGACCCTGGGCCTGCTTGGCTAACTGCAAAATAGTGTCCCATCTAGACTTCTGATATCTAGCCACATAAGCCATGTAATTAGCCTGCCTGAGTCCCAAAGAAGCTGCCATATATTGCTTTTTGCCATGGTATCAATCTTCCTGGAATCTTGTCAGGGGATGTGATGCCAAGGGAATATTAGCCTTGTCGCAGGCTGCAGCTTGAACAACACCTACATGACTACACTGCTCAGTGAGGAAGTCTGTATCTGGGCTGATAAAGTATACCTTCTGTCCATTTTTGTCTACAGGAGGGACAGAATGAGGATTTTAAAATCTTTGTTGTTTGCTTCCAAATGATTTATGCAAAGGAATAGACAACCTTCTAGACTCTGGAATATCCATCATTTCAACAAAATCAGGCTCCTCTTGCTCATCCACAGCCTCCTCTAAAGGGAGCTGGAGGGTTTCTGCCACCTTTTTATAAAACACAAAATGAGAAGGGGACTCAGACAACAGAGGGGGAGACTCTAAGGGTCTGTCTGGAGAAATGCCCGGTTCAATGGGCACGTCCAGACCTTCCCAGTCACAAATGCACTGATCAAATTCCTCCTCCCCCTCCTGTGGTTCATAAAACTCCTCAATAACATAATCTTGAACCACTGGACCTGGGCGAGCCACCCTCTGCCACTTGTGGAGGGCTCTCCAAGTCCCCTGCATAAAGACTGAACAATCTGTATGGCTTTTGCTATTTCTGCAACAGTTGGAGAAACTATCTTAGACTCCAACCTGCTGATTTCTTTGTCTTTTTGCTGGTGCTGGTTCCTCTGAACCAGCCTTTCTTGCCGAGGAAGTAATGCCCTGGTCAGAGGCACTCCTCTGGTCCAGTGGGTACTGGACGGGCGGCCATCCGGTCAGCGGACTTTGGCCTCTCGTCCCTGAGCCGGCCCAATCTCTTCTCCAGGGTGGCTGCAGGGAAATTTTACATATCTGGCAGTCTGAAAGGAGGTGGTCAGCCCCAGACAATAAACACAGTGGTGTGTGGGTCAGCCTTGGCAAAGGCTTCCCCACAAACATCACAGTGTTGAAACCCCATGGGCCCGTTTTCTTTGGGTTTCTCAGACATAGTGCCAGCCTAACCAAAACTTGCCCTTTTCTTCAGGCCGTGCCAGAGTAAGACACCCTTATCGGTTCCTAACCGTGTCACGGGTATTGGAAAAAACCCTATTAAAAACGAGGGTTTTTTTAGAACCGATAAGAACCGGGTACCTCACGTCTAAAAATTCATCAAAATACAAGAAACGATCGGTTCAGACTGAACCGATAATTATTTCCACACAGACTAATTTTCGCTTTTACTTACGGGTTACCAGATAGAGCTTGAATAAACCGCTGGTAATTTTGAGACTTTGTCAGTTTTCTGAACCGAAGGAACCGTAATCGAAACCGCCAGAGAACCGAGCTGAAGGAGCTGATCTGAGCGACTGTTCAGTGAAGCGGAGTAAAGAATCTGGCAGTTTGACTTCAAACTGCACAGATAGAGCTTTGAACAGCGCCCTCGCGCTGTGGAACTCCAGACTTCTCTGGAGTTAACCCTTTCCTCTCCGGGGCAGTTCAGAGGCTGAGGCTGACTGCTATAGTCCTAATTACAGCAAGACTTCATGGTGTTTGAATGCAGGGAGTGAACTTATGGTCTAAGAACAAGCGAGCATCCACAAATATCACTTCTCGGTTGTCCCATGCTTTATGTTAAATGAGCATCTTTACCTTGCAGTCAATAAACAGGAGACCCACCAACCATGGCCTGGCTTTGGTGTCCTTAGGCTTCAAGGCTAGGGCCCTATGCACCCTCTCAGTGTCAAGTTTAATCTCCAGTGGGAGATTAAGCATTTCCTTCAGGAGGGAGCCAAAGCATTCCTCCATATCCCCCTGCTTGTCTCCCTCAGGCAGGCCATATAAATATGCACGTTGTTTTGTCATGAGCGGGATTCAAGGTTGTCAAACATTTATTCTATTTCCTGCTCCTGGCAATGAAAGCAGATGTCAACTTAGGCAGTTGTTTCTGAAAAGCCTTTTCCAAGGCCACTATGAAGTCCTGGACCTCTTTTGTCTCCCTCTGCATGTCCGTCAGTTTGTCCTCCATTTCTGGGAGGGTTGCATTAATATTTTAAAGCTCCAGAACTAGGAAGCATGATGTGATCTTGAAATTGTCTTCTGCTGGTTCCATGCTGGGAGTGAGGTCTGTCGAGCTGGCTGTGGAAGACATGCTGGAGCAATGCGGGGGTTAAACTCTTTGTTGCTGTGGACCCAATGCCAGGAAATCCTTCTGTTTGTGCCACAACACCATATAAGAGGTAAATATGAAGGAAAGCTGCTGAAATCTTAGCACTTTATGGATGACTGATTACAATATTAGAAGGGGGTCGAGCGGAGCTTCAAAGCCATGCTGGTACAGCTAGGGTGATGTTACTAGCAGTCCCTTAATCAGTACTTTATTTCCTTACCTCCTGAGCTGCCCCATCCAGAGCAATCCCCCCACCACATCACCCAGCTTCCCTGGGACTTGCAACATGTTCCGTTGTCCTCTGCCACAAGACCTGGAGGTGCCCAGTTGCCTGCTTGGGACCTGTGGGAGTCTGGGCCATCATCTAGTTGCAGTCAGGGTTTTCCCACCATTTGCTCTCTGGGACCACAGCATGAGTAATGATGCACTGTGCAAACTCCACCTCCATGGAGATGCTCCCTGGAGGAAAGCAGGTGGGATCCCTTCCCTTGTGTCCTGCTGCACTGCCACCCAGATTGCTCTGTGTGGTAGCTGCCTCACAGGATGTGTTTACCACATCCCTGAGAGAAGAGTGCTATCCCTGGGATGCTTCAACCCCCCCCCCCCCGGCAGCCCCCGAGCAAGCCACCTCTCTTCCCAAACCAGGGTTGCCATTGTGGTAGGTGGCATGGAACTCAGTGCCTCAGCCCACTGCACCCCACTGGACTTCACTGCACATATAAGTAACTGCATTAAATATATCATCTCTCACATTTACAATGTGCTTTTTATTGTACCTCACACATTACCAGGTTTCATTAATATGTATGTACCTATATTTATATCTATATAAATTCCATTTGTACGCTGTATGACTTTTTGTTTTTATTTTTAACTGCTTTATCTTGTAATATCTATTGCTGTCATATGCAATCTTTACATCCATGCTTGTAGCACCTCATTGCCATCTGTCTGTAAATGCTGTTTTACTATGTACTGCTCTGTAACTCTTCCAGGTCATGCCTAAAACCAGGCATCTGTTTGCCGGTGCAATAAATAAATAAATATGTGTACAGTATGTATGTTTATGAAGCATGCTTGTGTAGCATAGATATATATATAAACAAATGTATATACCCCCCACCCCATTTTCACGGACTTCTGTGTCTCGGACTACTCTACAGTGGTGCCAGATAAGATGCAATTCAATTCTGCAGCATACTGCAGAAGAGCCACTACAGTAAAAAAGGGCAGTTTTAATGGCACTTAGTCCCTTTAGTCAAGAGTTACTTGAGACACTGCGTTGGATCCTGGCAGGCTCCACTGTAGATATACTTCTAACACCTTCTAACAGTCTGTCTGCCAGTTAGCCTTACAGCTCCTCTTTTCCTGTGCATATGTTAACTGCTGGAAATAGGGAGCACTATCAATTGTGTAAGCAATAAGACACAACAAGGGCATTGCTTGTCATGGGTACACGCCGAGGTGTGTAGTGGGCATGAGGTGCTGGTGCTGAATGCCTTCAGCACCTAGAAGGGCATTAACCCATGACAGCCAACGTCCCTGGACTGTGCTTATAAAATAGGTCACCTCTAAAGAAACCCAAAAAGGGGCAGATAAAGAAATACAAATTACGCATAAAAAGAAAAAACTACAACAACAAAATAGTCCCTGTTCCTACTTGTACACTACGTGGGACTGTTATTAGCATAGTATCCTCTGTTACTTTTTTTTTAAAGGCTTATTGTTACGGCTTTCCTTATGACGTTATTTTGCACACCATTGTTTTAAATAAGTAACTGCCATTTTAAGATTCTTTTCCATCAAACTACTGTATATCTGAAAACTGATCCAATGCAAAAATGTTCTGTCCCGCTGTGGCAAACCCCACCCATCTCCCGGTACAGTCCGAAATGGAGAGCTGCCATGAGCAATGTATGGAGCCACTGGTGAGAAAAGAATATTCTGGTCTACTTCTTGTTTGTATATAAATTAGGCAGGATGCGAGGGAGTACCAAGTGTGTGTCTGTGAGGGAGAAAGCAGCCCCTGGCGAGTGCTGCTGAAAGAAAACAGCATTTTATTGCTTTTTTTTTAAATGTTGCACCAGTCTTTTACTGAAGGAGCAAGCGACTGAGTGAGTGAAAGTGGAGCAAGCCATTTACTTTGGACAGGCAGGGGTGGAGTGCAGCTGGACAGGGGCAACACTGAACTCTCTCAGTATGGGCATCAGGGCTACAGAGGCCTCAAAGAAATAAAGACTGGAAAAAACACAACACATATGGTTAGACGTGTATTTATGATATTTTAATTTAAAAAGTATGTTGGCAGTGATGGTGGGAGGTTTGCAGGCTAAAAAATGTGCTGAAATGTGTTTTTTAAACTTATGACAAATTTGGGGTCATTGGCTTAATAAACATGAGTGCCAGAAATTTTTTTTCATTAAAAAATGTATGCCAGGCATGGATGTCTAGGTTTAGTCTAGCTTTAATCTGTTAACCAGGTAGGTGCACTGGTGCTACCTATAAAGGCACCTCTTTTAGACATGAGCTGGGGGTACTCATATACAGAACAATTTGATATAGTCAGATTACACAAAGACATATGAGATACACTGTGAAATATGAGGTATGATGTGTCCTGGTTGTCGGAAGAGTTAGCAGCCTGGTGATTTTCACCCTGTAAGGCATAGGGTTCCAACCCCTCTCGACCAATCAGGATGCAGCAAATTCTCTACCCATTTTATATGTAACCCCCCTGCAAATGGGGGTTCCCAAAAGACTTCCAGGAGCTTGCTTGAATGCTCCAAGCCTGAATGGTGTTTGGCGTTTAAGCCATTTATCAGTGAGTGTTTTTAGAGCCTCTGGTACTGTCTCTTTAAGAGCTGTCTGCTTGCAGACATAATTAGTTTGTATGGGGTACTGTGTGCTTCCTGTTTGAGTACCACTCGTGAGCTGCTGCCAATTCACTCCATTTTGCAGTCACTAGGAGTGCAAAGGGAACCTATCTGAAAGATGTAACTGTTTGCCAGAAATCATTTACAGTAATAATGAAATTACAGTTTGTCTAACCTGCTTTCTTTGCAGTCAGAACTGTGTCTGCCTAGTTCCCCATTCTGGTTTTGAACTGCTGAACTGGACCAATCAGTGTGGGGTAAGCTAGCTCTAAAAATGGTGCCTTGGACGAATCAGAACTTGGACTCATAATCTGAGCCAGCCACAAGAGGATTGTATGGGCAGTGACTCTGGGAGATGTAGTTTAGACTTCGGCGCCTTTTTGGACCAACAGCAGCAGTCTATTGTGAGTGACAGCCAATCCAGTCAAGAACTGGGAGGAACTCAAAGGAAGTGCCCGGTTTTGTCTGTTGGAGTTTCAGTTTAGCTCTGGGAGTGAAGGGGAAAGAAACCCTGTGCTCCTTCAGTGCACAGTTTCAGTCAAAAACGGTGTAAGGCCCAGAGTTCCGTCTGCAGCTTGTGTAACTGCTTGTTAGGACTGAACTGGCCCTGTGAAAAGAATCAAAGGATCTCTGAAGAGTAGAAACCAGGCTCACCCTGTAGAAGACTGGAGAAATTGTTGAATTGCACTCGGTCTGTCAGGAACTGAATCTGCTGTGTGTTCTCCGTATTGTAAGCAGTACCTGCGATCGATAGAGAAGCAGCCTGCCTGGTATAGTACTTTCTTTTTACCATATAAATGTGTGAGGAGGCTTGTGCAGCTCAAGTGAATCCTGCTGCCATTAAAGAACTTTTGCCTGTGACTGTTTACCATATAAATGTGTGAGGAGTCTCTTGGAGCTCAAGAGTAGCCCTGCTGACGTTGAAGGACCCTATCTTGTTTGGAGGTCGTGAGTACTAATTCAGGGTCACTCCCTGTTTAATTGCCACATTAAATCCAAATGGAATCACTGTACTGCTGACTGTTTAAACAAATTTTTCTTTTCTCGGTGTGAAAGGGCCCCTACCAGCTGCCACGGTTTGGACTAGCCACTAGGGCTTGGGTACCCAGGGACAGTAACTGGTAGGGATAGGCCTGTGCACAGAGCCATAGGTAGATAGTAAAGTGATAAGCTAATTAACCTGATTTCCCCCTGTCCTTGTTATATCCCCCTAAATAAATCAGAGCTGCTTGTTTTAACAAAGTTATACTGCCTGAGGTATTTGTCTATGTTAAAGTACTGTACTGTGATTGTTGCACTGTATCTTATTTCACAGGAGGTCCCAGTGCGGAACTAGTCCTGGGGTGTGTAAGTGTGAAGGTAATTCTGATATATTGTGTGGGCCACTAGTGGGAAGAAAGGAGGGGTTGCAGTGTCCCAGAGGGCTGTGACCAAGTAAGTTTAACTATTGCAAACCCTGACCTCTGGGTGGAGGCACCCGCCATTGGATCCAGGCCCCTCAACCTGTTAGTGGCAAATCAGGCAGGGGTAGTAGCCCCTGGGATAGCGCCATCTAGGGGTTACATCTAAATAAAAGTAAGGATTTTTGTAGAAACTGGCATTACCTGAAGAAGTACAAGTCTGAAAGCTTGCATACTGAAAATTTTGTATTGGTTCCATAAAAAGTATCAAATTATCTATTGTTTTCACCTGCTCATACAATATCCCATGGCTTTAGTCGAAGGAGAGTAGGGGAATTCTTTACTGAAAACAAAAAGAGTCATAACTATCAAATACACACACAAAAAAAACCGAAACCTATTTACACAACAAAAAAAGAGACAAGTTACACAATTGCAACTCTTCATGTAATATCCTATAAATCTTGGCCAAAGTACTCTGTTCCTTGTAGCCTGCCCCCAGGAGCACCTGGAAACATACCATATCAGATTAGTGCGCCTTTTCAGAAAAAAATTACAAATAAATAAAATGAAAAAAATAAATGAAATAGTAGACTGTATGATGATTAGAACCTAACAAAAACGATGGTCTAATTTAGGATCTCGTTACACAAGCTCTTAAACGAGAAGAACTGCTTTTGACCCCAGAAGGTTGCAGGCTCAGATTTTGCCGGGGTCACCTCTCCTCTTTATCCTCCTGAGGAAAACAAATGGGGGTATGGAAAGATGGTGGTACGTTATAAACAAGCTGACTCTGCTTAACTGAGCTATCCTGTAGAAAAACAAAAAGTTAAATATAGCCAGTAGTCTGCAGTTAGTTTGAATCAAATATTTTGGGGATTCCAAAGCTCAACCATGGCAGAAACACTTGAATGTCCCATATTTATTATGAAATCCCTTCAAACCTATTACTATGTCAGAGATATTAAAATAATACCTACCCCCCCCCCCCGAGTCTGACCTGCAGTGTCTCAGGTTACACTAGACAGCCCTAAAATCCCCCATTGCAAGTGCAGATATGAAACACCTAGAGAAACAGACATGTTTCTGCTAAATTGTTTTTGCTATGTTATAGACCCAGGGAGTGCTCCAGATCAACTGGAGGGCTCCTTTTCTCTACACATGAGACAGTCTTATTCTGTGAAGTGTGTACAGCTGCCCTGAAAATGGGCACTTCAGGGCGAGCGTTTAAAATGTTAATACATTACTGACTGATCTCGAGCAGTAATATATTAATACTGCTGCCAAGACTACTCTTGGTTGTAAGAGTGGTCTCACTTACATTCTTAAGGTATCAGACACATTTACCTTCAGTTTGCAGGTCTCATACCCTAAGAATGCAAGTGAGACCACTCTTACAACCATAACTGTGGTCTCAGCAGCTGTATTAACAGACAGTATAGCTCCCACAGCTATAGTATATTCCATAGCTCACAGAACTATAGCATTTTTAGCAGTTTTCAATGTTAACAATGAACTTTTCTCACTGAACCACCATGCACATCGAGTTTCAGAAGGTCACACACCCAGAAGAAACTAACTGCTCAGTAGGATTTAGAACCTTTCCAGTTCAGTTTAGGACTCTAGCCAACACTGGGGGCTCATACGTGGCCTCAAGGTCCTTCGTACTGACTCCACTGGTATTTAGTACTTCATTTCAGATCTGCATAATGCAGCCGGCATGTCAAGAGGTGGGGATGGGGGATGAATATAGACCATTTCCCCACAACTAGAGTCCTTGCAAGGCTCAATAGAAACAGTGTACCATTTTCAGTGCTACAAAGAATGTGTGGAATAGCATTTCCCTACATGGGTAGCAGCTGTCCCTTGTTTTTTTAAATTTTTGGGTCGTAGTATAGCCTAGTAGTTAGAGCATACAGCTGTGAATATGGAAACCCAAGTCTGGATCCAACCACTGTCACGCTGTGTGACCGTGATCAAGTTACGTTACCTCTCAGATCTTGACCTCTTTCTCTCTCTCTGAACCTAACCCTCTAAACTTTCCTTAGCCTCTCTACCGCTCTCTTACTCTATGCGTGTTCCTAATTGCTACTGCCAAACATACATAGTTTGTAAAGTGCTTTGGAATACCATGTCTATAAAAGCTGCCCTAAAAAAATTATTTTTCTTTTTTTTTCTTCTGTTTATCCCCATAACCAGAGCTACCCTCTTTAGCCTGGCCACCTCCCAGTTCTGGGTTAGGTATGACTGCCCTGACGTGTGTCCTCCTGACAGTAAACATCCAGACATCTATTTCCTGAAAACTGTGTGCCCAATAGGTTCATGAAGCCGACAATATCAGCTGCCTGACTAAAGTCCAGTAGTAAATTCAAACACGCACGACTGACACTACTTTCACTTAAATGCAACTGCAGAAAACACTGTTTTCTGGTACTGTGTAAATCCATGTGCTAATTCAAACGTGCACGACTGACAGTACAGTTGCTAGCGTAAAAGAGAATAAAAAATGCGATTGAAAGTACCCATGCTAGTGGAACGAACACGTTCACTTAAAATGCAACTGCAGAAAATATAGTTTTCTTGTACTGCTACTTACCTTTAACGTGTAAAGTCCTGTAGCTAATTCAAACGAGCACGACTGACAGTACGGATGCTGGACAAGCGTAGTGCAAAGCACACTGACAGCTGAACTGAGTTACCGACGTTTTATGAAAATTAAGTATTGCATTCTAATTGACTACTGAGCTATCGAGAGTACTGGTTTTAAATAATAAAGTTTACACGAGAGTACAGATTTTAAATAAAGTTTCCACGCTGAGCTACAGACTCCAGAACAGGCAAAAGCACAGGTAAAGACTGAACTGATTTCCTGTTTTACTGAGTGACTGCCAGACGTGTTATATTTATCACTGTTTACTGAACTGTTTGACTGAAAAAGTACAGGAATTGCTGTAAGTGTTATGTCGGGCAAATATACATGCGGGATAGAATTTGTCAGTTAAGAAGTGCAGTCGGCAAGCTGGTGACGGGCAGTAATTTGTCGGTAAGTTTCATGTCGGGCAGTGGTACGGATCCCCCAGTCCTGCCCTTCTTGTCTCTGTATCTTAACCCCTTCTTGGGGTCCAAGGAGTCCCTCCTCTTCTTCCTGGTCTTCTATGATGTATTCCACTGGTGGTTGAGGCAGCTGCCCTCTCTGATCCTCAGGTGCGGCAGGCTGTGGGCAGTTGGCTCAGCAGTGCATGAGAGTGCCAGCATCATGCTCCTGCACTATTGGGGGTTTCTTCCTTGAGTACTGCAGAGCCCTCAGGACATGGGCAGCAAGGGTGCCTAGAACACAAGCACAAGAGCAGTCACGCACAGCCCCCGCCAGTGTCCTCCCGTCTGGAAGCAGCTCTAACTGTACTGCCACCTGTGGCCACCTAAGTGGCAGTATAGAAGCAGTGCCTGCTGCCCTCGCTATCTGGAGGCGGAGACTATCCTCTGGGATGCTCAATCCTCCTCCCTTCAGCCAGCCCTCAATGCCCCAGGCTGATTCCTGAATGTGAGTTGCTGGTAATGTCGATGACTGACTTCTTTCTTCTCTGTCAGCATGGCTCAGCTGGTAGCACTCCCACCTCTGCGCCAGAAGGTCATGGGTTCTACTCCCACACCGGGATTGGGCTCATACCATTAATGTTGGTTCCTGAGTGCAGTACTAGGGATATGCGATCCTTTGGATGAGATGTTAACCCAAGGTTCCTTCTGCCCATTTCTGATGCTGTC
Organism: Neoceratodus forsteri; assembly: GCA_016271365.2. NCBI lineage: Eukaryota > Metazoa > Chordata > Ceratodontiformes > Ceratodontidae > Neoceratodus > Neoceratodus forsteri. Next base: position 1,685,169,091 of record CM057455.1, on the reverse strand, counting down.
CTGGTGGATGCCCAGATGCAAGTAAAGGATCCAATTCACATTTCGTAAAAGATGGGAGTTTTCCCCAGTGTCCTACTATCGTAGTGATGTGTCAGCAGAAAAGAATCATCCTGGTCCATCTAGTCTGCCCATTTCCCACCCGCCCCTGCCTGCCTCCACTTCTCAGTGATACTTTCCTCTGCCCACCAGCCAACCTCTTGTGTCTGTCCAATGCCCTCTTGAATTCCTCCACTGTTTCTGCACACAGCACCTCATTAGATAATCTGTTCCAGGGTTCCACCACCCACTCAGTGAAATAACATCTCCTTACATTGCTCTTAAACCTTCCCCCTTCCAATCTTAAATTATGACCCCATGTTTTAACTCCTACTTTCCTTTTGAATAATCTACCTTTATTCACTTTATTCCCTTCATATACTTAAAAGTCTCTATCATGTCACCTCTATCTCTACTAACCTCCAGCGGATATAGATTTAATTCTCTCCATCTAGTCTTGTATGGCTTCTCTTGCATACCTTGCACCATCTTTATGGCCCTTCTCTGAACCCTCTCTAACCCATCTACAGTATATCATTTCTTAAATGAGGCCTCCAGAACTGTACCCCATACTTCAGGTGCGGTCTGACCATGGTCTTACATAAAAGCATCAACACCTCCCTTTTCCTACTTGTTATACCCCTTCCTATGCACGCCATCATTCTATTAGCTTTACCTATTGCCTTACTACATTGGTCTCCTACTTTTAGATTATAATCCCCAGGTCCCTTTCCTGTTCTGTTTGTTTTATCAGTTCTCCCCCCAGTGAGTACTCAGCCAATGGATTTTTATGCCCCACATGCATTACTGCACACTTCGTAGCATTAAACTTCAGCTGCCAAATGTCCACTTTCTATGTATGAAGGTTCCCTTCTCCTCATGGCCTCAACCCCATCTGCTACTGTATGTCAACCCTATTATATATCTTTGCATCATCCACAGAAAGACACACTTTCCCTTCAAGTCCCACTGATATATCACTGATATATATGTTAAAAAGGATTGGTCCCAGTACTGACCCCTGAGGAACACCGCTCGTCACCCTCATTATCCTAGAATGTACACCATTTGCCACCACCCTCTGACTTCTATCCTTCAGCCAGTTTTCCACCCATCTAGTTATTTTCTGTCCCAACCCCAGGCTCTCTGTCTTATTTACTAGACTACAGTGAGGAACAGAGTTAGAGGACTTACTGAAGTCCAGGTAGGCCACATCAACTGCCTCCCCCTTTGATTAATAACCTTTGTTACCCGATCAAAAAATGTGATCACATTTATCTGGCAAGATCTCCCACTAGTGAAGCCATGTTACTTTTCATCTAATAGTTTATTGTCCATTAAGTATTTACCACTCTTTCCTCTATTAACACCTCCATCACCTTACCCACCACTGATGTGAAGCTGACAGGGCCGTAATTCCCCACCTCCTCTCTGCAGCCCCCTTATAAACTGGTACTATGTTCGCCGTCCTCCAGTCACTCTGAACCCCTTCTGTATCCAGGGATAAATTAAATAACTTTGTCACATGTGATGCCAGCTCATCCCTCAACTCTCTAAGAACTCCTGGATGAAAACCATTGCCTTACCCACCTTTAATTTTCCAAGTTCTTTCTTTACTCTGTCGTCACTTAATGGGCTTTGATCCATCCCCCATTCTTCTCCTCCTCCCTTCCTCTTTAACTCAGTTCCCTTCCCTTCCCCTGCACTGTGAAAACAGTCCTGGTCCTTTCCCTTTCCATAAAACCAATTCAGGTAATAGTCCAAGGCTGTGTGTGAGTGGTGCTGTGTGAAATGGCTGTCACTATATGTTTACAGTCACTTTACTACCAGTCTCTCATGCTTGCAAAGTGCTTTGGGATACCACGTATATGAAAAGTGCTATATAAATGCTAATTCTTGTTTTAAAAAATTAAAACACCAGGGTACCATAAAATTGCCAGATGTCAGAAAGGCCATATTTACCAACAAAGTTGAGTTTTCTGGCATTTTAGGTTGTGTAACATTATCCACCTCCCTGTCAGGATTCAAATGCCCCTATGGCTAGTGGTACACATCATTGGTTCCTCCACCAATTTGTCACTGCCAGCAGGAATGCTGCCAGGATTTTCACAAGGGAGGTTCTTTTTATGCAGTCTGCAACCTTTTAAAAAAAGCTGTGGGTCTTAGGGCCGCCTGGACCCCAGAAGCCATGGGATCCTAGATGCTCTGTAGTGCATTTTGTGGCTTATTTTGAAGCTAAAAAAGTCATATCTGAGATCTCCTACACCCCCTGCTCTAAATAAAATTATTATCTGGCTGGCTGCAGGGTGAATACATATATGTATTCAGTACCGGAGGACAGCAAGATGCTGCTAATGTAATATATCTAAGGCATTGTCTCAGAGATATTATCTTATCAGCTTTAATATCTGCAGCTGTATCTACTGGCATGTAGGTAAGGGGTCTGGGGGCTGCCAGGACCCTAGAAGCTCTGGGACAATAGATGCTCTATGACTCATTTTGTGGCTTCTTTTAAGCCAAAGTAACTCATTTGTGAGCTCCCCTCCACCTCCTGCTCTAAGTACAATCATTACTGTCTGGGTGGCTCAGATTTTGCATGTGTGTGTGAGTATACATATGTGGGATAAATCTAACCATAGAAACATAGACTTTGACGGCAGATAAGGACCGTTTGGCCCACCTAGTCTGCCCATTTCCCTACCTACAGGATAAGCTGCAGATCCTATTTAACTAACAGCCTATTTCTTCTTACCCCCAATAAAAATTGCCTTATGTCTGTCCCATGCATTCTTGAATTCTCCCACAGTTTTAGACCCCACAACCTCCTCAGGAAGGCTGCTCCATGCATCCACCACCCTCTGTGTGAAAAAATACTTCCTCACATTGCCCCTGAGCTGTCCCCCCTCTATCTTCAAATTGTGTCCCCTTGTTCTTGCACATCTCTTTTTCTGAAAGATGCTACCCTTGTGGACTTTGTTGATTTCACTGAGGTACTTAAAAGTTTCTATCATGTCCCCCCTATCCCTCCTTTCCTCAAGGATATACATATTAAGCTCCTTTAGTATCTCCTCGTATGGCTTCTCTTGCAGACCCTGCACCATTTTAGTTGCCCTCCTCTGGACTGCCACCATCCTGTCTATGTCCTTGCGGAGATGGGGTCTCCAGAACTGGACGCAGTACTCCAGATGGGGTCACACCAACTGTCTGTACAGAGGGATAACAACTTCCTGTTTTCTGCTGGTGATGCCTCTCCCTATACATCCCAGTATCCCCCCAGCCCTCCCTATTGCCTTCTCACATTGCTTGCTAACCTTAAGGTCGCCTGCTATGATTACCCCCAGGTCGCTTCCATTTCTGTTGTTATTACTACCTCCCCCATCTTCCCTGGGTTTTTGTTTCCTAGAGCATTATTTTGCACTTCTTTGCATTGAATCCAAGCTGCCATACTTCTGACCATTCCTCCAACCTTGCCAAGCCCCTTCTCATCCTTTCCACGCCTCCTTGTGTATCAACCCTATTGCAGATCTATGTGTCATCTGCAAAGAGGCATACTTTTCCTTCCAGGCCCTCTGCAATGTCACTTATAAAGACATTAAAAAGGACTGGACCCAGTACTGAACCCTGCGGTACCCCACAAGTAACCTCTCTTTCTTCAGAGTGGACTCCATTTACACATACCTTCTGTGTCCTGTTGTCCAGTCAGTGTTTTACCCTGGGACCCACTCCCAGGCAGGTTAATTTGACTATTAATCTTTTGTGTGGGACTGTGTCGAATGCCTTGCTAAAGTCTAGGTAGGCCATGTCCACAGTCCCTCCTTGGTCTACTACTTTGGTCACCCAGTCAAAGAAATCAATTAGATTTGTCTGACATGACCTTCCTGCTGTGAACCCAAGCTGCCTTGGGTCCTCTGCCCCACTGACCTCTAGGTACTCAACAATTCTTTCCTTCAGAAGTGATTCCGACACTTTCCCAATCACAGAGGTCAAACTGACAGGTCTGTAGTTTCCTGCCTCTGTCTTGCTCCCACTTTTGTGAAGGGGAATCAAATCTGCCTTCCTCCAGTCCTCAGGTGCCACCCCATCCTCCCAAGATTTGTTAAAAAGGATAGTCAGTGGTGTCACTAGTTCTTTCCTTAATTCTTTTAGAATCCTGGGGTGAATTCCATCAGGCCCCTTTGCTTTGTCCACCTTCAGTTTTAGTTCTTTCAAAACCCTTTTTTCTGTGAAAGGACTGGTATTGACCCCCCTATCCAGAATGCTTCTGTTAACTGGATTAGACACCTCCCCCTCCTCCTCTTTTGTGAATACTGAGCAGAAGTATTCATTCAGTATCCTTGCTTTTTCACTGTCCCTCTCTGCCCACCCACTGTCCATTCTATTCAGCCTCACACTCCCTCCCTTTGTCTTTCTGCGCTCCCTGATGTACCTATAAAAGGTTTTATTCCCCCTTCTTAACCAAGTTGGCTATCTTTTCCTCAGTTTGGGCCTTTGCTATTCTGACTACCCTCCCTGCTTCCTTCTGCCTTAAAACCAACCTAAATTTATCCCACATATGTGGGATAAGTGCAAGTTGTCAATCAAAGCTTTTTTGTTCATTTTTTGAGAAACAAATGTGAATAACTTTAAAACAAAACATGATAGCGTGGTACTGTGAGCACCAAAAATGTTCAGCACAAAACTATCTACAAAATGAGTGGTGTTTCATTAATAGATGCCTTTTAGTTTTGTTATAATTAGCAAAAAAACAGCATAAAATTAAATTTTCTTTTCACTTTTTCGACAACCAAATGTGAATGACTTTAAAATGAAAAAGGTAGCATGGTACTGTGAGCACAATATTTGTTCAGCAAGAACTTTTCTACAAAATAAGTGATGTTTCATTTATTAGCAACCACTTCGCTAGATAGACATACACTAGGAAAGTTAACCAAAAGTCCCATAAATTATCATTTAAAAAAAAGATAAACAGTCAAAACCAAATGTTCCTGCACTGATAGAAATCATCACTATTGTATAAATGAAATATATATGTTGAGTTGTCAGATAAATGATTTGATCAGATTGTTTGAATTCGATAATCTCACTGCGGCTTCACGCCACTCGTGAGGTTACCTGAGGTCAAACAGCACTTTGTGTAGATAAATCATTTATCCAACAGCTCACCATTGCATATCCTATATATATATATATATATATATATATATATATATGTGCACTGAACCTCAGTGCAGAGTCTTCAGCTAGTTTTGGCTAGGTATTGTACACTACTAATGTAACCCCTAGATGGCGCTATCCCAAGGGTTACTACCCCTGCCTGATTTGCCACTAACAGGTTGAGGGGCCTGGATGCGATGCGGGTGCCTCCACCCAGAGGTCAGGGTTTGCAATAGTTAAACTAACTTGGTCACAGCCCTCTGAGACACTGGGCGCACTCTTCCCCACTAGTGGCCTACACAATATATCAGAATTACCCTCACAGTATACACTTACCCCAGGACTGGTTTGGGCAGTGTGACTCCTGGGACTCCCTGTAAAATAAGATGATACAGTGCAAAAACCACAGTACAATACTTTAACATAGACGAATACCTCAGGCAGTGTAACTTTGCTGAAACAAACAGATCTGATTTATTTAGGGGGATATAGCAAGGACAGGGGGAAATCAGGTTAATTGGTTTAAATGCATTAATAATCACAGTACTGTGCACATATTTCAGAACCCCAAATGTCCCTAATGTCACTCTTACCGGGTACCCAGGCAATAAGAGGCTAGCCTATTTGGTGCAGCTGGTTGGGGCCCTGAAGATGGAAAATGCATGCACAATACCCAAAATTGTAATCTGGAGCCGGTAGGCTCAGTTCGTGTAGAAAGAAAGGAAAAATAATCAGATGGAACACTTGCAATTAGATGATGGCAGGGAGCTACCCTGATTTGTACTCACAAATTCAATGCTGAAACTGAATGGAAGGCAGATTGTCCTGGACTGCCAGGCGGAGCAGACCATGTGGACAAGGTCCTTGTGACTGGACCCCAAGGCAGTTCAGAGCAAATGGATGTAGTCTGGATTAAGATGGGGTTTACTTGCAGCTTCATGCACTCAATTCACTGTACAGGGGATTTGAAACGCGAGTCCCCACTAGCACTACACACATTTATATGGAAAAAGAAAGTACTATACCAGGCAGGCTGCTTCATCCCGATCGCAATTACTGCACAGTACCCGGAGAACACACAGCAGATTCAGTTCCTGACAGACCGAAGCGATTCAGCAATTTCTCCAGTCTTCTACAGGGTGAGCCTGGTTTCTACTTTTCAAATCTCCTTGATTCTCTTCACAGGTCAGATTCAGTCCAAACAAGCACTTGCACAAGCTGCAGACCAAACTTGGGGCCTTACACGCATTTCCTGACTAAACATGCTACATCAAGGAGCACAGGGCTCCTTCCTCTTCACTGCCAGGGCTAAACTGAGACTCCAGTAGACAAAACCGGGCACTTCCTTTGAGTTCCTCCCAGTTCTTGGCTGGATTGGCTGTCACTCACAATAGCCTCCCCCTGTTGGTGCAAAAAGGCGCCGCAGTCCTAACTACATTTCCCAGAGTCACTGCCCATACAATCCTCTTGTGGCTGGCTCAGATTACGAGTCCAAGTTCTGATTCGTCCAAGGCACCATTTTAGAGCTACCTTAACCCACACTGATTGGTCTAGTTCAGCAGTTTAAAACTAGAATGGGGAACTAGGCAAACACAGTTCTGACTGCAAAGAAAAGCAGGTTAGACAAACTGTATTTTCATTATTACTCTAAATGATTTCTGGCAAACAGTTACATCTTTCAGATAGGTTCCCTTTGCACTCCTAGTGACTGCAAAAACGGAGTGAATTGGCAGCAGCTCGAGTGGAACTCAAGCAGAGAAACACACAGTCCCCCCCATACAAACTAATTATGTCTGCAAGCAGACAACTCTTAAAGAGACAGTACCAGAGGCTCTAAAAACACTCACAGATAACTGGCTTAAACGCCAAACACCATTCAGGCTCGGAGTATTCAAGCAAGCTCCTGAAAGTCTTTTGTGAACCTCCATTTGCAGGGGGGTTACACTAACTTACTACACTGCTGGCTTGCTTCTAGGGAAGGGGTCTGATAGACCCCCAGAAACCATGGGCTGTGGTATGCTCTGTGGTGCACCATTGTGGCTTATTCTAAAGCATGTATGTTTATATATACATACACACACACACACACACACACACATATACATATATATATATGTGTATACACATACACATATATACACACACACACACGATATATATATATATACACATATATGTGCACTGAACCTCAATTCAGAGTCTACAGCCGGTTTTGGGTGGGTATTGTACACTACTAACTTACTACAGTGCTGGCTAGCTTCTAGGGGAAGGGTCTGGGGCTGACAAGCCATCAGAAACCATGGGCTACAGTATGCTCTGTGGGGCAATTTGGTGGCTTATTTTAAGTCTAAATAACTCATATCTAAGTTCCCTCTACGCCTTGCTGTAACCCCCCCCCCACCCTCTTCAACTCAATATACCATTTAAGCAATCAAGTCAGTGCAACATTTCTTATAGCAAGGCTAACATGATGCTGGGATGTATCAGTAGGGTATTGACAGCAGAAGAAAGGAAGTAATACTTCCCCTCTACAGATCACTGGTGAGGCCTCACTTAGAGTACTGCACTCAGTTCTGGAGTCCTCACCTCAGAAAAGATAAGGCCAGGTTGGAGACAGTGTAGTGCAGAGTAACTAAAATGATTCAGGGCCAGCAGGGCATATACTATGAAGAGCGCCTCAAGGCACTAAATATGTACTCACTGGAGACCAGAAGGGAGAGGGAAGATATGATAGAGACTTTCCAAGTTCCTTAAAGGAATTCACAAAGTGAACTGCGGGGTACTATTTAGCCTGAGTACCAATTCACGGTCACATGGACACGAATGGAAATTAACAGGAGGTAGATTCAGGAGAGATGTGAGGAAGTGCTACTTTACAGAAAGGGTGGTGGAACTTTGGAACTGTCTGTCAGCTGAATTGGTGGGTGCAAAAACAGTCAGAGGATTCAAGCAGGGCTGGGACATACTGAAGGGAATTGTGGTTACTGGGGGCGACAGGACCAAGGAGGAGAACAGAGAGAGGATGGGGGGGTTAGTACCCTGGAGAAATGGTAGGTTCCAGGGATTATAGGGAACTTGGGCAGACCGGCTGGACCTCTGTCTTTTTCTACCATCATTATCTATGTTTCAATACCAGGCACCCTGCTTGGAAAAAAATCTGTAACATAATTCTTAGTTAAGTATTGGATACTACACTTGTTGCCCCCAATCCATTCTCCAGTGTGGTAAGCATGACAAATAACAAAGGGAGTGAGAGGAAAGGCAATTTGACAGTGGCAGGAATTCCTAGTTCAGAGTTACCATCTCCTAAATTCCTCCACCCCCCCCCCCCAAACCATGCTTCCAAAAGTATGGCAGGTATGTTCATAACACTGAACTGTAGCAACAAATGTCATTCTACTGATACATGTGGTCATCTGGAGAAAACGCTTATTACAACTTATTTGCTTTAACGGCGTCTGGCACAGATGACACAAACCAAAGTGGAACTGAATGTCAGTGAAAATGGGACCACAGTGAAGACCTCTCTGAACAGCACAATTAGTGAGGCGGCAGTGTAGTTCCCAGGCAGACCCTTTCAAAAACTTGGCATTGCCTTTCCACTGTGGTACCTCTTTTGCTTAACTTATGAAAAGTTAAAACAGGCACATGAAACATGACAACTTTGCATTTGGTATAGAGGAGGATTTAAGAGATTTACTTCTAAATCTTTAGCCTGCTCACCTAAACAGCTCCCTTGCCCAACTGCACAGCTTATCCCTTGATATGCAGTTATTAAAGGACATATCTCAGCAATAGTGGCTAGCAAAATGTACCTGCCGGTGACTGATAATATTATAAGTCAAGGTCCTCGACTTTTTTGCTCTCCTAGTGACGTCGTCTCTGAGCTTGCTGCCATGCTCCGTCTTCCTCGAGTGCTAGCTGACAGTGTGAATTGAGAGCAGCGGCCGTGTATTCCGGTCACATTCATGATGCTGACGTGAGCGCCAATTGGCCAGCCAGTCATAGGGGAGGGTGCGGAGAAAGACTCACAAAACAGCTCCAGTCATCTTACTGGCACTGAGAGAGCTGACTGGCAGCAGATTGGGGGGGCGGTGCATGCAGAGAGAAAGTGCTGGGGTTCATCATGTGTGCATACGCACTCTGTGACAGTCACAAAATAAACAGAAATGATGAACATTTTTTTTACACATGACAAAAAAAAGGGGGAGTTTCAAAAGGGGGGGGGGTTCTTTCAGACCAGACAAACTCCCCCTGTCAATGGCTATGGCCAGTCGCATTTTTCTTCAGTGTGCACGAGAATTATGCATCATGCACACCAAATAGTTGAATACTGCTCTATATGTCTGACGATACTTAGCTACCCACACAATCCAAGAACCCATAAGCATGTTGTATAGGGCACATGCAGCCTGCTAGAAAAGACGTTTAGTTGGCCACCATAATGTATCAGCACTTACCAATCAAGACAGCTTTATGTTATAAAGGCCTAAATGCAAATTCCAGAAAGACAAACATTTGCAAAGAGTGCAGACCATATATTACCATCAACTGCCAGGCAGCTTCAAAACTAGACATGTCTCCATGGTCCCCGATCTGCATGTTGGAGTTTACATGCATTGCCTGAGTGTTTAAAATTCCAAGGTAAACTGCTTTCTGTAAGTCATCAACTATTCCAAGAAGAAAGACCAATGAACTTGACAGCAAGCCAGAGAGCATTAATAAATAATGTGATTATAAAAATGATAGAGTGCTTCAATAATTTTACCAGACATATTTGACATGGCTGTTCTGGGCCTGGTCAGCATGCTGTTCTGTGGGCTGAAAGCGTTGTTTGGGAAGTTGAGAAAGTCCAGCTCCATGTAAAATACCTGTGGTAAGAAAGTAGAGGGTTTTTTACAAGTTGTTGTCTGCAATAAAAGGGGTTGCATGTTGTACTGATGTCAGCTGTTTAGAAGAGTTTATAAAACAACACAGATCCAGAATGATATCATTTCTCTGGAACCCATGTGGACAAAGATAATTCATTCTAAATGCTACAGCACAACAGCGGTGCACTTAACCCAAGTGATCCTGCATTAGCTACAAATGAAAAAAATTAATGGTTTAAATCCAGTCATAAACCAGCAATTAAGAAAAAGCTGAATGCCCTCGAGGACCATCATTCCTGATTTTAAAATACTTTGGTACATGTGTCATGGTTAGTACAAAAACATAACACAGTTTGCCTGGATACCACAATTAAAATTTGATGTGCCATTTAATCTTGTGGTTGATCAAGAATGCCTCACAGTGCACATGTATGGGCTTGCTAAGAGAAGTCTCTTACATTATGCACCATCTTGGACATCGTTTTACAAGAAAAGCAACAACATGCAACTGACCACTTTTCAGAGCACAAGCGCAGATACCAAAGACAAAGCATGGATGAACCAGCCAGGAGGCACTAGTCATAGTGTGTTGTGCTACTGTGTGGAAGTGCTGGTTCACGATGTGATCCCTACTCCCAGACCCAGGTTCAAGGAGTCACAGGGACACTGCAGGTGCAGGGCTCTTGGACTCAGAGGAAGGGGGTGGGTTGCAGTCATCCTGCAGGAAGAGCACTTCCTCCTGTGAATCTGGAGAGGCGCAGCATGTCATGGGTGACAACGTAACGTACTGCCCTAACACTGATGGCATGCTGAGGCAGCCCATATCAAAAATCTGTGTATCTGTGGGGTGGGGTAGGGGGACGGAGAGGATAAAACATGCCTCAGAAAATTATTACATCCCAGTGATGCACTTGGATACGGCCCCTGCCTTCATGCTGGACCTTGACTGTGAAGTTCAGAGTCCCACTGTGGGAGGTGAAACCACAAGGGTGCAACACAGGAGGTGGTAGGTTTAAGTGCCCTGGAGGGTCAACCTCTAGTGTTGGGACAAGAGATCAAAGCAGTGGACTAAGATAGACAGCTGCTAATGACAAGGAAGAAAATAATTGAAAAAAAAATTCAAATAAAGCAATGATGGATGAACACAAATCTACAGCCTGGCTTATTATGTTAGTCGTATCAACTAGAGGGGAAGAACTAACCTGACTGGTGTGGTACTTTGCTGCTCAACACTTGGGCTCTGTTAGCCACTGGTAAATTAAAGCTATGTGAGCTTGATATTCATCACCAGTGCTGCTAACCCCATTAGTATAGCTGCTTCTCATTTGAAAGTGTTAATTTCCATATTTTTTAAACTGTGGCAAAGTCAGTAAATCAGGCTTTTATTTAATTTCTGCTTGTGTTGGCTCACTTATTTCTGGCCTGGCTCTCCTCCCCTCCTACCCCAGCCCCATTAAGCCTCAGATGGGACTCATAAAATAAGGCGAGGAAGTGAGCAGAATCTAGAGAACATGGTTGGGGTGGCCTGTCTATTCTGTTCACCATTTTCTCCCATTGTCCCTCTCTTTCTCTCCCACTTTTATAATGTGCTATGCTACACTCCGACCCTGGCTAGCCTCACCACTGCTATATCACTGTCGTGGCTGCTGAGGAGAGCTAAACAGTGGGTGGTATTAGCCTTGTCATCCCAGATATCACGTGCATTGCCTCCTTGACACTACGCAAGCCTCATTGGCTCAGGAAGGTGATTCTCAAGGATGGGATCGAACCCTGACCTCCTGCTTCCATGTCATCAGGCTGGCAAATCAGTACAATTTGTTTTCTATGTCAGATGAGCAAAGTGAATAAACTGATTCACTTACGCTTTTGTATTCAAGAAAATGCATCAAATTGCAAACCTGTCTGAACTTTGGCTCAAGGCAATAGATTCATAGACATATGCCGGCAGAAAACGACCTACTTGGCCCACTGAGTCTGCCCTTTCCCTACCTTTACATGCCCCCCATCCCCCTCAAGAGTCCCCCCCCTCCGTATCCTAGATAGTCCCTTGTGATTGTCCCAAGCTCTCTTGAATCCCTCCAGTGTTTCTGCCTCTACCACCTCCACCGGCAGACTGTTCCAGGATGCCACCACCCTCTCAGTAAAATAATGTCTCCTCACATTCACCTTAAACCGTCCCCCCTCCACCATCAGTCCATGCCCTCTAATAGATTCATAGACATAAACAGGCCAGTGTGCATTATCTTCATATCACACCCTGGCTCCTCCAGCCCTGCATTAGTTTTTTTTTTTTTTAAAGCAAACTGATAGTTAACATTTTGTTTGGGGGTACTGGGTTCACAATAGCAATAATGTCCCCTGGCTGTGACCACGTCCATGCAGATTAATACTGGACTGAGGGGCAGGACATGAGGCGACCAGTGGTTACCTGTCAGGATTGCTCTTGCCATCACGTATTATTGCTACAGTCATCAATTCAAGTAGCAGCTGACTTTTTGAAATTCATACAAGTTTATTTCAAATATCTGGTTGTCGGTGCCACATGTAACTTACCGAAGCCTGTCTGGGATACCAGCTCCGCTGCTCCTCCAAGAGGTTTGATAAATACTCCCACAATCCCTTTCCCCACACCAGAAATAACACCTTTGGCCTTGTGTCCAGCTGAAGCATGAGATTCAGATGTTTTCTGAAAGTTCTGCATTGGCTGATCTACAATGCCAGCAATAGCACCTGAAAAAATAATGGTCACAAAGAATTAATAAAGAAAATTGTCAATGCTTTGAAGGTACTTTTATTTCTTTGAGTACGAAATAGAATTTTTGGAACACAGATACATGTAATGTTCCTCATAAGCTCAAACAGGTGGTATTCTGAAATCTGCAGTTACTTCAGGGTATCTAAGCGTATCGCCAAGCTCTGATGCTAACTAATTTTAAGATAAGTATGGCCACATTTGCTAAAGATGCAGATGTGGGGCTGTTGGTTTCCCTATCCAGAACTCAAATGACAGGAGAATATTTTTGCCATCTTATGCACCATTCCTATAACCCTCCCATTACTGAAGTGGGTATGGTTACTGTTTTGATTTTCTTTCCTCCTCTTAGTTGTTGATATCATATCTGAATATCACACAGAAGGAGTACATTCATAGTCGGGCCCAATGGTGCAGGCGGCTGCAGGCTGCAATGACATGCAGGAGGCCCTGGTTCGTGCCCAGTTCTCATGCCATGTCCATGAAGCTGATGGTGTAGTGCGAAGGCAGGGCTCTCAGACGCCAGGGGAAGGTTGGAAGGCCCCGCCTACACTGGCTGGCTTCCTAGCACTGATGATGTGAGTGATCACACATCAATGGCTTGGTCGTGACACAGGCTGCAGTTTGACAGGGGCCTCCTATCAAGAGAGGTGGGTGCGGACATTGGGAGTGTAACAAAAATGCTAGCTATATGCATTAAATGGCAGCCATCATGCCCCCCCCATCCCCATTTCAGTGAGCCTCTGATGCTCTGGGGATCCACCCTTCCCAGACACTGTCAGGATACACACTGTGCATCTTCTCCTGGAGACAGCAGAGGGAACCCCTTGTGTTGGCATGGATTGAACCCTGTTGGTGGACAGAATGTGGGTATCTGGAGGTGGACCATGGGGGTCAGCAAGGTGACTTCCGCAAGAAGCCAGGCCTGAGGGAGTGAGGTACCAGGTACTGTGTGTGCAAAAAAAAGAAAAGAAAAAAAAAGAACATTCTTAAACCATTATAATCTAACTCTTGTATCTGTTAAGGTGTTGGGTGGTTGAACTGGATGGTTAAGTACATTCATAAGACAAGCTTCATAATGTCATAACTGACTGCAAAATAATATTAACCCTTTCTGAACTTTTTTATGCTTCTAACATAGTCACTCCTTGGAGCCCCTCATTTAACCCCGCATCACTCCATCGCCAGTTGGAGGCACAGCTTCACAATGGCCCCATCCTCTCGGTCCAAAGAGGTCTCAGCCTCCATCTCAGGTTCCACCACTGTCCTTGGCAGGTGGGATATCTCTCCCTAAGCAGCACAAGGCTTGGAATTAATTAAAGAATTAGTTTAGAAGATTAGCATTCAGTGACCTATGTGAAATGAGTTGTGGGCATTCTTTGCCCCGTTCCCTTTGTAAAAACTTACAGAGCTGCAATCACGAGTGGACTAGACAGACCATAAGGCCTTTATCTGTTGGCATTTTCATATACTGCCTTATATGTAGTGTACTTCTGTAAGGCACCCTGAGCCTGCGGGATAGGTCAACAAACAAACTATTTACTTACTTACAAGGGAGGGGAAGAATACGCCGTGGATGTGGAACAGAGTGAGGATGTCAAGGGAGGTGCAGAGTGCTGAAAGTGGGCCCTGGTGACACGGCATTCTCCCAGAAGGGGCAAAGTTTTTTCTCTGTTTTCGCTCCTGGGATTCCAGTTCTGGTTACACACTCCTCTAAGGGCCAGATTTTCCTTGTGACCCTCCCCTTCAACTCAAGTTTTTACCAGCATGCTGTCTCTGCCTTATATTAGGAAGCAGCCAGATAGTGGGATAGGTGACCCGTCACCTCCTGAGGAGAAGAGTATATAAGTACAATGCTCTAACCTTCTCCAGCGGCCATTCATGGCACCTCAATATCAGGAAGTGATCTGGATCCTCAGTGTGCAAGGCAGACTCCTACTGCCCCACCATTGAGCTGGCTGTGAAATATTATGTAAACAAATTTAAATAAAAAAGCATTTATGATATACACTGCAACACATGCATAGCAACTCAGAAATATTTTTTTTCTTGCAGCTCACCATTCTAATGTAAATGATCAGAAGATGCTGTCCCTTTGTTGACATTGCTTTCCCATAAACTATATAAGAGCCAGGCTTCAACAACTAATAATTATTACGCAGTGCTTTAAGTATGATGTGAAATTGATACTTAACAGTATGACAATCTGAGTTTGGAAGCAATCTGTGTCCAAGAGCTAAACTTTACCTTCTGTTTTATTTAAAGCAGAAGATGAAACTAATAAATTAGCAGTAACACATGGCAGAAGTTGTGATGTAATGTTAAATTACCACCAGGCCCTTGGTGCTTTGTGAGGCATAAGATGTAGTCAAGTGCCTTTATCCACTAGGGAAGCATGTTAATTTCAGCATCACTGCATGCTTGTGAGTGTGTTAAGATGGTCTGCAGAATCATAAAATACAGACAAAAAAATGCGGTAATGTAAAATATTTGCATGGCTATTTGTGACCAGTCATAATGCTAGATGTATCCATTCTATTTTAGAATGTAAAAAAATGTAACCTCAGATTTTAAAAACAGTAACGTAAAACTTAGGCTTGAAGGCTCAGTGGATTGGTAGTGCGGAGCCTTTCATCTCTAAATTACTGGTTCGAATCCTGCCCAGGTCAGTAATGGCTGAAATCAATTACCTTTTGATGGCCATGTGAAGTCAGATGTGGGCATTCTCTGTCCAGTTCCTAGTGGACATATGTCTATATTCCCAAACCACCAGCATGACTGGCGTTAAAAGGGAATGTGTACCTGAGCATCTCTTCCTCCTGTCATGTCTCCTCTGCTGCCCGATCTAGTGATTCACCAGCTGAATTAACATTTCCATCAGTAGAAATGTGTTTAAAAAGTCATTTAGACACCCGCCACTACTGTGACCTAACCTGCCATCTCGCATCACTTTCTGTCGCACAGCAGGCTCCAGTGTTGGCTGTGCTAACGTGCATGCCTCACTAGTGTCTGCACATGCTCAGTCACCCTCTTCTTTGTTGCAGGTGGGTATAGCTTGCTGGAGACACAATGTGTAACTGCACTCCATGTTTGCATTGCATCTTTCAGTAAATCAGTCAGAAAAATATTACTCAATAGCCACTGTGGGAAGGGGCAGGATTACAACTAAACTAAATAGGATTTAGCACTCCATGGAGAAAGCAGCAACTGCTGTGTAGAATGCTACACTGAGTTGGGATTGGTATGAAGTGCAACACACAGATAGCAGCAAATGAACGGGGTGGATTAAACTTTTACTGTGGTAAACGCTACAGTTATTTTTAAGCACATTAACTCATTACTGAAAACATCAATTATTCCACATAGCAAAACATTACTACCGGCAACTGTAGGACTGAAACTGCCTTTTGTGCGATCAGTGGCTGCCAGAAATCACTATGCAGGCACTGTATTGTGCTGAGACACGTATGTCACTGCGCTCATCAGGTGCAACTCTCTGGGGGTCAAAGGGCATGGGAAAGGAGGGCTGAACAAAAAAGTCATTAATCCGCAAAAAATGGATTTTAGCTGCTGGAAACAACACAATTTCATCAATCAGTAAGTCAGGATCATTATGACATACTCGGTCACTAAAAATAGAGTTTGGGCTACACAATCCCTTTAATTGGTACCCTTGTTCACAATCTCACATGAGAGGCCAAAGAATAAACTGGCATGGAGTAAGAACCACCTTGTCAGCTACGTGGTGGTCCCTCCATGACAGGGTTGAGCCACACTGACAGGGCAGTGTAGGGAGGGGCAGCTTATACTGCAACTGACTGTGCTGTACCAGCCATGTGAATAAACAAAGGATTTCTGTTTCCAGTGCTGTGAATTTGGCACCTTCATGAACACTAAAAGCTCACTATAAACAGAATTAATAAAAACTAACAGAATAAATTACTTTTAATGGAATAAAGACAAGAAACCCATGTGCATACCGGAAGAAAATTATGACTGAATGTGGGTGCAAGTTACCAATAAGTCACCTCTGATTTATGGTAACACAGCCGCCGAAACCACCCTTGGTTCCACCTGCATTCTTAGGGTATGAGAACCGCGAACTGAAGGTGAGTGGTTCTGAAATCCTAAGGATGTAAGTGAGACCACTCTTACAACTGTAAGAATGATCTTGGTGGCTATATTAATATATTATTGATTGAGATCGATCAAAAATATATTACAATTAAAAAGAAAAAATAAACTGCCCAAAAGCGCTGTTTCCAGGGCTGCTGCATGTGAGATACACTTCAGAAAAAGCCTGACTTATGCGTAGAGGAATGGAATGCTCTGATTGGCCAGGAGTGCTCCCTTGATCTAAAATAACTGTAACAGAGGAACATGTAAGAACTGCAACAAAAACCTTAAAATCGTACCTAGGAGGCTAATCCCCAGTCGAGACAGCCCCAGCCGAAGTCCCTCCCCCAGACTTTCTGGAAGTTGTCTTCTCCATTCTTCTTGTCTGTTATAGTGTTCCTCATCCAGAGACAGTCTATCCATATTTCGAGCAAGACTTGTTGCTAGGTTGGTGATAGAAGTCAGCGTGCCTATAAATACAGATTTAAAAAAATCATAATGTAACAAAGGCCTAACCATAATTGAAGTTACTCTTTCTCTAAAAATATACATTTTTATAATACATTAATGGATCTTTTACCCCACAGAAGTTGTTAGCAGTTATTTCCCTGAATACCTTTCCTTGACTCTGCAATTACGATCAAAGCTAACAGTAACCATTCAAATTAATTTGTATCAACTTGCCATATAATTTTTCACTCTAGTTTTTCATAATTTCCATCTATCTGTATTAATAAGTTTGACTGGATCTGTGAGGGGAAATGAGATAAAGTTAGTTGCCAGAGGCATGTCAGATGACGTGGAAGAGCAATTACAATCTCTCTGTCCTGCATTACAGGACCCCCTTGACAGTTAATGGGAAAGCTGAAATAGCCCTTGCATGCTTCAAAGCTAAAAACAACCCTTTCATGATATGTGAAGGACCCTGGCTAACGACTGAAGTAGTCACTCCTGCTGTGCGAGACAGGAGGTAGGACAAAGGGAATGTCCTTTGAAATACGCAAACCCCTGAAGTCCAGATCAGGCTGGTTTCCTAAGAGGACCCAGTTCTCAAGACACAAGGAATTGTCCTGGAAGTGATGTCACAGGACATATGTGCCACGGGTTGCTTGTTAACCTGAATTTTGAGAGAGACAAGTTAATCAGGTTTTAGGACCTCGAGCAGTTAATATCTAAGGGTTGCGTCTGCCCTGATTCACCAAGGTGCCCTGTGTAGTAAACCCTTTTTACTTTGGGAAACTAAGGAAGTGTAATAATATTTCTATATGTGTTTTTTCCATTGTTCAAAATATTTTGTTTTTATCTCTGTAGAAATACTGCTCACCATAGTCTTAGTGTAGTATATTGTAGTATATGTGTAAATATCCTGATGTATTAAAATATTATTTTTTACATACTATACTTCATGTTTCTGTGACTGAGTTCTTTGAGGTACAGATAACGGGATAATAACTGACAAAAAATAGGTTACTCACCTGTAACCGTAGTTCTAGGAGTAGTATGTGGCTCACATCCACACTCTGGCAGTTCCACTACAATGATGTCACTGGATTTAAGCTAAGCTCCTCCCACCAACCAGGCAGTATATCCCCCCAAATCCACCCTGTGATATCAGATCTTAAATGCTGGAAGCAGAATCTGTGTGCAACTTGCCAGGGGAGGCCGGGTGGGTTGTGTGGACGTGAACCATATACCACTCCTAGAAGTACAGTTACAGATGAGTAACCTATTTTGCTAGGGGCATGCTTATGGTTCCATTATCCACACTCTAGCAGACTCCCACCAGTTCTCCAGGAGAGGGGGAAAGGTTCTCACCCCTACCTGGCATACACAGATTAGAGAACTGATGTCCAAAAACCAGCATCTGGCATGACTCAAGGTCGATGCAGTAGTGGGAAATGAAGAGCTGTGCTGACTTCCAGGTAGCAGCCCTGCAGTTCTCATGGATAGGGACATCCCTGAAAGCAGCCACTGACGCAGCAGTATGTCTGGTGGAATGAGCCCTGAGCCCTACGAGAGGCTCCCTACCAGCCAACCTATAGTACAGGTCAATGCAGGATGTAATTCAATTGGAAACTGTCAGCTCTGCTGCCGGTATGCTAGGCACAGCTTCAGCATAAGTGACAAACAGCTGGCAACCCTGTCCCTGAACTCCAGCCATGAGCTCCACATAACAGGAGAGCACCCTCCACAGGCCCAGGGTATGCGGCCTGTAGTTGCCTCTGAAGATGAGCTGATGAAATACACCACTAGGTTAATCACCTGGTTAGGGTGAAACTCTAATACAACCCTGTGGAAGATTGCACCAAAAGTGCCTGGTGCTCCTCAACCCTTCTGTCTAGCATAGCGGCCACCAAGAAGGCTGTCTTCCATGACAGGTGTGACATCTCACACCTGTGCATTGACTCAAAAGGCTTGCCCATGAGCATCACCAATACCAGCAGTAAGTCCCATGGTGGAGGAGGTACACACACAGGAGGGGACAAGTGGTTCAGGCCCTTGAGAAAGCATCCAACTACCTTCTCTTGGGCCACTGTCAGCGTACCAGCCCATGCTCAGTAAGCAGAGATGGCTGCTACGTGCACTTTAAGGGTTGTTGCCTGCAGTTCCAGCTGGGAAAGGGACGAGAGGTAATGCAAGATGCCAGCCACGGGGCAAGTACAGGGATCGAGCCCCTTGCCCTGACACCAAATAGAAAATCTCTTCTATTTGCAGGCATAGCATCTGTGAGTCAACTCTTTCTGGTAGGCCTCCACAACATGGAGGACCTCCTCTGAGAGACCCAAGGCTTGGAATTTTAGCCGCACAGAAACCAGCCCATGAAGTGCAGGGACTGGAGGTCTGGGTGCAGGACATACCCCCCCCCCATCTGGTCAGCAGGTCCGGGAGGACAGGCAGCCTCTATGGGGCCCTGCTGCTGAAGCAGAGATCTGGGTACCAGAACTGCTGTGGCCAGTCTGAAGCAATCAGGATTATCCATACCTTGTTCTTCTAGGTCTTAACCATTACCTTGTGAATTAAGGGTAAGGGAGAGAAGGCGTATATGAGGCCTGGAATCCAGGGCCTCACGAAAGCATCTTCTGCAAGTGTCCCGGACTATAGGGGGGTGGGCACAAAACAGCCTCAGTTTGGCATTCTCCCAGGAGGCAAACAGGTTCTCCAAGGGTGTGCCCCATCAGGAGAACAGTGGCTCACCACCTCTTGATGCCCAGCCACTTGTGTGACTTCTCTTCTACCCGGCTGAGAGTGTCCACCAGCTGATTGTTTTCTCCTGCAACACAGATCACCAGGAGATCTGCACCCAGGCTGTACGCAAGTGTCCAGGTGTGGACTGCCTCCAGACACAAGTGAAGAGAGTGAGTTCCGCCCTGTCTGTTCAGGTAGAATATGGTTGTGGTGTTGTCTGTCGACCTGCACGACCTGACCCCTGACTGTGAAGCAAAATCCCTCAGAGTCAAACGCACTGCATGGAGTTCCAGCAGGTTTGTGTGGTGATGGGACTCCCGAGGTGACCAGAAGCCATAGGCTCTGTGGTCTCCCAGATGCATTCCTCACACTGCCAGAGACGTGTCAGTCATGAGCATGATGGTCGGTTCTGGGCTGACGAACAGTATTCCTTCCTCCAGGTGTTCTGGGATTAGCCACCACTGGATGGCATCCTATATCGGCTGGATCACTGTGACTGGCTGGTCCACATGCCCTAGACGTTGGGACCACTGACAGCCCAACTCCCACTGGAGGTGGTGCATCCACCAGCAGGCCCAACAGACCATGCTGGTGCACGATGCTATGTACCATAGCAGCCTCAGGAAATACTGGGCAGGGAGAGAGAGCCCAACCTGAAATGATCGGGTAAAGGATGTAACCCCCGGGTCGCCAATGAAAAAGGGACTTTCGGGGCCCAGTGGGCTCACCCGGTTATCAAAATTTAATAAATAAATAAAAAGTTACAGTGCCGGTCCATATGGAAGCAGGCCCTGCCCTGCAGGGAGTCGAGTTCCACCCCAATGAACTTAATCCATCTGCTTTGGTACCAGTTCGGACTTGTCAGGGTTGACCAACAGGCCCATGTCTTGGCAAGTCCGGACAGCCAGATCTGTGAACCTCTCCATAGCCTCTCTGGATGGACCAGCTAATAGCCAGTCATCCAGGTAGGGGTACACTCTGACCCCAAGGCACCACAGCTGGGCTGTCACCACTGCCATGCATTTGGTGAAGAGCCTGTGTGCTGAGGAGAGGCCAAAGGGCATGACCTGGAACTGGTACAGGACCACTTACGTAGAAAAATACATTCTGCTCCAGTGATGGAATAATCTGATTCAGAGTGACCATCCAGAAATTACATTTCTTCATGAACTGGTTTAGATCATGCAGATCCAGTATGGGGCACCAGCTCCCTGTCCATTTCAGAACCAGGAAATACCTGGATACGTAACCCTGACTGGCCAGGGAGTCTGGGACATGGGCTATCACCCCTTCTGCAAAGAGCTGAGCAATGTCCACCTGAAGGGTGGACAGTGTGTTCAGTGACACCCTACACTCTCAAGGCACATGGAGACAGTAAGATAGAAGAGCCTTGAAGTCCAGAGGCAATCCTCTTCCCACTGTGTCCAACACCCACTTGTCCATTATGACAGCAGACCAATGTGGTAAGAAGTGACATAGCTGGCCTCCAACCGGGAGAGCAGTCAGGGACAGGACAGGATGGGAGATGACACCCCTCAACCTGTCACTGGGTAGCTTTTGCAGCTGCACCAGTGGCTGCTGCCAGAGAGATAGCAATACTCTGCCCTCCTTTTTCAGACTCTGCCCCCCCCCCTCCCCGGCATTGCCCCTGCTGTGGCTGCTGTGAAGGAGGCTGTGACTGAAAGGACTGGAACTGGAAGGCCCATTTCCCAGGCTTCTTTTTCTGGTCCTTCTGGGATGATGTCACAAAATCTTGGGTAGCACTGGACTTCTTGATGCAGGTGAGTTGTCCTTCCACCCCAGGGCTAAAGAGGACAGTGTCCAAAAAAGTGACATCGGCAAGCTTGTGTTGAGTGTCCACCGTGAAGGTGGACAGACATAGTCAGGCCCCGCAATGCATGGATACAGTTGCTGCCATGGCACAGTAACTTGAGTGGCCCTTGTCCAAGGCCATCTGGAGTTGTGCATAGCCAGCGATTGACCCTGGTCTCTGATAAAAGACACCATTATTTGCTGATCAGCAGGGAGGTGAGGGAGGATTGCACAGAAGAACTTGTCAGGAAATGACCGAACCTGGCCATCATCACGGCATAACTAGTCTGATGGAGACCCAGAGATGCACAGAGTACACCTTTAGTGGCATGGTCACTCTTATGGGACTCTTTGTCAGATGCTTATGGCACGCTTGTCCATGTCCCCTTGGTGTCTGGATTAGTGGAATATCAAATTTATGACCAACCCCTCTGTGGAGGAGTGGTTCGAAAACCCTGAGAGAGAACCCACTGGGACCACATATTTGCAGACAATGAAGGCAGAGGGTAACAGGCAGGATGCTGGATGCTGCCAAAGCTCCAGGGCTGGTCACAAAATAGCCTCAGCCAGAGGGAAGGCAAGCCCAGAAGATTCGTTCCAGGTCATGTGCCATGCTTGGTGGAAAGTTCCCAGACCAAGCCACAGTCAAGGAGGGGAGTCCCAGAGGAGGCCATGGACTCAAGATCCATGTCATCTGAGGACTCCTCAAAGACAGCTCTGTCATTGAAGAACAGGTTAAGAAGCATAGGAAGATCAGAAGGTATAAAATTCACAAGTAGCGTTTTAATTTTTTCCAGTATCAGTAAAATAAAAAATAAAATTGTTCAGTATAACTATTTACAAAGGCACTACAAACACAGAAAACAAAGTCCTTCATCGAAGTGTTTCTTCTCAATTTCAAATCTCAGTCTCTCCCTCCCTCCCTCTAGCAGAAGTACTGCTGCTCTGGCAGCCCGGTGGCGTAGAGGGTTAAGGCGCTGGCGCCTTACCTCGACCCATGCTGGCGACCCGGGTTCGGGAACGAGCCTGGGGCGTTGGAGGTCGGCACGGGGGAGAGGGCGGAGCTGGACTGAGCTGCCGACAGACAAGCTCTCCTCTCCAGGGAGGAAATGCGGCATCCCTCGGCTGATGGGTGACCCCAGTAGAGACTGGAGAAAGCTTGGGCCAGAGGGGGCCTAGGCAGTAGGTTAGTGGGTGGGGGGAAGGAGGCCTTGACCAGGGCTGTTGAGCACATGCGCGTGGACCCCTGTGGCCTCCGGGAGAAAAAAAGTGGAGGAAAAATGACGGTCAGCAGGGTGAAGACTGACCCCCCTCGCAGGCACCGCTCCTGGGCCGAGCAGGTAAGAGCCGGTAATTCTGGGGGATGGGGCTGGGGGTCAGTCAGATGGGGGCCAGCCGGTAGGGGAGAAAAACTGTGATATGACAAAAAAAAAAAAAGAAGTATTGCTGCTCTTTTTATAAGTCTTTGCCTAGGAACTCGTTAAGAGAACATTCCGTTTTTTCAGAAAATGTTCTTGTGAGTTTCCTTTCTTGCAGATGCACTAAAACAGCACATGGTGTCCCAGAACTGACCTCCTGTTTAGAGTTCTGCAAGGAGTTTGCAAACTGGCATCTCAGATTAACAACTTGAGCTCCAAATAGCTTTTTGCAATCATTTCAACAATACAACTATATACATTTTCAAACCAAGGGATCCCACTTTCACATAAAGATTCACACATATTTTATAACTTCAGATATGCAAGGGGGAAGAAAAGATAGAAATGGCAACTGACGGCAGAGAGATAGAGGGAGGGGGAAATAGCGAGACCATCAGAGTGGCCAGTTCCTAGGTCTTACAAGAAAATCTGACTGTGCAGTCAGATAGACAAGAGACAGAAAAGAAGAGGATAAAACCGATCCTTCCATTTAACTCTCTACACAACAAATCTTTCTACATAACAGACGGGACAGGGTCTTATTCAATGCTGTCACAGGCCCTCAGCCATTTCTTGCCACAGACCTCTCAGGTATCCCCCTCCTGGGATGATCCTCACCAACAGCCAGCCTGGCAAGCCGGTAGCATGCCATCCTCCTTAGCTGAAGTGCCCACCTGTGGTTGCGGTGGTGGAGGCTTCCACCCAAAGAGGTGGAAAAGTAACTGCAGGTTGTACCTGCTTGATGCAGACCAGTGGGGGTTACTGGTGATGGCCAGGAGATCAAAGCTCCAGGAGGTAGAGCCCCACCCTGCCCCACAGTGACCCACTGTTGTCAGAGGAGCCCCTCGTAGTACTGGCATATCCTGTAGCAGTGCCGCTCCTCACCAGAGGATGAGGATGATGGGGAACGTCGATGGTGATGCCTCCTGGTCAAGCAGGATGAAGAGCAGGAACACCTCGCCCCACAGTCTTGACCGTGACCAGGACTGTCAACCAGCCAATCAACGTCGAGAAGGGCCTTCTAGTGGGGTGCTGTAAACCACATGCTTGCCCATGTTCAGCAACACAGGAGTGGAAACCCCAACCTCCAGTGAAGGCTACTCCTGTTGAGGGCCAGACAGAAACCATGACTGGACTATGTCCTCCTGGGTCTGGATGGGAAGCACAGAGGTTTGCGAGATCGAGTGCTCAACCTCGTCCAACAACTGAATGATAGACTCGAGAAAGATCTTGGTGGCCTGCTCAACCAAAGTCAAAATTGACTGATTTGACGGGAAAGTGAAAGGGGAAATTGTTTCACCAGGAAAGGCACACTAAGCCAGAGCTTGTTTCCAGGTGGGACCTGGAAGCACAAGGAAGTTAAGTGACTTGCTCAGGGTCACACAGTACGCAGGTGGGGGCTGATGGGTTTCAAACTCAGGTCTCCAGGTTTGCAGCTCTTTGCGCTTCACCATTACACTGTATTGCCTTCAGAAGAGCCCTCAACCTGCCTGACCTACCTCCCTGTCCAGTGGTCGGGTGAGTTGATGGACTGGGAGGACATTTATCACTCCCACTACCACACCCAGTGCCAGCAGTGCTTGCTTTTAGCACTATGGGGAGGCAGGGCTCTCCTCCAAGGTCTGGAGGGCCAAGCAAATCTCCCAGACTCTCCGGATAATGACCTTTTGATGCTGGACCAAGGGAACAATGCCGAGATTGAGGAGGTGCCCGCCGTGGCAGCTGCTGCTTCACCTCAAGGACCGCAAGCTCTTCAGCCAACCTGGCTGCAGCCAAAGCCTTCTTGCGGCCCTTAGGGTAGTCCTTGGTATCCTGCTCTGAAGGCTGACCTAGTGAGAGCCAAAGCGTCCTGTCCTAGAGGGATTCTGGAAGCATGTTTTTACAAAGGTTACACCTAGCCATGTTGTGTTACCCGCAGAGGCAGTACACACACAAGTTGTGTGGATCAGTGACTGAAATCTTCTGCCAGCACCGCACACAAAATTTGAATCCTGGCTTCTGTTGCTCTAACACTGATCATTAGAGGGGACCAGAGAATTAAATGAAAGAAGTAATAAAAACTTCAAAGATAAAGTTCACCCATGGAGCAAGTAAACCTAAGTAGAAGCTGCAAAGAAAGTGACCTCTTCTTCTGGTTGAAAGAAATATCTGACGTCATGGGGTGGAGTCAGGGGATATACCACCTGGGTGGTGGGAGGAGCTTAGCTTAAAGATATCCGGCCAACGACATAATTCCAGTGGAACTGCCAGAATGTAGATGTGAACCATATCCACACCCATAGAAACCATGTTTCCCTCTCTGAAGAGAAGGCTACAGTCACCATATTTTGTTTCCAACTGAGGTGTTCTCAGCTGTGACAGAGAGGGGTGGGTCATCTGCCCTTTGGTAAAAACGCTGTGTGGACAGTGGCTGTGGTCAGATTCAGACCTAAAGATACCACAAGGGTTTGTCTATGCTCAATGGTGGCAGTAACTGAAGCACCCTTGCAAGCGTCTGAAGGGTTTGAGAAAGCTAACAGTGTACAGGCTGTTTGGGAGAGACCAGTCTTCCGCAACATTACATAAAATACAAGATGGCTAAGTGTGGTATACAGTACATGGAACTAACCCCATCAAGGGGTCTAACTGGCTCACAAAGCCACTCACCCTTCACTTGTGGCTTTATGATTTGGTTTGCCCCAGTGGGTTTATGTAAGCAATAAGATCTGACAGGCTGTGGGGTGCTGGTGGATACACACAGCATGCCCAGGGGAGTGATGAGGCCTGAGGCTACAGACAGAGGGCCTTACAGCCCCTGGAAATGTGAATATCCACCAATACCTCCCACCCTGACGGGTGTTACTGCACTCAGAAAATGGGTTGGGCACATTTAAAGGGAAACTCCGATTGAGTCCCTCAGTGTAGCAGCGGCTGCAGAAATGCCCGATTAGGGCTTTCAACATAAAATAATTTTTTTTTAGTACCTGGTGCCCTGGAATTTTAATAGAAAAGATCTGCTCACTCCATCATGGCGACAGACCTGCAGGCGGACATCTCGCGCACCTCGGGTGACTTCCGCCGCGAAGGTTATGCTAATGAGGGCTACCAACATAGTTTAGTCCCTGTTATTTGACATAGTTTAGTCCCTGTTATTTGCATGTCTCTGATCCTTTTTTTTTTGTACTTCAGTTGTGCATGTTGCACACTTGAGGCTATTGTTATTTTTTACTGTTTACTATGCCTATATTATTTACTGCATTCCATGTCTGTATAACAATCCATATTATACCCACTCCTATTGCCTGCATTGTGTATGTATATACCCTATGTTGCCACATGGATTATATATATATGTTTGTATGTATACTATGCTGCTACTTGTCTGTGCTTCTGATATATGTCTCAGGACTTCCTTGTGAATGAGCTTGCTTAATAGAGGTATTCCTGCAATAAACTTGAAAAACTTGAAATAAAAACATATGTGACCACCAATCATGAGTGCGATGAGTGAGCGGCTTTCACTTTTAATACTTTAACACAACTGCCGATCACGAGTACCTGACAGGATCGTCTTTCAGATATCAGAGTCAGTGGTCACTGTGAGATGCTTGCTTACTTGGCGGTTTACACACCAACCTGTTCTAGGCTACACTTTTCTCATGTGAACCACAGGCTGTGCTAACTGAATGAAAACCTATCCACTCTCAGCAGCCCAGAGCATACGTGGGGGAGGGATGCCAGCATTTTTTGAACTCACTGGATCCATATAGTACATAAAATAAAAAAAACCAGGGACTGTTTATTACTCAACTAAAAATACCATCTCAAGGTTCTGGTGACACGTTTGAACCTCTTGAGCTTTGCTCTCGAGGTTACCATGTCACCAAACTCCTCAATGATATTATAGCCTTGTAATACACAGTCCCCTATCTTTTATCCTATATTTACACCACACTTACCCATCATTTTCCTATATGTAGTATATGGATACCGAAAATAATAGCACAGTAAAGCACACAACCCACCCACCCCCCGTAATACCACAGTTCAAAAGTGATAATACCGTCAGTTCTACGCCGTAATAGTACTGTTCACATCCCGTAATACTACAGTTCGAAGCTCTGAATGATAGTATCATCAGAGAAACAGAACAGTGCAAGCGCACAACTGTCTTACACTGTAGAGCTGGTTGCAATGGTGCCTTGTTTGCGCTTTATGATCCAGGTGTCATGGTGGACAGAAAACAGTATGGCCAGCAGGAATACCGTCAGGGACAGGAATATCGTCAGTATTGTGGTCCAGAAAATTAAGCATGCAAAACTATAAAGTTGACAGGTGGAGGGTGTCTCAGCACCTCTGCCCGTTTAGCATAGTGGTTAGAGCAATGGACTGTGAATGAGGCAAGGTATTGCTAATGATCAGGGTTCAATTCCCACAACCTCCACTTTGGTTCATGTGACTGTTACCCAATGAAATCTCTGCGGTCACCCCTGCACACTGAACATCTGCTTGTATAATTTTTTTTCTTCGAAATTGTGCGACTGTGGAGTTGATTATATTTATTTATGAGAGGTGTGTGGGGGGGTGCGCTGCCCCCCACAAAAGTAAATTGTCTGAACTGTTTTTGGTAATTTTTTTTTTAGTTTTACTAAGTGTTTTCAATGAAAAACAGACATACATAGAGTTATGGCACTGACAGTGTTCCCTTCCGCAATGGTATTCCCATTGGCCATATTGTTTCCTGTCCGGCATGACACCTAGAATCACAGAATGTTGATGACAGAAAAGGACCACACCAGCCCATCTAGTCTGCCCTATACCCCCCCTACTCATCCCCCCCCTTCTGCCGGCCCCACCCTCCCCCTGCTACTCCGCCCTATATGTCTGTCTCATGACCTCTTGAATCCCTCCAATGATTTAGCCCCCACCATTTCTTCTGGCAGTCTGTTGAAGGCCTCCACCACCCTCTCCGTGAAGAATCGCCCTCTCACACTGCCTCTGTAACTTCCTTCCTGCAGTCCGAGGCTATGCCATCCAGTTCTAGCCCCACTTCTTCATTTTAAGTAATCATAATCACCCGAATCATAAAGTGCAAACACTCCCCAAGTGCGGTTGCTAGAGACGTGACATGACGATTTTCAAAGTGCCCCTTATGGTTGACTGCTTTATGTCTGTGGGAGGGCAGAGCAGTTTGGAAAACATAGCGGCTGTCTCTCACTTAGTACAAGTAATTTGTAGCCGTCGTACTTTCAGTGCTATGATTTTATTTTTTTAACAATTAAAGCACAGTATTATCTGGTTGATCCTGCCTTCACTCTGACTGCAATATCACACTCACATAGCCCAACAAGCGTTCCAAATGAAGGTCCAAAAGAACGCGTGATTCAATCAATGAATTTTTATTGCAGATAGAAACTTCAAGTCTGCATAAATCAAAACAGCATAACAGAAAACAACTTGCCCACACAGAGGAGCAACACTCCAGTGCTTCACTCACTGGAGCTTCCTCAGGGAGTCAATCCTGCTTTCACTCAGCTCTGGAAACCAACTAACAGGTAGAATTGGCTATCGAGGCTAATGACCGGAGGCACTGTGAAAGGAGCAGAAGTTGACAGAGAGTGGCTGGAGTGAGTAACTGTTCAGTGCAGTGGTCGGGTGGCTGCTGTCACAGGATAGCGGGAGAAGAATTCAGAGTCACGGTATTTTGTATTCGATCCATATATTACAGAAAAACAACAGATAGGAGAGTGTGTATCACAAGGGTTTAATACCATCTCGAGGTTCTGGGGACATGGGAACCTCTCAATGGTATTACACCCTTGTAGTACCCACTTTCCTATCTATTATTCTATTTACAGTGTACAACCCCAATGGGGATACATTTGCCCAGATACATTTTTGCATACAACTGGTGTGGGTATAAATTTATATAGAAAACTGGTGATATCTTTGAGCTAAGTTTCAAGATATGACGCTATCTCCTGTTAGGTACCAGAATATCACCACTTAGATACACCACAACTGACCTATTGATTACTGACCAATAGCAACTGGACATGCTACATTATTTCATAACAATGCTACCTTGACAACCATTACTTCGCACATTCTTCAGAGACACTCTGTTCATAGAAACAAGCATAAAAACAGTGAAAAAGAAAATCAATAGTTTACAGCTTTATTTATGAAACTTCCAGGTCCTGTTGTATGCATCAAATATTAGATGAGCTAAAGTACTATATCAGAAATATCTTCTATCATTGTACTTGACCTCTTGTGAACTCACTCATGGTTTTGCCACTTGTGAGACAGCAAGAGACCAATCCCCTCTCATGACCAATCCCCTCTCATGAAGATAAAAATGTCATATATATGATATATAGTCATAATGTATTGATTTATGATGTATGTGTCTGACTGATGTATGGTATTTTAATTTACTGTATATGCCGTTTGAATGTAAAGACCTTTTGGTCGAACAATAAACTTACACTACTACATGTATTTAAAATAGTCATCACCTTCAAAAGACTTCCAAAATTAAACCCTGCGCATTAGAATAAGATCTGGGTCAAGAGCTGGCACAGGAATGTATGTACCGTATTACAGACCTGACTATAGCCAGAAATTTCAGTTTTGTGCACACTCCCTCCTAAATGTTGCTCCATTCCTTGCTTACTGCAGTGACATGTGTGCTTCATATGTCCACTAGATGGCATCATTTCAACAGTTTATAAAGAAGATGTTTCTAAGTTGTAGTTCAATACAAACAGGTGAGCACAAACTGAGTTGTTTTTCTACCTACAGTAGTCAAAATCAAAAACTTCAAAAGTAGGTCCAACATGTTTTACTGCTGCAGGACTCTAACATTGCTACGTGTGAACACAACATGCAATTCACATCTTTTTACTGAAGGCAGCTTTGTGAAATGTAGTGTGTAAAGTAAGTCACTATTTAGAAATACTTGTCTTTCCCAACTACCTAAAGCAACCCCGAGACGAGATGACAGCACCTGCCATAATGTTCCTGTTTTACATACAAGCCACCACAGTCAATGTTTTAGCATTTTACTGGCGTTTGTTGTGAACTTCATTCATGCTGCATTGTTAAATCAAATCCTGGCAGACCACTGAAATGCATGAATAATATTAAAATACAGCATAAATTACCTTTGGAAATGTGCTTTACAAATGACGTTGTTCCTCTGGAAACACCACTGACGAAGGCTCCTGGGCCTCGGGTCAAGCCCTCATACGGAAGCCTAAAGAAGTCAGCAATCCCATTCCCTATGCTTCGCACCAAACTAGCTGGACTTCCAAGGATTTCCAAAGAGCCAACAACCCAGCCTACAAAAAAACAGAAATTAGGTTAGAAAACAAAACAAAAAAAACAAACAAACAGAAAATGGTTAGTGCGGCCAACATTTATTCACATTTCTGGAGAAGGGAAGGAGTCCCTTTTCTTCTGTGATCCACAGCAAACACTTTCAGGACAGGAGAAGGGGACAGTAACCCACTCTTAAGTGTTCTGTACATGACAGGATTTCAAGGTTAATTTAAGAGTTTTTTTGCACAAGCACCTGCTTACTCTAGCACAAAATGGTATCCTTCATTTGTTGCTCGACACATAGACAGCATAGAACAGACAAATACTGAAACCCACCCAGTCCGCCCTTATTGTTCCTACCAAGAATTACGCACTCCTTTCACGGATCCCATCCCCCCCCCCACACACACACACACACTCCCATGTGTTCCTAATCAGCTCCCTTTAATCATCCCATTTGGTTTTGAACCCCGAGATAGAACAAGCATTAATCACATGTGTAGGTAATCTGTTCCACCTATCTACCACCCCCTCTGCAAAGAAAGACTTCCTTATGTGCCTCTTGACGTTTCCCAATCACCACTATAAGGTTGGGACCCCTGGTGGTCGTCTTACTCTTCAGTTTAAATGAATCAGTGGTGTCAACCTTGTTATGTCCCTGCATGTGTCCCTAGATTTCTATCATGCTGTTTGTTGAAGAGTAGAGCAATTTTTATTGATAGGCAGGTATTTATAGTAACGAGCGAAACAAAGAGAAGATCTTTCTGTTAGGTAAATATCATACCTTTACTAGACTAAAGACAAGTTGAAGATACATACTTTTATCAACAAGGTACATCCCAACTCTTTATTTATAGTAATAAACGTCTTAAAACTATTACATTTTGTGTGTGTTGTAATTTGTTGTGGTTTGCGTATGATGCAGAAGAAAAAATTACTCACCTTAGTAATTGCTTTTCTTCTCATGGAGTCTTGCTATATTATAACAATAGCAGTCAGCCACTGCAGCTGAACTGCCCCGGAGAGGAAGGAGTTAACTCCAGAAGATCTGGAGTTCTACAGCGCGAGGGCGCTGTGCCCAAAGCTCTATCTGGCAGTTTCAAATGAAACTGTCAGATCTTTACGAAGCCAACATCAAAGGACGGAAAAAAGTCTGTGTGGAAAAACTACACTAGCCTATGGCTACCTACTAGTAGTAATAACAACAATATAAACAACAAAGAAACACCCAGAACCATAATAACAAAGATTGATGGTATTATGGTTCGTTTTACCACCCTTGACAAGCACATATGAACCCCCCTTCCCCCCAAGACTCAAGTCCAAGAAGGGGGCAATAAAAAATAACCTAAAAGAACAATCTAGATCCCTAACCCAAAGGAAAACAGGGTTAGGGGAAAACTAAAATGGCATGACACAGTGCTTGCACCACTTGCCACCTCTACCCAGGTAGGAGTTCTGAGAGGGCAGGAGGAGGGTGATGATAATATAGCAAGACTCCATGAGAAGAAAAGCAATTACTAAGGTGAGTAATTTTTCTTCAAACACCATGAAGTCTTGCTATATTATAACAATAGCAGATTACACAGCAGTACCTCCATGGAGGAGGGTCAGAACCTACTTAGGACATAGGCTCTGAAGCACAGCTGCAAACCGAGCATCTCTCCTGGACTGGATATCCAGGAATAATGCTTGGTAAAGGTGTGAACTGTCTTCCAGGTAGCAGCTGACAAATCTCCAGAATAGGAATGTCTCTAGCAGCCGCTAGAGACGCAGCTGTACCCCTGGTGGAGGGCCTCAATCCTGAGGGGGGTACTCACCAGTTTCTGATAACAAAATTGGATACAAGAGACAATCCACCTTGCAATTGTTCTCTTAGTGGCAGGTTTCCCTTTGCCAACCTCGCCATAGGTAAGAAACAGTTGGAGGGATTCGAACCTATGACCTCTGGTGCGCTCTAGATAGTAACTTAATGCCCTTTTGACATCCAAGCTGTGCAGTCTCCTCTCACCTGAGGAAGAATGCTCAGTGAAAAATACTGGGAGGGAGATAGATTGATTCAGGTGGAAATCAGAAACCACCTTAGGCAAGAACTTTCTATTAGTCCTAAGGACTACCTTATCTCTGTGGAAAGAGATAAAATCTTCTTCCACTGACAGGGCCTGTAACTCACTTATGCGTCTGGCAGAGGTGATAGCTACTAAAAACGGTTTTCCAAGTTAAATACTTGAGCTCTGCTGAAGACAGAGGCTCAAAAGGAGGTTACATTAACTGAGCAATGCAAATATTCAGGTCCCAGGCGGAGCTGGTTCCGAAAGGGAGGGTTAGTGTGAAGTAACCCTTTAAAAAACTTGAGAACACAGGGTGAGAAGAAAGGAGGCAGGCTTCCTGCTGACACAAAAGCAGAGACAGCTGCCAGATGAACCTTCAGGGTAGCTGGTCTAAGGCCTAAGGAATTCAGATGGACCAAATAGTCCAAAAGAATGGAAGATCAGCAGATTCTGGGGTAATCTGCCTCTCAGAGCACCAGATGGAAAACCTCTTCCACTTAGAATTATAAGTGGTCTAGTGGAAGGCTTCCTGAAGCCTTTAAAATATCCATAACACCTTGAGAAAGGTGTAAATCAGCAATTCTAGCTCCTCAAGAGCCAAGCCTTGAGGTGGAGGGACTTGAGGTCCGGATACCACACTCTCCCTGTGCACAGGCCAGTAAGTCGTGAACTCTGGGCAGGCTCAGGGCAGGGTGGACTGCCAGGGACAGGAGCAGAGGGTACCAGGGCTGTCTGGCCCAATCTGGGGCAATCAGAATCACTCTGCAAGGTTGAGATCTGATTTTCACTAGTACCCTGAAAAGGAGAGGAAAGGGGGGGAAAGCATACAGGAACTTCCCTTTCCAATCCAACAGAAAGGCATCCAGAGGGACTGAGCCCAGTACTGGAGGCCTGCAGCAAAAAAGAGGAAGTTGGTGGTTGTCTGGGGCCGCGAAAAGATCTATCTGAGGAGTGCCCCAACTGGTAAAGACGGACCCCAGTACTTGTGGATTCAGAGCCCATTCGTGATGGCCCTGAGAAATTCTGCTAGGGCGTCCGCCAGCACATTGTCCTTCCTGGGAGATGAACCGCTATCAGGGAGGTGTTCAGGAATAAGCCAGAGACCACAACTTCATTGCTTCGTGCACAAGGCTGAAGACCGAGTGCCCCTTGCTTGTTGATGTACCACATTGTGGTGGTATTGTCTGTCCTGACTTGAACCACTTTGTTCTGGACAGAATCTGAAAGATCCGAAGAGCTAAAAGACAGCTCTGAGTTCCAGAAGATTGATGTGGAGCAGAGATTCCTGAGGAGACCACACTCCTGAGTGGTAAGGTCGCCAGGTGAGCTCTCCACCCCAACAGGGAGGCATCCGTGGTGAGGGTGAGGGAGGGAGAAATGGGAATGAAGGGAACCCTTGTTTCAGATTGCTTTGATCCTGCCACCAGTGTAGGGCCAGGATCAGGGATTGAGTAACTGGGACCAGTTTGGTAAGGGGTCCTTCCTCTGAGACCAATAGGCCCTCAAATGGAACTGAATGTCCCTCATCTGGAATCTTGCTCCCTGCACAACAGCTGTGGAAGCAGCCATGTGTCCGAGGAGTTGCAGGAAATGCCTTGCTGGTCGAGAGACCCATGAGGGTAAAGGAGGATGCCAGGGCGATGAGTCTGTCCACCCTTTCCGAGGGAAGAAAGGCCCTGACTAACCTTGTGTTCATCCCTGCGCCTATGAAAGTTAGGGCCTGAACTGGTTCCAGAACTGACTTTGGTAAGTTTAGCAGAAATCCCAGAGAAGTGAGAAGCTGCTGGGTGACTTGTAGTGGGATTTACCTGACCTGGAGACTGACCCACAATGAGCCAGTCGTCCAGGTAGGGAAACAAGCAACCCTTGCTTTCTTAAATGAGCCACTACTACACGAGACATTTTGTGAATACCCTTGGCGCAGAGGTAAGGCCGAGGGCATTGCCCTGAACTGGTAGTGGCCTGAGGGCAGTTCGAACCTGAGGTACTTTGTGGAAGGCCTGATCAGAACATGAAAATAGGCATCCTTGAGGTCCAGGGAAGCTAGCCAGTCCCTGGCTTTTAGGGAAGGCAATATCATTGCCAGGGTTAACATTTTGAACTTTGGTTTCAACAGATGCTTGTTCAAGTATCTTAAATCCAGAATGGGCCGCCATTCTCCTGTCTTTTGGGGTAAGAAAGTATCTTGAATAAAGCCCTTGCCCTGATGGCAAGGAGGAACCCTTTCCACTGCTTTGCAGACCAGAAGAGAAGAAACCTCTGCTTCCAAAGCAAGGCTTCTGAAGGACTTGCAGGTGGGAAATGCCTGGCTCTCATCTTTGGAAAATATTTGAAGCTGAGAACCAGGCCCTGGCCTATTACCTCCAGAACCCATCTGTCCGAGTTAGGGACAGCCAGCTCTGGCTGAAATAGGCCAACCTGCCCCACTGGTACAGGAGAATCGGCCCTGGGCACCCCATCAGGGTGCCTGCTTAGAGCAGCCTTAGGCTGAGGGAGGGAGACGGTCTACTACGCCACGCCTACCCCTGCCTCTGAAGAAACCCTCTGCGAGACAGCAGAGGAGGCTTGAAATTGTAAAGGCCTGGAAAAGGGCCTGCCCTACCTCTGGGAGCATGCCTTTGTGGCATGGCATGCTTCTCCTTAGCCTGGGCACTTTTGTAGGTAGTTCTGTATTCATCCATCTTTTTCATATAATTTTCTGTTTGCTCCCCAAACAGAGAATTTCCACTACAGGAAAATCCATAGCCTTTGACTGAGTATCTTGGGACAGATTAGTGCATCTGAGCCATGCCAACCTACGGAAGCTACAGAAGTGGCCATGACCCTAGAGGAAACATCATTAACATCAACAGCAGTATGAAATTGAACTTTAGAGGCTTCAATGCCATCAGCAGCCACCTGTTCCAACTCACTAGCCAGCTGGCCATGGGCCTGCTTGGCTAACTGCAATACTGTGTCCCACCTAGATTTCTGATATCTAGCCACATAAGCCATATAATTTGCCTGCCTGAGTCCCAAAGAAGCTGCCATATACTGTTTCTTCGCCATGGCATCAATCTTCCTAGAATCCTTATCAGGAGGATGTGAGGCCAGAGGAATATTAGCCTTGTCACAGGCTGCAGCTTGTACCACACCTACATGACTACACTGCTCAATAAGGAAGTCTGTATCCGAGCTGACAAAGTATACCTTCTGTCCATTTTTATCTACAGGAGGGACAGAATGAGGATTTTTAAAATCTTTGTTGTTTGCTTCCAAATGACTTATGCAAAGGAATAGACAACCTCCTAGACTCTGGAATATCCATCATTTCCACATAATCAGGCTCCTCTTGCTCATCCACAGCCTCCTCTAAAGGAAGCTGGAGGGTTTCTGCAACCTTTTGTAAAAATAAAGAAAGAAGGGACTCAGACAGAATAGGGAGATTCTAAAGGTCTGTCTGGAGAAATGCCCGGTCCGATGGGCACGCCCAGACCCTCCCAGCCACACATATATTGATCAAATTCCTCCTCCCTCCTGTGGTTCATAAAATCCTCAACTTCAAAATCCTGAACCACTGGGACTGAACGAACAACCTTTACCAACTGTTGGTGGTTCTACAGATCCCTGAGACAGTGACTGGACAATCTGAATGGCTTTAGCTATCTCTGCAGCAGTTAGAGACACAATTCTGGACTCCAAACCTCCTGATTTCTTTGTCTTTTTACTTGGGGCTGGTTCCTCTGAACCAGTCTTCCTTTTGCCCGAGGAAGTCTCGCCCTGGTCAGAGGGCACTCCCTCTGGTCCAGTGGGTACTGAACCGGGCTGGCCATCCGGGTCAGCGGACTTTTTGGCCTCTCGTTCCCTGAGCCGGCCCAATCTCTTCTCCAGGGTGGCTGCAGGGAAATTTTTACACACCTGGCAGTCTGACAGGAGGTGGTCAGCCCCCAGACAATAGACACAAGTGGTGTGTGGGTCAGCCTTGGCAAAGGCGTCCCCACAGACATCACAGTGTTGAAACCCAGTGGGCCCGGTTTTTCTTTTGGGTTTCTCAGACATAATGCCAGCCTAACCTAAAACTTGCCTTTTGATGGCAGTGCCAGGCAAGACCACCTTATCGGTTCCTAACCGTGTCACGGTATTTGAAAAACCGTAAGACTTCTTTTTAGAACCGATAAGAACCGGAACCGCACCTAAAACCCACAGTACAGTTTTAAAAGGCAGAAAAATCCAGCGATCGGTTCAAAACCGAACCGATAATTAATTTTCCACACAGACTTGAATTTTGTACTACGGTTACCAGAGAGAGCTTTAGAACCGAAATGCGGTAAAATAATGACTTTGCCGGTTCAAATGAACCGAAAACTACTCTTTAAACCGAGAATGAACCGAGCTGAAGGAGCTGATCTCCGGAGCGACTGTTCAGTGAAGCGGAGTAAAGAATCTGACAGTTTCATTTGAAACTGCCAGATAGAGCTTTGGGCACAGCGCCCTCGCGCTGTAGAACTCCAGATCTTCTGGAGTTAACTCCTTCCTCTCCGGGGCAGTTCAGCTGCAGTGGCTGACTGCTATTGTTATAATATAGCAAGACTTCATGGTGTTTGAACATAGGTTTTCTTAATTATTAAAAGAAAGGACGAAAGCCATTAATATAATCAGGCTGGTTCTCCCTCCTTCTGGGCTCATGCACAGCTACATCACAATGAGGAGTCCTAACAAGGGCAGACACAGGTCTGTGGTTTGCTGTTTTCCGCCTTTGCAGACTGCAAGGCCTTTCCGCACCATACAGTCTTAAAGCTGAGCCACTGTAATTCCTTCTGGTGATTTGCATTAGGGGGAGAGAGAAATTTGTATTTCTTTACATAATTATGGTGTAGTGGTATTACTTTAATGATCAAAGCCTCTTCAGTATCTTACTTAATTCTGAGAATTTATTTATTTCAGAAAACTTTAACAGGAAAGACGCACTGAGCAGGCAACAGCTTGTTTTCAGATGTAACCTTCGGGAGGGAAAGGAGAATACAGGAAATTCTGACAATAAGAACTGCAGTTTTACATCTGAGGTCTTGTGACGTAAGATCCACATTGAGATCACGGATTTGTGTCAGAGTTGCAAGTGGGGCAGTGCAAAACAGGCACTTCATATGCTTTGTTAGGCTTTATTAAACGCAGTCTAGCACCATGGGGAAAGGGACAAAATGCAAAATCACTGATCCAGCTGTTACCTAGCACTATCAGGGATTGCACTCACCATCATCACAATGTGTGCTTGCTGACACGTTGACATGTAGCGTGATTCTACAAACTGAAGCACCGTTACATTTGTAGGGTTTTGCCTCCCACCCTGTCCCTGTCACAAGCACTCCCTGCTGACTAGTGGCACCTCCTCTTTCCCCACCCCACCCCATTCCAAGCAATCCCTCACCCCATGGAATGTCCACAGGCCCCCCTCAATCCAGGAGTGTTGCTAGATCCAGGCCTCAGGGGCTTGAGCCCCAGATGTTTTCATATGGGCCTCGAACCTCTCAACAATAGAATTGCGGAAATGAATCCTTTTATAAAAAATATCTATGGCCTACCCCCAGACTTTGGGGGCTTGAACCTGTGACCTTTGGTTGCCCTTAGAACCCCTCTGCCCCATCACAGCCCATTTAATTTGTTCCCTACTATCTAGTGCCCCCTATATTAGAATCCCAATGTGACAGTAAGGGTGTAATGCTACTGAGTTTATAAATCACAAGAGTGATGCTTGAGTGGTTTATATTTGTCACAGAACCCTGGGATTGCATTACATATAGAATGCTACATGGGGAGGTGTGCATAATGAGAATTTTTATACACACCCGAGGTGTGGGATGCTACACAAAACCCGAGAGCGAAACTTGAGGGGTTTGATAAAAGCATCCCACACACAGGGTGTGTATAAAAATGAAAATTACGTACCTACCGTAATTCTTGATCTTCTTTTGTATCTTCACTATTCATTACTGTTGGGTGTAAGCTGGATGCATGCACCCACCACAGGAACTTTTTTTTTCTTGGAGGGAGGAGTCGGTGCCAATGGTGCCGCCCATGCGAGTGACGCACGGCGTGGTGCGCAAGGGCGGCTGTCAGGCGCCGTCGACACCTCCTCCTCCATCATCCCAGTTCTGTGAAGCCGGAGAGGCAGAGATAAGCCATAGGTAGTAGAGTTAGGCAGGGGAGCCGAGGGATAGGAAAGGGAAAAGAAAGGAAATGAACTAAAAAAGGAATAAGCTGAAGAGAGGACAGAAAAGAGAGAGAGAGAGAACACTACCCTAAGTGACTAAGGGCCTCAGTCCTTGGGTGGTTCTGAGGGAAGAGGAGAAGAAGAGGAAGAAAAAGACGAAGAAAAAGGTGGTAAATGGAAGGAAGGAGGAATCTTGTCCAGGTAAAAAGGGGGCCACTGGTTTAAGATTTTCAATTCCCAGCTGGAACTGAAGACAATGGAGCAAGGTTCCCATCAGTTGAGGGTTAAGAGTCCAAGGTTGGACTACAGATCTTTACTGTTTTGAAGACAGACCTCTCTTCCTCTCGATTTATCCAAAATATTTTTCCAAGTAAGCCAGGTTCTAGGCCCACCGCTGTTCCCAGAAGAGAATCAGCTTCGCTCAGAAGAGGAGTGAGACCTGACTTAGGGGTAGATACTAAAATCTGTTGTAGTACCCAAAGGGGTACAGACACAGTTCCTATTTTGAGGGAAATATGGAAAAGCTAAAGGAGGAAAGGAAAGAGGAGAACTCCTGTGAACTCTCAGACTGTATATGAAAAAGAACAGTCATAGGGTGAATTCAGAGGATGAGTATGCCCTAACCGGGGGATACCCAGAGTATAAGAGAATCAGAGAAAGTTCCGGAGGGTTAGGTGACGGCCCTATTCGCCATCCCCTGAATCGAGCACTCTGTGACTTCAGGAAAGGGAAAGAGGCTCTGAGGCATCAGGGGGACACAGTCCCCAAATGGCCTGAGAAGGAGAGGGTGAACAGGGTGGAGGAGACGCCCAAGAAATGAGGCCCATGAGGGGAAGGTGGGCAGGATTCAGTAATGAATGGAGAGGATACAAGGGAAGATCAAGAATTACGGTAGGCATGTAATTTTCATATCTTTCCTTGTCAATCGTCACCATTCATTAATATTGGTTGAGTACCAAGCCCCCCGGAGGGGATCTGATGTTATCTCTGAGGAACAGATCCCTCAGCCTCCTACTGGTGAAAAGCAGGAGGGGGGAGACCATAGCCAATAGACTGAGGTAGTCTAAGGTTGCTGAGGACGAGGGGGTGTCCCCCTTGGCCGGCGAATGCCCCTGGAGAATCCTCCTCGCCCTGTGGGAAAACAGACGGGTCCCCCAAAAAGTGGAGGAAGTCATCCTACGCCGGGCAATGGCTGACAGCCTGACTAGACGAAGCCATGCCATCCATCATATGCCGATCGCTGTCCCTGCCAGTCTGAAAGTCACCTCGTTGGCATCATAAGATGCCCTCGCCTGGTGCCTTGCAAGCTCCAGACCCTGCGTCGAGAGGGCAATGGCTTGTCTGAACTGCTCCGTATCAGGCATAGATGCCAGAACCTGAGCCAGCATCGACCATAGATGCCTGTTGTAGGCAGCATGGTGTGTCTGATGTGAACTTATACACATCAACGCACGAGCAGAAGAGAAGACTCTTCATCCCCACTGGTCAAATTCTGCGGAATCCGGATCCGGGGGTTGATCATGCGCCAGGCGCCAAGGCCCAGAAGGAGGCTCTAGGGATGTCAAGCCCGAGGATGGGTGAGGTAGAGAACCTAGAGCCTCGTGGGAGGCACAATATCATCTCCTGCAGTCTGCATGGGCAGGGGAAGGGGCGGCTGGAGACTGCCAGGTGCGGATACACACTTCCTGGAAGGGGACTGGCCAGGAAGGGACCACAAGGTGGCGAGAGCTGAACTCACTGAGCAATGCATGCGTCTGCGCTTGGTATTGTCCCGCAAACAAAAGAAATACGAAGCTTCGAGACCAGCCTCGAGAGGAACTGCTGATATCCAGTGAAATCAGCATCGGAGGACATGTGGACAGACAGTTCCTCTTTCTCAGAAGAGGAAAATGAGGAGGAAGTGGAGCTTGAATGATCAGAGGACTCCTGCGGCGGGGGGGGGGGACAGGCGGAAGACCTGTTCGTCCATAGCCCTAACATATGAAGGAAAGGCTGCTGCAGTAGCTCTGAACGTCTCCCAAATTAATAACCCCATAGGACCCACATGGCCTGGAAGAGAGGGGGTAGTTGCAGAGGGATAGGCGAAGGGCACCTGAGAGTATGTGCCCGGCCTCTGCCGGGGCTCTGAGATCCAGAGAACGATGCCACCGTGACTGCGGACCCTGTGACCATACCGGGTTGCGAAGAGGTAACCTGAGAAAGCAAACCCCAGAAGAGCCCAGAAGGAAAATCTCCCCTGTGACGCGACTGGGGTTGCATGTGTCCAGAAGGGCAACCCTCTGAGCTGTCACTAGAAGGTGCTCTCGAGACTTTGAAGGAAAGGTGGGGTTCAGCACTTCGACTCCTCCCCACACCAAGTAGGGCGGTGGGGATGTGCCACTACTCCTCACTCTAACCTCTCAACCCCTCCGAGTCTGAGGCAGCCCTCCTCCTTGACACTAGCGCAGGAGCTCCCCATTCTGTGGGCCTCTGGAGGTAGGCCACAGTAGCAGGGCTCTCTGCCTCTTCCCAAGGGGCCCCAGCAGCACCAGAAATGGCAGCTGCCTGGGCCCTCTCAGAAGAGAGTATCCATTCCTGAATCCCAGAGCTATACCCCCAGCCGTGGGACCCCCAGAGCAAATCTGCTCCGGGGACTCAGGAAGAGAAACACTAGGCCGCCTGACACCCCGGCCTATAGAGAGTTCCGATTCCGAAGAATCGGGTTGCCAGTCTGGGTCCACCTCTGAGTAATCCTCCTCCGAAGAGGAGGCGAGCAGAGCGACCTCTAGAGAGGAAACCCCCGAAATGTCTCTGGTGACAGCAGCCAACATAGTCTGCAACATTGCCAACGGTGCCGC
Source organism: Neoceratodus forsteri (assembly GCA_016271365.2). Taxonomy (NCBI): domain Eukaryota; kingdom Metazoa; phylum Chordata; order Ceratodontiformes; family Ceratodontidae; genus Neoceratodus; species Neoceratodus forsteri. The sequence goes on along the minus strand of CM057455.1, from coordinate 1,685,127,366 downwards.
CCGAGTCCCTGGCGCTGTGGACGGCACTAGAACCCAAAGAAGTGCTGCCAACAGCGCTGCCCGAGTCCCCGACGCCATGGACGGCGCCGCCAATGGCACCACCTGAGTCCCCAGGGCCATGGACAGCACCGGAACACAGAGCATCACTGCTCGGCAGCATCGAGGGTCCGCCAGTGCTGGGCCCCGCAACCAGGGGCCGCAACATTGGGGGAGCCTGTATGTCCGCGGAGGTGACTGCTGGGGTGGCGCCAGTGATGTGACCCCAGGAGGAATCGCACCATTCCTTCGGCACCGAAGAAGAAACCTCCTCCTCGGCAAGGGTAGAAGTGGAGGAGGTCTCCTCCTTGCCGAGCTGTATAGACCCTGGAGGGGACCCAGATGAAGGGTCAAGAGATCTGGCCTGGGAGGCCCGCAGGCGATGTCCTCCAAAAGTTGGCAGAGCCCTGCCGATCTTGAACGCGTGGATTTCCAGTACACGGCGGCAGGGGTGTAGCCAGGAATTTTAAACTTGTACTCAAAACTGATGCACTGTTGCCCCCCCCCCCGGTTATGTAAACATAAACCAAAATATGCACTGCCACACCACGCCAGTGCTGTCCCCTTCTGCTAGCTATGGCTGAGTTTAAGTAATCAGTTTCCTCCTGTAATCTTCCTTCCTTGGTTTTTCTGCCTGCCTCCTGGTAAGTTGTTCTTGTTTGTGTATTTGGCTGGTGGCATCAGTGCCCCATAGCGAACAACAACAAAGGCAAAAGGGCTCAGCATGACACAGACACAGTGTGACTCACAATGTCCTTGCTTTCCCCTTTTTGTTGCCCCTGCCTGATTTATTTTTACTGTACTCTGCTGCGTACAGTGCGTATGCCTGCCGACACCCCTGCACGGCGGTCCATGGAAAAACAGGCATTGCAGTGATCCATATCATGGTTGGGTCCCAGGCACTGAAGGCAAACATCATGTCGATCCGTGACGGAGAACTGCTGGCCACAGGGGCACTGACACACAGGGGCACGGCCCGCCTTGGATTTACGCTTGGCCCCTGAATCGGACACGATGCGAAAAAATTTACAGAAACAGCAAAGATCCCAGCGCCGTTGAAATATAAATAAATGAAATGGTCTTACCGGCTTCAACGGCATCGGGATGGAGAACTGGGATGAGGAGTTGTCCAAAAATGGCGTTAAAAACAAGCAGGCCTAATGGCATACTATTCAATTTTTCTGAACTCGCGCAGCAAGTGCTGCCTCAACGGTGGGAAAAACAGAACTGGGATGGGGGAGGAGGAACTGATGGTGCTTTAATGGCTGCCCCTCGTGGCACCACGCCATGTGTCACTCGCACGGGTGGCGCTGTTGGTGCTGACTGCTCCCTCCAAAAAAAAAAAAAAAGTTCCCATGGCAGGTGCGTGCATCTGGCTTTGACAAGTGAAGATTTTGAGTTTACACGTGTTTTATACATGTTTTGTTTTATATGATTGCAGGGATTTGTTTCTTCACCTCAAAGAAATTGTGCTGCGGCTTCAGTTCATGGCTCTAACTGCACTCACTCTGCTGCCCACCCCCACTTCTGCCAAATAAGTCCCACTGGGCTTTTAAATATAGCCAAGGAAGCAGAAAAAGAAGACTGCACTTACGCCACAGCCCCCTTCACCTCCTGACAGTCATCATCTTCACCTCTGCAGCCTGAGGCCTGAACTCCATGTGGGCTGGGAGTTGAAAGTGCCAACCATACTAGGTGGCTGGCTGTGAGTGTGTACATGCGTGTTCCAGGGAAACCCGGCGCATGGCAAATTATAACTAGGTTTCCCTATGGGGAAAAACAATAACCAATTATTATACCGTAATTGTATACTGTTTTTATAGTTTGTTTTTTATGATGTACATTTTGGTGCAAAAGGATCTTTTTGCAGTGATTCAACATGTAGAGGTGTGAAAGCCATTTAAAGGCCCCCAGCAAGGTGAGTTTTTGTCAGCCCCATATCTGTTATGCCCCTTTGCTTCTAACTGGTTGGACTGTGCGTTAGCAAGTAACCTTTTATTCATTTTTGGTTTTTGCTTACCAGCTACGTGCACTAGGCAAACAGATACCTATTTTCAGGCAAGACCTGGATGAGTTATAATGCAGTACACAGTGTAAATGTAGAGAATGGTAGTGCGATGCTAAAATCAGATAAACGAGGACACACATGATAAAATGAAATATTAAAATTTAAAGCAGTGCACAATAAACAGAGCAACAGCAGTAGTACAGGCAAGATCTCTGGCAATGAAACAGCAAATAGTAAAGTGATACTACAACACAGAAAACACGATCAGACATGGCAAAGTTAAATATTAAATAGTATGACAGTTGCCAAAGAATTTTGAATAATTATAATAGCTACAGAAATCTTTATGATGAAAAAGTATAAGGGGTTCAAAAAGGGGGAGAGAGAGAGAGAGTGAAAGCTGCCTTCTGGCATACAAGTGAAAAGAGGGACACAAAAGTGGGCATAGTAAAGTTAAAAAGGGAGGAGGGGTTGCTGGAGGGCAGTAATCAGAAAGGAGAAGTGTTAAACAGATGTTTCTGCTCTATCTTTACTAAGGAAAAGAGGGACCGGTGCTGCAAGGGAGGATGAGGGAAAGGAAAGGGGAAGGAGGGGACATGGATGATGACAGAGGACTGCTGTGTCTCAAAGTAAATATGCCTCCAGGACAAGATGGCATGCACCCATGGGTGCTGAGGGAGATGGGGGTGGAACTGGTGGGTAGACTGGAAGATCTGTTCAACAGCTCATTAGATAGAGGGCTGGTACCGCAGGAGTGGAGAGCTGCAAATATGGTACTGCTGTACAAGCGTGGGACTAACAATGGTCCTGGGAACTACAGGCCGGTCAGTCTGACCTCCATTGTCTGTAAGCTGATGGAGGCTATTCTGAAGGAAAGGCTAGTGAGATTTCTTGAAGCAAATGGGCTTCAGGGCAAGAGACAACATGGGTTCATATCAGGGAGTTCTTGTCAAACCAACCTGATCAGCTTCTTTGACTGGATAACAACAGCAGCAGACAAGGGCTGGGCAGTAGATACTGTATACTTGGATCTCAGGGGGTCAAGGTCACTGAATCAGAGGACTAAGAGGACTTGGGAATAGCCATCATCAGCTACCTGAAGCCACCTATGTAGTGCAGAATGGCAGCTGCCAAGGTAGAAAGAATGCTGGGATGTATTGCTAGAGGGTTCATGAGCAGAAATGAGGTTATACTGGCACTGTAAAGGTCCTTGGTGCGACTGCAGCTGGAGTAGGGCATGTAATATTGGAACCCCTACCTGAGAAAGGATATCAATCAGCTTGAGGCAGTTCAAAGGGGAGTAACAAAGATGGGACAGGGACAGCAGGGCACACGAGGAAAGGCCAAGAGAACATGAAAGGTACTCACTGGAGGGGAGGGGAGAGAGAGAGAGGGGACATGACTTAAAACTTAAAGTACCTGAATGGTATAAACAAGGTGGATACCGGGAACCCTTTTTTGCCTCAGTGAAAACAAGACCACCAAGGTTCACTGTTACAAGCTAGAGGTTGAAAGGTTCAGGAAGGAAGACAGGAGGCACTTCTTCACAGAGAGAGTGGTGCTGTGATGGACTTAACTCCCAGCTGATATCATCACCCAAACAATGGTGGAGGTTTCAAGAAAGAGTAGGACAGGGCAAAGGGGAGGGTCAGGGCTGGAGAGGGAGGGAGAAGAGCCCACTGTACTCTCTATATCAGGGGCTCCACAATCAAACAGACTCAACAGACCTTAAGGACTTCTTTTGCTGGCTATTTTGAATGTTTGCATAATCCAAGCTAATCAAGGAGACGGGGAAAAAAATAATTGTATGTATACATATGCTGGGCCACAAGCATGCCGAGACTACATAACGAACACATACAGCAAGACCATTTATATGGAAAAATAAACACTGAATATAACTATAGATACAACGTTTATAAAGGGTGGAGAAGGGGAAGAGGGGAGAAGGGAGCTAATAATGGGAGAGAAATAGGGAGTTAAGGAGACAGTGAGAGAAGGCTAAGATTAGAGAAAGAGTTGGTGGAAGTGGGGAAAGAATGGGAGTAGTGTATGCTCTCTCTGGGGAGTGATCATTGAGACTTCTCCCAATATAGGAGAAAAAACATGCACATTAATTATGGTCTTAAAATAGGTTAATCCTCTGGTAGAAGATTATATTACCTCTAACCCAATATCATAATAAAAAAAAATTACAATTCATAGCAGTGCACAAGAAATGGAGCATTAGCAGTAGTGTAAGCAAGACACTGGCAACAACAGATATAAAAGGTAGGGGGACAACAGCAGCACATATTCACATTGGCATTGCTATGCCATTCTGAATGTTTCTACCTAGCTCAGTGATGTCCCTAGTAGACTGTTTCAACAGTGAACGCAGGGTAAAATAAATACGTTTGCTTAGAATTACACTGGAATACCTGGATGCTACATTTTTTCTATACCCATTTTGTGGCACTGATTTAAGAACATCATTCCTTTTTTTTCTTAATTTCTCTGTAGATTTATTAGCTATCACTAAGATGTGCAAATGAAAATGTTATGTTACCATCTTCCTTTTGAAATACTAGAAAAACCAATAAGAATTATAATGCAGAAAAAAATAAATATTAAAAATGTGATGATTTGAATGAGCTCTGGCCAAGGCCACAAACGGCTACGGGAACTGAGGGTGCCTAAGGCTTGCTGTGAGCAGCAGTGACACGTTCTCTATGTGAGGATCAGGAGGCAGCAATGATCTTCCTGCTCAGCTGATTTAGAATAACTATGGGAAAAAGCCATGAGGTAGCATTGTTTTCACAACCTTACCACTTGGCACCTCAGCATCTGACGTATACGCTGATCTTACTGCATCATTCAGTGCTGATATAAACACACTGAACGACAGCAGGCCGGCAATGGGGTGAGGTTTATAATGTCATCACAGTTCATTATGTCAATTTATATTATTAATATTGTAGTTGATGTTTGAAAACCTGTTACAAACTGTAGTCTTCCAAGAAAGCTGTAGCTTATATTTTTTCATATGATTTTCTTCCAATTTAAAAATTAAAATGAAACCCTTCACTTCTAATGAAATGCTGCTAAATATTACGCAGCTCAGTAAACCACCTGGTGGTGGTAACTCAGCGCTTGCTCTCAGTCAGTCACTATTCAGGGGGAGAGGGATGCTGGGTCTGTTAGGTAGTCAAGGGTCAGGTGACCAAAATGTGCATACTGGAGGATGAGAGGAGAACTAGTGTACCAAACTTTCTTTGTTTCTTGACAGACCTGGATGAGAGGGTCCTCAATGACCAAGGTCTTTGGGGATTGTGGAAGGGTCTTCTTTGTACCACAGTTTGTTGGGCAGGGAATCGATCAAGAGTCACACGCTGCTGTTCTGTGTGGATGGGGGGTGGTGGGTTGGGATGAAGCCAGCACCAGCCCTTACACTGCTGCCTGCTTCTGAACTCTGTCAACCTCCAGCCTGAGCCCTCCCTGTCAGCCCCCAATGGGAAGTGAGACCCACTGAACCACCCCAGCCAGCAACTACCAGTGCTACAGTCACACTGAGTCACTCAAGACACACAGAGCTTAAGGTAGGGGGAGGGAGATTAGGATGGGAGATGGGGGGAGGGCATTTCTCCAAGCTTTCTATGGGCAGTTTACTGAGTGGAGGGAGGCTAACTTTTATATTTGGAGTTGGATACAGACTCCAGTACCTTAGCTGGTATTGGAAAGGAATCAAATTCAGATATTCTGATCATCTGACAAATGCAGGATGGAATGGAATCAGCTCTGACAAATGCAGGATGGAATGGAATCAGCAAATTTCGAGCAAGTCTAGGTGCAACAAGGGTGGTCACAAGGGAAGTGTGGGCACGCAGGCTCCAATATCGTGGCGATAGCCATGTCTCCCAGCTGGTGTCCTGGCTTCATCTACCAATGGGGAGAAACACAGAGGCACACATTCAGAGAAATTTTTTATCTCCCTGCTGGTGTCCCAGTTTCATCTACAGTATCAACTGGTAGGAAAATGAGGGCATGTACACGTCAGAGAAAGCAGTCCCAGGTGCCCAAGAATCACCACTGCCAGCCCATTCCCTTTCAGGGCCATGTGAGCACAACTAAAAATAACTGTGTATTGGGGTGGGTGTGGATGCACACGTGCATTTGGTCACACGCTGGCTATGCAAGCATACTGGCTTTAGCCAAGTCTTGTTTTCAAATCTTCCTGGATGGAAACAGAAAAAATGGTTATCATGAATGTATGGTGAAAACAGAAAATAAATTTAAAAATGGCATTTTGACCATGATGCCTTCTTCAGAAATAATCAATAAACTAAAATGCAAGCACTGTTTGAAATGTCATTCTTCCTTTAATTTTGCATTTTCAGCATGCATTGAAGAAATCACTTTTCTTTTATTACAGGCCACACCCTGATGCAATGCCTCCTCTTCTTCTGTTCCTAGTTTGTTTGTAAGTTATTACCACAAATAGCATCTTCTGGTTCATAAATGTTTATAGGAGATGCATTTCCAAAGCACAAAAACATGTGTTACTCAAGTCAGTGAGCAAGCATCCATGATGCTGTTTACATTACTATCAAAGAAAGATAGTTACAAGCTGTTAAAATTTAGTTCTGATCTGTTTGGGATTTATAAAGCTGCTGATTAGAGACTTAGACATCGCTGCCCAGGTTTTAGCAAGTTGTACATATCAAAATGTTCCAACTGGCTTTAAATTGACTAAATTACCAGCTTTAAATGTATCAAACTTAGGCATTTGTTGCACTGGAAATACACCAAACATGAATGTGTAAGCTCAAATAAACCAATGGCACTGAAGTTGCTATTAGAAATATGTGCACTTTTATGCGTCTGTTTAGATCTGTTATGATTTTAACAGTTTGTGAACTAGGCTAAATAAGTCATTTTCAAAGATCTATAAAAAATGCTGCTCTGAGGCAAAGATATATCTGTTTGGCAATCAGTACATCCCAGCTGGCTACTTCCACGAAAATCCATTTATTGTGCTTCCAGCAAAATGTATCAATGTCCTCCACCCACAATCAGCTTCCTGCACTTAAATGCTTCTTGCAATGTGGTTGCCAATCCAAGTGGGACTATTATATACAACAGTTCCTACAATCAAGAACATATCATGGTTTTAATTAGCTTACCATGGTCTTGCATGCTTTGAAAATGTGGAACATCACACATACAACTAATTAAAAGGACTTATAAGTGACTATGTAGGTATACTGGTGGAGCGAGACTAGGGCAGTGCAGCTACCATCTGTACTGTTTCAAATACTGTGCTTTAGACAATGTTAAATATCTACAAATACAGATCAGCAAGTGCACTGTCCGTATCAATTATGATGGATCAATGGATCAAATACCATTGGACTGTGCACTATCGAAGCCTCTGGACAGCATGGTGACTAGGATAATGTATCATCTTCACACCCTCACCTGAGACCAAGTAGAGAACACTGGTCCATCCGGTTCATTTCCATTATCCTAACCCTAGCAACCAGAAATGCTGTTGTACCCTAAGAATTTATCTAGTCTTGGCTTAAAGCAGTGCATGCTATCTGCACATCCAGTTGCAGCCAAGGACAGGCCCAGATATTTTCTGACATTTCTGTGATATCTGTAGAGAAAGTCCTTGCCTGCCCGCAGTACTGCTGTGGGCCGCCAAAGATGGAAAATCACTTTAGAAACATTGCGAAATATCTGAACGCAGTTACGGCTGCAACTGCAGTATGTCCTCTGGTAGCCCATACCAAAGCCCTGCGTCTGTCTTGTTACACTCACCTGCTCGGAAAAGGGTCCCTGCAGCGTAGTGCATGGCAAGGGTATGGATGAGCTGTCTGGCAGTGGTAAAGATGGCACCTCGTTCAAACGTCGAAAAGGACAGGGGAGTGTGATCCGATGCTATGTACAGCTTCAGCGATGCATGGATACTAACCAACAGGTGCACGGGCTGGACCCTCAATTTCTGTAACTTCACTGGACTTACTAAGGCAATTGTGTGTTGCTTTACTTGTTCAGGCAGAGACAAGGCGGCTACTATGCCTTGGACAGTGTCAGTGTTAGTGCCCAGTCTACCATCAGGGATGTAGGTGTGAAACAAAGTCTTAATGTAATAGACAAACGTGTCCTCCACATACAGCCTGGCTGGTTTCAGAGCAAAGTCTAGATCACTGATGTCAAACACGAAGCTCTGTCTTTCTGACAGAGTAATGCAAAGTTTCAAGAAGCAGTTCTGTTTGTGTACTTCGAGATCTTTCAGACTGCATCCTTTAGACCACTGCAGGCTTTCAGGCTTGTGTTCCTGGCAAAGCAGGACCGGGAAGTGGAAACTGGATTTGCTGTACAACTGATTATCCAATTGTAGGTCTCCACAATACAGCTCCAGTGAGTAAAGTTCTGAATGTTCCTCTGCAGTTTCAGCTCGGAATTCCTGAGTTGAGGATTTAAGAGGGCTTGTCACTGGTGCCATGTTCAGGAGGATGTTGTCCAGGGTAAGTCGCAGCAGCTCAGATGACAGCTTCTGATTTGTAATATCATCACTTATCACAAAGCTTGCCTGGGAAATAAGCACCCTGAATGCAACAGTTTGTTTAATATTCCTAGCAAAATGGAGAGAAAACAAAAAATGAGATAAAAATATCTTTGAGGTAGGGAAAATGTTTCAGTTTTAAAGTCAGACATTCTTTGCACTCAATACTACGGGTGGACATAGGAATTAAACAGTATAAAGAAATCGGGAAGCTACAAGTAGGACAAATATGGTGCAAGATGAAAACTCCAGTAAACCCCTATTTTGCATGCAGTAGATTTGCCAGCATGAACATGAAATTTCAAGCCATTAACCAGGGTATCTTAGCTTGATGATACTCAGCTGCACAGCAGGGTGACGCATTGTATGAAAGGGTAAAAGTGTCATCCTGGGGAAGTGGAAAACAGAAAGGAACATCTTATGTTAAGAGTTTTTAACTATTCAGGCCTTGCAGCAGCACTGCTGCAATGTATGTTAAATTTCTGAGCTTTCATTTATTTTATTTATTTCATTTTGTTGACCAGGTAGGCCCACTGGGCGTAAATGGACCCTTTTTCAGGGGCGACCCGTAATTAGTTACATAGAAGCCTGTAGGGCACAGGACACATCGATGATACATTTTGATGATACAAAACACGTTTTAGGGACAATACACAGTATTTCCAGACATTCACAGAAGTTCCTGGAGACTTACACTTTGATATATCATACATAGACATTTTGTACATATGTTCGTTTAGACAGGAGGAGTCTACTAGCATTGATAGTGTGTTAATTACAAGTTATTGTGGTTACAGGTAATAGGCAACAGGCCATGTCAGCTGTATTCATATTAGTTAGCTTCTGTTGTTGTGCCTTTAATGCTGGGGCATTGCCCTTATGGGCAGGGTGAGTTACTATGGGGCTAAGTTGCCTAGGTTAACCATGGCACATGCAATGTTTTTTTGACAGCAGGTGCACGTTGAGCCCTTTTCTAAAATAAATCAGTGTGCTGGCATTGTGCAAGTGGTCAGGGAGACCATTCCAAAGAATCGGGGGGCAGCGTGGAAGAAGGCTTATCCCCTGCTGTCGTCCTCACCCTGGTGACCTCTAAGAGCTTCCAAGAGGAAGTATGTAGTAGCCTACTTAGGCACATGGGGACCAGCACCCCGGCAAGGCCCACTGGGAGGGGACCATTTGTTAGCTTGTAGGTGGAGCACAGGACATGGTACTGGAGACGCTGGGATAGGGACGGCCAGTTTAAGGAGTCAAGTACCTCATAGTGGTGGTACCTCAGGTGGGATTTGGATGCAAATCGAGCAATCTTGTTGTAGAGTAACTGCATCCTGCCCAGTTCTTTACCAGTAAGTGACTGTATGACTGGGGTGGCATAGGTAAGCTTGGGTAGAAGTATGCTGTTTGCGATTGCTACCCTAGTTTCTAGGATGGGTTGAGAGTTCAGCCTATAAAGTATACCTAGCTTTTGGTGTATTGCTCTGGTGATGTGGTCCACATGGCATTTAAATATGAGGCTCTGGTCAAGGATGAGGACCAGGTACCTGAAGGAGCTCACGACATCAATGGGTGTACCTGATGAGGACTGTATGGGGAGCAATAAAGTTCTGTCTGAGCCCAGGGTTCTAGGTCTGTACAGCATGGCTTTTGTCTTTTTATCATTTAGCAACAGCCTGTTGGCCAGCAACCACCTAGATACATAGGTACACAGACAATGTTGGCAGATAAGGGCCTGTGGCCCACCCAGTCTACCCATTTGAGCTTGTAAGTTCCCTTTACGTTTTTCTAGAAGTCTGTTGCCCCTTACCCCTGACCTCCAAAATTCCCTTGTGTCTATCCCATGCATTCTTAAATCCCCTGATGGTTTCAGCCCTCACTACTTCCTCTAGCAGGGTGTTCCACTTGTCCACCACCCTTTCTTTGAAGAAATTCTTCCTCATATTTCCTCTGAATCACCCTCCCTCCAACTTCATCCCATGCCTTCTAGTCCTAGAACATCTTTTTCACTAGAAAATAGTGTAGTCCTGCACCCTGTTCCTCCCTGTAAGGTACCAGTATGTCTCTATCATATCCCCTCTCTCCCTCCTCTCCTCGCCGTTCAAGGGTTGCGAAATCCTCCTGCAGCTGAAGCCCAAGGGCCGGTGTGCTGCCAGTGGTTCTATACAGCACAGCATCATCAGCGTATAGTGTAACTGAGCTACCCCCACAGTTATTGCTGAGGTAATTTATGAATAAGGAAAACAGGAGGGGCCCCAAGATGGAGCCTTGGAGTACACCCTCCTTCATAGGTAGTCGTTCTGATATGGATCCTTTCCACTTGACCTGTTGGGTGCGTTGAGATAGACAACTCTCAAACCAGGTCAGGGAGTGGTGGTCTAGGACAGTGAGCTTTGGCTTTTCCAGCAGAAGGCTATGATCTACCAAATCAAAGGCCTTTGTTAGGTCGATGAATATGGCGCCAGTGGCAGTACCATTGTTGAGGGCCTTGAGGGTGTTGGTAGTGAATTTTATTAGCACAGTGTCAGTTCCATTCTTTTGCCTGAATCCATGCTGGTTGGGTGCCAGCAGTTGGTTCATTTCCAGATAGTCTCTTAACTGGTTATAGATGAATCGCTCCAGTATCTTGGACAGGATACAGAGGAGCGAGATTGGCCTAAAGTTTCTGATAGGTTCTTTGGGACCTCCTTTGTGAATTGGAACTACATGAGCCTCTTTCCATTTGGCTGGGACAACTCCCTCTAACAGGGACCTACTGATTAACCAGGTGATTGCAGAGGCAATGACAGGGGCAGCATCTTTTAGTAACCTGGGGATCAATCCTTCTGGTCCTGCAGAACCTCTGACCTTAATTTTCTTCAGTAGTGGGAGCACATCTGACCTCTTTACCTTTTTTAAGTGGAATTCTGGGTGCTCTGTTTCTGGGCTGGGGGACGTGGACAGTCCGAGGCAAGGGGAGGGAAGTTAGCTTTGTACTCTTCTGGATTAGTGTAAAAGCTGTTCAAGGCATTGGATGCCTCTTAGTTGTCAGCAATGGTTTGGCCATTGGAGACGACTGATCCTTGTGGGGGTTTGCTACTTCCTTTCATCTGACCATTGATCTATACCAAAAGCATTTTGGGTCAGTCAGGTTTGCCTGCTGAACATTTTAATGTATTCGCGCTTTGCAGAGCTTGCATATTTTTTGCATTGGTTTCTCAATGCCCAGTATGCTACCCAGTCTGGGGGATGTGCCAAACTTCTTGTAAGTCTTCTTGTAATTTGCTCTGAACTTTGCCTGTACTAGATCCTGCAGGACTGAGCAACGCATGTACTATTCCCTAGCTTTGCCCACACTAGATCCCACAGTGCTAAGCAAGGGATGTAGTGTTCCCTAGTTTTGCCCACACTAGATCCTGCAGTGCTGAGCAAGGGATGTACTGTTCCCTAGCTTTGCCCACACTAGATCCTGCAGTGCTGAGCAAGGGATGTACTGTTCCCTAGCTTTGCCCACACTAGATCCTGCAGTGCTGAGCAAGGGATATACTGTTCCCTAGCTTTACCCATACTAGATCATCCAGTGCTGAGCACGGGATGTACTGTTTCCTAGCTCTGCCCGTACTAGATCCTGCAGTGCTGAGCAGGGGATGTACTGCTCCTTAGCTTTGCCTACATTAGATTCTGCAGTTATGAGCAGGGGATGTACTGTTATCTAGCTTTGTCCACACTAGATCCTGCAGTTCTGAGCAAGAGATGTACTGTCCCCTAGCTCTGCCCACACTAGATACTGCAGTGCTGAGTGAGGGATGTACTGTTCCCTAGCTTTGCCCACACTAGATACTGCAGTGCTGAGTGAGGGATGTACTGTTCCCTAGCTTTGCCCACACTAGCTCCTGCAGTGCTGAGCAGGGGATGTACTGTTCCCTAGCTTTACCCACACTAGATCCTACAGTTCTGAGCAAGGGATGCACTGTACTCTAGCTTTGCCCACACTAGATCCTGCAGTTCTGAGCAAGGGATGTACTGTCCCCTAGCTTTGCCCACACTAGATCCTGCAGTGCTGAGTGAGGGATGTACTGTTCCCTAGCTTTGCCCACACTAGATCCTGCAGTGCTGAGGACGGGATGTACTGTTCTCTAGCTTTGCCCACACTAGATCCTGCAGTGCTGAGCAGGGGATGTACTGTTCCCTAGCTTTGCCCACACTAGATCCTACAAGTGCTGAGCATGGGGTGTACCATTCCCTAACTTTGCCCGTACTAGATCCTGCAGTGCTGAGCAGGGGATGTGCTGTTCCTTAGCTTTGCCCACACTAGATCCTACAAGTGCTGAGCAAGGGATGTACTATTCTCTAGCTTTGCCTGTACTGGATCTTGCAGTTCTGAGCGGGGGATGTACTGTCCCCTAGCTTTGCACACACTAGATCCTGCAGTGCTGAGCAGGGGATATACTGTTCCCTAGCTTTGCCCACACTAGATCCTGCAGTTCTGAGCAGAGGATGTATTGTTCCCTTTCTGAACATATATAGGGCACTCCTGGAAAGCAGCTATTGATCTGGTGTATCCCCTTCAATTGCAGATTTTTTTTTTTTTTTTATCGGGGAGATGCACCTACATTCTACACATTCTCCCCCTTCTCTGGCCAGGAGGGCAGCTATATGGCTGTATCCATACCCAGAGTTCATCCCACTCCACAGCTTGCTATCCAAGCAGTACTTTACCACTGTACAAATTCAGTCCTTCCCCAAAGAAATGTTGCTTCACCTCTGTGGGGAACAGCCCATATCAGTCCTAGGGCCAGGAAATATGAGTCAGGATGCCAACTCAGGCCTCCCAGGTGTCAGCACACAGCGCCAAGGGTGTAGGCAGGCATACTCACTGCACACATTTGTGTAGTTTTGTTGAGTGCCTGTCATAAACAATATGCCTTTCTGTTAACATTTTCATTCTGATCTGTAGTAATTGGGTTAGTGTAGGCCACTGAGGAGTCACTCTGTTTAAACTTCTGTTGTTTAGGAAACAGATACATGTATAATCTATTTAGAGAAATCCTTTGACAACAATCTGATTTGTTTGGAAGGGGGTACCATTTGGAGAAGATGTGTACATTTTTTAATGGGGGGGTCTAACTGTTGGAGATTGTGTACAAAATGGATATTTCTGGCTATGCCCCTGCACAGTGCTGTCACCATGCTACTTGGCTGGCTATCAAGAGAAATGAAACTATCTAACATAGGCTGGAAACAATGTAGCTGCCACAGCATCATGCTTCTGAATGGGCAGATTTCCATTTCTGATGGAGGTTTGTGAGTATACACCGTATCTCCAGGTGTAGTAAATGCATACAAGACTCTACATGTCTACATGTGTCCCCTTCTAGTTTTGAGAAAGGAACAGAGCACTGCAAGTGTGACACCACACCCTCTTCCATGCTACTAACCCACCAACTGCTTTAAGTAGTGCCAATGTCTGTGGGTAGCACTGTAGAATAACAATACTATGCACAGCTCCCAATGCAGAAAAACTACAGCATAATACACAATTATGAGCTGCAGTGAATTACAGTACAGGGGAGAAAATTCCATTGAGGGGTTCTGTGACATTATAAAGAATGAGAGTGAAGCCCAAATGGTTTATCAGATGATGCAGAACCTCGTGACAGAATTATCTCCCTTCAAATCTGCTGCCTATTTGTTACTTTACAAGTTAATACATCCACCATGGGGTGTCTCTCATGGTATAAGAGAGTCTAAGCATGAAGGCTGGGCAAAAGGACCGCAAAGCAGTGTTAAGCAGTTCTGGCTACCCAAACCTCATACAAGGACTCTTGTATATCATAAGAGACCTCCTGCAGTGGGCGTATTATCTTGTTATTTATTAGATTTTACTTTTGGTGACTGGGTAAATATACTAGGTAATAAATGCCTAATTCAGGTATGACCTGGATTTTACAGAAAACACAATACATGAAGTACAAATAGAATGAATAAAAAAAAACACAGGATATATGAAACATAGACTTTGACGGCAGATAAGGACCGCTTGGCCCATCTAGTCTGCCCATTTCCGTACCTACAGGTTAGGCCGAAGATCCTAGTTAACCAACAGCCTATTTCTTCCTACCCCCCACAAGAATTGCCTTGTGTGTGTCCCATGCATTCTTGAATTCTCCCACAGTGTTAGACCCCACAACCTCCTCAGGAAGACTGTTCCATGCATCCACTAGCCTCTCTGTGAAATAATACTTCCTCACATTGCCCCTGAACCACCCCCCCTCTATCTTTAAATTGTGTCCCCTTGTTCTTGCACGTCTCTTTTTCTGAAAGATGCTACCCTCTTGGACTTTGTTGATTCCACTGAGGTACTTAAAAGTTTCTATCATGTCCCCCCTCTCCCTTCTTTCCTCAAGGGTATACATATTAAGCTCCTTTAGTCTCTCCTCATACGGCTTCTCTTGCAGACCCTGCACCATTTTAGTTGCCCTCCTCTGGACTGCCTCTATCCTGTCTATGTCCTTGCGGAGATGGGGTCTCCAGAACTGGACGCAGTACTCCAGATGGGGTCTCACCAACTGTCTGTACAGAGGGATAACAACGTCCTGTTTTCTGCTGCTGATGCCTCTCCCTATGCATCCCAGTATATCCCCAGCCCTCCCTACTGCCTTCTCACACTGCCTGCTAACCTTAAGGTCATCCGATATGATTATCCCCAGGTCCCTTTCCTTTTTTGTTGTTGTTACTGCCTCCCCCCCATTGTGTATTCTTCCCCTGGGTTCTTGTTTCCCAGGTGCATTATTTTGCACTTCTTTGCATTGAATCCTAGCTGCCATACTTCTGACCATTCTTCCAACCTTGCCAAGTCCCTTCTCATCCTTTCACGCCTCCTGTGTATCAACCCTGTTGCAGATCTTTGTGTCATCTGCAAAGAGGCATACTTTTCCTTCCAGTCCCTCTGCAATGTCACTTATGAAGACATTAAAAGGACTGGACCCAATCTGAACCCCGCGGTACCCACTAGTAACCCCTCTTTCTTCAGAGTGGACTCCATTTGCTATTACCTTCTGTGTCCTGTTGTCCAGCCAATGTTTTACCAGACTACCACCCTGTACCCACTCCCAGGCTGGTTAATTTGACTATTAATCTTTGTGTGGGACTGTGTCAAATGTCTTGCTAAAGTCTAGGTAGGCCATGTCCACAGCCCTCCCTGGTCTACTACTTTGGTCACCCAGTCAAAGAAATCTATTAGATTCGTCTGACATGACCTTCCTGCTGTGAACCCATGCTGCCTTGGGTCTTGTGCCCCACTGGCCTCTAGGTACTCAACTATTCTTTCCTTCAGAAGTGACTCCATCACTTTCCCTACCACAGAGGTCAGACTGACAGGTCTGTAGTTTCCTGCCTCTGTCTTGGTCCCACTTTTGCGAAGGGGAATCACATCTGCCTTCCTCCAGTCCTCGGGTACCACACCATCCTCCCATGATTTATTAAAAAGAGTAGCCAGCGGTTTCACTAGTTCCCCCCTTAATTCTTTTAGAATTCTGGAGTGAATTCCATCAGGCCCCATTGCTTTGTCCACCTTCAGTTTTAGGAGTTCTTGCAGAACCCTTTCTTCTGTGAAAGGACTGGGATCAATTTCTATCAAGAGTGCTTCTGTTAATTGGATTAGGCACTTCCTCCTCTTTTTGAATACTGAGCAGAAATATTCGCTCAGTATCCCTGCTTTTTCACTGTCCCTCTGCCCACCCACTGTTCATTCTATTCAGCCTCACTATCCCTCCCTTTGTCTTTCTACGCCGCTGATGTACCTATAAAAGGTTTTATCCTTCTTAACCGAGCTGGCTATCTTTTCCTCAGTTTGGGCTTTTGCTATTCTGACTTCCCTCCTGCTTCCTTCTGCCTTAACTGGTACAGCTCTCTGTCCTGCTCCTTCTGTTCTTCTATACTCCGGAATGCTATCTTTTCTTCCTGACTTTCACAGCCACCTCTTTTGAGAACCAAAGTGGCTTTTTCTTTCGTTTGATTTATTTGCTTCACACAAAGGCTTGTTGCCTCTGTGATGGCAGTTTTGATGATTCCCCATTGTTGCTCCACCCCTCCTTCTAGCCTGTTTGCCAGTGCTTTTCTGAGGCACTCTCCCATCTTGCCAAAGTCAGCCTCCTAAAGTCCAGTACCCTCACTTTTGTATGGCTTGACTCTGTAGCTGAGTTTAACGTGAACCACACTGTTTGATGGGCACTTGTTCCCAGATGGCAACCCACTTTAGATCTGAGATCCTCTCACTGCCCCGCTTGAGAGTAACGAGGTCTAAGATTGCTCCTCACGCAGTGGGTTCCAAACTAGCTGTCTGAGGCCTGCCACCTGTAGGGCATCAAGAATGGCCCTGCTCTTGGATGTCGCTGCAGCAAATGTGCTCCAGTTAACATCTGGCATATTCAGGTCTCCCATCAACAGTATCTCCTTTCTGCCATTCTAAGAATGCCTTCTATCATATCCTTGTCCATTCCCTCCCCTGACATGGGGGTCTGTACACAACCCTCTGCGGATTGTGGTGCCCTTTTCAGTTTCAAAGGTGACCCACAGTGCCTCCTCTCCTCCGTTTACTCTTTTGTTCAGTTGCTTTTATCCCTTCCTTTACACAGAGAGCTACTCCTCCCCCTCTTCTCCCCTGCCTGTCTCTCCTCTAGGTTATGTACCCTGGTATGTTAACATCCCAGTCATGGTTCTCTGTGTACCATGTTTCTGTGACTGCTACGATATCCAGGCATCCCTCTTCCATCAAGGCCACCAGCTCATTGTATATCAAATACAATACAGGGGAAGTAAACAAGATCGTACACACACAGAACAAAACAGGGTAAATGCATTGCACATTCAGGAGCAGCATAAATTAAAAGCAGGTACAAATGGTTACGTTTGCAAAGTACTTAAATAACGCTGATCCAAAGCTGGGGTGGGAACCCTAGCACCTAATTTTGACTGGTTACCAAATTTCAGAAACCAGGGCAGGGGTGTGCAAATCCTATTTCCCCCTGTCTGGGGCAAGTAAATTTCCCTGAAGGGCAAATACAAAAAGAAAGCTAATTTCATTATAATGAATAGGGGCAAGTGAAAATTCAGCTACAGTCATGCTGGGCAAGACCTAAAAGTTTTGATTTGAACACCCCTGAAACACGGACTGAATAGGAGAAAGCTAACTGGTCACTCTTGGGGAAACACCGGGGTTTATGCAGTAGAAGAGCACACTAAATTGCAGGTCATAAGCATAAATTGCTTGCCTTGGGTAGAGTGATTTATTATACTTTTAAAGCAGCAGTGCGATGAAAAATGTTTTCCCAAAAAAGCTAGTTTTGGCTACAGTTAAGAAAATTATCAGCATACATGTCAAATACACTTGTCTAGGCACCTCCTATGGTGCACACTAGGAGTCTTTTTTTTATTTGTTTGATCTCAACCCCTGCCAGGTCTGCAATGCTATTTTTATGCAAAATGTGGTGACCCGTCTTTTTTTTTTCTTGAGGAAGAAAAAAAAAACTCAATTAAAACATTTATAAATTACTTAAATTTTGGTGGAATTAGAAAATTGTACCACCAAATAAAACTGGAAGATGCCTGGAATCTTTTTTGGGTGAAAAAAAGCTAGAGTCACACCTTGTATCCAATTTCATTGCACTGCTGTTTTAAGTCACACTTTTTTATAACATATTTTACCATTTTAAAGCCACCCCATTTGGAAGTTGCAGCAGAAAAATACTTTTATTAATAGAAGCCACCCCTGATTTGTAGCCACAGCTTCTAAAGGTGCGGCTTAAAAACAATGAAATCATCAGCCTCTCCTACTTTTCCTACCTTGGAGAAGGTGCCTGCAGATAGGGTTAAGAAATAGGGTACATTTATCTGAAACAGCCCCTGGACCCTTCTGATACCTCACTGTTTGTACTCAGATGCCGAAACCATGTGCCCCGCCAACCTCTTTCATGTTCTGTCTGGGCACTATTAGCCTAACAACAGAACTCACAATTGCAAAGAGTAACATCCACAGTACATAGTAAGTAATCCTTTTTAAAGGGTGTTTTTACAATCACGTAAGAAAATAAAAATAAAGATTTAAAGTAGTTGAATGGTCTTCTCTGGTCGGTGGGCACCACATGGTTTCCGTCAGCTGTTCTGCTCTGCTCGGGGTACTGGTATACCTTACTCAGAACTCGAATAAGAAAGGCCCTCTTATAGTTCTGTTCTTAAGAGTACTTAGGTAGACAGTTGTACTTGAGAAACTGGGGAGACAGAACAATATGGAGCACAGTACCATGGAGGATGTTTGACTTATTAACTGAAGCCACTCTACATAAGCCCCCCTTAGGAGCCACTTAGCAAAACCATAAAAAATTTAAAAGAGGCCACGGCTTCTAAATGGTGAAATACATTATTTTAAATTTGAATCTAGCTGTACTCCCCTTGGCTGTGAAATAGAACGTGCAACTCCTAAAGTCTATGCATGAGAAGCCACTGTACATAGAAAAAGAGGTGCGGTAGTTTGGAGTGATGATTGACTCAAATCATGTAACTAATTTACTATTAGGCTCAGTCAAGAGAGTGCAAGGCTACGGTGAAAATTCTGACCTGCTGTATACTTTTTTATTCTATTTTAGTTTGTCTCTTACCTCCTGCTTTATCAGATACCCTTCTTTCCCCATTTTGAATCTGCTTTAGCACCCCTTGCTACAACTGAAATTGTAAAAGAAGTGCTGCTTTTAATATGGCTTGTTCCAAGTTTTCATCAGCATTCTCAGCTGTTTCTCTAACCTACGTCCCATATGGTCAGGGAGCACTGTCTGCTACATGCAATGTCATTTCAGTTACAAGAAAAGTGTTGTTTAACAATGGCTGAGCAAAAACAGCCAATAAATGTACTCGGTCAAATGTGAATACGCAGTGCTTTGCCTTTCAAGCTGTGCTTCAGGTTATGTTATATGGCACCCCTTTCTTTACATTTTATTTCACTAAAAGAACAAACTCATTGAGGTAGTGCTATCTCTTTCACAGTGGCCATGCAACAGCTCTTTAGTTATGTTTGAATTCTCCAGTCCCTTGTTTCTACAGAAAGCGCTACTTTGGATCTGCTGCAGCCTAGCGCCATTTAATTCTGATCTTGGGAAACGTGCTTATCCATTATACCTTGATTTATATTTATTAACTTCCAGTTTTACATCAATTTGGTATGCGGAGAACCCCAACAACTGTTAGTTTACCAATCCTGGCAGAATATTGGTAGTTCAGCTGAAACACAAAATGTAAGACTAAATTTGCAGCCTGGAAAAATGTATCATATTATAATGCTACTTCATGGGTAACAGCACCAAGGGCCCCAGATTCAAGTGTGGGGCTGGTCCTAATGTGCACTTTGTGTCCAAAAACATTTTGGTTTATTGTTTACTGTAGTATAGTAGATTGTATCAGACTAAATTTGCTTAGTTCTAGGCCAACATCTTCTGTTACTGACATCAGAGAATTAGGCAGCAGTGTAAGATTCAATAGCTTGCAAGGCATGTAAGAGTTTATATAAACTCTGATCTTTTGTTTGCTGGTCCTGCTGTTCTCTCTGGGCTAAGTACAGTCACAGTGGACTGTAAAAAGCCCCACAAGAAAAGCAAACTCGGAAAAAATCTGACTGTAGATGATAAAAGCTCTAACATGCACTAAAGTAACAGAAGATGTCAGCCTAGCACTAAGCCAAATTAGTCTGATACAATCTACAAAACAGTAAGTAAACCAAAATGTTTTTGCACACAAAGTGCACATTGGGACCAGCCCCACACTTGAGTTAGCTAGCACTGATGATGTGATACCTGGAAACGTACGAGACGTATACACTGTTATTTTCCAATATGAATGAGTTAATTACTTGTCATGAATGTAAAAGATACCTGTGAGGGCTGGTCAAGACAGGTCCTGCTCGTCCTTCTGGTGCTAGGGTGATGGTCATGGTACTGTAATGATGAGTAATGTCCACATACAGACACCCATAACCAGGTAAAAACACAACCTAGAGGAAAGAGGCCAGAAACAAAGGCAAAAAATAAGGGATCCATCAAACATTACTAGTGACAAGTCACTGTGCAGGAGATACTAGAGAGTTCACCCCCTACCCTCACAATGTATTGCTTCACCTCACGATCTGCCTTCTCTGGCCAAGGGCTGGGAAACAACATCCTAATACAAACCCATATATGTCCCCCTTTCTAAGCTGTCAGCACAGTGCCTTCAAAACACAATTTGTTATCAATCTTTCACTGCATTTTTCTCTTAGTAACATAGTATTGTACTGATGGAAGGGAGTCCATCTTGCTTGCTCCTCCTGCTACACGGCAGTGAATATACCCAATCTGAATATAAACAGACCTATACTCATGCTGTTTAATCCTAAATACAATTTTCCAACAGGAATCTGCTTAGTCCTGCTCTGAAAGTCTAAAACACTACGAGCTTCCACAAACTTACCAGGTAGGTTATTCTCACCATCATCCCATATGTTCATATTTCTTTTTTGTTAATCTTTGCTTGAAAGTGGGCTCTATTCAGCAGAGTCTGATGGTGTGCAAACTGGTCCCATAAAAGCTACTAAAACCTGTTCGCTAACAACGGCAGGACATGCACCCTGTGTCTGAAAACACAAGAGATGCACAAGATGCTTCCATGGTACCCCTGTCCTGGGCAGCAACCTCCTGGAATGCCCCTTTATAGTCACTTAATGTAAAATCCTTTGCAGTCTTTCTGCTGCATACTGTTTATGTACAACGGGTATTGTGGCTATGTTGTAGAAGTTCTTTAACCCCTTGCTCCCTTTTTTACTACTACCCCCCTGAGTAACTACTAAGCCCTAAACTCTGCCCCAACCGTGTTTGAAACCATTAATGGATCTGGCACCTAGCACCTCTGCTGGCAGACTGTTCCATGCCTCAACCACTGTCTCTAAGATAAAACTCTCTTACGTCCCTCCTGAATCTCCCCCCACCAGCTTCCACTTGTGATCTCATGTTCTAGATTCGCTGCTCTTGTTGTATATTTCCTCACAGTTCACCTTGCTCATTCCATTCAGGAGCTTGAAGGTCTCTATCATATCACCCCCCTCTCTCATCTGACATAGAGTGAGTACATGTTTAGTGCTCTATGCCAGTCCTCGAAAACTCTGCCCTGCTGGCCCTGAATAATTTTAGTTACCCTAAGCTGTACCGTCTCCAGCCTGTCCTTGTCTTTACTTAGGTGAGGACTCCAGAATTAGCACAGTTCTCTAGATGTGGTTTCACCAGTGATCTATACAGATGTAGAAATACTTCTTTCCTCCTGCTGTTAAAACCTTTCCTAACAGATCCCCACATCCTGTTTGCTTTATTATAGGCCTTGTTACACTGACTACATTGCTTAAGGGAGTCACTTACAGAAAGAGACAGTGATTGGAGAAAAAGACCACTGGGTCATCCAGTCTGCCCACAAACCTCAACAAACCAGGAACCTATTGTCCATATAGGGTTCTAACCCACACTATACACCCCCATTGTTCCCCACACTACAGCTATCACGTTGATCAACCACTAAGCCCTTCACTGTGTCACAGTTGTGTTTGAAACCATTAATAGTTTTGGCATCCATCACATCAGCTGGCAGATTGTTCCACAGTTCCACCACCCTTTCTGTAAAATAAACTTTCTCACTTGCCTCTTGAATCTCCCCGTCAGTTTCCAATTGTGCCCCTGTGTTCTTGATCCATGATCCACTACTTATTCTAAATAGTTCCTCACAATTTACCTTGTTCGTTCCTTTCAGAAGCTTGAAGGTCTCTATCATATCATCCCTCTCTCGTCTGGATTCCAGCGAGTACATGTTCAGTGCCTTGAGCCAGTCCTTGTAAGATCTAACCTGCAGGCCCAGAATCACTGTGGCCACCCTATGTTGCACTGTCTCCAGCCTGTACTAATCTTTCCTTAGGTGAGGACTTCAGAACTGGTAACAATACTCAAGGTGGCGCCTCACCAATAATCTATAAAGACTTAGTAATACCCTTTCCTATACACCCCAGATCCTGTTTGCCTTACTGTAGGTCTTATTATACTGGTTTGACTGTTTTAGGGAGTCATTATTTCATTTTGAGTTGCTTACTACATACTGGCCTTGACTATTCGGCTAACCATGTAAACTCTACCTTGCTAAGTACTGTCACCGTAAAATACAGTTACGCAATAACTTACCATAACAGTAGATCTTTTAGAGGAGCTCTTGCAGTAGACAACACCATTAGGACTAACCCGCCAGGACCACATGGAAAAAGTCCAGCTAGAAGTCTACAACAGGGGACCGCCCCCAACATCTGATCTAGTATAAAAGGGGTGGTCCTCCACACCCACCTCAGTCCCCCCCCCCAACGGAGACTCTGAAACAAGGCCCAACAGAAGAAAAAGAGGACTCCTGTAGCCTAGAAAGGCTGAGATGGAAAGAGCGCAAGGGGATGGAGAGAGGGAAAAACATATCTACTGCAAGAGCTCCTCCTGAAGATCTACTGTTATGGTAAGTTCTTATGTAACTGTACTATCTAATTTCGAGGGGGCTGTTGCAGTAGGCAACACCATTAGGACTGAGCCCCAAGCAGTGCCTGAAGGGAAAAGCCCCAGGAAGAGGAGGAGGAGGAGGAGGAGGAGGAAAGAGGACTGCAATAATCAGAGAGGACAAGAAGGCCCAAGCAAATCTTCAACTTAAGGCTGGTCCTCAGAAAAGGAGGGTAGCAGGGTCAAAGTCCTGGCAGACATAGGCTGTGGCCAGCAAAAAGAAGGCCAAAGGAATAATAAACCCAAAGGTAGTGGGAGCTAAAAGGCTGTCAAACGGGCAGGGTAAGCTCTCCATTAAGAGAAAACCTTCTCTTGTTTTGTTGAGAAAAAACAGAGGATCATAAATGGACTGAATCGGGCCTGGGCAGGGTTTTTCACAACACCAGTCCAACTTCAGAGCCAAAGTGGCCCTCTCCTGGGTATCAAGAAGCTCCCCTGACTCCTGTGAGAATTGCAGGGGAGAAAAATCTGGGGATCACGGGGCTCCGGGAGGAACCAACTTAAAGAGGGAAGGAAAGTGAACCTCTGAAAGGAGGAAGGAAATAGGGTACCTAGGAAGACACCTGCTTTCAAATGAAAGCTAAAGTCAAAAGCCAACCCAAAGAGAAAGGGTCCGTCACAAAAAAGAGCCCTTTCTTCATGGAAAGGTATAGGAAGACCCTGGTAGGACCGGACTCCCAGTTGTCTTATGAAAAGAGAAGGATCGGGGTGTCCCAGATGGAAGTTTCAAAGTGACTTGGCAAGGCATGAAGGAAAAAAACACTCCTCTGACTTCCCCCTGGAAGAGGGATACCCCTCAAAGGGACCCCAGATCTCATCTCTCATTGATCTGCTGCCAAAAGCATTTTGGGTCAGTCAGTTTGCCTGCGGAACATTTTTAATGTATTCGCGCTTTGCAGAGCTTGAACACTTTTTGCATTGGTTTCTCAGCGCCCAGTATGCTACCCAGTCTGGGGGATGTGCCAGACTTCTTGAAGGTCTTCTTGTAATCTGCTCTGAGCTTTGCCCTTACTAGATGCTGCAGTGCTGAACAGCACATGTACTGTTCCCTAACTTTGCCCATACTAGATCCTGCAGTGCTGAGCAGAGGATGTACTGTTCCCTAGCTTTGCCCGTACTAGATCCTGCAGTGTTGAGCAGGGGATGTACTGTTTCCTAGCTTTGTCTACACTAGATCCTACAGTTCTGAGCAGGGGATGTACTGTTCCCTAGCTTTGGAAAAGGGGGGGGGGAGGAGGAGGAGAAGTCCCAGGGAATGTTAAAGACCCCTAGCTCAGACCGTTGTCACATCCAGACGAACATAGAGGGCACAGGCAAGAATAGCAAGGGCTGACATCAGGCCTGAAGGAGCAGAGTGTTGCTATCGTCCATCGAACTCCGAGCGATATGGTGACACATCCTAAAAGCGAGAGTCGAGGACCTCCCTCAGGGCCACTCCCCCAACTCCTAATTTGGATAAAGCAACAATCTGTCACAAACACACATGGGGGGGGGGGTCCAAGCAAAATACACATCCCCACCCTGAGAAACCCCTTGGGGGGGGGGTCTAGGCAGGCGGCCTTGGGTACCCATCAACGGGAAGGCCAGCGTGCATGAATGGAACCCTAGAGCTAAAGGCGTAAATCGGCCGGTCCGCAATGCAGAGGGCCACAGCTGGGTGAGATGTATCTCGAATGGAGGGTGCTAGGGGCCCTTGCTCACTGTCCAGGTCATCTGAGGCTTGCTCCGAGAGGATAGCGACAGTAAAGTATCATGAATGCACGATAGATTCTCCATATCAAGTGGTACCCAGGAAAACCTGAAGAGATATGGAAGAATTAACCCAGGCAGAGATTGAGGGGCCCATGGTCAGCGAACACCAAGGAGCCCTCCCAAAGGAAAAAATGGGGGTGGTGGGGGGTTCTGCTGGGATGCGAATAATAAGGCTATCCCTCAATACCGGAGAGGAATAGGGTAGTTAGCTAATCCAGATGGACACAAAGAAGGTTCTTGTAAAGAACACATCCCACGCCTGAAAAAACAAATAGAGGATGTCGGGCAGGCTGCCCAATGCCTCCAGCAAATGGAGGGCCGATAAGCAAAAGCCTAACCATAAGGCTGTAAGCCCAAAAGGAGAAGGCCTCGAGATGGGCACTCCATGTCTTGGGTGGACATCGAGGCCATTGCTCACGAACAGGTCCGCCTGAGGCAGATCCACAGAGGCCCGCACAGGCAAAGCTGCAGTAACATAGAAGAATGTCCATACCGAGGAGGAACCAAGGAGGCCTAAGGAAACCCTGACCACAACTGGAAGACCTGGTTAAAGCCAAGGTTGGAGGCCTGTCAGGCCGCAGACCTGGAGGGAAAGCCCGATGCGAAAAGGGGATCCTTTACTTGCATGCTGTCACTAACTTGGAGGTGTATCAGCTACTTAACTCCATCTCAGTCTGTGGTAATGTAGGCTCCAATGGCCTTGAGCCTAGGTTGCTAAAACTGGCCACCCCACACCCTGCCTCCCCTCTAGCTAGAATCTTTAATATGTCCCTATGCTCTGGGGTTGTTCCTGATATCTGGAAGGTTGCTAAGGTTGTTCTGGTCTTAAGAAAGTTGACACAAAATCCATTGCCAATTATCGCCCTATAGCTATCCTTTCAGTCTTGAGTTACCCAGAAAAAAATGTTTCTGCCCAAACTATTAACTATCTCCATGACTGCAACCTCCTCCCTGACACCCAGTACGGTTTCAGAAAAGGCCACAGTACCACCACTGCTCTTCTCAAATTCACAAATGACACCAAAGTTGCCATGGACAATGGACTACTTACAGGTGCAGTTTTCATTGACCTTACAAAGGCCTTTGATTTAGTAGACCATTCTTTTCTAAAATCCAAAATGTTATCCCTCTGTATCTCCTCTGAAGTGTTTTTTTGGTATGATAGCTACCTCACTGACAGACAACAATTTGTTAAACACAACTCAGCTGTATCTGACCTATCCACTATTAAGACTAGGGTTCCATAAGAATCTATCCTTGGTCACCTCCTCTTTACTATCTTTATAAATGAACTCTCCCTAACTGCCACATTCTGCTCCTCTCTCCTATATGCAGATGACTTAGTGCTCTACTCTAATTCTAAATGCCTGGCTGACCTAAACACTACCCTTATCTCTGATTTCCGCATAATTCACACCCGGCTTTCCAATAACAAGCTAATACTAAGTGCTAGCAAAACCCACTCTATGTTATTTGGCTATGCTCCGAAATTAATAAAGTGTGTTGGACGACTAACCATTTCCAGCAGTGATGACTCACTCCATGAAAATGTAAACTGCTTCAAATACCTTGACATTGCACTTGACCCTTCCCTGGACTTTGCCCAATACATCTGGTAAAGCTATCAATATCAAGTACAGCCTGGCCATTAAAACTAGATAAGACCTCTCACCCTCTGCCAGAACTGCCACTGTACAAGGTATCCTTCTTCCTACCCTCTCCTATGGCTCTGCTACCTTCTCACATGCTGCCAGTAAAAGAAGGGGACAAGACTTTCTATAGATACATTAGTGAAAGGAGAAAGTCCAGAGGGGGGTATTGCTAAGACCAAAGAGGATAAGGGGGAGTGTGTGGAGGAGGACCTAAATAGATAATTCTGCTCAGTATTTGCTGAGGAGAAGGTAGGGCAGGGCCCACAGCTCAGCACCACGGACACAGTGGGGAGGGAGGTGTGCACAAGTCCCTTCACAAAAGAAAGGGTCCTACAAGAGCTCGCTAAGCTCAGGGTGGACCAGGCAATGGGACCTGATAGTATACATCCCAGGGTACTAGAGGAGCTAAGGGTGGAACTAGCAGAGCCATTATCAGAACTGTTTAGTGAGTCTCTGAGCACAGCATAGGTCCCAGAAGACTGGAGAAGGGCTCATGTGATCCCGCTCCACAAGAGTGGTAGCAGGGAGGAGGCAGGGAACTACAGACCAGTCAGTCTTACCTCAGTAGTGGGCAAGATTATGGAGGCACTCATTAAGGAAAGGATAGTGCAACACCTGGAATCCATAGGAGCACGGGATCCAAGACAGCATGGGTTTACAACAGGAAGGTCCTGTCAAACTAATCTCATAGATTTCTTTGACTGGGTAACCAGAGTGGTGGACCAAGGGAGTGCAGTTGATGTTGCCTACCTTGACTTCAGCAAAGCTTTCGATACTGTTCCACAAAGAAGATTGATTAATAAGCTGGGTAGGCTTGGGTGAGTCAGAAGTTGGTCAGCTGGGTGGCAAACTGGTTGGCAGGCAGAAAACAAAAAGTGGTGGTAAACGGTATACAGTCAGAAGAGATGCAAGTCACAAGTGGGGTACCTCAGGGATCAGTCCTGAGGCCAGTCCTCTTCAATATCTTCATCAGTGACATTGCAGATGGACTGGAGGGTAAGGTTTGTTTGTTTGCTGATGACACCAAGATCTGCAACACAGTAGATGATCCAGATGGGGTGGGCAGAATGAGAAGAGATCTGGATAAACTGGCAATATGGTCAGAAGAGTGGCAAATGGGGTTTAACACAAAGAAGTGCAAGATCATGCACTTAGGGAAGAGAAACCCTGAAGCCACCTATAGGTTGGGAGGGGAGTTGCTGGCAATAACAAAGGAAGAAAGAGACATGGGCATCATCATCACAGATGACCTGAAATCACCCAAACAGACCACAAAAACAGTAGGTAAGGCTAGAGGGATGTTGGGGTGTATTAGTAGGGGTATCGCAAGTCGTAAGAGGGAGGTAATAATCCCTCTTTACAAGACACTGGTTGAGTCTCATCTGGAGTACTGCATGCAGTACTGGAGACCACGCCTGCACAAAGACATTAACAAAATGGAGGCAATCCAGAGAAGGGCAACCAAAATGGTGCAGGGACTGCATCAGAAAACATATGCAGACAGATTAACAGAGCTCAATATGTATACCCTAGAGCAGAGGAGGGAGAGAGGTGATATAATCGAAACATTCAAACATCTTAAGGGCATTAACAAGGTAAAAGAGTCTAACATGTTTAATATGAGACAAATAGCAGGACAAGAGGACTCGTATGAGATTAGAAGGAGGCATGTTAAGGGGTAATGTGAAGAAGTTCTTTTTCACAGAAAGGGTAGTGGATGCATGGAACAGCCTACCTCAGGAAGTGGTGGCTATGAATACAGTGCAGGGCTTCAAACAGGCATGGGATAGACATAAGGGAGCAATTCAGATGAGTATGAATAGATAGGCCACTGACAGAGTACAGGCCTATGGCACATTCATAAGGTAGAAAAATGAGTAGATTAGATGGGCCTTGCGGTCCTTATCTGCCGTCAACTTCTATGTTTCTGCCAAAGCCAAACTCCACAAATGGGACATCACCTACACTAATATTTGTCATTTTGCTCTGGCGTCTTACCCACCGCTGTCAACCTTATAGAGGTCTAAACTGGCTGTCTCCTGAGGTCAGCTGCTCTTACGCCCTTGGTACCTAACCATAACTGACAAAATTAGTAGAACTGGAGTTCCCTTCTCCTTAGCCTCTATGCTGACTCCCCTGAGTATCCCTTACCCTCTTCAATCTGGTCACCAGTCCCTACTAACTGCTCGTAGGTGTATGACCATTATGGGATCCCAGATTTTCTCCCACTTTGTCCCGAATTTTCGGAACTCCCTGCCTCTGCCCCTCTGACTTCCCCCCTTATGCCTGCTTCAAAAGGGAGCTACACCACTATCTCTCCATCTCTGACTCCTGCACCTGTTTCCTGCCTCATTGATCACCCAACCAATGCTACCTGACTAGTGCTTGTCATTACTGCTTAATCTGTTGCTTATGTTAGATGCTCTGTTTTTAAATTGCTTAGCCGCACTGCATTGTTTATCTCCTGTTTTGTTGCTATTGTACTGATTTCTCCTTGTTACAATGTATTTATTCTTCAACTGTTTTTGTATTTGTATTTACCCTTTACATTGTATATTGTACTACGCTTCATGATTATCTGTAATAAGCACTCTCCCAGGTCGTACCTAAAAAGAGGCATATTTATTGTCTAGCAAACTAACCCAGTTATCAAAAACAAATAAATTACCTCCCTAGGTCTCTTTCCTCCGAGGTTGTGTACGGATTTACATTCCCTATATGCATTACCTTGCACTTTTTGGCACTGAATTTCAAGTGCCAAATCTCTGACCACCTCTCTAGCTTTTGCAAGGCTCTCTGCATCTCCTTAACCCACTCCTTGCTGTCTACCCTGCTGCAGAGCTTAGTGTCGTCTGCAGAGACACATCTTGCTCTGGATTCCTTCTTCCATGACACCAGTGAATATACTGAAAAGGGCTGGACCCTGGGCCAGTCCTTGTGGCACCCCACTGGTGCTCTCCCTCTCTTCTGATGTGACTCTGTTAACTACAACCCTCTGCTGTCTCCCTTCCAACCAGTTTCTCACCCATCTGTGTCTTTCACTGTACCCAGATCCTCTAGCTTCTTCAGCAGCCTTGTGTGAGGCACCAAGTCGAAAGCTTTGCTGAACTCAAAACAGAGTAAATCCACATCATGGCCCTTATCTACTACCCTTGTTATTCAGTCAAAGAATAGTATCAGGTTGGTCTGACACACTAGTATTCCCAATGGCACAATGCGGACAATGATCGCGGTCGGCATTTGTGCCATCACAGTAAAGCCGGTTGACAGGTTTGCTGTCGAACCGGCATCGTGGAACCCTTCAGATGTGGGTTTCAAAATTAAACACAGTACTGCATGTGTAGCTGCATCAACATCCTGTACAGCAGTAATACTGTAGCATCACCTTGGTACACTAATGAAACCCCACAGTGCACATGCCAGTTTCAAACTGTTGTTTATTATAACCCCCAGATCACTTTCCTCCTTTCAGTGCTCTGCCGTGACCCCATTGATGCAATGTTCTGTCTGCGTATTTTTGTTTCCAATACACATCACTTTACATTTTTTGGCACTGAATTTTAACGGTCATATTTTAGACCACAACTCGAGCTTCACTACATCATTTTCAAGCTTCTAATCTCCTATTTAGAATCCACCCTCCTGCAGAGTTTTCTGTCATTTGCAAACAGACTCACTTTGCTCTGTAACACCACTCTAATGTCACTGATATACATCGGAAAGAGTTACAGCCCCAGGACAGACCCTTGTGGCTGTCCACCTGTGACTGTCCTGACATTAGAGAATTTGTCATTCTGGATTACTGAGTCCTACTGTGCATGACAACCAGTTTCCAATTGACCTAGTTAGTTCTCCCCCTAGTCCTTTGTCCCCACCTTCTGCATATGCCTTCTATGTGGCACCAAATCAAAGGCCTTATAGAATTCCAGATAAAGAATGTCGAATGACTAGCTCCTATTTATCATTTGTGTCACAAGTTGACCAAATCAGTCATCCTTTAGTGCCAAATGGGGCTGTGGTCACATTTTGTTCATAGCTGCTGTACTAATGATAGCAGGAGAACAGCTAGAGCTTAGCAAGGACTTGTAGCTGTTGGCCCACTGGAGATGAGCTAAGACTACTGGATGATGAGCTGTGCAAGTGATAGAGTGCAAAATTCTAAACAGAGTAAGAACGAAATAAAAAACAGAATTATTAACTACATAGTACAAGACATTCTGTGTAAAATGGAATATACAGTGGATAACTCAGTAGCCGATGGCACTTTTAGATGGTCTGATTAAAATTCTGCATATCTGGATGACAACATTTTTTACTCTGTTTAAAAAAAAAGAAATCAGTGGTACAAAATGCATTTTCAATTGATCTTGTCCTTCTCCCTGAAAGAACCATCAGAAGTGCTACAGTAAATATAGGTAATACATACAGGGATTGGTTAGAGCACTGAACTGTGAACTAAGACTCTGCAGGTTTGAATCCCACAACACCCACCGACTCACCAATGCATATACCATGTACTTTATGCCAAGGTTTACAAATTGACATTTTGGGTGCCCCATTCTGGACCCTGGCCATCGAGTTTGGTTGCTCCCACTGTCTGCTCCCCATGCCTACGTATGTTATAATATTGCAGGACTGCTGTGCCCTGTTTGAATTAAATATAATGCTAAATGCATAAAACTACTGATTTTGGCAAACACTTCCCTAAAAGAGCAGGAATCTACTAAAATAAAGTGCCTGAAACTACTATATTTTTTATGGTTAGCATTCATGTTTTCCATGTTTTGTTACTTTGTCCTGTTATTGGTCCAATAAATGTTTTAAACAATTGTACTTTTTTATTCTCTCACAAATCGTCTGTCCCCAAATGACCTTACAATTGCTGATTTAAGCATCATAGTCTCTTGTCATGGTACCACGGACCATGATGGCATAAACAAAGGCAGCAGCCATGAGGTCAGCTGGGGACAGCCTCACAGGAACTGTAGACAGACTTCTGGGACAGGCTACCCAACTATATTCAAAACTTGGGAAAAGAAACCTGGCCATTCATAAAAATGCATTCCCTCATAAATCATAAAACACAGGTAGTTAAAAAAATGTGAACGAACGTAATGAAGTGCATACCTGCTCTTTAAGTATAACATGAGGTATACAAAGAGGCAACAAACACTGTGTATACAGTATACGGGGGGAGGGGGCACCAAAGAATGTTCTAGTGAACAACACATTTTGTATTTCCAGCTACACACCTGCTTGCTCTCCCCATGTTTCAAGTCTCCCAGTGGCAAAACCCTGAGGAACCGGGACCCCACTAAAAGTTCAGTTACTTACCAGTAACAGTAGTTCTTTCACAGAACCTTCTCCATTGAGTCACACATATTGAACTGTAAGGCTTTGGCGACAGGACCACTTGGAAATGTTTGCCTAGATGGGGAAGCCCATGATGAGACAAACCTGATATACTATTCTGGCAGAAATGGGAGACCAAAAACCCAGACCAGGACAATAAGAGAAGTGGGGAGGGAATATAGACCCCATTGAGGGTTACAGAAATGGAAAAGACCAAGTGTGCATCAGCCAGAAGGTCTACAACAGTATTCGACCAGAAATGCCAAAGGTGGCAGGCAGGAAGGAAAGCTGTTCCTCTATGGACAAGATTCTCTCGAAGATCTATTGTTACAGGCAAGTAGCTAAACTTCTTCAAGAACATCTCCCTCCATAAAGCCACATATACTGAATGATTCCCAAGCAGACAGATACTGCACAGCAGGAGAAAAGCCAGTAAAGAAGTATACTCAGCTCCCTAAAACAGGAGGCCTTGGAGGATGGAAAGGTCGAAGCCAGTCTATCTACAGGAGACCAACTTCACATAGCAACGTTCAGTGAAAGTATGGATCCAACTCCAAGTGGCAGCAGAATATATGACAGCTGCCAAAGTGAAACAAAAACAAACCAAGGAAGTGACCATACCACAAATGGCAAGTCCACGGACAGGACCAGCAAGCACTGTACCATGCTTCTGGTAACAGAAAGAAATGCAGGATGCCAACTGTTTGGAAAGGCACTACTTAGAAACAGGGGCATCCACCACCCTGGGGGTGAGCAAAACTAAATGTTCTGAGGACTTTCTGTAGTCTCTCGTGTGATCGAGTTAGAAGCATAATGATCCATGGACATCCAGAGAATGCAGAATAACTTCTCTAGAATTCTGTGGGGAAAGGAAAAACACAGGAAGGTCAAATGACCTAATTACGGGTAAATTCAGACACCAGCTTGGGAAGGATAGGTACAAAGTGAGGCCTGATCACGGAGCAAAAAAAAAAAGGTACCAGCAGCCGTAATAAATGCCTGCAGCTCGGAAACTCGCCAAGCCTAGATTATAGCCACCTAAAAAGGCATTTTCCACAAGTGGAAGCAAAGCTCACAGGTGGCAACAGGTTCAAAAGGAGCATGAGTAAGGGACTCCAGAACTAAGTTAAAGCCCCAGACCAGAACTGGGTAACAAACTGGTGGATGCAGATGCAGAAGTCCTTGTGAGAATTTGCGGGAGACCTCCAACTAAGCCACAGATTTTCCCAGAGTCAGATAGGGACAAGAGGTATTCCAAACCACACTGGAACAGACAAGAGTTTAGCTCCAGGGAGTGAGAGGCACACCAAATAATAAAACATTTCCATTTCAGTAAGCATGTGTTGTGCTTGGTGGACAGTTTCCTGGCCACCAAGAGAATGTCCAAAACAGCAGGGGACACCATGAAATGGGACAGTAACTAACTTCAGGGTCCAGGCATGAAGACACAGTGCCAGAAGATTTGGGTGCAGCAGGGTGCCAGAATCCTGGGAAAACAACCCTGCCTGTAAAGACAGACGATGTAGCAGCAGGAACCAAATGTGTCTGGGCCAGAATGGAGCCACCATAAATTAGAGTTGCTGATTCTACCCGTAGTTTTACTAAGACCTTCTGGATATGGGGAATTGGAGGGAATGTGTATAAGAACCAGCCCTGCCAGGTCAGGGACAATGCATCTCACTAAAAAATCCCAGGACCTGGAGTAAGCAAGCAGAAGGCACCAGTTTTACCTTGTGAGGGA
Organism: Neoceratodus forsteri; assembly: GCA_016271365.2. Lineage (NCBI taxonomy): Eukaryota > Metazoa > Chordata > Ceratodontiformes > Ceratodontidae > Neoceratodus > Neoceratodus forsteri. Next base: position 1,685,093,714 of record CM057455.1, on the reverse strand, counting down.
TGCAAAAATGTCCAGCTTTGGTTGATCCCAATGGGTGAAGAGCTCTGCAACCACATCATTCCTGAGTTTCCACTTGTGGAATACAGCAACCGACCAGCTGAGGTGATGGTGTTTGGCAGTACATTCAGATACCTGGGCAGAAACAGCCACTATATCCATATTGCATGCCACAGCCCACTTCAAGAACTGTATAGTTTCTCTGCTCAGTGGAAGGGTACTTTTTTGTTTGTTGAGTAGTACATAAGAAAAAATTACTCACCTTAGTAATGTTGTTTCTTCTAATGGAGTCTTGCTATATTATGACATATGCAGTATAACCCCAGGTTAGAACTGCTCCAGAGGTGAAAGAGTTAACTTTCCATGCAGGGCATGGAATCTTGAGCGCGAGCTCGGTTGAACACTCTGTCTGTTGAAGCTCAAACTTAAACTGTCAGATCTTTACGAGCAAAAACTCACTAAGGTTCTGTGTGGAAGCCGAAAACCTACACTAGCCACTGGCTACTAACTACAAAAACACCTTTTCGTTCTTGATCCCAAAACATAGATACATAGATACATAGACAGTGTTGGCAGATAAGGGCCTATGGCCCACCCAGTCTGCCCATTTAAGTTTGTAAGTTCAGTTTATGTTTTCCAGGAAGTCTGTTGCCCCTTACCCCTGACCTCCAGAATTCCTTTATGTCTATCCCATGCATTCTTAAATCCTGTGATTGTTTCAGCCCCCACCACTTCCTCTGGCAGGGTGTTCCACTTGTCCACCACCTGCTCTGTGAAGAAATTCTTCCTCATGTTTCCTCTGAATCGTCCCTCCTCCAACTTCATCCCATGCCCTCTAGTCCTGGAACATCTTTTCCGCTTAAAATAGTGCATTCCTGCACCCTGTTCCTCCTGTAAGATACTTGTATGTCTCTATCATATCCCTCTCTCCCTCCCTCTCCTCCAGGGAGTACATGTTCAGTGCCTTCAACCTGTCCTCATAGGACTTGTGATGCAATCCATGCACCATCTTTGTTGCCCTCCTCTGAACCTTCTCTACCCTGTCTCACGCCCACGTAGGTAAGGTCTCCAGAACTGCACAGTGTACTCCAGGTGCGGCCTCACTAGTGTCTTGTATAGTGGAATTATGACCTCCCTTTTCCTGCTGGTGATGCCCTGCCTATGCATCCCAGCATCCTATTAGCTTTACCTGCTGCCTTGTCACACTGTTTCCTACCTTGAGGTCATCAGAGATGATAACTCCAAGATCCCTTTCCTGCTTGGTGCATGCTATATCCTCACCCCCCAACTGATATATTGTGCCAGGGTTTTTGTGCCCCATATGCATTATCTTGCACTTCCTTGCATTGAATTTCAACTGCCAAACCCCTGACCATTCTTCAAGTTTCTGCAGGTCCTTCTCATTCTGTCTACACCCTCTGGTGTGTCTACTCTGTTACAGAGCTTTGTGTCATCAGCGAACAGTGAAATTCTGCCTTCTAGGTCCCTGCAATGTCACTGATGAAGATATTGAATAGTACCGTCCCAGCACTGATCCTGTGGTACCCCACTGGTCACTCTTCCTCTGTGGAGTGACAGCCATTTACCACCACCCTCTGTGTCCTGCTGCCCAGCCAGTTACCTACCCACCGCACTACTGTCCTGCCCACACCCATATTCCCCAGTTTGTGCAGTAGTCTCTATGTGGCACAGTGTCAAAGGCCTTGCTGAAGTCCAGATAGGCCATGTCCACCGCCTCCCCTGATCCACCTCCCTAGTCACCCAGTCAAAAATTCAATGAGTTTGGTCTGACATGACCTTCCCTGGTGAAACCATGCTGCCTTGGGTCCTGTAGTCCATTGACAACCAGATGTTCCACCAATCTCTCCTTCAGTAGTGCTTCCATGATCTTTCCCACTACCGAGGTGAGGCTGACTGGTCTGTAGTTCCCCGCTCTCTTTGTTCCCACTTTGTATAAGGGGACTACATCTGCTATCCTCCAGTCTTTGGGTACCTCCCCTGTTTCTAGTGATTGGCTAAACAGGATAGCAAGAGGTTCAGCCACCACCTCTCTTAGTTCTTTAAGGACCCTGGGGTGCACCCCATCTGGCCCCATTGCTTTATCAACTCTTATTACTTCCAGTTCCTTCAGGACCCTTTCTCGGGTAAAGGGACTTGTGTCCATTTCTGCACCATTCTCGCCGCTTGTACTCCATTCAGATCCATTACCCTCCTCTTCCTCAGTAAAGACTCAACAAAACAAAGACTCAAGTCGGGGGATTCAAGAAAGAAAAATTAAGCATAACACCTAAGCACCCTAGAAGGGTGAAAATAAAGTGGGCATCAATGAAGTGCCAACATTGCACTGCCCACCCACATCCCAAAAATAGAGGTTCTGAGAGGGGCAGGCTGGGGGGGAGGTCATAATATAGCAAGACTCCATTAGAAGAAACAACATTACTAAGGTGAGTAATTTTTTCTTCAAACAACATGAAGTCTTGCTATATTATGACATATGCAGACTACACAGCAGTACCTCCATGGAGGAGGGACAGAACCTACTTGGGAAATAGGCTCTGAAGCACAGCTGTGTTAGATCGAGCATCACTCCTAGCCTGGATATCCAAGGAGTAATGCTTAGTAAAAGTGTAAACTGTTTTCCAGGTAGCGGCTTGACATATCTCTGGGATAGGAATGTCCCTGGCAGCAGCCAGAGACGCAGCTGTACCTCTGGTAGAGTGAGCCCTCAGGCCTGAGGGAGGAACCTTACCCAGTTTTTCATAATAGAATTGGATACAAGAGACAATCCACCTGGCAATGGATCTTTTAGTGGCAGGTTTCCCTTTACCAACCTCACCATAAGTGAGGAACAATTGGAGGGATTCGAACCTGTGACCCTTGGTACGCTCTATATAGTAACTAGGGCTCTTTTGACATCTAAACTGTGCAATCTCCTCTCACCAGAGGAGGAATGGTCAGTGAAGTACACAGGAAGAGACATGGATTGATTAAGGTGAAAGTCTGAAACCACCTTAGGCAAAAACTTCCTGTTAGTCCTGAGGACCACCTTATCTCTATGAAAGGAGATAAAATCAGGCTCCACTGACAAGGCTTGTAGCTCACTTATGCTCTTGGCAGAGGTGATGGCTACCAGAAACACAGTTTTCCAAGTCAGGTACTTAAGCTCTGCTGAAGACAATGGCTCAAAAGGGGGTTGCATAAGCTGAGCTATGCAAATATTAAGATCCCAAGCAGGGGCAGGGTCCCTGAACGGGGGGGTTGGTGTGAAGCAACCCTTTAAAAACTTGAGAACACAGGTGAGCTGATAAAGAAGAGGGCTTACCTGCTGATAAGAAGACAGACACAGCTGCCAAGTGCACTTTTAGGTAGCTGGTCTCAGCCCCAAGGAATTCAAATGCACCAAATAATCCAGGATCGTGGGCACGCCAGCAGATTCTGGGAAATATGTTTACCAGCACACCATATGGAAAATCTCTTCCATTTTGAATTATAGGTAGCCCTGGTGGAAGGCTTCCTAGAGGCCTTCAAAATGTCCAATACACCTTGAGAAAGGTGTAGGTCAGCAAACTAACTCTTCAAGAGCCAAGCCTTGAGATTGAGAGATTTGAGGTTCGGATACCAAACTCTCCCCTGGGCACAGGTTAACAGGTTGTGATTCCTGGGAAGACATAGGGGAGGGTGGACTGCTAAGGACATGAGGAGTGGGTACCAGGACTGCCTGGCCCAATCTGGAGCAATCAGGATCATCTTGCAGGATTGAGATCTGATTCTGACTAGCACTTTGAAAAGAAGGGGGGGAAGGGTGGGAAAGCACAGAGAAACTTCCCTTCCCAACTGAGGAGGAAGACATCCAGAGGGACTGAGCCCAACACTGGGGGCCTGCAGCAAAAAAGGGGAAGTTGGTGATTGTCTGGGGCTGCGAAGAGATCTATTTGCGGGGTGCTCCATCTGGCAAATACTACCTCCAGTACTAGGGGATCCAGTGCCCATTCGTGATGACCCTGGGAAATCCTGCTGAGAGCATCCGCTAGGACATTGTCCTTGCCTGGGAGGTGAACTGCCGTAAGGGAGGCGTTCAGAGAATAAGCCAGAGACCACAACTTCATTGCTTCAGTGCACAAGGCCATAGACCGAGTGCCCCCTTGCTTGTTGATGTACCACATTGTAGTGGTATTGTCTGTTCTGACCTGAACCACCTTGTTCTGGACTGATGTGGAAAAACCTGGAGTGCTACAAAACTGCTCTATGCTCCAGCAAATTGATGTGGAGCAGAGATTCCTGAGGGGACCACAGCCCTGGGTGGAAAGGTCGCCCATGTGAGCTCCCCACCCCAAGAGGGATGCATCTGTAGTAAGGTCAAGGAATGAGACTGGGAGTGAAGGGAACCCCTGTCTCAGATTGTTCTGATCCTGCCACCACTGAAGGGCCTGGTTCAGGGTTCGAGTCACTGGAATCAATTTGGTTAGGGGATCTGTCCTTTGAGACCAAAAGGCTCTCGAATGGAACTGAATGTCCCTCATCTGAAATCTCACTCCCTGCACCACTGCTGTAGAAGCAGCCATGTGCCCCAGGAGCCGTAGAAAATGCCTTGCTGGTCGAGAGACCTGCAGAGTGAAAGAGGAGGCCAGAGACACCAGGGTCCTTGCTCTTTCCAGAGGAAGGAAGGCTCTGGCTTCTTTTGTGTTCAGTTCTGCGCCTATGAAGGTGAGAAGCTGGACAGGCTCCAGAACTGACTTTGGAAGATTGAGAAGGAAACCTAGAGATGTAAGCAGTTGCTGGGTTACTTGTAAGTGTAGTTTGACCTGTTCTGGAAACTGGCCTACAATGAGCCAGTCGTCCAGATAAGGAAAGATGGCAATCTTTTGCCTTCTTAAATGAGCAACTGCTACTGCCAGGCATTTTGTGAACACCCTCGGGGCCGAGGTGAGGCCGAAGGGCATTGCTCTGAACTGGTAATGGCCTGAGGGCAGTTCGAATCTGAGGTACTTTCGATGGGAGCTTCTGATGAGAACATGGAAGTAGGCATCTTTGAGGTCCAGGGAGGCTAGCCAGTCCCCTGGCCTTAGAGAGGGTAAAATAATCCCCAGGGTCACCATTTTGAACTTTGGTTTTAAAATGTGCTTGTTTAGATACCTGAGATCCAGGATGGGCCACCATTCTCCTGTCTTTTTTGGGGTAAGGAAGTACCTGGAGTACAACCCTTTGCTCCGGTGTATGGGTGGAACCCTTTCCACGGCTCTGAGAGCCAGGAGGGAAGAAACTTCTGCTTCCAGGGCAAGTGCCTCTGATGGGTTTGCAGGTGAAAAGATCTGGCGCTCATCTTCGGAAATTTTTTGAAGCTGAGAACCAGTCCCTGGCTTACTACTTCCAGGACCCACTTGTCTGATGTTAAAGACTTCCAGTCCTGGACAAAGTAAGCCAGCCTGCCCCCTACCGGTAGTGGAGAATCGGCCCTGGCCACCCCATCAGGGAGCCTGTTTTGCAGGCGCTTTGGGTTGAGGGGTAGAAGCAGGCTTACTAGAACCCTTCTGCCCCTTCCTCTAAAGAACCCCCTCTGGGCATAAGCAGAAGAGGAGGCCTGGGCTTGGTAAAACGGCCTATGAAAAGGCCTGCCCCTGCCCTGCTGCCTTTGAGGAGTGACTTGCTTCTTTGGCCTGTGCACTCCTATAGGTGGTCCTATACTCATCCATTTTCTTCATATAATTCTCTGTCTGCTCCCCAAACAGAGAATTTCCCACAACAGGAAAATCCATAGCCTTAGACTGGGTATCCTGTGACAGGGCAGTACATCTGAGCCAGGCCATTCTGCGAAGAGACACAGATGTAGCCATGACTCTTGATGAAACATCATTAGGTCTACTGCAGCATGAAATTGCACCTTGGATGCCTCAATACTATCCGCAGCCACCTGCTCCAGCTCCCTGGCAAGCTGGTCAGGGGCCTGTTTTGCTAGGGCCAGGACAGTATCCCACCTGGATTTCTGGTACCTAGCTGCATAAGCCATATAATTAATTAATTAATTTATTAATTTATTTAGTTAAACATCAGTTTAGAAACCTTTGAGCCAGAGGCTCATTTACAAAGGTACCTCATCACAAAGAGGACATCAGAACAGTAGTACAAGGGACACAGTACTTACAAACAAAAAAGTTACAGTTCAATTACAATTTTGTTTCAATAGAATACAATCTCCAACGAAGCAAAAGATAACAAAAGGTGCAAAACTTATGGTCGGGGGAGAGCTGGTGGGAGTAGAAGGAGGGAGATAGGGAGGAGGAATTAGTAGGAAAGGAAGGGGGGGGGGAGCCGCTCAGTGAGCATTGTCAAACAGAGTATATATATATATTTTTTTTACACTAGGCTAGCGGCAGTTGCATTTGCGAGAGCTAAGCAGGATGTTTCTGAGCCTGGGCTTAAAGCAAGCTAAGGTTAGTGAGTTTGAGACACTGGCAGGGAAGGAGTTATACCAGTTTGCCTGTCTGAGTCCCAAAGATGCTGCTATGTACTGCTTTTTTGCCATGGCATCCATCCTCCTGGAATCCTTTTCAGGAGGGTGAGAGGCTAGAGGAATATTAGCCTTGTCACAGGCTGCAGCCTGCACTACCCCCACATGGCTGCACCGCTGGGATAGGAACTCCGTATCAGAGCCTAATAATGCATACTTCTTGTCCATCCTTTTATCCACAGGGAGGATAGAATGAGGAGTTTTCAGAATTTTTACTGTCTGTTTCCTAAAAGATTTATGCAAGGGAATAGACAGTCTCCTAGACTCTGGAATATCCATCATTTCCACAAAATCAGGCTCTTCTAGATCATCAACAGCTTCCTCAACAGGGAGTTGCAGAGTCTCAGCAACTTTCTTGTAAAACAAAAAATGAGAAGGGGACTCAGATAGCCTGGGAGGGGACACTCCTGAGGGTCTGTCTGGAGAGATGTCCGGTTCAATGGGCACATCCAGACTTTCAAAATCACACTCACTCTCCTCTCGCTCTCCTTCCTTCCCCGGTTCATAAAAATCCTCAAAATCATAATCTTGAATCTAGAACCGTCCAACCGGGCGCTTCCCTAATGGTGCTGGTTCGACGGAACTGGGGAAAGAGACTGACAATTTGAATAGCTTTGGCTATTTCTCTCAGCAGTTGGAGAAAGAACTTTGGCCCCAAACTAGCTGACCTTCTAGTCCTTTAGTTGAAACCGCCTCAGAGCTGGCTCTTCGTTTGCCCGAGGAAGTATTGCCCTGGTCAGAGGGCACTCCCTCAGGTTCGGTTGGAACCGAACCGGGCTGGCCATCCGGGTCAGCAGACATTTTGGCCTCCCTTTCCCTGAGCCTACCAACTCTTTTTTCCACGGTGGCAGCAAGAAAATTCTTACAAATCTGGCAGTCTGCATTGAGGTGGTCAAACCCCAGACAATATACACAAGTGGATGTGGGTCAGCCTTAGCAAAGGCTTCCCCACAGAGGCCACAGTGCTGAAACCCAGTGGGTCCGGTTTTTCTTTTGGGTTTTTCAGACATAGTGCCAGCCTAACCAAAACTTGCCCGTTAATGGCAATCCACCAAGCAAGACTCTCTTATCGGTTCCCAACCGTGTCATGAGTCGTGGAAAAAACCGTAATAAAATCCGTTTTTTTTAGAACCGATAAGAACTGGGAACCGCACTCTGAAGGACTAGAAGGTAATTTTAAAACCCATCTGATCGGTTCAAACCGAACCGAAAAAGACGTTTACAAGTTCCACACAGAAGAGAAAAAAATAATAAATAAGCCTATCTATTACTTACAATACCACAGACAGAGCTTGAACCGACGATTGCGGTTAAATTTCAGTAAAATAAACAGAGAATTACACTTTAAAACCGACAAACGAACCGAGCAGCAGGAGGAATCTCCGGAGCTGTTCAGTGAGGCGGAGTAAAGAATCTGACAGTTTAAGTTTGAGCTTCAACAGACAGAGTGTTCAACCGAGCTCACGCTCAAGATTCCATGCCCTGCATGGAAAGTTAACTCTTTCACCTCCGGAGCAGTTCTAACCTGAGGTTATACTGCATATGTCATAATATAGCAAGACTTCATGTTGTTTGAAGACATTGGTCATCCACCAGGTTCACCAGTACCAGGACTGGTAACCCTGAACATGTGGAATAACAGCCAGCCCGGTGGTGCTGAGGGTTGAGGTGCTGGATGCCACACCTCGCACCATACTGGCAACCCACGGTCGGAAGTGACTTCAGGCCAACTGGAGTTGGCAGGGGATGGAAAGGATAGAGTATCCGATGGGCTGCTCTCCTTTCCCAGGGAGGGGAGGATTGGATCATCATCCCGCTCCTTGGCTGTTCCCTGGTGGAGGCCGGGGGACAACACTGGAGTCTGGGAGACACAGGAGTGCAGAAACATGGCATGCGCGTGCCTCCACACATGCTCATTCACGCCGCGAAGGGGGAGGGGTGTACAGGGAAAAAAGCGAAAATCAAAGTGGCAGGCTCCATGACAGCCTGGCTGCTCCCCATTGCCAGCTCCTGGATTGTGCTCGGGGAGGGGGGGGAGCTCCTCCCTCTGGCCCTGCCACGGGGGGTGGGGTGGGGAATCCATGGGAGTATTTGCTGGTATGGGGCTGGATAGGGGGCGGCTGGGTGCAGAAGCCAAGCCCTCCGAAGGGGGGCCGTAGTTACCTGCCAGTTCTGCGAGGTGGAAAAACATTTGATGGAAGAACATGTGGGATGAAAGCCTTGAGGCCAAGAAGAACAGCCTTCTTCTTCAGAATGTTGATGTACAGAGAGTGACCGTTCAATGACCAGACACTCCAATCCATCCCAAGGCATCCCATGGTGAGGACCAACTGAAGGTGAGAACTGAGGAACAAGTTTCCTCACATCAACTTGAGTGTGGTCTTGTCACCAACGAAGGTCACTCTGCAGAGGTTCTGTGATACAGATAATGTGATCAAGGGGTTTAAGATCCTGGGTCCACTGTGCTTGAAGTGCCCACTGAGGAATTTGCATCTGGAGACATGCCGGAAAATGGCAGCAGCTGTGAGTACCAAGAGTCTGAGCATGGACCTGGCAGTGACTCAACTGCTGGAAGCTACCATGCGAGCGTGACTGATAAGGGCAGAGGCATGGTTTTCTGGTAGGAATGCCATGGCCTGTGTCGTATCCAGGACTGCACCTATATACCTGTAGGTGTTGACATGGTGTCAGAACCAATTTTGGGTTCGTTGAACAGCATGCCCATTTGGTTAAACAACTAACGAGTCTTGTATATGGTCTGTATGGACAGATCCCTGGAGGAGGCCTTAAGTAACCAGTCATTCAGAAGATATACAGGGCCTCTTGGCGAAGGGCTGTGGTTACCACAGCATAGCATTTAATTCTCATGGCACAGAGGACAAGCCAAAGGGCAAGGTACAAAATCTGTAGTACTGACCCTCCAGCATGACGCACAGGTACTGCTGATAATAGCACTTTATCTTGATATGCAGGTAAGCGTCTTGCACATCCAGGGTGCAGTGCCAGTCCCCCTGTAATAATAGAAGGAGGGACAGCAAAGGGACCATCCAAAACATTTTGTATCCTGTGCACTCATTCCTTGGTATAAGGAAGTACTAGAAGTACAACCTTGGCTGTGCTGGAAGTGGGAACGGGCTGAATTTCCCTTTTTCCAACAGAGTGAGCACTCTGGACTGTAGAACAGATAAGTGTGCTGAAGAGTAAAAGCAAGGGCTGTGAGGATGCACTGGAGGTTGTGTCACTAATTCCAGAGAATGTCTCTCCTAAGTGATATCCAGGAGCCACTTGTCTGATGTTATTACCTGCCATTTGGGCAGGAACAGACAGATAATGCCTGTACCTAAACCACTGGTAATGGGGCAGGAGGGGAGAATGGGAGTCAAAAGGAGGGGGTGGGGTGGCAGGAGCGCAACCCTGTCCTTTACCTTTGGGAGCATTCAAGGGTCACCAAATGACTGTTGTTGCTGAGAGGCAACCTTGGCAGCAGAACAACCATTGCTCTTGGAGCAGAAAGGGTGGGGCCCCTATGAAATCAGCTTCCACCCTATCTATGATGGAGCTGGGGACGAAGTGACATGAGTGAAGTGACTGGCAACTGCAGTTCCGAGAGGGTCAGTTACACATTGTGGAAGAAAGGTTTACAGCAGTTTAGATATGAGAAAGGGAACTGTGTACTGAAAGTTGCACATCAGTGGCAAATCCAGCAAAATGCAACCATTCGTAGCTATAGTACACAGACAGTTACCAGAGGCAGCAGCACAGGCAGAAGCATCGCTGGCATCAAGTGCAGGACACAACAGATGCCCTCCAGCCTCCAAGGTCGACACAGTGATGAATTTCTGTTGTGGCAACTGGTTCCAGAAGGAGGGCACCACCACGGAAAACATATATTGTTTAGCTACCTTCCTAGGGGCCACAGGTAGGGTACCGAGTCTTTGTCGGGCTGCCATGGTAGCATCCTCCAAGGCAAGATATAGTGGAGAAATGACAATATATGTGGCAGCAGAGACTTCCATGAATTCATATGTATTTTTTTTAGTGGAGTTCTCTTCCTCGTAATTGGAGATTCCTCTGCATAATGCACAGGAGGTCTTGGAAAGAAGCATCCTCAGGTGGAGATCTGGACATATAAACCACAGTGGCCTCACAACCAGAAGAGACAAATGAACTGGAATCAAAGCCAGGGTAATGGGGAACATCTTCATCCTCCTTCTCATCATCTTTATCATCATCTAGCAAGTATGGATTACATTTATCCTCTTCCTACAGAGTAGGTGGAAGAGGGTGCAGATGAACCACAGGAGTCACAGTCTGGAGGGCAGATGGCTATGGAGGAGGAACAGATGCAGAAGTTCCACTAAGCCTTGGCTGCAAACAGTGATGACAGTGGTGGCGATGACAATACTATCAATGACAGAAAAGAGGGCAGACATCTCTAGGTTAATTTAGAGTACATGGCCAGTACAGTGTTATTAGCATCAATGATGCCTGTAGACTATGAGGACGGCAGCATCAGTTGGGCAATGTCCTCTGATGACATGCCTGCTAAAAGCTGCAGGGTCTGTGTATCACTTGAGCTTGATAGCTTAGTGATGGCTGGGCCGGTGATGGAAGCTGATGACATGACATGACCTTGGACTCACCTTCCTGCATCTTCAATGGAGACCGGGATCTGAAATAAGAAGTATGGCAGCGATGGTCTGCCAAAGAAGTATTTTTCAACTTCATTTGTTTCAATGAATGATGCTGCTCCCATGGAGGTGAGAGCATCCTCAAATGACGAGGAGAGGTGTGGAGCTCCAACCTAGCCCACTTCGTAAAATGTTAGGGAGATTCTAAAGTAAAGCTCTTAGGGTTTTCATTGGTGTCACCTCATGGCCTGTTTGAAACCTTGGCAGATAGGGCAGAACTTAAATATGGGAAAGACCCAGACAGTGAACACACAATTTGTGGGCGCTGTTATGGAAATTCTTCATGCCATGACGACAGAGGTGAAAAAAGCAGTTACTTCTTCAGCTCTACCTATGACAGCATAAAACGTCATCAAAAAGGAAAAACTCAACATAAAACTTCAGTGACTGAAATTCACTAGGGTGTCTCTTTGGACCAATGAAAGTGGTTGACACAAGTATAAAATAAAATGAGGAGGTATAAGGCCAACCACGTTTACATGCACCAGCGATGTACATCATCATGGGTGGCCCCAGCTAGGCAAATGTTTATGAATGGTTCTGATGCAGACAGCTCACAGTTCCGTATGTGTGGCTCTATGAAGGGAGATGTCCCGTAGAAGATACTAAGATGTTCTAACTCAGCTGGGCTATCCCAGGTGAATAAGACACTTCAAGGATGTGTACTGTAATTGTGGGAAATAACCACAAAGAACCACACTAAAGGTGTTCAGTTATTTGCCCACGTAATTAAGGGCCTTGTTATGTGTGTTCTTAGTCAAGAATAAAATCTCAGATGTCCAACTACTGTAGAGTTGGCAGTGCCTTTGGCTGTTATCTGGAAGATCGTGTTTCAGCAGTGGACTTGGGCACCCATGGTGGGGGTTATGAAGTGCCAGTCCCAGGGAGGAAAGGGGATCCTGCTGTTTGCTGCAGGAGCACGCACTATCAGCAGACAAAAGAGTGAAAGAGATAGAAACTACAAAAACAGGCACTTATCTGCCCTTCAAACCAGAGGAAAGCGGTAGCTGGGTAGCAGCCTGAAGGGATGAGGAAACTATAAACAGGAGATGGACAATCTCGCATACCTGTGTACCAGGGTTATTAATGTCAATGAAGTCACTCCATTCCTCTGCTTCATCTGTTGTCATCACTTTCAGAAGGATGCTTGGCAGTGTGTCTCTGACTTTGCAATCTGGAAAGCTGGAGACCTGGTGATATAACTCATGAGTAAGTGACGACTCAGCTGGAATCCTCCGACAATAAACCTGAAGCTTTGGAGTATCTGAAAATTAACAGAAGCATATGCTGCTGATGATATGTACTTAACAACTACTGGTATACAAAAAAGTAATGTCAATAAAAAGGTTAGTCCTATGCAAATAATATTACAACCAAATGAAAGTAAGAATGTTGATTTCAGACAGAAAATGCGTACAAGAGTTTAGACTCCTGTAATCATACTTATAAGTCTAATTAATTATTCATGAGCCTAGTGAGGCTCCTGATTAGCTACTGGATTGGTCATTAATGTCTGAGAAATTATTGATCCAGCTGCCAACTGATGCTGTGTGGCATACAGAGCTTGTGTCACACAGCTAAAACTAGAAAAATACGAAAAACAGAAGTTGTTATTGCTATTAGACTTATAATCGCAATAACAACCTCGAAGCCAGTCATTACCTTGAATTAATGACTGGCTGGATGGAGACAGCCGTTGGCTGTGCTTTGGGCCACCCATCTCCCCAACAGGTCATTAATCCCCAGGAAATGGTAACTCCTCAGTAATTATTGCTTAATTAAGAATGCCGTAACAATGTCACAGTCAACTGTCCCCCTGACAGATACTGGACTTGCAGCTGTGGTGCTTCAACAAGCAGAGTTCTGGTGGCATGCCACAATACAGCTATAGAATAAATACCTTTTATGTTCTCCTTCATGAGCAGTGTGACTGGACACCTGTTGTGGATGATTATACGTGGACTTGTGTCTTCTGACAAAGTTACATATGTTACACCAAGGTGCTCCTGGTAAGCCACTACCACAGCTCTGGAAACAGATCAAGAAACCGGGTCACTATTTACTTGCTATATACGTCACAGTCTCTGGATATTTGGGAAACACAAACTTTCTTGACATTTATAAGGAGCACTGAGCTTTGCGGACAATGCATCATGTTCATGATTTCAGGTGCATATAAACTGTATAAGAAGCATATATTCACATTCTGTTCTTAACCATTTAATGAACGTATGGTCTTCAAAGGCAAATTCTCCACAAAACTAGTTGTGTAGTGGATTGTGTGAACATTGAAGCTACATGGTGTACCTAATTATAGCCTATAACCATCCATTACAAAGTGTCTGAAACATAAAAAAAGGAAGATCATTTTTTTTAATTAAACTAAGACATGACTCCACATATGCTAGCCACATGTGATAATTTGAACTTTTCTTTCAATATTTCAAGACAGTTTTAGATAATATTTTATAATCGGCAAACAAAAAGCAGACTGGCACTGAAGTACACCCAGCTTACCTGGTACAGAATCCGTGTTCATTCAAATCCCCAATGGGTACTGCCACACTCTGCCTTGGAAAATTTTGTCTAATCACAGCTGGCAGGCTCCAATACTGAGAGCTGTCAGCGCCCACGCCCGGAGCAAAACTCAGCAGCATGTGCTTGTGGGGAAGCAAAGCTTCTACATCTGATTGACTGGTGTCAGAGAGAAGGTCCCAGTAAGGAACGGAACTTGGCTGTGGAAAGGCCTGTTCCACAGCTGGGCTTATGCTGAATACAGTACTGTCTGGCGTGTACATATGCTAGGAAAACACAAACACACAGCTGGGTCACAAAACTTCTCAAACAAGGTTTACCAAAAAAATGTTTTTTCTTGACGTTATTCCTCTTCTACTCTGAGCAGCAGCTGTAATATGGAAGTTTTAAATAAATGATTTGGTGACACTTTAAAGGAAAAAGAAGAAGATATAAAGACATGCAGCCCTAATGGAATGTCACCACTCTTCCCCCTGCAGTGCTTGTTTAAAGAGCAGGTATTCATCAAAAAAATGAAAGGCTTGCAACCACTAGATGCAAAAATTATGCTTGACTTGAATATTTTACAGGTTTTGTTACTTACTCCTGTCAATGGTCTTCTAGATATTTCAAATAATGCATCACTTATTTCGTATTTTTTTTCTAAAACCATCTGGATGTTCCCAAATGACCTCTGATGTGCTTGTGACATCATGGTCTGTTACCATGCTTAAGGCTAGTTTCCTCCAACTAAATGCATCATGACCATGTCAGCACTCTGTCTGCAAAGAAACTCAGTTCTCAGTGTAATTTACACTCCCACCTCCATGCCACCATCAATCACCACACAAGTAAAAAGCGTAAGTGAAGCCTAAGTCTTTAAAAGTTTGCATGGCTTTTCCATTCAGATTTGAATCCTGATCTGCTGGGGTACGGCACATGAAGTAAGAAGGCTGGTAGTGTGCCACAAAGCTCCCACACTACATAGCAATGTTTTTGTGCTTGTGAGGTTGTGCGATGCATTTGGTCCGCAACGCATGTAGGTGCATGGCGGGTGTCTGGCATATTTGGTTGGAGAAACACGTAACATGCCCGTTGCCATAGTAACCACTGTGATGTCATAAACAAGAGTACTATCAGGTCAGTTGGGAAGGGGACCCTCAAAATTCTTCCTTTCCAGACTTCCTGGATAGGCTATTAAGTAAGGGAAACCAACATTTTAAGAAATGTCTCATTAGCTGTAATAACTAAAACATTCTGTTTATAGAAGTGTGCACTGAAGTGGATAGCTCTTTAAAGCAGCAGTATGAAAAAATTACTCACCATAGTAATGTTATTTCTTCTAATGGAGTCTTGCTATATTCTGACTATTTGCAGTTAGCCCCAGCACTTGAACTGCTCCGGAGAGGAAAGGGTTAACTCTATGCCAAGACATAGAACATTTAGCTCGAGCTCGGTTTTCAAACCTCTGTCCCTGGTACTTCTTAGTGTAACCATCAGATTCTTACAAGCACTATGCCAACTAACTACTAAACAGAAATTGTTTTTAAAATTTTGTGACACAAGGCAATTTAGGGTCTAAAAGACTCAAGTCGAGAACCCCAAAAAGAATCCAAGTAGGTAGTAAAACTTAATAATATATATTTAAAATAATAACAACAACAAAAAAACTCATCCTAAGAGGTAACCCAGGCACACCTCTGGGGTGCAGCACTGCGCCTGCCAACCCACATCCCAAAACAACTAGGTTCCAGGAGGGGAGGCAGGGAGGGAGATCAGAATACAGCAAGACTCCATTAGAAGAAACAACATTACCATGGTGAGTAATTTTTTCTTCAAACATGAGGTCTTGCTGTATTCTGACTATATGCAGACTACCAAGCAGTACCCCCTGGGAGAAGGGAGTTACAGAACCTATTTTGGGAACAGACTCTGCAGCACTGCTGTGCCAAACCTAGGATCACTTCTTGGCTGGATGTCAAGAGAATAATGCTTGGTAAATGTGTGCACAGTTTTCCAGGTGGCTGCTTTACAGATTTCCACTAGGGGTATGTCTCTAGCTGCTGCGACAGAAGCAGCTGTACCTCTGGTGGAGTGAGCCCTCAGACTTGAGGGTGGTCTTTCCCCAACTCTGAATAGCAGAACTGGATACAGGAGACAATCCACCTGGCAACAGTTCTCTTAGTGGCAGGTTTATCTTTTCCCACTTCTCCATAAGTGAGAAACAGCTGTGAACAGTCATTTCTATGGGCCTTAGTATGTTCTATATAATAACTAAGGGCCCTCTTTACATCAAGACTGTGTAGTCTTCTCTCCCCAGAGGAGGAATGGTCAGTGAAAAATATAGGCAATGACACAGACTGGTTCAAATGATAGTCTGATACCACCCTGGGGAGGAACTTTCTGTTTGTTCGAAGGACCACCTGATCCCTGTGAAATGAAATGAAATCAGGTTCCACTGATAAAGCCTGTAATTCACTGATTCTCCTGGCAGAGGTAATGGCTACCAGGAACAGCCTCACAAGTCAAGAATTTTAGCTCAGCTGAAGATAATGGTTCAAAGGAGGGCTGCACAAGCTGTGCAATACAGATATTCAGATCCCAAACAGGAGTAGGGTCCCTAAAGGGAGGATTGATATGAACCAGACCTTTGAAAATTTTCTTGAATACTGGATGGTAGGCTAAGGAAGAGCCCTTCCCAGCTGTAAGGAAGGCAGAGATGGCTGCCAAATGCACTTTGAGAGTGGTAGGCCTGAGGCCTAAACTGTTAAGATGCACCAAATAGTCCAAAGCAGTGGCAATGTCAGCTGAATATGCCTCTGAGAACACCAGAAACCAAATCTCTTCCATTTGGAATTGTAAGTTTTTCTAGTGGAAGGTTTTCTACTAACTTTAAGAATGTTCAAGACTGATTGGGAAAGATGCAGGCTTGCATATTCTAGCTCCTCAAGAGCCAAGCTTTGAGTCTGAGTGTCTGAAGGTTGGGATACAGTATCCTCCCCTGCGAGGAGGTGAGGAGATTGTACTGTCTGGGAAGACACAGTGGAATTGTCACTGACATTGACAATAGTAGGGGGTACGTGGCTGCCTGGCCCAGTCTGGAGCCACTAGGATCACTGTGCAAGGCTGAGATCTGATCTTGACTAGAACTCTGATTATCAGAGGAAAAGCATACAGAAACCTGCTTGTCCAATCCAGTAGGAGAGCATTTTGGGGAACAGACCCCAAAAGAGGGGGTCTGCAGCAGAATAGAGGAAGCTGGTGATTGTCCGGGTCTGCAAAGAGGTCTATCTCTGGAGTGCCCCACCTACTGAAAATGACTTCAAGAGTTAGAGGATTCAGGGCCCATTCGTGGTGATCTTGAGAAATCCTGCTGAGAGCATCTGCCAGTACATTGTCTTTCCCTGGGAGATGCACAGCTATCAGAGAAACCAGAAGGGAATAAGCTAGTGATCATATATTCATGGCTTCGGTGCATAAGGCCGAGGACTGAGTGCACCCCTGCTTGTGGTGTTGTCTGTCCTGATCTGCACCACTTTCCCCTGAACTGTGTTCGAGAATATCTGAAGTGCTAGAAAGACAGCCCTGAGTTCAAGAAGATTTATGTGCAGGAGAGACTCCTGATGAGACCATGTTCCCTGAGCAGTGTGCTGGTCCAGATGGGCTCCCCATTCCAGTAGGGAAGCATCCGTGGTGAGAATCACTGTAGGAACCTGACTGAGGAAAGGGACACCTTGCCTTAGATCGTCCTCCTCCAGCCACCACTGGAGAGCCTGAACCGGAGTTTGAGACACTGGAACTAACTTGGAGAGAGGGTCTTTTTTCTGAGCCCAAAAAGATTTTAGATGAAACTGAATATCCCTCATTTGAAATCTTGCCCCTTGAACTACTGCAGTGGAAGCTGCCATGTGGCCTAGCAACTGTAAGAAGTGCCTGGCTGGTCGAGACACTAGTGGACGAAGAGAGGAAGCCAGGGTGACGAGGGACTGTGCTCTTAAAAAGAGGAAGAAAGGCCTTTGCCTGGACAGTGTCCCATTCCACCCCTATAAATGTGAGAAGTTGGGCTGGTTCCAGAACAGACTTTTCTAGATTTAGGATGAATTCTAAGGAGTCCAGAAGCTTTTGAGTGACCTCTAGAGCTGACCTGACTTGGTCTGAGGACTGACCCACTATGAGCCAGTTGTACAGGTAAGGGAACAATAAGATGTCATGTCTCCGAAGAAAGGCCGCCACTACTGCCAGACACTTGGTGAACACCCTTGGAGCAGATGTTAGGCCGTAAGGCATTGCTCTGAACTGGTAGTGACCCGAGGGCAACTCGAACCTGAGGTACTTTCTGTTGGAATGTCTGATAGGTATGTGGAAATAGGCATCCTTGAGATCCAGGGAGGCTAGCCAGTCTCCTGGTGTCAGAGAGGGAAGAATTATTCCCAGAGACACCATTTTGAACTTTGGCTTTAGTGTATGTTTGTTTAGGTATCTTAGCTCTAGGATGGGTCGACAGTCCCCTGTCTTTTTTGGGGTAAGGAAGTATCTGGAATACAGTCCTTTTCCCTTGTGACAAAGAGGTACCTTCTCTACTGCTTGCAGAAGTAGTAGAGAGGAGACTTCTGCCTCTAAGGCCTGTCTCTCCAAGGGAGAGGGAGGACTGAAAGACTTTGCTCTCATTTTTGGGAACCTTTTGAAACTGAGAGCAAGTCCCTGGCTCACTACTTCCAGGACCCATTTGTCTGAAGTAATAGACTTCCAGGCCTGGAAATAGCCAGCCTGCCCCCTACTGGAACTGATAGGCGACCCTGACTGACACCTCAGGGCTTAGCCTGAGTGGAGGATGGAGTCCTGGTCATTCCCCTTCTGCCTCTTCCCCTAAAGAAACCTCTCTGCTGGAAAGAAGAGAAGGCCTGGGCTTGGTAAAAAGGCCTATGAAAAGGCCTGCCCCTGCCAGCACTAGATTGCTGCTTCTGAGGAGTGACCTGCTTTTCCTTGACTGCAACACTCCTGTAGGTGGTCCTGTATTCGTCCATCTTTTTCATGTAAGCCTCTGTTTGCTTCCCAGAGAACTACCAGGGACAGGAAAATCCATGGCCATGGTCTGGGTATCCTGTGATAGACTGGTACACCTGAGCCAAGCAAATCTCCTCAAGGAGACAGATATAGCCATAACCCTGGAATGTACATCATTCGAGTCGACAGCAGCATGAAACTGGACCTTTGATGTCTCAATACCATCCACAGCCACACGGCCACCTGCTCCAGCTCCCTGGCCAGCTGGAAAGGGGCATTCTTAGCCAGCTCCAGAATCGCATCCCACATAGATTTCTGGTATCTGGCTGTATATGCCATGTAAGTAGCTTGCCTGAGCCCCAGAGAGGATGCCAAGTGTTGTTTCTTTGCCATGGCATCCACTTTCCTGGAATCCTTTTCTGGGGGGTGAGATGCCAGGGGAATGTTAGCCTTGTCACAGGCTATAACTTGCACTACCCCAACATGGCTACAATGATTTGTAAAGAATTCCATCCCAGGACCTGACAAGGTATACCTCCTGTCCATCTTTTTCTCCACAGGAGGTATGGATGTTTATTACCAACTCCCCTTACCATTCGCACCACTGTGACCTGTACGCAGCTGTTGGCTGGACATCTCTCACCACTAGATGCTTGCTCCATGCTGGTCTCTGGACCCTTAAGTTGCTCCTGCACAAACTACCGAGTTATCTATCATCTCTCATCTGTATTTCTCACAGTGCATACTCTCTCAGGAAATTTGACTTAATTCTGCTGGACATACCCAGGACACGGACCTCCTTTGGTAAACGCGCTATTGCGCATGCTCTTCCCTCTATTTGGAATCAACTCCAAATCGTGCTGAAACTAACTAGCATAGTTTCAATTAACTTCTACAACGTGCTAAGTGCAGCTAAGATAAAAGATATCTGCAACAGTTATTAAGCCCCTTCCCATCCCTATGTGTGCCTTATACAGTTATGTGTAAGACCTTCACCGCCCTTATGCATGCTACTTACTTATTGTTCACACTACCATTTAACCAAGACACAACTACATTCTCTTAGTTTCTGACTTCCACGCTGTGACCACTACTGCAAGAATCCCACACCTGCTCCCCTTTCCTGTCCTATTCTTGGCTCTCTCTCTGTATATATTACTTCTCTCACTCTTGCCAAGCCTCGATTACTTTATCCTTTATTCCCTGTCGCTGCTCAATATACTAAAATGATTTATTGCAAACACCAGTTACCCTGCCTTGTACTGCTGGCATGCTACCCTGAAGTGCTTACACACTATGTACCATATGTCTTCTTACTATCTATTGTCTTCCGATGTTGTATCCTTTTATGTAATATCCTGCTTGTTCTAAGTGTACACATGAATACATGTTATACTATTGTTCTATCAAGTATTTCATTTTATGTAATGTTCTTCATCAGTGTACATGTCCCAGGATCTCCTTGTGAATGAGCTTGCTCAATGGAGTTTTCCTGCAATAAACTTGAATGTTGGAAACTGAAGAATTTTCTGTGTCTGTTTCCCCAGGGATTTATACAGAGGGATAAACACCCTTTTGGACTCTGGGACATCCATCATCTCAACATAGTCAGGTTCCTCCTGATCCTGTTCAGCCTCTTCCACTGGAAGCTGAAGAGTATCAGCCACTTTCTTGTAGAACAAGAAATGGGAGGGGGACTCAGAAAGTCTAGGAGGAGACACATTGGAAGGCCTGTCTGGGGAGATGTCAGGCTCTACTGGCTCATCTAGGCCTTCATAATCCTCTTCTTCATAATCTTCTTCTCCTTCCCAGTCACCCTCATAAAATGCATCAGGATCATGTTTAGAAGCAGAAGCTTCTGACCGAACCGATCGTCTTTGAGTTGGTGTCGGTTCGGTCAGAACCGGGTCAAGCGAATGTACAATAGTAATCACTTTAGCTATTTCTTCAGTGGTTGGAACATGGGGACTGGGATCCGAACTGGCTGACTTGCGCTTTTTCTTAGACGGAACTGATTCCGCAGAATCGGCTCTCCTTTTGTCTGATGAGGTATCGCCCAGGTCAGTGGGCACTCCCTCATGTTCGATCGGAACCGAACCGGGCTGGCCATCCTGGTCAGCAGACTTCTCGGCCTCCCTTTCCTTCAGCCTGCTTAAACGTTTATCTAAAGTGGCTTTGGGAATATTTTTGCAAATCTGGCAGTCTTCCCTGAGGTAGTCAAACCCCAGACAATCAACACAGACGAAGTGGGGATTAGCCTTAGCAAAGGCCTCCCCACATTCGGTGCAGTGCTGAAACCCAGTGGGACCAGTTTTCTTTTTGGGTTTCTCAGACATGCCTAAAAAATAATAAGTTACCCTTACCAGTGTTTAAGCCAGGCAATTACAAACCTATCGGTTCCAACCGTGTCACGGGTCGGTTAAAAAAAACGAAGAAAATGTTTTTTTAGGATCCGATAGGTACCAGAAACCACAGTACAAAAGGTAGAAAAAAACAGAGAGAAAAACCAATACAGAATTTGCTTCGGTTCCCAACCGGACCAACCAGGAAGAAACTGAACAAAAAACAATTTCCACCAACAAAACTAACTACCTACTAAATACACTTACTGTACCATAGACAGAGATCTAAATACCAAAAAAAATAAGAAATGGTTGAAAAACCGACCGATTTTTACTTGAACCGAACTGAAGCAAAGGAGATCATCTCTGGAGCGACCTCACAGTTAGGCGGAGTAAAGAATCTGATGGTTACACTAAGGAGTACCAGGGACAGAGGTTTGAAAACCGAGCTCGAGCTCGACGTTCTATGCCTTGGCATAGAGTTAACCCATTCCTCTCCGGAGCAGTTCAAGTGCTGGGGCTAACTGCATATAGTCAGAATACAGCAAGACTCCATGTTGTTTGAATAATTAGTTGGCAAAAATTTTATCATATAGTTTTTTTTTTTTAGCAAAAATGTATTCCTGACATTCTTAGATTCATTATCAGAAACACAGAATTTACCGGCAAATAAGGGTCGTTTGGCCTAGCTTTTTATTTTTTTTTAACCAGGAGAGACACACTAAGCTGAAGCTTGTTTACAGCTGCGACCTGGGAGCACAGGGAAGTTAAGTGACTTGCTCAGGGTCACACAGTACGTAAGTGGGGACTGTGGGATTCAAACCCAGGTCTCCAGGTTTGCAGCTCAGAGCCTTAAACCACTGCGCTATACTGCCTCCTAAAATGGGGAGGGGAGTCTGCCCATTATTCCCTGTCTATGGCATCACCGCAGATCCTACTTGATCTCTGGCCCATTCCTCACCCCTTCCCTTTCCCTAAGATTCCCTTATGCTTATCCCATGCATTCTTGAACCCAGCAACTGTTTTCACCCCCACCACCTCCGCTGGAAGACTGTTCCAGGAATCCACCACTCTTTCTGTGAAGAAGTACTTCCTCACATCTCTCCTGAATCTAACCCCCCCCTCCAGCTTCATAGCATGTCCCCTTGTTCCCCTTGTTCTACAGCACCTTTTTTTCTGAAAAATGCTTCCCTCTTGTACCTTATTAACCCCCCCATGAGATATTTAAAGGTCTCTATCATATTCCCACTCTCTCTCCTCTCTTCCAGGGTGTACATATTTAGGTCCTTTAACCTCTCCTTGTAGGGCTTCTGATGCAGACCCTGCACCATTTTAGTTGCCCTCCTCTGGACTGCTTCTACTCTGTTTATGTCCTTTCTGAGATGTGGTCTCTAGAACTGGACACAGTACTCCACTCTAGGTAGGGTCTTACCAGTGATCTTCACAGAGGCAATGCCACCTCCCTCTTTCTACTGGTGATACCTCTCCATATGTACTCCAGCATCCCGCTTACCCTCCCAACTGCCTTGTTGCACTGCCTGGCCACCTTTTGGTCATCTGATATGATCATCCCAGGTCTCCTTCCTGCTTGGTGGTCATCGGTACCACTACCCCCCCCCCCCATTTTGTACTTTGCCCCTGGGATCCTGTGCTCCAAGTGCATTAATATGTACTTTTTTCTGCACTGAAACCCGGTTGCCATACCCTTGACCACTCCTCTAGTTTTCTCAGGTCGCTGCTTATTCTTTCCACTCCCACCCTATTGCAGAGTTTGGTGTCATCCGCAAAAAGGCAGACCTTCCCTTCCAGCTCCAATACAATGTCACATATAAAGACCTTACAGATGACCAGTCCAAGCACTGATCATTAAGGCACCCTGCTGCTCACCTTCCCTTCCTCTTAATGAACTCTGTTTAACACCACCATTTGCTGCCTACCCCTTAACCTTTTTCTTACCCACTTTACCAGCTTTGGGCTCACTCCTAAACTACCCAGCTTGCTTACTAGTCTCCTATGTGGACCAGTGTTGAACGCCTTACTGAAGTCTAGGTAGGTTACATCCATCTCTCCACCATGATCTAGTTCCTTGGACACTCAGTTAAATCTATTAAATTCATTTGACACGACCTCCCCCTGTAAATCCATGCTGCCGCAGGTCTTGTAACCCACTGGACTCAAGATATTCCACAGTTGTTTCTGTGTCAACAGTATTTTCATTAGCTTTCCTACAACTGAAGTCAGGCTGACTGATCTATAATTGCCAGCCTCTTCTCTGCTACCACTTATGTGAAGTGGGACTACATCTGCCCTCTTCCAGCCCTCTGGGATCACTCCTGTCTCAAATGAGCTGTTAAACAGGACATCAAGGTTGGGGGGCCACCTGGGGACAAGCGGTCACCTTACAGTGTGGTTCAATATAAGGACAGCTGTAGACTTGAACCACACAAAGGTGAGGGTCCTGGACTTCAGGAGGGCAGATTTTAAAAAGATGGGTGAATGCCTCAGGGATGATTTGGCGGGGGGATGAAATGGGTGGGGTGGAGGAACAGTGGGGGAAACAAAAAAGGGCCACAGTGAAGGCTTAGGCAGACTGTTCCAAGGTTCCACCACCCTTTCCAGTGCTACTTTATGGAAAGGGTGGAGGAACCTTGGAACAGTCTGCTGGCTGAAGTGGAAGGTGCAAAAACAGTCAGGGGATTCAAGCAGGGCTGGGGCATAATGAAGGAAATAGTGGTTATCGGGGGTGACAGGACCAAGGAGAATAGAGAGAGGATGGGGAGGGTTAGTATCCTGGAAGAACAGTAGGTACCAGGGGTTACAGGGAACTTGGGCGGACTGGATGGACCTCTGATCTTTTACTGCTGTCATTGTCTATGTTTCTAAGGCAACAAACCTCCATGTCCAGGTGTCATTCTCTGAGTGGAGCTGCGCAGCACCCCTCCCCAGGAAGTGCGGATGCTCTATCGCCCTTCCTGCTGGCCTCCGCTCATGTCATCCTGGGCTTGGAGCTTGAACCCAGGTCATCAGCATGCTAAGCGGCTGCCCTGCTGCTTAGCGCCATGGAGCTGGCATTTCTGAATTGTTATCACTACACCTTATTTAATTAGGTCTTGTGTAGTTTGCAGTCTAATATGCATTCGTCTTATGACCTTAATCACACTGCAAACATTTCACTCTCCCCTCTAGTAACCCTTAGTCTTCCATGAAAGGAAAGCATTGGAAGATAATCAAGCCAGCAGGTGCAACAATGAAAAATGTAAGAATTCATAATTTTCCCTCCATTTTATGTCATTCTCTGAATGAGATATAGGAATTAATTTTCAAAAGTGACAAAACATACAAGCATAGAATTTGTCTCTAGAAAAGGACCCCTTGGCCCACTAGTCTGCCCAGATGTTACTGGCCTGATCCGTCTCTACTGACCCTAACCAGTCTCGGACAACCCTTACTCCTCCCTATATGTTTCTTAATATACCCCACGTCTATCCTACGCACGCTTGAAGCCCCTCCCCCCAGTTTTTGTCTGCATCACTGCTCCTGGCAGTCTGTTTAAGGCATCTACCACTCTTTCAGTGAAGAAATATTTCCTCACATCTCTCTTAAACTTCATCCCCTCCAGCTTCATTGCATGCCTCCGGTTCTGGTACTCTTCCTCATTTAAAAGAGTAGTAGTAGTAATAATAGTAATTTATCTTTTCTTGTAAATCAAAAAAAGGATAGTCCAGTTGAGCCAGGGGCTCATTTACAATGGAGTCCTGCATTCATACAGTAGTCAGTCATAGTTTTACATTGTACATAAAAATAATAAACATGTACAAACACCAGCATATAGGTTTCAATAATAATTACAAAATTAAATAAAAAAAATTAGTCCGGAACAATACTCTAATTAACCATTTTCAAAGTTAACACAACAAGTTTTGGGTAAGAGGGAGACTTTTTGAGTACCAGGATTTTATCTGGTTTAAAGAGACTCCCCTCCTGCACCTTGTTCACCCCTGTGAGGTACTTACTCATATGGCTTTTGGTGCAACCCCTGCACCATTTTAGCTGCTCTCCTCTGGACTGTGTCCAATTTGTTTATGTCTATTTTGAGGTGCATCCTCCAGAACTGGACACAGTACTCCAAGTGCGGTCTCACCAGTGAGTGATACGGTGACAACACCACCTCCCACCTGCTGCTGGAGATACCCCCTCCTTCTGCACCACAGCATCCCACTAGGCCTACCCACTGCTTAGCCACTCTGAGGTCATCAGATATAACCCCAAGGTCCCCTTCCTGTTTATAGACTGCCAGTACCCCCCATCCTATATTCAGCACCTGGGTTCCTGTGCCCTAGATACATGATTTGGCACTTTCTGGCATCGAACCCCAACTGCCATGCTCTTGACCACTCCTTGAGTTTCCTAACATCCCTATGCAGTCTCTCCTGCCGGTCCTGAGTGTTCGCCCTATTGCAAATTTTGGTATCATCTGCAAAAAGACATAACCTCCCCTCCAGTTCCTCAACAATGTCACTTATAATGACAGTGAAGAGGACTGGTCCCAGTACTGAGCCCTGTGACACCCTACTGGTCACGCTTCCATCACTTGAGTGAGTGCAGTAAACCACCACCCTCTCTCTATCCGTTAACCAGTTTCTAACCCAATTCACCACGCTGGAGCTCACTCCATGGCGGTCAGTTTCCTTAAAAATCTCCTGTGTGGTATGGTGTCAATAGCCTTCCTGAAGTCCAGATAGGCCACGTCCACTGCCCACCCGATTTATTTACCTGGACACCAAGTCAAAGAAATCTATCGGATTTGTTTGACATGACCTCCACCCCCCACCCTGTGAATCTGTGCTGCCTGTGGTCTTGCAGCCTACTGAATTCAAGACACTCTGCCAGTCTTTCCGTTAGCAGGGTTTCCATTAATTTCCCTACCACTGAAGTAAGAGTAACTAGCCTATAGTTGCTAGCCTCCTCCCTGCTGCCGCTCTTATGTAGATGGACCACTTCAGCTTTTCTGCAGTCCTCTGGAACCATGCTTGTTTCCGATAAGTTGTTGAATAAGGCTGTAAGTTGAGCAGTAAGCATCTCCATTTGTTCTTTTACAGCCCTTGGGTGTATCCTGTTTGACCCCATATCTTTGTCCACCTTCAGAGCTGCAAGGCCCTTCAGGCCTCCTTCTTCTGAAAATGGATTCTGTCCACTGCCCCTCCCCCCCGTTCCTGCTATTCCCTGGTGGTCCTTCCTCTTCTCCCTCCACTGTGAAGACTGGGCAGAAGTACCTGCTCAGGATGTCAGCGTTTTCTTAGTCCACTTCTGCACAGACTCCCTTCCTCCACCCTTCTGATCCTCACTATCCCTCTCCTTTCTTTCCTATTCTCACTTACGTTTCTGAAGAAAGTCTTGTCCCCCTTAGCTACCCTTTTGGTGATTCTTTCCTGTATCTGTGCCTTTGCTCCCTTCACCCAGTTGCATGTTTCTCTCTCATACCTCCATGTCTTCCTCCCTCTGTCTTTCCTTATACCTCCTAAATGCCATCCCTTTTTCCTTTACCGCCTTTGCCACTTTCTTACACAACCATAATGGTCTCTTTTTCCTTCTGCATTTACTCACCTCCTTCATGCAGATGTTGGCTGCTTTAATTATATCCTCCCTTATTTTCCCCCACTGTGCCTCCACCCCTCCCTGGCAATTTCCCCTTATTGAAGCAGTCCCCTCTTTCTTTAAAATCCACCCTTCTAAAGTGCAGGACCTTTGTTCTCCTGTGGTTAGACCTCTGTCCCTGCCTTTATTTTAAACCACACTGTACTGTGATCACTGGTACCCAGGGGACTACCTAGTGTGACATCTTCAACGCTGTCCCTCTTTCTAAGCACCAGATCCAGCACTGCCCCATCCCTAGTGAGTTTTTTAACTAGTTCCCCAAGAAAAGCCCCTTGTAGGGAGTCAAGGAAAGCCCTACTCCTTGCCGAAGGTGCAGTTGGGAGGCTCCACTCCACATCTGGCAGACTGAAGTCACCAACAATCAGTACCTCCCTCCTACTCACCATTCTGATGATAATGGCTTCCCCAAGTGCCTTAGACAACTTCTGTACCTGTGCTGGAGGTCTGTACACTACTCCGGTATGGATACTGGCCCCCAGAAGCCCATCTACAGGGTGACCCACAGCATCTCCAGCTCTTCCTTTTCCTCATGATGCCCCTGTACCTCTGTGGTCTTAATTCCCTACCTCACATATAATGTAACCTCTCTTCACTGCCCTAACTCTCCTGAACAAAGAGTAGCTTGCTATGGCCATGTCCCAGTTATAGTGCTCAGTGCACCACAGTTCCATTATGGCAACTAATTCCAGGTCAACCTCTGCCATGATGGCTTCCAGAGCTGGAATTTTCTTTCTGAGATTCCTCATACTGGTGCATGTGGCTCTCTGCACCTTCTTTCCCCCCTGCCCACTGCACTTATTCCCTCTCACATGCCTGATCGAGTACCCCCCATTTTTCTTATTTTTGAACTTCCACACGCAGACACAATTCCTGATTTTGGGTGCACCTCCATCATCCTAAAATGCACCAAAATGGTTGAATGCCATTATTTTTATTTTAGGATTCTATTTATTCGCCTCCAAGAGGCCCCCATCCACCCCAATCCTGTCATCCAGTTTCCAGTGCACTTACCAGGCATCCCTGTATCATCCCCCATGGCTTACCGCTCCCCCCACCCACCCAAGGTGGGATCAGCAGGTCCACCAACTGCCCGTACAGGATATGGAAATTATGTACCTACCATAATTCTTGATCTTCTTGGATGAGTCTCCACCACTCATTCACACTAATGGGATCTGCGCCAGAGGCACTAGGACTCGGCGGGAGCAAAAAGGTTTTGCTAGAGGGTCGGCGCCAGAGATGGAGCCACAAGGAGTGGCACCGCGAGCCTCAGCTCTTGCGGTAGTGATTGTCTTGGCGTCGACCCTCCAACCGCCTCAGTACCTTTTTTTCCAAGGAGGTGCAACGTAACTAACCTAGAAGGATAGCCTAACCAAAAACCGGACATAAGATAGTCCGGACGACCCATATAGGAAGGGTCAACAAAGAAGTCTTCACAGCCTAAAGATTGAGGGAGTGAAGACCAACAACAGAGGTGAGCTCGGGGGATGGAGGGTGTGTGTGTGAATGAGTGGTGGAGACTCGTCCAAGAAGATCAAGAATTATGGTAGGTACATAATGTCCATATCTTCCTGAACATAAAGTCTCCACCACTCATTCACACTAATGGGAGAGTACCAAGCTAATAATCCCCCGAGAGGGCGGTAGGAGAGACCGAGAGCTCACAGTTTTAGGACAGGAGTCCATTAAGAATGGTTCTGCCAAAAGAAAGATGTCATCTGGCATGGACATCCAGGGCATAGTGTTTGACGAAAGTATGCACCGAGCTCCAGGTAGCCGCACTGCAAATATCTGCAATGGGCACGTTGCAGATTTCTGCTAGGGATGCCGAGACTGCTCTAGTAGAGTAAGCATACACGCTGCCCTCCAGCTTAACCTGCGCCATGGAATAACAGTGGCGAAGGCATGCCACCAGCCATGCTGAAATACATCTGATAGTGACAGGTTGACCCAGCCGGGTCTCGCTGAAGGAAACAAACAGTTGTTGAGCTTTGCAAAAGTCTTTTGTTCTATCTAGATAGAAATGCAAAGCTCTTTTGACGTCCAAGGAATGAAGAGAACGCTCTCCTTCATTCTGGAGTTCGCAACGTAAGTAGGAAGGACCAAAGGTTGATTTAGATGGAATTCTGAGACAACCTTAGGGAGAAACTTAGGATGGGTTCTAAGAGCTACTTTGTCTTTATGAAACACAGTGTACGGAGGGTCTCTGACCAAGGCATGTATCTCAGAGACCCTGCGGGCTGAGGTAATGGCCACTAGGAAGGCCGTTTTCCAAGTGAGAAATTTTAACTCACAGGTAGCTAGAGGCTCGAAAGGTTTTCGAGTGAGCATGTCTAGCACAAGATTAATGTCCCAGGCTGCGACTGGACGTCTTATAGGAGGTCTGGTATGCAGAATTCCCTTAAGAAACCTCTTAACCACAGGTAACTGAGCCAGTGACAAGGAAAGTACCGACTCATGATGAGCTGAAATGGCACAAAGGTGAACCTCAACTGTACAGTATTGCAGACCTGAATTTGAGAGGTCTAAGAGGTACTCTAAAACTTTATCTGCTGGGCAGGAAAAAGGATTCAAAGAGGATTTTGCACACCAGAGTGAAAAACGCTTCCATTTGACTGTGTAAGTTTTCCTAGTGGCTGGCTTGCGCGCAGCCAGAAGAATATCTGAAACCCTGCGAGAGACATTGAACCTGTTCACTTCTATCGCTCCAGGAGCCAAGCATGAAGGTGAAGCAACCTCAGATTGGAATGGACCACAGACCCCTGAGTCAGAAGGTTCGTCTGAAGGGGAAGCAGTTTTGGAGGAGCTTCCGACATACTGTTGAGTAGTGGAAACCATATCTGTTGAGGCCAGAAGAGAGCAATGAGGATCATTTTGTCCCCCTGGGACTCGAATTTGAGAAGTACTCTCTGAATTACAGGAAGAGGCGGAAAGGCATATAGAAGGAGTTTTGTCCACCACAGCCTGAACACATCCTGACAGAAAATGCCAGGCCCTGGATTTCTGGAGCAGAAGAGAGGCAGTTTTGTGTTGAGTGGGGATGCAAAAAGGTCCAGGTCTGGAGTTCCCCACTCTGTGAATAGTGACTGAGCTATGGCTGAGTCGAGAGACCATTTGTGAGGATCTGTCTCTGTACTGCTAAGACGGTCTGCCAGTTTGTTCTGCACCCCCGGCAGATAGACCACATGAATTAGAGCCTTGTGCTCCAAAGCACCATTCCCACACCCTCATCGCTTCCCTGCATAAGGGGTAAGAGTGAGCACCGCCATGCTTGTTGATGTACTACGTCACTGCTTTGTTGTCCGTATGAAGGAGAATGTTCTTGTGACAGAGAATGTCCTTCAAAGCCCGGACTGCATAAAGGACAGCTCTCATTTTCAAGACATTTATGTGAAGCTGGGACTCATCCTGAGTCCACGTACCTTGAGTGTGGAGCATCTGACAGTGAGCTCCCCACCCCATCAGGGATGCGTCTGTAGTAATGGAAATCTGATGATCCAGAGGAGCAAAGGAGTATCCTTCCAGAAGATTGTCCTCTTGCGACCACCAGGTGAGTGATCTCTTCAGAGGTTCTGTCACCTCGATGAGAAAGGACTGAGGGCGAGTGGTCAGGGACCACTGAGTACTGAGCATCCATTGAGAGGTTCTCATGTGAAGGCGTGCTAGGGGTACAGTGAACACCGATGATGCCATGAGACCTAGCATCTGTTGCATCAAGAGAGCTGAAACTGAGCTGCTCTCTCTGATGTATTGGGCCATCTGAAGGATATCGCTCCTCCTGTCCTCTGGAAGAAATACTTTCTCACAGGAGGTGTCCAGAAGAGTTCCTATGAAAAGGTGCCTCTGGGAGGGCTGCAGCTGCGATTTTTTGAGGTTTAGCAGGACTCCCGTGGACGTGAGAAAGTGTGAAGCCATGGCTACGGCGTCTAGAGTTCCCTGACTGGAAGGACTTACTAGAAGCCAATCGTCCAGATATGAGAACACCTGTATTCTGATTTTTCTCAGATGCACTGTGAGAATTGCACAACACTTTGTAAAAACTCGTGGCACCGAGGATAGCCCAAAGGGCAGGACTCTGAACTGATAATGCTGTCCCAAAGTCACGAATCTTGGGTATTTGCGATGCTTTGGGTGAATCGGAATGTGTTGGTAAGCATCCTGCATGTCCAGGGAGGCTAACCAGTCATGCTGATGGAGCAAAGGTTACAGGGTTCCTAGTGATATCATTTTGAATTTCTCTTTGGGAAGGAATTTGTTTAGTTTTCTGAGGTCCAAAATGGGGCGCATGCCCCCGGTTTTCTTTGGAACCAGAAAGTAATGGGAGTAGAACCCTGTGTTCCATTGATCCAGCAGAACTACTTCCACTGCCCTGTTGCTCAGAAGGCCCTGTATCTCGGAGGCGATAAGATCTGACTGAAGAGCTGACAGCCTGGGCTGTCATCTGGGGGGACGATCCGGAGGGGTCTCCAAAAGATTGAAGGAATACCCCTCGTGGATTATCCGGAGGACCCATTTATCCGAGGTTATGGACTTCCATTGATTGTAAAAGTGAGTCAGACGACCTCCCACTGCTAAGGAAGAGTCCACATCGGGCAGCTGAGGTGGGACTTGGGCCAACAACTCAGAAGGCGGCACTAGGCGCTTTGGGTCCTTGCGCCTTCTGTTGCGTTTTCTTTTGAGGCTGGGGGGCTTGGTTTTTATTAAAACTTCTCCTGCCTTTGCCTCGAAAGGACTGACGGTTATGAAACTGACGTTTATTAACACTCCCTCGAGAGGGGGACAGGAGGAGGTTGAGCCAATTTAATGGCTGACCTAGTCTTTTGTGTAGCCTCTAGAGCCTGTTCTACTTGAGGACCAAAGAGGTACACACCATCGAAAGGCAATGCCATTACCTGTTACTGTGCATCATTCGTGAAACCAAGTGTACAGCCAGGGTACAAATGCCTGTCGCCGCCGCTCAGGAGGCAGTATCGAAGGCGTCCATAGCTGCTTTAACCTGCTGGTTGTTGGACTCAATACCCCTGGTTATGGTTTGAAGAAGCTCTGAATTAGTATCCGACTCCGGTAGAGCTTCAACCATTTCATTGAGCGAATGCCAAAGGATATATTCATATTGAGAGAAATAGCCTTGGTAACTGACAATACGCATACCTAGGGAGGAAGCAGCAAAGACTCTCTTACCCAAAGTGTCTATTTTACGAGATTCTTTGTTAATAGGTCGAGCTGTAGTAGTCTGGGGAAGGACGACCTTATCATTCTCTGCCAAGACTACAATAGGATCCGCAAAGGCTTGGGATGCCAAAATGGGTCGATCCTTGGGAGCAGCATATTTCCTATCTATGGACTTAGCCACCGAAGGAATGAGAGCAGGATTATTCCATACCATTTGAGACAGCGTCTCAAAGGAGGGCTGTACCGGAGAAGTCAAATCTATAGGGATCTCCGGAACATGGAGGTATTGGAGTCTTAACGGTTTCCCAGGATCAATATCTGTAGTTTGGAGAGAAAGAGTGGAATTCAAGTTTTTCAGCAGAGACTTAAAGGACAGGTCCTGGACCACAGGCTCTGCAGCAGGAATAGATCCTGTTCCTTCCACATCATCACCCAGCCTAAGGTCTGGGTCAGGCTCAAAGTCATCTCCTGACAGTCCAGGAGGGACTGTGTGAACAGGAAAGGAGTGAGAATCAGAAGGAAATGAGGAAGGAAAAGGATTAAAAGAGGAGTAGTCCTGAAGGCTGGATGATGTCCTAACAGGTCTCGGCGCCGAAGAAGAGCATAGCGCCGAAAACACGCATGGCGCCAAGGAATTGCACTGAGAAGCGCGGCACTGAGAAGCGCGGCGCTGACGAAGTGCAAGGCGCTGAGAAACTCAACAGCACCGAGGACAGCGCTGAGCATGCAATCGACGCCAAGGGCATCGAAAACATCCCAAGACTCAGAAAAACAGGATTTGAGGAGAAAGAAGGATGAATACCAGGAAATAGAGGCATCGGTGTGGCCCCCTGCGCCGCAGCCATGTGGGGGGGGGGACACCTAGCGCTGAGTCGACGGCACCAAGACGGAGGGCCAAGCGGTTAGGAGGCTCAGCCGCCTACATGACCTCCCAAAGCCCGAAGGCCCTGGAGTGACCGGGCCAGGCAGCTGGACCAACTTCCCAGCCCTTTGCTCCATAAGAGTAGCCCACTGATGAAACTACTCATCTGAAGAGCTACCAGAGGGCGGGTAGGGTCTCGACGTCAAGACCTCGCTATCAGTAACAGAAACCGCGACTCAAGTAGGAGACCAGCAACTAGCCCAATAACTGACCGCCTACGCTGAGATATCAGAGGGCTACTTGAAAGTGATGCCTTCTCTTCTTGACCTGTGGGCCGAAGAAGAGCTCGAGGCTGAACGGTGCCGAGAGTGCGACCACTTACTTTTATGCTTTCGAGGGGACTGCCCACTCCCTCGGGCATTGGACTGTCCATTGTCAGACACCCCCCCCCGGAGAAGGTGGCGGACCAGACCCAGCCCGGCTGACTGAACAGCTTTCATACGAAATCTCCCTACTGTCACCTGACCCGCTCATGGTCGACTCCATCAATGTAGGCTGAGACTTCTTCTTTAAATAAGAATAAATAAACTAAGCGATACTTATTCGAGATATTACTACAAAACAATAAAACTGAAAAACATTAGCTGCTAGTTTGAAGTTTGACTCCTGGCAGGCGAGCGACGTCATCACTGAAGTGCACTTGACGGCGGGAAAAAAGGAACTGAGGTAGTTGGAGGGTCGACGTCGGGATAGTCACTACTGCACGAGCTGAGGCTTGCGGTGCCACTCCTAGTGGCTCCATCTCTGGCGCCGACCCTCTAGCAAAAAAGTTTGCTCCCGCTGGGTCCTAGTGCCTCCGGTGCAGATCCCATTAGTGTGAATGAGTGGTGGAGACTTTATGTCCAGGAAGATCCAGTTCTTCAGAGGCAGGCCATGTTGCTGGTGCAGGGCCTGCAAGGGGTCAGACCCTCATATGCACTCTTCAGTGTTTTTCTACTGGATTTTCCACCAGTGAGAGAATGCGCACAAGCTCAAAGCATGCCAAACATGCCAAGTGTGTTGCCATCTACATCCTCCCTCCCAGAAAGTTGCTCCAGGTGCACTGCCTCCAGTGGTCAATCAGGTGTCAGTACAGCACCACAGCCAACTGCCCTTCCTCCCAGAAGAGGACGGCATCCTCTGAGATGCTCAATCTTTCTACCCCAGCTAGCCTCCGATGATCCAGGCCTACTTTCAAATCTGGGTCACCAGTATCGTGAGTGGTAGTGCTACTGCTGTGCAGAGAAGCTGGCTTTCAAAGTTACTTCCCTGCATTCTGACACATCCACAACAGTTGGCCTGGTTTATGGCAGCTTGCATCATAAGAATGGTGCAGGAGTCATTTTTTTGGCACATGCATCATTTTATTTGCAGAAACTGCAGCAACTGCAAAAAAAGTTAAGTTTCATGTGATTTTACTTGTCACAGGTTGCACAACTGGCCTAAAATGGTACCACAAATCCCAGACACCCCTTTGTAAATCCAGTCCCCAAGATTGTGCCGTTGTTCAAAGCTCCTGCACCCCGGCTAGGCCAGACTGGTGGTGCTGGTCACCAGAAACATGTGCTATCATTGTCCTGACATTTCCACATTGTGGTACGCTGTGCTCATCTGAAGAGTGACCGCGGGGGATAAGACTGTTAAAAACATGACAGCAACTGCCATTTCTATAGATGCGAGATGCTTACTACAAAATGAATAACAAAATGTTTAAACATGATTGAATGAGACTAACCATTTAGCAAGGCAGCGCAGGTCAATGGTTAAAAGAGTACAGCAATGTGAAATAAGAGATTCTGGATTCATATCTCGCCAATGTCAGCGGTTCATTTGTGACCTTAAGCAAAACACTTGAAACTCTGTGTTTCCATCCCACCAGCTGGGAAACAGAACAAAAATCATGGCCCCACTTAAGAAGATATGTAAAATCTCAGTTGGTCTAGCAAATAAAAATAAATGACATAAGGGGGTGCAGCCAGCAGCTTGCAGCGCAAGACTCAGGTCAGAAGACCTAACAAACCAACAACCAGCTTCTTATATTACTAAACTCGAGTGCTGAAAATCAGTCATCTAGTGCATCTTTCTGTGACCAGAAGTCAGCACTCTCACCTGAGATAAAAAAATGAGCAAATCAAGCAAGAAACCATCATAAAGAGTTCTTCAAACCTCGAAGAGGGAGGCTAGGTCGGGGAAAATGTGTAGTTTTCTACCTCTGTAGAAAGGCCTACTGAAACAACCAAAAGGATGCCATACCAGACATCTGTGTCAGCCTAAAAACCCTCACCGAAATCTTAACACACATAAATCAGAAACTGGATGTATACAATCTGAGAATAGTAAAGGTAGAAACATACTCAATAGCAGGCCAAAACTCAGTAGTGGGGTGCACAAGCTAGAGCAGATAATTTAGCTCAACTGATTCTGCAGTTTCTGTACAACACTGACATATGGCATCAGCAAGACTCAAATTTCATATCTTCCAAAAATTTTAATTCTGTACATTGCATTCTTTATTATTTAAGAAATCCGAAGGAGCACAGACTCTTCCCCCTTAGACGTCAACTGTTCCTGCCGCTTTTCTTACCCTGAAATCATAATCTTCTGCTATGACATTGCATCTTGTTGCCAGGGAAATTATTCTGATGTCACAAGCTGAAGATTATTACTTCTGGGCATAAAAGGCAGCAAAAGAGCCTGGTCCCATGTGAATGTCTTCCGTAATTAAAAAATATAATGCCCAGAAATGTAAGCAAATGTTTGGAGTTTTGTGTCACTGAGTTTTGCACTGGGGGAGCAAAACAACTTCACCACACATTTTGTTGTGGGCTAGGGTTGTCACAGTGAGGACTAGCAAGATATGGAAGGACTATAATGGGGAAAAAATGTCCCTGGCTGGCTGCATGATACAGTCAACACCTCTGCATGCACCAACCCAAGGCGCACCCCCACCTCCTCCACTCCATGTTGGTGAAGTAAAGTTGCTGGAAGCAGTGTGGTCTAGTGGTTAGAGCACCAGCTTGGAACCCAAGAGACCACAGGCTCACACCCCACAACAGCCAAATACTCACTGTGAGACATTATGTGAATAACTTAAACTCCCAGTGCTCCACTCTACCCAGCTGTTGAAATGGGTAGAAGCAGGACACCACTGAAAATGCGATTTTGCATCTCTGCTAGATTATCCTTGTTTAATATACTGCATATACAAAAAGCTGAATTAGCCTGAGGCGCAGCTAAAGGAGTCCTTATCATGTGGCTAATCATGCAAGACGCTGACTAGGTGCTGCACACTTTGTGGAGGTGCTCTGCTCCCAGGGAAGAAGGGTGCAGGCCAACTGGCATACACACATCCCCTGCCAGCTTACCAATGAGCAGCGCTGTGGTGCTGAGTGCTAAAGCCAGCGCTCCTGCATGCTCGCCTGTAGCCACAGAAGGGGCTGCCGTCCAGCCCCATCACTGGCATGGAGGACATGGGGAACCAGAAGGGAAAACTAAGAGAGGGGAATGAAAGTTAAAGAAAAAGAAACTACCTGACCGAACAATTGACAGTTAAATGTCTGTAACCTGTTTATCTTTCTCCTGTACCTATCTGTCTGTCTGTTCATCTGTTGTTTATCTGCCTGTCAATCTGTCTGGAGTGTATGGGGTGATATTAAATGTGTTTGAAGGATCTTGAAATTACACAGGAGGAAGTGAATTTTCACCTCAGTGAAGCAGCAGAGAAGCTTGAGGCCCCATACACAGTTGCAATTCAGTAGTTCACAGTGGTTGAAACAACCACTTTGTGCCACTGTTCCTTATTATGATCCATTGTAGCATGCAAAGGGGTCTCCCAAACCTTTCCTTCCCCAACACACTGGTCAGTATGAGGACACTTGGGAATGGGATGGGGCCAACATGTAAATGAAATGCTGTGCACAGATACTTCCCAGCCCCCGAACAGCTGCCCACGTGCTCTATCCCCTCCCAACCTTGATGAACTGTGAAGCAGTTCCACAGGGGTGGCGCAGGAGCACAGTAGCTCCGAGGACTCGAAATGGGACCAAGCTCAGTGACGGACCATAATGAAACAATCTGGACATGGGGAAATGGGTCACTGGGGGGTCCACTGGATACAGGGATTAAATAACTGCATTGGGGTGATTGGTGGGGCGCCAGGCTACCAGGGATGACTGGCTAGTGATATAAAAAACTCAAAATGGCTCAAACTACAAGTGCGCCTTAAAGTGCAGGTATGAAGAGTGGGGGATCTGAAGGTGGTAACGCGTCTCACCACAACCCCTGGACATGGCAAAGCACCATGTGTACGACAGCATGCCAAGCAGGTAAATACCCCATTTGTGCCTACTAACATCTGAATGTCACATTTTAATGGTGACTTAGCTCTCCAAGTGGCTAAGTCTGGGCATTGCACATGGCAGTTTTTTTGGGGTGGCAGAAAGGGGTGCCTGTTTGATCGCCTCAAATCACCACACCCCACTGTGACTGTGTATCGGGCCCAAGGAGTATGACAATCCTTATTTCTTTTTTTATTATTGCAACTTCAACAGCAATTGTGGAAAAGCATACCCGTGAGTCTGTGGCTTTCAAAACAGGACTGAACAAACTCCTGAGGGAGAATGGCACTGAGGGTTGCAAAGCATCAGTAGGGGCAACATTCCAGCTGATAAGCATCAATGTGAGTACAGCTGTTGCCATGTGTCAGGAGGGGGAACAAGATGGACCCCAAGTCCCTTCCATCATCAAAATACAATGTTACTACTGTATGTTGCTATTGCAATCTACAGCACAATGTCAGGCATCTTCCTAGGTCAGATATTTGTACAATAGTCCAATTACACCACCATTATTTTCTTTCAAATACTGCAAACACATTGTTTTACTCAGAAAAGAAAATCATAGCTGCTCCCTGCCTTGGGTATTTTTCTCTGTCCAGTTGCCCTCCCATTTAGCTGAAGGCAGTTTTGACATAGCCTTCACTGTGTCCACTTCAGGACAGTTGTCCTTAGATGTCCAAGCAACTGTGTGCTGCCCCCAAATGATTTTGAAATGCCACACCGGACCTGGTACAGCAGCAGGATTAATAAAACAAAATACATATATCACACAGGATAGGAAGCCTATAGAAAATCAAATGTAGCAGGCATGATTAGATTTTGCATCGATTTTAGATGGCAGCTGGCTTTCTTTTAAAACACTACTAGCTTGTACCACTGTTTTAAGTTTTCATCCCCTAATCCAAAAAGTTGCTCATAAACTGAAAGTCATTTAGACTTCTGTCTGGGCAGGAAAGAGAATCTGTATTAAATAGTGGGGCTATACCTTGTATCCAGGTCACTACACTTCGGCTAACTGCTTTTTTGCTAGTGTTTATTATTTCAAGCAACCCACCTATAATAGAGGTGAACCTGGAAAACAGAGCAGGTTTAGTAAATCAATAAAACTGCTTTTCCTATAGTAATTCTACTGAAGCACATGTATACTACAAGACAAGCTACTTTTAAGTCATGAAAAAGTGTTCCTTTTCTCTCTCCCTCAGTAGAACAGGAAAAATGAAGAGCACCACACTGTACCTCCTCTTCTGCAGGGAGCTGAGAGACAGTTATTAGTGGTTGATAGTACAGCTGGAATGGAGTATTGTTCACTATAACTGTCCGGTCCTCAATTTGTATAATCTGAATCCCATGTTGAACGACCGAGGAAATGCAAAACTGGCACAGCTGTAGCAAAGCAAACATAGACACAAATTGTTAATAGGAAACACTTATCACAAGCAAACCTATAATTTTACTAAATAACTATTTTATCCAGAGAAATCTATAAGCAATGTTAATTGTAGCTGGTTCTGCTGTTTGTGGGATAATGGCACTTCTCAAGTTGTTTAAGGCACTCCGGCTATGCCTCATACCTCACAATATACCCCAGGCAATCTGTTGTCAACAATACAACAATGCACAAGTGGCCTTTGTCCTATTGCTTGACAATCAATTTTCACTTACAGTGAAGAATCAAGAGCAAGCACCAATTACTCCTTGGGTTTCCCCTTTCCCCACTCTGAAGTCAGGGTTGCTATGCCCCAGCTTTTCCCTCTAGATGGCAGAGACAGGAGCAGATGGGAGTCACTCCAGTATCGGCAGATAGGAATGTTCATGGGAGCTGAATGGCCAGTAACCTCCAGGAGACAAGTACCAACCCCTCTGCAAAGTACCTGACCCCTAGCTGGTCCCATTTTGGCAAATGTAGGTATCAATGTGAACCCAGGTCTCCCCAGTGTGAACCTGGTCTCCCCACTGTTCCATTAATCTGGTCAAAAAACAATGACTAGTAACCAAGGTTAAGAGAAGAAGACATACTTGTGTTGTATTTGGTGACTGACAAGTACCTTAAACATATCAGGGTCTTGGTAATAAGAAAAACATGCCACACAGAAATCTAGGCCTTCTCTGTTTACTTCTATTCAGCACAGACATAAGGGGAAACTTATCTCAACACACAGGAAGATTCACAGGCTTACAGCAAGTACATTTCTTAAAGCTGTACTGTCTAACATTTCTTAAAGCTGCACTACACATAACATCTTGCAGTGAGGACTGTAAGGCAATCATTTAATCTTCTATAGCCTGTCATCCTTTGTATTTAGCTTTTATTGATGGGGAAAGGAGGGGTAGGCAATTCTGCCTGTTTTCAGCAGGGGTGGTGGTGAAGATACAAATACAACCTGACATACTGAATCACGTTAAGCTGTTGGTGGTATTTTGTTTTTAGTGAAACGGGATGTTTTGCCAGGACACCGGGGAAATTCCCCCATTAACCAGTCCCAGCATCAAACTATGCTTGCTGCTCCATAGAGGGCATCATCAGTTCCTGCACTGACTGCCCCACTGGAGTGCACTCTTACACTGAATGACACAGCCCATGTTTGTCTGCTGATATTCCCCTCCTGACAACGTCCCCTCCCCCTCGCTCAGACAACGCCTTTGGCTGTGTCTCTACTCTGGAACAATGTTAGGCCCTAGACCTTAGCTTCTGTCTATCCTGTAAGACCATGTCCCTAGTTGTTGTCTTTCCCTCATTTTGTCTCTGACAATGCCACTTGGCTGCATCTTTTTCCACCTGTAGCTGGATCCCACCCCTAATGCCCTTTTTGCTAGTTAAGCTTACTCGTAGCCACTGTATATCTGCAAAATACCTGTTTTTGTAACTTAAATTCATATGTGCCTATTTTATTGTTACCTTTACTCCTAGGATCACTGTGTATTTTCTCACTCTACTGTTTGTTCTGTTCTTTTTTTTTTTTTAATCTCCCCTCATGCCTTGCGGCCCACCACTCCTTCAGGCTACCTAGGTCCTTCACACGCACTGCCTGTCCCATCCTGAGCCCCCTCCTGCTTCACATCACAGCTGCCCCTGGGGTAACCCGGATGTAACCCTTCGCCGGGTGGGTCCCCCTCCTCCGAGGGGGAAGGCACCAGAGGGAGCAACCAGCACATACTTCTTGGCCCCAGGGTGCTGCTGAGGCAGAGGGGCTCTTTTCAGGCATCGGCACAACAGAGGACCGGTAGCTTCATCCGTCGGTCGGCGGCATGATTTCCGCTTCTGCTTGCCCCTGTGCATCGCCCCTCTGCAGTGCTCCTGGTCTCCACTAGGCCGCTGCAGAGTGACGCCAACCCACTACTTCCATCCCAGGAGAGGAGAGCAGTCCCTACGGATGCTCAGTCCTCCTTCCCTGCCAGACCCCGTGTGTCCTGAGTCCGCTCTCAACCCGGTCGCTGGTGTGGCCCAGCCACCTCAGCGCCACTGGCCGGCTTGTTCTGTTCTTTGATATGATGTGGAGCCTATGTAAAAGAGCCTTTGGCTCAAAGGTATTAATTCCAAAACTGAAATAAATAAAAAATTAAAAACAAAATGTAATGATAGGTTGGATTCTGGATAAATCACTATGTCCTTAAGTGTAGCCCTTCAGGTGTGGCTTTTTAAGAAGGGTGATGATCTTCAACACACTGTAAACTGGCGGCCTATTAGTATGCTAAATTCTGATCGTAAGATCTTGACTAAAATATTAACCACCTGATTGGCTACTGTGACAAAGCCTCTTATCACTCCAATACAGACTTGTTCTATCCCAGAGAGAAATATACTGTATAAGAAAAAACAAGTTACTCACCTGTAACAGTAGTTCTAGGAGTGATATATATACAAACATATGAAACTGCCAGCCGGTAAAGCCCATTCGGGCTATCTAATCTGCTCAAGTGTGCAGTATTTCAGTCCATTAGACTGCAGCTGCCCCCCTCCCTCATATGCCCTTCCCCATCTCGCGCCCCCTCATGGTTTGTACCCGCCCCTTGAATCTGTCCCACTCCCTCTTGAAGCCCCCCAACACTCTGAAGTGATACAACTTCCTCTGGCAGAGAGTTCCACCCTGCCACCACCCTTTCTGTGAAATAGTGCCTCTTTAGTTCCCTCTTGAACCTGCCCCCTTCCAACTTCATAAAGTGTCCCCTGGTTTCCCTTCTGCCCTTCAGATTGAACATACACCTGGTGTCTACTCTGTTCAAACCCTTCAGGTACTTGAAGGTCTCAATCATATCCCCTCTCTCCCTTCTTTCCTCCAGGGTATACATATTGAGCGCTCTCAGTCTCTCCTTATATGGTCTGTCCCCCAACCCCAAGATAATTTTTGTTGCCCTGTGCTGTACCCCCTCCAGTAGTTTGATGTTACTTTTCAAGTAGGTGCGCCAGAACTGCATGCAGTAGTCTAGGTGTGGTCTCACCAGGGACCTGTACAGGGGCAAGATGACCTCCCCACTACTAGAAGTAATCCTCCTTGCTATGCACCCTAGCATCCTGTTTTCCTTCGCTGCTGCCTTCCTGCACTGAGCAGAGTGATTGATCTGCCTGGCTACCAGCACTTCCAGATCCTTCTCCTCCATGGATTTTATTAACAGGACACCCTCCAGCCAGTAATTGTGTCCTGGGTTCTTGCCTCCTAAATGCATCACTTTGCACTTCTTGGCATTGAAACTAAGCTGCCAAGTGTGAGACCATTCCTCCAGTTTTGACAAATCCTCCTGAAGTACTTTTGCTCCCCCCCCAATCTACCTCGGCACAAATCTTTGTGTCATCTGCAAAAAGACTGATCTTGCTCTTAATCTCTACTGCAGTGTCAGCTATGAAAATGTTAAACAGAACTGGTCCCAGCACCGAGCCCTGTGGTACACCACTTGTTACTGCCCTGGGTTCAGATGCCTCCTCCCCACTACTACCTTCTGCTGTCTACCCTGCAGCCAGTTCTTGACCCATCTGACCAGTTTCCTCCCTGCTCCCAGACTCTTCAACTTGCAGGTCAGCCTACTGTGTGGCACCAAGTCAAAGGCCTTGCTGAAATCCAGGTAAAGGACATCCACCGCATGTCCCCTGTCCAGTGCCCTCGTAACCCAGTCATAAAAACAACCAGGTTTGTCTGGCAGGATCTGCCTGAGACAAACCTGTGCTGCCTACTGTCCTGGAGGTTGTTATCC
Source organism: Neoceratodus forsteri (assembly GCA_016271365.2). Lineage (NCBI taxonomy): Eukaryota > Metazoa > Chordata > Ceratodontiformes > Ceratodontidae > Neoceratodus > Neoceratodus forsteri. Next base: position 1,685,051,412 of record CM057455.1, on the reverse strand, counting down.
TCAAGCAATTGCACCAGCCTTCCCTAGAGGATTGTCTCCATCGGTTCTTCCACAATTGCAGTAAGGCTCACCGGTCTGTAGTTCCCCGGTTCCTCCTTGGGCCCACTCTTAAGGAGAGCTACCACATGTGCTTCCTTCCAGTCCCTGGGCACGCACCCAGAGTTCAGAGAGGTATTGAACAGGTCCGCCAATGGCCCTGCCAGGACCTTTGCCTATTTAGCACCCTGGGGTGAACTCCGTCTGGGCCAGGCGCCTTGTCCACCTTCAGGGACTTAAGGCCCTCCCTCATCCTTTCCACTGTGATTTCTCTATTTGTGGCTGCTTCTCCCCCACCCTCTCCCACCTCGCCCTTCCTCTCAGGTATGGGCCCATCCCTCTCCCTGGTGAAGACTGAACATAAGTATTCATTAAGTAATTCTGCCTGCTCAGCCCCCTTTTCTACCCACCCACTTCCCCTCCTGATCCTAACAATTTGATTCTTGCTTTTCCTCTTCTCTCTGATATATCTTAAGAAATCCTTTTCTCCTCCTTTGATCCCCTGCACTAACCTCCATTCCCTAACCACCTTTGCTGCCCTTACCACTCTGCTCACTTCTCTAGATTTCTTCACATATTCTTCGTCTTCTGCCCTGTTGGATCACTTATAGGTCCAAAATGCATTCCTCTTTTCCCTCACCTTCTCTGCTACCTCTCTACTCATTCAACTAGGTTTCTTGGTCCTGACTTTCTTGCTCTGGCTCTTGACACAAGTTTTAGTGGCTTCAACCAGTCCTGTCTTGATGACTGCCCATTCTTGTTCTGTGTCCATTCCTGGGTGGATGATTGCCATATGATTTTCCAGTGTTTCCCATCCTGCCAAAGTCCACCCTTTTGAAGACCAGGACCCTAGTTTTTGTAGTGGCTACTTCCCTACCCAGGTTGATTGAAAACCACACTGTACGGTGGTCACTGCTTGCTAGAGGTTCCTCCACCCTTACATCCCTGACCTGTTCCCCATCTTCCAGTACCAGGTCTAGTATATTCCCCTTCCTCGCTGGCTCCATTACCCTCTGGGTAAGGAAGCCAACCTGGAATGTTTCCAGGAGGATCTCGCCCTGGCACAATTGGTTGCTGGGATGCTCCAATCCACCCCGGTAGATTAAAGTCCCCCACCACCACTGTGCTTCCTTTGCCACTATGCCCCCTCAACTGCTCCCCAGTTCCCTATCAATGTCCTCCTTCTGGACTGGAGGTCTATAAACAACCCCCAGACAGATCCTGGTCCTTTTCTGGCTATGTAGTTGCAGCCAGATTACTTCCAACCTGCCCTCCTCCCCCTTCCCAACTATTACATATGATCCCTTCCCTTACGTATATGGCAACCCCCTCAGCCTTCCCTTTATCGCTACCTCTCCGGAATAGCATGTACCCTGGGATGGTTAGGTCCCAGTCATGGTGCCTGGTTGTCCACATCTCAGTAATGGCAGCTATATCCACCTCTCCCACCAATGCCTTGTTCCCCAGGCTCCTAGCATTTAGTGAAAACATTCTCCATGCTGCACCTATCCTTCCTGCTTTCTTACCCTTCACGCCAACCCCCATTTTGCCTAAGGTTGTATCTATCCCTGTGGTGGGGGTAGGTCCATGGGACCCCCTCTCCTAGTGATTTCCAGCTCCAATGCTTCCCCCACCTAATTTAAATGATACCTCTCATTGATGAAATCCCCCAGCTTCTGCTTCAACGCCTGTGAACCTGCCCTGCTGAGGTGCAACCTATCCCCTGCATAAAGATCTATGTTATTACATGTGCTACCCCAGTCTCCCACCAAACCATACCGCTTGGTCCCACATCATTCCCTCAGCCACTTGGTGTACATCCACACATCTGGCAGTATTCCTTTGCCCTTTGAAACTGGTTGGAAGGTCTTTAAGCTGGCTCTTCCCACCCATCCTGGTGGTAACTCCCTTGGCACCACCCTGTGATGCCAGATCTTGTCCGCTGGAAGCAAGAATTGATGTGCCACTTGCCAGGGGAGGTTGGGTGGGTAGTGGGGATGTACACCATATACCACTGCTAGAACTACTGTTACAGGTGAGTAACCTGTTTTTCTAGGGACGTGGATATTGTGTGCTTATCCACACTTCTGGCAGACTCCTAGCAGTTCTCCAGGGAGGCAGGGGCAAGGCGCACACTCCCTATTTAAGGAACAGAGATTGGAGAACCGAGGCCCCAAAACCAGCATTTCGGCGTGACTCGAGGTTGATGTGGTCCGTACTGAGTGGAAGACACCACGTGAGCTTGCTGGTGAGGCCAAGGAAACCAGGGTACCAGAACTGGCACGGCCAGTCCGGAGCCACTAGGATCATCCGTGCCTTGTCCCTCCTGGCTTTGAGCAGTACTTTGTGGATCAGTGGAAATGAAGGGAAGGCATACAAGAGGCCCAGGTCCAGGGCCTCGAGAAGGCATCTCCCTGCATCGTTCCCTGCTGAGGGGGCGGGCACAATACAGCATCAGTGTGGCATTCTCCCTGGAGGCAAACAGGTCCACCAGAAGGGTGCCTCACCAGGACAACAGAATGTGCATTACCTCCTGATGGAGAGACCACTCGTGAGACACCTCACCCACCCAGCTGAGGATGTCCGCCAGCTGACTGGACACACCGGCCACATGGATGGCCAGGAGATCGGCGTTTAGGCTCAGCATGAGGATCCAGATGTGGAGAGCCTCCCTGCACAGAGGAAGGGAATGCATCCCGTCCTGTTTATTGACGTAGTACATGGTCGTGGTATTGTCTGCCTGGACCTGAATGACCTGACCCCGAATGTGTGGAGCAAAGGCTGTCAGTGCCAGCTGAACTGCCCTAAGCTCCAGCAGGTTGATATGGTATTGGTACTCCTTGAGGCACCAGACACGTGGACCCTGTGTTCCCACAAGTGGGCACCCCAGTACATCAGGGAGGCATCAGTCGTGATAGTGACTGTCCCGCTCTGGGCGAATTAAGGGGATTTCTTCCTGCAGATGTTCCAGGACCACAGTGACCAGCTGACTGAAGTGGTCCTCGCGCTGTGACCATTGATTGGCCAGCTCCCACTGCACAGAATAAATTCTCAACCGGGCCTAATGGACCATGCTTGTGCAGGCTGCCATGAATCCCAGGAGGCACAGGAAGTCCCAAGCAGGGCGCAACTGCCCAACCCGAAATGATCGGGCAAAGGAGGAAAGAACCTCTGCCTGGTCCACGAGGCATCAAGCTCTAGCTCTGCAGCAGTCAAGCTCTGCCTCGATGAAGAGTATCATCTGTGAAGGTACGAGCTCCGACTTGGCCTCGGTCACCAGAAGGCCAAGGGGCTAAGCAGGTCTGGAGGACCAGATCCCTGGACCACTCCACCTCCTCTTCCCTGGAAGGACCCGGAATCAGTCAGTTGTCCAGGTAGGGGCACACCCAGGCCCCTCGACATCTCAAGTAGACTGCCACCACTGCAATGCACTTGGTGAAGACCCTCAGAGCTGAGGAGAGACCAAAGGGCATGGCCTGGAACTGGTAGAGATTCCTTTCCCTGGATGGGAACGTGGAAGAAAGTGTGACAAAGATCTAGGGAGCAGAACCACATGTTCTGCTTCAGGGATGGAATTATCTGAGACAGGTGACCATGCTGAAGGTGCACGACTAAAGGAATTTGTTCAGGACGTGCAGATCTAAGATAGGGCGCAAGCCTTCCATCCGTTTTGGAACCAGAAAATACCTGGAAACAAACCCTCGACTGGGTGGAGAGTCCAGGACTTGAGCCACTACCTCCTTCTGCAGGAGCTGGTCAGTGTCCTCCTGAAGGGCTGACAGCATGTCGGCGGACACCATGCCCTCTCGTAGGGCATGGGCTCGGCACAGAAGGTCAGCCTCGAACTCCAGATGCAGACACTTACCAACCACTTCGAGGACCCACCTGTCCATGGTAACAGTGGACCAGGCAGAAAGGAGGTAGCAGAGCCGGCCCCCCACAGGAGGACCCAGGGGAGACAGGATGGGCATGGAGGAGGCACCCCCCCCAGGCCATCACTGGGCAGGCTTGGAGGCGGAGGAGGAACTGGATGAGGGTGCAGCGAGGCCTCGACCACCTAGTTTGCTGATGATCGAAGCAACTGACTTCCAGGGTGGCACTGGACTTCTCAGTTCTAGGGAGGTGTCGTTCCACCCTTGGCCTGAACAAGTCGGTGCCCAGTAAGGGGACATCTGCCAACTTGTTTTGGGTGTCTGCCGTGAAGGTAGAAATCTGCTGTCAAGCCCTGTGGCACATGGCCACCATGGCGACCACAGACTGGGCATAGGAATCGCCAATGTTCATGGCCATATGGAGCTGTTGTTTGGCCACTGCTCCGCCCTAGTCCCAGACTTCCTTGACCGTGGTCTGTATATTGGCCGGGAGCTGGGGAAGCACCTCGTCAAGAGAATCTAGTGCAGCGTGAGCGAAATGGGCCATCAAAAAGGCCGAATCCACCTGCCGCAGGCTGAGAGAAGAGGCCGCATAGACCTTTTTGGCCATGTGATCCAATTTCTTGGATTCTTTGTAGGGAGGTTTATCCACATCCCCGACATTTCTGAAAAAACAACTCAACAACCAACCCCTCAGCCAAGGGATGTTCAGTAAAGCTCGACAGGGAACCCATAGGGACTGCATATTTCCAGGCCATACAAGCCGACGGCGCAGGGCAGGAGGCAGGGTACTGCCAAAGCTCCAGAGTGGGGCTAAGAATGGCTTCAGTGACTAAGAAGACAACCTGTGGAGAGTCACCTTGGTTGAGAATTTCGATCAAGGGACACTTGTCCAATTTTTGGACAGGCTCCATCTGGATTCCAGTAGACTCCCAAATTAAATAGAACAAGCACTCAAAAGAAGTGGGATCATGCTCTGTAGACAAATCCTCCCCCAATTCGATGTCCACAGGATGAGAATGCAGGGAGAAGCCCTCAGACTCAGAGGATTCACCAAAAAGCGGTCAACCTCCCGAATCCCCACCGACTCTGCAGGGTCTATCAGGAGAAACAGTAAACGACAGCTAATGAGGAAGCCCAGGAGCAGTATGGGCATTCTCAGGAGGGGGATCATGCTTTAGCTTCTCAGGAGGCAGCTCCACCCTGATGGGCAGTGAGGCCAGAAAAGGCTGAGCTGGAACAGGCTGAGCTGGAGCAGGCTGGGGCCTCAGTGGTGACAGCCACAGAAAAGCTAGGGTGGGGGCTGGAAGCAGCTTAACCCCGGATAGCATGAGCTACTGCCACTTGAGCTCTTCACAGTGCAGGCGCATCTTGCATCAGAGCCTCTCCTCACCGGAGGAGGAAGAAGAGGAATAGCAGCGGTGGCACCACTTGTCTGGGTGCCGAGAGTGAGGGCATCAATATCGGTGAGGGCTGATCGACTCTGGGCTACGAGATCGTGAACTCGACCATCAAGGAACCCGACAGAAAGAGAGGGAGCTGTCAAAAGCCAATACTCCTCCTGGGGAATGGTATTCTGAGGGTGAGGGACCAGATCAGGAGGCTGGTCTAACCCTCCCCGGGAGGTGATAGGCAGGACTGGAGTCCTAGAGAGGGAAGTATCCACCTCATCCTGTGACAAGACATCGACTGACTCAAGAAAACTTTTGACAGTTTGGTCGACGTGCATCTTGGCCGAGGGAGCCCGATGGGGAGACAGTGGAGCTAGCAGCCTGGACAGAAGGATCGACCAAAGTCGAAACCTCCAAGGTAGCGTGGGAATCTGAGGCCCAAGAGCACCTGCAATCCAATGATTGATGATGAGACCATTTCTAGTGTATTTTTTAGAAGATTTAGAGGATTTCATGCCCTTAGGGGGATCCTGCCCAAGGGTGGGAAGGGACTAGTACATTTCTCAAAATGTCCCCTTAAAGGTGGCGCGAAATGAAAGCAGCACAAAAGTCGAAGCCGAAAAGGCATGTTCCGCTGCCTGAGCTGCCACCTACTCAAAGGCTGCATGTTGTTTGGCAGACCCCGCAGCCGAAGAGACCGCCCAACAGGCATCTTTCGATCAAATGGGAGGGTCACGTTCATCTGGCTCTCAAGAAGACAAGCGTGATGATCTTCTAAGGTTGTCGGATGCAGAGTGTGACAAAGGCCACAAGCCTGGGGATCATACTCACGGCCCAGGCAGTAGATGCACAAGGTGTGCGGGTTCATCTGGGACATCTTCTGCCTGCAATGGCACCATTTGAAACTGGGCACTGACTTCGAGTTGTCCATGCCAATGGTAGGAAGTTTTTCGAACAAAATCATATCCAATGTGAAGTCTTTTTGTTTATTTGAAAGCAAAGGGCCTACTCAAATACACAGCGCTATGGAGGGAACTTCTTCCAGTGGAAAGGAAACTCTGACATCATGGGGTGGTGCCGAGGGAGTTACCACCCGGGTTGGTGGGGGGAGCCAGCTTGAAGACCTTCCGGACAGATTTAAAGGGGAAAGGAATCCTCCCACAAGTGTGGATAAGTACACCTATCCACGTCCCTAGAAACGTGATTTTATTAAGAGAACATTTCACTACTAAACATCAGCATGATACAGCTGGGTGTGTGTCAGCTCTTGGTCAGCAAAAAGCCTTTGAAAAGGTGGAACATGGTTATCTATCTGCAGTATCATTGCACTATGGCATTCCTCCTACATTCATTCATTGGATTGTGGGTCAATATGCCAGTGCTACAGTAATGCCTCTGAAACTTAGAGACTCCCCCCCCCATCCCTATTGTTAGTAAGTCCTTCTCCTATGTTTTTCCTCTTGATCCTGTTCTCCGCTGTTCAGAAACAAATCCAGACATTGAAGGAAATACTGATGGCTCTGGACTGTGGACACAAATGCATGGCATATGCTGATGATTTATGTCTGCATAGTAGATGGTCTATCTGGTGATACAGCTCTTCGTTTACAGTAACAGTACAGGAAGGTCTCCGGTGCCTCTCTGAATTTGAATAAAAGCAATGGAGTGGCCTTGGGGACACAGAGGCCACACTTTCTGAAATTGGCACAGTATGTATTGCATGTGATCCAGTAAAGATACTTGGTATTTTGCCCATGAAAAAGGTTATCTGGTTCAAAACAACTGGGAGGAGAAATTGTTACTGGCAAATAAGAAGGTCTCCTTTTGGCAAAAATGGAATTTATCCAAATTAAAAGAGGGTCTACATCATAAAAATGTTCTTTTTTTTTGTCGACTTTCTTTCTCACCTTCAGAGGGGAACTCTCTCTCCAGCTGCCTCCTTCCACGATCTCTACCTCTTGCTGTGGCTGTGACTCTTCGCCTTACTCCCCGCTCCAACCTGGCAGGACCCCCGGATCTGAACCCCCGTGAGGAAGGGCCACCCCATCCACCCAAGGCGCTCTTTCTATAGTGTAGAGCACTAGGCCTGCAGTGGTGGGGGAAGGAGTGGCGAGCGCCCAGCACTGGGAGTGTGGATCGGGGGAGGCGCCTTCGCCTATTCCCACTGAAGGGGGTTTTTCTTGCTTGTTTCTGTCTGAGGAGCTCAATGTGCAATGGCGGCTGGAGCTATGTGCAGTCTATCGAGCCCTCCTCCTACCTTCTTCTGCACCAAGTGCTTTGTGCTACACCCAATAGTCACCAGATGCCACTACAGAGTGGTGCAACCCCAGGAACCCTCCCTGGGAAGGGAGAGCCGAAGAGATAGAAGTGAATAGGTTCAATGTTTCTCATAGAGTTTCAGATATTCTTTTGGCTGCGCGTAAGCCAGCCACTAGAAAAACCTACGCAGCCAAATGGAAGCATTTCTCTATCTGGTGTGGAAAAACCTCTTGGAACCCTTTTTCCTGCCCACCGAATAAAGTTTTGGAGTACCTTTTAGACCTCTCAAATACAGGTCTACAGTACTCCACAGTCGAAGTTCATCTTTGTGCCATTTCGGCATATCATGAGCCGGTACTTTCCATATCACTGGCTCAGTTACCTGTAGTTAAGAGGTTTCTTAAGGGTATTCTGCATACTAGGCCTTCTATCAGATGTCCCGTCACAACCTGGGACATAAACTTTGTGCTAGACATGCTCATTTGTAAACCTTTCGGGCCTCTAGCTACTTGTGACTTGAAGTTCCTCACTTGGAAAAAAGCCTTCCTGGTGGCCATCACTTCGGCACGTAGAGTTTCTGAAATACATGCACTGGTCACAGACCCCCCCCTACACTGTATTTCACAAGGACAAAGTAGTTCTTAGAACTCTTCCTAAGTTTCTCCCTAAGGTTGTCTCAGAATTCCATCTAAACCAACCTTTAGTCCTTCCTACCTACTTTGCAAACTTACAGAATGAAGGGGAGCATACCCTTCATTCACTGGATGTTAATCGAGCACTGAGATTCTATCTAGACAGAACAAAAGAATTTCGCAAGGCTCAACAACTGTTTGTTTCCTTCAGTGAAACCCGGCTGGGTCAGCCTGTTGCTATTATATGCATTTCAGCGTGGCTGGTGGCATGCCTGCGCCACTGCTATTCTATGGCACAGGTCAAGCTGGAAGGCAGAGTGTACGCTCACTCTACCAGAGCAGTTGCGTCATCTCTGGCGGAAATTCGCAATGTACCCATTGGAGATATTTGCAACGAGACTACTTGGAGCTCAGTGCATATTTTCGTTAATTAAAGCAACGGATCAGAAAATGAGGATAAGTGCAGTGGCCATGGCAGGCTGCTGTGCATGCGTAATAGGCACATTTCAGAGCCAGAGCTCTGATCTCAATACTGAGCCATGTGTCCACTCCTACAGAGGGATCCCAGCTCCAGAGAAGGCAGTGGAGCGGGACCGAAGACCAACAGCACCATCGGGCACACCAAAACTGTGTTTCCTGGCCTAGTGCAGACAGCGGGCTGGGAACAGTAAAAGATGTACTGCGCATGCACAGTAGCGGCTCCAGAGCTGCCTGCCACATGCTGGAGTCTCTAGTTTAAAATCGGGGCACGTGCCAATTAAAACAAGTATCTCCCTGGCCCCAGGCCAGGCAGTGGGGCCAGAGCCAGTTAAAAGCAGCATAACAGGACAAGAAAGAAAACTGCAGAAAGCTGCTATAGAATGGAAATGCTATATAAACAAAGATGGCGGTCCCCATGTCTCCACAGCCCAGTAAGGACGCCCAGGAGGGGGCCAAGGGTCAGCACACAATTTGCCTGCAAATTTCGGCAAATCAGAAGCCTACAATATGAGAAAGCCTATTTGCAAGCCCAACTCAGCTGGGTCAATGTTCTATAGACTGTTTGCCCAAGAACAAACCTGGCCAGTCAGGGGACAAATTTCATACCAGATAAAAAGGGTTGTCCCTAGGGAGTGAGGCCAGTTCAGTCAGAATGCCAAGTGAGTGACTGTGTATTGGAGTGTGAGCTAGTGTGTCACTGTCTGGCTAGGCATTGCAGGCCTGGCAGACTTGAAGAGTCTGGGATCCCAGTGAACATGTCTGTGTGAAGAAAAGCATCAGTATTAAACAAAGCTACTGAGTGAAAGCAAGTTGGGAGCTGGGGTTTTCCTTCCTCCACCACAGACTTTCTCCTCTGGGTGATGAGCCTTTGCAGTGTCTACAGTCCATGAAGGCCACTATCTTGTTTAGGTCCCGATTGTCAGGGGGTGGGGAGAAAGAGAGAGAGAGAGAGAGATGTAAAACCAGTGAGAGACCACCAGAAATCCTGCGGAAGCCTGCGTCTCAGCCGGGAGAAATGGCATCCATTCTGCCTGTCCTAGCAACTGACATCAGAAGTATTGTTTGAGGCATTAAACCATGACTAACCATCGTAGTTTTGTCCCTGCAAATGGGGAGAAAATGTATTGTGCCAGGGACTAAGGCAGAAGTCCCTGGCGGGACTTTGCAGTGTGAGAGGCCCAGGCAGAAGACCTGTGGAGGCCACTCGGTCACCCATCCTCTGCAGATTACAAACAGGGGCCCCATTTCAACTTTTTCAAACAAGTTGCAGTTTTTATAATGTAACGGTTGTCTTCAAGTATGTTTTACCTACAACTACAGTATTTAAAAAATGCCACCAAGCTCCACCCTGTTAGCAGCACCTACATCCTCAGTATGGTACCCACCACAACCCAAAAATTATAACAGAGCTCTCGCCCATGGCCTTTGAGGGGAATTAAGATGGGTGCAGCTGTATTGGGTGTTTGAGGACTGCCAGAGGGTGGGCAGATTCTGTGAGGTAAATTGTTGAACTGTTTTGTTGCCTGCACAGAATTTGAAGTATTACTGCTACCCCATTGCTCCCATTTAACCCTTCGCCACCCTGTTCTTTCTGTACCCTCTCTTTTAAATATATTATTAGCTGAATCTTCTTGGTTTGGGGGTTGTTACTGCTGTACTGTGTCAATTGTTTTGTGGGTGGGACTGTGTGGGCAGATTATACACTGTTTTCTGGGGGTAATAACCTTGTGTGTCAGCATCCAGGTACCCCATATTGCCACTCTAGGTGGAGTCACCAGGTCACATTAGGCCCGTGTACCCAGTGTAGCACATCTTCAGATTTCCAAAGCCGACCCCCTTGAAAGGTGTGGTGAGGTGAACCCTGAGGTGCCCAGGCAGTGCGCCACACCAGGAAACAAAACCCTACATATTAAACATGCTTATTCTGTGAAATATTTGTACCCAGATTTTAATTTGTCATTTCAGAGCTTACATTTTTTTTTCTTTAATTCTTTATGCCCCCTCCTATGCCACAGCCAGTCCTATCCCTCAGGGTCCCCCAAGGTGCCCATTTCTGTGGCGCTCCAGTCCCCTACCCCCATACTGCCGCAGTCTCAGATCCCCCCCCAGACAAGGAAGGAGGGAGGGCCCCCTCCTACCTTGAACACGTCTTCATCAGGCCTGAGGCTGAGAGTTCTGGGTCAGTCTGTGTTTGGTTCACCAGGGCCCGTTGTCAGGGGGCTGTGCAATCTTTTCCTTGTTTCTCCCCGCTCCGAGTATGCAAGAGTGCACCGGACAATCTAGGTGTGTGTACATGCATAAGTGTGCTGGGGCACTGGATCTTAGCCTGCGTCCCTCCCTACCACAGTGACCTCGACTGCAGTGCCACCTGTGGGCACCCAGGTGGCAGTATTGCAGTGAGGGTGATGACCCACCCACCCCAGAGAAGGACAGTATCCCCAGGACGCTCAGTCCTCCTCCAATCAGCTGGCCCCCAATGACCCAAACTCGTTCACGAACAAGGGTTGCCAGTGTCATGAGCAGTAGCACTACGACTCTGCTGACGGGACGGCATGTCAGAGTTTTCACTGATACAACATAAAGGAAAATGTGGCCTAGTCTAATGACAATCCAGATATTTTGCCTTACATCCCACCTGACTTAACCTCTACCCAGAACAAGTATGCAACAAGACACGAAGGGGTGTTGGTTGTGCTACTGCAACTACACACCCAGGGGCGGAGTACGGCACGAGGCTGCAGGCTGATGTCTTTAGCCCTTGGAAATGTGGTTGTGGCAGCACAACCAACACCCAGAGTGATTAGCTGTGCTTATAAAACAGGTTTTGTGTTAAGAATGTAAGAAAATTTAAAACAAAAACTAACAAATTGTTTAAACATTAGTAGTTTTATTTGAAATAAGCTCTCCCCATATGGGCTATCTTACAGGGTGCTAGACTGAGCTGCGCTGTGTGTGCCACTATGGTGTGTGTACTTTTTTAGTTTTTTTCTTTAAATTAAAAAAAAAAAAACTGATATTGTTTTACTCTGTGGATTTGAATAGGAAATAATTTACCACAGGTTTTTTAGTTCCGTGACTAAGTGAATTAGCAGGGAACAGTAGCAGTGCACATGAAAGTGAAAACAGTACGTGGGATCACAACATCTAGAAGCTGCACACTGATGGTTGTAGTAACTGAACAGCACTGGTACTGAGACCTTTTCATTTCATACCCACTGGTTGTTCTCTCAGTCCAATGGGTAGGAACAAGTTTCAGATAATTAGGATGCAGAATTCTTAGTACCTATGTTATAAGAAAGCATACTGAATGGTTTGCTTTTCAGAAGCACAGCTTTCCCTGATCCAAGTATCAATGTGTGGATAATTTATGATGATCTGTAGTAGGCCCAGAAATCAGCCTGGAGGGTCACATGCTGTAAATGTGCTCTGCTTCAGTTTCATCACTGTAATGAAGATATGAATAAGAACCATCGTAATGTTTCTCTGACCTTTTGATGACCTGGGAATGCCCCCAGCTTTATCTCTGCTTCTGCATATCCCTCCTCATCCAAAGTGACAACCTCAGTACTTGCGCCCTCTTTCCACTTCGGAGACATGACATCATGGACCAATTTTATGGCAGCTGACTTGTGCACAGTATTAGTGTTGGCCCAATAAATTCCAAGTTGAAAGGCTTCCTACAAAGGAAAACAAATTAGAATTGTTCATGAAATACGCTTTCACTTCGTGTTCAAGTACTGCCTTGTCTCTACTGGCAAATGTATCAATGGGTAAACTCTTTCAGGTGTTGCAGTGGCCTTGGGGCCACCTTACTTAGTGGGCTGTGCGAATACCGTTTCCTGAATATTTGATATTTGACAGCCAAATATTTGGGAACAGGTAGTCGGAATTCGGATTCATGAAAAGGAAAAAGGAAAAGCCCCCCCACTTAGTCTGGCTGCACCCTGCCCCCCAGCACCCCTTTGAAAGTCAGATCTGCAACCCACCCTCCTCCACAGCCATCCACCTTATCATAAAAGAAAGCACTTGCACACTTGCTCTGTGTAACCCCTAGATGGCGCTATCCCAGGGGCTACTACCCCTGCCTGATTTGCCACTAACAGGTTGAGGGGCCTGGATCCAATGGCGGTGCCTCACCCAGAGGTCAGGGTTTGCAATAGTTAAACTAACTTGGTCACAGCCCTCTGGGACACTGCAACCCCTTTCTTCCCACTAGTGGCCCACACAATATATCAGAATTACCTTCACAGTATACACTTACCCCAGGTCTGGTTCGGCACTGGGACCTCCTGTGAAATGAGATACAGTGCAACAATCACAGTACAGTACTTTAACATAGACAAATACCTCAGGCAGTATAACTTTGCTGAAACAAGCAGCTCTGATTTATTTAGGGGATATAACAAGGACAGGGAAATCAGGTTAACTAGCTTATCACTCTAATAATCTACCTATGGCTCTGTGCAGGCCTATCCCTATCAGTTACTGTCCCTGGGTACCCAAGCCCTAGTGGCTAGTCCAAACCGTGGCAGCTGGTAGGGCCCTTTCACACAGAGAAAAGGAGAATTAAACAGTCAGCAGTACAGTAATTCCATTTGGATTTAATGTGGCAATTCAACAGGGAGCAACCCTGAATTAGTACTCACGACCTCCAAATAAGATAGGGTCCTTCAATGTCAGCAGGGCTCACTTGAGGTACACAAACCTCTTCACACATCCATATAAAAGAAAGTACTATACCAGGCAGGCTGCATCTGTATCCGATCGCATTACTGCACAATACCGGGAGAACACACAGCAGATTCAGTTCCTGACAGACCGAGTGCAATTTTCAGCAATTCTTCCAGTCTTCTACAGGGTGAGCCTGGTTTCTACTCTTCAGAGATCCTTTGATTCTTTTCACAGGCAGATTCAGTCCTAACAAGCTGTTACACAAGCTGCAGACCGAACTCTGGGCCTTACACACGTTTTTGACTAAAACTGCACACTGAAAAGCACAGGGCTCCTTCCTTCTTCACTGCCAAAGCTCAACTCAACTCCAACTGACTAAACCGGCACTTCCTTTGAGTTCCTCCCAGTTCTTGACTGGATTGGCTGTCACCACAATAGACTGCTGCTGTTGGTCCAAAAAGGCACTGAAGTCTAAACTACATCTCCCAGAGTCACTGCCCATACGATCCTCTTGTGGCTGGCTCAGATTATGAGTCAAGTTCTGATTGGTCCAAGGCATCATTTTAGAGCTAGCTTACCCCACACTGATTGGTCCAGTTCAGCAGTTCAAAACTAGAATGGGAACTAGCAGACACAGTTCTGACTGCAAAGAAAGCAGGTTAGACAAACTGTAATTTCATTATTACTCTAAATAATTTCTGGCAAACAGTTACATCTTTCAGATAGGTTCCTTTGCACTCTAGTGACTGCAAAATGAAGTGAATTGGCAGCAGCTCGAGTGGTACTCAGAGAAGAAACACACAGTCCCCCATACAAACTAATTATGTCTGCAAGCAGACAGCTCTTAAAGAGACAGTACCAGAGGTTCTAAAACACTCACTGATAAATGGCTTAGCATGCAAACACCATTCAGGCTTGGAGCATTCAAGCAAGCTCCTGGAAGTCTTTTGGGAACCCCCATTTGCAGGGGGTTACACCCTTCCTGGCCTGGGAAAGCTTGGCGTCCGCGTCAAGCAAGTACCCATAAGTTTCAACTGCAACCATATACATTTGCATTAGGCTCGCACATGTAATCATCAGTCAATATATCATTTTACCAAGAACACATTTCTGAAACATTGCAGTACGTCACTCTTTACACAGTATTACATACACATTGTACCATAACTCAAGTTATTACCTCTTGTACATGAAACCTGAAGAGAGGGGGCCCTTCCCTATGAGTTACCTTGGGGCTGGACGGGGCAAGGGCACCATACTTAGAGGGCAACACAAGTAACTTGGAGTTAGCACTGATGCTCAGTTTGGGCAATGAGCTCGGGACACATACTCCTTTATGGACAACATTGAGAGGCAAATCCACAGGCCTCCCAAGGAATCATAACTGAGGTGCACCACAGGCTTTACAGCTCGACCAGTCTTTCTAGGGGAACTGTTACAGTCTCTGCACTCTGAGCCTCATTTTCAGCATTGTCCTCACTTGTCAGGAGTCTCCATGGGGTAGAGAGGCTAGAACTTGGGGCACTTTCAGCTCCAGGAGTTACAGTTTCTGAGTCCACAACATTTGGCTCGCATGGAGAGCTTTCGGACACTGGCAGTGGACTGTCAGGGCACTCAAAATACTCTTCTTGTTCGTTGTATCACCAGTCTGCCCCAATCTATCATTTCCTCCCTGAAAGCTCAAACAGTTCAACCATGCACAATGATTCCATTTCATCTGATCTGATGCTTTGCACTTCACTTTCTGGGAGCATTGGCTCCAGGGATGAAGCTGGGGGCTTAGACAGTCCAGAAGGCCCAGCTTTGTCTCCAGTATTGACTAGAGGATTGCCCGAAACAATTGACTCAGTTCGTAGAAGGATAGTATTCAAAGTCACTCTCACTTTCTTCCGATATGGACTGACAGTCATGCTCAACTGGGACTTGTGGAGGGAACACTTTAACTTTGCTTCTGTGGGTGCAGACTTTCTTGATCTTTTCTTAGCAGCAGCTCTAGTCACTGGTCCAGAGGGGCATCTTCTAGGGCTCAGACTCAATTAAGATTTGTCCAATGGGCAGTAAATGATTTCTATGCATTGTTTTACATCTTTTGAATTATTCTCAGGCCTTACTTTGTACACTGGCAGATCATCTAGTTTGCCCACTACAATGTGAGGGAGATGGTGCCATCTGTCAGCAATCTTGTGCTTGCCATGCAGTCCCAGATTTCTTAGCAATACCGATCTCCCTCCTGGAGTTCCTATGCTTTCACCTTTTATCATACCTTTCTTTGTTGGCCAGATTTCTTTTGGCAGCCATGGTTTGAGCCAGTTGAGTGCGCATGAGTTAGCTGGGCCTTTAACTTTGCACATACTGTAAATAGTTGTCAGCTTGAACCCCATCAGGAGAGACCCCAAAACACACATCTACTGGTAGTGAGCTTCTCTTCCAAACATCAAGCGTAGGGGAGAATCCAGTGGCATCACTTTTGGTGCAGTTATAAGCATGTACCAGGGTGCTAATTTGTTGGCTCCATCTAGGCTTGTCCTTTGGGTGCAGGGTGCCTAGCATATCTAGCAAAGTGCGGTTGAAACGTTCAGGCTGTGGGTCCCCTGGGGGTGGTGAGGAGTGGTTCTGGACTTTCGCTCCCCACAGAGAAAGCATCTCTTTGATCAGAGCGACTCTCAAAGTCTCTCCCTTGATCAGAATGGATTCTTTGTGGAGCCCCATAGTGAACAAAAAGTTTTCTACAAGTACTTTGGCTACAGTGGATGCTTTCTGGTCTTTGGTGGGAAAGCTTGGGCATATCTGCGTGAAATGGTCAGTGACCACCAGCACATTACTGATATTTCTTTGATCTGACTCCAAACTTAGAAAATCAATACAGACCAGCTCCATGGGTGCACTGGTGGTTATGTTAACAAGGGGAGCCCTCTGGGGAGCAAAGCTTTCCTCTGTATGAGCGACTACAAGTTCGAATGTGTTGCTCCACATCAGCCCCCATCTTAGGCCAATAGAATCTGGATCTCACCAAGTCAAGTGTTCTGTCTATACCAAGGTGCCCCATGTGGTTGTGCAAGGACCTCAATACTAGTCTCGAAGGCAGTGGGCAGCACTAGTTGTTGTTTGTCTACTTGTCCCCTCTGTCTACTGTTTCTCTGTATAACAGTTTATTGATCAGTTTCAACTTAGGACCTTCTTTGTATAACAGTGCAGTTCTCAAATCAGTGGAGCGTAATTTGGACACATCTTTTCCTGCATAGAGGGGCTTCTAAAGCTGCTTTGATCATGGGATCGTGGGATTGAGCCGCCCGAATACTGTCATTGTCCAGCTGAGGCAGTGCACCAATGTCTATTGCAGAAAAGTGGCAATAAGCAGCAGGTATGCAATTCTCAGAGGCTCCCAAGCAATCCACCATGCAGTCCACTGCGTCCGTGGACATTGTTCCTCCCTGTCAAACTTCCGGCAGAGTGCCCGAATGTCAGGTTCTGCCAGTCGGACCCAATCATTCTGGGGAACAGGCCTCCGGGAGAGAGCATCAGCATCTATGTGGTTCAGACCTGCTTCGGTATTCGAGAGCATAGTCATATGTAGATAATGTAGAAAGCCACCTATGGCCAGTGGCATCCAACTTAGCTGAGGTCTGCACATAGGTCAAAGGATTATTGTCAGTTTTACTAGTATTTTAGCCCCATACAAGTACTCATGGAATTGGTCAACAATAGCCCACTTCAAAGCTAGGAACTCTAACTTATGTACAGGATAGTTCTTTTCGGATGGGTCAGGCTTCTACTGGCAAAGGCCACTGGTCTCAGGCCATTCTCGTGCTCTTGGTACAACACAGCCCCCAACCCTTGCAAGCTAGCATCAGTGTGCAGGACGTAAGGTTTTCTTGGATCGGCATAGGCCAGCACTGGAGCATGGGTAAGTTGATATATGATCTCATGAAAAGCAGTCTCACAATCAGGAGTCCAGCGGACCCCAAATACTTCTCTCGGATGAAAATACACTCTTTCAGTCTTGAGGATGCTGACTTTGTATTTTTTGTGGGTTGGGGATACCCTTGAGTAAGGTTAAGTAAAGGCGGATCACTCTTGAATAGTCCTTGATGAGCGCCGATAATAACCACAGAATCCCAGGAATCTTTGCAGTTCTTTTAGATTTTTGGGCTGTGGCCAGGTGGTCAAGGCCTCAACTTTACTTGGTCGGTCTCTATTCCTCGGTGGATACTATGTGTCCCACATACTTTACTGATGTTTGAAAAATTGACACTTATCAATGGACAGTTTAAGGCCAAAGTCCTCCAGTCGGTCCAATACCTTAAATAATCTGCTCTCATGTTCCTCCAGTGAGCTGCCAAACACAATAACATCATCTAGGTATACCAGGCACTCTAGTAAGTTCATGTCCCCACTGCACGCTCCATCAATCGTTGAAAAGTGGCTGGGGCACCTGAAATCATGAGGCATCCTCATGAATTCATAGAATAGCGGACAGATAAAGGCTGTCTTTTCACGGTCCTCTGGGGCCATCGGGATCCGATAGTACCCACTGCGGAGATCCAGCACAGAGAACCACTTGCTCCCGTTTAGGCAGTCAAAGCATCCTGAATGCGGGGCATTGTGTACTGATCAGGGATAGTCCGCCGGTTTAAGGTGCGATAATCACACACATCCTTACTGTTCCATTCTTTTTCCTCACTACCACAATGGGGAAGCATAAGGGCTTCTGATTCTTGTATTACACCAGCAGCTAACATCTCTTGCAGATGCCGTCTCACATCATCTATGTCAGCAGGTGCCAGGCGTCGAGACCTCTCACCGAAATGGTTCATTCGCATGAGCGGATATTGTGCTCAGCTCCTTGCACGCATCCTACATCCCATTCCTTTAAAGAAAACACCTGGTCTCTCTGGGCAAGCTTCTCACTGATCTTCACTTTCCATTCAGCTGGCAGCGGGAGTCGCCGAAATCAAACAAGTCAGGGTACTCTGTCATTCTTCCTCGAACTCTTGCTGCTGGGTAGCACTGCAGTGTCTGCACAATGCACATTAGCCAGGATGCAACCTCTGTTTACTCGAATGTCTCTTTCAGACACATTATGAACTTGGACCATTACCCTTCTGGCATAAGCATGGGCTCTAGCGGGCAAAATACTAAGCTGACCAGCAGTCCCTCTGGCAATTTTCCATCGCCTGGTGCATCCAACATTAATATTTTATTCTTAACATCCTTTCTGATACTGACCTCTCCCTGTAAGGTACACTGGGCATTTTGCCAGGATCAGAGACTCAGGATCCTTCTTCCATACAATTCCGACTGGTTCCTCTGGTTCTGTTTTTCAGCATCTCTCTGTGCCTCATAGGCCTTCTTAATTAAAGCCGGAACTCTTAAAGCTCTACTAGTCTTTGACCCCTGTTTTTCATAACACAACTGTGCCAGCCTTCCGAACATATGAGCATTTGTTCCAATCAACAAAGGGACACCATCATACAGTCCAGTGGGGGACACACTAAGGCTAGGGTCTCTACTTGTTCGGCCACCCAGCCACGGAGGTGGGGAAAGACAGCCAAATTCGGATATACCGGAATAAGGGTAGGCCTTCTCACTTAACCCCATACATGCAGTCCTTCTAATGGTTGTAAGGGTACGTCTGACAAATGCTTCTGATACCAATCTTGGAACATAATTGTCACTTGGGAGCCACTGTCTAATAGCTCTTGTAGACACTCCGTTCACCTTTACAGTGGTCTCCATGGAGGGACCCACTATTCTGGACCAGTCTGGAGAGGCGGTAGTGGGGGCCTGGGCAACTGACCTTGCCACAAAAGGACGTGAATTAGCATTTTTGGTGCCCTCACTGGGATCATGTCGTGCACCTCTTAACCACTGATTTCTTCTCCGAAGCTCTCCTTGTAGCCTATATGCAACTTTGTCAGTGTCTTTTGGGGACTGGCATTCCCTTTTCATGTGCCCATCTTTCCCACAATTATAGCAAAACATACTTTCTGGAGTTTGAGCTGGCCGAGGCGACACTGGGAGCCAGGCGGGGGTATTACTAACTGGAAACCTTGGTGCCATCTCTGTCTGCGGCGTGATAAGCATTTGGAGACATCTCGTCAGTTTCTCCACTTCCATGGTCAAGGAATCGAGTTCGGAGCTGTTATCAGCAGGAGATACATGGTGGGTACCCCACCCCATAGCAGATGCAGTCGGATATAGGTCAGGGCCCGTACTTGCAGGCGTGGCCTTCATAAAGGGACTGTTTTTGAATTCCCGGATCTCTCTCAACAGTTCGCCCCATTGTGGCATATCTTTTTCCTTGTCAAAGCACTCATTGACTGCCAACCTCTGCCCCTGAACTTCACTTGATGGGTCACCCTCAGTCACTCGGGTCGTAGCCGCAGCTATTGGTGCAGGTCCCTCCCGAGGTCGCCTTTTCTCAACTCCTCGAATTTCTCTCATTAACTCATCATAGGAGGGTGGGGATTCCAGTCGATCTGCCAGGTGTAACTGAAGCAACAGCAGTTCTGAGAAGGGGCAGACTTAAGGATCCTGTCCAGCCTGGTTCGGTCCAGTTCAATCGCTGGCAAACTACCTTTCTGAGGCATTCTTGCAACAATTTTTCCAGCCGAGATACATACACAGACAACAACTCCCTTGGTACTGTTGTGCATCTCTTACTCTCCACCATAGGTCCTCATCAGAATCTGGGCTCCATACACATTCTCCAAGGCCTCAAGATAGGCCTGTGCAGTCGCTTCAGGGTTACTGGCCCGTTTGCTTGCGGATGGTAGCCAGGGCAGGACCTCGGAGGCTCTCACTAACCCTCTTTATTTTCACCTTCCGAGCATTGCCATTCTAGCACTTGGGGGCAACATAGTCTATCCAGGTCTCCCAGTCATCCTCCTTGGGGGTGGGGAGGTGCCAGAGAAGATCCTCAACCTTCGTGAAGAGTCGTGACTAATGGCAGGTGCAGAAATAGAGTCTGCATTGGTTCAGCCACCATTACGGGCACTGGAGCAGGAGAGGGTGTTGGGGAGGAACACCCCAGGTGGCAAGAATAGTTTCTTCAAGTCCTCCACAGTTTTCCCCTCCCAGCAACCATTCAGCAAATTTCTCCTCAAAAGTTTCAGATAGTGGTGGGGCTGATTCCCCGGTCTTTACTGTCCTTAGTTATCACTCTCAAGCAGTGAGGGCTCCCTCTGGGGTAATGGTCTGTGCACTTTGGAGCTATCTAGGGATCCTTAAACTCTAGGCCAGGAAAGTGTGGGTGAGCAGATTAGCATGCCGACCCACCACCACAGGGTTTTGTAAACCTTCCACCTTGGAAAGTACTCCCTGCACAGTGTCCGTATTGATACCCAGAGGGATGTCCAGGATAAGCATAGCATTTTGAGGGTCGATCTCCTCCCCAGTACACCACTCCACCAGCGGTGCACAGCCACTTCTGTCGGGTACCCATTTTTTCTTAACAGTGGTTCAGTAAATATGGCCACTAGAGGACACACAATCCCAGCGGTGAGCCTCCAAGATGTAACCCCTAGATGGCGCTATCCCAGGGGCTACTACCCTGCCTGATTTGCCACTAACAGGTTGAGGGGCCTGGATCCAATGGCGGTGCCTCCACCCAGAGGTCAGGGTTTGCAATAGTTAAACTAACTTGGTCACAGCCCTCCTGGGACACTGCAACCCCCTTTCTTCCCACTAGTGGCCCACACAATATATCAGAATTACCTTCACAGTATACACTTACCCCAGGTCTGGTTCCGGCACTGGGACCTCCTGTGAAATGAGATACAGTGCAACAATCACAGTACAGTACTTTAACATAGACAAATACCTCAGGCAGTATAACTTTGCTGAAACAAGCAGCTCTGATTTATTTAGGGGATATAACAAGGACAGGGGGAAATCAGGTTAACTAGCTTATCACTCTAATAATCTACCTATGGCTCTGTGCACAGGCCTATCCCTATCAGTTACTGTCCCTGGGTACCCAAGCCCTAGTGGCTAGTCCAAACCGTGGCAGCTGGTAGGGGCCTTTCACACAGAGAAAAGGAGAATTAAACAGTCAGCAGTACAGTAATTCCATTTGGATTTAATGTGGCAATTCAACAGGAGCAACCCTGAATTAGTACTCACGACCTCCAAATAAGATAGGGTCCTTCAATGTCAGCAGGGCTCACTTGAGGTACACAAACCTCTTCACACATCCATATAAAAGAAAGTACTATACCAGGCAGGCTGCATCTGTATCCCGATCGCAATTACTGCACAATACCGGGAGAACACACAGCAGATTCAGTTCCTGACAGACCGAGTGCAATTTTCAGCAATTCTTCCAGTCTTCTACAGGGTGAGCCTGGTTTCTACTCTTCAGAGATCCTTTGATTCTTTTCACAGGACGGATTCAGTCCTAACAAGCTGTTACACAAGCTGCAGACCGGAACTCTGGGCCTTACACACGTTTTGACTAAAACTGCACACTGAAAAAGCACAGGGCTCCTTCCTTCTTCACTGCCAAAGCTCAACTCAACTCCAACTGACGAAACCGGGCACTTCCTTTGAGTTCCTCCCAGTTCTTGACTGGATTGGCTGTCACTCACAATAGACTGCTGCTGTTGGTCCAAAAAGGCACTGAAGTCTAAACTACATCTCCCAGAGTCACTGCCCATACGATCCTCTTGTGGCTGGCTCAGATTATGAGTCCAAGTTCTGATTCGTCCAAGGCATCATTTTAGAGCTAGCTTACCCCACACTGATTGGTCCAGTTCAGCAGTTCAAAACTAGAATGGGGAACTAGCAGACACAGTTCTGACTGCAAAGAAAGCAGGTTAGACAAACTGTAATTTCATTATTACTCTAAATAATTTCTGGCAAACAGTTACATCTTTCAGATAGGTTCCCTTTGCACTCCTAGTGACTGCAAAAATGAAGTGAATTGGCAGCAGCTCGAGTGGTACTCAGAGAAGAAACACACAGTCCCCCATACAAACTAATTATGTCTGCAAGCAGACAGCTCTTAAAGAGACAGTACCAGAGGTTCTAAAAACACTCACTGATAAATGGCTTAAACGCCAAACACCATTCAGGCTTGGAGCATTCAAGCAAGCTCCTGGAAGTCTTTTGGGAACCCCCATTTGCAGGGGGGTTACATCTGTAATAGTACAACCAGCTGATTACAATTGTGCAGAGGTGGGCAAGTTGTGCATTGCACACTGGGGGCATTTTATCATTTTATTACAATGTATTACTATATTCTGCCACATATTGTGGGTGCTGGGGGGATGGGACCGCCGACAAATGGTGTGGGAATGCGGGTTGCACAGAACTGGATTTGGGCTGGGGGAGGAGGGCATGGGCTGCTTGTTTTTATTTATATTTTTTAAATGAATAGTATTGCCCAAATACAAATAGTTCTCCCCTTTGGGCAGGGCTCCTGAATACTTAGGAGCCCTACTAATCGTGCATTTGGGAAACACTATTTGCTCCCTGCACTTCCTGATTAGCTGTCTGATTTATTCTGATATTCTAACAATTGAAAAAAAGTTCTATCCCGAACAATGAGAGTGGCAGTCAAACTGGATGATTTCACACTAGGAATGCCATTACAGTTTTGTCCTTTTCTCTTTTGCATGCATTGCATGATCACCAATGACAAAAACTGTACCTTCTTGTAATAATATTTTTCAAAACTACTTCATGAAACCCTTAACAAGTAAATGCTGTCTGGCTCCCCAGGTTGCAGTTGCAAAAGATTTACAATGAGCATGCATCCGGGATTCATCTCAGCAGCAATACAAAATCCTTTCTGGGGATGCAGTGCAGAGTAATGGGTCTTACAGAAATCATCAGTCATTTTTTATACCAAAGTATTGCGCTCATTCTTCCCAACAGCCAACCATGCAAGTCAGCAAAAAACACATATGGGGGAAAGCCATGGTAGATGCAGAATGACTTCTGAAACTGATTAAATAATTTATGTATGCTAGCATATAAAATGTCACAAAGCAACCAGGCCACAGCTTCAGTAAACAAGGAACAGATATTTTACTTTCAAAGAACATCTTTACTTTTTATTAACTCTCATACACGTTTGCTTTGTTTAAATCTATGTATAAGCAGCATCTTTTAACCATGTCTGCTAGTAATTGGTATATATAAACTGTATTTTATTTGGTACTTTTATATGTTGCTATGTTGTTTTTAATTTCTGTTGCTGTGTTTTTATTTGTCTGAGTCGCCCTTAAAAACATGGGCACCATGGCTCTTAGGTTCTTACCCAGTGATCAAATCTTAAAATAAATATATACATAAAAATGTTCAGTGATGAACTGCAGTTTCATATTTATATATGAGCTGTATGGACGAAAGCGCTGCTTACCTGCAGCTGTTTCTTTCTACAAGTATTTATCCAAAGACCCCATATACTGTTACACAACAGCAGCCCTCTCACCAGAGCTTTACATTTTCAAATGTGTTCCATGTTCCTACCTAATGCATTCCCTTGAACAATCAGGGTCCTGAACCCCAGCTCCTAACAGGCACAGTGCAAGATGGGTGCTCTCCCGCCACTGCCACCCAGCAGCATAAACAGAAAAGTTACTACATGCCTCAGGGGGTGGAGGCCGCATTGCAACATATGTGTAATGGACATTGCCAGTCCAGATGTTAGTGGGTGCTAGGAATGTGCACTGCATCCCATTCAGTTATCAAATATCTCAAATACAGGCTGTATTCGATAAAATATCCAAATACCAGCCCGTATTGAATGGTATTCAACTATGGGAATCTGAGGTTTAAATTGTGTTTTGCAGCATCTGTAAAACACTATTTTAACTCCTCATTGCACAGCATGTGAAAAAAAAACTTACCCTCCTTGTACCGGGGGTGGGGAGCAGGAATGGATTTACTGTTACGCAGAAGACAACTATGCGTAGGGCCCTTGTTTTCTGGGGGGTTGTCTGAACGATTTTCTGTGACCACATGCGCAGATCACAGCCAGTATGGGCCATGACCCTCTGATGAATCGGATGGACATTTTTATCTAGGCAGAGCCGTCCACTCAGTTTCTGACATGTGGGGTGCTCACTGAGTTTATGTAAATGTGCGACAACACGCCATCTAATACTGCACTGGCTGTTCACGATGTATTTGGCGATGCAGAGCTGAGGGGAATAGACTGGACTAGCTGTCACCTGCGAAGAGTAACTGGGGTGGTGACTGTTGTATATGGCATCTTTCTGAGAGGGGCGAGTCGAGAGGGTCTTCTCTCTCGTGACTGTCTTTTTGCTAGCTGGTGTGAAGTCGAGAACAAGCTGCAGCATGAGCACTAGAGTGGAGCCTGAGAGTCACTGATGGATGGGGGCTGGCTTTGTGGGTGACATTCTCATCAGATAGTTAGGGGCAGCAGGCTGCCAAAACAGTTCTGAAGTGTTTACTAGAACTCTGTGGGGCTGGGCTGGGCTGGCTGCAGAGTGCAGTGTGAGCCTCCAGCCTGGAGACCAAGGACGGGCGGTGCAAGCAGCTGTTTTTTATTTTGTCAGAGCCGTTGCCGACAGCTAGATGCTCTGGCACTTGGCCTCACAACCGAGGTTTCATCTGAATTCAGGGGCATGAGGTCATGGCAGGTGGCTCCTAGCACAGCACGGCAGGGTGCGGGGCTGTGTGGATGGGAAGCAGATGGGAGGACTACTGGAAAAGACCAAGCCAGAGACAGAAGGAGTGGATGAAAGAAAGGCAAGAAGATGAGCCCACAACAAAAATGAAGTGAGAAAGTGTAGTGTCCTGGCTGGCTGCAGGTAGGATGATAATAATAGGCACAAACAATAAAAAAAAACAAAACTGCAAACAATTGGTAGGAGAGCTGTAATGTACAGGAGGTGCAGGTTTGAATGCCACCTCAGCCACTGGGTCACTGTGGCACTGAGCAAGTCACCTCTTTGTGCTTGGTACTGTATTCCAGAAATTAGCTAGAAGCAGGATACCACAGAAAACGAGCTTTGTCTCAGTTAAGCAAACACTCATTTTTGGTACATTTTTAGAAAATTTGTGAGGGAGCAAGTTTTAGATTTGATTCTAAAATACAATGTGCAGTTCAAGCTAGCAGCCATGCTACCATAGTCACTGTGGTGCTACAGCTGCCACATACAGTCACCCTATTACCACTAGTTTCTGTGCATGTCCTTTACAGCTAGGAGTCAGGAATTGCCATCATTACTTCAGCAATTTAGCGGCAGTGAACATACAGTAATTTAGTGACAGTGAACATACTGAACGAAAATATGTTCTAATCCTTAGAAAAGACAGAACTCAAAAATGTACTCTCTAGGAGCATTACAGAGGAGCCCACTAAAGAGAGAGCCATACATCTCCCAAGCATTAAAAACAAACACAAAATTAGCAGTTCAACATTTGCTCATTCACAGACTTTAAATGCCATTAAATAACTCCTCGCCAGTTACCTGCCCATTGGTGGAGGACTGCACCTTAAATGAAGAAAGCCAGTTCAGGCAGTGCACCTTATATAAAGGAAGCCAAATCAGGCAGTTACATTTTACAATAGGTACCAAGCTGATGGGTGGGCTATCTTGACATTTGGTAGCAGGGCCCGATGTGAATACCAAGAGACCCTCCCTTGTACTGGAGATACAATAAGTAAGTGGCCAATTCATGCAGAAACAATATTATATGAATATTGCATTTGCAAGATGATTTGCCATGGGGGAATGGGGTATGCAGTGAATTTTTTTATTTTTTATTATTTAACACTTTTTCCCGCCTTCGGCAGAGCTGACCCCCACAATCTCCAGCCACCGTCGCCTGCACCCCCTGATGTTTCCTCCATTTAGCATTCCCCCTTAGAGCGTGGACGTGCAATGACATCCAGGAACTATGTGCCGATGTCTGCCGTGCTCCGCCCCATGCTGTCACCACTCTAGTAGTTCCCCCAGTCATCACCAGGGGCCGCTACAGAGTGGTGAAACCCCGGATCCCTCCCCGTGTTAGGAAAGCAGTCTGCTGGACGCTTGATCCTATCCCTCCCTGCCGACCCTGGGTCGCCAGCGTGGTGCAAGGTGTGGCATCCAGCGCTTCAACCCTCACACTACCAGGTTGGCGCAGTGAATTCTGTTTTTTCTGAGCCCTACAGCATCCCATTGGTGACTCTCCCACCATGAGAGTGAGTGCTATTAACCACCATCCTCTGTCATATCTTTGTCCACCCTCACAGTTGTAGGTCCCTTCAGGACTCTAAAAGACGGACTTGTGTCCACCCCCCACCCCCTTTTGTTTTTGCTACTCACTGGTGGTCCATTCCTCCTCACTATACTGTGAAGACTGAACATAAGTACTTGGTATACCTTCCTGTCTCCTTCCTCTGTGTTTTCACATACCTCCTGAATGTCACCCTTTTTTCCTTCACTGCCTTGGCCACTTTCCTTGAGAACCACAACAGTCTCTTTTTCCTCCTACTTTCACTCACTTACTTCACACAGAGGCTGGCTGCCTTAATTATGTGCTTGATTACTGTTTTCCACTGTGCCTCTGTCCCTCCCTGGAAATCCCACCATGTGGCAGTTTCTGGGGCAGTCTCCCATTTCTTTAAAATCAGCCCACCTGAAGTCCAGGACCCTCATACTCGTGTAGTTTGCCACTGCTCCTGTTTTTATTGTAACTCCCTCCCCAGAAGGGGCTTACCTAGATACTGCTGTGCCATTCCTGGAACCCTACCTGTGGTTTCCTGGCTTACTCTGGCCCTGGGACTGCAGCCAAAAAAGGGACTAGAGGAGCCGTTTTGCAAATCAGCAGTGTGCACATTTGAGCAGCCACTTGCTCATATGTGTGAGCTGACAGCAGCCCGAATGCTTTTGGCACTGGGAGCACCTGATGCAAAAAGTAAAATAAAAGGCATCGGTGGCCAGCCACAGCACCTCTCCTGGTGTGCTGTGGCCCCAGGGACACCAGTGGGCATCAGGGGGCTTGGAGACTCTAGGAGGGAGGGAGAGAGAAGGGAAAAGTGGACTTTGTGACTTTGGTGCAATGTGCCTTTAAGAAATTAAGAGACTGGCAGCTGCATTGGAGAATGCCTGTCAAGGGGGAGGCAGCATGAAGCAGAGCTCCCAATGGGGAGCACACAGTCCCTATCAACACCACACCACCACTGGATAATTGGGTACAGGTATGCCTACAACTCCCAGGTGTGTGTTAAACAGAAAACATAGTAGTTGCCCATAAAAAAAAACCTTTAAATGTAGCAACTGAGTTGTATAAAATGCAGCCACCATCTTGTTGACCCCGACCTCACTGCCAGCCAATCAGAGATCAGGGATTTCACAGCTGAGAGCCCAAGAGGATTGTGGGGAAAATGCAAAAGGACCCACCCAAATGGACTGGCATTTTTTTTTTGCCAATCAGAGGGCAGGAGAGGGCAAAGGGGACTGATGGACAGCCCTGTCTGTCCAATGAGACCCTGAATGGAGAAAAAGAGATTGCTGGGCTATCTAGGAGATGGAGCAGTCTGAAGAGGACCCGGAGGTGTTCAGACCTCTTACTGGTGAGAGAAAGTGGGAGGCCTAGCCATACCAAACTTCCTGTGAGCCCTCTCCAGGGTTCAATCAGAAAAATCCCTTGTGAACTTTCCCGGGTTCACCCTATCCAGAGATTGGTTCAGACTAGGCCTTGTGTAGAAGAAATTATTGGAGAGTGTGAGCCGGTGGGCCATGTCTGCATATCAAAGCTGCTGAGCTGTACCAAGTGGAGACAGAGACCTGCATCCTCTCCAGACTGCCTTGGAGCCAGGTAAGGAGCCTGCTAGCCCTTACCCAGTGGGGTGGATCAAGGAACAGGGAGTCACAGGACATGTGCCTGAGTAGATGCACACACGGCCCCAGACTTCGTTGGAATTTTATGCTCTCGGAATTGTGATATCACACTATGGCTTGTTGGGGGGTTAAACTGCAAGCTTGCTAACTTTCCTTAAGTGCACCACCAAAAGAACCCGGGCAATGCAGCTACCAGGCCTGCAATGGGACTTTAGTGTAAACCCTGGGTACACAGAGTAATTGTCAATTGTGTTAGAGGACAACCCACTGTGACATCTGCAATGCTGTCAGTGTAAGCACCAGGTCCAGCATTACTCCATCCCTAGTGGGTTCTCTGACTAGCTGCCTGAGAAAAGCCCCTTGCAGGGAGTCAAGGATGGCCTTGCTCCTTGCCGAAGCCACCAGTGGAAGGCTCTACTCCGCATCTGGCAGATTAAAGTCACCAACTAGCAGCACCTCCCCTTTACTTGCCATTCTGATTATGGCTTCCACAAGTGTCTTATCCAAATCCTCTCCCTGTGCTGGAAGTTTGTACACTACCCCGGTACAGATAGCGGTCCAAGTACCTGTCTCCAGGACGATTCACAGCAACTCCAGTCCTTCCATTTCCTTCAGGTGACCCTGCATTTCCATACCTTTGATCCTCTACCTTACATACAGTACAACTTCTCCTCCCTTTCTCCATGCCCTGTCTCTCCTAAACAGAGAGTAGCCAGGTATGGCCATATCCCATTCCTGGTGCTCACTGCACCATGACTCAGTTATGGCCACCAAATCCAAGCTAACCTCCAGGTCCAGAATTTTATTTCCTAGACTCCTTGCACTGGTGCACATGGCTCTTCATACCATACTCCCTTTCTCTTCCACCTGGACAATGACCACAAATGGGCAGCAGGGACCTCGGTTTAACATCTCACCCAAAGGATGGCACCTCCCAGTGCAGCAAACCCCCCCCCATACTGCACTAAAGTGTCAGTTATGGTTATTAGCCCCAAGTACTAGGTGAGAGGCTAGAACCCACAACCTACTGGTCTTCCAGACCCAGAAGTGAGCATGCTACTCAATGAGCCACTAACACTGCTATTGAGCCATGGATGCAGCCATATTTTAGCAGGACTCTTCTGGAATGTTACTGTGGAAGAGCACTTTTCTCTAACCAGTAGCCATGTCATGAATTACGGTCACAGATCGGGAATGAGAAACTCCACATGTGAGGAGGTTGCTATGGCAACTTTCCAGCCATGTGTCATTTTAAAAGTTCACTGAGCCACTCCATTGCTTTCAGTAGGACTATGTGAAACTATTTATACCCTGATTTTGGAATATAGCTGGGGAGCCACCATGAAGAGGTGATTTTGGGGAGTGGATGGCTCAGTAGACTGTCAGTGGGTAACAGAGCTGTTCACCTCTACGTAAGTTGCTCAAATCTGGCCCAGGTTGATACTGGGTGAAAACTATCCCCTGATGGCTGACAAATGAGTTATGAGGACTCCATTCAGTTTCTAGTGCACAGGTGTCCACATCAAAAAGCCACGATTGCAAATGGCATTATGACACCACTTCTGACAGTCTCACATGAGAGGCTAAGGATTAAATGGGCATGGAGTTTGAACTACCTGCTTACCCACTAATGATGGTCTCATCTATGCAGATTTGAGGCACATAAATTTGCAAGGCAGTGTTATGAAACATGATTGCTGGTTGCCCATGCTGTACCTATCAAGCGGCTAAACAAGAGGACTTACAGTGAGTAACCACTGATGGCAATCTGTCCCCTTTCATAAGTAACAGAATGATTCAGTACAAACTATTAAAGAAAAAAGTGATCCTGAGCCCTGAAATAGCTGTAAGTACCATTAGTTTTGTATGGGTTTCAGTATTGTCATCTACAGTAATACAACTGCAGTCAATCATTAACCAACAGCTACCACAAAAAACACTGCTCTTAGGCATAGGTATAGACAAATGAAAACACATTAATATGCATCTGCAGGACAGGAAATGTACCTGGAAATTTGGAGGTATGATTGTTTTTCCAGAAGGGATTTGCAAAACTATCTTCTCTCCTTCAAATAGCCATAGGTCCCATTTTGACTGGTTGATAAGGAGAGCCCAGGGCAAGACCTCTATGAGCAGAGTGTTAAGGCATGGCTTCCAGACGGACAGTTTTACCTGCATTGGACTGTCCCACTGAGCCAGCTGCTCACTGCTCCTTAAAAACACATTCAGAAGAAAAGATTAAAAAGCATGCAATCCTACTAGGAACTATTTGATGACAAATGTTCAAACGCCAATTTAGAATGCTTTGTTCTTGCGCTGCGGAGACTATAAATCATTTGCAGAAATTAAGTTATTTCTACATCCTACACCACAAAATGATGAAACAAGAGAAAAACATGCTGACCCTTACTAGCTCAAACATGGATATCTTCCAATCCTTCTTCAATGTTATATTACAGTAACTCCCTGAAACATCCGGAGGGCACTTCTGCAGAACTGTCACAAACGTTTGCTGAGAAATGAAAATGACTTACGGTAACTGTTGATCTTCCAGAATACCTTTATCATTGCTTCAGATTCAGATTTATGGGTCTAGGAACAAAGGCACTAGGACCCTGTGGGAGCTTTCGTCCTATTGGGAGAGAGCTGACGTCAGCTACTGACATTGCATGCACACCTGACGTGGTGCGCGCGCGTTATCCAATAACTGTTGTCACCAGCGTCTTGCACCTCAGTTCTGTTTGACAGGAGAGAAACAAAGTGGAGAGAAATAAAAGAGAACTAGATATTTTCTAGCCCAAAGGGACAGTAAAATGATATTGGAAATAAATTAAACAACCTATTAGAACCCGACAACCAACTAAGAGTTGGTCCTAATAGGTGGCACAAAGGTAGTGGGTCTTAAAAATAAGCCTGAGCCTCTTACCACCAATGTAAGCTGGAACATCTTACCACACTAACCACAATGTTGGTAGTGATAAGAAGAGAAGGGGCAGTTGTCCTGATAAAATGGCTCTGGTAGAAGCAGCAAACAGGGGGAGTCCACTTGGGACCTCTTTGCAAACGAGATGGCAAAATGCTAAAACCGGATAAAAAATTACTTTTGGACTCTGAAAAAGAATAACTATGTGCTTCTTGGATAAAACTGGAGTAGACTTGAGAGTGAACCCATAACCCTCTTTTCTGTAAGAGAAGAAAAATAGGGGTGGGAGCACAAGAGTTGCAGGAATAGCAGTCCTCGGGAGGTAAGATGCAGCCATCCCCTCTGGCATGCTCCAGGCAGAGTGGGCAAAGCCAAAAGCTCAGAGAGAAGTGACAAGGGATACCAATCAAAAATGCCAGCATGAAAGAAGAACATGCTCCACTTCTCCCTGTGACCTAAGGGATGTACCATATATGAGCAGGTACACTGATTCAAGCAAGTGTACTGCACCTTTCCACAGACAGAGCATCTGTTCAGTGGAGTTAGACTGGATGGTGCCCAGGGCACATGTTGCATATAGTAACTAACAGGGATATACCCTATTGGGGATATAACCCACGCAGGGAGAAGAAGATGGAGGAAGGTGGCCAACTACCTACTCCATGGGGGAAAAGAAGCATTTGGGGGGGGGGTGGCAGGGGAACCACAATGACTCCCACTCCCTTGTGTTTGGTTAGAGCTGGTACCAGAGTGTTTCACACTTTTTTTTGTTTGTTTACAATAAAAATGACCACCAATAAGGACCATGGCAGAGGACATAAGCAGATAAAAAAGCTGTCAGAGACCCTGGCTCTCAGCGGAGTGGGGGATGGTGGGTGGGTGTCTGGATCAATGGTGAAGATATTCTAGAAGATCAACAATTATGGTAAGTATATAATTTTCATAACTTCCAAGAATCAATCTTCACCACTGATTCATACTCACAGGTCCGAGTGCCAAGCTTCCAAATAAGGGAGGAGCTGGCTCACCCTGAAGATAACAGGTATCCTCAGCCTTCTGTGTGTGGAGAATACCTGAGGATGGTGTCTCCTCATGCGTCTGGCAAGACCTGAGAACATTCTGAGTCAGATGGATGAGCAGGAAAGCACCACAAAAGCTCACCTCTGACCCTACAGGAAAAGAAGTGAGCCACTGGAAGTGGGAGCTAAGCACCTTTCACCAGGCCATAGGTGCCAGACGAGAGAGGTAAAAAACACACTATCTGCCAAATGAAGACTCCAGTTCCCACTAGCCTGGAAGCTACCTCATTTGCATCATATGATGGTCTTGTCTGGCAACTCCAGGACATTGGCAGAAAGGCAAATAACTTGCCTGACCAACTCCAAACATGGCATGACATCCAGGAGTTGTCCTAGCTGGGCTCACAAGCACGTGTAAGCTGCTAAGTGAGCCTGATGTGCAGAAATGCACATCATAGTGTGAGCCAAGAATATCTCCCTATCCAAAGCAGCTGTCTGTGCAGAGTCAGCTTCAGAAGGCTGGTCACACACCTGGCGACAAGCCTCTGCTAGGGTCTGCGTGACCTGAATCCCCAAAGTGGGGTGAGGTACTGTGTCTGCAGATCCCGTGGGTGCACAATATCTCTACTAAATGTCTCTGGGGGGATGGAGGGAGAGCAAAAGAATGTCTCCAAACTGTCCTGGAACATTCCTCGAAGACTCTAGGCGAGGTAGGGATAATGTAGTGGGTATTGTTGAAAGTTTTTAAGAGTCCCAGCTGCAAGGACAGGGTATTACATGTGGCAATGGTGCCAATTTCCATTACCTGCATCATGTCCATCAGGAATCTCTAGTACAGGGAGTACTCGGAGGCTGAAGACATATGAGGGGAGAATCCCATGCCTTCAGAGTAGGATGTCGGTGGAGAGGAGGTGTTGAACTGAAGTGGGTGATGGCAGAGGGCCATGACAGAACTGGACCTGGTCAGCATTACTGTAATACTGGAACAGCATACCAACCACACTTCCATGCTGACTCCAGGTGATGGGCCCAAAAGGCTCCACTATCCTTGTAAGTTCAGGCACAGATGGCATAGTCCTGGGAAGGGGAGAAGAGTCGTTGGCCCTAGGGTACACATCTGGGCTGTGGGAATGCCAAGTCATCCTTGCCCAACAGGATGCAGTGGTGAATCTGATGGAACAAGGTCAACCTACAGAAAATGAATGACTATGTCAGTGCCCACAGCGGGGGGAAGGGAGGAGGGGGCACCCCAGGTGAGGAGAGCAGAGCCCCTCAATCCCCTCAGGTCAACTCTGGTCCTCACCGGTGATGGGCTAAGCTAGCAGTTCTGGAGGAAAAAGTACAGTTACGTAAGAACTTACCGTAAGAGTAGATCTTCGAGAACAGCTCTTGCAGCAGGTTACACCATTAGGATTGAAGCCGGCAGGCACCAGGACCCCATGGAAATTTTCTAGCTAGCAGTATCCAGTGGGGACCGCCCCCGATGTCGGCCTTGCCCCCGACGTCAGGCATCATATAAAAGGGGGCGGTCCCCCAGAATCCCCAGTTCTCCCGCCGGAGACTCCTGGCCGCTAGATGACATCAGAAGTGGAGACTGAGGATCCACCATCAAAAGGTATTCAGAACGGTGTTAGAAACACCTAATCCTAGAAAAGAAATATTGGAACAACTCTACCTCCAGAGGGGATGGTGGGAGGGAAATTACCTGTTGCAAGAGCTGTTCTCGAAGATCTACTGTTACAGTAAGTTCTTACGTAACTGTACTATCTTACTTCAAGAAACAGCTCTTGCAGCAGGTTACACCATTAGGACTGATTCCCAAGCAATACTGGAAATCCCTCGCAGGTGGGAGGAGGCTACGTAGAGATTGCGAGTTGGACCGAAGCCTAGGATAGGAGTCCCTGAAGGACTGCTAGACCAAAACCAGCTCTTCGCCGTGATGCAACATCCATGCTATAATGCCTGATAAAGGTGTGCACGGTGCTCCAAGTAGCTGCTGCGCAGATGGCTGCGGTGGACACATTCTTTATGGCTGCAAAGGAGGTAGCCATCCCCCTTGTGGAATAACCCTTAACCGCACCTGGTAAAGGTTTGTTACGTTTCTGGTAACAAAACGTGATACAATGGATGAGCCACCTGGACAGCGATTGATTAGAAACCGGAGCTCCCATCATCCTATGGGCAAAGGAGACGAAAAGCTGATCAGATTTATAGTGGTGCCTGGTTCTGGTCAGGTAGTATCTTAGACACCTATACACATCTAGAGTGTGCAACAGGGCCTCTCCTCTATTAGAGTATTTAGGAAACTACACTGCTAAGTTGATGTCATGATTGAGGGCTAGAGCTGAGACCACCTTAGGTAGAAACTTTGGATTTGTTCTTAGAGACACCGTCCTGGTGAAAAACCAAATGAGGTTCTTTGCACATCAATGCATGAAGTTCAGAAATCCTTCTGGCCGAAGTAACGGCAACTAAAAATAACGTCTTCCATGTTAGGAGACGTAGTTCGCAATCCACAGCTGGTTCAAAAGGTGGCAGCGTGAGCTGCTCCAGGACAAAGGGTAAATCCCATGGAGGAAGAGGATCCTTAATCAGAGGTCTGAGGTGGAGAACACCTCTCAGGAAGGCTCGTGCTGTGTCCAACTGAGTTATGTGACGTCGGCCTACAGATGTAAGATAGGCTGAGATGGCACAAAAGTGTACTTTAATAGAGGAGTAGGCTAAGCCTGCCTGGAAGAGAGACAGGAGGTAGTCCAGGACTGACCTTTCCGGACAATCCATCGGGGAAAGTCCTCGTGCTTGAGCTCAGAGGCAAAATCTGCGCCATTTCATGGCGTATGTGGCATGAGTGGCCGGTTTTCTAGCAGCCGCTAGAACATCTGCTACCTCTTGCGAGACCCCGTACCGCATGATAGCTATATCTCTAGGAGCCAGGTGTGCAGGTTCAGAGAGCGAAGGTCCGGATGGACCAAAGAACCTGCCTCCTGGGACAATAAGTGAGAGCTGATTGGCAGAGGAACCGGAGGTTCCTGGGACAGCTGGTGTAGCAGAGGGAACCAAATCTGTCTGGGCCAAAAAGCACGACAAATATCAGCATCGCCTGCTCTCTGCGGAGTTTCAGAAGGACCCTCTGGATCAACGGGAATGGAGGAAACGCGTAGAGGAATCTGCCGTCCAGGAGAGGGATAACGCGCCTCACCAGAAAACACCAGGGCCTGGATCTAGCGAGCAGAAATTGGGCAGTTTTACATTGGATGGGAACACGAAAAGGTCTAACTCTGGTGTGCCCCATCTGTGAAACAGATCCTTTACTACCTCCTGGAGTAGTTCCCACTCGTGGACTCTGGCCTGAGAGTGGCTCAGGCTGTCTGCGATGACGTTGTCCACTCTTGGGACATGAACAGCAATGAGGTTTGCGCCGTGTTGTAGGACCCAATCCCACACCCTCATGGCCTTCCTGCAAAGCGGGTAGGAATGGGTGCCTCCTTGTTTGTTGAGGTAATACATCACCGTGGTATTGTCTGTTTGTAACAGGAGAATACCCGGTGGGATCTCCGACTGGAAGGTCTGCAGGGCATAAAAAACTGCTCTCATTTCCATGATATTTATGTAGAGATGAGCTTCCTGGGGTGTCCACGAGCCCTGAGACCTGACCCCGTCAAGGTGTGCTCCCCAACCGAACCCTGAGGCATCCGCACAGAGCGTCACAATCGGAGATGGCACAATGACGGGATACCCCCACCAATAGGTTTCTTGAATCTAGCCACCATTGCCAATCCCGGATTACGGCATTCATGTTCCGAATTGGAAGCTGCAAATGGTCTTTCTTCTGATCCCACTGAACCTGTAACATCCACTGGGTCACCCACATGTGGAGACAGGCTAGCGGGACTGTTGCAATGGCTGCAGCCATGTGTCCGAGCAGGCAAAGGACCAGTCTGGCTGGGACAGTCTTCTTTGCCAAGATGTCCCTGATTAGGGATCTGATGTGTTCCACTATGTCCTGGGGCAAAAAAGCTCTCCCCTGGACAGTGTCCAGAACTGCGCCTATGAACTGCAAATTCTGTGAAGGAACCAGGTGTGACTTCTCCTGATTGATAATGATGCCCAACGTCCCAAACAGGGACCGAGTACAGTGAATTGCGGACATCAGAGCCTCCCGAGAGGGTGTCATGGGGAGCCAGTCATCCAGGTAGGGGAACACGTAGTGGCCTTGTCTCCTTTGAGCCGCCGCCACGACTGCCATGCACTTCATAAACACCCAAGGTGCCGATGAGAGTCAGAAAGGTAGGGCTCGGAACTGATAATGGCGACCTAGAAATTCGAAGCGCAGGAACTTCCTGTGTGCTCGAGCAATGGGTATGTGCAGGTAGGCATCCTGCATGTCCAAGGATGATAGGAAAGTGCCCTGCTTGAGCATGGGTATCAACCGGGAAGGGTCACCATGCAGAAGCGTTTGTAGAGGACCGAAGCGTTGAGATCGCTGAGATCCAGTATCGGATGGAGGTCCCCTGTCTTTTTGGGAATCAGAAAGAAGTGGGAATAGTAACCTGCACCTCTCTTGTTCCTCGGTATGTGCTCTACAGCTTCCTTTCCCAGAAGCGCAAGCACCTCCTGCTGTATAAGCAGTGCATGCTGACCCGAATAACGGGAAAGCAGGGAAGGTCTTGACGGTGGGTGGTCGAGGAATTCCATAAAGTGACCTCTCTTGACTATTTGAAGAACCCACCAGTCAGCGGTAATCGACTGCCACCCTGAAAAGTGGCAAGCGATGCGACCCCCGACCTTTTCTGCCCGTTGATCCAGAGAAGGGGCGGGAGCCAGGAAGGGGTCATGCTGTAGTGCCATTGCCCCCTGCAGGCTGGACCAGTTTGGCATACCGCTGACCTCGGCCTGGGGAAGACTTAGGTTGGGCCTTACGGTGGAAGGTGCCCCTTTGCTGCTGGCCGGAACGTGGCTACTGTCGTCGTTGCCGGCTGCGAAAACAGTTCTGGTTCCTACGAAAGGAACCGGATTTGGGTCTGTACATGGCCTGTACAGTCCTTACTGTCTTTCCTGCGTCCTGAAGTTTGGTGATGACCTTTTCAGAGGGTTCACCAAACAGGACCCCTCCGTTATAAGTGACGTCCAGGATACTCTTCTGTACGTCCGTGGTAAAACCGGAGACACGGGGCCTGGAGTGTCTATGGAGACAGACACCTGAAGCTGTGCCCCTGGCAGACGAGTCCGCAGAATCATATGTGGCTCTTAACACTTGGGTCCCCACATCTGACCCTGTGTGAAGGAGGTTCAAGAGCTCCACCTTCTGCTCGCCATTCAGTAGTTTGTCAACCAGGTCCTGACCCTGTTTCCACAGGGCATTCTGAAACTGAACCATATGAGACAGATAGTTCAGGGACCTGATGGAGCATGTTACAGCCGCATACATGCGCCTCCCCAGGGCATCCAACTGCTTGGATTCCTGGTCCGGTGGCTGTGTACTCAGATGCTGTGATTGTTGAGACCTATCATGGGAGGCCATAATGACCAGGGAATCAGTCAGGGGTTGTTGCGCCAAGTACTGGTCCTCTGTTGGGGCCCTGTACAGGTGGTCAGCTTTCTTTGGCACCGCGGGGGTGGAGTGCGGACGCTTCCACGCAGCCTTGGTGACATCCGCGAAGGTGTCCACCAAGGGTGGCACACCACAGGCTTAGGGTCCTTCTGCTGAAGGTAACAAGCTAGGCCCTGTCTCTCGGGGTCGAGATCTTCCAAATCCCATCCCACGTTCTCCTGGATGTGCCTCATGATTTCGGAAAAGGAGGGATCATCCGGAGGTGACCTGGGTAGGTCTTGTGGGTCAGGTGATGGGATGCTGATTGGAGAAGGAGACCTGGAGGTATCTGAGGTGTCAGGTCTAGAATCATCCCCCTGCGGAGTGGACTGTCGACGTCTGGGTCGCTTAGGACTGGGAGACCCTGAGGGAGATCTTGAAGGGGGCCTTCTCTGTTCTTTGGATCTTCCCCTAGGAGGTGGAGTGTGCTCCTTGGGGGTCGGTGGTCTTCCTGCTGGCACATGCGGTGGTGGAGGAGGGGGAGTAGGACATGAAGGAGTAGGAGGAGGAGGTTTGACTGGGATCACATCCTTCTTTATTGTGTCCCACCAAAAGGTAAAGAGATCTTTGACCTCTTGAATATTCATACCGGACGACGGACCTGGCACTGGTGGTCTGTCGCCGGTATCGGGCATCAGGTCCGAGGTCATCTCCGGGTTTCGCAAAGGCTCCTGTGGAAGCCCGACGTCCTCATTGTTGCCTGCCTGGTCATCAGGCAACGTCAGGTCCTCCTCTGTAGAGTTCTGGCGACCAAAGTCCACCGGTGATGGGAAGGCAGTCTTCAGCTCCGGTGAATGTCTCACTGATGTTGGGTGCTTAGCTGACGTCTGGTCCAACGGGCGTTTGACCAATGAAGGGTCGGAAGCCCACTTCGGGTCCGTCGTCTGTTTTAGGGACGTCAGGTCCTTAGTCTTTCTGAGAGGGGGCTCCGGACCCCTAGGAGGCTGGGAGGCCAATCTGGCGTCGGAGTCCCAGCGTCTCTCTGAGGAAGCTTGTTTTGAAGAGGACTTGGACAGGTGAAGGTCTGAAGACTTCAAGGAGGCCCGGGAGGGTGTTGAGGAAGCCGAAGGCCTGGAAGTCTTGATGGGATGCAGAGAAGCCGAAGTGCTGCCTGAAGATTTGACCTTTACTGGAGGGGGCTGAGAGTGGACCCTGGAGGGAGAGCGGTCTCAGCGCGTGGAGCCTAAGCTGGTGCGAGAGTCCGAGACCCGGTTAGGGGATCTGGACCTGGCCTTCTCCCGATGCTTGTCCCGGTACTTATGGGACTTAGAGGTAGACTCACCTCTGGAGGCAGGGTCTTGATCCATGCTTTTTAACTTTTCTTCCAAGAGAAACCCCCTGAAGTGCCTTCTGGAGGCGGA
The DNA here is from genome assembly GCA_016271365.2 of Neoceratodus forsteri. Taxonomy (NCBI): domain Eukaryota; kingdom Metazoa; phylum Chordata; order Ceratodontiformes; family Ceratodontidae; genus Neoceratodus; species Neoceratodus forsteri. Next base: position 1,685,012,374 of record CM057455.1, on the reverse strand, counting down.
TCCGGGTGTGACTGTTGAATCCCTGGCGAAAGGAGCAAGCCTTGGTGTCGTGTTCTGGGCCTAAGCACTGCAGGCAGGCAGGACGAATGGAGATTCTTGAAAGGGATCTGTTTGCCGCAGGCACACTTGGAGGGATGTCCTTCTGAGGAAGGAGTTGGAGATGCCGACATTTAGTAGTAAAACTTGAAAGTTCTAGTCGTCGTATGCTAGGTGGGACCCTGAGACCCGATGCTGGCGAATCGGCGGTGAAGGGAAAAAGACTGGGGATTGTGGGGGGCCGCCCCTTTTATATGATGCCCTAGCGTCGGGGGTGGTCCCCATGGATACTGCTAGCTAGAAAATTTCAGTAGGGTCCCAAGCACTGCGGCTTCATTCCTAATGGTATAACCTGCTGCAAGAGCTGTTTATCGAAGTAAGATCTCCACATCCTGGCCGATCTCCAACTTAGAGATGGTGCCACCTCTGTCACCAGGCTCAGGGTCAGAGACTAGCCTAGATATAGGGCCCTCCCCATCCCTGCAGCCAGTACCATCTTTGGTGCTGAGTCAGGTGCTGGTTTCGATGCTGACCCTGGGGTCCATTCCTGTCCCCTGAGAGCTGTATCAGAAGCCAGCCTGGTGTAGCAGATGACATTGGAACCAGGGACAGACTTGGAGGTGGTAACGTCACTGGCACCATGCCTGGTGTCAAGGCCAGAACTGGTACCATGGCCTGTGTCATGCCCATTATTGGGGTTGCCACTGACCCCACCCCTGGAGCCGTGAGGGCTACACAGGTGGATACATCAATACCAGCACCTCGGCAACCAAATGCTGCACATCCTCAGTAATGGTTCCTCCCCAGACATCGTGAATGGTGTCAGGAGGGGGCCTGATGTCACGGCCAGCATGACCCCACTCACCAACATTGCAGATGGTGTCAGGAGCCGGGGCGGTAGTAGGCCATGAAACCAAGGTGTCCAAAGATGCGGTGTGCTCAATAGTATGTGCCGATGCCATGCTGGGGGTTACGAGCCCCAATAAACACCGTAGATCAGTAAAGAGAGGCAGGCACTCACCAAGCAAGCAGCAGACAAGAGGCAGTTTTAATCCTCCAAGGTTAGTTTCTGCACTGGTACTTTCCCCGGCTCCTGACACTGTCTGCGGTGTTGGTGAGTGGGGTGGTGCTGACCGTGACATCAGGCACCTCCTGACACCATTCACAATGCTGTACTGAACTGTAAAGTACCAGTGAATAAACTAACCTTGGAGGATTAAAACTGCCTCGTCTGCTGCTTGCTTGGTGAGTGCCTGCCTCTCATGAAACCAAGGTGTCCACTGGTGCAGAGCGAGAGTATAGCTTCGGCCTCACCACCAGGGACATCTGCTGCCAAGGGCAGTCAGACATGGAGTGGTGTACACCCAGACACCCAGAAGAAGCTGTCTGTCTACCAGTCCACCACCCAGGGTCTCCAACACCTCCGCAAAGCAAGGTCGAGGAGAATCCTGTACTTCCTCACTACCAGAGATGCTGGGAAGGAACCCACAGGAAGGGCCCAGAGACCTAACCATGGCTACACAGGTTTATTGCCAGCCTCTGTATGTGGGAATCGGTCAGCCCTACTATAGCAAGCAAAACTCCAGGGTGCAGCGGTCTATGGAGAAACAAGCACTGCACAAATCATATCATGACGGTCCAAGGCAGATCCAGCAGATGTGATGTCTGTCTTTGGCAGGAAGTGGCTTACCACAAGGGCAATGACACATAAGGGGGTCTGTTTAGTCCCCTTTTTCTTTTTCTTGGACTTCAACATCAAAGAAAAATAGTAAAACAGAGTTGGCACCATGAACAGAAGACTTACAGGTGGTGATGAAAAAGAAATGTTAACGATGGTTGAACTAAAATGCTGTCACAGCCATGGTATACACTCAACGGCTGAAAGACAGAACTGAGGTGTGTGAGGGAGACAATGATGGTTATGGGCTAGTACGCATGGCACCGTATCAGGTGCATGTGTGACATCAGTAGCTGACATTAGCTCCCTCCCTGTAGGAAAAAAGCTCCCGCAGGGTCCTAGTGCCTCTGTCCCTAGACCATACATATGAATCAATGATGATGACCGATTCTTGAAAAATCATAAACCACAGTAGTTTTATTGTTCCATATAGCTTTTTCCTGTGAGTTGGCACCGAGGGCTAACAGCCCTGTCCACTCCGTCCATCCCGACCAAGCCAACCTGAGATTCCCCCATGGATTCCCCCCTCCTTCCGTGGCAGGGCCAGGAAGGGGGGGCCGTTCTACCCCCACCCGGAGACTAACTTCAGTAGTTTAAGATGTCGTGTAGCTTAGTGAACTGAATAAGTCACCTTCCTACCTCCCTCCCTTCTTCCCTCCCTCCTTCCTGTCCTTCCATTACATCCAACACTCCTAAGCTTTCTTTAATGTTCCTCAGTTTCACATCCTTGTGTGTGACAGATGGCTGCTGCAACGCTTTGTTGCTTGAAGGGTGATTTGGGATATGTCTGCGCTCAATGTCATTTATTTATTTATGACTTTGGTTACCAGGTAAGTACACTGATCCAAAGGACCATTTTCAGGCATGACCCAGGCCACAGGAGTGGCACAGCAAGGACAAGGAATATATATACATATATAAGCATAATGTATTTACAAAGACTACAGTTAGTATAGTACATGAAATACTGGCTAAGAAATAAGAGATAAGCAACTTGACAAATGCAAACCTGAATATCAGTTACCTACACAGCGATGAACAAGGATTTATAAAGAACAGTACCTACAATCATGAAATTATAAACTATACAAGTGCATGGTATACAATTAGCAAGGAGTACAGGTGGTACAGTACAGTGACAATTTTGGATGAACATCCACTTGTCAATTGCATCATTAGGCAGAGTAAACAGGTTCATAGAAGCAGAGAACCAACTAGGCAATGATCGAGAGGCATACGTGGCAAGAGCTAAGGTGGTAGTAGGCGGTTTCTCACATTACTGCAACTTGACCACCCAATTGGCCTGGCAACCACTGAAGCATAGATGCAGGGGAGGGTAAAGGCACAAGTGCAGCAGAAAAAAAAAAAACAACGAGAGAAAGGAAAGGTACGACTGCTGGGGAGGGGTGGGACTACCTGGGTGAACACTTACATTGAAATTCTCCAAGGAGCCAGGTTTTGAAACTAGATTTGAAGGTGAGGTGAGAGGAGGCTGATCTAAGAGATGAGGGTAGCTTGTTCCACAGGGAAGGTGTGGCAACTGATAGAGGTTTACTACCCATACTAGTAGCGGCCCTAGGGACGTCCGAGGTGGCGGAACAGCCGAGGAATGAAGAGTCCTAGTAGAATGTCTAGTCTTTAGGAGGGAGGAGAGAGGGGACACTTCCTCAGTCCCGAGGGTGCTATCGATGATGCAGCCAAGGGAGAAGTCAAAGTGAGCTCTGAGCGGTAGCCAGCCTAGGGACCTGTAGCAGTCACGGTGGTGGGTAGCAAACAGGGCAAGTAGGGCAGGTTTTATCCTTGTGTTAAACTTCATGAGAAGTTCCTTTTTGCACAAGGAAATTGTTATTTATTTTGCCACGTTCAGGTGAAACTGCAAGGTACTCAGCTAGAAGTATGACATTTTGGGGACTTCTTATCAGATTCTTTTGGGTTTCACCCAGTCGAAACAGTTGGGGAATATCTGCAAGTTTCCATAATTTTCACATAACTTTAATTTGGTCTCTGTGTCTAGATCTGAAAGCCTTAGGCTTTGGTTCTGCAACAGAAGGTCAAGCTACTACTTGACACTGATGACACTGCAATTTAGCACTAAGGTGGTGTTGCACTGTCGAAGTGCCGTGCCATCCTTTTACAAAACACTAAACTGAGGTCCCTTCTGCCCACCTTCCACCCAGGCACAGTGTAGTACAGCTTTCTGTGACCTCTGAACTGCGGTGCAACAACCTTTTGAGAAGCGCTGATTTCTAAACACAGTAAGGGCTAACCATATCCTATATTTCCATGTCCTGCCTACAAATAGCCATTAACTGTCAAGTGCACCTACTTGATTAACAAAAACTAAAGAGAGAAGTAAAATACAAACAAATTGAGCATAATGGGTTACTGTGGGATGTCATATTTATTCCAACAAGCATGCCATCTGCGTATTCAAGAAAATGATTTTCCATAATCCACTTGAAGCTCAGTCTCTCATGAGCTATGAGCCATTCTCTCACTAGTGGACATTTTATTTATTTTATTTTTATTTATGACTTTGTTAACCGGGTAGGGGCACTGATCTCAGGGACTGTTTTCAGACATCACCTGGGCCACGTAAGGCAGCACAGAGTAGAAACATCAGAATAACAACAACATAGCAAGATCAGGTAATACACAGTGAAAGGTAAGAGTTGTTACATTTGGCAATACATGGTGGCAGTAGTTGAGGGACAACAAATAAAGCAAAGTAAGGCTCATGGTGGTACAGTTTCAGTAAATAAGAGAACCTGTTTGGCCCTACCCCTGGAACCTGTTGGGGCAGTCCTTAAAGCAGTGGCAGGCAGATGCCAACAGGAGTCAGTCTTTGAGGCGAGTCTTGAACTGACAGTGAGTGTTTATGGTGTGCAGTTCAGTGGGCAGCTTGTTCTATAGTGTGGGGACTGCTACAGACAGGGCTCTAGCACCCATGTTCATGGCTACCATGGAGATTTTCAGGGAGGGGATACTGGAGGAGCATTGGCAGTGGTGTGAGGTTTGGACAGTGACAAGGGGAGCAAGAGGGGATTTCTGGCCAATACGGATGGCAGAATCAATAAAACTGTACAGCGCAAGATCAAAGCGGGCTTGTAGTGGGAACCACCCCAGTGTGGTGTAGAGTGTACAGTGGTGTGTGGAGAAAGGAGCCAGTAGGGAGAAGCGGCAGGCACTGTTGTATGCTACTAAAGGTTTTGCCATGGTGGATACAGAGGTCCTGGAGTAGACGGGAGAGCAGTAGTCCAGGATAGGTAGCAGGTTTCCCTGGATGATGGCATGGCGGGCCTCAGGGGTGAGGTATTGGCGGTATCTGTAGGCAGCCCTTAGGTTTTGGTGAAATCTTAGAACCAGAGAGTTTATGTGCTCTGTACAGGAAAGGGAGGGGATCAAGCACAACTCCTAGATATCTGAAATGTATGACATCCTCTAGGGCAGGGCCATCAGGGGACGTGATGATTAGGGGTGGGTTAGATCTGCATTTCGTTAGGAAGGGCTTAGATCCGAACAACACTGAAATGCAAGTATTAGTGCACTGCAGCCCATAATGTGGTAGTCTGTCCATCTGCCTGGCCTCCTGTCTATTTCTCATTATGCCATTTTTTTAACACTAACTTTCTAACACTGCCTGCGGGTGTGGCAGCCCACTGGTGCACACTGCTCTTGGTGTGCATTTTTGAATAGTACATTTGCTTGCAGCATTTATATGAATCACTGTCACCATAGGGGACTGGACATACTGTATAAGGCAGAGTTGAAGGTGACTGGCCAAAGATACATGTTTTTCCTCCAAGAGAGACACCTTTTGAAACTTGTTTTCACCATCTCTTACCTGCCGTAACAAGGCAAGAAGATTTGAGAGTCACAGAACTAAAGGCTGATTTGAAGAATCAATAAAAAAAGCTAAGTTCAATAAAATTGTTGAATCAAAGTAAAATAAAATGGATTAACAACTTTCTGATAAAAAACAACATTTTAGCGGTAAAACACCTCAAGTAAAGGAGATGAGGTGGAACAGAAAATACAAAGCAGGAAAGGGTGGCAACTTAAGTTACTGTAATAGAGAAAGACCTTCTGTCATGTTAATAACTAAACAGCGGTTCTGCTCAAGTGGGCAGACTGGATGGGCCAAGGGGTCCTTATCTGCTGTCAAATTCTGTGTTCCAAATTCTAGGTTAAAATAGCCAGTGTGAATTTAGAATGAATCCATGCAGGCGGAATAGTTAAGCTTTAAGTGTTTCTGTTCAGGTCTTTTGTAGTTTGTCTCTTTAACGTTATGGAGTATTTAACCATTGTAAATACTATCTTGTATGTTGCAATACAATATATAAAATGTATAAGTGCTTTAACATTCTACTTGGTTTTATTTCCCTCATATCTGATTTGGCTCCCCCCAACCCGATATGACTTCCAGTTTTTGATGCTCAGCAGTGCAGTACCTTTTAATGCTAGCATCAACCTGCTCATGTTTACAGGATTCTAATGTAGCTTAAGTAAAGGCTCAACTACACTTAGATAAGTTGTAATTATTCAACTTGTCCCATTTACCTGCCTCTCAGAGTGGGACCTCCAAACCAACCTACCTGCAGCACCACAGTAACGGGTTTCCATGGGGCAAGTCGCCTTGCTGGCCATTTTACCATGTGCTGTTTGTAAGTTCTCTCTCATTGCCAAGTTTCTACTGTGTCACAGTCAAGTTATTTGCTTAACCAGTTCCATTTTACAGTACCTATGACATATTCTTTTTATTCCTTTATGTCCCAGTAATACCAACACACCAGAACCATGAAGCAGGTCTCACACCACAGATTTATCTGCTCTAAACTTCACATTCTTTTCTTTTTTCTAAAGAGGGGGAGGAGTATAATCATATCTTTTCCCCCTGATTTCATACTGCGCTCTAAGGAACACATGAATATCAATTACACACTGACTGTGAGGTTCAGATCTCTTGGCCTAAGTGAAAAGGACTCCTGAGTATAATAAAACAAAAGCTGCATACAGTTTTTGGCATCAGTGCTAAACTTACTGTTGAGTTTCAAAACATCATTCCAGTGTTCATATGCTCTCAGGGCAATAACTCAGCAGTTCATGTCTGACTTTTGCTTTCTTTAGATAAAAATGTAATAACGTATGCACTAATACGATACCTGTCTGAGAGTTTTTTGTTATATGGCCAAGGAAGCTGTGAGTTGTTGTCTGTTCCGTAGAATTCTGAAAGGATCTGATTGGCATTGCCGGCTCCTTGTTTCTTTGTGGTTATCTGTTTAATGAGAGCCGAGGAGATAGGAACAGCACACTGAGAAGCAGTATCTTGATCCCTGCCATTGAAGCAGAAAAATAGGAAGACATTAGTGAGTAAAGACATGCAAAAAGCTGCTGGCCTATACAAGGTGCCATCCTTTAGATGGGCCATTCTACCCATGTCTGTTCAGTATATTCCTGGGGTTGTCCGGATGGAAGTTAAAGATCAAATGACATTATCTGAGAACAATAAAGAATCACCTCTGTGTTATGGTAAAAACATTCTCTCTCTTTCTTAGTAACAGCATTGTAGAGGTAGAAAAAATGTAGCCTCCACTTTGGCCATCCACTTGGTATCAGTGACTATTCCCAAATTTGATTTCTGTCACATATTGAGGCTCAGTTGCCCAAATGCTACCCCAGTTCATGCAGTGTAATCTTAAATGCTAGTCTCCCTCAGAAATCTGTCTAATTTCATCTTTGAAAGCCTCCACAGTGCTTATTTGCTTCTACTACATCACTGAGTAGGCTTATTCTGAAACAAGCTGCAGCAGGCAGCATCGGACAAACTGGCTCACTCATCACAAAATGTTTCAAAATATAATTAAGTAAGCATTAAGCCACGACGCAGGTGGCATCTAATGCTGGATTGATGTATGGTTGGGGGTTGTGGCCCGAGTGAACAACCGCCCCACCATCATCAAGTGCATTAGATGCCACCGCCGAGTGGCTTAATGCGCCAGGCCATGGGGCTGGTCGGTGGCGGCCAGAAGGGTTCCACCAGCGCATTCAGAACATTACACTCAGAGTCGCTGCTATCGTGAAACAAGTTTTACTGCACTTTCAAATCACGGTACACAACAACATTTACATACTTATGCACTCAACTATTGCACTACCCCCAACAGCAGAGCTCAGGGCAGCCGAGATAAGTGTCCCGAAAATGTTCACTTCTGTGCGGGTATTGCCGTCATACCTGCCGCTGGAGGTCTGCGGTGCACTATTCAATCGCCATTATCATGGCTCCAGTCGGGATTTGCATATGGCCGCGCTCACTTCCTCCTGCCTCCTGCTGACTGGTCTGACGCTGGCGTCTCCCACCTCGGCTGGGTGTGCTGCTGCTGGCTGTCCGGTGGGGTCCCTTCCTGCGCCCAGCTACTTCGTCTGCCTCTGAGTGTGCCTGTCTTTCCTTTCTTGCTCTTGCTCGCCACCTGTGCCCAGTGCTGCTAAGCTGGGGGTCTGGCTGCTTTTAGTACTACCTTATCGGGCACGGCATATATCGTGGATTAATGCCCGCTCTGATTTGGGTCCCGTGATGCCGTTGCGCCAATCGCTGCTGCCCATTTCACCTCTCTCATTAATGCCATGTTACAAGTTTATTTAACAGTCAACTATTACATCCATTTCATGAGATAATTCTCATTTCCTCAGGGATGCTGTGCATAAATCATATTTATAATGACACAGTATAAACTTAAAATTAGGTGCTGTCTCTATATACCACACTTATTACTTATGCAACTGTTAAGTAATCAGAATTGTGTGTGAAGCATCCAGGGATTTGTAGTTAGCACCTTTTATATGAATTATTACCAAATGTTTACTTTTCTCTATATTTATTTATATTCTATGTTTTGCAGTATGCTATCTTCTGCCAGTAGGCGGAGGGTTTCCACTAGTCGATACCCTCTGGATGTTTCTGTCCTCCCACTGACACATTCCATATGACCAGGGGGTTGCACTTGTAAGCCAGATGCTTAGTGTGTGATGCCACATGCCGTGATGTGGACCTGAGTGCTTCCACACCAAGACACATGCTCGTCCGGTCCGATGGCATTCCCTATTTAGGGATGCAACTCGCAGTCAGTTCCCTCTTGACTGGCATGGTGAGAGGAGCTTCTTCCCAGACAGTCATCCTATTGAATACAGCTACTGCATTCTTTCAGCAAAACTGCAGACTTGAAACGTTGATACTATGAGATAGAAGAATGTGAAAGAAATATAGAGTAATACATGGGTGGGTGTGTGTAACCAGAATTTTACACACACCTGATGCGTGGGATGCTACATAAACCCCGAAGGACAAGCCCGAGGGGTTTATAAAAGCATCCCACACCAAAGGTGTGTGTAAAATTCTGGTTTTACACACACTCACGCATGTATTATTTTATGTAATGGTCCTCATTTTTTTTTTTTTTTTTTACACACAAACACACAGTCTGTCTGTCATTCACTCACTCAGTACTTAGTCCTACTTCTTTTGTTGCCTCTCTCTTTTTCAGTGCTGGCCAGGTGGCCACAGTGAGGGAACACAAGTCTCTCTGACTTTACCCCAGTAAGAACATAAATATTTGTGTTTATAAACAGAAATAAAAATAATTTAATGCAAACGGAATAACTGTTGAGTGACAGAAATTAGCTTTATACTGAGCTAAATGCTTGAGACTTTTAGTATTAGGGAACATTAGAGTGTCTTTGCTTATAAAGAGCAGTGCACAAGAGTGAATCTCGATAAAACATACAAATAAAAGCATTCAAGCACAAATGACCATAGCAGGTAATACTTCTATGATAAACAGATTAAAGAGAAGAAATATTTATAAATAAAATTACTATATTGATGAATTTCATACATCAGATACCATAGGAGACTCTAACTATAGGGCTCAAAACACTATACTTCAGAGGTAATACTGCCAGTTATTAGAACTGCAAATTAAAAATAATTTTTTTTTTAAATTCTCCTCCCTGGACAGCCTTCCTTTGGGCGGGCACCCCAGTCTAGTCACCCTGACATCCACCGAGACTTACTTCCAGCCGTCTTCCTCCAGAGCTTGCTACCCCCAAGTGGGCTTGGCGGGAGGAGTCTCAAATCCCTGCCGAGACCTGGATCCAGTTTGTGCTGGTGAGCCCAGCTAGTCAGGTGCAGGGCCTGCGAGTACCCACCGGCACCTGCCACCAACATTGTTCGAGTTCTGTCCCCTGGGAGGCGTGACATGCAAGGACGCACTGGCTCACACTATGTGCTCCTTCTGCCACACCTCCTGACCTTCTGGCCCCAGCTTCCTTTCCCCCAGCCTCTGCTCTACCAGGGGCCAGGCAAGGATCGGGCTCTGCCCAGCCTCCCCCCTTCCCTCAGAGGAGGAGAGCAGTCCTATGGACGCTCGATCCCCGGTCTGGCCCTCCAACACCCCTAATTTGCTTCCAAAACTGGGTCCCGGCGTTGGAAGAAAAAAATTACTCACCTGTAGTAATCCTGTTACTTCCAATGGGATCCACTAATATTATTACTTCTTGCAGTGCTCCTTTAAGCCAGCACTGTCCCGGAGCCAAATGGAATGTTATGCTAATGATGGAATCTTTAGCTCGTGCATTCAGTTCAAAAACTGCCCAGCGTAACTGCCTACATTCTAACCTCAGATTTCTTAGGAGCCTGCAAAAAGGCCATAGTAACATCTAATTAGAATAGAAATAGAAAAAAGGCCCCAACTGGGGCAACTAGTAAGCATAAAATCGCAGGAAAAAAGAGAAAAATTCCCCTTTTCTAAATGTCAGATTCACCTAAGAAAAAAGGACCTACTAATCTATAAAGCATTACTAAGAAGAGCCAGCAAATGGCATACCACTCCCAAGTAATCATAAAATCAGCACTGGAGAGGTTTTTACTGACTCGGTGCCAGGGGAGGCAGGGTGGGAAGTAATAATATTAGTGGATCCCATTGGAAGTAACAAGATTACTACAGGTGAGTAATTTTTTCTTCTAACCCCAGGAATCCACTAATATTATTACTTCTAGCAGACTATGCAGCAGTACCTCACGGAGGTGGGTTAAAAATCTACTTACGAAAAAGACTCTGCCGGACTGCTGTGCCAACCCTGGCTTCACTCCTGGACTGGGTGTCCAGGCTATAATGCTTAGTGAAGGTGTGGACTGACCTCCAGGTAGCTGCTTTACAGATTTCCACCAAAGGTACCTCTTGGGTAGCTGCAATAGTGGCAGCTGTGTCCTTTGTAGAATGGGCCCTAAGCCCAACAGGGGGCACCCCACCTGCTTTTGAGTAGCAAAACCTGATACACTGAACTTTCCATCAAGAGATAATTCTTTTTGAGGCAGGTGTCCCCTTACCTATCTCTCCATAAGTGAGGAACAGCTGTTGTCTGTCCTGCCCATGGTCCTTGGTATGAGTCATGTAGTAACTTAAAGCCCTTTTTACATCAAGGCTGTGAAGTCTACGCTCCCCTGAGCTAGAGTGCTCAGTGAAGAAAACTGACAAGGTAATAGACTGGTTCAAGTGAAAGTCCGAGACCACTTTGGGGGGCGAACTTCCTGTTAGTTCTCAACACTACCTTGTCCCTGTGGAAGGAAACACATAGAGAATACTGGATGGGCAACTATGCACAACCAGTGTGTTCTGCCACAGAGGGGTTCCGATTCCCTCTGACCTTGGGTGTGAAGCTCGAGAGGTCTATGGGAATCAGAACACACTGGTTATGCATAAAGTTGTTCATCCTGTAATTTTTATAGTGTATAGTATGTGAAATGTGTGCATTGTTTTTTTTTTCTCTTTCAGAATGAATCTAACTTGTGAAGTCTCTAGAGGTTCTAGAATGCTCTTCTACCACAGAACTGGATAGAGGAAAGCAACTATATGGCAGCATTCCAAGTTGTTCTGCTGCAGTAGTGACATCACTACTTCTGAACAACATAATGATGTCACTACAGCAGCAGAACAAGCATATTCCAGGCATGGAATTCCATGCATAACAGCATTCCATTATACACTATATTCCTTTTCCACACAGAAGGCCCGGAGCTCACTTATCCTCCTGGCAGAATTGACTGCCACCAAGAAGACTGCCTTCCAAGTAACAAACTTGAGATCTGCAGAGGCCATGGGCTCAAAGGGAGGAAGCATAAGCTGAGCAATGCAAATGTTCAGGTCCCAAGCTGGCACTGGTTTCCTGTGAGGGGGAAAGAGGTGAGACAGTCATTTAAATAACCTCCTGAAGATAGGATCTGATGCTAAGGAGGTGTTCTTTTCCAGTTGAAATGTATGCTGACACTGACGTCAGGTGCACTTTCAGGTTTGAATGCTGTAGACCTTGGGAATGCAGATGAGTCAGACAGTCCAGCAAGGTAGGTATGCCATCTTGAGCTGGGGCTATACCCTTATCCTTACACCATATAGAGAACCTTTTCCATTTTGAGGCATAGGTTTTCTTAGTAGAAGGTTTCCTAGACTCTCTGAGGACCTCCAGAACCCCTTCAGAGAATTACCAACCTGCGTATTCTAAGTCCTCAAGAGCCATGCCTTGAGTCTGACACCTGAGATTGGGGTACATGATCTTCCCTTGAAAGGAGGTCAGTAGGTTGTACCTTTGTGGGAGTGAATCGGTTTGGCCACCAACATAGAAAGCAGGAGGGAATACCAAGGCTGTCTGGCCCAATCTGGGGCTACCAGAATCATTGAAGCTGGCTGTGATCTGAGCTTGATGAGCATCCTGAGAATCAGGGGAAAAGGGGGGAAGCATAAAGATGCCTCCCTGTCCAATCCAGAATCAGGGTATCCAGGGGAACTGTTCCATTGGCAGGGGCCCTGCAACAATACAGAGGCAGGTGGTAGTTTTGGTGGGATACAAAAAGGTCCATCTCTGGAGTGCCCCACCTCCTGAATAGGATGCTCACCACTTGCTTGTTCAGTGTCCATTCATGATGAGCCTGGTTTATCCTGTTCAAGGCATCTGTCAGGGTGTTGTCCTTGCCAGGCAGATGGATCAACTGTAGGGAGGCGTTTAGAGAGTAAGCAAGGCTCCATATCTTCATTGCCACTGTACAAAGTGGGGTAGACCTTGTCCCTCCCTGTTTGTTGATGTAGTCAGGGCCGGATTAAGGCATATGCAACATAGGACAGGCCTAGGGCCCCTGCCTACGGGGGGGCCCCCAGCAATCCCAACATATTTACTGTATACAATATTCTTTCTTCCGCCTGAGCTGCATTTTTTTTGTAAAGGACTAAGCCACACAGTAATCTAAGCAAGGCAGGGACTGAACTGTGACATGACTCTCACCTCCCTGATTAGGTGTTAAGTACAGTTGATAGCTTCAGGGGACCCTGGCCAGGCTGACTTTTAAGGTGTGAACAGGCCCATTTCCTTTGCTTTGTCTCCCACTCCAACTTAGAATCCCCATTTAGAATCAAGTCTTTCTCTAACAGTACATTTCAGTGTGTATGCTTTATATTTAATCTCACGTCAAAAATTAAGAAATCTACAATGCGTTTCAATGGTACACTTAAAAATCGTATTCTTTTTTTTTTTTTAATTCCTTCATCTCACTTATATTGAAGTTGTGACCTTGATATAACTCAGTTTTTAGGGTGACAGATGAACATATTTTCAAATTCCCATCAGTAAATCTTGCCATTTATTGATCCTGGCTTGCTTATCAATGACAGAAATGTCTGATCCCAGGAATTATTTCTTCCAACAATGACCCGCTTTGCAATATAACTTCAAAAGTTCATGACTCCTCTAGTAAACCACCAGCTTAACTCCTACAACACCCAGGACCTAGCCTCTTCTAGAGCCGAGTCCCTACCCTACCCAACAAAACTCTCACATCTCGGTTCACACTATCTGACAAGACAAAATGATAATACCTAGACTGTGAGCGCACATGCGTGTGTTTGGGGGAAGGGCCTTTGAAGAAGTGCAAATCCTGACACTTCACACCCAAAAATAGTTTTTACCAGGCCAATTAGTAATTATTTTCTCTGAATGATCAAAACTCAGACTACTGCTATTTTTCCATTCTGATATTTAGTTTTATTAATTTTGAAATCTTCTAGTTAGGTTAGTTATATTTCATGCCACTTTTTAGGGACAGAATTTTTTTTTCCATGCTTCAGTAACTGATATGCAATGGCCAAGGGGTGCAGTTACACCAAAGGGGCACAGTGATGGTAAAGGGGCGTGGTTGCAGTGAGGGGGGCTCCAGATTTCTCTTGGGCCTAGGACCCCAGGTTGCCTTAATCTGGCCCTGGATGTAGTACATTGTTGTGGTATTGTCTGTTCTGACTTATACCACCTTTCCCTGTATCAGATGTGAGAAAGCCTGAAGGGCCAGGTAAACAGCTTTTAGCTCTAGCAGGTTTATATGCTGCAGGGAATCTGCATTCTCCCAAGTGCCATGAATGGTGTGCTCCCCCAAGTGAGCACCCCACCCTAACAGGGAAGCATCTGTTGTGAGAACCAATGAAGGGGGCTTCTGCAAGGATGGAACCCCTTCTTTCAAGTTTTCCAGCTCTATCCACCATTGGAGATGGTTCTCAAACTACCTCGTAGGATGTCTTCAGCAGGTAAATGCAGAAGGGGAATTCTCGCCACTGAAACCTTTGCTCAGGGGTGTCCCACAAGGCTCCATATTGGGACCACTGCTCTTCGCACTCTACGTTAATAGTATCGACTCGGGAATAAAATCCGCAAATATTCATCTTTTCACAGATGATACAGTCCTTTACATTAGCAGACCTACCCCCGAAACAGCCTGCTCTGACTTACAGCATGAGTTCAAGCAGGTCCAATTAAATCTATTGAACAGGAAGCTTCTTTTGAATGCTAAAAAAACCAAGATGATGCTTCTCTCTCCCCTAATCTATAACCCTAATCCTGCTACCCTGGGATTCGTACTGAAGCTTACTACTCTCCTAGGTGAATCATTAGACTTCATACCCAATTTCAAGTATCTGGGGGTCTAGATTGACCATAATCTCTCCTTCCTTTTTCATATCAAGGAAATAATAAAAAAACTTAAGCAGAGACTTGGCCTATTTTATAGGATCAAACATCTGCTGACTCAGGATGCTAAAAAAAGGCTGGTCCCATTCCACCTTCCTATCGATTCTGGACTATGGTGACTTCCTTTATGGCCAAGCTCCTGCATCTGCATTAGCCAAACTTGATGTGCTGTACCATAGAGCCATAAGATTTATCTCTGGTGCTCCATATTCTATGCATCACTCCTCTCTCTCTGCACCTTAGTTGGCTGGTCATCTCTCACTTTCAGAAGGCAAAGAAATGCTGCTCTCTGGATTTATAGAGTAGTCACAAAGAAGTTGCCTATGTACATAGCTGACTGTCTACCCCTAAGTACAATATGCAAGTATGCACTGAGAAGCTCCACTTATATCACCTTATCCATACCTAAGGTCAAATCAAGATTCGGTAGGTTCTCAATAAGTTTCACTCTAACCCAACTGTGGAATAAATTGCAAAAAACTCTTAGGGTGGCCCACCCTATCTCCCTGGCCTCATTCAAGACACTATTCATGATCTATTAAGGAGGCATGTAAATGCTTCCCCTGATTGTGGCCTGGTATTACGTGTCTGCAGTTGCCTCCCTTGGTGCACTTGACACCATCCTCGCTAAGTAAAGTTGGTGTCTCCCATCACTTTGTATCTCCTCCTTCCTCCGGTCTCTTCTTGCATCCTGCTCTTTCCTCCTCCCTCCTACTATGCATAATGTCCCCACTTCCTCTTCCCTCCCCATATGTGAGGCGCTCAATGGTATCCTAGTATTTATTTATATGTTGCCTCAAGGATACTCATAGTACTGCCTGCAGGCATTTGTATGTACTGGAAACTACAAGTTCCTTGTACGTATTGTTTATAGACTTTTTTTGCCTTCTCAGACTATTGTTCTCCAGATTCCTCTATTGTACAAGTCTCACATCATTATGTTTTCAATCTGTGTACCCATATTCTGTATTATATATACTGTTTTCTTATTGTACCTTAAACTTATCTTAACTTCCCAGGTCCACCTTGAAAATGAGTTCACTCAGTGTTGTTTCTCCTGGTAAAATAAAGATTGATTGATTGATTGGAGTGCCTGTAATAACACCCTTGTTACTGGTATGGGTTTTGACAGAGTCCCACCAGTGTGCCCTGAGGTGGAACTGGACATCTCTCATCTGAAACCTGGCACCTATGACTGTGTTTGTTGCTGAAGCCATGTGCCCTAACAGCTGTAGAGACTGTCTTGCTGGCTTTGGCATGCCCAGGACAAATGAGTTTGCCAAAAGCCTAATGCTTTCTGCCCTCTCCTGAGGGAGGAAAGCCCTTCCCAGTATAGTGTGTAGTTCTGCACCTATAAACGGCAGTACCTGCACAGGGGTCAGGACTGACTTTTGGATGTTAAGAAGGAATCCCAGAGACTGCAACAGGTCCTGGGTTACCTGAAGGTGCTCGGTCACCTGCTGGTGAGACTTTCCCATGATTAGCCAATCATCCAGACAGGGAAAAACTACAACACCTAGTCTTCTTAGCTGTGCCACCACTACTGCCATGCACTTGGTAAAGACCCTTGGTGCAGAGGTGAGCCTGAAGGGAAGTGTTGAGAACTGATAGTGGCCTGAGGGAAGTCTGAATCTCAGATATCTTATGGGAATATGGAAATATGCATCCTTTATGTCTAAGGAGGCTAGCCAGTCTCCTTTTTGCAGAGTTGGCAGAATCATGGCCAATGTGACCATCTTGAACCTGTGTTTTACCATGTACCTGTTTAGCAGTCTGAGGTCTAGTATAGGCCGCCACTCCCCATTCTTTCTTGTTGTTAGGAAATATCTTGATTAAAACCCCTGCCCTTTTTGGCTAGGGTGGGGGATAGGCTCTACTGTCCTTGCTACAAGTACAGCCTGAACCTCCTGTTTCAGTAGTTTTCTTTCTGTGTAAGGAACTGCTGTGAACTGCCTTGATCTTGGAGAAGGAAGGGATCTGAAGCAGAGAGACAGGCCCTGACTCATTATTTCCAGAACCCACCTGTCTGTGGTAATTTTCAGCCATTCCTGAAAATCATGACTCAGTCTGCCCCCTACAGGAGATGGAGAGGCAGCCTGGAGGGAAAAGTCAGGGGATTTGTTTTGTTTGTTGCTGGGGTTGTACAGATTGGGGTCCTCGCCTGGAACCCCTTCTGCCTCTGGCTCTATAAAAACCACCCTGCTGTGACTGGTACTGCTGTTGGGGCACAGCTTGCACTTGAAAGAAGGGCCTCCTAAACGAGGACCTACCCCTGCCTCCCCCTTCCATATGCTGAAGTGGAGGGAGAAGCTCTTTCCTTGGTAGAATTACTGCGAAAAGTAGCCTTGTACTCATCTACTTCTTCATGTATGCCTCAGTCTGGGCATCAAAGAGTGTGACCCTCGACTGGGAAATCCATAGCCTTACTCTGGGTGCCCTGGGTGAGATTAGTAGCTCTCAGCCAGGCAAATCTTCTCAAGGGTATAGTACCTGCTATCCATCGAGCAGCTGTGTCATTCGTATCAGCTGACATTTGGAACTGGTACTTGGAAGCCTCCATCTTTCTTGAAAAACTTACACATAGGCAGTAGGAGCCTTCTAGTGGGTGTCAGCCCCATAAGCTCCATATATTGGGCTTCTTCCTCATCTTGGATCTCTCCTGCATATTGCAGATCCAGGGTTTCCACCATCCTCCTGACAAAGGAAAAATGGGAGGAAAAATTCTCTGTGGGTCTGGTAGGAGAGCCAAAGTCCTGTTCTGGTGAGACCTCAGGTTCAACACCCTCCTCTGCCTGATCATCCTCCTCAAATTCCACTGTGTCACTAGGTAAAGGAGGTACAAAAATAGTTTTTCAACTGGAGTAGCCACAGGTTGCTTAGTGGGTAGTAAGTCCTGCAGCACTTGTAGTAAAGCTAGAGCCTGGGTTGGGTTAGGTTAGCAGGTGAAGAAGCAGGTACTGTACAGGCACCTGAGGGGCCCCTTGAGATGTTTCAGCTGGGGTCTCAGTGTGCTTTGTCTTGAGTTTTTTGTCAGGCACTGGAGAGTCAGATGGTTCATTGCCTCTCTAGACAGAGCCCTCACCCGTCTCAGGGGTGGTTTCTGAGGCTCTGGAAGGAATAGCTAAGGACTTAGAGGGCGGTGGACTGGTTAGAGCCCATGGACCCCTCTTTCAATTTTCTTTTTAGCCTTTCCTTATGTTTCTCCACTGTTTTTTCAGGAAAGACTTACATATCTCTCAGTCAACAGAAAAATGCTGTTGCCCAACGAAGAGTAAACATACATCATGTTTGTCTGCCTTAGCAAACACTTCAGAGCACTTAAAACAATTTTTAAACCCAGGAGGTCCTGTTTTCTTTTTAGGTTTATCGGACATTTTAAAGAAAACAGGAACCGGGAACCGACAAAAATAAAGGCAAGTTAACTATTTGCAGTTGGTTCAGTAACCGAGAAGAACCCAAATCTATCGGTTACGACTGGATCCGGAACTGAGAAACAGCTCAGAGAACCGAGGAAATCGGTTAAAAAGCTATACATTTTACAGAAAACACAGAAATATATATCGGAACCCTTTAAAAAAGGTTCCGATTCAGGAGAGAAAAGAATCGGTTGCCTCTCGGTTCACAGGAACCGCGAGGAACTGTAAAAAATAACATTAAATTTAAACTATGAGGTAAAAAACTAAAATAACAATTACAATAGGCAGTAAATGAAAAATTAAACAAAAATACTTAAGTTTTTTTGTTCAATGCACTTCAGGAATCACTCTTGACAAAGAGAAGATCTCCAGGGCGTCTAAACTTTGCAGCGGAGAGAAGAAATCTGAGGTTAAAATGTAGGCAGTTACATTGGGCAGTTTTTGAACTGAATACATGAGCTAAAAATCCCATCATTAGCATAGCATTCCATTTGGCTCCGGGGCTATGCTGGCTTAAAGGAGCACTTCAAGAAGTAATAATATTAGTGGATTCCTGGGGTTAGAAACAGTAGCGCTACCGCTGCACCAGTGGCTGGTGTAAATTGTATATAATTAATAGTGTGCATTGGGGAAATTGAAAAAAATTATCTCTTTAAATAGGTTTTGCCTACTATCCTGTAACATAAAGGAGCAAAGCTAGGATGGTACTGGCACAGAATATTCTTGCTTACTTTGTTCTGCTCAAACATTATTATGTATTTACACGAAGATATGGATTTTGTCTAGCACCTAATTTTAAGTTTGTACTATGTCATTATAGATATGATTTAGGCACAGCATCCCTGAGAAAGTAAGTATTATTTCACGAAATGTCGGATCTAATCGCTAACTGTTAAATAAACCTGATTATACTGTATTTTGAAACATTTTGTGGTGAGTGAGACAATTTGTTCACTGCTCTCTTAAATTGCTTACTGACGTAGTTGGAACAAGCTCCTTCCTCTTGCTTATTATACTGCAGAGACAAGGGAATCACACTGGCTGTTTATACATATTCTACAAGCGAATCACCCGCTGTGTGATGTTATGCCTTCTTATATTTACCCTTATCCTGCCCCCTCTTTGGTTTCAGTACATACCCCTTAGTTCTGCTTGCACAACTCAGCTCAAACAGATAAGCATATTCTCAATTAAACAGGTTCTAATATAAGTTTATGGGTTAGTACTAGTCTTTTCACTGACAACACACGCCACCAACACTTTGAAGAAAAAGTAATTTCAAAAAAACTGGCATGACCTATAATAACCTTATGGGTCTGGAATTGGAGGGCCTCTTAAGGTTATGAATGCTGCCTCACATGTTCTGAGGACAAGAGAACTGTAAACCAAAAGTGAGCAGTTCTGGCATCCAAGGATGCAAGAGGTGACACTCTTGTATCCAAAAGAGGCCCTCCAAGTGGTCCATAAACTCATTATAGGTCATGCCAATTTTTTTTTTTTAACATGACTATGTCTTCAAAATGTTGATGGCACATGCGGCCAACAGAAGGCCTGTTCTTGTGGCACAGTGTGTGAGATGCTCTTACGGAACTAAGAGTGTCTCACGCACAACAGACGGAAGCGTTGTAATGGATCTGGAGCATCACATGATGTTCACACAAGCCATAATATTACTGCTGATCTTTGTGTGGGAGGTGCAGTTGAGCACATAAAGACTGCTTTGTCTGCAAGCCATCCATGAACTATCAGTATCAAAACTACTGCTTTTTTTAAATTACTTTGGGATACTGTATGTGCAAAAAGCACTAACAAAATAATGTCTATCCTGTTCTGAAATACGAACGTATGAACATACAAAGAAGTCAGAAGAAGAAGGCCATTTGGTCTATTAAGTCTGCTCATATTGCAGGGTCCACAGCTTGAGCTAATGTCCCTGCCCTCCCTTTCCACTCCTCTCATCCTCCCTACCCATGATATTTACTTCCCCCTATGCCTATCCCAGTCTCTCTCAAAGCTGCCCACTGTCTTCAACGAGATGACTTCTTCCAGCAGTGCATTCCAAGTGTCCACCACCCTTTCTGTGAAAAAGTGCTTCCTGACCTCCCTCCTAAACTTCACACCCTCCAGCTTAAGACTGTGCCCCCTAGTGTTATGGTTGCCACTCAGCTTAAACAGACTCTCCTTATAAACCTTATTTATCCCTTTCAAGTACTTGAAGGTCCCAATCATGTCCCCCTCTCTCTCTCCTGTCTTACAGGGAGTACATGTTCAGTGCCCTCAACCTCATCTTGTATGCTTTACCCTGCTGACCCACTATCATCTTTGTAGCCCTCCTCTGGACCTTCTCCGGCAGGTTAATGTCCTCTTTGAGGTGTGGGCACCAGCACTGAACTCCATACTCTAGATGCGGCCTTACCAGTAATCTGTACAATGGCCATATAACCTCCTCTCTCCTACTACTGATTCCCTTAGATATGTATCCAGCATCTTGTTTGCCTTTGCTGCTGCTTTCCTGCACTGCGTGGAGTGCTTCAGGTCACTAATGATCATCACTCCCAGGTCCTTCTCCTCCTCTGATGCAGAAACTCGGACTCCACCCAGGTAGTGGTCTGTCCTGGGATTCTTGGCTTCAATATGCATAACTTTCCATTTCTTGGCATTGAAGCCAAGCTGCCAGATCCTGGATCACCTCCCCAGCTTTTCCAGATCTTCCTGTAGGTCCTGTATCCCTTCAGCTGTGTTCACTCTCCCACAGAGCCTGGTGTCATCTGTGAATAGGCACATTTTGCCCTTAATGCCATCCCCAATGTCACTGATGAAGACATTGAACACCAACAGCCCCAGCACAGAGCCCTGTGGGACCCCACTGGTTACCTCTCTGGTACCAGATAACTCTCCCCCCACAACCCCCCTCTGGTTCTGTCCCTCAGCCAGTTTCCCACCCATCTGGTCAACTTTTCCCCAACCCCAAGATCCACCAACTTCCTGATCAATTTTTGTGGGGCACAGTCAAAGGCCTTGCTGAAATCAAGACAGAGGATGTCTACCGCTTGGCCCTTGTCTACTGTCTTAGTGACACAGTCAAAGAAGTCAATCAGATTCGTCTGACACAATCTCCCCCCATGAACCCATGCTGCCTTGCATCCTGGAGACCATGCTCCTCTAGATATTCCACCAACCTTTCCTTTAGTATGGTCTCCATGAGCTTGCTCACAATGGAGGTTAAACTGACTGGTCTGTAATTCCCTGGATCATCCTTAGGAATGCTTTTGTGGAGGGGCACTACATGTGCTGTTCTCCAGTCCTGTGGTACCACACCTGACTCTAGTGAACTACTAAATAGGTCTGCCAGTGGCCCTGCCAGCTCCTCAGCCAGTTCCTTTAGTACCCTTGGATGTACTCTGTCCGGGTCTGGTGATTTGTCCACCTTCAATGCCAGCAGCCCCTCCCTCACTCTATTCTTCTCTATACGAACATACAAAAATTGCCAGCAGCAAAAGGCCATCATGGTCTATCTAGGCTGCCCGAGACTGCAGCTAGCTCCCTATTCAGCAGCTGACCCACTCCCTTCCCTTACCTCCCTTTACCCTCCCCTTTGCCCTGTCCCACCCCTTCTTGAAGCATTCTACTGTGTTACATGCCACCGCCTCAGCTGGTAGTACGTTCCTCTTTGCCACCACCCTCTCACTACCTCTGTGTTCCCCTCCCTCCCTGCTCCTCTTTTCCCTCCTGAAGGCATTGGTCCGTCCTTCTTTCTGGTGAAGATGGAACAGAAGTATTCATTTAATATCTCTGCTTTCTCCCCATTATCCTCCACCCACTCCACCCCTTTCTTAAGCCAAACAATTCCTTCCTTCTTGTCTCATTTTTCACTTATATAGCGAAAAAAAGCCTTCTTCCCCTTCTTAATTCCTTCAGTTATCTGCAGCTCGTTCTGCGCCTTTGCTCACCGGACTTCCTTACTTGCGGTCATTAGCCAACCTTAGGTAATTTTCCCTATCCACCTCTCTTTTGGTCTTCCTGAATTTTCTATAGGCCAAACTCTTTTCCCTTACTGTCTGGGCAAACCCAGAACTGAACCAGCTGGGAACTTTGGCCCTTATGTTCTTAACCCTGAACCTAACGCACTCATCTATGGCAACCAGTATTCCTTCCTTAATGATGGACCACCTTTGGTCCACCCCCATATCTGCTTGATGCCCGCCAGATGGTTCCTTAGCACTTCACCCATTTTCCTGAAGTCCGCCCTCCTGAAATCCAAGATTTTGGTCTTAATCTGGATGCTTTCCCTGCCCATATCCAACTGGAACCACACTGGGCAATGGTCACTTCCACCCAGTGGCTCCATGACCATTATTTCCTGTACATGCTCCCCATCTGTGAGCACCAGATCAAGAATTGCCTCAGCTCTTGTTGGTTCAGCGATGCCCTGAGTAAGGAACTCACTCTGCAGTCCTTCCAGGATCACCTGGAACATCAATGAAAAAGGCTCACAATGCGAAAAACAAAACAGAGCACTTGTTATTTCATAGAAACTGTCCTTGTTGTTTCACATTAACTGGGATGTATAATGTTCACAGATGTGAGGGGATCTTGAGACTATACAGTGGTGAAAATGGGGAGGGGGGATGTACAGGAACTAAATTTAGTCAGGGATTGTGTGACAGGGTTGAATAAGGCCCTGTCCTATTTGTTATGCAGAAAGAATTAAATGCAAGTATCTGTTCTTTCTGCTTCTTTTCTGTCTCTTCTCTTTCTGGTTGTACAATCAAATGTTCTCGTGAGACCTAGGAACTGATCACTCAGATGGTTTCATGATTCTCTGCCTCTCGCTATCCCTCTGCCTTCACTTGCTGTTCTGTCTTTTCTTCCCCCTTGCATATCTGTGGGTATAAAAATATATGTGAGTCTTTATGTGGAAATGCCACTGATACTGGGATCCCTTTGTTTAAAACTGTATATACAGTAGTTATACCACTGAAGTGACTGCAGAGCTGTTTGGAACGCACGAGGTTAACCTTAGATGCAGTTTTTGAGCCTTTTGCAGAACTGTAAACAAGAGGTCAGTTCTGGGTCACTATGTTCTTTCTGTTGCACCTGCAAGGAATGAAACGTACAAGAACATTCTGTAGACTTACAAGAACATTCTGTGAGAAGCAGGCTCTCTTAACTAGTTCCCTGACAAAGATTTATAAAAAGAGCCGCAATGCTTTTGCTAGAGAGACAAGGAGAGTGAGAGACTGAAACTTGGAATTAAGAGATACCCACAGAAGAAGGACTTGCTTTTCTCTGTTTGTACTGGCTTTGTAAATAGTTGTATTGAATATTTTTTTTATTTTGCTGTTATTGAGAAAAATAAAATGCTATTTGCGAATTTTGAAACTACTCCTGGTCTTCCTATGCTTCCTGACCTATGCCTCGATGACGGATTGAAATTAAAAAGCTAGTAACACCAGAAATAGCAAGGTGGAAAAGTGACTAATTTGTCAAAGTAGCCAGGTGTTGCTTTGCATTTCTGCATTACTTTATTTTTCCCATAAGGAAGTTTTCTGCCTCACAGTACTAGGTGCAATGTGAAGATCAGTACTTCACCTTGAGACTGACATGTCTTGTTCAGTTCTCCTTAATACCTCATCAGCATTCTGACCTCACTCCCTGCGACATCATAAATGGCTGATCAGGGAAGTAGAATGGTAGCTCTTGGATGTCACGCGATCAATGGCACCTTAATTCGGAGCTCTGGTACCTCGGGTGCATTCTTGAAGTGAATCGGTTAGCATCGGGTGATTTAAATGCTTTATTTGCTATACGTCTGGTCTCTGCGAGTGTTTGTAGAATGGGAAGAACAAAAAAAAAGCTTACTGGGGAGGAATGTAGCCGCTCGAGGGGTCGGACTGACTTGAGGCCTGTAAGTCCATCTGTGTCCCACTCTTCCTTAGTTACTGCCTCAGGAGAAGATTCGGATGGCTCTGGATCTGAAGCTACGTCTACCTTCACGAAAGTGGATGGGCACAGAATGTTAAAGATATTGCATCGTATTGATGCTAGGATCTTAGCGATACAAAATGGAAACACGTATGGCTTCAGTGGAGACACGTGGAGATGCTACAAACAGAACATATGGCTTTCAGCAGATCTCTGGCATATCTTCAAAGACGAGAAAAGGAGCTGACTATGAGGGCAGAGGACACAGAGGTGAGAGCCCGCCACAATAATATTCGTATTTTTGGTATCCCGGAGGGAGTGGATCCCCCATGCATGGAAGACTTCATAGATTCCTGGCTAAAATCAGAGCTAAATCTAGAGGAGGGCTTCAAAACAGAAATTGAAAGAGCCCGTCGATCTAGCGCCCCTAAACCAAAAGAGGGTGCGCCTCCCAGATCAGTAATTGTGAAGTTTTTAAGATACACAACGAAGGAAAAGATTATGGAGTTGGCCTGGGTGAAGAAAAACCTCAACCTGGACGGACAAAGGCTGTACATAGATCAAGATTTTCCTCCCTTGATGCTTGCTCAATGGAAAAAAGCGCTGCAAGTAGTAAAGGCTCTGAGGAATAAAGGCCTGAAAGCTTACTTTAGATATCCAGCAAAACTCTGGGTACAGGATGGGGATGGGGTAAAAATCTTCGACACCCTGTTGGCTGCTACTCCCTTCCTTACATCTCAAGAGTTACCCATTCCAGATATGAAAGAAGAACAGGTGGAGAAGCAGATCGAGGATTTACTGTGGTCCACTGCACCTGGCCCAAGGAAATGAACGAGGAGACGAGAAGAGGCCCTGCTTCCAATGCATGCAGACATGGCGAAGTGGCTACAAGTCAAGAAAACTTGAAGAGAGCATCAGTGGTGTTTATCCTGGTGATCTTGAGAAATGTCTTTGTACTAGACAGTGATCCTATCTGTGACGAATAGTTGGGACTGGTGCATGTATAAGGGACTTTTCTTTTTGTTTCCCTTAGAGGAGATGCTCTCTCTCTTTTCTTTTTTGGTGTCCCCTTATTAAGACCTTATCTGGTCCTAGTATAATTTTGGGAGTTTTTAGACGCTCCCTCAAAATGCAATGGGGAACTTAATAGAGTTGGGTTTTTGTTTCTAAGGGGAGGGCTTTTTGATGGGACCCATAGCTGGTGTAACGAGGGTAATGTACCCGCTGGCTGACACATTGCACTGGAACAGCGGAGACACAAGTTTCAGATAAGTTAATTATTTCAGTAGCGCTATAAAGTGTGAAGCTAGTTGTATGTTACATTTTGAAAATGAATAAATGAAGTGAATAAATAACCTTAGGAGTAACGAGTTGGGGGCGGGCCGTAACTTGGGCCTCTTACCTTAAGGAATTGGGGGTAGCCCATGGCATAAGAGATGCAAGTAGATGAGTTATGTTTGAAGTGGGTGCCCTTCCTGCAGTTTTGTATAACCTCAACTCTAAGATTAGTTTGTAAACAATGGGGTTTGGCTTGGCTATGTACTGTTCTGTATCTTTTGCCTCCCCCAAATCCTTTTGTTTTATCTTAGCAATTTAAGCAGCACCCGGGGTGCCTGGCTTCGTTGGCTTGCCTAACCGGACTTAATCTAACTAGGAGAAGGGTTTGGTTCCTTGGTTTCCCAGGAGCCCATCCCTTAGCGTTAGTGGACGCTTTTTCTCCTATTAAACTAGGAGCTTTATGCCCCTAGCATCTGGGGTCAACACTCAACCCCCAGTTTCTTAGCTCGGATTGAGCTAGTAGGTACCCAGTGGAATAACTGGTACCAGGTTTTTGTTTTCCTTTTTGTTAATCCTCTTCCTGGTTCTGATCTTTGACCCACGTTAGGGTTCAAGGGTGTAATTTCACCCAAGGGTTAATTGACCTTGTGGGATGTTTTGTGTAATCTTTAACTGTTATTGCTGTGTATTTTTTTCTTTCTTATTTCTCCTTCTCTACTTATTCTACTGTATAGACAGATGTATACACGAGTTTATATATGAAACATCATGGTATGAAGGGATAAAACTGGAGCTAACTGGTGATTTTTTCCTTTTTAAAAAATATCAATATGGCATCACTTAAAATAGTATCTGTTAATGTTAAAGTGATAAATGGGGTTGTTAAACGAGCAAGAATTTTACAGGAGCTGGGACGTTTAAAGTGTGATCTAGCTTGTCTTCAGGAGACCAAATTATCGGATCGTGAACATTTTAAGTTACGAAGAATGTGGGTAGGTGGGGTCTATGCAGACTCCTGTCCTGATGCTTCTAGGTCGGGGGTGGTTATATTGATTCGCAAGGGTCTTCCTTTTAAAGTTCATGGGGTTCAGATGGAGGGATTGGGACATTATATGATAGTTTCTGGAGAATACATGGGACATATCCTCCACTTGACAGCGGTATATGCCCCCATGCCTCCTTCTGGTGTTTTTTTTCGGCAGTTCTTTGCTACGGTGGAATCTCTTTCTTCGGGCAGAGTGGTAATGGTGGGGGACTGGAACTGTGTTGAAAACAATGTCTTAGCTAGGAGCTCAGGGGAGAAGGGAGGGGGGATAGCGTGTTCCAAACTTCTTAGAACCCTGACGTCAGAGGGGGGCTGGGTGGATCCTTGGAGACAACAAAATCCATTGGTTAAAGATTTTACATTTTATTCGGCTGCAGCCAAGACATATGCTAGACTCGATAGATTCTACACCCAAGCAAGGAATGTTAGCGATCTGACAGATTTAATAATACACCCGGTTACTTTTTCCGATCACGCACTGATTAGTGCTAGGGTAAAGTGGCCGGGAGTAAAGGCTAAAGGAAACTGGAGATTCGACCCTGGCCTCTTGAATGATGTAAACTTCGTAACCTAAATAAAAGACTCAATCAAGCTATATATTTCAGAGAATAAGGAAAAGGACACTTATATATGCTTTATTTGGGATGGGCTGAAAGCTGTCCTACGTGGACAGATTATTAGCTACTCCACTTATAAATACAAATGTACCCAGGTTAAACTGGATAACCTGTTAGGAATTATAGGCTCCTTGGAAAAGGAACATAAAAAAAATAGTAAGGACGTTCTGATCCAAGAGAAATTACAGCAGGCCAGAGAACAATATAACAGAGAAATGAATAATAGAACTGAAAACTCCCTAAGATACACCAGACAAAGATATTACGAATCAGGGGGAAAGGCAAACCGGCTATTGACCCTTAGACTTAGAAAACAGGAGGCCGAAAGATATATTCCTCGACTTAAAAAGCATGGAACCCAGATTATTTCCTCAGACCCATTGCAAATTGCAGATAGTTTTTGCAATTATTACCGAGAATGATATGCCCAAGAAAGAGGAAAGAATCACTCTACCCAAATAAAAAATTTCTTGAATAATATTGATTTACCGAGGCTCGATGAGTCCCAGAGAAACAACTTAGATAGGACAATTTCCGAACAAGAAGTTAAAAAGGTCATTAAGAATCTAAAAGGAGGGAAAGCCCCAGGCCCAGATGGGTTTGTGGGGGAATTTTATCGGACATTTGTTAATGAATTGACCCCTTTACTCCACAGTCTCTGTAATGTAGCTCAGGAACAGGGAGAGGCTCCAGCTTCCTGGGAGGAAGCACTGATTACTCTCCTGCCAAAACCAGGTAAAGACCTGACAGATTGTGGGAGCTATCATCCTATCTCATTAATCAATCAGGATGCCAAAATATTTGCTAAGATTCTAAGTTCCCGTTTACAAGAATTTATTCCGGAGTTAGTACACAAAGATTAGACGGGGTTTATCCGAGGTCGCCATATTCAAGGTAATATAAGATTGCTACTCAATGTTTTGTCTGCCTCTGGTTCATTCAACCCGGATGTTCTTAGGATGGTGATGGCACTGGATGCAGAGAAAGCATTCGATCGTATAGATTGGCTTTTCTTAGACCAGGTCCTGGGAAAATTTGGTATCGGGGAAAAATTCAGAAAGTGGACAGCAAACTTATATAGGAACCCTTGGGTGAGAGTGAAGGTGAATGGGGTAACTTCTGATAAAATACTGATTAATAGGGGAACCAGACAGGGATGCCCACTTTCGCCTTTGCTATTCGCATTGTGTATCGAGCCCCTGGCAGCCCTTGTAAGGCAGTCAAAGCTTTTTAAGGGCATTCAGGTGCAGGGAGTTGAAGTCAGGGTGTCTCTATATGCAGATGACACTCTGCTATATATCACTGATCCCGTGAGTCAGATGCCCTTGATTAACTCTATGATTCAATCATTCAGTGTAGTTTCTGGGTCTAAAATCAATGATGCTAAATCAGAACTTCTGCCTATAGGATGGCCGCAAGATAGCGTACTTCCATCAATTGGAAAATACAAATGGGCAAGGGAAGACATTAAATACCTTGGGGTTAGAATAACTAGGGACATTTCTAAACTATACGCCTTTAACCATGGTCAATTGTTACAATCTGTCCTAGAAAATTTACATAGGTGGGAGGAACTACCCCTCACTTTATTCGGCAGAATTGATTGTGTAAAAATGAACATACTCTCATGTTTTCTTTTTTTGTTTCAGTCCCTGCCGCTCAAACTCCCAGCCTCTTTTTGGAAGGTATTAAAATCTTCCTTGTCCCGGTTTATCTCGGCTGGTAAACCACCCAGAGTGAAGTGAAATATTCTTCTTAAAGGTAAAAGAAATGGGGGGGGGGGGACAGGCTTGCCTGACTTTAAAAAATATTACTGGGCTGCTCAGTGTCAGCCACTGATCCTTCTTATGGGAAATGCAGACCCTCCGTTGTGGGTAGAGATTGAGAGACCAGAGTCCTCTAGAGGAGATATTAAAGATTTGGTATATATGGATAAGGGTGGGATACAGTGTTTGTATAGTAATAATCCCTGGACTAGTCTTGTGGTTTCTTCTTGGCAGGAGATCAATAAAAAATTAGGGTCGGAGATGTCTCTGGTGATGGACTCCCCGATTAAAGCCTGTCTAGACTTCCAACCTCTTAGATGGGACTGTGGATTTTTACAGTGGGATTTGAGAGGTCTATCAAAAATAAGGCAGTTGTACTCAGGGGAAAGTCTTAAATCTTTTCATCAGCTCTCACAGGAATTTTCTCTCCCCACCTCAGACTTTTTTTAGATATTTACAATTTAGACATTTTTTGCAGGGTAAGAATCTCAGAAGGGAAGGACTTAATGGTATGGGCAATAACCCATTGGTGGATTTCCTGAGAGCTGAAGCCTGCAGAGTAGAATCCAAGGGGCTTGTTTCTCGGATGGCGAGCCAATTCTCCGACTTGGAGTCAGATTTCTTGGAACCCATTAAAACAAACTGGTCTTCGGAGACTGGGAAGATCATTGCTGACTCGACATGGGCTACAATATGGGAGGCTATCCACTCGACCACTGCTTCTAATAGCTGGCATGAATTTTGGTGGAAAGTGGTCTCCAGATAGTTTTGCACCCCAGTAATCACTAAGCATTTTGGCCATCACTTCTCAGACATTTGCTGGAGGGAATGTGGTGAAAGGGGGACACACTTACACGTATTCTGGATGTGTCCTGGTATTCGTGGCTTTTGGGCTCAGGTGATGGACCAAGTGGGGTTGATTTTTGGGATACCCATGTCAGATGATCCTATGTATTGGGTTCTGAGACATTACTCAGATCAGATCAAACAAAAATCCCAACGATACCTATATAATATAATGGTGGCTTCAGCTCTTAAGGCAGTTACTCAATGTTGGATGTCTAAAACCAGCTACTTCAGAAGCTTGGTATAAAAATTGCCTATCTGTCCTTGACATGGAATACCTTACTGCCAGAGTAAGGTTACAAAAAGACAAATTTAAATCAAGATGGATGCCTTTCTTTAACTTTCAAGCACAAAGAGAACAAAATAGTGTGTTGGAAATCTTGGTTAAATACACTTGTGATTGAAAAATAACAATGATTTATTGACCTCCTGCATAAAGTGAATAGACAGTATATGTATACTTGTCTTTCCCTAAGATAACATTGAGGATGCTAAGGGGATTCTTTTTAACTAATGTATTTTCAAGATCCCTAATGCTTATTTCTTTAGCTAGGTAATTCGTTGTAAGGGTATTCTATGCTTTTCTTCTTTCTTTTCCTTCTTCTCTTTCACTCTTTCTTTTCTTTTTTTCTCTAAGTACGTCTCCGTCTTTTCTTTTATTTCTTTGTGAGGCTCTGTTTGTCTCTACTAGTAACTTGTGTGATGTGATCTGGTTCCTTTTGTATGTTGGAGATGTAAGCTTGGTGTGTACCGTGTTTATCTATAAGATCTTAGATAAAATGGCTAATCAACTACTGTAAATTATCCAGACGCACAACAATGTTATTTGTTAAGATAAAATTATATGTGTACTGTCTGTACTGTTATATGTCAAAATACAATAAAATTATTATTTAAAAAAAAAAGAATGGTAGCTCTTCTTGGGCATTTATGATGTCGCAGTATGTGAGGTCAGAATGCTGATGTGTTATAAAGATGAACAGAACCAGATATGGCAGCCTTCAAGTAAAGTATTATTGGATGTTTATACTGTACACCCTCTTATGGGATTAAGAGTGGTTTTACATGCATCTGTTACGTAGGAACGCTGCAGAACAGAGATGAGCAGGTCTGACACCTTAAGGCTGAAAGAAAGACCACTTTTTTTATTTATTCACTTGTCGTGGCCACCCTCATCTGGTCAGACCCAGCCCCATCTCCTACAGTCTCTGGTACTTACCCACAGGATTTCAAACCTCCCACATGGTGGGACCAGCTATGCTGGGTCCAATCTCCTGCCCCATCCTGGTTACAGAGGCGGGAGTTTCTGGGGCTCCTGAGGCAACCAATAGCTGAAGCTGGGGCCAATCGTGCTGAAATCATACAGCACAGGGCAGGCTCTTTCCTGTTTTCTGGTCCCCACCTACTGGGATGTCAGGGCATGAGGAGGTCCAATCAGATGCATGCACATATGCCTCAAGCAGACCTCAGCAGATGTACCCACCTCCCATTCACGCCACCTCATACACTACCACCTGTGGTCACCCAGGTGGCAGTATAGCAGGCAGTGGCCCTCTCTCCCTGGAAAAAAAGCATCCTCTGGGATGTTCGATCATCCTTCCCTGGCCAATCCCTGATGGCCTGATCTTGTTCCAGAACTCGGATCAATGGCATCAGGAGTGGTAGCCATTACCACTGCGCTGACTGACCGGCCCTAAGCGAGTCCACACTTATTCATGTAAGAGTGCTATTGGGGGATATAGAAATATATTGTTCATCAAGAGTGAGCAATAAAATCTTAAAAATTTGAAAAATGTCTCTTGCATGTGCCCATTTCTAGAGCACCTGTGTGCAGAATGAGAGTGTTTCTCACACACAGGTCAAAGGAGTGCTCAGACTGGTTCAGAGCATTCTCTCAAGCCATAATCTACACATTAGTATTGTCAGGTAAAAATATTTTTTATTAAGATTATGAAAAAAGTATCTGAGATATAAAAAGTAGCAGCTGACTATGTTTAAAACTTATTGAGTCAGTGTGCTAGCTCTTTAAAAGTCTGTCTCAGTTCCAGGAGCCAACTCAAATTTACTCCAAATATATAAATATGCACCAATCAAAGTCATAAAACTGCAACAATTAATGAGGAAACAGATCATCAGACCTCTACCAAAGACGTTTCATACTACATCAAAGAAAGCGGGTTACCTCGGCCAGGGTTTCACATTTCCACAACTGGATTTTTATCTTTTATAAAGACTGAAATTGCAAACAAGACAGAGCATTTGTATATTGTGCTGGCAACATCTAGACTTTCCCTAGACAAATTCTGAACACATGAACTAGCCCAGAGTGCACTACTTCATATCTAGTACCATCTCTAGATGTTGTTAAACCTGGCATGAACGTCTGATCCCGAATTTCTAAATTAGTGTTTTCATAAAAAGGGATACTGTAACTGAACATTAATTTTTATGTAAATTAGGGAGCTTTTTGCAACATTAGTGAAAACATGCCTTGCAAACAGTACTGCATGTGACAAACCATTTCTAGATTTGTTTCCCTAAAGCATACTAGTCTGTAGCTGTATCAACCCACAGGAAACAAATGAAAGAAAACAATCTAGAGACTAAGAAAGATTTTTATGGTAGTAAGAGGCCTCGATGTTGAATGAAAGCTTTATTGAACTGATATTTCATGTTTTGTTAACGTGACATGGGAACAATCCATACTGTAGTACCACAAAGAATCATTAATCTGAGTTGTATTTAGCTTGGAACAGACAATGGCTGAAACAGTGAATTCTTACAAGAAGAAACAATGTTAGTTTATTTCGGGCTAACACAAAACCTGCAAGAAATACCTGAAGGGGCCCCCAAACAAACGCCCAATAGAAACTGGAATTAAAACATCAGCATTTTGATAACTTGTATCCTAAAACTGATTTATTTTTAAAACAGTTGCACTGTTCTAGGAAATGCGTATGCAATTTACCTGGCTTGAAATGTCAGGTGATGCATAAGATCTGGCTCAACGTTGAGCAGGGGCTCTTCTTGTCCTTGCCCTCTTATAAGCTGAGATTCCTTCAGACCCAGGCTCCTTTTTTCCAAATGAATGATAGCAGGCTCAGGAAGATGGCTCCTCATGATAAAAAGAGGACTGAAAATAATCTAGAAAAGCAGACAATAACAACGTAATGTATTACTCTGTATAATTGCTGGACCCCTATTTGAACGTGAATAAGTCACAACTCCAGGTCAGTCTGACCTACAGCATTTTATGCAAAATCTAAAACAACAGTAATGTCCGATTGTTAAAGATATAGAGGGGAAACAAATTAAACCACTAACCAATCTTTGCTGTACTTGGGAGCCAGGTTCTAGGGTCAAAACTGTACACCACACATAAAAGATTGAACCATTTGAAGATGGCACCTGCAAAAAGAAAGTGGTAAAAACAGCAGGTGAAGTACCATGTCTGTATTGTAATCTTAGTACTACAGAAATTAGTTAGCACATAAGCATCAAAATTCCAGGGGAAAAATGATGGTACAGAAATAAGTTCTGGCATCATGAGAATAGAAAGTTAGGGACAGAGACAGTTACTACAGAAAGAGTTCTGAAAGGTCTGCAAGAACTAAACGTGATCAGATCTCCTGAGCAATATATGTTGTACATAAGGTTACTGAAAGAGAGAAGCTTGTCATTAGCAGCGCCCTAGCAGACATCATTAGAGAATCACAAGCATCTGGGAAGATGCCGAAGGACTGGAGGGTGGTAAATGTGTTCTCCAATCCCCTTATGTATGTGCTTATCATTTGTTGTACAGTTGTTTACTTTATTTATCCGTATGCCTTCAAGTTTGTACCTATTTCTGTACTTTGCTTTTTATTGCAATTCTGAATTTATGCTTTACAGTGCTCAGAGCTCTTTGACTGAACCCTTTATAAATAAAGGGTAACTGGACTGGATTTTTGTAATATATCTTTGGCAACTCATTTGTATTAATGTGGCAAGATGACTTTGAAAACAGGGTTGTCCCTAATATGCAACAGGAAACTCTTTTGGGGGGGGGGGTGCAAGAAATTCAATGAGATACGTGTCACCTCTGTTAAAGGACAACTAAAAATGTTTTTCAGGAAAATCAAGACTGCAAAATCCCAAATCAAAGGGATGTAGTCTAAGTCCTTACCTGCCACGTGATGTGCTTTGTTTCATTCATAAAGTATTTTTAATACTGTTATGTCACATTTAAAAAATGTAAACAAATCAGCAAGTCTTGTAAAATGCCCGCTCCAGTAGCAGCCTAAGATGGCCGCGACGTGCTTGCATGATGATGATGATGATGTCAGTGGAACGAGAGCACTCCTGAGCGATAATATGATGTATATAGGGGTCTGGTAAATATAATTCTTTTAACACCCTTGGACTGCATATATGGATAAAATCTTTTACTATGCACGTGTGATACCCAATTCACACATGCACAGTAAAGGATTTTACTAATATATGCAGTCCAAGAGGGCCTTGAAGACCCATTTATGGCACCTTGTCTATGAAGTTTAATTATATTTGGACTGTTATTTATTAACCTAACCTGCTGTATGTGAATTTTATGCTTCTCATTGGATTTTAACTGTTCTTAAAGCTGTACAGCGCCTTGGTTGCAGAAAGGCACTTTAAAAATAAAGTGATTATTATTGTTACCGAATAAACTATGTTGTGGAAGAATTCAACTGCATATCTCGTTGAATTTTTTACCCACCCCGAGTTACCTGTTACATCGCATGCATCAGGTGACAGCATTTAGACTTTACTTTTGTACCATTTCCTGTGTTTCTACCTTGCTTAGCAAGGCACTCCTTTCCTGTCCCTAATAGTCAAATCCTGCAGAAATAAAGTTTTATTCCATAACTGTAGACCTGTGAGCTTGATGTCAGCAATAAGCAAGTTGCTGGAGGAAATCATCAAACAGAAGATCGCAGACTTCCTGGAAGAAAACAGACTCATGGACTGAAATAAGTATGGGTTTACAAAAGGGTGGTCATGTCAAACCAGGTCGCTTGTTTTCTTGGACACAGTGACGCAACTGGTAGATCAGGCAGCATTAGTGGAGGACTCTGGAGCCTACCATGGGCATTATGTGAATTCCATACTATGGTATTAGCATAGTGCTATGCTGTATTAAGGTGTCTGGGGGCCAGACACAATTGACAAAGTAAAATATGTATGTATATAGGGGGTGGTGTGGTGCAGAGCCCTCCATGTAACCAAAAACAAATCTGAGCTATTTTTGTTTTAGAATGGGAGTCTCCATACACCTCATGATTCTCATTTGCGAAATGTTACACCACTGAACTAAGAGGGTCTGGAGTCCTCCAACAATGCTGATCAGGCTGCATTCATCCTATATCTTAACTTTAATAAAGCTTTAGATTTTAGTGCCTCAGAAGATTAATTAAAAAATAGGAGAATTAGCACATGGAAATAACCTAACTAGGTGGATTGGAAAATGGATATCTGACAAGACCCACAGAGTTGCCCTAAATGACAAAGTCAGGAAGGTTAAGACACGGAAATACAGAAACATAGAAATTGATGGCAGATAAAGACTGCTTGGCCCACCTAGTCTGCCCATTTTCCCTACTTACTGCAATACCGCAGATCCTACTTGATCTCCGGCTTTTACCCTCTCTTTCCTATTGCTACGGTTCCCTTGTACCTATCACATGCATTCTTGAATTTCCTACCGTTTTTGCCCCCAACACCTCTGCTGAGAGGCTGTTCCATGCATCCACCACCCATTCTGTGAAAAAAAAAAAAAACTTCCTCACGTTACCCCTGAGTCTACCCCCCCAGCCTCATATCATAACCCCTTGCTCTTGAACATTTTTTTTTCTGAAAGATGCTATGCTCTTGTACCTTATTTATGCCCTTGATGTTTTTGAAGGTCTCTATCATATCCCCCTCTTCCAGGGTATACATATTGAGGTCCTCTGGTTTCTCCTTATATGACTTTTGGTGAAGACCCTGCAACATTTTTGTTGCCCTTCTCTGAATTGTTTCTACTCTGTCCATGTCCTTCTGGAGATGCAGCCTCCAGAACTGGACACAGTACTCCAGATGAGGTTTCACCAATGATTTGTACAGTGGTATCACCACCTCCGTTTTTCTTTCCCGATGCACCCCACTGGCTCTCCCCACAGATGTTTCACAATACTTGGTCACCTTTGGGCCATCAGATATGATTACCCCCAGGTCCCCTTCCTGTTTAGTGGTTGTCAGTACCTCCTTCCCTCCCCATCATTTAGGGATGAGTGGGATGCCGTAGAGGTCAGTGCTGGGACAGGTGATGTTCAATATGTTTTTAAGTGACAGAAGTGCAGCCACTGACATGATTGGATATTTCCAGATATTTTTCAATATTCCTAAAGAGATTCTCTCTGTTGGCACTAAAGTGGTACTGCAGGCAGGCCGTAATTTCTCTAGATACCACAGAAATTTCAGGAAATATTTGAGCATGGCAATGGCTACAACCATATTTGCACATGACAAATAACTGTGCAGAACGCAAACACTGCTGAGGGAATAAACAACACAGAGAGACATATGGAGAGTTGAACTGCGATAAGGAAGAAACAAATCATTCACTGTACTAATACTGTTTCTTCTTAAGGGATCCCTCACTATGTATTACACTTTATGCAGTCATCTCAGCTGAGTGATGCCCTGGAAATCAGAACCTACGCAAATTTTGGAATCTGAACTGTAGGTTCAAACTCTGCATGCGTGCTCCACACTGGCTGTTGCTCAGATCTGTTTCCAAGCCAGTGTAGAGCTGTAAACAGTGAAGCTAGCTAAAAAGGCTACCAAAACAATTAACACTTTTTTATTGAATTTAATAACATCAAACAAACTGAAAGCAGGCTTGCAAAAATTTATCATATAAACAATAACAGCAAACCTACAACTGTAGGAACTGCAACAGTAATGCTCAAGCTACCTCATTAAAAAGGAACTGATAGTTGTGTGAACCTATTTCAGGTTCTGGAAGGGGAGGCTGGGTTAGGGACTGTAAACATAGTGAGGGATCCCTTAAAGGAGAACTGCACTGAACCTATAAGTTATTTTTTCCAATAGAAGCTGTTTTTAAGTACCTTTCTGTTATAGTCGTGTCTATATGAGCCTTTTAGCAACCTCAGTGGATGATTCTGCTTTCCTGTCTGGTGGTAAGTACCATTTTAGAACTGTATAATGTAGTTTATGTCCCTCTAAGCCACAGAGTTCCGAAGCAGAACATGCATGCATTGTGCCAACAATAGAAGAGTAGAACAGGGACATAAACTACATCATACAGTTCAGAAATGGTTCTTACCAGCAGCATTTGCATCAGAAATACACACTAAGATTATTTAAAAAACCTAGATAGCTAAAGTAATAATAGTATTTGAACCAGTATTTAAAAACAGCTCGTACTGGGGAAAAACATTACATAAATTCAGTGCAGTTCTCCTTTAAGAAGAAACAATATTACTATGGTGAGTAATTTGTTTCTTTTAACCCCAGGAATCCCTCACTTATAAGTTTACACTTTGTGCAAACTCAGTAGCAGTACATTGGGAATCTGGGTCCGGAACCTAGTTAGGAAAAAGGTTCTGCAAGACAGTAATTCCAAAACTGGCATCCCTTCTGGACTCTGTGTCCAGACAGCAGTGCTTTGTGAAGGTGTATACCATTACCCAGGTAGCTGCTTTGCAAATGTCTAACAATGGGAAGCCTCTTGAGGAGGCCACAGAGGCAGAGGTACCCCTTGTGGTATGGGCCCCTAAAAAGCTAATGTACTGCCAGAAACTAATATTAGATTTTAAAAGTAGCTAATTGCCACCATTTATATCTGAGGTACTTTTTTTCATTTCCCTTTGTTTAATCAGAAGATTGTTTACTTGATGTTAATATGTGTGATGTGTGGGACAGCACTCTTCCTGGCAGTGGAGATATCTCGCTCTATTGCCCCCCCCCCAGTACATCATCAGCATTGTGACTTTACTGACTGTGACATCACTGCTGCTTGGGAAAAGCCACTCAGTGGCTGCCAGGTCAGTCACCTGTGATGTCACTGTCAGTGAGATCACAATGCTGATGATGTAGTGGGGGACCAGAGATAGGTATGTCAGCTGCCAGGCTGATAGCTGTTCCACACATCCAGCGCAATACTATCACACAGAAGATTTTCTAATGAGCAAAAGCAAAAAGAAAAATATTTCAGGAATAAAAAGCTACAACTGACTACTCTTAAAATTCATATTATTTTCCTGTCTGCCTGTTTTGGCTCCATTAGCTCTTTAGCCTCCTGGTGGCACTTTTCCACCTTTTTCATAACAGAACTGAATACAGGAGACTATCTAACAAGAGATAGATCTCTTTCTAGCTGGTTTGCCTTTGCCAACCTCACCATAGGTAACAAAAAGCTGGGTGCTGTGAGACCTGACATCTTTTGTACAGTCCATGTAAACAGTACGGACTCACTTTAAGTCCAGGCTATGCAATTTTTCCTCACATGAATTGGAATGCTCTGGACAGAGTACAGAAAGGGCCACTGACTGGTTCAGGTGGAATTATGATACCATCTCGGATAGGAATTTTCTGCTGGGTCTAAGAACTGCTTTATCTCTGTGAGGGATTATGTAATTTGGCTCTCTGCAGAGTGCCTGCAATTCACTTATCCTCCTAGCAGAGGTCACGTCAACTAGAAATGTTTTTTTTGTGACATACTTCAGGTCAGCTTCCATAGGCTCAAAGGGAGCGTCCATAAGGTGGGCAAAGGCATATACTGAGGTGTCAAGTTGGGACAGGGTTCCTCATTAGTGGTTACAAGTAGCTGAGGCCTTTAGAAAACCTTGCATTGTGAGGCCAAAGGCATTCCCTTGCCAGCTGAAATGTATGCTAGTACTGATGTTAAGAGCACCATTAAAGTTGAAGGTCAGAGGCCTAATGACTGTAGGTGTACTAGGTATTCCAGAATTATAGGCAACCCTGCCTCTACTGGGTTTTTTATTCTGGGGGCACACCAGTAAGAAAACCTTTTCCACTTCCAGGAATATGCTTTCCTGGTAGCGGTTCTCCTTGAAACCTTAAGTACCCTTCAGGACTTTCTATAAAAGATCCAATCCAGAAAATTCTAACTCCTCAAGAACCATGCCCTCAGGAGTAGTGTCCTGGGGTTTGGTAATGTTATTCTGCCCTGGGACAAAGTCAACAGATTGTGACTGAGTGGCAGGCTGATTGGATTCTTGTTGGACAGGACCAGAAGCATCAAGTACCAGGCCTGCCTTGCCCAGTCTGGGGCTATTAACATCACTGCTGTATGCTCCTCATGAGTTTCAGAAGCACTTTCTGTACAAGTGGGAATGTTGGGAAGGCATACAGAAATTTCCATGTCCAGTAAGGTGCCAGGGTGTCCTCTGGAACTGTCCCTCTGGCTGGATTTCTGCTATAAAAGTGTGGGAGCTGGTGGTTCTCCCAGGTGGAGAACAGATCTATATTGGGAGTGCCCCACTTTCTGAACACTGTGGCCAGAACTTACGCCTGGCAGATGAACCACAAATATGTCTGCTTCTAAGGAATATGCCAGGTCCCAGATCCTTATTTCTTCTGTACAATGGTTTTGAGGATCTTATTCCTCTCTGTGTGTTTATGTAGTACATTGTTGTGGTGTGGTCTGTTCTGATTTGGACAGACTGATCCTAGCAGCACTCCTCTGAGCTCCAGGAGGTTGATGTGTTCTACTGACTACTGTAGGCTCCATGTATCACTCACTGTGAGGTCCTGAAGGTGGCTGCCCCACCCCAGGAGTGAGGCATCTGTAGTAATAATACTTGTTGGGGATTGCTCAAGGAAGGAAATGTCCTGTCTGAGGTTGTTTTCTTCTTTCCACCACTCTACTGACTCTATTAGTATTTCTGTCAATGGCAGCAGCTTTGAGAGTTGATCCCATCTTTGAGACCAATTGTCTCTTAAGTGGTACTGGATATCTCTCACTGAACCTGGCCCATGGAACCACAGCCATGGATGCAGCCATGTGCCTTAGCAATTGCAGGCAGTCCCTTGCAGGTCTTGGCTGACTTGTTGTGAAGGACTCTGCTGCTGCGATGATGAGAGCTGTAACGTTGGCCTGCTGGAAGAAAGCTCTCCCCTGCAGGGTGTACAGCTCTGCTCCCATGACATCTTGTACTTGAACAGGCTCTAGCTGGGACTTCTTCACATTTACTATGAATCCATGGTTCTCCAAGGTGCTTTTTACCAACTGAACTGAGCACCTTGTCTCATTCTGTTTTCCCTGAAACTGGCCAGTTGTCCAGGTAGGCGAAAACCACCACACCTTGTTTTCTCAGACGTGCTATCACCAAAGTTAGGCACTTTTTGAAAACCCTTAGGGCTGAGTTAAGATTGAATGGAAGAGCTGAGAACTGGTATTGGCAGTTCCCAAGCTTGAATCCGAGATATTTTCTGCAAGAGGACTACACTGGGATATGAAAATAGACATATTTCCGACCCAGGGATCCCAGCCAATGGCCTTGCTGCAAAGATGGTATCACTGTCCACAGTGTGGCCATCTTGAATTTTTCTTCTTTCAAATGCTTATTCACAAACCCGAGAACTAAAATCAGTAGCCACTCCCCATTTTTCCTGTGGTCAGGAAGTATCTCGAGAATAGGCCCCTGCCCCACTGGGAGGCACAGACTTTTTTTTATGGCTTTTGACAGTGTAGTAACAGTTTATTTTTTTTTACTTCTAGTTCCAGCAGACTGTTTTCTATGAGAGACTGAGCTGGAAAATGTTTGTTTTTCTCCAGCTTTGGAAAGTGTTTGAACTGCAGACACAACCCCCTGCCCACAACTTCCAGCATCTACTTGTCTGTGGTAATATTTACCCATTCCTGGAAGCAGTGGGCCAGTCTTCCTCCAACTGACAGTAGCTGGGTGACCAGGAAATTGTCAGGGGTTTTGTTCTGGCTGAGTCTTAGGTGCTGGAGCTGCAGCACTGTGACAGGAAGCCATTCTGCCCCTTCCCCTATAGTAACCTCTTTGTGACTGGTACTCACAGGGGGCGAATGGGCATAGGCTCTTGAGAAGTATCCTCTGCCTCCCTTTCCATCTGACATGTAGGAGGTGGAAGCCTTTTCCTTCTCACTGTTACTTTTGTAAGTGGTTCTGTATTCATCCACTTTTTTCATGTATTCCTCTGTTTTGTCACCAAATAATGAATCTCTCTCAAAGGAGAACTCCATGGCTTTGTTTTGGGTATCCTGAGAAAGGATGGTAGTACTAAGCCAGGAAAACCTTCTTAAGGACACTACATGTACTTGGACTCTAGCAGCATTTCATTAGTGTCCACCACTGTGTGGAAATTATATTTTGCCACATCCAGTATTGATCTTGTCATTGTAGTCAGGTCCTGTGCCAATTCACCATGTGCTCTTTCTGCCAGTGCCAGAATTGTGTTCCAAGGTGCTTTGTGGTACTGTGCTATGCACACTGAGTAAGTTGCCTGCCTGCCTGCCTGATCAGCAGGAAAGCTGTTGCATAAAATATTTTGGCCAAAATATTCAAATTTTTGAAGTCCTATTGAGGGGGCCTGCACAGATGTGGAGTGTTTTCTGCTCTCACAAGCAGCCACCTGAACTACTCATTGAAGATCAGGATGAGTCTACAGATATTCTACTCCCTGCTTGTCCACCTGATATTTTCATTCAATGTTCTTATCGATGGCTGCAGATGAAGTGAGTACAGATATGACCTTTGATATGGCCTTTTTTTTGCATAATATTTTTATTGATTTTGTAAGCAAACTCACAAAACAATTCTTAGCACAGGATGGCAACACTGCAGTGTAAAATAACAGTGTAATCCCCCTGCAAATGGGGGTTCCCAAAAGACTTCCAGGAGCTTGCTTGAATGCTCCAAGCCTGAATGGTGTTTGGCGTTTAAGCCATTTATCAGTGAGTGTTTTTAGAGCCTCTGGTACTGTCTCTTTAAGAGCTGTCTGCTTGCAGACATAATTAGTTTGTATGGGGGGGACTGTGTGCTTCTCTGCTTGAGTACCACTCGAGCTGCTGCCAATTCACTCCATTTTTGCAGTCACTAGGAGTGCAAAGGGAACCTATCTGAAAGATGTAACTGTTTGCCAGAAATCGTTTAGAGTAATAATGAAAATACAGTTTGTCTGACCTGCTTTCTTTGCAGTCAGAACTGAGTTTGCCTAGTTCCCCATTCTAGTTTTGAACTGCTGAACTGGACCAATCAGTGTGGGTTAAGGTAGCTCTAAAATGGTGCCTTGGACGAATCAGAACTTGGACTCGTAATCTGAGCCAGCCACAAGAGGATTGTATGGGCAGTGACTCTGGGAGATGTAGTTTGGACTTCGGCGCCTTTTTGGACCAACAGGGGCAGTCTATTGTGAGTGGCAGCCAATCCAGCCAAGAACTGGGAGGAACTCAAAGGAAGTGCCCGGTTTTGTCTGCTGGAGTTTCAGTTGGGCTCTGGCAGTGAAGAGGAAAGGAGCCCTGTGTTTTTTTCCGTGTGTAGTTTTAGTCGGGAAACATGTGTAAGGCCCAGAGTTCCGGTCTGCAGCTTGTGTAACTGCTTTTTAGGACTGAATCCGTCCTGTGAAGAGAATCAAAGGATATCTGAAGAGTAGAAACCAGGCTCACCCTGTAGAAGACTGGAGAAATTGCTGAATTGCACTCGGTCTGTCAGGAACTGAATCTGCTGTGTGTTCTCCCGGTATTTGCAGTAATTACGATCAGGATAGAGAAACAGCCTGCCTGGTATAGTACTTTCTTTTACCATATAAATGTGTGAGGAGGCTTGTGTAGCTCAAGTGAATCCTGCTGCCATTAAAGGACTTTTGCCTGTTACTGTTTACCATATAAATGTGTGAGGAGGCTTGTGTAGCTTAAGTGAATCCTGCTGCCATTAAAGGACTTTTGTCTGTTA
The DNA here is from genome assembly GCA_016271365.2 of Neoceratodus forsteri. NCBI lineage: Eukaryota > Metazoa > Chordata > Ceratodontiformes > Ceratodontidae > Neoceratodus > Neoceratodus forsteri. The sequence goes on along the minus strand of CM057455.1, from coordinate 1,684,969,746 downwards.
CAGTTTGCCATATAAATGTGTGAGGAGTCTCGTGGAGCTCAAGAGTAGCCCTGCTGACGTTGAAAGACCCTATCTTGTTTGGAGGTCGTGAGTACTAATTCAGAGTCGCTCCCTGTTGAATTGCCACATTGAATCCAAATGGAATTACTGTACTGCTGATTGTTTAACTAATTATTCTTTTCTCTGTGAAAGGGCCCCTACCAGCTGCCACGGTTTGGACTAGCCAATAGGGCTTGGGTACCCAGGGACAGTAACTGGTAGGGATAGGCCTGTGCACAGAGCCATAGGTAGATGAGTAAAGGATAAGCTAATTAACCTGATTTCCCCTGTCCTTGTTATATCCCCCAAATAAATCAGAGCTGCTTGTTTCAGCAAAGTTATACTGCCTGAGGTATTTGTCTATGTTAAAGTATTGTACTGTGATTGTTGCACTGTATCTGCTTATTTTACAGGGGTCCCAAAGCCTGAACCAGTCCTGGGGTAAGCGTATACTGTGAAGGTAATTCTGATATACTGTGTGGGCCACTAGTTGGAAGAAAGGGGGTTGCAGTGTCCCAGAGGGCTGTGACCAGTTAGTTTAACTATTGCAAACCCTGACCTCTGGGTGGAGGCACCCGCCATCGGATCCAGGCCCCTCAACCTGTTAGTGGCAAATCAGGCAGGGGGTAGTAGCCCCTGGGATAGCGCCATCTAGGGGTTACAACAGAATTTGCACAATTACACACAATGGTAAGAACCTTCCCCATTTGTTACAGCAAGGGAGGAAGAAAACCTTTTGTAACATGGTCACACAACAGAGGCAGTCCCAAAACCTACAGCTAAAGGAAGAGTCCACGAGCACCTTCCTGTAAGACTTTTCTGGGTACAACGGTGCTCCTAATGTTCAGCATAAGTACATTACAAGAGCTTCAGAGATTACAGCAGAAAACCACAGTATGAAAAATACCATCAGAATATAAGCAAAGCAGATTCGACCCTCCCAGTTCCAACCAATACAGCATGCTCAAGAAATGTACAATGCTAATATTAACACTCCTTGGCCTTAACATATGGCAAAAGCACTAGAAGAGAAAAGAATATAAAGTCAAAGTCCCACACCGATCTTTCTATATGGGACTGGGCAGTGGTACATAACATGTTCCTTCAATTTGATGACAGATCCCTTGGTCATATATAACATCCAGCCTCAAACATAAACTAGGCCAAATAGTTCCAGAAATTAAAGTTCAACAGTCCGTCAGGTCAGGCCCTATTACAGGGATACCACAGGCACCAAGCCCCTGCTCCCATTAGACTCACTGTTCACAGGGATCCACAGTTAACATTCAGTCTCCCTCTGAGGAAAGATCTTCCTCGCCAGCTGCATTCTCCGATTCCTGTTCCATCAAGTGAAGGAATTTATCCACATCATCAGGCTCATGAATTGGTAAGATTTCTCTTTCCACGTTAACTGCAGTCACGCAGATATAGTAGCTGATGCAAAATGTTCAGTTATCACAGACGGCCATGAATGCCATCAAATGCCCTGCGTCTCTGTCTTGTACAGTAGGACAAGTCCGGGAAAATACTCAGACTATCAGCACCATATTTAAATGTTCTCCGACGACGTACAACACTAAGCACTCTTTCCTGATCACCAACGTTTTGGCACACAATTAGCCGAGTTCTCGGTTCCTGTGAGTTAACCACTGGTCTATGAGGAGAGATCCGGTATGCTCATTTGATGGCTATCGGAGGATCTTCTCCATCCAAGCCCAAAATAGAGGGCAGGAGAGAACGTACAAATGTTAAACAATCTTCCCCTTCAGAATGTTCTGAAAGTCCTAATACACACAGATTTCTTTCTCGGGCCTGATTCTCGACCACCTCCAACCGCTGACGCAGTAAAACATTTTCTTTTATTAATTTAGTGATCGCATCACAGGCCCGCAGGACGGAACCCTCAGTCCTTTGAACAGTATCTTCACATTTCTCCATCCTGGTCTCCAATGCAGAGACCCGAGGTGTCAGGGTATCAAGTTTTTATCAATATCCTAGACTGACTTTACTAGTTGATTAAGGGTAGCCTGGATGGTAAGGAGGCTCCCTCTCAGTGATCAGCATCCGAGTGTCCGGTTTCTTCATTTTCTCTAGGCCGCTCCACTCCTGGCTGTGTTGATTTTTTAAGGGCAAAACAATCTGATGCTGCAGCAGTATTTCCTTGATTTCTGCCCATATCTTCAGTCTTGAGCTGCTAACGTATCTAATGAAGCTCATACAGGGTGGAAAGTTCAGGTAAAGTAGTGAAAAATAGTAGAAATTAATATCAGATCAGCCAGAGCTCTGTACAGAAGCTGCTTCCTACAAGCTGCTCAGTAGCGCCCCCCCCCCCCGATATGGCCATCTTAATTGGTTTATGTATGGTAAGTAACATTTTTCTTGGTGGAGGTACTCCAAAATCAACACCCGCTTCATCTACCTCTGTTTCTAGCGGGGATGCTGAAGTATCAACCATTTGTCTGACAAATGAGGAAAAAGATGAGCAGTCCTCATTTTGGTGGTGGGGAGTTAATGGAGTCAATGCTGAAGGAAAGGATTGTGCAATATCTTGAATCCAGTGGGTTACAAGACCTGAGGCAGCATGGAGTCACAGGATTGGGTCTTGGCAAATTAATCTGATAGAGTTCTTTTTTTTTGTCAATTCTTTTTGTTGCACCTCCAGTCCCCAGAACTCTTTCGGGCTGTTCAACTACCTCAACCGCTTCTACAGCCCACTGTGATCCTGGCTCCTCAAGGACGTTACTTTCCCCCTCACGGAGCCCTCTCCGGCCAGGGTCCGCTAGGAGATCGAAGGGCAGAGGCAGAGATACAGTGTTGGACATGTGGCGGCGGGCACTGTGAAAGTCGTCACCTATCTGAGCTGATGGGAGTTTCTCTTTAGTTACACCCGAGACGTGGGATGTGCAGTGCCCCCCAGGCCATGATGTGGATGCTCCCACCCACGTCTGGAAGGCAGCCACCCAACGTCTTTCCCTTAGATGCTGGCCCTAAGCGTTGCAGTGCCTCTGGTCTCCACCGGGGGCCACTGCGGTGCTGGGCCATCCCTCAATCCCTCCCCGAGAGAGGAGAGCAGTCTACTGGATGCTCGATCTTCTCTCTTCCCTGCCGACTCCCGGTGGCCCAGGCTCATTCCCGGAACCTGGGTTGCCAGCATGGTATGAGGTGTGGCACCCACTGCCTCAACCCTCAGCACCACCAGGACGGCACCTGACAAGAGTTCTTTAACTGGGTGACCAAGGAATTAGAGCAGGGTGGAGAAGGGCACATGGCCTATTTATTTATTTCAAAAGTTTTACCTGGAACGACATACTGAGCTGGTAACAGTTCTTTTCCAGATACATCCTGGTATAGGTTCATGAATAACAAACAGAACAGTATTTAGATACCAGGTAAAAAAAAATAACTAAACATCATAAAGCATCATATAATAAGCAACAGCGTAGGCATTTAGGTAAACTACAGTATGTACACTGGCATGGATATAGCAGGATACATCCTGAGAACAAAAAGAGGATGCAAATTAAGTACAAAGTGCAGTTAATACAGGTAGGTAGTAGTGAAGCTAACCAGTAGATATTCAAGAAGAGTCTACTTGAAGAGGAAGGGGAAAACAGGGGTTGTCAGCTGGAGCTAGGGCGAGGAGTTAAGAGTAAGGGGGGGGAGGAGACGAGGTGGAGGAGGGGAAAAGAGGAACAGAGGGGGGTCGGTTGCAAGAGTGAGAAGAGAAGAAAATCTGAGGAGAAGAGAGAAGAAGGAGTGTAAGGAAGAGGCAGAGCAGATGGAGCAGGGAGAGAATTCAATAGTTGGGGAAGCGTTATGAGAAGGCAGCCTGGCCAGCTGAGGATGACCTAATAGGGAGTGGAAGCCAGAGTTACAATGGGAGTAGTGGGAAGGGGGGGAGGAGGGAGGTGAGGTAAGAGGGGAGACAGCCAAACCAGAATTTAGCAATAAAGGAGGTACAATGAGTGAGGTGCCTGGCTTCAAGGAAGGGAAGGAAGAAGGAGGTATTGTATAAAGGGAGCAATGGTGGGTGCAGGGTGGGCAGTCCAAAGCAACACGACAAAAGGAGGAAATGGGGAGAATCATATTATGGACTATGGCTCTATGAGTTGGCAGGGGGATGCAACCACAGTTCCTATATAATGCACCTAGTTTAGAGTGTAGTTTTTTGCGGATGGCATCCATATGCCCAGAAAAGTCGAGGTGTCGGCTGAGGCAGACACCGAGGTACTTAAAGTTGGAAACGTAATTTATTGTGGTCTCATCAATGGTGTGGAAGGCAGGGAGGTCAGTAAGTCTAAAGCCTAGTGCCAAAGGTCATGGAGATCGTGTTTGGGCATTGAGGTCTACCTAGATTTCAGTAAGGCTTTCAAGACCATTCCACATAGGAGGCTAGTAAGCAAGCTAGGTAGTTTAGGAGTGGGTCCAAAGGTGGTAAACTGGGTAAGAAATTGATTAGGAGATAGGTGACAGAGGGTGGTGGTAAACAGAGTTCACTCCGAGGACGTGAGGGCCACCAGTGAGGTGCCTTAGGGATCAGTGATGGGACAGGTCCTCTTTTAACGTCTTTATAAGTGACATTGCTGAGGAGGTCAAAGGGAAGGTCTGCCTCTTTGCAGATGATCCAACAATCTTCAATAAGGTTGACACTCCGGTTGGGGGGGGGGGATGAGCAGAGACCTGAGAAAACTTGAGGAGTGGTCAAGGGTATGGCAGCTGTGTTTCAACGTGAAAAAGGGCAAATTAATACACCCGGGGCACAGAAACCCAGGGGCAGAGTACAAAATGGGAGGAGTGGTACTGACGACCACCAAGCAGGAAAGAGACCTCGGATGACCTAAAGGTGGCCAGACAGTGCGACAAGGCAGTTGGGAGGGCTAATGGGATACTGGGGTGCATAGTTAAGGGAATCACCAGCAAAAAGAGGGAGGTGGTGTTGCTTCTGTGCATATCGCTAGTAAGACCCCACCTGGAGTACTGTTTCCAGTTCTGGAGACCACATCTCCAGGACATAGACAGAGTGAAGGCAGTCCAGAGGAGGGCAACTAAAATGGTGCAGGGTCTGCATCACAAGTCCAACAAGGAGAGACTTAAGGGCCTAAGTATGTACACTCTGGAAGAGAGGAGGGGAGATATGCTACAGACCTTTAAATATCTCACAAGGGTAAATAAGGTATAGGAGGGAAGTATTTTTCAGACAAAAAAAGGTTCTCAAGGACAAGGGGGCACAATAAGAAGCTGGAGGGAGGTAGATTCAGGAGAGAAGTGAGGAAGTACTTCTTCACAGAAAGAGTGATAGATTCTTGGAACAGTCTTCCAGTGGAGGTGCTGGGGGCAAAAACAGTGGCGGGGTTCAAGAATGCATAGGCCAGGCATATGGGAATCTTAGGGAAAGGGAAGGGGGTAAATGGGCTGGAGATGAAGTAGGATCTACAGTGATACTACATGCAGGGAAAAATAAGCACACTAGGTGGGCCAAGCGGTCCTCATCTACTGGAAAATTCTAGGTTTCTATCTTTCTATGTTAGGCAGTATAGTGCAGGGCAAGTAAGATGGTCCATTGCCTTGGGGATTTGATGTACATAGAGAGGCTGCAGGACTTGAACAAGTCCCCCTTGAGAAAAGGAGGGAAAGGGTGACATGACTGAGACATACACTACAAGTGCACACATGTGATAAACAGAGCTGATGCCAAGAAATTATCCTCCTTGAGCTCAAACATAGGGATGAGAGAGAGAGAGAGAGAATTCACTGAAGCTGGCATGGGGAGATTCAAAAAGGATGTCCGTAAGCACTTCTTCACAGAAAGGGTGGCGGATAAGTGGAATAAGCTACCTGAAGAAGTGGTACAAGCAAAACCTTAGCAGCTTCAAGCAGCGATGGGACAGGCTGATGGGGTTAGTTAGATAATTGGGGGACAGTAAGTGAGGTGAATACTGCCACATGGGCAAAGCAGAGTAGTTAGGTAGGGTGGGCAGACTGGATGGACTAACAGCCTTTTTCTGTTGTCATCTTCTATGCATCTGTGCATGTTGCTCTAACCCCAAAGCCTTCTATAACCTGTTCAAATGTCCTAAGTCTCAGAACAATTCAACTTCAATTAAATATATCTTGTTAATGGTACATATGCTTTTTTCCTAAGCTCAACAGTTCAAACAAAGCCCCAAAAAAGCCTTGGTTACTTGTTCTGATTTTGTGCCCCCACTTCTGCCTTTACACCTAATCATGATGCTAACTGTATCATGTATTCTTCCTGCATTTTTTACCTGATGTATTCTCCCAGGTCGTACCTCAAAAGAGACATTCACTTGTCTAGTGTACCTTGCTCAGTAAACAAAAACAAATTAATTAATAAATTGACTCTGTTCTCACACTATTATCTTTAAATCCTTCAAAACTGCCTGGCATAGGAGGTATTAGCAACAAACTGCTGAGGTAGTCTATCCCATTTATTTATTACACTCGGACTTTGTCCTGCAGGGATACATCCTAGGTACCATCTTACCCTTTACTATATATTAACAACATGGACTCCAACTCAAAGGCTGTCACATTCCACTTATATGCTGATTACGTCATTTTATATGCTAGTGGCAAAGACATTGCTGAGGTCCAGTTGGTCTTGCAAAATAATTTTAATTTAGTACAGACCTACCTTTTGGATAATCAGTTCATACTCACTGTCAGTAAAACACAGTGTACAGTATGCTGTTTGGCTCTGGCTGCAGACTAAACCAGGTGTATATTACTTTAACCATCAAAACAAGGGATCAAAAAAACATGAGCCTGGTTTTTAAATACAAATACTTTTGTCTCTGGTTGGACATCCCAATTAAAATGGGAAGCTCAGTGTAACATGCTATCAAAAAAATATAGGGGCCAAAATCAAATCCCTTTATGGTCACTATCACTGTCTCTCCCTGGAAACCCAAAGGACTCTGGTTCACTCCTGCACAAGCTGGACGTATTGTACATCTGTCTGGCATGTTTAGTGCTAAATACTCTATGGAACAGCCATCACTGCACCATATATCAAATGCTCAACTGGTCCTCTCAGGTCGACAAACATTACCTGAACCTCATCCACCTCATGTATAAATTTACCCAGGGAAAAAGACTATTAATATATAACTGACAATATACTTGATGGCACCTAAATCAGGGTTAATATCCTCGACACTTGATGGCACCTAAATCATGGTTAACGTCCTCGACACTTGATGGCACCTAAATCAGGGTTAATATCCTCAACACTTGATGGCACCTAAATCATGGTTAACGTCCTCGACACTTGATGGCACCTAAATCAGGGTTAACGTCCTCTACACTTGATGGCACCTAAATGAGGGTTAAGATCCTTGAATGCACTGCAACTTTCCTCTTTTGGTGTCAACAGTAATGTAAGTAGCAATGCCTTCACATTTGAAGGCCCCACAGCTTTGAACACTCTTCCTAGGATGTGTCAGACTATCACTGGTGAAACACCTACTTGGTCTGTAAAAAAACATGGGGTCCTAAGCCACTCAAACCACTGTTAATGTTGTTCACTTTAATGTGGCATTTCTCCAAATTGTTGGAATGGTTGCTCTGTTTGTAATACGTAACGACACTTAACTGTACTTGTTGATTAGATGTCATAACAGTTATCCTGCATTGTTAGTTGTATTCTGCCAATATGTAACCCTGGCAACTGTTCTGTAACTACGCATGCAAATCATTGAAAATGAGCCCTGGCCCAACTTGACAGTTTCCTAAATAAAACATATGCTACTACAACTACTACACCTTGTCACATCCCACTGCTTAACTATACTACCCCAGGGGTAGAGGGTAGATTTTTCAGATTTTGAGTTCTATGGAGAAATTTAAAACCTAATTTTTTTCCCTTTCACAATCTCCAAATATAACTGTCCTAGCTTGTCTCTTGCTGGAAAATACAGGTCCTAACCATTAGCTAATGAAAGTCAGCACTGCCCCCTTTTCCTTAACCATTTTCCTATTTAAGCACTTTAAAGGCTAAATTACAAGAACTGTTTTTCATCCTATGATGAGTTAACTTCTTTCCTGGCACCATATACTTTATTACCAGCTTCGGCCCTAGGAATATCTCCTCCAGTTATGTCATATCTAATTTTAAAGCCATGTTTCTTATCCTCCTGTTAAATAATCCCCAATTACACAACAATCTCCCCTTTGGTATTTTCAAATCAAAACGAAAGTTTTTGGACAGCCTGATACATTTATGCTGATCAATATATACAGTATAATGTACAAAGATGTTACAATATACAAATATTTGTGGCCCCTAAGGTCCATTTGTCCTGCCTCCTGCACTGCAGGAGCTTCACTGGCCTGAGAGTTCCAAGGTGAAGGAGCCTGCCAATCCATGTGTGTTTGTCACAGTGTATGTCACCAGTCTATCTCCACGGAGCTCTTCCGACCAATCTGCAGAGTACACTAAGAGAGAGTGTAAAAGTTAAAGGGGTGTAAGGCCAACGGAGCAGTACACCCAGGATCAGGTGCGTCACTGGAAAAGCACCTGAATGAAGCTGGCCACCAAAGCAGGTTAGGATTTAGCCACAGGGATGACAAAAAACAGTCCCTCCATTTCTCTTAGAATGACCAATGGCCAATTCAGCAGACCATGACTCTGTTATCCCCCTCTTGTTGTGTCCACATAGTAATGGGAAGGCTGCTATGGATCGGAAGCTTTTTGATACATGCAGAATACCACTAAACTACAGAGAAGTCTGTTGAACATTATTAGAAAATACGGAGAGAGATTTTCGGGCTCTGATGCGCTAATACCTCTGGCAAGGTGGGCGTCTACCAGGCAACAGAGTTCAGGTTAAAAAAATTGCAAGTTCCAACCGCCCTAATTACCACTATCATGGTGCCAGAGGAATTTAGAATTCTAAATGCCCGCCATTTTTTTTGTCTCGATTAGCAAAAGCTGAGGCCTAGTCCCAGTCCTCTAGCTGTTCTCCCAGTCTCTCTTTTAACATACACACTCACACACACAAATAAAGTAATAATCTGGTACACAATATCCGTGTTGTAGCCCACATTTCAAGTTTCAACACGTTGTATTTTATACTAAAAGAGCTACGCGTGTTACATAGCAGACAATTTCCTGGCTCACCCAGGCTCTGTCGGTATCATGTCAGATTGGTTGCCTTGCGAGTGTGATTCCACCATCATGACACCGGTTACACAGTGTGTTTGAACGACTAGGCGAAGGCTGCCTGCAAAACGTTCTGCATGGTTTCTTCTCAAACTACCGAATTTCTTTTGTTGCTGTACCATGTATTAAATATTTTTGTTGCACTCTCTCTCCCAAGCAGCTGTTTTGTCCGACAGTACTAGTCAGCTTAGCGACTGGTTGCCATACAGATGCTTGCTCTTGAAGCTGACATACCATGAGCTATGTCTGATGTCTGTTACTGCTTCTGTTCTCACTGCAAAGAAGACATTCCCTGCCATTGTGTCAAATGGACACTGACAGCAACAGGTGCCATCAGCGAGAGTTTTTTTTTTTTTTGGGGGTGGGAAACTGCAATGAACGAGCGACTGGGAGAGCGCTGCACAGAAAACATCCCCTGTTATGCTGTCAAATGGAAACTGACAGCAACACGGAATACCAGTGAGTGCATTTTGTTTTGGAGAAGGGGGGCAATCAACAAGCGATGGGATGGATAGAAAGAAAAAGAAATACAATATTTTAACAAGTCCTGAATATGTGTGTGAGTGTGTGGTTGGGAGAGGGGTAACCATGACAACCATCTACAAAGTAAGAACTACAGAGGCCTCATTAGGACAGAAGTCCCTAGGTTAAAAAAGATACAGTATGTCAAATCAGGCGGAGGAACTATTTTATTGCAAAATAATACAAACAGCTAAGAGTTTTAACATAAACATAAAAAATATATTTTTTTAACAAACATATATAATTCAGTGGCCCATTTTCTAAGTGCAATAATACCCTCCAGGGTTGGCAGTATGGGCATTACCAGACCTTCCAGGGGCTATAAGGCCCTCTGCCTGCATCATCGTGCCTCATTACTCCCCTGGGTGGTCTGGTATAGCCCAATACCGCCCACCCTGTTGGGTATTATTGCTTACTGAAGAGCCACAGCAAAGAACACTACACTGTTAATTTAACACATCATAATTGTTATGACTGTATAAAAATAATCTGAAATTAGTTCTTTGTTTTACCTGAATGACCGTATTGTCTTCATTGTTTTTGGCATCTAGATACACATCTCTTGACCAGTCTTCATTTTCCTTCGCTTTCACACAAAGCTCCGTTAGCTCTGTGTTTTCCAAGACATATGACGGCAATCTCTGCTTGCAGGTAAGGCAGTCAAAGTGTTCTTTAATAACTGTCTGTCCATCTTGTCCCATGTAGTGTTGAACTACCTTCAGCTCAATATCCTGAGAGAGGTAACTGCAAATAACTTGCCTTCCACAGATGATGATCTGAAAGGAAGGAACATTTGATTACTAAAACTGCTGTTAAAGTAAAAATAGCAGTAAATAGAACCCCAAAGCGGTCATTTTTCTCATCTTATGAACTTGACTGTAAAAGGATTTCTAGAGCTGCAAACCATTTAATATTGTTTTACACGTTCCTTTGTACAGTGTAGCTCACTTAAGCGGTCTTTTTACAATGATGTCTTATTTTGCCAATATTTTTGTGGTGCTGTATTTATTTACCTACTACACACTGGAAGAACAGATTACTGAATTGGCCGGGGGGGGGGGGGGCTACATTTTTCTGATTACCTTATTAAATAATAAGGCACCAGCAGCATAGAGAAATCTGTTTTTAAACAATGTCCTTTTTTTGTGGTATAGTATCTGCAATTTATTTATTCTTTAATCATGTTTTTTTTTTGATACCCTTTCCTCGGCCTACCTCCGGACCTGCCAAATTCCCAGCTCCATCGACTACTAGCTCCTGGCCAGTGTCCTCCATGGTCTACCACTCCCCCACCCATGGCAGGGTCAGAGGGAGGAGCTTGTTCCCCTCTCCCTCAAAACACACATCTTGTAGGCTAGGGGATCCATAATCATAGGGACCACAAGTGTCAGTTACCATCCTGGTTGAGGTATTTTTTTTCTGTTTTCTCCCTGAAGCCCTTTCAGCCTCCCACCTCCCCAGTGGCAGCACACATAGCCAAGCTAGAGCCTTGTGCACAAATAAGATCGGCAGGGTCATTTACCCCTCACTAGGGAGCTAGCTCTCCGATTCACTACAAGAGGCTGCTGCGGTACCGGCCCTTCTTGGGCTAGGCCCTGCCATCATGTGAAACACACTTCACAGAGTGGCTGGCTACAGGAACCAAAGTCCGTTCCTAAAATTGGGTCCCCTGCATGACAGCATGACCCCTGGGCCACTGGGAGCCCCTCTGTAATTTTGTTAACCTTTCTAGCATTCTGTTACACTTTAGGAATTTACCCTGTTCACCAGTGAAGTAATCCACTGCAGCTTTAATTCCTATAAAATGCAATGGAAATTTCTGTCCTGAGAGACAAGAAATGTATATTTTCTTGGTGAATAAAATAAAATAGAACAGATAACCAGTGTCCTCATTTTTAGGGAAATGCAGAAAGCACTGTTTCCATATAGTAACATACTGTAGTACTGTGATGACAAAAGAGAGTTAGGGTCCATCTCATCAGCCCTTCCTGCCACCCCTGCCAGCAGTGAGTATACTGTACCAAATATTAGTATGGACATACTTCCAATCTTATCAGCTGGAATGGTACAGTTACTCATGTTGTGTAACCCTCAGAGTGATTCTTCCTCAGAAATCTGTCTAGTTCTGCTTTAGAAGTACCTGTGTCTAAATTATTTGTGTCACTGCCGTGTTATACTTATTGAATGGGGCAGATCCAACTAGCCAAACAGTACATGACTCTATTGTCACGAGTCCCATTGTTGAAGAAATGAATCATTTATGTCAGGACCTCTTATATGTAGATACATGAAGCAAATATCTGCCTTGTGACTTTTTTTTTGCCATCAGAGTGATTGAACTCACTTGTTTCTGTACTCCGCTAAGTTGTTGAACCTTGATGATAAGTGATGCTGTCCTGCCCTTGTACTGGATCGTTCTGATGAATGTCCCAATGTTATCCAAGCTGAACGGCTCAGACCAACGCCAGTTCCCCCAACCTTCAATACAGATGTGCAGCAGCTGCAAGGAAAAAAAACAGATGACAACTTTTTCAGTTTCTGAATGTAAACCGGATGCCCTCATAATTAAATTTAATTTCAATTCTGTGTATCTATTGGAAAGCAAGTTGAGCACAGGTCTCCTTTACAACTGCAGCCAGTACAGTTGAGAAAAATTACATAAGGTAATCGTCATAATAGTTAAAGGAATAAATAGGGTAACAATAGAAAAATGTATTGCCATGACAAGGTATTCATTTAAAACATTTGCAATGATTAAACAAGGTATTGTATATCAAAGACTTCAATTTGGACACAGTAACCAACACTCTCAGCTTCAGAGATCTTGTAGCGAGAACCATGAATGGGCAATTGAAAACATGAATAAGGAGCAAGCAGCTTCAGAGAGGAATGTGGTTCATGAAGCAACACCAAACTGGCAGAATGAAGACAGTTTTGCGTGGGTTTAAATGCAAACAGCAGAGGCAGGAAAGAGTGAGATTTGTCCACAATGACCTTGTAGCTACAGATAAACTGTACACTAGTGATGGAGTCTTCGGCTTGCTAGGGATTGCCGGCCTACAAGATTGTAAAGAGTACAGTGATGAAAGCGAAAGGAGGAGCCAGTGACGAAGCAAAGGGTAGAGTGATACAGAGCGTAGAGTAGAGAGTGTAAGGTTTTAGAGGGGGTGTTACAGTATATACTTTAAGTTACCGCCATAGTTAAGTTTGGAAAGAAAGAGCTGCCAAAAGTTTTTTTTCTTTTTTTCTTTACATTTTTTTTTATTTAACTCTGAAGGCTAAACAAGGCCTTGTGCTTGTAAAATAAAAGAAAATCACTGTTCACCCGGAGGATTGAGGAAAGGGGGTTTATTTGATGCTGAAGTATAAATGTGCTATCTAGAAAGACATCTAAGTATTTATACCATTGGATACCATCAAGCTAGACACTGTCAGTTGTTGACAGGGAGGAGTGGGACAGCGAGGAGGAAAATAGTTTAAGCGGTGCACTAACAGCTTAGTGAGGAAGAAAAAAAAAATTACTCACCATAATAATCTTGTTTCTTCTGAGGAAATCTGACTGTATTCTGAGTTATGCAGTATGGTCTCACCACAGGACTGCCCCGGAGCCAAAATGGTTAACAGAACCTATGCCAGTGATGGAATGCTAGGCTCGAGCTTGGTTTTCAAATCACTGTCCCTGGTAAACAGTTCTAAACCGTCAGATTCTTATGAAGCCTGCACTAAGCAGTTTCCTATTACTAAAAATGATAATAATAACAACCCTCCTCAACAAACAATAGGATATGAATAAGGGATGTACCCTCCTTTGAAAAACTTTAAAGTGGCATCGCTAAAACTCAAGTCACAGATGCCCCCAAACCAAAACATAATATACCCCCAGGTTTGCAACATCTCTACCACAGCTTTAGTGCAGTGATCATAGGTTTCGAGTAGAGGAGGAAGGGAGGGAGCTCAGAATACAGTAAGATTCCCTTAGAAGAAACAAAATTACTATGGTGAGTAATTTTTTCTTCAAACCCCAGGAAATCTTACTGTATTCTGACTTATGCAGATTACCAAGCAGTACCTTTGGAGGTGGGCCTATAACCTATTTAGGAAACAAGCTCTGCAGGACTGCTGTGCCAAACCTGGCATCACCTCTGGCCTGGACATCCAAACAATAATGTTTGGTGAATGTGTGGACTGATTTCCAAGACGCAGCTTTGCAAATGCCCACTAGGGGGATATCTCTAGCAGCTGCTAGAGAAGCTGCAGTACCCCTAGTTGAACAAGCCCTGAGGCCTGCAGGTGGTTGCTTGCCCACCTTGCTATAGCAAAACTCAACACAGGCTACAATCCATTGTGCAATGGATCATTTTGTGGCAGGTTTTCCTTTTTCCACCTCTCCATAAGCGAGGAAGAACTGGGTTTGATCCTGTCTGTGACCTTTTGTATGGTCAGAATAGTAGCTGACTGCTCTTTTCACATCCGGGCTGTGCTGACTATGCTCACCTGAGGTGGAATGGTCTGTGAAGAAGACTGGCAAAGTAACAGACTGGTTGAGGTGGAATTCTGATAGCACCTTAGGCAAAAATCTCCTGTTAGTTCTCAGAACTATTTTGTCTCTATGGCAGCAAAGTACCCAGGCTCTGTGGACAGTGCCTGCAGCTCACTGATCCTTCTAGCAGAGGTAATGGCTACCAGGAACACTGTTTTCCAAGTCACATATTTGAGGTCTGCGGTAGACATGGGCTCAAAGGGAGGTGGCATTAGCTGGACAATACAAATGTTCAAATCCCACATGAGAGCAGGCTCCCTGTGTGGTGGGTGCAAATGCAGTAATCCCTTAAAAAAACTTCTTGAATATTGGCTTCAAAGCCAAAGAAGATGCCTTACCTGCTGATAAATAAGCTGAAACAGCTGCCAGGTGCACTCTCAAGGTGGAAATACTTAAACCTGTGGAATGCAAATGGGTCATATGATCCAGAACTGTAGAGAGATTGGCATGGGTATGGTCTAACCTCTTACCCTGACACCAAATTGAAAATCTCTTCCATTTGGAAGTATAGGTTTTCTTGGTAGAAGGCTTCCTGGTTACTCTCCGTATATCCATGACTCCTTCTGAGAGATGTAAATCTGCATACTCTAAGTCTTCAAGAGCCATGCTTTGAGTCTGAGGGATAGCAGATTGGGATACATGATCCTGCCCTGTGAGGATGACAACAGGTTGCAACTCCTGGGGAGACTGATTGACTTGGCTACTGACAATGATAGGATCATGGAGTACACAGATACATAGACAGTGTCAGCAGATAAGGGCCTATGGCCCACCTAGTCTGCCCATTTGAGTATGTAACTTCAGTTTATGTTTTCCTAGAACTCTGTTGCCCCTTACCCCTGACCTCCAGAATTCCTTTATGTCTATCGCGTGCATTCTTAAATCCTGTGATTGTTTCAGCCCCCACCACTTCCTCAGGCAGGGTGTTCCACTTGTCCACCACCCGTTCTGTGAAGAAATTCTTCCTCACATTTCCTCTGAATCGTCCTCCCTTCAACTTCATCCCATGCCATCTAGTCCTGGAACATCTTTTTCGCTTAAAAATAGTGTATTCTAGGGACATGGATATGTTGTTCATCCACACTTACTGGCAGGTTCCTTGCCGCTTTAAATCTTGCCGGAAGGTCTTCAAGCTGGCTCCTCCCACCCACCCGGGTGGTAAAACTCTCGGCTCTGCCCCATGACGCCAGATCTTCCTTACCGGTTGGAAGCTCAGGTTCCGTCCTTAACGCGCTGCGTTTAAGACTGGTTCCTAATTCTTGAAGTTCAAAATCATAAAAGTTTTTGCTAAAAGACTTTGGTCGTCTCTCCGCGGCCGCGGCGGACAAATCGACTCGTTTCGGAGGTGCCCTTGTGGCAGAAGATGTTCAGGGACGGATCCGCACTCCACGCGGCGCCTACTGCCTGGGCCTTGAGCACGCACCCGCAGGCCTGCGACTTGTGCTCTCCCTTTCGCCCACGCCCTGAAGACCGCGGTGCCCGACATAACTGGGGCGCCCGAGAAAAGAATTCCACCAGTGAAATCTAAAGAGGCCCGGTGGGCGGTGTCAGCGGCGGGCCTCGGCCGGATCAGCTCGAGCAGATGATCGCCCTCGAGGAGGCGGCGCGGGCCGCTTCTACCTCGGCTGTGGCATTTGTCCCGGCCTCTCTCAGTGCCGTGCATCAGCTTCTTTAAGGAGCTTTGGTCTGACCCTCTCGACCAAAGGTGAGGGTCCAACTTCTTCTGGACCTTTTCCAGGTCCAAAAGAGCAAAGTAAGTCTCTCCGTCGACGCTCTTGGGAGCGGAAAGATCCCTCCCTTGTCGACAGCGCACTTCGGTCGACCCCTCAGCTCTCGGCCACTG
Organism: Neoceratodus forsteri; assembly: GCA_016271365.2. Classification (NCBI taxonomy): domain Eukaryota; kingdom Metazoa; phylum Chordata; order Ceratodontiformes; family Ceratodontidae; genus Neoceratodus; species Neoceratodus forsteri. The sequence continues at coordinate 1,684,953,618 of CM057455.1, read as the reverse complement.
GCTTCACGGTGTCCCCGCCAGGCCAGTTGCCGAGACTCCCGTCGGCGCGGTTGAGATTTTCTCGACCCGTTAGGCGGGTTATCGGCTGGAGAACTGAGAATCCCTCTCCCGGTGGGAGTTGAGGATCCCACGTGTCGGCTCGTCTGCCTCCGGTTCAGGAGCCTTCGGTGGGATCGTCCGAGCCGAGGGGAGTACCGATTTCCAACACTTCTCCTCGCCTTCCTCGGCCTAGTCGAGATTCTCGGTCATCCTCGCGGTCCAACCGATCCCGCCGCCATAGGCGGTCTCGGTACCGTGGCAAGCAGCACCGCCGCTCTTCCTCTTCCTCAGACGAGGGGAGGCTTCGGCCCAAGTTGCGTCGGAAGTACGAGGAACTCATGTGGCAACAGCTCCTTTTGACTGGGAATAAGCCGACCCAGTCGTCTTCCCCGGCCATTAAGTGGCTGTCACCGAGCAGCGAAACAACCCCTCGTTGTAGTCGAGGAGCCTGTTCTCAGGCCGGTTGTTCGACCAATTCCAGCTGCCCCACCGATTCTAGTGGAACCTCCACCACAGCTATTAGTTGGGCTCGACCAAAATTCCCGGTCGGCCTTGGGTTTGCCCCATAGGTTGTCTGTCACCCTCACTCCCGATAATCCTCGGCAGGTGGAGGGTGGCTCAGGCCCGAGGCAGCTTCTTTGAGGACTCTTCTGAGTCCGATGATGGTTCCTCCCTCTTCTCCAAGCGCCAGACTTGGAGTCCTCGGGAGGGCAGTCAATGGATGATAGCCCTTCGTCCTTCTTAGGGTTGCTTCGACTCATCCAGAGTCCACCGGATGAAGCTCGAACCTGTTTCTAACGAGCCAGGTATCCTCACGGAGATTCTGGACTGAGGGATTCTCCATGGAGGCCTTTCCGTGGCGGGTTATAGTGGGTCCGCCTTGGAACTTTGGCAGCGCCCTGCTTCCTGCCCGCGCTTTGGCCAGGTTGGCCAGGAAGTATGCGGTCCTTACTGTTCCCTGTCCGGTTTTGAACACCCTCGGCCGAGGGGTTGGTTACTGATAGCGTTTGCCGGAACGCCAGGATGTGGACAAAACCTCCGACAAGGAATCCAAGAAATTGGATTATGCCGGCTAAAAGTCTATGTCAAGGCCTCTCTCGGCTTTGGCCAGGCAGTCTGGCCGCCCTCATGGCACATTTTTCTCACGCCCTGTTGGGCTCCCTGGATGAGGTTGTCCCTCATCTTCCCGCAGATCTGCAGACTACGGTCAGGCAGGTGCGGGACCAGGGCAGGGCAGTGGCTAAACAGCAGCTCCAGACTGCGTTAGACATCGGGGACTCATGTGCCAGGTCTGTGGCGGCCGCAGTGGCCATGTTGTCGGGCTTGGCTGAGGATATCCACCTTACCTCGGATACCCAGCACAAGTTGCAGATGTTCCTTTTGGGACTGACCCTTCGGCCCTGGGGTGGAAGGTCACCTGCAGAGGATCGAGAAGTCCAATGCTACCTTGGACTCGGTCTCTTCCGCTCAGAAGGACAAAGGCCGCAAGCCACAGCCTAAGCCCTTTCGTCCTTCTGTGCCCGTGGCGCGCCCGGCCCAGCAACGTCAGGGCCAGCAGGCTCGAGCTTGGTATCCCAAACCCAAGCCGTCGGCTTCCTCCAACAGGAAGCAGGGAGGTAAAGGCCCAGGAGGTCCCTCGGCCGGTCCCTCCTCCAAGCCTGCCCAGTGACGGGCTGAGGGGTGTCGCCCCCATCCCTGTCACCTCACCCCTGGTTCCCCCCGTGGGGGGACGGCTCAGACACTTCCTTTCCGCCTGGTCCGCTGTTACCATGGACAGGTGGGTACTGAGGTGGTGGAAAAGGCCTACCTCTGAATTCGAGCAGGCCCGCCCCTCTTCAGAGCCACAGCACCGGGGCCTCGATCCGCAGCCTCACTGGTGGCTCGCCGAGCCGACATCGCCTCCTCCTCCAAAAGGAGGTGATCACGGAGGTAGAGGACCCCTTCAGACCCGTTCGTGTCCGGTATTTCCTGGTTCCGAACGGACGGGGCTGGCGCCATCTCTGGAACACGGCGGTGGTTCTGCCTCTCTGACCCACAGGACGCTGCTCTTTCATGCCCCTATCCGTCTGGCCACATCGAGATTCCTCTGCTGAAAGGAGGGATCCCTCTCTAGTTCCGAGCCATGCCCTTCGGGCTTATCTCCAGCTCCTGGGCTTCACCAAATGCATGGCAGTGGTGACAGCATTCCCGCGGCGCCGAGGTCCGGTGTACCTCTTACCTGGACGATTGGCTGATAGCAGCCCCCTCCAGACGGGAGGTGGAGCAGTCCAGAGATCTGGCCCTCCAGGTTTGCTCTCAAGTTGGCCTTCTCATCAAGGAGGCCAAGTCGGAACTCGAGCCAAAGCAGGTGATCCTGTTCATCGGGGCAGAGCTCGACTCTCTTCGAGCCAGAGCACGGCTCCCGGCGGACAGGGCCGAGGTTCTTACCTCCTTTGCCCAATCATTTCTGGTTGGGCAATCGCGCCCTGCCCGGGACTTCCTGTGCCTCCTGGGTCTCATGGCGGCCTGTACCAGCGTGGTCCGTTGGGCGCGTTGGCACATGCGCCCCCTTCAGTGGGGACTGGCCAGCCAGTGGTCACAACGCTGCGATCCTTTGACCAGCTAGTGATAGTGACCCAGGAGATGTGGAACGCTTCCAGTGGTGGAACGTTCCATCCCACCTGCAGGAGGGCATCCCGTTTGTCCGCCCGAGCCCGGCGGTCTATCGACCCGATGCCTCTCTGATGGGTTGGGGTGCCATCTGGGAACACCAGTGCACGGCCTCTGGTCCCCGTGGAGTCCCGATGCCACATCAACCTGCTGGAGCTCCCGAGCGGTCCGCCTAGCTCTCACCACCTTTGCTCTGTTTCCTCGGGGTCAAGTGGTCCGAGTCCAGACGGACAATACCACGACCATGTACTACCTGAACCGCTAGGGGGGACGCGCCCATGCTTCTATGCAAGGAAGCTCTCCGCATTTGGTCACTGTGCAGCCTGGAGGCAGATCTCCTAGCCATTCATGTGGCAGGAGCCTCCAACACCCTGGCTGATGCCCTGAGCCGGATAGGAGCTGCATCTCACGAGTGGTATCTCCTGCCGGAGGTAGTACAAGATCTGTTCTCCCACTGGGGCACACCTCAGGTGGACCTGTTTGCCTCCAGGGAGAACGCGAGGCTGAGGCTGTTTCATGCCCGCCCCTCTCAGCAGGGCTCGCTGCAGGGGGATGCCTTCTCGAGGCTGTGGACCCCGGGCCTCTTTTCCCCATTTCCCTTGATTCACACGGTGCTTCTCAAGGCGAGGAGGGACAAGGCGCAGGTGATTCTGATAGCCCCAGACTGGCCCCGCCAGTTCTGGTACCCAGATCTCCTCAGCCTCAGCTCCAGGCTCCTGAGGCAGCTTCCAGCTCGCCCGGACCTGCTCTCAGTCAAACAGGGGAAGGTGTTCCATCCGACCTTTCAATCTCTGCACCTGACGGCCTGGTTCCTGAGCTGCCAGAGTTCCAGGCCTTGGGTCTTTTCCGACGAAGTCCTCAATGTTGTTGAGGCGTCCCTGAAGAGTCGACCAGAAAATGCTACGCCTTCAAATGGAAGAGATTCTCCATTTGGTGTCAGGCAAGGCTTGGACCCTTCCTCCTGTTCTGTGGCAAGCATTTTGGACTATTTATGGTCCCTTTCTAGTCAAGGGCTTAGGGTCGACAACCCTAAAGGTGCACCTGGCAGCCATCTCTGCTTACAGGCGCGGGCGAGGGCAGTCGTGAGTGCAGGAAAAGGTGGTCGGCGCTTTTTCAAAGGCCTTGATCACATTTCCCCTCGGTGTAGAACCTCCACCTGATTTACTGCTGGTACTGGCAAAGCTCATGGGCAGGCCATTCGAACCAATGCACAGGTGTGATCTCTCACCTGTCGTGGAAGACCGCCTTCTTGGTGGCTATCACGTCAGCCAGAAGGATGGGAGAGCTCCAGGCGCTTTGCATCGAGTCTCCTTACCTGGTCTTCCACAGGGACAAGGTTGTCCTGCGCCCCCACCCAAAATTCCTTCCGAAGGTGGTGTCGGAGTTTCACCTTAACCAGGTGCTGACTCTGCCGGTGTTCTACCCCAATCACACCTCGGAGGCCGAATATAGGCTCCATACTCTGGACCCTAGAAGGGCGCTCGCTTATTATAAGGAGCGCACGGCTGAAATTCGGGGAGAGGTTCGCCAGCTGTTTGTCACCTACGCTGAAGCCGCACCTGGCAGACCTGCAGCCAAGCGGACGATAGGCAGGTGGGTCACCTCCTGCATAGATCGCTGCTATAGGTTGGCGGGCATGGGGCCTCCCAGAGGATAAGAGCTCATTCTACCCGTCCTTACTGCTGCATCGGTGGCTGCTTCCAGGGACGTCCTATCCAGGATATCTGCAGGGCTGCTACCTGGAAGTCAGCACACACTTTATTACCCATTACCACATCGACCTTGAGTCACGCCGGGATGCTGGTTTTGGGGCCTCGGTTCTCCAGTCTTTATTCCCTAAGTAGGGGTGTGCGCCTTGCCCTCCCTCCCGGAGAACTGCTAGGAGTCTGCCAATAGTGGATGAACAACATATCCATGTCCCTAGAAATACAGGTTACTCACCTGTAACAGGAGTTCTAGGAATGGTATATGTTGTTCATCCACACGACCCACCCGACCTCCCCGGCTTCGACGCACAACCTGAGCTTCCAGTGGGCCAGATCTGGCGTCATGGGCGGAGCCAGAGTTTTACCACCGGGTGGGTGGGAGGAGCCAGCTTGAAGACCTTCCGCAAGATTTAAGCGGCAAGGAACCTGCCAATAAGTGTGGATGAACAACATATACCATTCCTAGAACTCCTGTTACAGGTGAGTAACCTGTATTTCTTGCACCCTGTTCCTCCCTGTAAGATACTTGTATGTCTCTATAATGTCCCCTCTCTCCAAGGCTGTTTGGCCCAGTCTGGGGCAATGAGGATCATTGAGGCTGGCTGAAGCCTGAGTTTGTTCAATACTTTCAGTAAGAGAGGAAAAGGAGGGAAGGCATACAGTAACCTCACCATCCAGTCCAGGAGAAGTTCATCCAGAGGAATTGTACCCTTGATGGGGGGCCTGCAGCAATACTGTGGGAGTTGGTGGTTGTCTGGGGCTGCAAACAGATCCACCTCTGGGGTGCCCCACCTCCTGAAAATGGTCTCCAAGACCTGCTTGTTCAGTGACAACTCATGGTGGTTCTGATTTATTCTGCTGAGGGCATCCGCCAAGAAGTTGTCCTTGCCTGGAAGGTGGACAGCTGAGAGGGAAACATTAACAGAGTAAGAAAATGCCCCGATTGTCATCGCCTCTGTGCAGAGGGGAGTTGACCTTGTGCCCCCTTGCTTGTTTATGTAGTACACGGTGGTTGTGTTGTCTGTTCTGACCTGGACCACCTTTCCTCTTATCAGATTGTGAAATGACTGAAGAGCCAGAAGAACTGCTGTGAACTCCAAGAGGTTGATGTGCAGGAGGGATTCCTGCTTTTCCCACATGCCATGTGCAGTGTGATCCCCAAGATGTGCTCCCCACCCTAGGAGGGATGACATCCGTCGTGAGTACCAGAGAGGGAACCTGTTGCAAGAAAGGTACTCCTTGCCTGAGACTGCCCTTTACCTGCCACCACTGTAGGGCTTGGAGAAAAGTGACTGTTACTGGAACAAACTTTGAGAGAGAATCCCTTCTCTGGAGCCAGTGATCTCTTAAATGAAATTGAATGTCTCTCATCTGGAACCTGGCCCCTGACACAGTTGCTGTGGAAGATGCCATATGGCCTAGCAATTGCAGGAAGTGTCTTACTGGCCTGGAAACGTGAAGTTTGAAGGAACTGGCCACCTGGATAAGGTTGTCCACCCTGTCCTGAGGCAGGTAAGCCATCCCTTTTTTGGTATCCAGTTCTGCCCCTATGAATCTGAGTAGCTGAACTGGCTCCAAAACAGACTTTTTGTGGTTCCCCAAGAACCCCAGTGAGTAGAGAGTGTCTTGTGTTATTAACAGGGCCTCCCTTACTTGCTGGTGTGACTGACTGGCCTATTATGAGCCAGCTGTCCAGGTAGGGGAACACTGACATCCCTTGTCACCTTAGGTGTGCCACTACCACAGCTAGACATTTTGTGAACACCCTTGGAGCAGATGTGAGTCCGAAAGGCATTGCCCTGAATTGGTAATGACCCGATGGCAACCAGAACCTGAGGTACTTTCTGTGTGACCTTCTGATTGGGACGTGAAAGTAGGCATCCTTCAGATCCAGGGATGCTAACCAGTCTCCCTGTCTTAGGGTGGGTAGTATGGTAGCTAGAGTAACCATCTTGAATTTTGGTTTTGACAGATGCATGTTTAAGTATCTGAGATCCAGAATGGGTCGCCACTCTCCTGTTTTCTTCATTGTGAGGAAGTACCTTGAATACAGGCCCTTTCCTATCTGTTTGGAAGGGACTGGTTCTACTGCCTTTTGTAGCAGAAGGCCTGAAACTTCCTTTTCCAGCAGGATTGTTTCTGATGGGGAACAGAGTTCGAAAACTCTTGACCTCAGCTTTGGCATAGCTTTGAAGCTGAGGACAAGTCCCTGGCCCACTACCTCCAGTACCCAATTGTCTGTGGTGATATTGTTCCACTCCTGGAAGTAGTGGGCCAGCCTGCCCCCTACTGGAATTGGGGAGGCGACCCGAACAGTCACCACAGGGTGTCTGGATTGTGCTGCTGGCTGAATATTGGGACCAGTGCGGCCACTGCCCCTTCTGCCCCTGCCTCTGAAGTATCCCTGGGCTGATACTGGGGAAAAACCTGAGGCTGGAAGAAAGGCCTATAAGTAGGTCTGCCTCTGCCACCCCTTGCATGATGCTTCTGGGTGGTAGCAGCTCTTTCTTTGGCTGCTGCACTTTTGTATGCAGCCTTGTATTCATCCATTTTCTTCATATATGCCTCTGTTTGCTCCCCAAACAGAGACACAGGGTCACATGGAAAATCCATGGCCTTAGTCTGGGTATCTTGTGTCAGGTTAGTGGTTCTAAGCCAAGCAAACCTTCTGAGGGACACAGCAGATGCCATCTGCCTGGATGCAGTGTCATTAGAGTCCACTGCCATCCTGAACTGCGTCATAGAAGATTCAATATCCCTTTTTGCAGTCTCCTCCAGGTCAGCAGTCATGGGAGGGGGCTGCCCTAGAAATTTGCAATACTGTGGTCCACATATTTTTCTGATATCTGGTTGTATAGGCCATGTAAGATGCCTGCCTAACAGTCAGAGAAGATCCCAAGTACACTTTTTTAGCTACAGAATCCACCCTCCTAGAATCCTTGTCTGAAGGGTGAGAGGCCAGAGGGATGCCAGCTTTGTCACAAGCTGCAGCCTGTACCACACCTTCATGGCTGGGGTGCACAAAGAGGAATTCAGCCCCAGACTTAGCCACCCAGTATTTCCTATCCACCTTCCTGTCTGTGTGTGGAAAGAAGTGGGATTTGCAGAACTTTCACAGTCTGCTTTCTTAGAGACTTATGGAGAGGAGGAGTAGCCCTTTGATGGGAGCACATCTATCATCTCCTTATAATCCTCTTCCTCCTCATCCTCTGCAGATTCCTGGGATGGGAGGTCGAGGATTGAGCCACTTGCTTCATAAAATCAAAATAGGAGGTAAAATCTTCTGTTCCCTTGCTAGGAATCTGGTCTGTGAGGATCAGGGGAAATGTCTGGATCAATAGGGTCCCCAAAATCCTCATCATCTTCATCATCATCAGATTCATTCCCAAAGTCATTGTCCCCATAAGGATCCCCACCTTGGTCTGTTAAACCAGGGATAATATTTGAACTGGGAGTTTGTGGAAACGGTTGTTTGTCAACTGGAACCAGGGACTGTAATGACTGAATAATCCTGAACGCATTAGCAATCTCCTCAGTAGAAGAAAATGCGGGTTGTTTCGATTGAGGTTACTGGTGCTTTTCCTTCTTCTTTTTCTTGACCGCAATGGCCAGTTCAGCAGCCTTATCTGTGGTTCATTTTTTCAAAATACAGCTATTGCCCCTTTCAGAGAGCAGCTCTCCCGGTTCATCAGGTTGGTCTGCGGCTGGGTTAGCAGCCTTATCAGCCATTCTTTCCAACAGTCTTTTAAACTGTCTATCCAATGTGGACTACGGAAAGTTACCACAAATCACTCAGTCTGTCTGTAAGCAGTCAGACCCCAGACAGAATAAACAAATTAAGTGTGGATCTGCTTTAGCAAAAAGTTCCCCGCACTTGGTACAGTGCTGGAAACCTGTGGGTCCTGTTTTCTTTTTAGTTTTCTGTGACATAACCCAGATCACCACACCAAATTAAAATCTTTTTTTTTTTCCGGTTGCGCGAACCGACAGAAAAACCAGGAGTTACCCTGGAATGAAAATAGAATAGAATACCAGGAGTTACCCCGGTTGAATTCAAATACAAATGAAACCAGGAGTTACCCCGGTTAAAACACAAATAATTGAAAAAAACTACTATACCAAGTTGGAACAAAATATTTTACCTTAATTAAATCAGAAAAATAAATAGGAAGGCTGTCAGTTCACCCTCTCTTGAAAATCTGGCAGGAAACATAGAAAGCAGATAAGGACCGCTGGCCCACCCAGTCTGCCCATTTCCACTCTAATGGATAAGCTGCAGATCCTAGTTAACCAGCAGCCTACTTCTTCCTACCCCACCCCTAGAATTGCCTTATGACTGTCCCATGCATGCTTGAATTCCACCACTGTTTTGACTCCACAACTCCTCCGGAAGGCCGCTCCATGCATCCACAACCCTCTCTGTGAAAAATACTTCTTAAGTTACCTCTGAGCCGCCTCTTCTATCTTCAAATTGTGCCCCTTGTTCTTGCACACCTCTTTTTTTGAAAGATGCTAGCCTCTTGGACTTTGTTGATTCCCTTGAGGTACTTGAAAGTTTCTATCACGTCCCCCCTCTCCCTCCTTTCCTTGAGGCTATACATATTTAGCTCCTTAAGTCTCTCTTCATATGTCTTCCGATGCAGACCCTGCACCATTTTAGTTGCCCTCCTCTGGACAGCTTCCATCCTGTCTATGTCTTTGTGGAGATTAGGTCTCCAGAACTGCACGCAGTACTCCAGATGGGGTCTCACCAACTGTCTGTACAGAGGGATAATAACTTCCTGTTTTCTACTGGTGATGCCTCTCCCTATGTATCCCAGTATCCCCCCAGCCCTCCTTGCTGCCCTCTCACATTGCTTGCCCACCTTTAGGTCATCTGATATGACTACCCCCAGGTCCCTTTCCATTTTTGTTGTTGTTAGTATCTCACCCCCCATTGTGTACTCTTCCCCTTGGTTTTTGTTTCCCAGGTGCATTACCTTGCACTTCTTAGCAGTGAATCTAAGCTGCCATACATTTGACCATTCCTCTAACCTTGCCAAGTCCCTTCTGATCCTTTCCACCCCACCTTGTGCATCAACTCTGTTACATATCTTTGTGTCATCTGCAAAGAGAAATACTTTTCCTTCCAGTCTCTCTGCAATGTCGCTTATAAAGACATTGAAGAGGACCGGTCCTAATATTGAACCCTGTGGTACCCCACTAGTAACCCCCACTTCTTCAGAGTGGACTCCATTTACTATTACTCTCTGTGTCCTATTCTCCAGCCAATTCTTTACCCAGGCTGCCATCTTGGGACCCACTCCCAGGCTGGCTAACTTGTATATTAAGCGACTACTTACCCCTACTTGACTAAAATCTAAACAATTACTACCTGAAAACCAAGGACAGTGCAAAGAATACCAATAAAATAAATTTTACTAGTGAATAAACCAAGAAAATAAAGTTTCTTCAAGTGATGAAGGAGAGCTTCTCCGGAGACATCTTACTGAGGCAAGCGGAGTAAAGAATTTGATGGTTTAGAACTGTTTACCAGGGATAGTGATTTGAAAACCGAGTCGAGCCTAGCATTCCATCATTTGCATAAGTTCTACTAACCATTTAGGCTCTGGGGCAGTCCTATGGTGAGACCACACTGCATAAGTCAGAATACAGTAAGATTTCCTGGGTTTGAAGACAAATTTTGTTCTCTGTTATGGCTATGCTAACATTTGTTAAATTGTTTAATACTTTTCTAACAAAAGTGGCAGAAAGTCATTATCTAAATAGAGTGCACATAGAACTATCCTTTTGGATAAATTGTTACTTTGTACTTCCCTGCTGTTGTGCACCTAGACCTTTTGCCTCTGATAGGGGAGCTGAGCCCAACTCTTTTGTTTGCATAGATTAATTCCATTTATTAAACAGGCAACAGAATGAACAAAAAACAGCCCCAAGGGGAAGAGTGGGAGAGCCCATGGCACAATGATTACTTTTGGAGAACAGCGTCCATTAAGTTTTTAGGCATTGCCCGACGTGGAACCTTTGGAAAAGAGCACTGGCTGCTCAAAAGTGTATCTCCGAAAATCAAATAAATAAGCATTGAGTAACAAGTGTATGTACTGTATAGTGGAGCATTCTCTATCTTGTGGAAGTCTGACTGAAAGTAGGAGATACTTAAAAGGAGTAGAGAACAGGTCCATTGGCATACAGCAGAATATCAGAGTTAAGAGCAGAACATAGGAGGTCATTCGATGTAAAGCGAGAACAGAAGAGGCCCTAGCACTGAGCCTTGTGGGACACCTTTATTAATGGTTGAGAAATTTGATACGAAGTAAGAACACAATGGGACCTCCCTGAGATATTGCTTCTGAACCACAGAAAAGCCTGGAAATTTAAACCAACCGTGGTTAGTCTGTTGATCAGAATGTTATGGTCAACAGTGCCCAATACTTTTAAGAGGTTGAGGAATACAGCTGGGCTCATCTCCTTATTTTCAAATGAGATGAGAATTAAAGTTTATAAAAAAAAAGAAAGTTTCCCATTTTTCATTTTCTCCTCTGATATCAGCTCCTAAAGCCCGCCGCCCAGCTCTAATGTGTTCTTAAGGAGGCTATACCAATATTGGCTTAAGTTATGAGCCCATGTTCTTTTTTCCCCAATGATTCCCATTTATACCACAGTTCAATGGCAAAGCCCCAGATTCATACTATACTCCATCTCTTATGGACCTCCCAACCCTTTTCACAAACTCATCTGTATCAGTTCCATATCATGGCTTGTAGAGGGCAAGCAAATGACCTTAGACTAAAACACCATGTTGCTCTGTGAGTGAGAAAGTACAGCACATCTGACACTCTCCACCTCACAGGCTTAGCATGCCACATCTACAAGACTTCAGCCTCCAAAAGCCCAGAGGCCCAAGTTGTCTTTTTCCAAACCTGGGTCTCCTAGGTCACCGGATAACATAGTGTTGCTATGTCAGTGGGCCAGCTCATTTATGACAAAGTTTAAAGAAAAATAATCATCCTACTTGCAAGAATAAATTAAAACCCAACACTTGCCTAACCCAAAATGTACATATTCATTTAAGGATCAGCCATAAAACAGCATTTAAAAACACTGTAATTACCTCCTGTTCAACATTAATACAAGCCAGTTTTCTGAATTTAACTACAAACAATGGTTTTGCTGAAATGGCATATTAGTAATATGTTAAGAATTTGAATTGTCAAAAGTCATTGGTGTGTTAAATGTTTGAATGCTTACACCCATTCTCTCCTGCCAAACACAAACTATCTCAAGAGCACAGCATGAGTCATAGAATTGGACCTTTCATATCTTTAAAGATCAGTGGGGGCCAACATGATAGCAAATCCAACATGTTATAGCTTTACTGTAGTTTGCTTTATTATTAATATATTAAATGCACTGAAATGTGAGTCTCATTATCTGCTGTTTTACACTACTTCATTATTTTTGTTTGACTGGACAGATTTTGGGGTGGGGGAGCTATGTATTAAATTGTGAGAGGGGAAAGACGCAGGAACAGGAACACTGTGTCAGTTATAGTCTCTATGCATCCAAGGAAGATTAAGCTTAAATATTCTATTAATTTGCAGGCAGGTAACAGTTACCATGAAAAATATCACATTAGTTTTATGATGTTTATCAAGAACACAGTACTGTAGCTACAAGATTCTGAATATGTTACAAACAGCTTGGGCCATAGCACTTACATTCAAATACTGTTACAGCTGAACTAACTTTTATGATCTCCTGCTCTATCAAACCAGAGAAAAGTACATCATAGTCAAAATTGGGGTCTGCTGAACAGCAGAAAGTAAAACTGGCATACATGCCAACATTGCTGCTGTCAAACAATGGGATAGCAGAGTTGTGCAAACGGGTGGGGTGGGGTGGGAAGAGGGACAGGGAATGGAAGACTGTGGCTGCTAAAGAGGTGGATTGGAGGATTTGAAAAGTACATGTAACCAGAACATTATTCCAGGTTTAAAAATTGAGGAGATCATGGTACTGTAGGAAGGCAAACACACTCTCATCTTCATGAGAAATGTGTCTCTCATCTAAATCAAGAGCACAGGGAAAGACTTGACCTACAGCCAGTATTCCAATGTCCAGATTTTTGTCAGTTCCTATACTACTGCTTTTCTCAGAGTACATCACACAGCATGGAGGCTTTGTTGGTAGGCTCCATAGACAGAGATGCAACAGTTTTAAATGAGCAGGTGGACAAACAATGACTTTTCTACCCGTTATCTTTTCAGTACATTTTAAATCTGTGAGAATGGTCTTGCCTTAGGCATGGCCCTGGGAGACCTACATTTATTATAAATTAAGAAAGCATCATGTAACACTCTCAGCCAATCACAGTGCTCCTTTAGTTTGTGCATGAGACACTCATATTTTGATAAGAGTGCCACATTTGCAGAAGTCATGGTAAGTACAGTTACGTAAGAACTTACCATAACAGTAGATCTTCGAGAACAGCTCTTGCAGCAGGTTACACCATTAGACTGAAGCCGCAGGCGCCAGGACCCCACTGAAATTTTCTAGCTAGCAGTATTCAGTGGGGACCGCCTCGACGCCAGTCCCGCCCCGGCCAGGCACAGTACATATAGGGGTCCCAGAATCCCAGTTCTCCTGCCGGAGACTCCGCTGCTGGATGACATCAGAAGAGGAGACTGAGGATCCGCCATCAAATGGCAGTCAGAGAGATGCTGAGACACCTGACCCTAGGAGAAGGATGTTAGGACAAGAATCTACCTCCAGCGGGGATGGTGGGAGGGAAAGGACCTGCTGCAAGAGCTGTTCTTGAAGATCTACTGTTACGGTAAGTTCTTACGTAACTGTACTATCTTACTTTGAGAAACAGCTCTTGCAGAAGGTCACACCATTAGGGCTGATTCCCAAGCAATAGTGGAAATCCCACACCACTGGGGGGAGGGAAGGTAGAAATCCTTAGAAAAACCTAAGCCTAGGACAGAAGTCCTTGAAGGACTGCTAGACCAAAACCTGCTCTTCACCTCGATGCGATGTCCAGGCTGTAATGCCTGATAAAAGTGTGCACGGTGCTCCAAGTAGCTGCAGCACAGATAGCCAAGGTGGACACATTCTTAAGGGCAGCAAGGAGGTAGCCACCCTCTTGTGGAATGACCCTTGACCGTGCCCAGTAAGGGTTTGTTACGCTTCTGGTAACAGAACGTGATACACTGAATGAGCCACCTGGACAGCGACTGTTTAGAAACAGGAGCTCCCATCATCCTGTGCGTGAAGGAGACAAAAAGCTGTTCGGATTTTCGGTGGTGTTTGGTTCTGGTCAGGTAGTATCGGAGACACCTATGCACATCTAGGGTGTGCAACAGTGCCTCTCCTCGATTCGAATAGTCGGGAAAGTACACTGGTAGATCAAAGTCTTGATTAAGGGTGACAGCTGAGACCACCTTAGGCAGAAATTTGGGATTAGTCCGTAGGGATACCCTGTCTTGGTGAAAAACCAAATAAGGCTCTTTGCACATGAGTGCATGGAGTTCAGAAGTTCTTCTGGCCGAAGTAACGGCAACTAAAAACAACGCCTTCCAAGTGAGAAGACGAGTCGAACCGCGGCTGGTTCAAAGGGTGGCAGTGTGAGCTGCTCCAGGACAACGGGTAGATCCCATGGTGGAATTGGATCCTTAATCAGAGGTCTAAGGTGGAGAATACCTCTCAGGAAGGCTCGTGCGTGTCCAACTGGGATATGAGGTATTGGCCTATCATACATAATGATAGACTGATATGGCACAGAGGTGTATTTTGATCGAGGAGTAGGCCAAGCCTGTCTGAAAAAGAGACAGGAGGTAGTCCAAGACCAACTTTTCTGGACAGTCTAGGAGGCGAAACCCCGTGCTTGAGCCCATAGGCAAAAATGGCACCATTTCATGGTGTAAGTGGCATGAGTGGCCCGTTTTCTCGCAGCCACCAGGAAATCAGCTACCTCTTGCGAGACCCCGTGTTGCAAAATGGCAATGTGTCTAGCAGCCAAGCGTGCAGGCTCAACGAACGTAGGTCTGGATGGACCAAGGAGCCCTCCTCCTGAGACAACAAGTGAGAGCTGATTGGCAGAGGCACCGGAGGTTCCCGGGATAGCTGGTGTAGTAGAGGGAACCAGATCTGCCTGGGCCAGAACGGCGCGATGAATATCAGCGTCGCTTGCTCTCTGCGAAGTTTCAGAAGAACCCTCTGGATCAACAGAAAGGGGGGAAAGGCATAGAGGAATCTGTCCGCCCAGGAGAAGGACAACGCGTCTTGTCAGAAAACACCAGGCCCTGGATCTAGCGAGCAAAAATTGGGTAGTTTTGCATTGGATGGGGACGCAAAAGGTCTAACTCTGGTGTACCCCATCTGTGAAACAGATCCTCTACTACCTCGTGGAGTAGTTCCCACTCGTGGACTCTGGCCTGAGAGCGGCTCAGGCCATCTGCGATGACGTTATCCACTCCTGGGACATGAACAGCAATGAGGTTTGCGCCAGGTTGCAAAGCCCAATCCCACACCCTCATGGCCTCCCTGCAAAGTGGGTAGGAATGGGTGCCTCCTTGTTTGTTGAGGTAACACATCACCACGAAATTGTCTGTTTGTAACAGAAGAGTACCCGGTGGAATCTCCGACTGGAAGCCCTGCAGGGCGTAAAGAACTGCTCTCATTTCCAGCATGTTTATGTGGAGATGAGTCTCTTGGGCTGTCCACAGGCCCTGAGACCGGACACCGTTGAGGTGTGCTCCCCATCCGAGCCCTGAGGCGTCTGTGGAGAGTGTCACAATCGGAGATGGCGCAATGAAGGGAACCCCTGCTGATAGATTCTTCAGATCTAGCCACCATTGCCAATCCCGGATTACGGTCTCCATGATCCAGATAGGAAGCTGCAGATGGTCTTGCTTTCGATCCCACTGGACCCGTAACATCCACCAGGTGACCCGCATGTGGAGATGAGCAAGCCGGACTGTCGCAATGGCCGCAGCCATGTGTCCAAGCAGGCAAAGGACCGCTTGGCAGGAACGGCCTTTGCCCAATGTCCCTGATGAGGGATCTGATGTATCTGCTCTGTCCTGGGGAAGAAAGGCTTTCCTTGACGATGTCCAGAACTGCACCTATGAACTGCAGCATCTGGGACGGAACCAGGCGTGACTTCTCTTGATTGATCATGATGCCCAGCGTCTCGAACAGAGACTGAGTATAATGAATGGTGGACATCAAGGCCTCCCGAGAGGGCGCCATGAGAAGCCAGTCGTCCAGGTAGGGGAACACGTAGTGGACTTGCCTCCTCAGAGTCACCGCTACAACCACCATACACTTTATGAATACCCGAGGTGCCAATGACAATCCGAAAGGGAGGTCTCGGAACTGATAATGGTGGCCCTGGAACTTGAAGCGCAGAAACTTCCTGTGCGCTTGAGCGATGGGTATATGCAGGTAAGTGTCCTGCATGTCCAAGGACGCTAGAAAGGCGCCCTGCTTGAGCATGGGAATCAGACCTGGGAGGGTCACCATGCGGAAGCGCTTGTACAGGATCGACTCATTGAGGTCACTGAGGTCCAGTATCGGACGGAGGTCCCCTGTTTTCTTGGGAACCAGAAAGAAGTGAGAATAATATCCTGCACCTCTCTGGTTCTGTGGAACGTGTTCTATCGCTTCTTTTTCCAGGAGCGCGAGCACCTCCTGCTGTATGAGCAGGGCATGCTGACCCGAGTAACGGGAAAGCAGGGGAGGTCTTGCCGGTGGGCGGTCGAGAGATTCTATAAAGTGACCTTTCTTGACCAACTGGAGAACCCACCGGTCGGTGGTAATCGACTGCCACCCTGAAACGTGGCGAGCGATGCGACCCCAGACCTTTTGTGCCCATTGATCCAGAGGAGGGGCGGGGACCAGGAAGGAGTCATGCTGTGGCAGCACTGGTCCCTGCAGGCTGGGCCGGTTAAGTGTAGCGTTGGGCTCTGCCTGGGGATGACTTAGCCTGGGCTTTCCGCTGAAAGGTGCCCCTTTGTTGCTGGCCGGAACGTGGCTGCTACCTTTGTTGCCGGCTACAAAAATGGTTCTGGTTCCTACGAAAGGAACCGGGCCTGGGTCTGTACATGGCCTGTACAGACCTGACTGCCTTCCCAGTGTCCTGGAGTTTGGTGATCACCTTCTCCGAGGGTTCACCAAAGAGTACTTCGACGGTGTAGGGGACGTCAAGAATGTTCTTCTGTACGTCCGGGTGAAGCCAGAGACACAGAGCCAAGAGTGTCACTGGAGACAGATGCCTGAAGCTGCAGCCTGGCAGAAGAGTCCGCAGAATCGTATGTGGCTCGTAATACTTGGGTACCCAAATCAGACCCTCTGCGGAGAAAGTTTACGAGCTCCACCTTCTGATCGCCATCCGGAAGCTTATCGACCAGGTCCTGGCCCTATTCCCATAGAGCGTTCTGAAACTGTACCATGCGGGTTAGGTAGTTCAGGGACCTGATGGAGCATGTAGCGGCCGGATACATGCATCTCCCCAGGGCATCCAGTTATTTGGATTCCTGGTCCGGTGGCTGTGTGCTCATGTGTTGCGGTCTTTGGGACCGGTCATGAGGCCGTAATGACCAGGGAGTCTGCCAGAGGTTGTTGAGCCAAGTACTCGTCCTCTCTCGGGGCCTTGTACAGGCGGTCAGCTTTCTTCAGCACAGTAGGAGTGGAATGCGGACACTTCCACGCAGCCTTGGTGACGTCTGCAAAGGTGTCCACCAAGGGTGGCACTACCACAGGCTTTGGGTCTTTCTGTCGAAGATAACAGGCAAGGCGCTGCCTTTCGGGGTCAAGGTCTTCAGCATCCCACCCCATGTTGTCCTGGATGTGCCTCATGATCTCAGAGAAAGAGGGATCATCTGGAGGAGCCCTGGGAAGGTCATGTGGGTCAGGTGATGAAATGCTGAGTGGAAAAGGAGATCTGGAGTAATCTGACGTATCCGATCTGGAGTCCTCCCCGAACAGAGTATACCGCCAACGCCTGGGTCGCTGGGGCTGGGAGACCTCATGGAGATCTTAAGGGAGGCCTTCCGATCCTGGCATCTGCCCTCAGGAGGTGGTCTGCTCCTTGGGGGCTGGTGGTCGCCCTGCTGGCCCCTGTAGTGGAGGAGGGGGCGTAGGAGGTGAAGTAGAAGGAGGAGGAGGAGGAGGCTTTACTGGGACCACGTCTTTACGGATGGTGTCCCACCAGAAAGTAAAGAGTTCCTTTACTTCTTGAATATTCATGCCCGACGACGGGCCTGGCGCCGGTGGTCTGTGACGGGGTCGGGCGTCAGGTCCTCGAGTGTCTCCGGGGTGGGCAAAGGCTCCTTCAGAAGCCCGGCATCCTCTGTGTTGCCCGCCTGGTCTTCAGGCAACGCGGTGTTCTCCTCCGTGGAGTCCCTGTGACCGGTGTCCACCGGAGACTGGGTGGTGGTCTTCGGCTCCGGTGAAGCCGTCGGTCGCTTGGCCAATGACTTCGGGTCCGGTGAACGCCTGGCCGGTGTCTGGTGCTTGGCCGATGCTCTCGGCTCCGGCGAACACCTGGCCAACTTCAAGTACTTGGCCAACGTCAGGTCCGTCATCCGCTTGAGGGACGTCAGGTCCTTCGTCTTCCTGGGTGGAGGATCCGGGCCCCTAGGGGGCTGGGAGACCGACCTGGAGTCGGGGTCCCAACGTCGGGTGGAAGAGGAAGACTTGTGACGTTCAGAGGACTTTGAAGAGGCCCGAGAGGGAGTAGAGGAAGCCGAGGGCCTGGAAGTCTTGATGGGCTGAAGAATCTAAGAATCGCTGGAAGCCCGGACCTTAACCGGAAGGGGCTGAGACCTAGCCCTGGAGAGAGAGTGGTCCGATTGGGTGAAGCCTGAGCTCTGCGAATCCGAGGCCCGATTCGGGGATCTGGACCTTGCCTTCTCCCGGTGCTTGTCCCAGTGTTTGTGGACCTTGGAGGAAGAATCACCTCTGGAGGAAGTTTCTTTGTCCATCCTGTTAAGTTTTTCCACCAGCAGGTAAGCCTGAAGTGTCTTCTGACGGCAGATCCTGGTGTGGCTGTTGAACCCTTGGCAAAAGGTGCAGGCCATGGTGTCATGGTCTGGGCCTAGGCACCGCACGCAGAAAGAATGAGGATCCTTGAAAGGGATCTGTTTTCCACAGGCACACTTTGAAAGGTGACCCTCAAATGAAGGAGTTGGAGAGGACATTAGTTAAGTAGAAACTCTTGAAGTTTTAAGTCGTTCTGCGCTAGGTAGAGACCAAGAGGCCGATGCTGGCGAGTCGATGGTGGGAAAAGAACTGGGGATTCTGGGGGACCGCCCCTTTATGTACTGTGCCTGACGTCAGGGGCGGGACCAACGCCGGGGTGGTCCCCGCTGAATACTGCTAGCAAGAAAATTTCCGGGTCCTGGCGCTCGCCGGCTTCAGTCCTAATGGTGTAACCTGCTGCAAGAGCTGTTTCTCGAAGTAAGATCAGATGCTTGCCTAGTAGGAATGCTGGTCTGTGTTTCTGGGAGAAAGGTACTCTTCTAAAATATAAACAGTCCCTTGAAATATAATAGGTTTATATGTCCCCTTCCCCACTCAGCTTCACTTCACTGTTCTCACAAAGGACAAAAGCAAGGGAACCATTCATTCTGCAATAAGTGACTGCAGGGGGACATAGTAACACATATGTGGGATCTCTAGAATACCATACAAGTCAGTTGGAGGCCATGCGTGTCAAGAAGGTGAGGTGTTCCGCTCTTGGGAGGGAGGGTGGCATGGGCTACCTGGCATTCCTGCACCTCCTTCAGACCCGCCATAGAGAAGTATTGGCATTGACTGTGAAGGTTGTTATTCACCTGCCCTCCCAGCAGGAGGAATGGTGAAGCCATGACAAGCCCAGCCATCGCTGTATGGGAACCATTATGGGGAACAAACAGGTCAAACAGAATAAACAAATGAAAATATATATCAAGCTACACAGATAACAAAAGACACAGTGAGGCAACTGTGCCTGCTGCCAGGGCATGGGGAACAAGCAGAATCACACATATGTGATTCAAATACTGACCCCAGAATAATGTGTGAAAAAAAAAAAAGGCTTATTAATTGCCACATAGTGCAAAGATTATTTTGAAATTAGCAGGTAGAATCCTCCTTTTTAACAGATCACTGTTTTTGTTTCCAGAATGCACTTATATGTGCCTCAAGTACTATACATAAGTTTGTTGTACTCTCCAAAGCTGTCTTGTTTTGAAAATAAATGATCACACCCATTTTCCATTTGAGTATGTAACTTCAGTTTATGTTTTCCTAGAACTCTGTTGCCCCTTACCCTGACCTCCAGAATTCCTTTATGTCTATCGCATGCATTTCTTAAATCCTGTGATTGTTTCAGCCCCACCACTTCCTCAGGCAGGGTGTTCCACTTGTCCACCACCCGCTTCTGTGAAGAAATTCTCTCACATTTCCTCTGAATCGTCTCCTCCCTTCAACTTCATCCCATGCCATCTAGTCCTGGAACATCTTTTCGCTTAAAATAGTGTATTCTAGGGACATGGATATGTTGTTCATCCACACTTACTGGCAGGTTCCTTGCCGCTTAAATCTTGCCGCGGAAGGTCTTCGTTGGCTCCTCCCACCCACCCGGGTGGTAAACTCTCGCCCGCCCCATGACGCCAGATCTTCCTTACCGGTTGGAAGGCTCAGGTTCCGCCTCCACCCGCCGTGCTTAAGACTGGTTCCTAATTCTCGAAAGTTCAAAATCATAAAGTTTTTACAAAGACTTTGGTCGCCTTCTCCTCGCGCCGCGGCGGACAACCGACCTGTGCTGAGGTGCCCCTTGCGCAGAAGATGTCTAGGACGGATCCGCACTCCACGCGGCGTCACTGCCTGGGCCTTGAGCACGCACTCGCAGGCCTGCGACTTGTGCTCTTCCTTTCGCCTCACGCCCTGAAGACCGTGGCGTCTGATTACACCTGGGGCGCCCGAGAAAAGAATTCCACCAGTGAAATCTAAAGAGGCCCGATTGGCGTGTGTCGGCGCGGGCGGCTCGGGCGGATCAGCTCGAGCAGATGATCGCCTCAAGAGGAGGCGGCGCGGCCGCTCTACCTCGCTGTGGCATTTGTCCGCCTCTCTCTAGTGCCTCGTATCGCTTCTTTAAGGAGCTTTGTCTGACCCTCTCGACCAAAGGTGAGGGTCCAACTTCTTCTGGACCTTTTCCAGGTCCAAAAGAGCAAAGTAAGTTCTCCGTCGACGCCTTGGGAGCGGGAAAGATCCCTCCCTTGTCGTTATAGCCCACTTCGGCTCCACCCTCAGCTTCGGCCACTGGCTTCACGGTGTCCCTGGCCAGGCCAGTTGGGACTGAGACCCCGTCGGACGCGGTTGAGATTTTTCTCGACCCGTTAGACGGGTTGTCGGCTGGAGAAGCTGAGAATCCCCTCTCCCCGTTGGGAGTTGAGGATCCCGTCGGCTCGTCTGTGCCTCCGGTTCAGGAGCCTTCGTTGGGATCGTCCGAGCCGAGGGGAGTACCGATTTCCAACACTTCTCCTCGCCTTCCTCGGCCTAGTCGAGATTCTCGGTCATCCTCGCGGTCCAACCGATCCCGCCGCCATAGGCGGTCTCGGTACCGTGGCAAGCAGCACCGCGGCTCTTCCTCTTCCTCAGACGAGGGGAGGCTTCGTCGCAAGTTGCGTCGGAAGTACGAGGAACTCATGTGGCAACAGCTCCTTTTGACCGGGAATAAGCCGACCCAGTCGTCTTCCCCGGCCATTAAGTGGCTGTCACCGGAGCAGCCGAAACAACCCCTCGTTGTAGTCGAGGAGCCTGTTCTCAGGCCGGTTGTTCGGCCAATTCCAGCTGCCCCACCGATTCTGGTGGAACTCACCCACAGCTATTAGTTGGGGCTCACCAAAATTCTCGGGTCGGTCTTGGGTTTGCCCCCATAGGTTGTCTGTCACCCTCACTCCCGATAATCCTCGGCAGGTGGAGGGTGGCTCAGGCCCGAGGCAGTTCTTTGAGGACTCTTCTGAGTCCGATGATGGTTCCTCCTCTCCGCTGCCAGACTTGAGTCCTCGGAGGGCAGTCAATGGATGATAGCCCTTCGTCCTTCTTAGGGTTGCTTCGACTCATCTCAGAGTCCACCGGATGAAGCTCGAACCTCGCTTTCAACGAGCTAGGTATCCTCACGGAGATTCTGGACTGAGGGATTCTCCTATGGAGGCCTTCCGTGGCCGGTTACAGTGGTCCGCCTTGGAACTTTGGCAGCGCCCTGCTTCCTGCCCTGCGCTTTGGCCAGGTTGGCCAGGAAGTATGCGGTCCTTACTGCTCCCTGTCCGGTTGAACACCCTCGCCGAGGGGTTGGTTACTGAATGAGCGTTGCCGGGAACGCCAGGGATGTGGACAAACCTCCCGACAAGGAATCCAAGAAATTGGATTATGCCGGGCTAAAAGTCTATGCCAAGGCCCTCTCTCGGCTTCGGCCAGGCCAGTCTCGGCCGCCTCATGGCACATTTTTCTCACGCCCTGTTGGGCTCCCTGGATGAGGTTATCTCATCTTCCCGCAGATCTGCAGACTACGGTCAGGGTGTAAGGGACCAGGGCAGGGCAGTGGCCAAACAGCAGCTCCAGACTGCTTAGACATCGGGACTCATGTGCCAGGTCTGTGGCGTCGCAGTGGCTATGTTCGTCGGGCTTGGCTGAGGATATCCACCTTACCTCGGATACCCAGCACAAGCAGATGTTCCTTTTGGGACTGACCCTTCGGCCCTGGGGTGGAAGGTCACCCGCAGAGGATCGGAAGTCCAATGCTACCTGACTCGGCCCTTCCGCTCAGAAGGACAAAGGCCGTTAAGCCACAGCCTAAGCCTTTCGTCTCTTCTGTGCCCGTGGCGCGCCCGGCCCAGCAACGCCAGGGCCAGCAGGCTCGAGCTTGGTATCCCAAACCTCAAGCCGCCGGCTTCCAACAGGAAGTAGGGAGTAAGGCCCAGGAGGTCCCTCGGCCGTGTCCTCCTCCAAGCCTGCCCAGACGTGGCTGAGGGGTGTCGCCCATCCCTGTCACCACCCTGGTCTCCGTGGGGGGACGCGCTCAGACACTTCCTTTCCGCCTGGTCCACTGTTACCATGGACAGGTGGGTACTGAGGTGGTGGAAAAGGCCCACCTCTGAATTCGAGCAGGCCGCCCGTCCTCAGAGCCACAGCACCTCGGGGCCTCGGATCCGTAGCCTCACTGGTGGCCCGCCGAGCCGACATCGCCTCCTCCTCCAAAAGGAGGTGATCACGGAGGTAGAGGACCCCTTCAGACCCGGGTTCGTGTCCGGTATTTCCTGTTCCGAACGGACGGGGCTGGCGCCATCTCTGGAACACGGCGGTGGTTCTGCTCTCTGACCTACAGGACGCTGGTTTTTCAACGCCCCTTTATCCGTCTGGCCACATCGAGATTCCTCTGCTGAACGGAGGGATCCCTCTCTAGTTCCGGAACCATGCCCTTGGCTTATCTCCAGCTCTAGGGTCTTCACCAAATGCATGGCAGTGGTGACAGCATTCCTGCGGCGACGAGGGGTCCGGGTGTACCCTTACCTGGACGATTGGTTGATAGCAGCCTCCAGACGGAGGTGGAGCAGTCCAGAGATCTGGCCCTCCAGGTTTGCTCTCAAGTTGGCCTTCTCATCAAGGAGGCCAAGTCGGAACCTCGAGCCAGCAGGTGATCCTGTTCATCGGGGCAGAGCCTCACCTCTTCGAGCCAGAGCATGGCTCCACGGACAGGGCCGAGGTTCACCTCCTTTGCCCAATCATTTCTGGTTGGGCAATCGCGCCTCTGCCCGGGACTTCCCAGCCTCCTGGGTCCATGGCGGCCTGTACCAGCGTGGTCCGTTGGGCGCGCTGGCACATGCGCCCTTCAGTGGGGACTGGCCAGCCAGTGGTCACAACGGCCAGCGATCCTTTGACCAGCTAGTGATAGTGACCCAGGAGATGTGGAACGCTTCCAGTGGTGGAACGCCCATCCCACCTGCAGGAGGGCATCCCGCTTGTCCGCCTGCAGCCGGCGGTCTCATCGACCCGATGCCTCTCTGATGGGTTGGGGCGCATCTGGGAACATCAGTGCACGGCCTCTCGTCCCCGATGGAGTCCCGATGCCACATCAACCTGCTGGAGCTCCCGAGCGGTCCGCCTAGCTCTCACCACCTTTGCTCTGTTTCTCCGGGTCAAGTGGTCCGAGTCCAGACGGACAATACCACGACCATGTACTACCTGAACCGCCAGGGCGGGACGCCGCCCATGCTTCTATGCAAGGAAGCTCTCCGCATTTGGTCACTCGTGCAGCCTGGAGGCAGATCTCCTAGCTATTGTGGCAGGAGCCTCCAACACCCTGGCTGATGCCCTGAGCCGGATAGGAGCCAGCACCTCACGAAAGTGGCAGGCCTCCCCAGCCGGAGGTAGTACAAGATCTGTTCTCCCACTGGGGCACACCTCAGGTGGACCTGTTTGCCTCCAGGGAGAACGCGAAGCTGAGGCTGTTTCATGCCCGCCTCTCTCAGCAGGGCTCGCTGCAGGGGGATGCCTTCTCGAGGCTGTGGACCCCGGCCTCTTTTCCCCATTTCCCTTGATTCACACGGTGCTTCTCAAGGCGTAGGAGGACAAGGCGGAGTGATTCTGATAGCTCCCAGACTGGCCCCGCCAGTTCTGGTACCCAGATCTCCTCAGCCTCAGCTCCAGGCTCCTGAGGCAGCTTCCAGCCCGCCCGGACCTGCTCTCAGTCAAACAGGGAAGGTGTTCCATCCGACCTTCAATCTCTGCACCTGACGGCCTGGTTCCTGAGCTGCCAGAGTTCCAGGCCTTGGGTCTTTTCCGACGAAGTCCTCAATGTTGTTGAGGCCCCTGCAAGAGTCTAATTGGTAAATGCTACGCCTTCAAATGGAAGAGATTTCATTTGGTGTCAGGGCAAGGCTTGGACCCTTCCTCCTGTTCTGTGGCAAGCATTTTGACTATTTATGGTCCCTTTCTAGTCAAGGGCTTAGGGTCGACAACCCTAAAGGTGCACCTGGCAGCCATCTCTGCTTACAGGCGGGCAGGGCAGTCAGTGAGTGCAGGAAAAGGTGAGGCGGCCTTTTTCAAAGGCCTTGATCACATTTCCTCCGGTGTCGAGAACCTCCACCGGATTTTACTGCTGGTACTGGCAAAGCTCATGGGCGTTTATTCAACCAATGCACAGGTGTGATCTCTCACGTGTCGTGGAAGACCGCCTTCTTGGTGGCTATCACGTCAGCCAGAAGGATGGGAGAGCTCCAGGCGCTTTGCATCGAGTCTCCTTACCTGGTCTTCCACAGGGACAAGGTTGTCCCTGCGCCCACCCAAAATTCCTTCCTAAGGTGGTGTGGAGTTTCACCTTAACCAGGTGCTGACTCTGCGGTGTTCTACCCCAATCACACTGAGGTCGAATATAGGATCCATACTCTGACCCTAGAAGGCGCCGCTTATTATAAGGAGCTTATGGCTGAAATTCGGGAGAGGTTCGCCAGCTGTTTGTCACCACGCTGAAGCCGCACCTGGCAGACCTGCAGCCAAGCGGACGATAGGCAGGTGGGTCACCTCCTGCATAGATCGCTGCTATAGGTTGGCGGGCATGGAGTGCCTCCCAGAGGATAAGAGCTCATTCTACCTGGCTATACTGCTGCATCGGTGGCTGCTTCCAGGGACGTCCTATCCAGGATATCTGCAGGGCTGCTACCTGAAGTCAGCACACCTTTATTACCCATTACCACATCGACCTTGAGTCACGCCGGGATGCTGGTTTTGGGGCCTCGGTTCTCCAGTCTTTATTCCCTAAGTAGGGGGTGTGCGCTTTGCCTCCCTCCTCCCGGAGAACTGCTAGGAGTCTGCCAATATGGATGAACAACATATCCATGTCCCTAGAAATACAGGTTACTCACCTGTAACAGGAGTTCTATGAATGGTATATGTTGTTCATCCACACGACCCACCCGACCTCCCCGGCTTCGACGCACAACCTGAGCTTCCAGCGGGCCAGATCTGGCGTCATGGGGCGGAGCCGAGAGTTTTACCACCCGGGTGGGTGGGAGGAGCCAGCTTGAAGACCTTCCGGCAAGATTTAAAGCGGCAAGGAACCTGCCAATAAGTGTGGATGAACAACATATACCATTCCTAGAACTCCTGTTACAGGTGAGTAACCTGTATTTCTTGCACCCTGTTCCTCCCTGTAAGATACTTGTATGTCTCTATAATGTCCCCTCTCTCCAAGGCTGTTTGGCCCAGTCTGGGGCAATGAGGATCATTGAGGCTGGCTGAAGCCTGAGTTTGTTCAATACTTCAGTAAGAGAGGAAAGGAGGGAAGGCATACAGTAACCTCACCATCCAGTCCAGGAGAAGTTCATCCAGAGGAATTGTACCTTGATGGGGGCCTGCAGCAATACTGTGGGAGTTGGTGGTTGTCTGGGGCTGCAAACAGATCCACCTCTGGGTGCCCCACCTCCTGAAAATGGTCTCCAAGACCTGCTTGTTCAGTGACAACTCATGGTGGTTCTGATTTATTCTGCTGAGGCATCCGCCAAGAAGTTGTCCTTGCCTGGAAGGTGGACAGCTGAGAGGGAAACATTAACAGAGTAAGAAAATGCCCGATTGTCATCGCCTCTGTGCAGAGGGAGTTGACCTTGTGCCCCTTGCTTGTTTATGTAGTACACGGTGGTTGTGTTGTCTGTTCTGACCTGACCACCTTTCCTCTTATCAGATTGTGAAATGACTGAAGAGCCAGAAGAACTGCTGTGAACTCCAAGAGGTTGATGTGCAGGAGGGATTCCTGCTTTTCCCACATGCCATGTGCAG
Source organism: Neoceratodus forsteri (assembly GCA_016271365.2). Taxonomy (NCBI): domain Eukaryota; kingdom Metazoa; phylum Chordata; order Ceratodontiformes; family Ceratodontidae; genus Neoceratodus; species Neoceratodus forsteri. Next base: position 1,684,927,405 of record CM057455.1, on the reverse strand, counting down.
TGTGATCCCCAAGATGTGCTCCCACCCTAGGAGGGATGACATCCGCCGTGAGTACCAGAGAGGGAACCTGTTGCAAGAAAGGTACCTTGCCTGAGACTGCCCTTTACCTGCCACCACTGTAGGGCTTGGAGAAAGTGACTGTTACTGGAACAAACTTGAGAGAGAATCCTCTCTGGAGCCAGTGATCTCTTAAATGAAATTGAATGTCTCTCATCTGGAACCTGGCCCCTGACACAGTTGCTGTGGAAGATGCCATATGGCCTAGCAATTGCAGGAAGTGTCTTACTGGCCTGGAAACGTGAAGTTTGAAGGAACTGGCCACCTGGATAAGGTTGTCCACCCTGTCCTGAGGCAGGTAAGCCATCCCTTTTTTGGTATCCAGTTCTGCCCCTATGAATCTGAGTAGCTGAACTGGCTCCAAAACAGACTTTTTGTGGTTCCCCAAGAACCCCAGTGAGTAGAGAGTGTCTTGTGTTATTAACAGGGCCTCCTTACTTGCTGGTGTGACTGACTGGCTTATTATGAGCCAGCTGTCCAGGTAGGGAACACTGACATCCCTTGTCACCTTAGGTGTGCCACTACCACAGCTAGACATTTTGTGAACACCCTTGGAGCAGATGTGAGTCCGAAAGGCATTGCCCTGAATTGGTAATGACCGATGGCAACCAGAACCTGAGGTACTTTCTGTGTGACCTTCTGATTGGGACGTGAAAGTAGGCATCCTTCAGATCCAGGGATGCTAACCAGTCTCCCTGTCTTAGGGTGGGTAGTATGGTAGCTAGAGTAACCATCTTGAATTTTGGTTTTGACAGATGCATGTTTAAGTATCTGAGATCCAGAATGGGTCGCCACTCTCCTGTTTTCTTCATTGTGAGGAAGTACCTTGAATACAGGCCCTTTCCTATCTGTTTGGAAGGGACTGGTTCTACTGCCTTTTGTAGCAGAAGGCCTGAAACTTCCTTTCCAGCAGGATTGTTTCTGATGGGGAACAGAGTTCGAAAACTCTTGACCTCAGCTTTGGCATAGCTTTGAAGCTGAGGACAAGTCCCTGGCCCACTACCTCCAGTACCCAATTGTCTGTGGTGATATTGTTCCACTCCTGGAAGTAGTGGGCCAGCCTGCCCCCTACTGGAATTGGGGAGGCGACCCGAACAGTCACCACAGGGTGTCTGGATTGTGCTGCTGGCTGAATATTGGGACCAGTGCGGCCACTGCCCCTTCTGCCCCTGCCTCTGAAGTATCCCTGGGCTGATACTGGGGAAAAACCTGAGGCTGGAAGAAAGGCCTATAAGTAGGTCTGCCTCTGCCACCCCTTGCATGATGCTTCTGGGTGGTAGCAGCTCTTTCTTTGGCTGCTGCACTTTTGTATGCAGCCTTGTATTCATCCATTTTCTTCATATATGCCTCTGTTTGCTCCCCAAACAGAGACACAGGGTCACATGGAAAATCCATGGCCTTAGTCTGGGTATCTTGTGTCAGGTTAGTGGTTCTAAGCCAAGCAAACCTTCTGAGGGACACAGCAGATGCCATCTGCCTGGATGCAGTGTCATTAGAGTCCACTGCCATCCTGAACTGCGTCATAGAAGATTCAATATCCCTTTTTGCAGTCTCCTCCAGGTCAGCAGTCATGGGAGGCTGCCCTAGAAATTTGCAATACTGTGGTCCATATTTTTCTGATATCTGGTTGTATAGGCTATGTAAGATGCCTGCCTAACAGTCAGAGAAGATCCCAAGTACACTTTTTTAGCTACAGAATCCACCCTCCTAGAATCCTTGTCTGAAGGGTGAGAGGCCAGAGGGATGCCAGCTTTGTCACAAGCTGCAGCCTGTACCACACCTTCATGGCTGGGGTGCACAAAGAGGAATTCAGCCCCAGACTTAGCCACCCAGTATTTCCTATCCACCTTCCTGTCTGTGTGTGGGAAAGAAGTGGGGATTTGCAGAACTTTCACAGTCTGCTTTCTTAGAGACTTATGGAGAGGGAGGAGTAGCCTCTTTGATGGGAGCACATCTATCATCTCCTTATAATCCTCTTCCTCCTCATCCTCTGCAGATTCCTGGGATGGGAGGTCGAGGGATTGAGCCACTTGCTTCATAAAATCAAAATAGGAGGTAAAATCTTCTGTTCCCTTGCCAGGGGAATCTGGTCTGTGAGGATCAGGGGAAATGTCTGGATCAATAGGGTCCCCAAAATCCTCATCATCTTCATCATCATCAGATTCATTCCCAAAGTCATTGTCCCCATAAGGATCCCCACCTTGGTCTGTTAAACCAGGGATAATATTTGAACTGGGAGTTTGTGGAAACGGTTGTTTGTCAACTGGAACCAGGGACTGTAATGACTGAATAATCCTGAACGATTAGCAATCTCCTCAGTAGAAGAAAATGCGGTTGTTTCGATTATGTTACTGGTGCTTTTCCTTCTTCTTTTTCTTGACCGCAATGGCCAGTTCAGCAGCCTTATCTGTGGTTCATTTTTCAAAATACAGCTATTGCCCCTTTCAGAGAGCAGCTCTCCCGGTTCATCAGGGTTGGTCTCATGGTTGGTTAGCAGCCTTATCAGCCATTCTTTCCAACAGTCTTTAAACTGTCTATCCAATGTGGACTACGGAAAGTTACCACAAATCACTCAGTCTGTCTGTAAGCAGTCAGACCCCAGACAGAATAAACAAATTATAGTGGATCTGCTTTAGCAAAAAGTTCCCCGCACTTGGTACAGTGCTGGAAACCTGTGGGTCCTGTTTTCTTTTTAGTTTTCTGTGACATAACCCAGATCACCACACCAAATTAAAATCTTTTTTTTTTTCCGGTTGCGCGAACCGACAGAAAAACCAGGAGTTACCCTGGAATGAAAATAGAATAGAATACCAGGAGTTACCCCGGTTGAATTCAAATACAAATGAAACCAGGAGTTACCCCGGTTAAAACACAAATAATTGAAAAAAACTACTATACCAAGTTGGAACAAAATATTTTACCTTAATTAAATCAGAAAAATAAATAGGAAGGCTGTCAGTTCACCCTCTCTTGAAAATCTGGCAGGAAACATAGAAACGCAGATAAGGACCGCTTGGCCCACCCAGTCTGCCCATTTCCCTACCTAATGGATAAGCTGCAGATCCTAGTTAACCAGCAGCCTACTTCTTCCTACCCCAACCCCCTAGAATTGCCTTATGACTGTCCCATGCATGCTTGAATTCCACCACTGTTTTTGACTCCACAACCTCCTCCGGAAGGCCGTTCCATGCATCCACAACCCTCTCTGTGAAAAATACTTCCTAAGTTACTACTCTGAGCCCTTCTTCTATCTTCAAATTGTGCCCCTTGTTCTTGCACACCTCTTTTTTGAAAGATGCTAGCCTCTTGACTTTGTTGATTCCCTTGAGGTACTTGAAAGTTTCTATCACGCCCCCTCTCTCCTTTCCTTGAGGCTATACATATTTAGCTCCTAAGTCTCTCTTCATATGTCTTCCGATGCAGACCCTGCACCATTTTAGTTGCCCTCCTCTGGACAGCTTCCATCCTGTCTATGTCTTTGTGGAGATTAGGTCTCCAGAACTGCACGCAGTACTCCAGATGGGGTCTCACCAACTGTCTGTACAGAGGGATAATAACTTCCTGTTTTCTACTGGTGATGCCTCTCCCTATGTATCCCAGTATCCCCCCAGCCCTCCTTGCTGCCCTCTCACATTGCTTGCCCACCTTTAGGTCATCTGATATGACTACCCCCAGGTCCCTTTCCATTTTTGTTGTTGTTAGTATCTCACCCCCCATTGTGTACTCTTCCCCTGGGTTTTTGTTTCCCAGGTGCATTACCTTGCACTTCTTAGCAGTGAATCTAAGCTGCCATACATTTGACCATTCCTCTAACCTTGCCAAGTCCCTTCTGATCCTTTCCACCCCACCTTGTGCATCAACTCTGTTACATATCTTTGTGTCATCTGCAAAGAGAAATACTTTTCCTTCCAGTCTCTCTGCAATGTCGCTTATAAAGACATTGAAGAGGACCGGTCCTAATATTGAACCCTGTGGTACCCCACTAGTAACCCCACTTCTTCAGAGGGACTCCATTTACTATTACTCTGTGTCCTATTCTCCAGCCACCCTTACTCCAGGCTGCCATCTTGGGACCCACTCCCAGGCTGGCTAACTTGTATATTGCCTACTACTTACCCCTACTTGACTAAAATCTAAACAATTACTACCTGAAAACCAAGGACAGTGCAAAGAATACCAATAAAATAAATTTTACTAGTGAATAAACCAAGAAAATAAAGTTTCTTCAAGTGATGAAGGAGAGCTTCTCCGGAGACATCTTACTGAGGCAAGCGGAGTAAAGAATTTGATGGTTTAGAACTGTTTACCAGGGATAGTGATTTGAAAACCGAGCTCGAGCCTAGCATTCCATCATTTGCATAAGTTCTACTAACCATTTAGGCTCTGGGGCAGTCCTATGGTGAGACCACACTGCATAAGTCAGAATACAGTAAGATTTCCTGGGGTTTGAAGACAAATTTTGTTCTCTGTTATGGCTATGCTAACATTTGTTAAATTGTTTAATACTTTTCTAACAAAAGTGGCAGAAAGTCATTATCTAAATAGAGTGCACATAGAACTATCCTTTTGGATAAATTGTTACTTTGTACTTCCCTGCTGTTGTGCACCTAGACCTTTTGCCTCTGATAGGGGAGCTGAGCCCAACTCTTTTGTTTGCATAGATTAATTCCATTTATTAAACAGGCAACAGAATGAACAAAACAGCCCCAAGGAAGAGGGGAGCCATGGCACAATGATTACTTTTGGAGAACAGCTCATTAAGTTTTTAGGCATTGCCCGACGTGGAACCTTTGGAAAAGAGCACTGGCTGCTCAAAAGTGTATCTCCTAAAATCAAATAAATAAGCATTGAGTAACAAGTGTATGTACTGTATAGTGGAGCATTCTCTATCTTGTGGAAGTCTGACTGAAAGTAGGAGATACTTAAAAGGAGTAGAGAACAGTCCATTGGCATACAGCAGAATATCAGAGTTAGAGCAGAACATAGGAGGTCATTCGATGTAAAGCGAGAACAGAAGAGGCCCTAGCACTGAGCCTTGAGGGACACCTTATTAATGGTTGAGAAATTTGATATGAGTAAGAACACAATGGGACCTCCCTGAGATATTGCTTCTGAACCACAGAAAGCCTGGAAATTTAAACCAACTGTGGTTAGTCTGTTGATCAGAATGTTATGGTCAACAGTGCCCAATACTTTTAAGAGGTTGAGGAATACAGCTGGGCTCATCTCCTTATTTTCAAATGAGATGAGAATTAAAGTTTATAAAAAAGAAAGTTTCCCATTTTCATTTTCTCTCTGATATCAGCTCCTAAGCCCGCCGCCCAGCTCTAATGTGTTCTTAAGGAGGCTATACCAATATTGGCTTAAGTTATGAGCCCATGTTCTTTTTCCCCAATGATTCCCATTTATACCACAGTTCAATGGCAAAGCCCCAGATTCATACTTATACTCCATCTCTTATGGACCTCCCAACCCTTTCACAAACTCATCTGTATCAGTTCCATATCATGGCTTGTAGAGGGCAAGCAAATGACCTTAGACTAAAAACACCATGTTGCTCTGTGAGTGAGAAAGTACAGCACATCTGACACTTTCCACCTCACAGGCTTAGCATGCCACATCTACAAGACTTCAGCCTCCAAAAGCCCAGAGGCCCAAGTTGTTTTTTTCCAAACCTGGGTCTCCTAGGTCACCGGATAACATAGTGTTCTAAGTGTCAGTGGGCCAGCTCATTTATGACAAAGTTTAAAGAAAAATAATCATCCTACTTGCAAGAATAAATTAAAACCCAACACTTGCCTAACCCAAAATGTACATATTCATTTAAGGATCAGCCATAAAACAGCATTTAAAAACACTGTAATTACCTCCTGTTCAACATTAATACAAGCCAGTTTTCTGAATTTAACTACAAACAATGGTTTTGCTGAAATGGCATATTAGTAATATGTTAAGAATTTGAATTGTCAAAAGTCATTGGTGTGTTAAATGTTTGAATGCTTACACCCATTCTCTCCTGCCAAACACAAACTATCTCAAGAGCACAGCATGAGTCATAGAATTGGACCTTTCATATCTTTAAAGATCAGTGGGGGCCAACATGATAGCAAATCCAACATGTTATAGCTTTACTGTAGTTTGCTTTATTATTAATATATTAAATGCACTGAAATGTGAGTCTCATTATCTGCTGTTTTACACTACTTCATTATTTTTGTTTGACTGGACAGATTTTGGGGTGGGAGCTATGTATTAAATTGTGAGGGAAAGACGAGGAACAGGAACACTGTGTCAGTTATAGTCTCTATGCATCCAAGGAAGATTAAGCTTAAATATTCTATTAATTTGCAGGCAGGTAACAGTTACCATGAAAAATATCACATTAGTTTTATGATGTTTATCAAGAACACAGTACTGTAGCTACAAGATTCTGAATATGTTACAAACAGCTTGGGCCATAGCACTTACATTCAAATACTGTTACAGCTGAACTAACTTTTATGATCTCCTGCTCTATCAAACCAGAGAAAAGTACATCATAGTCAAAATTAGGGTCTGCTGAACAGCAGAAAGTAAAATCGCATACATGCCAACATTGCTGCTGTCAAACAATGGGATAGCAGAGTTGTGCAAACGGTGGGGTGGGGTGGGAAGAGGGACAGGGAATGGAAGACTGTGGCTGCTAAAGAGGTGGATTGGAGGATTTGAAAAGTACATGTAACCAGAACATTATTCCAGGTTTAAAATTGAGGAGATCATGGTACTGTAGGAAGGCAAACACACTCTCATCTTCATGAGAAATGTGTCTCTCATCTAAATCAAGAGCACAGGAAAGACTTGACCTACAGCCAGTATTCCAATGTCCAGATTTTTGTCAGTTCCTATACTACTGCTTTTCTCAGAGTACATCACACAGCATGGAGGCTTTGTTGGTAGGCTCATAGACAGAGATGCAACAGTTTTAAATGAGCAGGTGGACAAACAATGACTTTTCTACCCGTTATCTTTTCAGTACATTTTAAATCTGTGAGAATGGTCTTGCCTTAGGCATGGCCCTGGGAGACCTACATTTATTATAAATTAAGAAAGCATCATGTAACACTCTCAGCCAATCACAGTGCTCCTTTAGTTTGTGCATGAGACACTCATATTTTGATAAGAGTGCCACATTTGCAGAAGTCATGGTAAAGTACAGTTACGTAAGAACTTACCATAACAGTAGATCTTCGAGAACAGCTCTTGCAGCAGGTTACACCATTAGGACTGAAGCCGGCAGGCGCCAGGACCCCACGGAAATTTTCTAGCTAGCAGTATTCAGTGGGGACCGCCCCCGACGTCAGTCCCGCCCCCGGCGTCAGGCACAGTACATAAGGGGGGCGGTCCCCCAGAATCCCCAGTTCTCCTGCCGGAGACTCCCGGCTGCTGGATGACATCAGAAGAGGAGACTGAGGATCCGCCATCAAATGGCAGTCAGAGAGATGCTGAGACACCTGACCCTAGGAGAAGGATGTTAGGACAAGAATCTACCTCCAGCGGGGATGGTGGGAGGGAAAGTACCTGCTGCAAGAGCTGTTCTTGAAGATCTACTGTTACGGTAAGTTCTTACGTAACTGTACTATCTTACTTTGAGAAACAGCTCTTGCAGAAGGTCACACCATTAGGGCTGATTCCCAAGCAATAGTGGAAATCCCACACCACTGGGGGAAGGGAAGGTAGAAATCCTTAGAAAAACCTAAGCCTAGGACAGAAGTCCTTGAAGGACTGCTAGACCAAAACCTGCTCTTCACCTCGATGCGATGTCCAGGCTGTAATGCCTGATAAAAGTGTGCACGGTGCTCCAAGTAGCTGCAGCACAGATAGCCAAGGTGGACACATTCTTAAGGGCAGCAAAGGAGGTAGCCACCCCTCTTGTGGAATGACCCTTGACCGTGCCCAGTAAGGGTTTGTTACGCTTCTGGTAACAGAACGTGATACACTGAATGAGCCACCTGGACAGCGACTGTTTAGAAACAGGAGCTCCCATCATCCTGTGCGTGAAGGAGACAAAAAGCTGTTCGGATTTTCGGTGGTGTTTGGTTCTGGTCAGGTAGTATCGGAGACACCTATGCACATCTAGGGTGTGCAACAGTGCCTCTCCTCGATTCGAATAGTCGGGAAAGTACACTGGTAGATCAAAGTCTTGATTAAGGGTGACAGCTGAGACCACCTTAGGCAGAAATTTGGGATTAGTCCGTAGGGATACCCTGTCTTGGTGAAAAACCAAATAAGGCTCTTTGCACATGAGTGCATGGAGTTCAGAAGTTCTTCTGGCCGAAGTAACGGCAACTAAAAACAACGTCTTCCAAGTGAGAAGACGTAGCTCGCAATCCGCGGCTGGTTCAAAGGGTGGCAGTGTGAGCTGCTCCAGGACAACGGGTAGATCCCATGGTGGAATTGGATCCTTAATCAGAGGTCTAAGGTGGAGAATACCTCTCAGGAAGGCTCGTGCCGTGTCCAACTGGGATATGGTGCATTGGCCTATCATACAATGATAGACTGATATGGCACAGAGGTGTATTTTGATCGAGGAGTAGGCCAAGCCTGTCTGAAAAAGAGACAGGAGGTAGTCCAAGACCAACTTTTCTGGACAGTCTAGAGGCGAAAACCCCCGTGCTTGAGCCCATAGGCAAAAATGGCACCATTTCATGGTGTAAGTGGCATGAGTGGCCCGTTTTCTCGCAGCCACCAGGAAATCAGCTACCTCTTGCGAGACCCCGTGTTGCAAAATGGCAATGTGTCTAGCAGCTAAGCCTGCAGGCTCAACGAACGAAGGTCTGGATGGACCAAGGAGCCCTCCTCCTGAGACAACAAGTGAGAGCTGATTGGCAGAGGCACCGGAGGTTCCTGGATAGCTGGTGTAGTAGAGGGAACCAGATCTGCCTGGGCCAGAACGGCGCGATGAATATCAGCCGCTTGCTCTCGCGAAGTTTCAGAAGAACCTCTGGATCAACAGAAAGGGGGGAAAGGCATAGAGGAATCTGTCCGCCCAGGAGAAGGACAACGCGTCTTGTCAGAAAACACCAGGCCCTGGATCTAGCGAGCAAAAATTGGGTAGTTTTGCATTGGATGGGGACGCAAAAAGGTCTAACTCTGGTGTACCCCATCTGTGAAACAGATCCTCTACTACCTCGTGGAGTAGTTCCCACTCGTGGACTCTGACCTGAGAGCGGCTCAGGCCATCTGCGATGACGTTATCCACTCCTGGGACATGAACAGCAATGAGGTTTGCGCCGTGTTGCAAAGCCCAATCCCACACCCTCATGGCCTCCCTGCAAAGTGGGTAGGAATGGGTGCCTCCTTGTTTGTTGAGGTAACACATCACCACGAAATTGTCTGTTTGTAACAGAAGAGTACCCGGTGGAATCTCCGACTGGAAGCCCTGCAGGGCGTAAAGAACTGCTCTCATTTCCAGCATGTTTATGTGGAGATGAGTCTCTTGGCTGTCCACAGGCCTGAGACCGGACACCGTTGAGGTGTGCTCCCATCCGAGCCCTGAGGCGCCTGTGGAGAGTGTCACAATCGGAGATGGCGAATGAAGGGAACCCCTGCTGATAGATTCTTCAGATCTAGCCACCATTGCCAATCCCGGATTACGGTCTCCATGATCCAGATAGGAAGCTGCAGATGGTCTTGCTTTCGATCCCACTGGACCCGTAACATCCACCAGGTGACCCGCATGTGGAGATGAGCAAGCGGGACTGTCGCAATGGCCGCAGCCATGTGTCCAAGCAGGCAAAGGACCAAGCTGGCAGGAACGGTCTTCTTTGCCGCAATGTCCCTGATGAGGGATCTGATGTATTCCGTTCTGTCCTGGGGAAGAAAGGCTTTCCCTTGGACGATGTCCAGAACTGCACCTATGAACTGCAGCATCTGGGACGGAACCAGGCGTGACTTCTCTTGATTGATCATGATGCCCAGCGTCTCGAACAGAGACTGAGTATAATGAATGGTGGACATCAAGGCCTCCCGAGAGGGCGCCATGAGAAGCCAGTCGTCCAGGTAGGGGAACACGAGTGGACTTGCCTCCTCAGAGTCACCGCTACAACCACCATACACTTTATGAATACCCGAGGTGCCAATGACAACCGAAAGGGAGGTCTCGAACTGATAATGGTGGCCCTGGAACTTGAAGCGCAGAAACTTCCTGTGCGCTTGAGCGATGGTGTATGAGTAAGTGTCCTGCATGTCCAAGGACGCTAGAAAGGCGCCTCTGCTTGAGCATGGGAATCAGACCTGGAGGGTCACCATGGAAGCGCTTGTACAGGATCGACTCATTGAGGTCACTGAGGTCCAGTATCGGACGGAGGTCCCTGTTTTCTTGGGAACCAGAAAGAAGTGAGAATAATATCCTCTGGTTCTGTGGAACGGTTCTATCGCTTCTTTTCCAGGAGCGCGAGCACCTCCTGCTGTATGAGCAGGGCATGCTGACCCGAGTAACGGGAAAGCAGGGGAGGTCTTGCCGGTGGGCGGTCGAGAGATTCTATAAAGTGACCTTTCTTGACCAACTGGAGAACCCACCGGTCGGTGGTAATCGACTGCCACCCTGAAACGTGGCGAGCGATGCGACCCCAGACCTTTTGTGCCCATTGATCCAGAGGAGGGGCGGGGACCAGGAAGGAGTCATGCTGTGGCAGCACTGGTCCCTGCAGGCTGGGCCGGTTAAGTGTAGCGTTGGGCTCTGCCTGGGGATGACTTAGCCTGGGCTTTCCGCTGAAAGGTGCCCCTTTGTTGCTGGCCGGAACGTGGCTGCTACCTTTGTTGCCGCCACAAATGGTTCTGGTTCCTACTAAAGGAACTGGCCTGGGTCTGTACATGGCCTGTACAGACCTGACTGCCTTCCCAGTGTCCTGGAGTTTGGTGATCACCTTCTCCGAGGGTTCACCAAAGAGTACTTCGCCGTTGTAGGGGACGTCAAGAATGTTCTTCTGTACGTCCGGGGTGAAGCCAGAGACACAGAGCCAAGAGTGTCACTGGAGACAGATGCCTGAAGCTGCAGCTCTGGCAGAAGAGTCCGCAGAATCGTATGTGGCTCGTAATACTTGGGTACCCAAATCAGACCCTGTGCGGAGAAAGTTTACGAGCTCCACCTTCTGATCGCCATCCGGAAGCTTATCGACCAGGTCCTGGCCCTATTCCCATAGAGCGTTCTGAAACTGTACCATGCGGGTTAGGTAGTTCAGGGACCTGATGGAGCATGTAGCGGCGGCATACATGCATCTCCCCAGGGCATCCAGTTATTTGGATTCCTGGTCCGGTGGCTGTGTGCTCATGTGTTGCGGTCTTTGGGACCGGTCATGAGGCCGTAATGACCAGGGAGTCTGCCAGAGGTTGTTGAGCCAAGTACTCGTCCTCTCTCGGGGCCTTGTACAGGCGGTCAGCTTTCTTCAGCACAGTAGGAGTGGAATGCGGACACTTCCACGCAGCCTTGGTGACGTCTGCAAAGGTGTCCACCAAGGGTGGCACTACCACAGGCTTTGGGTCTTTCTGTCGAAGATAACAGGCAAGGCGCTGCCTTTCGGGGTCAAGGTCTTCAGCATCCCACCCCATGTTGTCCTGGATGTGCCTCATGATCTCAGAGAAAGAGGGATCATCTGGAGGAGCCCTGGGAAGGTCATGTGGGTCAGGTGATGAAATGCTGAGTGGAAAAGGAGATCTGGAGTAATCTGACGTATCCGATCTGGAGTCCTCCCTGAACAGAGTATACCGCCAACGTCTGGGTCGCTTGGGGCTGGGAGACCCTCATGGAGATCTTAAGGGAGGCCTTCTCCGATCCTGGCATCTGCCCCTAGGAGGTGGTCTGCTCCTTGGGGGCTGGTGGTCGTCCTGCTGGCCCCTGTAGTGGAGGAGGGGGCGTAGGAGGTGAAGTAGAAGGAGGAGGAGGAGGAGGCTTTACTGGGACCACGTCTTTACGGATGGTGTCCCACCAGAAAGTAAAGAGTTCCTTTACTTGAATATTCATGCCCGACGACGGGCCTGCGCCCGTGGTTCCATGACGGGTCATGCCAGGTCCTCGAGTGTCTCCGGGTGGGCAAAGGCCCTTCAGAAGCCCGGCATCCTCTGTGTTGCCCGCCTGGTCTTCAGGCAACGCGGTGTTCTCCGTGGAGTTCCTGTGACCGTGTCCACCGGAGACTGGTGGTGGTCTTCGCCCGTGAACGCGGTCGCTACGCCAATGACTGGGTCCGTGAACGCCCTGGCCGTGTCTGGTAAGCTACCGATGCTCGGCTCCGGCGAACACCTGGCCAACTTCAAGTACTTGGCCAACGCCAGGTCCGGCTATCCGCTTGAGGGACGCCAGGTCCTTCGCCTTCCTGGGTGGAGGATCCGGGCCTAGGGGCTGGGAGACCGACCTGGAGTCGGGTCCCAACGCCGGGTGGAAGAGGAAGACTTGTATGCTCAGAGGACTTTGAAGAGGCCCGAGGGAGTAGAGGAAGCCGAGGCCTGGAAGTCTTGATGGGCTGAAGAATCTAAGAATCGCTGGACCCGGACCTTAACTGGAGGGGCTGAGACCTAGCCCTGGAGAGAGAGGTCCGATTGGTGAAGCCTGAGCTTGTGAATCCGAGGCTCTGATCTGGGGATCTGGACCTTGCCTTCTCCCGGTGCTTGTCCCAGTGTTTGTGGACCTTGGAGGAAGAATCACCTCTGGAGGAAGTTTCTTTGTCCATCCTGTTAAGTTTTTCCACCAGCAGGTAAGCTGAAGTGTCTTCTGACGGCAGATCCTGGTGTGGCTGTTGAACCCTTGGCAAAAGGTGCAGGCCATGGTGTCATGGTCTGGGCCTAGGCACCGCACGCAGAGAATGAGGATCCTTGAAAGGGATCTGTTTTCCACAGGCACACTTTGAAAGGTGACCCTCAAATGAAGGAGTTGAGAGGACATTAGTTAAGTAGAAACTTGAAGTTTTAAGTCACAGCGCTAGGTAGAGACCAAGAGGCCGATGCTGGCGAGTCGATGGTGGGAAAAGAACTGGGGATTCTGGGGGACCGCCCCTTTATGTACTGTGCCTGACGTCAGGGGCGGGACCAACGTCGGGGGTGGTCCCCGCTGAATACTGCTAGCAAGAAAATTTCCGTGGGGTCCTGGCGCCTGCCGGCTTCAGTCCTAATGGTGTAACCTGCTGCAAGAGCTGTTTCTCGAAGTAAGATCAGATGCTTGCCTAGTAGGAATGCTGGTCTGTGTTTCTGGGAGAAAGGTACTCTTCTAAAATATAAACAGTCCCTTGAAATATAATAGGTTTATATGTCCCCTTCCCCACTCAGCTTCACTTCACTGTTCTCACAAAGGACAAAAAGCAAGGAACCATTCATTCTGCAATAAGTGACTGCAGGGGACATAGTAACACATGTGGGATCTCTAGAATACCATACAAGTCAGTTGGAGGCCATGCGTGTCAAGAAGGTGAGGTGTTCCGCCTTGGGAGGGGGTGGGCATGGGCTACCTGGCATTCCTGCACCTCCTTCAGACCCGCCATAGAGAAGTATTGGCATTGATGTAGAAGGTTGTTATTCACCTGCCCTCCCAGCAGGAGGAATGGTGAAGCCATGACAAGCCCAGCCATCGCTGTATGGGAACCATTATGGGGAACAAACAGGTCAAACAGAATAAACAATGAAAATATATATCAAGCTACACAGATAACAAAAGACACAGTGAGGCAACTGTGCCTGCTGCCAGGGCATGGGGAACAAGCAGAATCACACATATGTGATTCAAATACTGACCCCAGAATAATGTGTGAAAAAAAAAAAAGGCTTATTAATTGCCACATAGTGCAAAGATTATTTTGAAATTAGCAGGTAGAATCCTCCTTTTTTTAACAGATCACTGTTTTTGTTTCCAGAATGCACTTATATGTGCCTCAAGTACTATACATAAGTTTGTTGTACTCTCCAAAGCTGTCTTGTTTTGAAAATAAATGATCACACCCATTTTATAAGCTGCCACATAATTATTCCATCTTTAATACTGCACTGGTCCCAACTGCAGTTTTTTATGTTTGCTTGCATGCATGTGCAAGAAACATAGTGCCATCATCCGAGTTTTCCAGAGGTGTGTCAGCCTCTTCCAATTCAGTCAGTGTGTTTGCAGGCGCGGTCGCAGTGCTCCAATCACTGCTCCAGCTGTCTATGACAGCAGTTGAAAATGCAGTGGCATACAGTTGAAAGGGAGAGCTCGCCTTCAGTGAGCAGAGCTCCCCCCTCATCTCGCAGGCACGCATATTGCGTGCTCACGCACCCCCCCCCCAACGCACATACTGTGTAGCCGACGGGGTGCCCACGCCCCGCCGGCTCCACGCCCCAAAAAAGTTTTCCAGTTGCCATGCTGGGAGCCCACCCCAGCGTGGCACACGTTCGTATGGCCGACAGGTGCCCAACTCGTCGGCTCCAGCCCCCCAAACAGCCTTATAGCTGCCATGCTTGGAGCCCACCCCAGCGCGGGCAAGTCTGTATGGCCGACGGGGTGCCCAACTCGTCGGCTCCAGCCCCCAAACAGCCTTCTAGCTGTCACACTGGGAGCCCACCCAGCGTGGCAAACGCCCCCGCCGCCTTCCTTAAAAAAACCTGTAAAAAGAAAACGCTCCTCAGCGCTTCCTCCCAGCCCACCCACTGCGCACTCCTGCCTCCCCACACACCCCACCCCATACTTACCTCCGGAGTCCGTGCGATGATCTTCGTGGACCGGGAACATGTCTGCACTCTTCAAAGCCGACCGCGAACTGAGGAAATGCCGTAAGCTGTATAATGTAATAGATAGGGTTTTTCAACTTTGCTGCATATCTTGAGTATTTTTGGAATTTTTGCACCAAATTTTCAACATGGGGTTTTGGGACCCTTCTCATGAATGTCACTGTCATAGCATCAGTTCAAGGGTGATTTCATACTGTGCAAAATCACCTTTTGGGACCGACAATCAAACGACACTGCCAGTGTTCATAAGGTGGGCTCTCAAAAAGCCTATTTTGAAAATTTGGTGGAAAAATTCCTAAAATTACTGTTTTACGAGCGTGCATTGCAGAGTTCCTACGCACGCTTGTAAGTTCGCAAATTTTCAATATTTTCACTCCAGATTTTCAACATTGCCATTTTACCACACCTCCTTATGAGCAGTACAGTTGTCATTTTTCACATCTCTACCACAACGCAGCTTCGTTTCATGTATGCACAATGGCTTAGGCCGGTGTGTGAAATCAATGTATGGGACACATTAAGAAAATCACAGTGACACTGGTCATGAGCAGAGGTGTTAAATGGCTATGTTGAAAATTTGGTGAAAAAATTCCCAACAATGACTGTTTTAGGAGCGCACGTTGCAGAAGTTCCTACGCATGCTGGCAAGTTTGCGAATTTGTAATATTTGCACACCAGATTTTTAATAGTGCCATTTTTACCGCACTTCTTTATGAGCAGTACAGCTACCATTTTCACATCTCGCCTAAAATGTGTTTCCATACGTAGCGGAGATAATGGTACAGTCGGTGTGCGAAAACAATGTTTGGGACAGATTAAGAAAATCATAGTGACACTGGTCATGAGCAGAGGTCTTAAAATGGCTATGTAGAAAATTTGGTGACAAAACTCCATAAAATGACTGTGTTATGAGTGAGTACTGTGCAGATTCCACGCACCTTCGTAAGTTCATGAATTTGTAATATTTTCAGTCCAGATTTTCACCAGTGGCATTTTTCCACACTTCCTTATGAACAGTACAGCTGTCATTTTCCACAACATGGCCGAAATGTGTTTTCACACTTTCAGCGCAGAAATGCGTGGTCGCTGTGGGAAATCATTGTTAGGGACAGATAAAGAAAATCACACTGACACTGTTCATGATCGGAGGTCCCAAAATGCCTGTGTTAACAATCTGCTGTAAAAATCCCCAAACTAGTTACATTACGGGTGTGCGTTGCCCAGTTTCTACGCACACTCGTGACTTCACCAGGTTTTTTAATATTTTCACAGCAGATTTTCAACATTGCCATTTTTTACACCTCCCATGAACAGTACCGCTGTCATTTTTCACATCCTGTTCGGAATGTGTTTTTGCACCTGTGATGCCAAATGCCATAGTCGCTGTGCAAAAGCAGTTTTCGCCAACAAACTGATATTGCCACTGTTCATGAGGTGGGGTCACAAAAAACATGTTGAAAATTTGGAGTGAAAATACTAACGAATGCCTGAGGCGTTAGGGTTTCCACCATGACGCCCACCCTGTAGGAGAATGACAGGCATCAGGTGTGACTTGCATTCTTGCCTGTAATGCTCATACCATTCCACCCCCACCCACACCCTGCAGCCAGTGAGAGGCATCAAGGTGTGCCTCGACTCTTCACCCCAAAGTTCACCCCATTCTCCTATACCGCACCCATCTCACCGTATTTCCTGATAGAATGGGGTGCGCATAAGTGCCAAAGACCCCAAGGCACACCGTGACACTTGCTAGTGTCTGCAGGGTAGGGTGTGGTGAAATGGCGTGGTCGTTATGCCTGACGACCCAAAGGCACACCCCAATGCCTGTCACTCTCTGCAGGGTGGTGGTGGGGTTGGCTTCAGTTCAATACTTCGCTGCCGTTCCTATTATGCAGCTCTGTAACTTCTACACTACCAATGCCAATGCCAGCAAGCAAACATTTGGCACTGACAAATGCTTGTTCATATTACACAATTATAACAGCCTACTTACAGGGTTGTAGCAGTTACTTGCTAATGAGCTTTTTTTTATATGAACATCTGCTAAAGGATAACTATTCGTGAGCAAGGTGGGCAAAGAACAGCTTGGCAGCCACCCTTGTTCCTACTATGTATCTTATGTACTGATTCTTAATGTTTAAGCAAGGAGAGCTGGTATGCCTGAGTTTTCATCTGTCTTTGCTGTCATTCTGTGTCTCAACTGCAAGTTCTCAGTCATTTCCGAGTTTACCTGGCTTGAACAATGTATGCTGCTATGCAGAGTACAACCAACCATGACTAGACTGTGCTCCACGCAGTCTCCAAAAATGAGCATGAAAACAAAGAGGTAAATGCTGAGTGTCACAGCAGGCAAAGTTTCTAAGTGTGTATACACCCAAGGCACCAACTGTGTGTGATCTGGCAAACAATGATCAATGGAGCTTTCAACCATAGAGGTCTGCAACAGAGCTGAAAGCAGAGTCTAGCATTTGACACTGTGGCACATACAAAGCTTTTGGGAATTGTGCACCTGTGTGGTATACACAATGCACATACAAGAAGAGCTTTGGTGCAGGAAGCAGAGTGCTGTGGTGGGCAGGCAAAGCTCGGAGTGGAGAAGGGTACTCAGTGCAGTTCTGGGCTCATCAATTTGAAACAGACATTTTTTTAACTCTGGTTTTCTGCCCTTGGCCACCAGCTAGGACCTCTTTCTGCCACCGCCAGTGCCACCTACCCAACCTGCAGAGCTGCATCTCCCTCAACCCATCAGACCCTGGGGCACCCTTAACACACAATGATGTGACTCCATAGTTTGCCACCCATAGTGGGACCTACCTTCTGCTTCACGCCAGCAAAACCCCTCCTTGTATATCCATACTAGAGGCAGGAGTATAGATAAGGGGAGTAAAGGAGTATTTACTCCCATTTTTCATGATATATTCCCACTTTCTGATGCTAGGACCTGGTTTCCAATGTTGCAAATTTATAGTACTGTATATTGGTACACATGCACAAAACTGGCAGTTCCATGTGATGCTAGCAGCTATGGCACCACACACTGAGTGGAAACTGTAAGGGGGATTATGAATACCAATTGTGTATAGGGGAGATCACTTGAAAGGTTGCTCACTGGCTAACCAGAAGGGCTGTTGCAACCTGGCACAACGTTAAAAATAATGTAACAGCCCTGAGTAGCAGTGGGCAAGTGTCTCAGGCTCCTGTTTTAGGCAAAGAGAATCAGTGGTGCTCAGTGAGTTAGAGATTTGATTTAGTAGTGGAGGTGGTGGTGGTGGGGGGTAGGGGGAACAATGGGTCTGTGGATGGCATTACTACCATTAAGCTAAAATTACTACCCATGTTGACAAAGCAAGCAGTAACTACTTCAGAGTGCTTAAAATTATCTGGACCAGTGAGTGGAGGTCTTCCCAAGGTCATCCCCAAGGACAGAGAAGATGCCAGCCCGATGCAGTTGTGGGGGGTGGAAGGGGATTCATGTGTCCAACTGGTGCTGATTTTTCCCATGTGTCATCTCACATGAGTGTGTGCGACATCGTCTGGTGCTGGCACATCTGATGCACTGACACACTCTCCCCTGGCATATACAGGCACCCACAATTAAACCATTACTGCAGCTACTCAGGTGGCGATACCGCAATGGGTTGCCTGACCCTCCCTCCCTGATGGCATCCTCTGTGATGCTCAATCCTCCTCCTCCTCTCCCCCCTCCGCTGGCCATCTGATTGCCCTCAGCTCATTCCTGAACCTGGGTCCCCAGTGTCATAAGCAGCTGTGTTGCCACTGTGCAGATAGGCTAGCCAAAAAGGACACGGAGGAAGCAGCAGTGTTTTGAAGTTATTGAGTTGGTACTTGTTTCAAGTAGTCAGGAAGCTGGGGCAGAAGAAAATGCAAATGCCTGTCACCGTAACCTACATTCCTTTTTTTTTTTTCTTTATAGCATCACCATCACTTCAAAATCTAAATGCTTTTGTACTGGTCACCATGCTGAGAAGATGTATCTACAAACACTATTTTCTAAGTTAACATTTTTACAACTCCGCTTGACCTTCAAGACTGAGTCACAATAACAGCTTCCAAAGACTTCAAAAACACAGTGGCCTGTTTGTGATGCCTGATGTCAGCAGGACGTGACTAGACAAAAACAAAAACATTTTCATAATTCAAGGAGGTTCTTAGATCATGAGGGCTACTGCTGCTGTCCCTGTAAATGACTTTAAAAGCGGTAATCAGAGAGTAAGGCTAAAAAGTACCAATTGAAAAAAAACTTTCAGAACACGTTAATATACATGACATACAGAAAAGTATTTAATATCTCTGATGCCTAAATACTATTCACAGGGAAAGAAAAACACTGGAAGCAGCTGGAACCATTTCAGTCTCTCCCAACAGCAGTTGGAAACCGAGCTCAGGTCACTTACAGAACTACACAGGAACCAAGATAACTGTTTACTTTGGAGAGACTAGTAGCTGAAAATGATAAAGGAGCAACGAGGAAAAAAGCACTTACGGGTCAAGTGCAGTTAGTTATACTTTACTGTATTTCACATGCATGCGTTCGATGTGCTTGTCATATATAAACATATTATAATAACAATTCGTATTTGTTCTGTGAACCCAGTGTGGTAAAGACAAGCTAAAAAGGCATTATCCATTGATTAATGTCACTGAGGAGTAACTTGTCAGTTTGCATTCAGCAGGATTTACTTTACTGAATGTTAGACACAGTATTATATTTCCTTCCTTTACAATTTGATATACTTTTTTTTTTAGAAGCTCAATCAGAATGATTGCTTTCTTAATGAAATGTGCAATTAGCAAATTAGTGTTGTAGGGCTGGATATAGAAGAGAATACATGGGTGGGTGTAACTATAATTTGACATACACACCCGAGGTGCAGGATGATTCATAAACTCCGAAGAGCGAAGCTCGAGGGGTTTATAAAACCATCCCACACTGAGGGTGTGTGTAAAGTTCTGGTTCTTACATGCCCACTCACGTGAGCATTTTTAACTACTGTGGCAGCTGTGTGACTAGTGCTTACACCACTCACAGTGCCAGCTTGATTGAAAAGGAATGATTACAACCACCTGGTTGACAAGCATACTTACAACTGACGGTTGTAATGCATTTTTACACAGTGGTTATCCGAACATTAAAAATGCTCACTAGCAATTATAGGATGTTCATTCCTTGAGCACCCTTCTGACACAGTGCTGTACATTACAAAAATTTTATTCAATAAATATGGCCATAAAATATGAAGAAACTGTGGGAAAAGCAGCCATGATAAAACAGGAATGATTATGAAATACGGTCAGGGCAGATGGAAGTTTAGGCAGGTAAAGCTTTTTTTTTTTTTTTTTTTTTAATGTGGACAATATCATTAGGACAAAGACCCATTTTCAAAATCATTGTGAGTTCATAACTTACAGCTGCATTAAAGTGAAGCAGCAGCACATGTTACAGTTTAGTAAAAATGCTGACCCACCCCTTTTTGTTCTGTTTTATCATGTCATTGTTATCCCGCCTTGTAAGGTGCTACATTTTCCATGCTTTGTGCTTGCTTTACTAATTTTTATATTTAAAATAATAAAAGGAGTGTACCTTAAAGTACAGGTTACTCACCTGTAACAGGAGTTCTAGGAATGGTATATGTTGTTCATCCACACTTACTGGCAGGTTCCTTGCCGCTTTAAATCTTGCCGGATTTAACAACTCCCAGGTGGTAAAACTCTCGGCTCCGCCCCATGACACCAGATCTAGCCCACTGGAAGCCAGGTTGCGCGTCTAAGCCGGGGAGGTCGGGTGGGTTGTGTGGATGAACAACATATACCATTCCTAGAACTCCTGTTACAGGTGAGTAAACATTATTTCTAGGGACATGGATATGTTGTTCAATCCACACTTACTGGCAGACTCCTAGCAGTTCTCTGAGAGGAAGGAGGCAAGGCACGCACCCCTTACTTGGGAAATAAGGACTGGAGAACCGCGGTCCCAAAACCAGCATCCCAGCGTGACTCAAGGTCGATGTGGTGATGGGTAATGAAGGTGTGCGCTGACTTCCAGGTAGCAGCCCTGCAGATTTCCTGGACAGGGACGTCCCTGGAAGCAGCCACTGAAGCAGCGGTATGGCGGGTAGAATGAGCTCTTATCCCTCTGGGAGGCTCCATGCCCACCAACCTATAGCAGAGATCTATGCAGGAGGTGACCCACCTGCCTATCGTCCGCTTGGCTGCAGGTCTGCCACGTGTGGCTTCAGTGTAGGTGACAAACAGCTGGCAAACCTCTCCCCGAACTTCAGCCGTCCACTCCTTATAATAAGAGAGTGCTCTTCTAGGGTCCAAAGTATGGAGCCTATATTTGGCCTCCGAGGTGTGACTGGGGTAGAACACCAGTAGAGTCAACACCTGGTTAAGGTGAAACTCCGACACCACCTTCGGAAGGAATTTCGGGTGTGGGCGCAGGACAACCTTGTCCCTGTGGAAGACCAGATAATGAGACTCGATGGAAAGTGCCTGGAGCTCTCCCAATCTTCTGGCTGACGTAACAGCCACCAAGGCAGTCTTCCACGACAGGTGGGAGATATCGCACCTGTGCATCAGTTCGAATGGCTTGCCCATGAGCTTAGCCAATACCAGCAGTAGATCCCACGGAGGTAGAGGTTCTCGCACCGAAGGGGATATGTGATCAAGGCCTTTGAAAAAGCGCCCAACCACCTTTTCCTGCACCACCGACTGCTTTCTGGCCCACACCTGGTAAGCAGAGTTGGCTGCCAGGTGCACCTTAAGGGTCGTCGGCCGAAGCCCTAGCTGAGAAAGGGACCATAGATAGTCCAGAATGCTGGCCATGGAACAGGAGGAAGCTCCAGCAGGTTGATGTGGCATTGAGACTCCCGAGGAGGACCAGAGGCCGTGCGCTCTGAGCTCCCCCAGATGGGCACCACAACCCATCAGAGAGGCGTCGGTCGTTAGAGTGACCGTCGGCTCTGGGCGGACGAACGTGATATCCCCCTGCAGATGAGCCGGAATGATCCACCACTGGACAGCGTTCCCCATCTCCTGGGTCACTATCACTGGCTGCTCCAGAGGACTGGAGCGCTGTGACCATTGGTGGGCCAGCCCCCACTGCAGGGGACGTATATGCCAGCGGGCCCAACGGATCACGCTGGTGCAGGCCGCCATGAGGCCCAGGAAGTCCCGGGCAGGGCGCAGCTGCCTGACCAGAAATGATTGGGCAAAGGAGTAAAGAACCTCGGCCCTGTCCGCTGGGAGCCAGGCTCTTGCTCGTAGAGAGTCGAGCTCTGCCCCGATGAATTGAATCACCTGCGTTGGCACGAGTTCCGATTTGGCCTCGTTGATGAGGAGGCCAATCTGAGAGCAGACCTGGAGGGCCAGATCCCTGGACCGCTCCACCTCCGGCCTGGAGAGGGCTGCAATCAGCCAGTCGTCCAGGTAAGGGTACAACCGGACCCTTCAGCACCGCAGGAATGCTGTCACCACTGCCATGCATTTGGTGAAGACCCTGGGAGCTGGAGAGAGGCCGAAGGGCATGGCCTGGAACTCGTAAAGAGATCCCTCTGCCCTGAAGTGGAGGAATTGCTGGTGGGACAGACGGATTGGGACGTGAAAGAACGCGTCCTGGAGGTCCAGAGAGCAGAACCACACGCCTCGTTCCAAGGATGGAATGATCTGAGCCAGAGTGACCATCCTGAAGGTACGAGGCCTTAGGAACTTGTTCAGGTCATGTAGGTCTAGAATGGGGCGCCAGCCCCCCGTCCGTTTTGGGACCAGGAAGTACCCAGACATAAACCCTGGGTCTGGTGGAGAATCCGCCATCTCCCTGATCACCTCCTTCTGGAGGAGCAGGGCAATGTCTGCGCGACGAGCCGACAGAGAGGCTGCAGACCCTGTTGCCCCCCTGTGGGGCGATGGCTCGATAGGGTGGGGACTGCTCGAATTCCAGAGGCAGACCCTTTCCTACCACTTCCAGCACCCAGCGGTCCATGGTGATATCAGACCAGGCGGAAAGGAAGTGGAGGAGCCGTCCCCCCATGGGGGGAACCCAGGGAGGAGTGAAGAGGTTGGGGGCGACACCCCTCAACCCATCACTGGGCAGGCTTAGTGGAAGGACCGGCCGAGGAGCCTCCTGGACCTTTCTCTCCCGGCTTAATGTTGGAGGAAGCAGGGGTGCCAAGTGTGAGCCTGCTGGCCCTGATGCTGGTGTTGCTGGGCCAGACGTGCAGCAGGGGCTGAAGGCCAAAAGGGCGTACACTGCTGCTGGCAGCCTTTGTCCTTCTGGGCAGAAGTGACTGAGTCCAAGGTGGCGTTGGACTTCTCGATCCTTTGCAGATGACCCTCCACCCTAGGACCAAAGAAGTCAGTACCCAAGAAGGGAACGTCTGCCAGCTTGTGCTGGGTATCTGCCATAAAAGTAGAGATCTGCAGCCAAGCTCTGCGGCGCATGGCCACTGCGGCCGCTACTAACCGGGCACACAAGTCAGCGATGTCCAGGGAAGTCTGGAGCTGCTGCTTGGCCACCGCCCTTCCTGATCCTGCACCTGCTTGACCGTCGTCTGAAGGTCAGCCAGGAGATGAGGAATCACCTCATCCAGGGAGCCCAAAAGGGCGTGTGAAAAGTGTGCCATCAGAACGGCCGAGCTGGCCTGATGAAGGCCTAGTGAGAAAGCCGCATAGACTTTCCGCTCGGAGTAGTCCAGTTTCTTGGACTCCTTATCGGGTGGCTTATCCACATCCCGAGCGCTCTCGGAATACCGAAACGCTTGTTGGGCACCAGCCCTCTGCGTGAGTAAAGCTCCAAGAAACCAGGAGGAACCAGTAGAACAGCATACTCCAAGCCATCCTGGCCGAAGGTGCTGGACAAGAAGCTGGCTGATGCCATAGCTCCAGGGCCGGGCCAACAATGGCTTCGTCCACCGGGAAGGCCTCTGTGGGGGAATCCCCTCGGTCCAGTATCTCCGTTAGGGGGATACTTGGCCCATTTTGAAACGTGTTCGAGCTTCATCCCAGTGGACTCTGACATGAGTCGAAGCATTCCAAGAAATGAGGATGGGCTCTCATTCACTGACTGACCCCTGGTGGACTCCAGGTCAAGCGGCCGGGAGAACAAGGAGTCGTCGTCGTCAGACTCCGAGGAGTCTGCAAACAGCTGCTGAGGGCCTGAGCCACCCTCCACCTGCCAAGGTCGATCGGGAGTGAGGGTGACCGACAACCGATGGGGCAAGCCCTGACCCGACCGAGAATCCTTGGTCGGGGCCCCAGTTATAGGTTGTGGAGGCGGGGGTTCCACCACAATGGGTGTCGCAGCTGGTTTTGGCCGAACAACCGGTGCCGGCTTCGGCTCCTCGACTACAATGAGGGATGACAGTCACTTAATGGCCGGGGAAGGCGACGGAGTCGGCTTATTCCCAGTCAAAAGGAGCTGCTGCCACATTAGATCCTCGTAGTGCCGATGCAATTTGCGCCAGAGCCTATCCTCCGAAGAGGACGAAGACAAGGATGAGCGGCGCCGCCGATTTCCACGGTGATGAGACCGAGACCGCTGATGTCGGCGGGATCGGCTGGACCAGGAAGAGGTCCGAGACTGAGACCTTCGGTGTTTCTGAGGGTGGGTCTGAGAGGGGGTGGGGGAAACCCACTCCTCCCCTGGTTCAGGGACCTTAACTGGGGACTCTGGCACAGGAGGCACAGGCAAGTCCTCGGTTTCCACAAGGGGAACCGGTGAAGAAGGGTTGTCGGCTGCTCCAGTCGACAGCCTGTCTGATGGGTCGAGAAAAATCTAGACTGCGTCAACAGGTGTCTCGGCCGGCTGACCTGACGGGACGCTGCGGAAGCCAGCGTGCTTAGCCGCAACCTCGACAAGTCGAGTGTCAACTATCCGGGAAGGGATCCTCCGCTTCCCGAATGTCGAGGTGGGACTTACCTTGGAGTCCTTCTTTTGGACCGAGAGGAATGTCCAAGGCCCTTCTCCCTTGGTGGAGAGGGACTGGCAAAGCTCCTTGAAAGAAGCTGTGTAGGAAGAGCCCAAGGAGAGCAGGATAAATGCCGTGACCGAGGATGATGATGATGCGGCCTGGGCTGCCTCCTCCTCGAGGGCGATCATCTGCTCCAGCTGTTCAGCTGAGCCCGCAGCCGCAGACACCGCCCAATGTGCCTCCTTCGACTTGATCGGAGGATTACATTTCTTGGCTCGCCTCAACAGCAATCGGGCAGCGCGGTCCTCCAAGACCGTAGCCGAAAAGGATTTGCACAACTCACAAGCCTGTGAGTAATGGCTGAGTCCAAGGCAATAAACGCACGTGGAGTGAGGATCGGTCCGGGACATCTTCTGCCCACAGGGGCACCGATGAAATCTGGGAGTCGATTTGTCCATCGCAGCCGCGAGGGAAGATAAAGACCAAGTCTTGTAAATTTTAAAATTAGTTTCAGGTTAACCTAAGAGTTTGATCCAGGCCTAAAACCAGAGCACAAAGGAGGGAACCTGAGCTTCCAAGCCTAAGGAAGATCTTACGCTATGGGGCGGAGCCGAGTTTTACCACCGGTGGGTGGGTGGGAGGAGCCAGCTTGAAGACCTTCCGGCAAGATTTAAAGCGCAAGGAACCTGCCAGTAAGTGTCGATTGAACAACATATCCATGTCCCTAAAATATTGTTATCCTCAGGTTTTAGCTTTATGCTGTGCTGTTTCTGAGTACTGTGTCTAATAAGGTTGACGAGCAGTGTCTGTTGCATCCGAGTTCATCTTAGTCAGAAGAAAAGGGATGTTGGACAACGGGTGTTCAAAAACAACTGAGAATACCAAAGAAAATCTGGGGGATAGCCGTGTTAAAAAGAAAAGAACAGTTACGCTAGAACTTACTGTAACAGTAGATCTTTGAGGGGATCTCAGTCATCAGGTCACATGGTAGGAACTTCACCATCAGTGAAGGGGAATCCACACAGAAAATTTTCAGCAGTACAACTGGGGCCGCCCACGCCGATGTCACGTAACAATGTCACCAACCCTATAAAGGCATGAGTGACCCCGCTCCCTCCTCAGTTCTTTTCCTCCGGAGACTAAGGGAGCCGTATACAGATGAAACAATGAAATTTAGACAAAAAAGGCCATTACGGTGACAACTTGATGATTTGATGTTGTTGCTGTGTCGAATCCCCGTCGAAAATATCACCCGTTTGCGATGTTTTCACACCCATTACGAACAAACTCCCACTCAGGTTTGTTATACAGAAATGGGGAGGGGTAATGCCCCCAAAAACACAGAATCTCTGACAGGTGAAATTTCGCCTGTTGACACTGTAGATTTTGCTTAAGCTGCATTTTGACGACTTCACTGTCGATGTGGCTTGGTGGAACCAAAGGGAACATTGCCTGAAAATAGGGGACTGAGGGGGGGAGAGAGACAGAAAGAGAGAGAGAGAGAGAGAGAGGTGCCCAGGCCTATAAGAAGGCTGGATACACCAAGTAGCCAGTTCCAGTAAGAAGCACCAAAAGGGGGATGTTGGGAGGGAAACAGACCTGATAACTGAGATCCCCTTGAAGATAGATTGAAGATCTATTGTTACGGTACATTTTTACATAACTGTTCTTTGTCGGGGGAATCTCAGTTATCAGGTCACATCATAAGAATTAATCCCAAGCACTTAGAGGTGCACACAGACAGTCTGGGAGGAAGGCCAACCTTAATCTTAAGATGGGGACCCTGCAGTACAGCCCTGTCAAATCCTGTATGGGCTTGAGAGGTAATGTACAGACTGTAGTGCCTAGTAAAGGTATGGACAGTGCTCCAGGTGGCTGCTGCACAAATATCCATGGCTGAGACCCCTCGGACACAAGCCACAGAGGATACCATGCCTCTGGTGGAATGAGCTTTGATAGCACAAAGGCAAATTCTTTGCCGTACTTGTTGTAGCAGAACACTATGCGATTTGATAATCATTTGAATAAACATTGCTTAGAAACTGGAGCGCCCTTTCTACCTGGGGCAAAGGAAACAAACAACCTTCGACTTCCTGCTTTCTTTACTTTGGAGCAGGTAATACTTTGGAGTTCTGTGCTCATCCAACATATAGAGCAGTGCTTCCCCTGGATTGGCACGCTCTGGAAAAATAAACAGGTAGGTGGATAGATTGGTTCAATGTAAACTCAGACACCACCTTGGGAAGAAACTTAGGATTTGTGCGCAAAGGCTCCCTGTCTTTGTGAAAAATCAGATAAGGCTCCTCGTATCAGAGGGCCTGAAGCTCTGAAATTCTTTGAGCAGAAGTAACAGCAACTAAAAATAATGCTTTCCAGAAAAGAAAGTACAGGAAGTAGGTTACAACTGGTTCAAAAGAGACAGGGTCAACTTCTCCAAAACAAAATTCAAATCCTAAGCTGGGACAGGAGACTGGATTGGAGGTTTCAAGTTTAGGATGCCTCTCAAAAAGGTATGGGAGACATCCAGCTGAACTATGGGCTTCCATGGGCTTGTGGAAAGCTGAAATAGTCAAAAGGTGTACCTTAAAGGAGGAATACTGGAGACTTGAATCAGACAAAGAGATCAGGTAGTCCAGGTTCTGGTTCACCGGACAGGTGAAGGGGTCCAGATTATGCTTGGCAGCCCATATGGCAAACTGCTTCCACTTCATGGCATAAGTGTCACAGGGGGAAGGCTTCCGGGCAGCCACTAGGACATCTGCCACCCGATTAGAAATCCTAAATCTGGTGATAGCTATGTCCTCAGGAGCCAAGTGTGCAGATGGAGGGACTTGAGGTTGGGATAGACCAGGGTCACCCAATCCTGGGTTAGCAGATCCCTGCAGAGGGGAAGTGGGACTGGAGGTTACTCCGCCAGCTGCTGAAGAGGAGGAAACCATATCTGGCAAGGCCAGAATGGAGCCACCAGGATCAGGGTGGCCTCCTCTATCTGTAGCTTGAGGAGCACCCTCTGAATCAGAGGAAATAGAGGGAAGGTGTAAAGAAACTTCCCACTCCAGGAACGGGACAACACATCTCGCCAGAAAACTCCAGGCCCTGGATCAAGTGAGCAGAAATTGGGCAATTTTGCGCTGAGTGGGGATGCAAAAAGGTCCTACTCTGGATGACCCCATCTGTTGAAGAGATCTTCGGCGATGGATGAGATGAGCTCCCACTTGTGCATGCTGGACTGAGTCCGGCTGAGGCTGTCTGCCTGAGAATTTAGCACTTTTGGAATGTGGACCGCTGAGAGGGTCAGACCATGGTCCAATGCTCAATACCATACTCTCATGGCCTCCATGTATAGAGGGTATGAATGTGTTCCTCCCTGTTTGTCGATGTAATACACCACACAAAGTTTGTCTGATTGAATAAGCAACTCACCTGGAAGAAGAAGATGGATCTGAAAGGCCTGCATGCCATATATAACTGCCCACATCTTCAGGACATTGATATGCAGGGAGGCTTCAATCTGGGACCAGGAACCCTGAGTTTGAAAGGGACCCAGATGGATCCCCCAGCTCAACCCGGAAGCATCCGTGGTCAGGATCTGCTGTAGAGAAGAGATCTGGAATGGAACCCCCTGCAAGAGGTTCTGGGGATCCATCCACCACTGAAGCATTTTGCAAACAGGAGAAGAGACCAGAACAGACTGGTTCAAGTAGTCCGTCCGCTGGTCCCACTGCACCCTGAGGGACCACTGAAGGGTACGCATGTGGAGTCTGACCAGAGGGACGGTGGGAATGGCGGCTGCCATCGGCCCCAAGAGCCTCAGATACAGCCTGGTGGGGACATGCTGACTCTGTGCCACCTCCTGGGCCTCAGCCATGAGGCACTCTGCTCTGTTCGGAGGCAGGAATGCTTTCCCCTGCACAGAGGCCATAACTGTCCCTATGTATTGCAGTCTCTGGGATGGAACAAGAACTGACCTGGGCAAGTTGACAGTGATGCCCAGGGAAAGAAACAGCTGAAGAGTCCTGTTTAAGTCTCCGGGAGCTAGTCCCTGGATGGGGTTTTTAAGAGTCAATCATCCAGATAAGGGAAGAAGTACATACCTTCCTGCCTGAGGACCGTGGCTACTGCTGCTAAGCACTTGGTAGAGACCTATGGTGCAGAGGCAAGTCAAAGGGCACCATTTTGAACTGGTAGCATTTGCCCTGAAAAAGAAACCAGAGAAACCTTTTGTGAGGAGGGAACACCAAGATGTGCAGGTAGACATCCTGCATGTCCACAGAGCACAGCCAGTCACCATGCCTGAGGAGGGGCATAAGACCGGGCAAAGTTACCATGCGTAACTTTTTGTACTGGATGGATTGAAGTCTTTTAAATCCAGAATAGGCATCAAATCTCTGGTCTTTTTGGGAACCAGGAAGAACCTGGAGTAAAACTCTTTGTTCCTCTGATGCCTGGGCACAGGCTCTATGGCCTGTTTGCACAGTAGGGATTGTACTTCCTCCCAGAGCACAGACAAGTGAGCTGGGGGATAGCTGGAGAGCATGGGAGGAGTCTCTAGAGGGCACCCTACAAGCTCCAAAGTGTGACCCTTTTCTATAAGTTACAGAATCCAAGCATCTGATGTTATGGTTCTCCACTGATTTAGATGGAGGAAGAACCGACCTCCGACCACCACCTCTTGGATGGGGACCAGAAGAGGGGGGGTCTGGCAAAGAGTCAAGCTGAGGCAGATCCAGCCACAGGGGCTGGTCCATCTCCTCTGGGATGCTTGGTGGCAGCTCCAGCATTGTAGGGTGCCCTACGAAAGGGAGGGCGCTGTCTGTCCTGCTGCTGTGTGTGGTACAGCGAGTGGACAGGCTTAATGGCCCTGCCAGAGGCCTGGAGGTCATTGATTATGTCTTGAATGTTGAGGCCAAAAAGTTTGGCTCCATTAAAGGGAGCATTCAGCACCTTCTGCTGGATGTCCGCGGCAAAGCCAGAGAGCCTCAGCCAGGAGTGCCTACGGAGGTAGATACCTGTGGCAGCAGCCCCGGCAACAGTGTCTACCAAGTCACAGATCGCCATCAGAAGGTGCTTGCTGACATCTTCAGCCGTCTGCAAGAACTGGAGAAGCTCCTGCTTCTGAGAGCCCTGTGGAAGAGCCTGGGCAGTGGCCTTGTTCTTCTTCCAGTTGGTATTCTGGTACTTCACCATGTGGGACAGGTAATTTCAAATCCTCAAACCCAAGGTGGATGAGGCATAAATCCTCTTGCCACAAAGGTCAACTCTGCAAGACTTTGTCTGGGGGGAGGGAACTAAGGTGTTGTTTGGGCACCTTAGACCTATCATGAGCAGCCTTGATGACCACTGAGTCTGTCTCAGGCTATGCAGCATAGTGAGATAATCCCTGAGGGGCATGATAAAGCTTATCTGCCCTCCTGGGCATGGCTGGCACCATGTCAGGATGGTGCCAGGCCGCAGTGGCAGCATTCCTCAAGGCAAGTAAAATGAAAGGAATGATCTTTGGAGGAGACTCAGGGTTCTCCAGGAAGTCCACCAAGTCTTTCCTGGTGACATCCTCTTCCTCAGTATGAAACCCCATGGCAGAGGACTTCTGCTTCATGATGTTGAAGATGGTGGGGTCCTCTGGAGGTGTGTTTGACAGAGTCCTAGCTGACAGAAGAAGCAGTAGACATCTGAAGACAGGAGCTCTTCCTCCTCATCATCAGGCAGACTGAGGTCAGGGTGATGCTCCTCGACACTGACCTCTTCCAGATCTAGGTCCGACGTGCAGTATGCCGACGTCAAACCGCTGGGTGCATCCTGTGGCCGATGGGGAAGGGGATGTCGATGGCATAGGCAAGGCAGGCCTGGAAGGAATCAAACTGGTGAACAATCACCGAGGTGAACTTGGTAAGGACCTCATTGAGATTGAGGAGTGTCAAGCCTCTGGTTGACGGGGGGGGGGGGAATGGTCGATGGAGCTAGGAGTGACAGCTCACCAGCAGGAGCCTGAGGAGCCAGTTGCCCGAGAGCCTGGAACAGGATCAGGCTACGTTGGGACAGCAGTCGACGATGGGCCGACGGCCGGCCACCCTGAGAATTGGACGGTGATGCTGTCGGTATGGATCTTGTAGGCACAGAGACCTGAACAGCAGATTTATGCATTGACACCGCAGCCATCGACAAAGTTGCTGCAGATAAAGAAGAAGATGAAGCCATCGGCTGCTGCCATGGGGAGCGTCCCGATCACGGTCTTTCTTATGACTCCCCCCACCCCAAGGACTTGTCTTGGACCTTAGCGGCCTGGGAGCTTGCCGACCCTGCTGGCGATTGAGAGGCTGCGACATCCGAGGACCCTTGCCCATGACAGGCTACTTGCTGTTCCATTAGCAAATTTTTTAGAGCCCTTCTTTCATCGCCTGAGGGTTGTTTGATTAAACTTCTGGCAGAGCTCACAATCAGAAACTTTGTGGCCAGGCCCAAGACAACAGACACAAAGAGAATGTTAGTCTGTGGAGACAATCTTCTTTCTGCAATGGCAGCAGAATAGAGAGAGGTCAAAGGAGTAGTTCTCAACATAAACAAAATAAAGGAATCTCTGATAAAAAGAGATTCCAAGGTAAGTACAAAGAAAAAGCCCTAGGCGAAAAAGATGCGAAACTGCGTTGGAGCTTCCACGGAGACCTGTAGAGAATGAGTCAACGGCAGGAAAGAACCGAGGAGGGAGCGGGGCCGCTCATGCCTTTATAGGGTTGGTGCTGTCGTCACATGATGTTGGCATGGGCGGCTCCAGCTGTACTGCTGAAACTCTTCTGTGTGGATTCCCCTTCACCGACGATGACATTCCTACGATGTGACCTGATGACTGAGATATCCCTGAAGATCATCCTTTTACATATTTCACATGCCAAAAAAAATGCTAAAGCAGACTCAAAATGGGGAAAAGAGCATCTTACAAGACAGGAAAACAAGGGTAATTTAAAAAACAATCAAAAGGTATCGGTCAGAATGTGTTTGCCTTAACATGCACTGCTGCTTTATATAAAATGCAACAGTAACATAAAATCACAATTGTAAAAATAACATATAACAGAAGCACTGACTTTAAAAACAATGACAACAGAACTGGAGAAATGTATCAGGTTCACAGGATAACATTTTGGTTGATTCTATATGCCACAGCTCTAGAGGTAAGTTACTCTAAGAGTAGGAATTTTTATTTGTAATTATAAAACGGATATAAAACATCCTGCCAGCTGATTGGTCTAGAGGCAGTTCCAGCTATGAGGTCTCTCAGTACAACATGATGGTCTGAAACTGATCTGAAGATGGACCTGCACTAAATTTCTTTTATTTATTTTTTATTCTAGAGGTTCCAATAATCATAATGAGTTACTCAAGTAATACTGGTTAATGTCACTTCTTGGGTGTCTGAAAGCACTCGGCTGCGCCTTGTGCTTCACAACATACCCCTGGCATGATGTTATCACAGTATAACACACACCCTGTCATGCCTTATTTCTTAACTGAACATAAGCTGGCCAAATTTGGACTTCATCCTTGGCACTGTCAGACAACGGTACTGAAAACTCCCCTAAGGAATCTTTATTTTTAGTTGAGAATGAAAAATAATGAAGCCAGGCAGCACTTCTGACTTTATAACCTTAAACAATAATAAAATTCACATTTTCTGCCTTCTGCTCTCTAAGGAGGCCCAATTCACTTCAATATACATGTCACAGTGATGCATCTCAGATGAGCACATCAGTGCAAAACAGCCTAATTTATTATATGCAACATCCAATTTTGTAAGAAGAGTTTTTGTTGTGTGTCTAAGCAAGACATTACCGTAGCCTCGAACTGATAAAATTAATTGGGTGATGATTTTGGCTTGAGTATTTTTGGACAAGCAGTTAGAAATTTTGTGCAAGTTACTGATTTGAATGTTAACCCTCTTCCAAATTATTTTACTATGTGACTCAAAACTCAACTAGGAATCAACCATTACACCAAACTACTTAACAGTATATTCCCTTAGAATGTCAGCTGGTTTCCTTGCAATGTTATTATTTTAATCTCACCTGGGTTAGAACATTTCTGTTTCTTAAAATAACATTCTTTGTTTTAATACCAATATTCTAACCCTCCTCTACATTTGTAGGCAACATCAAGTACCACTGACTAACAGTCACATTTACCTCAAAATCAATATTTTAATATTGTTTCATAGTTGTTTTTTTTTAAATATGTATTCAGGAAAGGATTTCAATGTCTCGCTGCGACTAGACCATAAAATGGCTAAAAACATCCAGTGTGATGGTGTCCTCAAAGTAAGATAGCTTCAAATGTACTATGCAAAATTAAAGAAGCATCCTATGTAATATCTTCAATTTGCCCTATATGATTAGTTTATGTTGTTTAAGGATATTTAACTTGTGCATTACACGGAAGTACTTTGGGGTCCAGACCATCAGGACTCTTACACTTAGTTGGGTCATGGGACAGGAGAGCAGAGAGAGACAGACAGCTGCTGCTGGAAAGATGGTGAAGAATGATAAACAGGACAAAAGAGGGGAAGAGTGCAGCAGGCAGAAGAGAAGAAGAGGCAGGGAAGAGGGAGAGTAGAAATCCCCTTGATGCTAAGAAGACTGGTCTGCATGTGCAGCCTTCAGGTGAGGACAGGATGTGTTCCTCTTCCCCAGTATGCATGCCTGGACTCTGCGGGATACATTTTTGGGCTGAAGAATGACCCTCCCACCCTCTGCAGGTCCCATGCCACCAATCAGTCAGGGCTCCAACTTCTGGATGTGGACATGGCGGGGGAAACAGCCCTTCCATCCTTGTTTTCACAAGGGGGGGCAAAACCACATAGGATTTACATACACTAGGTAATCTCCAGAGAAGGTGGGTGATGAGGCTGAGTGGGTCAGGAGAGCAGAGGAGACACCTGGACAGAAGGAGGATAAAAAAAAAATCTCTATGGTAAAAAGAAATCCTCATGAGCCCCGGCCGCCATTAATGATGGTGAGCCAGTACCTTCGGACCCTTCCCCACGTGGCTCCCCACTGGCGTGACAGTGGAG
The DNA here is from genome assembly GCA_016271365.2 of Neoceratodus forsteri. Lineage (NCBI taxonomy): Eukaryota > Metazoa > Chordata > Ceratodontiformes > Ceratodontidae > Neoceratodus > Neoceratodus forsteri. The sequence continues at coordinate 1,684,893,640 of CM057455.1, read as the reverse complement.
GTTGGGGCTGGTGGAACTGGAATCACCTGAAGAAGGAGAGAGGCAGTGACTGGGTGGCCAAAGATTTATATGAAAAAAAAATCTGTTTACCTAGGATACCTCAACTGAGATTCCCATCTTATATTTTCCCAGGTGGTCTACAGGTCAGTGATATCACTGCTGCAGCCCAGGTCTGGCTTCCTTTCAGGGATGGAAGATATGTTAGGGAATGAAGGTATTTTGGGGGAAGGGAGTGAGGTATTCTAGCAGTTAGAGAACTTAACCGCGAAACAAGATCTCACAAGATGGAATCCTACTGCAGTCATGAGCTCATTGTATCACCTTAAACCAAGAACCTGACCTTCCTCAATCCCAGTACTTCTTCCTCCCAAATTTAAGTGGCAGTAGTGGAAACCTAAACAACTAGTGTAGGGTTAGCATAATGTAGGTTAACTGGCAGGATTTTAAAAGGGAACATTCAGCACCAAGGACTCCAGACCTAAGTGTGGGCTGGTCCCAGTTTGTACTCCGTGTGCAAAGAAAAAAAAACAGTTGTTTACTTCCCGTTTACTGTAGTATGGTAGAATGCTTCAGATTTCTTTAACTACAAATCCCAGAATCCCCTGCAGTTGACATCAGAGCAGGACTGCAGCACTGGGAGATTCAGTGTAGCTGACATCAGAGCAGGGCTGCAGCAGTGGGAGAAAGCAAATGTGGGGTGTGGGGGGGGGCAGCCCTCTATCTCAAACTAATAGAAACATTGCAATTATACCATAACCCTAAGTAGCACAAATAATGTAATGTACTGTGCTACACTGGTCCATAGTCCTCCACAAATGTCATTAAAATTTGGCTACAAGCTGAGCCCCACTAAAAGCCAGAGGCTTTATCACAGTTTGGCAATGCTAGGTAAATAAACTGAAAAATAAAAACTAGGCAAAAAAACAGTATCCGCTGGTGTCATGCACCAACCCACTTTACCTGCAGCCATTAGAGGTGAAATGACTTGCTCAAGCAGACCCAGTGAGCCAGCGGGCAGTGGGAGGATTTTAAGCTGGAATCTGCAATTTCACAGTTAAGTGTTCTAAACAATGGATCACATTCCCTTCTAGTTTATTTCACCATGCACTTCCAATGCGCTACCATATGCCTTTGGAATGGCAAAAAAAAAAAAAAAAAAAGTTTCTTGTTGCTTGTCATCTGTCCTCAGGTGATTTTTACTGATATGGGCAATGAAACATTTCATGGATACTGCTAGCCCACCTTCATTGATCATATGATTTGTGGGATGAACAACTCATGCTTTCGACAATAAGGCAATTACTGTATATGGCTACTAAATTCAGATCTCAGCCTCAGATTAGTCAGTCCAGTGCTTCATAAATTCTTTGCAGTTTACAGAGTACATTTTATTTCTTCTGTCACAGTTCTCAGTCCCCATAGTGACTTGTTACCGTAAACTGCATAGAGATTGAATCATACCTCATAATTCATTCCCTGGATTTTCCATTTATTCCAGTGGGAGCTCACTCAGTGAGGAATGACTGCAATTTCCCCTGCAGCACCAATGTCATACACAGTAAGAAAGGGGAAATCCCAAAATCATGTTCAGGATTTTTTGGTCCCAAGGATTCAAATGGAATCAATGGTCAGGTGATCAACCCTTGAAGACCCATGGCCAAAGGTCTGCAAGTTTGCCTCTTACATGAGACATTGTCAGCACTTGGGAGGCTGTTACACCATTGAGACAGAAGGTTAAAACACTGGATACACTTTGCAAGCATACTAAACAGGTAAGATCTCCCCACCTTGCCCCCTTCTACCTGCCTACCCCCTTGCCCCTCTCCTTTCCACCCCCGGCATTTCCTGACTTTTATCCCTCCACTCCCTCCCCCTATAGAGCTCTTACCCTCACCCTCTACCCTCCGACAATGGCCTTCCTGCCTGCATACCCCCTTCCCTCTTACCTGCAGTGCTTATTTCCAAGATTGCCCTTGGCTGGTATGTCATGCTACCTAACATTTGGCTCATTTGAATTACTGGAATTTCCTTAGCCTCAGTCTCTTACTTCTTTTTATTGTGTAACTATGTACTATTATGTTGACCTTTGTATGTATGTATGTATACCCCCCATTCCTTCGACGTGGAACCTTTGTAAACGAGCAGTTCCTGCTCAAAGGTATTTGTAATCCTAGAGTTCAATAAAATAAAAAATAAAAAAAGATCTGGATAAAAAAACAACACATAGTTCTGTCTGAGATTTGTTTCTGTAACAGGAACAGAGAAACACGATGTCCTGCTAAAACATGTGTTTAGAGTATGCTCTCCCTAGGTATAGTAACAGTACCTTCACAGCATCCTGTAGTAGTGCTTGTCTCTCTTTTTCCCCAATAAAATCTAACATAATGTGACATGTCTATGTTTACTGATATAAACTGAAGTAAATGCGCTAGGGTATAACAGCCCTGTCACTGTATCTAGAGAAAATGCGTGTGTGTAAAGAGGGTTGTGATTTGTAAACACTAATTTAGGATTTTCAGACTTTTGCTACAACTAGTGTGTGGGTCGAGGTCCCCTTTGTCTTCCTTGGTTTCATATTTTATCCCTCTATCTTTGGTCATGCCCCCATCGTGCCAACCTTCCCAGTCCCGTCACCCTACTTCCTCTGGTCTTACCTTCACTTCTTTTTCCCCATGGCAGGGGACCTCAACTCTCACCACTGAAGCAAATCCAGATCAGAGGAGGGCCAAGTCACCAGAGCGGGGTTTATAAGAGGATGGAAATCAGCCAACAGTAACCAAGATTTTTAAAGCTTTCCTGTCCCACTCCTTTAGGAGGCCAGAGAATACATGGGGTGCACGTGTGCTTGCATGTATGCATAGTATGGGAGCTGCTGACATCACCCCTACCCACTAAGCTGCTCTAACTCCACTGCCACCTGAGGGCAGCCAGGTGGCAGTACTGCAGTGGAGCCAGCTGCCCTCCCTCCCCAGAGAAGGACAGCACCCTCTGTGATGCTCCATCCTTCTCCTGCCCCTGTCAGGGCCCTGATGACCCAGGCTCATTCTCAAATATAGTCCACTGGCACTGTAAGTGTTAGCCCAACTGCTGCACTGATCGGCCAGCAGACCCTCTTTGTTAAATCAGCGCTCTGCAAACTTTCTGCAGCACCTTTTTTAAGAAGTTGAATGTTAGGTAATACTAGTAACATTATCACCCCCCTCACCCCCATTTCATGAACAGAATGAATTTGTAGTTTCCCACAATCCCCTGAAGCTGACGTTATTGACTGGATCAGCCACATGAAATTCCATAACATCAGCAGTTGTCTCCTATGTTTTGGAGCAAATCTACACTGTAGGACATCTGTAGTTAGTACTGCACTCTCTTGATGCCATCACCATCTGGCCTTAGGAAATGTGGTACCAGTGCACTGTACATGCAACATATGATATAGTACAATGCAGCATAGTATGGAATTTGTTTTTTCCACTGGGCAACCACAAAAATCATAATTTTAAATACCTTCTGCATATGCTTATTTAAAAACAAACACCCAAAAAACTTTTCTGTTCCATCCCACAACAAATTAGTCTTCAAAGAAATGCATTAGATAACGCTAAAGCCCTTTTACTTTTTATCCATTCTCCCTTAAGACTCTTGTTAGTTCTGTGGTGGCTTTCATTTAAGACTTACAAAAAAGAAAAGAAAAAAGGCCCCAGAGATCTAGGCAGCTGACTGACAGTCTGTACCTGGTCTCGGTATAGCACCAAGACATGTAGGTTCCAAACCAGAGCTATTAAAAGCTCCAGCAGTAGAGTAATCCTAGGGACATGCCCCAGCTGCTCCCTGCATGACACATCATTCTGGGAACAGTCGTGGGTAGTTGTGGGTGCACCGTGAAGGGCACTCAGATTTAAAATGCCTGCGGGGAGGGCGCAGGATCAACGAGATACAATTTTAAATAACAGATGGCACAGTAAGTAAAAAATTGCTACTGCTTAAGAAAATGCTAATCAGGCCTTGCTTCATACTGAGGTGGGGCCCGATCGTACGTGGACGTTTCCCTTTAATGGTCTGATGTATTCTTCCTACCAATACCTTCGTGCCAACTCTGGTTAGATGAAGTCCATCATTCACAAAGAGCCTTAAGTCTCCATCAAGCCTGTCCCAGTTCCCTGGTAGTAAAAGTCCTCCCTTATGCACCACCTGCATAACCAGCCATTCAGTGGTTGTACTGCCCCTATTTTGGCTCTCCCTGCTCTTGGGACAAGTAACATTTCGGATATTGCAACTCTGCAATTGTACTGTTTCAGGATTTCTCCATCTTCCTCAAAGTCCCACCATATCTCTAGCTCCCTCCTTGTGTTGACATCATTTGTACCAGCGTGTAGCACTACCACTGGTTTATCCATACCCTTTACAATTTTTTGCAAAAAACTTTGTTAATGCACCAGTTATGGTAACTTAATGCCACAAAAGTAGGGAAATGTTTTTTTATTTTCATTTTTTATACTTGTAAACCAGATGAGCAAGAACTACTTGTTTTCACAGGTGACAAGTCATATCTAAAAAACATTACAAATTGTTGACACAATAAAATGTGGCATTAGGATTTCCAACTATAACACCCCCCCAAGAGCAGCAAAAGGAAAAAAAATTAGGATTTTGTGTCTCTGGAATCTTGGCTAAATCAATGGTGGGTTCTTCCTTGGGGTCATCAACCCTAATGCTTCCTGTCACATGAGACAAGAAGCACTGTGGGAACAAGGAATACAATTAAGCCGTCTCATATGGAGATCTCCAGGGGTCGTAAAACTACCCTAAAGCCAGCAGGCTAATTTAGGAAAAATTCCTACTAGTAGTCAGAGGGAAGGAAACACTAGAACTTCACATACAAATTAAAACACTCCGCACAACATATATTTTTTGCAAGTTGTAGGTGGACTATTCCTTTAACTCTAGCAGTCAGCTTCCTGTGTTGCACTGCCCCAGAAATGAGTAGAATTTATGCAAATGATGGAATATTTATTGGCTCGTGCCATCATTCAAACTGTTGCCCTTACCAACTACTGTGTTCTATAATGCTCAGATTTCCCTGGAATCTGCAGGGTAATTCCCCCTAAGTTATAATGACAACAATAATATTATTTATAAGGCGCCTTTCAATTGCCAAGGCGCCGTACATAAATAACAGATCAAAACAAAATCATTAAAAACTACAGCTGGATCAAACAGTCATTTCAATCAATATTCTAAAAATGCAGTACAATATTTATGAAAGAATTAAACATTAAAAAGTCCTTTTCAAAATTTGTCAGATATGACCATAAAAAGAAAAACAGGGTTATCTGGTTTTAAACACAGCTTAACCAGTGTAATACCCTTATAACAAACAAAGGATAAGAGATACCTGCTGTAATGCAGAGGCTAACTGGTTCTGGGAGGGGAGGTAGGGAGGGAGGGAGAGTTAACCATACTGAAGAATACCTTGAAAGAAAAAGGATTACAGCGGTAATTTTGTCTTCTAACCCCAGGGATTCTTCAATATAATGAACTCTAGCAGACTACCAAGCAGTACCTTTGGAGAAGGGCTCGGAACCTTATTTTGGAAATAGGCTCTGCAGCACTGCTGTGCCAAACCTGCCATCACTTTTGGATCGGGTATCCAGACTGTAGTGCTTTGTGAAAGTATGTACTGTTCTCTATGTAGCTGCTTTGCAAATTTCCAATAAGGGACATCCCTGGCAGCTGCACCCCTTGTTGAATGTGCCCTCGGGCCTACTGGGGGCTCCTTACCAGCTTTACTGTAACAGAATTGGATACATGCCACTATATAGCATGCAACTGTCCTTTTTGTAGCTGGCTTTGCTTTTCCCACATCCCCATAAATCAGGAACAACTGATATTTATCCTGCCCGTGGGCCTTAGTATGATCAACAGAATACCTGAGAGCTCTCTTGATACCCAGGCTATGCTGCTTGCGCTAGCCTGAACTAGGCTGTTCAGTGAAGAAGACTGGCAAAGTGATTGACTGGTTTAAGTGAAAGTCAGAAACCACCTTTGGAAGGAATTTCCTATTAGTTCTGAGTACCACTTTGTCTCTGTGGAATGAGATGTACTCCTGCTCTATGCACAGGGCTTGTAACTCAAATATTCTTCTAGTTGAAGTGATGGCCACTAGGAATATGGTTTTCCATGTGACAAACTTCAAATGTGCTGTAACCATGGGCTCAAATGGAGGGTCCATGAGCTTGGCAATGCAGACACTGAGATCCCATAAGGGCATCTGTTCCCTGTGGGGAAGATACAAGTGTGCTAAACCCTTGGAAAAATGTCTTGAAGATGGGGTTAGCTGTCATAGAAGTTCCCTTGCCAGCCAATAAACAGGCTGAAACTGAAGCCAGGTGAACCTTAAGGATAGTAGGCTGGAGGCCTAATGAATGCAGGTGTGTCAGGTAGTCAAGAAGGACTGGCAACCCTGCCTGTGAGGGTATGACCCCAATGGTACTGCACCAAATGGAGAATCTCTTCCTCTTGGAAGCATGTATTTTTAGTTGCTGGCTTCCTAAAACTCCTAAGAACCCTTAGCACACCTTCAGAGAGGTGTAGATTAGCATATTCTAAGTTCTCAAGGGCCATGCTTTGAGTCTGAGGGCCTTGAGATTCAAATATAGGATCCTCCCTTGTGAGGTCAGGAGATTGTGCCTCTGAGGGAGGTGTATGGGATTGGCCACTGATAGGGACAGCAGGAGTGAGTACCAGGCTGCTTGGTCCAGTCTGGAGCTATTAGAATCATGGTAGCTGGCTCAGACATGAATTTGATCAGGACCCTTAGTAACACAGGAAATAGAGGAAAAGCATATAGTCTCTTCCCTGACCAGTCTAGCACCAGTGTATCCATGGGTACTGTGCTCCTTGTCGGTGGCCTGCAGCAGAATTTTGGCAACTGATGATTCTCTTCTGATGCAAAGAGATCTATCTCTGGGGTGTCCTGCTTTTGAAATACAACCTCCAACACCTGTCTGTTGAAGCTCCACTCGTGGTGGCTTTGGTCGATTCTGCTGAGTGCCTCTGGCAGGGTATTGTCTTTCATGGGAGGCGGACAGTCACCAAGGACCCTTGTAAGGAGTAAGCCAGACTCCATACTTTCATTGTTTCTGTACACAGCAGGTTGGAGCTTGTCCTTCCCTGCTTGTTGATGTAATACATTGTGGTATCATCTGTCCTGTTTTGTACCACCCTGTCTTTTAATCAGAGAAGCAAAGGACTGCAGTGCCAGAAGCACTGCCCTGAGTTCCAATAGATTTATGTGCAGTAGTGACTCTGGGGGGGACCATGTGCCGTGCACTGTGTGTTCCCCTAGATGTGCCCCTCATCCTAGGGGGAAGCATCTGTTGTGAGGACCAGAGATGGAGATTCCTTTTTGAATGGAACTCCCCCTTTCAGGTTGGATCCGTCTTGCCACCACTGGAGGGCCTGTATGAAAGGCCTTAATACTGGCACCATTTTTGAAAGAGGGTCCTTCCTTTGACACCAGTGTGATTTGAGATGGAACCAAATATCCCTCATCTGAAATTTACAACCCAGCACTGTTCCTGTTGCTGCTGCCATGTGCCCTAACAATTGTAGGAAGCACCTTGCTGGCCTTGGTCTGTTAAGAGTGAATGAACCTGCTAGTTGCAGGATGTTGTCCACTCTGTCCAGAGGGAGGAATGCCTTTCCTTGCAGAGTGTCCAACTCTGCCCCTATGAAGTGAAGTACCTGAGTAGGTTGTAGTACAGATTTTGGGGAGTTTTTGAGAAACCCCAGTGACTCCAATGTGGACTTGGTGCACCTGAGGACCTCTCTTACCTGCTGTGAAGAGTGACTGACTACTAGTCAGTCATTTAGGTAAGGAAACACTGTGATACCCTGCCTCCTTAGATGTGCCACCACTGCTGCCAGGCACTTTGTAAATGCTCTGGGAGCTGAGGTCAGACCGAATGGCAGGGCTGAGAATTAGTAATGTCCTGAAGGTAGTCTGAACCTGAAGTACTTTCTGTGTGACTCCCTGATGGGTATGTGGAAGTAGACATCCCCTAGATCCAGTGATGCCAGCAAGTCTCCTTGCTGAAGTGTGGGAAAAATCATGGCCGGAGTTACCATTCAGAACTTTGGCTTTGTTAAGTGCCTGTTTAGAGCTCTTATGTGTAAAATGGGTCACCACTCCCGGTTTTTCTTCACAGTTAGAAAGTATCTTGAATAGTCCTTTCCTCCTTTGGGAAAGGGTTACTGGTTCCACTGTTTTTGCTACCAGTAGACTGGACACCTCTTTTTCCATGAGTGCCTGTTCTGTAGGGGTTGATGGTCTGAAAAGCCTTTTCAGTTCTGGGAAAGTTTTGAAACTTAGGGCCAGTCCCTGACTCACCACTTCCAGCACCCATTTGTCTGTGGTGATGGTTTTCCATGCCTGGAACTGGTGAGTCAGCTTGACCTCGACTGGTAATGGGGAGGCAATCCTGACTGGCACATCAGGGGTTCTGTTTTGTCTGGGCTGCAGTCTATGGGGATTGGTCCCCTCGCCTGGAGCCCCTAAGGCCCCTTCCTCTGAAACAGCCCCTCTGCTGGTGGTAAACCAGGTTAGCCTGGGCCTGAAAGAAGGGCCTGCTGTAACCCCTACCTCTACCTCCCCTTCCCCGAGTTCTGCAGGAGGTTGATCCCCTTTCCTTTGATGAATTACTCCTGTAGGTGGCTTTGTATTTATCCACCTCCTTCACACAAACCTCTGTCTTATCACCAAAGAGGGAGTTATTCTCCACAGGAAAATCCATGGCCTTATTCTGGGTGTCCTGTGTTAAATTTATTGCTCTAAGCCAGGCCAGTCTTCTGAGAGCCACAGTTAGAGCCATCCACCTGGCTGCACTGTCACTGGCATCCACTGCCATAAGAAATTGATATTTTGTGGCCTCCAAGCCAAATGTTTCTGTCTCCATGAGATCAGCTGCCACTCCAGGCGGTGCCTTATCTGTCATAGCCATGACAGAAGTCCACAATGATCACTGGAGCTGATCCTTGAACTGAAGAAACCTCCATAATTGTAGTCTGAACCATAACCGAAACAGATGGTTCCCCTAGAATTGGTTGTGGTTGAACAGCCATTTGAAGGGCTTGTAAAACTTTTAGAGCCTGTGCCACAGCCTCTGCTGTGGGCATAGAAGACTTGGTAACCAAGAGCCCTGTTGGTTTTCCAGCCTTGGGTTCAGTATTTTCTTTCTGTGTTTTTTTTTTTTTTTGCTGGTACCAGATCTTCCATCGGTTCTGCAGCTTTTTCCTTTGGATGTTTTGCCTTTTTCAGGGGTGGTATTATTTACATCCTTAGGTTTTTCTTTGGCTGGATCTGAAGTGTCAGCTGTTGGCTCCGGAGAAGCCATTTTTTTTTCTTGAAAGCACTTTAGACGTTTTTCTGTGTTTTTTTCCAATCAATCAATCATTCTTTATTTATATAGCGCCTTTCAGTATCAAGGCACTGCACAAATTTTAACAACATATAAAAACAGAGAGCAATATACTTAATTAAAAACCATTCAGTCTTGGAAGGCCTGTGCAAATACATATGTTTTTAACAAAGATTTAAAACTACTGACGGTCAGGCATTCTCTTAACCGACGAGGTAGAGAATTCCACAGGGTTGGTGCTGCAAATGAAAATGCACGAACTCCAGATGTTTTAAGATAAACCCAGGGAATCACTAGCAATCCTTAGTCGGCGGCTCGGAGAGGTGATCTGGGGTCTAGGGAGTCAGGAGATCTTTCAGGTAGTCGGGTCCCAGTTCATGTAGGGCTTTAAAGGTAAGCAAGCCTACCTTATAGGTGATTCACCACTGAATCGGAAGCCAGTGCAGTCCACGCAGCACAGGCGTTATATGACTGGACCTAAAGGTACCTGTCAATAGCCTGGTTGCAGCATTCCGCACCAGCTGCAAGCGGTGGATATCAACCCCAGACAGCCCTAGGTAGAGGGCATTACAGTAGTCAAGACGGGTAGTGATGAAGGCATGAACCAATGTTAGAAGGTCGCCCGGTGGAATCAGGTGTTTCACCCAGGCGATATTCCTCAGATGGTAAAATGAGAAAAGTCTGTGAAAGTCTTGCAGATTTCATAATTAGCCTGAAAGTGATCAGCTCCCAGGCAAAATAAACACAGATTGTGTTTCTCAGCTCGAGCAAAGACTTCCCCACACTGGGCACAGTTTTTATATCTGGTAGGCCTGGTCTTCTTTTTAGGCTTATCCAACATGCCTAAAAATATTGTATTAGAAACCCAAAATATATATAATAGGACTTAAGTCTGGTTCCCAAACAACAAACCAGTACAATTCAAGCAATAAACCATCGCAGTTGATTCCTGAACCGAGGAAAAAAAACACTAAAATGAAATTTAAACAGAAACCACTTCTAACACAATCAGAACCTAAACTTTAGTTATAAAATAAAACACTTCTTAAAATAAGACAATAAAACAACCAGTTCCTCAACGGTTTCGAGGAACCGATGGAGGACCGCAAAAGTGAGGTAAAACTTACTAAAAACTAACTAAAACTAGCGTTAACTATAAATTAAAAGTAAAGGCAGCAGATATAAAAGATAATAAAATGTTTATACTTATAAAGGGTGAAAATGAATGTTTTTGAAGGTCTAGCCGAGGAACAGTCTCCGAGGCATCTAACTAGGCAGGTGAAGAAAGAAATCTGAGCATTATAGAACACAGCAGTTGGTAAGGACAACAGTCTGAATGGTGGCACAAGCCAATAGATGTTTCATCATTTACAAAAATGCCATTAATTTCCGGGGCAGTGCAACTCAGGAGGTTGACTGCTACAGTTAATCACAGTGATACCCCTGGGGTAAGAATCTATTAAGGTACACAGTTAGGGATTTAACATTAAACAGCCTATTCAACCCTAACTATACTGGCACTACCACGCCACTATAATACCCTTGATGTTGTTTTTAAATCCCTTGTTCCAGCCCCCAACAAGCTACTAACAGTGGAAGTCTCATTCATTCCTACCTTTACAGATGAGCCTGTCCATAAATTTTAACATCAAATCCTCTATAACCACAATACCACAGACTTGATTTGTGTGTGACTCCGGTGTGCTGGAATGTACCTGTGCTTCCTGTTGTGTTGGTTGATCCCTAATCTCTTCCCTTTGCTCTACCTGGGATATTTGGTTATCCAAAGCAGTGGGGTGTCTGCTAGTGTTTGCAGTAATTTCTTCTACTACTTGCACTCCTTCATTCATTTCCTCAATTTGTAACCCCCTTGAATCTACTGGAGACAAGAGTTTGTTGGACACATTCCTCCATTCTTCTTTTACTTCCCCCTTGCACCAGGCACCACACATTCCCTTGCAGCTCCCCCAGGTCACCATCAGACTAATCTCAATCATTTTGTTTTCTTTTATCCTTAGTGGAACGATTTATGCTAGCTCCCATATTATCTTCTATTGTAGCCACTACTTGCTCGTTTTCCAGCAATAATCTACTAGTGTTGTGAACAAACTGCTCAATCTTTTGCATTTCCACCTGGAATTCCAATTTCCATTTAAGGTTCATGATCTGCCAGTCTTATTTCTCTATATACACATGCATTTATCACACACAAACTCGCTGATATGCAGTCCAGTTTGAAATATTTTACATCGTAAACGTACCTCCCAACCTTCTCTTTGGCTTGCCACACCTGCCATTATGTATGTTTCTTCTGGCTCACTGTTTCAGTGTTTCTGGACCCTGTGTCTCTTCTGTCCCAGCTGACACGGCAGACACTCTTGCCTCTGCCGTGCTCGCCTCCAACTCTGCTTGAGATGGGTCACAGAGGCTCTGAATTTGTACCCTGTGATCTGGAAGTGCCTCAAGAGGTCACCCCAGGAGCACTGCTACAAAATGCTCTTTCAGCATTTGTCATTTTAATAAGATGCAGACTGCAAGTCTGCTTGCTTAAAAAGTTCCTCTTCTGGCTAAAGGGTCCATTTTAAAAGCCAGGAACTTACCCTGACACAGCCCAGCTTGTTTTTAGTAGTTCTGCAGCACCTCAAACACTTACGGGAGCTGCACAAACGACACTACCCAGCATCCTTTGCCCTGTCTGCCTCCTCCTGTACTCCATAGTGCATGGAGAGTTTTGAGTTGCTAATACAGATTGTAAAATGCCCAAATTCTAGACTGACTGCTCAAAAGATGACGGAGACGACAGTAATGTGCAAAACTGGGCACTGTCATATAGAACCCCACCTTCTGGCAGCACGTTCAGTTGCAATACTTATATAAACTGTGTTTGTGACAATGCATACTGAAATGGTACATCTTTTTTTAACACTAATCTTCAAGCAGCTGTAGTCCCCCAAAAAAAAAAGCTGAATTTTGCCATTCTTTCTACTGGGCTGTCTTTGACTTATCTACAATACCCTTTGTAACCCTGAAGGATCACAGTTAAATTCCTACCGATTCCGGAGCTATATTTTGTAATTATTTGTTTCAGAGTATTCCTACTGACCAAACCAATTATAAAAAAAACCAAAAAAAAAAACAGTATGTCAAAACAATGTTCTGATATGCGTTTGTGTGTGTGACTCAAAACAATAATTACATACATGACTGCACGGGCAGATGGCATATTTGGAAGATGTTCAGCACAGAGAAAATATTTTACAATAAAATGTAACAAAATCTGATTAAACAAATGAAATCATGTCAGCATGTAATGTTCATGGGAAATACTGTACATATTTTCATCTGCTACAAAATCTGAAAATCAGATTAAGCGAATGAAATCACAAATTTGGAATGTGGCATCCCCAATGGACCTGTGCATTATGTGTAACACTGCCCAGTAAGTCCAAAACGAAAGAAGGGGCTCTTTTTGTGAACTGCTACTCCGCAAATGACCCAGTGTGTGGCTTCAGCTAGGCACCAGAAGTTCAGCAGAGACTGTATCACACCCTGTACAACCGAACAGGAACATTCCCAAATAATGACTGATGTTAGGTGTCACTTTCTATAACGCCGAACCCACAGAGTACTGTATATCCTCCTGCATGCTACAAAAGATCCACAGTTTCCATAACCTAATACCCAAAAGAATGGCACCCTGGAAATGAATAATGCTAAATTATTATCAAGTGGGCCAACACAAGCCCTATGCCAGAGATGTTCATCACCCCCACTACTGGGCACTTTAAATGCTATTCATCTTCATTTCTAACTGCAGAGAACCAGAATAAGATCAAACCTGTTAAGACAATGCTTTGGATAAATTCACGGCCCTCAGGAGATGCAGTTTATCCTTATGGATGCAATTACATTGAAACTTTAAACAGGACAAGATTACATATTTGACTGATACACTAAGTGCTGACTGTTGGTATTACACTTGCAGTGCATGAAATCATACATTGGATAATCCTGCAGGAATCTCCATCCCCTCCCAAAAATATCAGGGTGTGACTGGATTTTTGGTTTTTTAGAATTTTGTTTTTCACTGCGACAGGTGCACTAAGCCAAAGATTGTTTCCAGGTGCATCCTGGGAGCATGCAGAGGTTAAGGGACTTGCTCAGGATCGGACCGTAAGCAGGTGAAGGTTGTGGGATTCAAATCAGGGTCTCCAGTTTCACAACTTGCTGCTCTAACCTACAGGATATACAGCTTCCCTACTAAATAATATACAATGATATAGTACACTCAAGTATTTCTTTATAAACCATAAAAACATTACATCTCTTTAGAACAACTGTCAATTTAGCAACGACTTTCAGATGATCTTCAGAGTTAAGAGCCCTTGACAACGGAGAATAAACTTTTAAAAATCATTATAATCATTTCAGTTTATATTTCTTGCATTTACTACATTCAGAGGCCCTGTTTTCCGTATCTAACTTTGCCAATTAACATGCATACAGAATCACCATCTCTTCTACAATGGCAAATTGTCTATATATGACATCACAGCCCTCTGCTTGTGATTTCACAACCTGTTAATACTACAGGAAAATCAGACATAAACAAGCAACTGTAAAAGATAAAGGGCCTGATATTCAAAGATTAAGTCACTCGCTAACAAGGTTAGTTGGTGCTCAACCAGCCCATATTAAGAAGCCTCGGAAGCGCTAGCGCAAACTAGCAGTGCCAAAGTGCTATAATACCGATTTGTCTATGCAAATGAGGGGTCCCTTTATGCATAACGGTTTATAATTGTGGAAGATGTGACGGGTGGGTGGGTGGGGTACCACCAGATATCAGGAATGAATCTAATCAAATGAAACGGGTGACTGACGGGTGCCACCAGACACCAGAGATGCATCTAATAAAATGGAATGGGTGACTGGATGGTGGAGAGCACCACTAGATACTGGGGATACATCTAATAAAATGAAAGAAGTGATCAGGAGGTGTAGGGGTGCCACCAGACACCAGGGAATTCACTGATCATGCTGCAGGATGATTATTAAGTGGCTGCTCCACCCTATGCAAATGAGCCCGTAATGGACATTCAAAGGGTCCTTAGCGCCTTGCATGCTCCATGGGCTCATTTGCATGCTGTGGCTGAATATACCTACTGGGGTCATGGCACTATCTGTTTCAGGCAGCACTACGCCCTGTAGGCTATATACAGCCCAGGTCTGTGTTGGGGCAGCGCAGTTTCAATCAGCGCTGTGCCAACATGGTCCAATATTCAGTTGGATAATGCCACCTTCTATCTGACTGAATATATCAGATACTGGGTCGGGCACTGGCGCAAGTGTAGTGAACGTATTTGTGCAGCGCTTGCACTCCTATTGGAATATCAGGACCAGTGTATCAGACATTGATCCTATAATAAACAAGAGGTGGCTACAGCCAACAACGTCTGTCTTTGATTTATCTTGATGTATAAAACTGTAATTCATAAGACATGAATAGAAGCTGTCTCATGTAGCTACAGTAACACATACAGCATCATCAGTCCTGAGAGGCCCCCGGAGTTGGTTCAGTCCAGAAAGTGGAGATTTGCTCTCGATGAAATGCTGTGCAAAATACATAGGCAAAAAATATCATACAAAATCCTCCTAACCTGCACCTACTCCTCCCTTGACACTCTACCTCTTCATCGTGACCTCACCAATACTGACTGGTCCCCACTTGCCATCTGCACTTCAACTGATGCTGCGCTCCAACTGTTCTGCGATAAGTTCCTTCACATCTGGAACCAACACGCACCACTGCGTAAAATTAGAGTCCGAGGAAACCACCTACCCTGGGTAACCCCTGAGCTCCTGTCCTGTCAAAGAGCCCAGGACACTGCTTGGTGTAAACACAAGGTAACCAACTGTCCCAGGGACCTCCAAAGATACAGGAAGCTTTGAAGCTACCAAAGCTATCCGGCAGGCCAAAACTGAACACTACCAGGCTAACTTCCAAGATATCACAAACAAACCTTCCAAATTCTGGAAAGTTGTCCAGTCCCTCTTTTCCCCTTCCACCAAGCCTCTCACTCCTACCCTTAGGCTAAATCTCTCAGACATCTTAGAACCTATGGCTGTCGCTGACTGCTTTAACTTCCATTTCACGTCCTGTGCCACAATGCTCCAAGCGGCCCCCCTGATGCCCATGCAGTTCTCCGGTTGCCCCCCCCCGATGACACCGGCCCGCCTGCTCTCCCTGTTTCCCCTTCCTCTACTCCTCCAGCTCCCTCTCCTTCTGCTCCCTTTTTCTTCACCCACATTTCCCCTGCTGCTGCCTTACAAGCCCTTCAGTCCATTAACCCTGTCAAAGGCTCCTCTCCAGATGGCCTGGACCCTAAGCTCCTCTCTCTGTCTGCTCCTGCCATCGCCTATCATATATCCCTCTTACTAAACCTCTTCTTTGTCTCTTCCACTGTCCCTACAGCTTGGAAACATGCTACAGTTCTACCGCTCCCTAAAGGGGGAGATCCCTTCTCCCCTAGCAACTACCACCCTATCTCTCTCCTTCCTACTCTGGTTAAGCTCCAGGAGCACATAGTACTTGAACAACTCTCCTCCTACATTACTGACTCCTCCTTTCTCACTCCATTCCAATCTGGCTTTAGAAAACATCACTCCACTGCCACTTCCCTGTTATGGCTGACTGACAGTATCGCCACGGGCATGGACAAAGGCCTCATAACCTCAGCTATTTTTATTGACCTGGCCAAGGCCTTCGATACGGTCTGCCACCCTATACTCCTGTCCTGCCTCAGGTCCACTGGTCTCTCCGCTAATGCAACTGATTGGTTCAAGTCCTATCTGTCAGGTAGATCACAATCTGTCCGTATGGCGGATGCCATCTCCTCACCCCTCCCAATTACCACGGGAGTCCCTCAGGGATCGGTACTTGGGCCACTCCTTTTTTCAATCTTCCTCAATGATCTCACTCAGTTTTGCATATCGACTAGCATACATATGTATGTCGACACTGTACTGTTCACAACTGGCAAATCGGTCCCTGGTGTCACCACCAGGCTTCAGCTGGACTTCAACAATGTACAACGCTGGCTAAGTGAGCACCACCTCTTCCTAAACTCAAAGAAAACAGTCTCCATGACTTTCGGTACTAGGCAGAGGTTGGCAAGGCTCCCCTCCTTACCCACCTTTTACACCATCGATGGGACTGTATTAGAAGACGCCTCTTCCTTCCGCTACCTCGGAGTTTGGCTGGATAGGTACCTAAACTTCTCTGTCTACATTGGTGCCATTCTAAAGAAACTCCGGCCTAAGCTAGGGGCCCTGTACCATAACAGGGGTAGTATCCCTCGTCCGGCTAGGCGCAAACTGGTACATAAAATGATACTGCCAAATTTCGACTATTGTGACGGTGTTTACGGAGCTGCCCCTCAATCCTCCTTATCCAGGATGGAACCTCTTTAACTCCTTCTTCCGGTCTGCCTTGGATGCCCCTGCTCTAACACACCACTGCACTCTCTACCGCTCTCTAACTTTTCCCTCACTTGTTGACAGGAGAACCTTGCATGCGGCAAAGTTTACCTCAAAATTCTGGCTAGACTCGCTCCCCCCTTACCTCTCCACCTCCTTATCTGCCCCTCACCCCTCCAAATACACCCTCCGATCTGAAGACTCTCGTTCTCTGAATATACCTTACAGAAATACTATATCCGGCCAAATGGCATTCTCCCATCGCCTACCTAAGCTCTGGAATCAACCAGCGACCCAAATCCGCCACTCCTCTTCAGCCTATTCTCTCTCTACATCCCTAGCAAACTACCTAGTGATGAACTGCAACTGCACCTAGCCCCTCGGGACCCCAGTCTAGCTGTTGGTCTATACCACCTTCCTTCCTCCTGCTGGGCCAAATATGTCCCCCCTATCCTAACCCCTCTTGCATCCTAGCACCTTCTGTTATCTCTCCTGTATCACCCTCTTCCTGAATACCGTATTACTATACCTCCTGCCAGTCTCTCTCTATGTATCCTAGACTAGAAATGTTATTAGCTATTGATGGTTGTAATCCTGTACTGTCTGTCTATATGCTGTTAAGCTATTTCCTGATGTAAGTATCCTGTTGTATTACTTAATGTTCCTACTCCCCTTCCCCCAGGACGTACTGAGGCGAGTTCGCATTTGCTCAGTGTAACTTTCCTGGTGAAACATTTCAATAAATAAATAAATAAAAATGTAGGCAGTCTCATCTCCAAATCTCTTGATGCAAATAAAACCCCACAGCCCATCAAGAGTTGAAACAAAAGGGTCAGTCACAGCAGAAACTCAAAGATTCAGGACTTCACCACATACATCCACTGGGGAACATCACGGAGGGCAATCGAGTGTCTTGGTAGTCCACACAGGTGGATTACCTTGTAGGCTGGGGACTGGGCTGCTCACTCTCACCTGTAGTTGACCCTGCAGGGATATACTGCGGTAGTTAGCACAATGGAAAGTATGTTTGGGAAGGGTAGATACACTAAAAGATGTGTTTGGGGTTTGGAGGAAGAGGAGGTGTGAGCATTGACCTGATGTGGCAAAGGGCATAACAAAATGGAATCTAAGTTTAATAAAATGACAGAGATGGATCAAGATGAAGCCCCATGCCTATTTTTTCCAGAGGCTGCATAACCAGTTTGCTTGAAAATATCTAATATTGACTGATTGGTGCTGGCTGATAAAGGGTCACAACACACCCAAGGAGTTCCTCATATCACAGCCCCTTCCCCCCACACACAAATATTACACCCCACATGCCCTTACAGGGTTCTTCATATTGCACCAACACCAAACAAGGATTTTTCACACTGCACCCAACCACTTACAAGGTTCCTCATATCACACCACACACCATCAAAGGGCACCTGATATTGCACCCCACACACCCAAAGGATTTCTCATACTGCACCCCACACACCTAAAGGGCTACTCATATCACCCTCACACAGTCTTAAAGGGTTCCACATACTGCACCCCACATATCCAAAGGGTTCCTAATATGGTGACACCCCAGTTACCCAAACCTCAATTAACCATAACTCTCAGTTATCCAAAACTGCAGTGTGTCTCCTAGCCTAAAGAGACCAAGTGTGCTTATTTTAATATTGTTCACAAGCCCCACACCAGTAACTTACCTGCACCACAGTTTAGCTGTTCATACTGTAAGATTTTTCTTTTGATATTTTGTGAAGGCGAAGGGATTGTGAGAGCTGGCTGTCAGATCCTTTCCCTTTCCTGGTCCCACTGTCATCCAGCTCCACTTCCCGTGCGCTAATGTTTTTGTGACATCAGAGTTTGTAGAGCGCAGGGGTGTACTCCATTGCTATGAACGGCAGTGTCTTTTAAAATAATTATTTTTATGTTTAGAATATAACTGGGATCATATCAAAGCCACTGATCAACTAAGAAGGCTCTTTGTTGATTAGCACCTCTGATATGCCCTCATTTTTGATATTTTATATGTTTTTTTTTTATATTTTATATTTGAAAGGGCCACTGGGGTCAAACCAAAGCCACAGACCAACTAAAAAGGTTCTTGCAGCCAAAAAAAAAAAAAACAGCTGAAAACTCACCCCAATTGAGAAAACACTGAGGCACTCATCTGCACTTTGCATGCCACAAAGCACCCTTTTCCTTGCTTTTACAGACACGGAGGGGTACCTTTCAGTCCACAGAGTGCCACCACTGGGGGGGGGGAGGGGGGCTAGAGCTTCACTTCATTGGAGTTCCATGTTACAGTATGCATTTTACAAGGCCTGCCAATATTTATTCACTTGTATGGTAAATTCATGGTGCATGCTGCCTCAGGACATTCTTCTACAGTGACACTAAGCTATCAGTTTACATGACACACATTCTCTATTTTCAGGCAAATTTCTCATAAGACTATTATTTTACAGATCTTTAGTATACAGTTTCATGGGTGACACTCCACATATCTAGCCAGCTGCTCTCGATTGTTGCAAAGTTAAAAGAAGAAGGATAATAATTATCTTGTTTACTGTGTGCCAGCCATGAAATTGTGCCCTAAATATCTGTAAAATAATGTCTGGAAACAGAGAAAATGCACTGTGTAAACAGATAGCTTAAATGCCTGAGTTTCAGTGCTTTCCCAAAGCCCCCCACTGGTAGCTTACCTGCACCAGAGTTAAACTGTTCATATTGGTAACTTTTCTTTTGATATTTTGTAAAGGGGAAGGGATTGTAAATGAGAGCAGGCTACATGATCCCTTCCTGGACCCAAAGTAGTCCAGCTCCGCCCCAATGCTCCGACATTTTGTGGCGTAGGAGTTTGTAAAGGGCAGGAGCATACTCCATTGCTCAGAATGGGAGTGTCTTTTAAAATACATATTTTTACATTTTTGAGGGTCACTGGAGGCATCTCAGAGCCACCAATCAACTATGAAGAGCCTTCTTAGTTGATCGGTGGCACTAATATGACCCCAGTAACCCTCTAAAATATAAAAATGTATATTTTAAAAGATGGTACTGGCCCAGTGGCATGGCTGGCAATCCAGGTTCGGGAACGAGTTCAGGATGCTGGGGGTCAGTCATGGGGGAGAGAAGTGAGTGTGTGGACAGCTCTCCTATCGTGGGGTGTGGAGGCACGTTATCGTGGTCCTTGGCTGCCACCCAGTAGAGGGTGGGTGATAGTGCCAGAGTTAAAAGCAATGTAGTAAGAGAAGGGCTGCATCTCTGTGGCAAGCGTGGGCCTCCACCTGTACACACTTAAGTGCCACCACGGTTGGGGAACTCAGCGAGAAAACGGAAAAGGGTTGGTGCAGGGTTAATGAAGCCCGGCCCACACACCCCATCTCTACCTGGGCCACTGACCCCATTTCTGGATGGGAGACACTGGGTGGGGGAGGAAGGCCCTTCCCTCACTAGCCCTGCCATGGGGGGGCAATCTGTGGGGGAAGCACGGGCACAGTGAGTCTAGAGGAGATAGATGCTGGGCAGGGGAGGTGGAGGCAGGGCTAAGCAGCCTGCATTGATCCACAGGAGAAAAACCTTTATGGCTAAAACAAGAAAAAAGGGCACTCCCATTCATAGCAATGGAGCACACGTCCATGGTCTACAAACTCTGATGTCACAAAATGTTAAAGTGTAGGGGGCAGCACAGGGGTGGAGTTGTACTACATTGGGACGAGGAACAGCAAGGGATCTGGTGCCACGTCTAATTTACAATCCCGTCCCTTTTACAAAATATCACAAAACATTTTTTTACAATATGAACAGTTAAACTCTGGTGCAGGTAAGCTACTGGTGTTTGGGGGGGGGCGCTTCCTGAACAATATTAAAATGAGCATGATTGGTGCTCTTTAATGTCATAGTAGAAGACTGTCCTGAAACATCACATGCACCGTGATTTCAGCATACAAGTGAATAAATAATATTAGACCTTGTAAAATACTTATTGAAACAAAGGACTCCAATAAAGCAATACCGACTGGGGCTTTGCAGTAATAAAGAAAAAGAAAAGCATACATTATTTTAAAAATACGGTTTCCTTTTCAGTTATTTCTACACCCAGTTTCCACATCATTGCAGCTGTTTTAAACAAGTATAGACTGTGCATTTTGCACCCTATGAACTGTTTTTTAGTTGCAAAGTAAGGAAAGTGCCTGAAGCTACACAAAATGCATCAAGAAAAGAAACCCTCTCAGGACTGGCACCTCATTTACTGTAAATTCCTTGCAGGTAACATATCTGGCACTGCTCCTTTTTTAGTGTGAGCCCAAGTATCAGCAGCGTGTCCAGCTAAATGGGAAGGGGGGTGGAGTTGCAACTGCCAGTCATGGCCTGTTCAAGTATGCACCCCTCTACTGAAGGATGGGGGGAGAAGCAGCAGCCGACTGTGGCCTATTTGAGTATGTCTCCCTCTGTTGACATGGGGGTGGCGAGCAGCTACCGATCGCTGCCTATTTGAGTATGTCCTCCTCTATCATGGAAGGGGGCATGAGTAGCAATCCACCAGTTGAGACTCAGAAGACACTCCATCGAGTTATGGATTGCAATTGCAAAAATTACAGGCAGCTTGGCTAGGAAGGCATTTCTCAGTATATGGAGCTGAGACACCTTTCCAGAAACTCCCCCATTAGGGTGGTTCCCCCATAGTATGGCCCAGGGAACCTGCTGGCTCATGAGGGGAGATAATCACAGGGTTGACGTGACTTATGTAGAGTTGGGATACGGAAGTGCCTGATGGCTCACTGAGTGGGGTGGGGGCAAGAGAGAGGAGGATGCCTAGTGGCTAGTAGGAGGCAGGGACGTGAAGTGTTGGGTGGCTCTTGCAGGGGGGACAATGGGAAGCCAGATTACTTAGTGAGTTGGGGTATCCACTGACTCTTAGAAAAGAAGGAAGCAGCTGGGGGACTGGGCGGCTTATGCGGGAACTAAGCGGCCCATGAGGGGAGTTCAAAGAAGTTGGTTGACTCGAACGGAAGTGGGAGGGAGCAAGAAGAAGGGTGACTGGTGGCTAATGAGGGTGGGGTTGTGGGGACTGGGTGTCTCATGTGGGTCCAGATGACACGTGTGAGGTTGCCTATTGGCTACCGATGGGGTGGTTCATTAAAGCTGTAGGTGCCGCTTTCCTGACTAGGACTGCACTCACGCGGCGCTGGTGCCCTGCTTGCTCCAGGTTACTGTCTCCCCTTCCCAGTTCACAGCCACTGCTCCTACCACGACCGCTAAGTCTCTGTTCTTGAAAATTTGCAGCCTGTTTGTGTAGGGGGACCAAGCAGTTGCTGCCAGCACCCACTTTCTGTGTCAGGCAGTTTAAAGAAAAAAAAAAGTATGACCAGCCTTACTGGCACCAGTCAAATCCTGTTTCTTTGGCCCCCCCCCCAAATAAGGTGGCCAGGGAACTGGGACTCTCAGTAAGAAAATAAAAGCACCCTACTGTACTGCTGCCAGGATGCAGCCTAAACAAGCGTACCAAAAGACAGAGCCTGGATGGAGCTGGGTGACAGGGTTTAGGCCCCTGTTCTGGAGATTAGTAAGAAACTGGCACCATCACAGCAGGATTCCTTTTCATGGACTGTGGACATCTTATAAATGATAAGATAGATAGATAGACAGACAGACAGAGTACTTGGAGTACTTATCATATACTGTATCTACTGACTTTTCTGTGCTTCCTGTACTTTCATGGCTTCCCCTCAGAACCAGAACCTGAGATAATTTCTTTCTTCTTCTTCTTCTGCCCCAACCCCCTTAACATTAAGGCCAAGCCCTCAGACCCCATGGCCTCCTGGATATGTCGCATGACAGCCGTGAAGGTGGGATTGTCTAGGGGGAACTATGGAACATAATTGGAGTCCCTTTCCCTTCAGAGGAGTGCATGGAGGGTGTAGATGAGCTGCTGATGTCACCTTCATCCCACTCATCTGCGCCCTGATTGTCCTCTTCATCAGGCAAATGTAGGTCTGGATGATACTCTTCCCCATAGTCTGTGGGCCGCCAGGGGGTTTGAGCCAGCCTAGGTGGAGGGGTCAGCCATGGAAGCACCAGAAAGGACGACCCTGCAGAAAGCCCCTGGGGAGTGGGAGGTACCGTGTCTTGAGGAGGGAGAAACTGCGACCATATAAAGCTCGAAAGAGACATAAGTAGGCTTTGCAAATCAAGGGTGACAGACATCAGTCCAGCAGGTGCCAAATGAGGATAGACCCACGAAGGCCCTGTGGGCACCAGCTGAGGATAACCTGGCATAGGCCATGTGGGTGCTGGCTGTGGATAGACTGGCATAGGCCTGATGGGTGCCGATAGTGGGGTAGACTAGCACAGGCCCGACAGGCATCAGCTGAGGGAATACGGGTGGAGGCCCAATGGGCACTGGCTGAAGCAAGACTGGTGCAGGCTCAATGGGCGCTGGTTAAGGCAAGGCCGGTGAAAGTCCCACGGGCACCAGCTCAGGTAAGACAGGTGCTGGGGAAGGAGTAGCCCTGACTGGTGAAAGTGGTGGAGGGTTCGGCCCTGGGGAGGCGCTGGTGTCCGGGCAGCACCAATTCAGAGCCTGGAGGACGGGTGGTAGGCAGGAGTCATAGGAGAGCCCAGCTTCTGCCAAACACGTGCTGGCGGAAGACACATCAGCCGAGCCACCATGCTGGGTGCCTGTCGTGAGGGCCTGAGCAGCAGGGGCTGAGGGGCAAGGAGTGAGCCCTGACCTGAAAGGTCTCCACCCGAAATTAAGAGTGTCGGGAGGCGGTGCCATCAGTAGTCCCACGGAAGAGGGTGTGTGTGCAGCAGTCAGGGCCAATCCCCCCAGAGAAGGAAGATCCCTTCGTGGTCGAAGAGTGGTGGGTAGACTGCAAACGGGAGCAGGAGGAGAACTGGAGCCTGTCCCGGTCCTTGTCCTGGGACTTCGAGAACTGACAGCCCGAGAACTGGGCTGGGGAAACTGATGGGCTATTGGCTTGCAGGACCCATTCCATGGAGGTGACCCTCTGCTTCAGAAGAAAGTTCTATGGTCTGTTGGCGGTGGTACCGCCAGATGACCTGGCTAAACCCTTTTCTCAAACTTTGCAGGCTTGGAAGTCGTGGTCTGGGCCTAAGCAGCAGACACAGGAAGAATGGCAGTCTTTTTCCAGGATTTGCTTTTCACAGGCACTCTTGGTTTGGGAGTGATCTGAGGTCGAAGTCAGTTATGAAGACATAAAAATGAAAAACCACCAAAATGATGAGAAAGAACTACAGTTAGAAAAAGAAAGAAAAACACTGAAAGCACATGAAAATGGTGGTCAACTGAAGCTTCGACAGTTTCCAGAGGTCCGACGTGCATTGGTCGATGGTGGGAAAAGAACTGGGGAGGGTGTGGGAGCCACCCACTCTTACAGGATAAGCCGACGTCAGAGGTTGACGTCAGTAGTGGGCAGCCCCCTCTAGTAGACTGCTAGCTAGAAAGTTTCCGTGTGGTCCTAGTGCCTGGTTGCTTAGTCCTACTGGTGTGGCCTGCTGCAAGAGATACTCTTGAAGTAAGATCTATTTTTTCTGGTGGAACAATAATTTCAATAAGAATTATTAAAAGTAGCAAAAAACAGTATTTTGTGTTGTTTTTTGTTTTAAAGAGTGAAGGGGAATACTGTGTAATTGCCATAAACCACTCCAGGGTGTGGGTTATGGTGGGATTTACCCACTTCCAGGAGTGTAGCCAGTAATTTCCATTTTGTACACAGTCTCCAACAGTTACAACCCCCCCCCATTAAAAAATGTACACATCCTTTCCAAATGGCACCCCCTTCCAAACAAGTCAGACTGTTGTCAGATGATTCTTCTACTCTCTAAAGAGGTCATACTTGCAACAGACACTCCTCAGTGGCCTACACTAACCCAAATACTACAGACAGAATGATAATATTAACAGAGTGGCTTATGGTTTGTGACAGGTACTCAACAAAACTGTACACAAATGTGTACAGTGAGTATGCCTGTCTACACCCTTGCCCACTTCTAGTTCTGGTGCAGATTTTGTTACTCGGCCACACCACACCAGACGTGGGTAAATCCCAGCATAGCCCACATCCAGTCATGGTTTATTGCTTAAATAATACTGTTTTTAGAGACCTAACCAAGACAATTTAGACTTGTCAACTATTGGGCAGTCTGCTAATATTAGTTATAGCAATTTACTTATTTATATAAAATTTGATAACTGAGAGAGACGCATTGAGCCAAGGATTATTGCCAGGTGCAACATTGGGGGAGGGGTACAAGGGAGAACAAAACATCACGTAAGTAGAGATTAAAACATCACATAATATGCAAGTGCAGAGTGCACAGAGTGAAAAATAAAAATATGAGTGATAGATATTTTTAAATATCCACATGTGGACACATTTGAACATCATTCATAAAAGTGTGCAAAGCTTACATAATGAATTCTGGAAATGGGTCATTTTAGTACATGGGGGCTCATAGAACCCACAGCAGCACTACTAAAAGTGTATTGTTTTGAAATAGAGTTCTCTGAATAAAGATGTGACAAAACACATCATCAAAGCTACTGAAAAGAATTTGCACCAGACCCCGTTAAAATGTCCTCTGATAGTAGACAGCGTCTTAAATAAATCTCTTTATTCATGTCTTCTAACACTTCTGGTGAGCAATTACTCCTTGGCTATATTAATGGAGCAAGAAAGATGGGAAGAGGACTGATGTAAATATAACTGAAATGTGAGCCCTTTATTTTCATTTTACTGCATTATCTTGCTATACTAAGAAAACATTTTTGTAAAGGTTCAGTAGAATATTTCACAACGACTGCAGCTTCTTAATGCCTGTACAACGAGAAACTTGAGCTAGCCAATGTTGTGCAAGTTGGTTTGCTTTCTCAGTAAGAGAATGTGGTATCTAAGAGACCTTGTCCTAACTCATATAATCCCCAAGTGGAAGTCAAGGAAGTCAAGTATGAACGAATGCCTGCAGGGAAGTCCCTGACTCCGAAGGTATGGAATATTTCACATTTATCTTACAATCTGCTCCCAGAGTTCTTAAAATTCACTAACTTGGCGAGTTAGGAATTGCCAAGAGGAATGAAATAATTTCATAACTATGAAGTCATCTAACATTCTGTGAATCTGACACTTACGGGGCCTGTCCCTGCTTTTGGCATTATTCTGACCTTCACCTAATAAGCTATTCAATTTTTGGCTCAATATGGAAGCAATTAAGAAAGTGCCACAGCTTAATATGTACAATATACCAATACTGAGACATACTTTTTTATTGTACTTGGCCAGAATGCATCTTCGGATTAAAAGTATCATGATATAAAGATGAATAAAATGTTTAAAAAAATGTGCATTCTACAACAGTTATAAATGACCAAGAAGTACTAATCCATAACAGTTTAACAGAAGTACTTTAAAAGAATTTTCTTTGGTGGGATTAAAATCTATTTAGGAGAATAACAACATTTGGAAAAAATAGCTGTGCACATGTGCATAGTTTTTGTATGCCAGAACTGTAATGCAAACAATTCGATAAGAAAAGCTTTGGAAATGCCAAATAATTAAAATGACCTTGATGGATTTAATTATCTTGCACTTCCTGCAGTAAATCTCGATCACAAAAAAGCAAAATGACCCAAGTACTAAAGTTTTTTTTTAACATTTTTTACTTCTCAATTTAATTAGTGTGAAGCTCAAGAAAACAAAAAATAAGCATATCAGTAAGTGCATTTTGTATTCTACAGAGTTTGCTTTTTCTGATCGCCTCTGACTGTTCTGAATTTCAAGGTTATGCCTGTGGTTCGGTGGTGTAGCTGGCAACTCATGCTCCACCACCTACCAAGTGCTATTTAAGGCCCATGCTCCAACACCTTTTGGCTGCTTGTTTTTTCCTGTCCTCCTCTGTTGGCTTCTTTTTCTTACAGGAATCCTGTCAACGCATTTCTGTAAGGTACCTTTACAATAAAGGGACCTTGTCCCTATGGCACCACTAGGAGCCGAACCTTCCTAAAGGGGGTTCCTTTGCCAACACATATGAGCTCTTTGGTACTATGAAAAGGTGATAGTCTCCATCTTGGGGACAGAGAGAGAGTGTGGTCAACTCTAAGTTGCATAACCATTCAAATCAACAGTATGTTCCAAATAGTCTACCTACTTTGCACAAGCATTTGCATACATGTAGTATTTAATAGGCTACACAAAACTCACCAGAAAGAAATTAGGAAGGGCCAAAACCATATTTCTTCAAGCAGAAACTCCTCATCTCCTCTCATGTTAAGAACACTTGACTATTTTGGAAATTAATTAAACTCTGAACAGTTCAACCATGCAAGCGTTATCCAACTCTTTCATGACAGATAACTCTCAGGTGAGTGAACCCCCTCCCCCCATAGCTCATATCCCATCAAGTTGCTGAGTACATTTGGCTGCCGCAATAAGGGCGACAGTGAAAGGAACGATCTTGATTTTAGATCGTCCCTCACTTATATTGCCCTTTGCGCCCACACAATTTCTGTCCCTTCCAGAGCATGCCCGCCCTGGAAGAGGTTATATTTAGTTTGGGGAGTGCGGGAGGTGAAGCCACCCACAAAGTTGACTGTTTACTCGGAGGGCGCTTTGGCACTGTAACTCCTGGTGCTGTGATGCCAGATGGCATGTTGCCTGCGCAGTAATCGGTGTCAGCAACATGTCTGTCACTGCGGCACGGGTGAACCGCTACATCGAATGTGTTTACAAATGACTTCACAGAGTACAGGAAAGGAAAAGTTACACACCGTAGTAACAGCATTTCTTCCAGCTGATTAGAAGAGCCATTACAACTCTTTGCATCATCTCCACGTAAGGAATGGTGCCCCAGAACCTGGAATCCTTTTTAAGTGAAAAACTCACTCTGTGCTGGTCTTGTGCTCCCTACCTTTTAGCTGAAGAGTCCACCGAAGGTGAGACCTACTTTACAAAATAAGTATACCATTTGATTAAAGCAAACAATCTGAAACAAAAAACATGTTTTAGAAAAAAACCTACATTTATCCTATACCTAAAGGATACAGACTATGACAACACTGTAAAAGCTCAAGCTGTAGTTTTTAAAAACATGAACATTTTCCTGAAAAATGTATGTGGTAATCCTAAAAAGGAGAGACAAGGAACGGAGAGTTGTACTGGTTGTTCTAATCATCTGGAAGAAAATCAGTTACTACAATGATTAACTTTTCCTTCTTACAACAATTAGACCAGTCAGACCCCCAGCAGTACCCTGGGTTGGAGACTTTAGGATTACTTTGGAAAAAGGTTCAGAAGAATAGAAATCCCAGACCTGGCATCCTCTCTTGCCTGAATATCCAGGCAGTAATGGAGTGTGAATGCGTGCACTACTGACCAGGTTGCAGCTTTGCAAAACTTAACCAGGGGCACATTTCTCCTAGAAGCTACTGATGTTGCTGTTACACTTGTAGAATGAGTGGTAACCCACCTCTACACCATGCACATATAGAACAAGTTCCATGTGCCTGACTGTACTTTCCAGGCCTCACTTCCCTTACTGGTACCAGCTATATGCAATCCCCTTGTTTTTTTTTTATGTTAATTGTTTCAAAGAACAAACATACAGTGACATTTTTGAGCACAGTACATACAATAAAGCTGAGACACTGAGGGTGCCACTCCTCTTAATAATGTCTATATTATTAAGATACACCATTGGGGAGACACTACATCACACAACACACAGTATGCAAGTGGGGGATGATGGGATTCAAACCCAGGTCTCCAGGTTTGCAGCTCAGTGCCCTTAACCACTACACTATACTGCCTCCCTGGTCCTCTGTATCCACTGATGCACATGCAAAAATGTTCTGGGGGCCCGGTGATAAAACAGAGTAAGCAATGCGAAATATGCTGCAAACTGGAGTCCATGAGCAGCATGGTAAGAGTCCATAGTAAAGTCCAGAGAAAACAATACATGTGTTTCCTTCCCCCTAATGAAAGAAAAGGAGAAATTCACCATCCCATCCCCATGTGTATGTTACAAAGGTAACTTTTCCAATTAGGCAGAGCAATAGAAACATTTCTAAATTATAAGGCACAGTGACAAAACAAACTGTCTAAAACAACCCCAACCTTAAATAGGCACTTTACAAGTTATGCTGATAAAATATGAAACAAACCCCTGTATTAAAGTCAAAAAGTCAAAGGCTGGAACAGATAGGGGTAAATATACTGGGGGAAAAATGCCTAATACAAGAACGAATTATACAACAGTAAATAATTGCCCCAGAATGACTGAAAAACAAAAGCCGTAACATTTAGATAATACCTGCTTACCTGGGGCCTGACCAATTACCCACCATAAAATCGAAATGCTGCTGAAACAGACTGAGCATAGTAGAAGTAACAAAAACAAACAAGTCCCTTCAAGAATCATCATCCTCTGGGTGGGAATCCTCCTGCTCCATCTGGGTCCCTCTCGGCAGTGCATTCTTCTGTGCCCACTTAAGGGCATCCACTGGGTCAGTAAAAAGATAGACTTTCCCTTGATGGACAATCCTAAGCCTGGCAGGGAATACGACTCCATACAGAATTTCAGCATCTCGAAACATAGCCCTCACTCCATCAAACCTTTTCTTTTTTTGGCGAGTGGCATAACTAAGGTCCAGATAAAGCTGGACAGTCTGCCCATCAAGCAGCAAAGTTCCTTTAGACGTTGCTAGTGCCAGAATATAGTTCCTGGAGCGGACACCATCCAGAACCATGACAACAATGCGTGGTGCATCCATTTTGTTTGTACAGCTTCAGAGAGTGACTATAGGCCTTCTGAATGTGGATCGGTTTAGTGGCAACTGCATCTCCCAAATGCTGCATGAGCCAGTCGAAGAGAGATAGGGGTAAGTGACCCCCCTCAACACCCTCGGGCATGACAACCAAACAGATGTTAGCGGCCCATGCTTGGTTTTCCAGCATCTCTAAACAAGCATGGAGGTGCGTGTTTTCTTTAGTAAGAGTTGCCACCGTCCCCAGTGCAGCATCAGAGCATCTGCCAGACCTGCCACAGTCTGAATCAGTTGGCTAATTTTCACCCCAAGGGACTGTAATGTCTCTTCATCTGGCTCCTCCAGGAGATGTGTAGCAAGACTCTGGGCTGACCTTGTGGTGGGAGCTCCTGGAACATCTTTGCTCCATCTTATGGGGGGTTTACCTTTCCATGGATTGCCCATTACATTCCCGGAATATTCCAACGTAAGCCACTGCAAATCCAATAACTGATTTTTAAGAAAGAGTTGTCGTTTCAGCAGTTGAAAACCATGCAAGGTCCTGAGCTCTAACCTTAGGCTGCCATTTCACTCGGGCTCCACAGTGCCCCCACAACCCCCTTGTTCTTAGAACTCCATTTATAATTACGTCTGGGTACCCAGCTATGGTTTATCACTGCCCGGGATCTAGCAGTGGTGCACTTACTCAATACTTAACAATTTACTTAGTTGCAATAAAACCCAAAGCAAACCTCAAACTGGGTATCTGTATTCCAGGCTGGATGGCCTAGTCACTAAATGATTTCCCAAATTAACTAATGGGCATATAGCAGGGACAAGGTCATGAGTAACTCGGGGTTCCCCAGTCCAAAGAGCTCCACCTCTGAACAAAGCACACAGTGGCACAAGAGCAGTGGGTCCCTCCTTGGGCTATTTCTGCAGTTATTTTGCTTGCAGGCCTCTTTGACGATGTGTCCCATTCTTTCCACTGCCTCATTCAAACCTCTTTACCGCTCTGCACGTAGCATATAATTTCTCCCTCTGGATTCAAAGGTGTAGCTTCAGCCTGTGAAGTTGGACCATATCAGGCCAGTACACCATATACTGGCATCCAGTCCCTGGGTACACTGAGACAACTAGTACATTGCAGTGGTGCTGGCTATGTAGTTTCCCAGAGATGCTCTCTGTGACAAGTTTGCACTATGATGCAGCAAAAGTCTCGCTTTATGTCAGGAGGGCGACAGCAGGTTGGCTTAGTCTTCTAGTCCCCTATGTTAATTCTCTCCAGTCTGCACTGTGCAAGTCAGCAATCACCTCCACATTTTCTATGCAGGAATTCTGCTTGCCACTGGCAGATGTGGTCCTTCTCAGCTTCAGCATTCAAATCTGACTCCAAATGTGATCTCACACACAGACTGAAAAGTTCTGGAACAAACCATGTTGTTCTTTTTTTTATCTCCGCTTTATTCATAAGCATGATACTGTGATACGTATCGACATAACATCTATCATGACAATAGAGATGCAGAAATCTGTCAGATACAGTACAATTGGTCGAGTGAGGAGAAACAAAACCTTAACACAGGTTAAGTTTACACAGTAGGCTCATTCACTTGGCCAGTTCTGCAGTATTCTTGAAGGTGCACGGCAGTGAGATC
Source organism: Neoceratodus forsteri (assembly GCA_016271365.2). Classification (NCBI taxonomy): domain Eukaryota; kingdom Metazoa; phylum Chordata; order Ceratodontiformes; family Ceratodontidae; genus Neoceratodus; species Neoceratodus forsteri. The sequence goes on along the minus strand of CM057455.1, from coordinate 1,684,862,330 downwards.
GTTGCCACTGTGCATGTCTGAACACTGCAGTTTGGCTGTTTCAGGTTTCGTTTTGTTGCAGCCGCGATCCCCCTTTTCTTGGGATCGCGTGGTGGTGTGGGTGTTTTGTGGCGTTTTACTTTGCTGTGTGAACCGCCCACACCACCTACAATGTTGTGACAGGCTTTTCCCAGTCTGCACTTGTGGTTGACAGTGGCCGCAGTTTAGTACATTTTCCTACCTGAGTTCAGCTAAATATCCTTTCTGGCTCTGTAACGAAAGCTGAACTCTGGAAAGTGTTTTTATTGCAAACCGAGGGCTAAATTGAAGAAAACATGGTCTCAACTCTGAGCCCTGACACTGGACATGCATATATGCTTATTCATAAACGCATGCCCAGTGGCACGGCTCAACTCTGAGACCATTTTCCCTTCAATTTAGCCCTCGGTTTGCAATAAAAAACACTTTCCCGAATTCAGCTCTATTTACAGAGCCAGAAGTTGCATTCGGGTCAGAAGACCCATCCTCGAGCTGTGGCACGACAATAGGAGAGCCCGACCCACACCCACACACCCTTCCCAGCGGTAACACTCCTCAAATCACCAGAACTTTGATGGGAGCATCTACAGCACCCCGGCCATGCCGTCTGTACGTTAATCCACAGCCTTTCAGCAAGCATGGCCACAGTCATAAATGCGTACTTATGCACACGGGGAAAAAAAATCCAGAAGCAAAATATACCTTTCAAAATGAAGTACTGAAATCATCAGTTGAGGAAAAAGATTTAGGGATAGTAGTCAAAATTGTCATAACTTTTAGCCCACACTGTGATCACACTGTAAAAAGGGCAAATGCAATACTAAATTGTATATTAAGACACATTGTTAGCAGAAAGGAGGGAGGTCTTGATGCCTCTGTATGTATCACTGGTGAGAATACAGTTGGAGTACTGCTCACAGGTCTGGGCTCCATACAAAAAGGGCTACGTAGCAAGGGTGGAGAGGGTCCAATGGTGGACGACAAGATCTGTTGAGGGTTTAAAAAGCATGACTTACGAGACCAGGTTGTGTGATCTGGACTTGTACTCGCTGACATACAGGAGATGGAGGGGGAACATGATACTGGTATACAGAGCATTTTGGGATAATAATTTATTCATAAATCTTGGTTTTGAACATAAACAGAAAAATTATAACACAAGAACGAACTAGTTACAGCTAAATTTAAATAAGTGGAGATTACAAAATAGGAGATTTTGGTTTAGTCAAAGGGTGGTCCCTTCGTGGAACTCCCTACCAAAGGAGGTGGTGGAAAGTTCCACCATTGAAACCTTCGAAAAGAGGTTGGATGACTTCAGAGGAAATAAAGTAAGGGATGTTTATATGTATTAGCTAGAAATATTACCAAGAATGAGCAAGCAAAAATGGACAAAAGCCTATACAAAAATGCTTTGTTTTACTGAGTCTATGACACACAGTGAATCACACAGCACCGATGTAAATGCCAGCCGTGTAAACAAGCCTAATCTGTTGTGTCATTATCCAAAAGTTAAGTCCTACTAGTCATGAGTAAGGTTACAGCAGGAAAATTCTTAATAATTAAAAGGAAAAACATTAAAATGGAACATACAACAGGAACAGTAAACCAATTCCACGTTGTGTCCCGATGCTGTCGAAGACCACCTCCCTCAATCACTCAGATCACTGTTGGAGCCCACCCCCACCCCTGGTGAGGGAAGGAAGCCCCTCAAATCTCATCTCTGTTGGAATAAGTCATCCATGGCTGCCAGACATCTCTGAATTTGTCCCGACAGGCAAAGTATGGCGGTTAGCTATTCCATATCAAAGACAGCATTTACTCTCCTCCTCCACTGACGGCGTCTCTGGGGTGAGCTAGTGGCAGGTGAATGTTATCGGAGCTGCCACTGCCGTGCGCTGAAATGTCTCGTTCCTTTTGCGAGGCTGGATTTGATTGACTCTTGCCACAAGTAAATAATATGGAAAAGAATCTGACATCTGGACCCCCCCATATTTCTGAGAGTTCCTCCCTGACCTCCGACCAGAAGCCCTGGATCCTAGGACAGAATCAAAGGACACGATAATGCATACCTTTTCCATTGCATGCTCTCCAACACCAGTCAGTAGTTGATGTGCCCAAATGTTTGGTAATAGTGGGGACATATAAACCATGCTGTTCACTGAGAAAATCTAGCTCTTGGTCAGTCCTTGGAGCTGTCCATCACTCGCAGCAGTACTGTAGGTCCATTACTCAATTAGTAATTGGCTACTTTAGCCATGTTTGAATTAGCAAAATCATTACGTCCTTCAGTCCTCTGTGGCTCCCTAATCAGGATCTGGAGCCTGATTGGCCAGGCAGTCACTCACTGACCCCACCGCCATGCTGATAAGGATGAGGGGTGACAAATATGACTGTTGAAGTTGTAGTCCACAAAAAAGTCATTCCTAAAATGCCTTTATTTACACAGTTCCTGCCCTTACACATCATTCCATGCTTCATACATGGTCATACTCAAGTGTCAGAGCTGGTCGAGGCAGGGACTAAGGTATCTTCAATTCAGTCAGGAGCAGTTGTGCACCCACTTGGTTGGAGATGGTCGAGCCTTTGATGTGTGAGCTGCAAGGAGTCTCAAAGGTATACCCCACATGAGAGGACACATAGTAAAAGTGGGAAATGAACCTGGGTCTCTTAGTTCCCATGCTTGTACTCTCACCACCACTAGACCATGCCACCTTGCAGAAATAATAATGAACTAATGCCAAATGTCCCTTTTTTGCCCTCTATTTTTCACCCTGTTGCCCTGTGGCTCTCTCCTTCTCTGTACTCCCTCACCTCTGCTGCAGGAATCATGCCAAATGAAAGGCCAGCCTCTTGCTGTCTATAAACCTTCATTCCAGGGCTCCCCCCTCACTAAAGTGACACCCAGAGGAGATAAAAATATGCAGCAAGAGTCACGGAGGTGGACTACCATTGAACCCTCATGTGCAATGTCAGCTGGAAGGGCAGGAGAAGCACAGTCTATGCAGCCCACATCAACATTCTACCAGACATCAGGGAGGGACTAGGAAAAGTGGAGGCCGCTATCTGATTCTTCCCATCCCCCTTCAGCACACTAGACAGCAATCATTAATCGACAGCTGCTGCAAACCCTCTCTTGAGCCAAAAGGCTCATTCACATGGCCAATTCTACAGCATTCTTGAAGGTGTACAGCAGTGAGATTGCTGCCACTGTGCACGTCTGAACGTCACAGTTTGGGTGTTTCGGATTCCGTTTCGTTGCAGCCGCGATCCCTCTTTTCTTGGGATCGCGTGGTGGTGCAGGCGTTTTGTGGTGTTTTACTTTGCTGTGTGAACCTCCCGCACCACCTGCGATGTTGTGGCAGGCTTTTTCCAGCCTGCACTTGTTGTTGACAGTGGCCGCAGTTTAGTACATTTTCCCACTCAAGTTCAGCTAAACATCCTTTCTGGCTCTGTAAAGAAAGTTAAACTTGAAAAAGTGTTTTTATTGCAAACTGAGGGCTAAATTGAAGAAAACGCTGGTTCAGAGTTGAGCTCTGACACTGGGCATGCATATATGCATATTCATAAGCGCAAGCCCAGTGACACGGCTCAACTCTGAGGCCGTTTTTCCTTCAATTTAGCCCTCGGTTTACACTAAAAAACTCTTTCCTGAATTCAGCTCTATTTACAGAGCCAGAAGTTGCACTCGGGTCGGAAGACCCATCCTCGAGCTGTGGTGCGACAATAGGAGAGCCCAACCCATACCCATGCCCCCTTCCTGGCTGAAACACTCCTCGAATCACCGGAACTTCAATGGAAGCATCTACAGCACTCCCCTGGCCATGCTGTCTGAACACTAATCACAGTGTTTCAGCAAGCATGGCCATAGTGAATCACACGACGCCGATGTAAATGCTGGCCGTGTGAACGATCCTAAAGTAAATCCACAAAGGAATGTACCCTTCCCCGCTCCAGTATAGTAAGCAGGTTCATGTAGGCCAAGATCTCTGATCTGACCACAAAGTTTTCTGTTGAAGAATTCAAGACACCAGAAGAAAGATTTTCAAAAGCTGGGACATAATCTTGTATAGTGTATGGTAGAACGCTGTATTCGTTGAAAATCTGGCTTTCCCTAGTGTTGTTGTACCATTGATGTGACATCACGATGTTGTTGTACCATCGTGAGTACATGTCACATCGATGGTACAACACCACTACCACTTTTGCGCATGCGTGAGTCGCGGTTGGTGGAGACGACAAAATGGGCTCTGCAGTTAATCGGAGGCACAGTCAGACAATAAAAAATTTCAGTAAGTTCCTTTTTTTTTTTTTAAGAGTACACAGCAGGACAGCCACCTTTGTTTTTAAATGTTTATGATCGCTCGGGAAGGAGTGCAGGGTATTTACGGTCACGGGCGGGGATCACCGACATCATGGTGCGACCGTGGAGGCAGTCAATCGCTAATTTGTGTACTACTGTCCATACACTATAAAAGACAGTGGATGGGCAACAGTAAACAAGAACACAGTTGTTTCACTTCTCGAGGTTTTCATGCCAACCGAAAACCACTCGAGCTACGCTCTCGAGGTTTTCCTGGTTGTCGTGACAACCTCTCGAAGTGAACAACAGTGTGTTGTTTACTGTTGCCCATCCACTATCCTCTATCTATGAGACTTGCCTGTGTCCGGCAGCACATGCTGCATCCCTTGCCCATCTGGACAATAGGAGTGCTATTTTCAAAACCATGTTTGACTGCCACTTTCAGATACAGTCTGTATGCATTTTAGATACTAATTTAACAGGACTATTAAAAACAGTCAGGAGGGGGGAGG